>JAYESD010000011.1:9169790-11569790 GCA_036927565.1 Tuctoria greenei | reverse complement strand
CCTCCGGGCTTTCAGTTGTTGGCTCTGAGGGTGGAGGACCCGTTGCTACTTCTTCGCGCCGCTCCAGCTCTGGCCCAGACACCTCCGGGACAGCTACTTTCGGGGTAGCATTTGGGGCTTCATCCGGCGCCCCTGCCACAGCCGGCTCAGACACCGACGCTTTGGTTACAACCGGTCCAACGACCAAAACTTCAAGCATTTCCGGCTCAACCGCCGGATCTTTGACATCCTGTGGCCCAAGTTTCGGACCGTCAACCATATTCGGCTCAATGGTCGGGCCTTCGATTACCTCTGGCTCAGTGGCCAGGGCTTCGACGACTTCCGACTCAAAGGCCGGAACTTCTGGCATCGCCGGTGCTGGAGCATCAGCCTCCACCACCGTTGCAAGGGGTACATATTTGACTTCTCCCCTGTGGTCCGGCGCTACCACAGGAGCTTCAGGCGAGGACTCAGAATCCAAGTCCACAACAGCTGGCGCCGGAGCTGTCGCAACTACTGCCACCACTTGAGGAGGAGGCTCGGTGCTTGAAGCCGGAGCTTCGCCAGGTGCTGCCCCGATCACTGCGACAGGCACCGAAGTCGCTGACCCCTTCTTTGACACCCTAGAAATAAAGGGAAGAGAAGATTAAAGACACATCAAAAACAAGACTAGCATTTTAATTAGAGCAATCAAATCTTACCTAGGGATGCTACCACCCTAGTCGCCTCGGAACCTCTTCTTCTGAGGCCCGGAGCTAGAACCCACCAATTCTAGTAAGACCACGGCTTCGGACCTCAGCCGAGGGCCACTTGCGGCAGCCGGAGTCCTCTCGGCCAGAGCCTTTCTTGGCCGGGAAGAACTCCCAGACCTGGAGCTTTTAGCCAGCACTGAGGCTGGGGTTGACTCCCGAAGCTGACGCCTCTTGAAGACGCTTGCACCGGAGCAGGGGTAGCTGCAGAAAACCACCTCCGCCGGGGAGAAGGAGCCATGGTAGAAAGAGCAGGTCTGACGGACCTCCCGTCAGCGTGTGTCAACTTCCTCTTTCGACTGGAGGGCTCAGCTGGCTCTTTGCCCTTGCCCTTGCCGGTATTTTCAACCCTTCGGCTTGGGGCGGAGGTAGGCCCTCCCTCAGAAGCTCCGGAGATTACCACTCTAGAGGTCGGACGCCTTTCCACCTCACCAAGGTCGTCAAGCGCCGGCACCTTCCTCCGGAGCTCTCTACTGAACTGCACCTCCATGTTCAGAGGGAGGAAAGCTGTCGGCGGAACTAAGTCGTCGCCGTCGACCTTTATCCCATACTGGAATTTCTTGAGATGAAGCCTCAAAGCTTCGTCATCCATGTTGGATTTCGAACCGGTTTCAATCCAGTCATTATCCATCACACTGTTGAGGGCCCACGTGAGCTTCTCTCTCTTCCTCAGTGGAGCCCATCTGTTGACCAGGAAGTTGCAGAAGACCATCTTAGGAGTCACTCCACCTTCCACGAATTCGCGAATCCTGGTCAAGACGGGGTTGAAGGCATCTGACAGCACCAGAACTACACTCCAAGCATCGGTGTAAACGTTGGGGAGGCCTTCGGGCAGCTCCAACTTCTCGTGCTCCTCCACTGCAATGATGACCCAATCCTTCTTCCAGTCATCCCATTTGCCGGAAGGAAAAGACTTCAAGTATTTGAAGGGACAATTCTTGCACTTAACAAAATAGTAGAAGCCAAGAAGCTCAGTCCCCTTGCCGGTGGTTTGGATGGTGAAGAAGGTGCGGAACAGCTCGATGCAGGGGGGAACACCCACACACATCTCGCAAAAGTGGACGAAAGTCGCCACTAGAAGAAGAGAATGGGGGCCAAGATGATACAGCTGGAGACCATAAAAGTCTAGCAGCATCAAAAAAAGGTAGAAAAAGGTGGGATCAATCCCACCATTGCGTATGCCGAGAAGTACACCATGTCGCCATTGTGCTCCTTCTTGAACGGGAGCTCGCCGGCGCGGATCAAGTGGTTGAAGGAGTCGTTGGACCACCCCATATAGGTCTGGACCTTCTTCAGATCATCGTCACTCTTGAGGCGGCTCTTGGGAAGACCCAACTCCCTCACGGCAAAGCAGAGCAAAGAAAGGGAAGTTAGGCGGAGTTTGGGAGGCTCTGAGCGCAAATTTGATCGAAGGCATAAAGAGTCCTCAAACCGTGCACACTTTCCCTCTTAAGTAAGCCTCTGTGACGCTTGGATGGAAACTGCAGTGAGAATGAAGGCACTTTTCAAAAGTCTACCTGTCAATGACGAGTGGGCCTGGGGCCACCCTGACGAAGAGATCGAGGTTCTTATCCTAGGCGAACCGTTGCCATGATGAGCGGTGGGAAACTCGATGGCGGCACCCTGACAGGGCACGCAGAACCGATACGATTTTTGTATTGGTAACCGACGACCTTCAATTGCGTGAGATCCTCACTCAAAGATCTTATATACCACATTCATAACACGCCACGCGTCGATGGTTCACTTCCGGACCATCGATCCAACAGCACATCAGAAGACTCTTGAAATAGAAGTGCGGGAATCGAGAATGGCCCCACCTCTGGTAGAATAACTTAGCCCAAAGGGTTTCTCCCAGAGGTGGGCCCGAGGGCCACTGTCGGTACCCTGCGTACCGGGTACCCCTTGGTATCGCGAAGAGTACAAGAGAGTTCTACCTGTCAGAGTTGAAGGTCTCCTCATACCCCACATATCACACTGCACCAGACCCGCTCCCCTCATATGGGTAGCTCCTGGGTAAACACGTGTAAAGGAAAACTGGAACTAAACTCCCAACAAAGGAAAGCTCCGGTGCCGACACGTGTACAATGACCCCGAACCTAACCCCCGACAAAGAGGAGCACCGGTGCCGACACGTGTACAGCAGCCCCAGACCTACCCTCCCGCAAGGGAAAGCTCTGGAGATGCCACGTGTGGAGTCTCCAGACCTGCTTCACCAACGAGTACATTGGCAGATCTCATTCTGCACGAACATTCAAGTGACAATCAAAGTGACCGTTACAAGATTTGATTACGTGTCGTTAATGTTGTATTAATGACACGCGATCAAAGCACTGTTAATAGAGATAACTCAACCATTAAGGCACGTTATCACACTATTAACCATGCTTAATACTTGTAGACAGTGTATTAGACTATTTAATACGCCAGGGCCACATGTCGAGCCAGGTGAATGATGTAACGGTCAGTCCTTGGACTATAAAAGGACTGAGCCGCACGAGACAAGGAGACAAACTAAAAATTGAGCCATAGACTACTCTTCCGAGCGATTCATAATACAACACACACACACAATCCGTGAAGTAGGGTATTACACTCATGCGGCCCGAACCACGTAAATATCTGGTGTCACCATCTTGATGTTGATCTCTGCATGCCCCAACCATAATAAGAACCTCCGCGGGTTACACTTTAGTAGTACCGAGGGAAGTGTCGTTGCTAAACTTCGACAAAGACCTCTCCCACCATCCCTTAGACAAACCTACAGTATCTAACATGACTTTCACCAAGTTTGTTAGGGTGCAGATTTTCTTCTCGGCAATCCTCTTTGATTGGGGTGAGTAGGGAGGTGTCCTTTCATGTACGACTCCATTCCCGACACAAAATAGGTGAACTTATTGGAGAAACACTCTCCTCCACGATCAGATCTAATTTTCTTGCTTTTCTTTCTAGTTGATTCTCAACCTCAAACTTATAGATTTTAAAGTAATCTAATGTCTAATCTTTCGATTTAAGTAAATACACGTAACCGTAACGAGTTGAATCATCAATAAATACCAATAAGTATTTCTTTTCTTATTTAGTTAATACACCATTCATTTCACAAAGATCGGAATGAAGGAGTTCTAAAAGTGTCGTATTTCGTTCATCAACAACAAATTTAGTTTTTCCTAGCTGTTTAGTTTGCACACAATCTTAACACTTGGAACCTTTTATTATAGAAATTTAGGAATTAAACTCAAGGTAGATAGGTGCGAGATGCATCTAAACTTTATGTGACATAAATGTGAGGGGTAAACACTCGCTTCGTCATCTTTATTCAAAAAGTTCACGCAGAGCTACTAACATGTGAAAGAAAAAAGCAGAACAAGCCTCCGCTATTATAGCCTTTTCCAATAAATAGTCCACATTTTGAAATTATTACTTTATTGGAATCATATACTGTCGGTACCCTGCGTACCGTATACCCCTTGGGACTACAAAAAGACTAAAGGGACTTCACCTGTCTGAGTTGAAGACCTGTAAAGGCCCCACGTGTCATACAGGACCAGACCTGCCTCCCATCTATGGTTAGTCCTAGTGCTGCCACGTGTATACTGCAACCGGACCTATATCCCACACATGGGATAGTTCCGGGCTAAACACTTGTGCGGTACCCCCGGACCTAACCCCCGACAGAGGGAAGCTCCGATATTGACACGTGTACATCTACACCGGACCTACCCGTCCCAGACGAATAGCTCCAAAGTTGCCACGTGTCCAAACCGCCGGACCTTCAACCTCAGCAATCAGGCTGATGAACCCCCAACGGCTCTGACCTTCAAGGGGCAATCAAAGACTTCAAGACTTGATTAGGTGTCATTAATACCATATTAATGACACACGGTCAAAAGACCCTTAATACTAGTAACAGCACTGTTAAGTCCCGTTACCACGCTATTAAGGATAATTAATCTCATTAATTATGTATTAAACATCAGTAACCGCCAGGACCACATGTTGGGCCAAGCTAATGGATTAACGACTAGTCCTTGTACTATAAAAGGACTGGTTGACGATACACAAGAGAGACTCTTTGGAAGCACTAGAGTCTGAGACGCTCAATACAACAATCACACATCCTGTGGAGTAGGGTATTTGTAAGACCTATGTGTGCTGAATACATTGGCTTGTAGTGAATACACTTGCTTTGACGATAAAAGTTTTGAATATCACCAAAACACCTTTTTATCAAGGTCCGACTCTAGCTCCGAGCTACAGCAAGGTCCGACTAGCTTTGGTCAGCTCCGGTGAAGTTTTGTCTTTAGCTCCGGCATGTCTTTGATAGCTCCGACATGATTTTGATAGCTCTGCCGTGTTTTTTGCTAAGCTCCGAAGTTTATTTTTCTAGCTTCGGCTTTTGGGATTACTAGTTCCGACTAGTTCTGGTTAGCTCCGACGCTAGGTCTTGCTAGTTTTGTAAGCTCCGGCGGGAGCTTGGTTGTACTAGTTTTGGTAAGCTCCAGCGCTAGGTTCTACTAGCTTTTGTTAGCTCTGACTCAAGGTCCGGGTTGCTCTAGCAAGGTCCGAAACTTGACTGTAGTGCTTCTGCTTTTCATTTGCAATGTTTCGTACTTGCTTTACATTGTTGGAAAGATTGCTTAGTATTCATTTGCTAAGTTTTTGGTGCGTTTTGGTTGATATGGATGATATCGTGTTACTGTGGTTTTGCAACATGCTTATGTGAGGTTCTCACGTAGGGTGTTGTGTTCGGAACTAACTTGAGTCAAGTCGAGGACTTGGCCTCGTATGGATTGGTTGTTTATTCATGTGTAGGTGTTGCTTGAGTTCAAGACATGGCTGGTGACGGGATCCATTGGACTAGTCTCAGGGAGGAGATGAGGTTCCAACAACCAATTTCAGGAGGAATTGTGGTTGAGCTGATCAGAAGGTTGCGCAGCATGATTGAATCAAGAACAATGCATATGAAGGTATCGTGGACGTCATTGGAATATGTTTGCACGTGTGCAAGGAGTGCATTGATGTGGCTACATGGTTCCGAGACGTGATGAAGAGATGTGGACGTAAAGAATTGGTCGGAAAGGTCCAACCGACTAGGTTATGGACTCAGGCTGCGACTGAGTCGGGTTTGACTCAAATATGGAAAGATTTGAGTTGGTTATGATAGGATTTCGTGTGGGTCACGAATTTGAGTTGTTTAGGAATGTGGGATACATTCCTAAGGTGTTTGGAAGTCTTAAGATTGCTTCTATCTGCGTATAGAAGAATCCTAAGCAGTTATGGAAAGTTATGATTCGTGAACAGAGTAGGATTAGGTTCCTGATCTGAGTTGAGTTGGCTTTCGAGCTGGTTATATAAGCAAGGGAGCCCAGAGCTCGTGGTGCACGACTTTGGGGCTGTTACTCTTGTGTTCTATTGAATAAAATTTGTAGTTTGAAGGAACTTTTGTGCCTTGTTCGTCAGACTTCTTCCAGACAAGTTTTACTCGTCGAGTTTCTGGACAGCACTACCTTCCATCGGTGGTTTTATCATAACTCGTGTTTTACATATCCAATTGACGTGATTCTTTTTGTTTGGTCTTCACAACTTGATTTTCTATCATACGTCAAAATTTCACGGTCATTGGATTTGTGGTTTCTGATCTACACGAGTTTCTTTGCAGCGTTCCAGAACTGTTTTTTCTTGGGTAGGGCAGATTGACCATTGTTTGATCTTTCGATCATAACTTGAGTTTTTCTCGACGGATTTGAGTGATTCTTTTTGTGTTGTCTTCGTGACTTGATTCTATCTCATATATATCACTTTTTTCATGGTGAAACACGTTTATATTAGTCTCACACATGATTTCTTTAACAGATCGTTTTTCTGCCGAAAGGGTTTGGGGTTTAATTGTTTCCGCTGCGTAAGATTTTTAAATCTACCGTTCACCCCCCTCTGGTAGCTTTTCACGTGCTATTCGATCCTACAATTGGTATCAGAGCCACGGTGCTCTAATCTTTGTGATTTGTGCGTGTTTTTGACTAATCATCATGGAGAAGTACTCCGCCAAACCGTGTGTGTTTGCTAGTATTGATTTTCAGGTTTGGAAGTCACGCATGGAGGCTTTCATTCAGACACAAGGCTTTGCAATATGGGAGAAGGTATACAAGCCTTACGAAGTGCCATCAAACGATCAAGTTACAGCTACAAATCTGAGAGTTGTCGACAACAACAACAAGACTCGGAACTTGATCATACAAGGATTAACACAAAGTGACTTCGACCGTGTTGCACACCTCGATCTGCATACGATGTGTGGAAAGCACTTTGTGACTACCACGAATGATCCACCACGATCAAAGAGGTAAGGCAAGACATGTTCAAGAAAAAATACATGCGCTTCGAGATGCAACCCGGTGAGTCGATTGATGACCTTTTTGCTCGTTTTAATAAGATTCTCAGCAACTTGCGTAGTGTCAATGTTAATTTTTCAAATGCTGAAAATGCTAGGCAATTGCTAAGTGCATTAGATATGTCAATTTGGGAGATGAAAGTCACATCTATTCGTGAATCTACTGTCATGAGTTCACTTACTTTAGATGTGCTATATTCCAAGTTAAAAACTCATGAAATTGACATAATCTCACGTAAGAACCCCAATAAGTCTATTGCATTTGTTTCACAACGTGATATGTCTAGCTCCGGCCAACCATCATCTTGCAATACTCTTGCTTTGTTGTCCTCACTAACCATGGAGCAGATCGAAGAATTTTCAGAAGAGGAGTTGGCACTCATCTCTACTAGATTCTCAAAAGCATTGCAAAATGTGAGAACTAGAAGGAGAGGAAGCTCCGGACCTCAACGCTGTTTTGAATGTGGTAAAACATGACACTTTCGTATAGAATGCCCTAACCTTTCAGGCCCGACCACCCGGGAAGAAAAACAAAGCAAGGTTCGGACCTCCTCTGGAAATTCCAACAAGAAGAAGAAAGGTACCATAGGACGTAAGATGATCAACAGTTTCATCACCGCGCTTCAAGAGTTCAGTTCAAGCGACGTGGACATTGGAAGTGATGAAGATGAAGATGATTTGGCAGACTTGTGCTTCATGGCGGGCAAGTCAAGATCAAGTATGGAGGAGGCAGAACACAACAGCGACAATGAAGAGGTATGTCCTACTTGCGAAGAAATGTGTGATGCTATTTCTCGTGCCACTATTATTGTTAAGAAAAAGGACAAAAAGCTTAGGGATAGTGCTGCTAAAATTGAATCACTAGAATCTGAATTCAACCGTTTAAAAACTTTGATTCCTAGTAATGATGCATGTTCCTCATGTGATTTAATATATGAACAATTGTCCTCATTAAGAAGTGTGCACACCTCCACACTTGATAAACTTGAGTTGGAAATTGAAAAGAACAAAGAGCTTGCTGCACTTAATGATAAAAACTTGAAAGATGCTAGTTGTTCTACAATTGATTTGCATTGTCCTACTTGTGATGATCTTGATAAGAAACTACAGGATGCTATGAATGAAATTTCTATATTGAACAATGCTTTACGTTCTCATGAAGTTAAATTTTGTTCCAATTGCAAACTAAAAGGAAAAACTTCATGTGAAAATTGCCTTGATGTGTCCAATAAACTTGATGACATGCATAGGACATTAGATCGGTTTTGTAATTGGAATAAGAACCTAAACTTACTACTGAATTCTTCCAAGTCTTGCAATGATAAAATTGGTTTAGGTTTTGATTCTCATGCTCATGCTAAGGCACATCCAACTAAAATTGTAAAGTCATTAGGAAGTGGTTTGATTCAAATAGCTCCTAAACAAAAAGGAGTGGTTTTCAAATCTGCAGGAGTGTTGCCTCATTCGGTTTCAAATAAAAATGATGCTTGCTCATCTAGACATGAACACAAAGTTAAATTTCATTGTACCTTCTGTGGTAGAGATGGTCATGTCATAGATTTTTGTTATAGACTAGCTAAACAACAGAAAAGGGAAAGAATGGTTGCTAGATCTCATAACTTTCATGCAAAATTTGCTGCACACATTGAACTGAATGCACAACCTGCTGTTTTGAGTCAAAAACGTTCAAAGTTTACCTTCGGACCTTCTGTTTTTTTGCCTCCGGAGCTATTGATTTTTGTGCTACACAAGTAACACCTTATAGGTCAGTAGTCACGAATAAAAAATCTCAAACTTTGACTCATAAACTTGCTATTTTGTCTCAGCTTTCGCGTGTTTTTCCTGCTGCACGTCGCGTGACTCAGTACTGGATTCCTAAATGCCTTTTGACTAACCCTAGTATTGATTCATCGACGTATTGTGCTTTTATGTAGGTTACACGTTTGAGGAAGGATAACATTTGGATTGTGGATTCAGGTTGCTCACACCATATGACCGGTAACAAAGATTGGTTCTCCTCCCTCTCTTTTGTGTCACGTGTAGAAAATGTTACTTTTGCCGATAATTCTTCAACTTCTATAATTGCTAAGGGTTCGGTTAGAGTAAATGATCACTACACTTTGAAGGATGTGGCACTTGTCAAAAATTTGAAATACAACTTGCTTTTTGTTGCACAATTGCTAGATGAAAATCTAGAAATTATTTTCAATAAAAACTGCTGCAAAGTTGTAGGTTCACATAGTGAGCTTATTTTTAACATGTCTCGGTTTGGAAGAGTTTTTAAAGCTGATTTTGATATGTCTTTCTCTAAGCATAGGTGTCTAGTTCCTAATGATTCAAAGGACTTATATTTTTGGCATCGTAGACTTGGTCACGTAGGCTTTGATCACCTAACGCATGTTAGTGCTCTCGATCGCATACGTGGGCTGCCTAATCTTAAAGGGGACAAAGAAATTGTGTGCTCCTCTTGTAGACATGCTAAGATGGTTGTAGATTCATATACTCCTCTCACAATGATCATGACAACTGAACCATGTCAACTTTTGCATTTTGACACCGTAGGACCTTCACGTGTTCAATCCTTCGGAGGTAAACGGTATGTTCTTGTTATCGTTGATGATTATTCTAGATACTCTTGGGTTTACTTTATGGCGTCTAAGAATGAAGTTTTTAGTCACTTTATAACTTTATTTCTTAGATTATCAATTGATCACCCAGGATCATTACAATTAGAAGTGATAATGGAACTGAATTTAAAAATCAATCTTTTGATCACTTTTGTGCTGAAAATAGAATAGATCATCAATTCTCTTCACCATATGTACCTCAACAAAATGGTGTTGTAGAAAGAAAGAACAAAACCTTAGTTGAGATGGCTAGGACTATGCTTGATGAATATCAAACTCCTAGGAAATTTTGGGCTGATGCGTTAGCAACCGCTTGTTATGTCTCAAATCGTGTTTTCTTGCGTGCTAAGCTAGGTAAAACACCATATGAGTTCCGATTTGGACATAGGCCTAGTGTTACACACTTTCGGGTCTTTGGTTGCAAATGCTTTGTTAAGAAACATGGTAATCTTGATAAATTTGAACCTAGATCCTTTGATGACATGTTTCTTGGTTATCTATCTCATACTAGAGGCTACCGTGTGCTTTTACTTGACACTAACAAAATTGTGGAGACTTGTGAAGTGTCTTTTGATGAAGCTAGCTCAGGTACTAGCTCCGGTGTTGCAGGATCAGATCTGTATCCTCAGGGGGAGGGTATTTTCGAAGATGAAGAAGAGCCGGTGATACTGCCTGGTAGTTCCGAAGTTGACACATGTCCAGCTCTGAACATTGAACAAGCTTCGACTATCACCTATGCTGGTCCTGATCGTCCGCAAGTCACAAGCTCATCAATCTACGATGAACCTAATGAAGAAGAAGCTTGTGAGACATCTGTTCCCCTACGTTTTTACAAAGATCATCCACCACAATAGATGATTGGAAGCTTGCACGAACGAGTCACACGGCCCAGGTTTTGTGATCCAAAATCTTATGCTCATTCTGCTTTTGTTGCTTATTTTGAACCCAAAGATATATCACACGCACTCACTAATGAATCTTGGATTATTGCCATGCAAGAAGAGTTAGAAAATTTTGAAAGAAATAATGTTTGGAAACTTGTACCTCCACCTCAAGGTCACACTTTAATTGGAAATAAATGGGTATATAAAAATAAACAAAGTGAGGATGGGGTTGTGGTTAGGAATAAGGCTAGGTTGGTTGCTCAAGGTTTCACTCAAGCTGAAGGTCTAGATTCTGATGAAACTTTTGCTTCTGTCGCTAGATTAGAAGCCATAAGAATTTTGTTAGCTTTTGCAGCATCTAAAGGTTTTAAGCTATTTCAAATGGATATTAAAAGTTCTTTTCTTAATGGCTACATAGATGAGGAGGTTTGTGTCAAACAACCACCGGGTTTTGAAAATCCAGATTTTCCTAATCATATTTACAAACTGTCCAAAGCCTTATACGGTCTCAAACAAGCCCCTAGAGCATGGTATGATAGGTTAAAAACATTCTTACTTGAAAAGGAGTTTACCATGGGCAAGGTTGATAAAACTCTTTTTGTGCTTAAATATGGCAATGACTCATTATTCGTTCAAGTGTATGTGGATGATATTATCTTTGGTTGTGCTTCTCATGATTTTGTGTCCAAGTTTCCAGCAATGATGAGTTCCGAATTTGAAATGAGTATGATGGGTGAACTCACTTACTTTTTGGGGCTGCAAATCAAGCAAACCAAGGAGGGTACCTTTGTGCATCAAACGAAGTATACCAAAGACCTCCTAAGGCGCTTCAACATGGACAAAAACAAGCCTCTTCGGACACCAATGGGAACAGCAACAACACTTGAACTTGATGAAGATGGTGAATCTGTGAATCAAAAAGAATATAGAAGCATGATCGGATCACTTTTGTACCTCACGGCATCAAGACCGGACATACAATTCAGCGTATGTCTTTGTGCACGGTTTCAAGCTTCCCCACGTGTTTCACATCGTCAAGCCGTCAAAAGGATTCTCAGGTACTTACATGGAACCCAAGAATTTGGCATTTTTCTTCCTTCTTCCTCAACCGTTACTTTGAAAGCTTTTTTGGATGCTGTTTTTGGGGGTTGTAGGATTGATAGGAAAAGTACTTCCGGTGCTTGTCATTTTCTTGGTAATTCTCTTGTTGCTTGGTCCTCTAGAAAAAAAATTCAGTTGCACAATCCACAGCCGAATCTGAATATGTAGCTGCTGCTAGTGCTTGCTCTCAAATTCATTGGATTGTTCAAACACTTAAGGACTATGGGGTTGATCTAGATAGTGTTCCACTATTCTGTGATAACACTAGTGCCATTTGCATTGCTAAAAGCCCCGTGCAACATTCTAGAACTAAGCACATTGACATTAGGTATCACTTTCTCTGAGATAACGTTGAAAAAGGAAACATTGTGCTTCACCATGTAGATACCGAACAACAATTGGCTGACATTTTTACAAAACCTTTGGATTTCACTCGTTTTTGTTACATTCGTAGTGAAATAGGGGTTATGCATCCTCATGGCTTAAATTGAGGGAGAGTTTTGAAACTTGGGAAGTCTATGTGTGAATCTAAAATAAAAATAATATGAGCATAATATTTCATATATATATGACTTTGTGATTCCTTTTACATGCTGAAAGTTCTTACTACATTACTCGTGTTATACATTTTGTAGTTTTTGCCATGTCTAGTAATTGGAATAATTACTTACACTAAAACTGGTCATGGTCGAACTTTCTTGCTGTTTTGAACTTGTTACATGTTCACAAGTGCTTTTAATCATTAAGAATTCATCAAGTAATCAACTCACATATTGAGTTTTTATGAACAAATATAAATTGAGAAAAGATCAAGAGAATATGCATGCATCGCACTTCTTCTTTTGAGATGGCTTGTCATTGCACTTAGATATGAACTTGGAAGAAGTTGTGTATGACTAAAACCATGTCCTTAAGCTTCTGATTGTCAAATGACATAGGCTTGGCTTGGTTGGTTAGAATAAGGCAGATGCGCATATAATCTCTTGCAAATATCATATGATCTAAATTTATGCTTTGAAAAATATTAAATGCAGCAACAAGTGTCATGCTTTCAGGTTTTGAAATAGTTAAGTTTGTGAGATCATGACCTACTAAAATTGAAAATTACACTTGATCTCTAGCAAGGTTTACACTACTTTATGTATCTCATTGATGTGATAGTGTAAGTTACTTGACAGTATGACTTGGATGAGCTTTGTTTATATGTATATGTTATAATATGCTCATAACAACTAAAGGGGGAGAGATAAATTGTTTATATGCTCATGACTTGCTGAATACATTGTCAAAGGGGGAGAGATAAGCATGAAGAGAAAGAGAATATGTGCATAAGGAGAGATAATATGGGATAATTTTTTGGATTTTCTTCTCATTTTACTTTTGATTTACAAAGGGGGAGAAATTGTTTTCAAAACTTTTATGTGAATAAGCCAATGTTCGGATTTTAAATGGTGTTGCCAATGCATTCATCAAGGGGGAGATTGTAAGACCTATGTGTGCTGAATACATTGGCTTGTAGTGAATACACTTGCTTTGACGATAAAAGTTTTGAATATCACCAAAACACCTTTTTATCAAGGTCCGACTCTAGCTCCGAGCTACAGCAAGGTCCGACTAGCTTTGGTCAGCTCCGGTGAAGTTTTGTCTTTAGCTCCGGCATGTCTTTGATAGCTCTGACATGATTTTGATAGCTCCGCCGTGTTTTTTGCTAAGCTCCAAAGTTGATTTTTTTAGCTCTGACTTTTGGGATTACTAGTTCCGACTAGTTCTAGTTAGCTCCGGTGCTAGGTCCTGCTAGTTTCGTAAGCTCCGGCGGGAACTTGGTTGTACTAGTTTTGGTAAGCTCCGACGCTAGGTTCTACTAGCTTTTGTTAGCTCTGGCTCAAGGTCCGGGTTGCTCTGGCAAGGTCCGGAACTTGACCGTAGTGCTTCACTTTTCATTTGCAATGTTTTGTACTTGCTTTACATTGTTGGAAAGATTGCTTAGTATTCATTTGCTAAGTTTTTGGTGTGTTTTGGTTGATATGGATGATATCGTGTTACTGTGGTTTTGCAACATGCTTATGTGAGGTTCTCACGTAGGGTGTTGTGTTCGGAACTAACTTGAGTCAAGTTGAGGACTTGGGCTCGTATGGATTGGTTGTTTATTCATGTGCAGGTGTTGCTTGAGTTCAAGACATGGCTGGTGACGGGATCCATTGGACTAGTCTCAGGGAGAAGATGAGGTTCCAACAACCAAATTCAGGAGGAATTGTGGTTGAGCTGATCAGGAGGTTGCACAGCATGATTGAATCAAGAACGATGCATATGAAGGTATCGTGCACGTCATTGGAAGATGTTTGCAGTGTGCAAGGAGTGCATTGACGTGGCTACATGGTTCCGAGACGTGATGAAGAGATGTGGACGTAAAGAATTGGTCGGAAAGGTCCAACTGACTAGGTTATGGACTCAGGCTGCGGCTGAGTCGGGTTTGACTCAAATATGGAAAGATTTGAGTTGGTTATGATAGGATTTCGTGTGGGTCACGAATTTGAGTTGTTTAGGAATGTGGGATACGTTCCTAAGGTGTTTGGAAGTCTTAAGATTGCTTCTATCTGCGTATAGAAGAATCCTAAGCAGTTATGGAAAGTTACGATTCGTGAACAGAGTAGGATTAGGTTCCTGATCTGAGTTGAGTTGGCTTTCGAGCTGGTTATATAAGCAAGGGAGCCCAGAGCTCGTGGTGCACGACTTTGGGGCTGTTCCTCTTGTGTTCTATTGAATAAAATTCGTAGTTTGAAGGAACTTTTGTGCCTTGTTCGTCAGACTTGTTCCAGACAAGTTTTACTCATCGAGTTTCTGGATAACACTATCTTTCATCGGTGGTTTTATCATAACTCGAGTTTTACAGATCCAATTGACGTGATTCTTTTTGGGTTGTCTTCACAACTTGATTGTCTATAATATTTCAAAATTTCACGGTAATTGGATTTGTGGTTTCTGATCTACACGAGTTTCTTTGCAGCGTTCCAAAACTGTTTTTTCTCGGGTATGGCAGATTGACCATTGTTTGATCTTTCGATCATAACTTGAGTTTTTATCGACGGATTTGAGTGATTCTTTTTGTGTTGTCTTTGTGACTTGATTATCTCTGATATCTATCACTTTTTTCACGGTGAAACACATTTAGATTA
The DNA here is from genome assembly GCA_036927565.1 of Tuctoria greenei. Taxonomy (NCBI): domain Eukaryota; kingdom Viridiplantae; phylum Streptophyta; class Magnoliopsida; order Poales; family Poaceae; genus Tuctoria; species Tuctoria greenei. Next base: position 11,554,886 of record JAYESD010000011.1, on the reverse strand, counting down.
GTCTCACACACGATATCTTTAACATATCATTTTTCTGCCGAAAGGGTTTGGGGTTTAATTGTTTCCGTTGCGTAAGATTTTTAAATCTACCATTCACCCCCCCTCTGGTAGCTTTTCACGTGCTCTTCGATCCTACTGTATTACACTCAGGCGGCCTGAACCACATAAATCCTTGTGTCTATTTGCCATCGTCTTTTGAATCTCTGCGCACCCAATACCGAACTACAAACTCCGCGAGTTACTAACGGTAGTATCGGGAGAATTGCCGGAAAAATACTCCGACAGTTGGCGTGCCATGTAGGGGGGAGGGCGCCCGAGATTCGAAGATGTTGAACTCTGCAGCTGGATCGTCCAACGGCAACCCTGCAGCGCAGCTTGCTGGAGGCAATCCCTCCAATGTGCAGCAGCCAGCAGGTGCCGCGACTCCAGCAGGAGTCATGCTTCCGCCGCAACCGTCCGCACCAGCAAATCAAGCCGGACAGCGAGACAGGGCATCTGCGTCGGTCATGGCGTCGGCTAACAACAATCCTGAACATGCGCTCTATGCAGCGCGTGCTCTTCTCCAATGCCCACCACCTCCAAGTGCATCCTAGGGTGCAATGGAGCAATGGAGGGATGATGTGGAACATTTGGTTGCAGCAGCAGCTGATTGCATCAGCAACCAAGGTCCTCCCCTCTCGGGGCAGGCCCCATCGCAGTTTCGGACTGTGTCGGGCAGACTTGGTCAACATGCTTCCCAAAATAGGAGGTGTGTTGCGTCTCAACAAGTGAAGTCGCTGCCTTTCGGGGCGCGACGCACCCATACGGTAACCAGGCTTTCAACTCGTGACCTCCGGGCGGAGCTTGATCGCCGTTACCGTCAACAGGACGACCACGTCCACATTGAGCGTGCTCGCGAAAGGCGAGAATCTATAGACAGTCCTGCTCCCGAGGGGGTAGGAGGAGGTTGTTCTGCCCTGGCCATGCACCTACGCATGGTCAGATGGCCACAAAAGTTCCGGCCTCACCTGCTGGAGAAATTTGATGGGACTGTCAATCCCGCTAAGTTTCTCCAGATTTACTCCACTGCAATCCTTGCAACCGGAGGTAACGAGGCCATAATGGCCAACTACTTCCCAGTGGCTTTGACTGGGACTGCCAGGTCCTGGTTCATGAGCCTTCCGCCCAACTCCTTCAATAGTTGGGCGGAACTGTGCCAACAGTTCACCGCCAATTTCGGGAGTTCATACACCCGACCAGGCACCGAACTGGACCTTTTTGCTGTCACGCAGAAGGGGGAAGAATCCTTGCGTTCCTTCATCCAGAGGTTCTCCCAGGTACGAAACACTATTCCTTCTATCTCTAGTGCCTCTGTTATTGTGGCATTTAGACAGGGCGTACGAGACAAGAAGATGTTGGAGAAGCTGGCGATCAAGGAGATCACCAGCGTCTCGGAGCTCTTCATCTTGGTATACAAGTGTGCCAAAGCTGCGGAGGGCCGTGAAATGCACTCCAAACCACCTTCGAAGGATAATAAAAAATTCTCCAAGGGTGAAGCCACTACCTCCAGGAGTGGCAAAAAGAAGAAAAAGTCCAACGGCAAGAAAAAGACGTCGGTCGGCACACCTACTGCTGCAACTGCCACGGCTCCGGGTGGCCGGGGGCCACGCCCCGAGAAATGACCTCGACCTTCATCTGAAGACGGCGGCAACTCCAAGATGTGGTGTCCTATATATGAGTTGAACAGTCACAATCTGGAAGACTGTCGAGAGTTCCAGAACCTTGCTGAGCGCTACAACAAGCGCTGGGAAGAAGTTCCTTTCCGACAAAGGGAAGGAAAACAGAAAGTCGACAAAGCTCCGACTGAAGAGGAGTTAGGCTTTCAGGACCCTAAAAAGGTCTTGAAGGTTGTTTACACCTCCATCGACGACGACTCCGATGTCTTCAACAATGAACGTTGGAAAACCATGAACACCATCTTTGGTGGTTCGTGAGACATCACCTCCCACCGCGTCCTCAAGACCATGCGACGGGACATGGCCTCGGTGGCTCCCACCGCCAGAGCGAAGCCGCAGCGGAAGTGGATGGATACTGCCATCACTTTCGATGTGTCAGACTGCCCTAGGAATATGATCGTAGCTGGCCAACTCCCATTGATGGTATCTCTGACCATCAACAACATCCAACTCCACCATGTAATGGTAGATGGAGGTTCGGGGCTGAACCTCATAAGCTTTGAAGCTTTAGTCAAGCTTCAGCTCCGACCTTCAGACCTTCGCCCCTCCCGACTTTTCTCCGGAGTAGGTCCGGGGGCTATAACCCCACTTGGTGCCATTACTCTCCCCGTAACCTTCGGGACTCGGGAGAATTATCACACTGAGAAGTTGGTCTTTAACACTCCTTAGATCAACTTACCCTTCAACGCCATTCTGGGCAGGCCAGCCTTATACAAGTTCATGGCTGCTGCTCATTATGGCTACTTGGTGTTGAAGATGCCAACACCAGCTGGTGTTCTCCAGATCCGTGGAGATCGCACCGCCGGAGTGACATCTCTGGAAGAACTTCACGCACTTGCCACAACGCAGGAAGAAGAATCCGGAAAGGAGCGAGCTCCGAAACCTCCGAGCATTCGTCATCGAGGATCAACCTACGCACCTCGCGTGCAACCAAGCGGCAACACCGACATTCCCGTCAAAGTCGTCCAAATCTGTTCCGACGCCACTCAGACCACCCGTATATCGGGAGGTCGGAATGACAAATAGGAACTCGCGCTCATTACTTTCCTCCGGGCTAATGTCGACGTGTTTGCCTGGCAACCGTCACAAATGTATGGGATCCCTAGGGAAGTGATCAAGCATAATCTGAAGATCTACCCTGACGCTCAGCCTGTACATCAGAAGCCTCGGAAGCAATCAGTAGAGCGACAAAACTTCATACGACAAGAAGTGAAGAAGTTGCTCGAAGCTAGATTCATCCAAGAAGTCTTCCACCCAAAATGGCTGGCAAACCCAGTTGTTGTAGCCAAGGCCGGCGGGAAGCTTCGGATGTGTATCGACGACACTACACTGAATAAGGCATGTCCAAAAGATCCATTCCCACTACCTAGAATAGATCAGATAGTGGATTCCACCTTCGGGTGTGAATTACTGTGTTTCCTAGACGCATATTCTGGGTACCATCAAATCAGAATGTCTAGGGAAGATGAAGAGCATACCTCCTTCATCACAGTAGATGGATTATATTGTTATACTACCATGCCATTTGTTCATAAGAATGCAGCTTCAACATTTGTATGAGCTATGTACAAAACTTTTGGAGAGCTCATCAGAGACGTAGTAGAAGTGTATGTCGATGACATCGTCGTCAAAACCAAGGACAAGGAGTCACTTCTTGACACCTTGCAATCTGTCTTCTACAAGTTGCGAGTCACTCGCACGAAGCTGAACCCGGACAAGTGTGTCTTCGAGGTTAGCTCCAAAAAACTTCTTAGTTTCCTGGTAAACCACCAAGGCATAGAGGCAAATCCAGTGAAGATTAAAGCTATTGAAGATATGCGGCCGCCAGCCCGCATCAAGGACATTCAGAAGCTGACTGGATGTCTAGCCGCTCTCAGCCGGTTCATCTCAAGACTGGCGGAATGGGCACTACCCTTCTTCAAGCTATTGAGGAAGTCCGGACCATTCCAATGGTTTGAAGAAGCAGAAAAGGCGTTCCAAGAATTGAAGCAGCTTCTCACCACCCTACCAACCTTGGTAGCTCCAAACCCTTGTGAGTCTCTATTGCTTTACATTTCGACAACTGACGAAGTCCAGACCCCTCCGGGAGGGTCAGAAGGTTCCTGAAGGCGAGTCTGGGTCCCAGCCCCCAGACTTGGGTCAACAAGGAGTTACTCTTGTTGAGCAAGAAGAGTCGGGCCCCTCCTGGGAGGGTCCGGGTCACTCTTGAAGAAGCTCCGGGTTCCTCCAACAAGAACCCGGAGGTCCCCGAAGAAGGTACAGACTCCTCCGGGAGGGTCCGGGTCGATGAGAAGGAAGCTCCGGGCCCCTCCAGGAGGGTCTGAATAGTCCAACGCTCAGTGTACTTCATCAGTGAAGTACTCCATGACGCCAAAACTCGGTACCTGGAAGTACATAAACTGCTATACATAGTTCTTATTGCTTCCAGGAAGCTCTGGCGCTACTTCCAAGCTCACAAGATCTCAGTGGTGACTTCATATCCACTGCGAGCGATTTTGCATAATCCCAACTCCACTGGGAACATTGCAAAGTGGGCAGCGGAATTGGCCGATTAAGACCTTGAATTCGTCTCAAGACAAGCGATCAAGAGTCAAGCATTGGCGGACTTTGTGGCGGAATGGACCCCCTCTCCATCAAACCCTGGAGTCCCCAGTGAGCAGAAGCCGGAATTCAAGGCTCCAGTCTTTACCGAGCCTCACTGGACTCTCTACTTTGACGGCTCCATGCAGAAGCAGGGGGGCAGAGCTGGAGTCCTTCTCCTCGCTCCGATCGGGGAGAAGGTTAAATACATAGTGCACCTTGATTTCAAGGCGTCCAACAACATGGCGGGGTATGAAGCACTCATTTACGGACTAAAGGTGGCACTATCATATGGTGTCAAGCAGCTGTTGGTCAAGGGAGATTCGCAACTCATCATTAAACAGGTGAAGGGAGAATGCTCGTGCAACAACCCCCAACTAGCTGCTTATATCCTTGAAGTCCAGAGGCTTCAGAAGGACTTCGAAGTCCTGGACCTCCACCATGTCTAGCGTCTCCATAACGCTGAAGCTGACGAACTCTCAACGAAAGCGTCAACCAGAGCTCCAGCTCCAGATGGAACCTTCGTCCGGAGTTTGTCTAAACCTACAGCTCAGCCTGCCGAACAGAGCGAAGGGGGCGAGACCAACACCTCAAAGCTGGCAGTCCCGATGGCCCTGTTACCATGGCAGCCATCAAGGGTCGTAGGTGCTGCCGGAAGCTCCGAGCAACCCAACACGCAAGACTCAAATGCTCAAGCTAGCTCCGATGCATGGATCTCGGAGATCTGGAGCTACTTGAAAGACAACTTCCTTAGTGAAGATAATGTATTCACTGACCGGATAGTCAGACTGGCTAAAAGATACACGCTGGTAGAAGGGGATCTCTACCGACGCGGTGCTAACGGTGTCCTAATGCGGTGCATTACAAAGGAAGAAGGCTGCGAGCTCCTCGCAGAAATCCATGGAGGCGAGTGTGGGAACCACGCGTCTTCCCGCATGTAACACCCTAAATTTCTGCATCCTGCATTGCATACATGATCATGTATTAAACATTAGTAGGATAAAAGAAAAATGATAAAATATACAAATGAATATAGCAAAATAAGAAAAAGAAAATAATAATAATTATAGCCTAAAACTTGTAATAGGGAATAAGTATAAAAATAATAATAAAAAAAATATATATAAAAGTATATATATAAATAATATATAACAATATATAAAAATAGATAAAATACTAATATTAATAATATACATTATAAAAAAATAATAAATATAAAATAATAATAATATATAAATAGATTGAATGATAATAAATATATATATATAATAAATGAATACAATAAATAAGATAAATAAATAATATAAAAAAACAGTAATATGTTTTTTTAAAAAAAAAAGAAGAAAAAAAAGAAAAAAACGAAAAGGGACCGCTGGCCAGGCGGCCGAGCCAGCCCAGCCAGCCGGCCCCGCACCCGACCGCGCGCGACAGCGCCTCGGCCCCCGCGCCGCCGCGGACCCCGCCCCGCCCCGGTTTCCCCCCGCCGCCTGATTTTTTTCCCGCCTCCCGATTTCCGCGGCGAAACGCGAATCCCGCTCAGCCCCGGGGTCCCACCCGCCGCCTGACACCCCGCCTCCCACCCGCCGTACCGCACCCGGCCCCACCCCCGCGACGCCCCGAGCGCGCTGCGCCTCCCACCCGCCGCGCTCCCACCCGGGCCCCCGCTGACGCGCGCCGCCGCCTGCCCCGGGCCCCGCCCACGTGCCGCACCGCGCCGCACCGGGCCCCGCCCCCACGCCGAACGCGCACGCAGCCGACCCCGCCGCCAGCGCACTCCCGCGCGAACCCCGCGCGACTCCCCTGGCCCCACCGCACCGCAGCCACCCCGCACGCGCCGCCTGGCCTTGGCCCCCGCGCCGGACCGCGAAGTCGCCCGCGCGCCTGCGCGCTGGGTCCCGCACGCCGATGCCGCTTGCCCGACGCAGCCCGACCCCGACGCCGTCACACGCCCGAACCGCAACCGACTCGGCGCCTGATGCCGCGTCCCGTGCTCTATAAAAAGGACCGTAGGTCCCTAGGCTTTTTCCAGATCGATCAAATCAGCCGCCGCTAGAAAAAAAGGGGATCCCGCCGCCGGTACAGAGAAGAAGAAAACGCACCAGAGCCGCCGCCGCCAGGGGAAGAAAAGGAAGAAAAAAAAAGAGGGGAAGAAGAGGAAGAAAAAGAGGAGGGTACCACCGTCCACCGGAGATCGTCGCCGTCGTCGTGCCGCCGAGGAACTGCTGCGCCATCCACTTCGTCTACGCGTCGCATTTATTCCGCGACCATCAAGCCGTCAGATCTACGGTAGGATTCGTTCCCGATGCGAATTTTTGCGACCATATTGAATCTAATAGACGTAAATTGATCGTAGTTGCATCGTCATTTTATTTTCAGCAGCATTAATCCACGTTAAAATCCCCGTAAACTCATATGAACACGTATGAACTAGTTGTATCTAATTAATAGACAACCGTAGTTAATTAATTATTGTACCTTGCATGCATGCATGTCATCGCATGTTGATTAATACGTGTGCATCATGTTGAATTGTATGTATTTTCTTGTATGTGTGATCACGCGTAGAGGAACGTGCTCAAGAGGCCGCATACGAGGATTTTCAGAATCAAGATTTCGAAGCGCTTGAGCAACCCCATCCGCCAGAGCAAGGCAAGTGTCCTTGAAGCATATTGATCCTATTTTAAAATAAATGTTTTGTTTGCAAAACTGCATGCTTGTGTCAAATTGATGGGAATCCTATGGTAGGAAGTTTACTAGTTTTGTTTGACCACCCTTGTCACCTGGAATTTATGGTAGAGAGTCGGGAAGGGTTTTTACCTTTTTGCTTCGCTTAATTAATTGGGATGGAAAAACCAACACTACACATTTAATTATGTATTAATGATATTCTGGTTAACGTGAACTGGTCGATACGGTATGGTGATGGGTGATCTAAGCAAGCCTGGTATGTGGATGGGTTGGATGTTATGGTGGTTTGCTTGCTTTAGATCTAAGGACCGATTCATGCGAGAATAAGCCAGGACTACAGTGCCACCACGAGGCCAAGTATGGGTGCAGCATAGCTGATTAATTAGGGCTTTGCTAGTGCTGTTTGGACCATTGTGGATGCTCGGGGAAGGGGTAGTCGGATTGGGTTTGTTGATGATTGGTGGGACTACCTTGGGATCCGAATGGCTCAAGAGGGGGCCCTTGGTTGAAGATGTGCTCAGTGGGAGACATCGCCACCGGTGAAACCTCAGTGGGGTCTGAATAGACTAGTAATCCCTTTGTAAAGGCTATTTTGTGATCTCTTGGCCATACACCAAAGGAAGTGTAATTGGCATAAGGGAGTTTCTTTAGTCGCCGACGGGTGATGAAATCACAAACACATGGGTAAAGAGGTACAAACTCTGCAGAGTTAATTAAAACTATCATGATAGCCGTGCTCCCGGTTATGAGCGCCTGGATGACCTACATGATTAGAGTTGGAAATTGGGATTTGAGATGGTTATGGTCTGGTAATGGTTATGATTGGTTTATGGTTATGGTTGGTTTATGGTTATGGTTTATGGATTATGGTCATGGATATGAATTTGAGTTATGGTAATTGGACATGGATAATGGTGATGTTGGCAATAACTAGATATGGTTTATATTATGTTAATATGATGGATATGATGGGATTGTTTCACATAGACCTAGTGTAATGCTTTTCAAATGTTTTACTGTACTTTTCAGCACTTAGCCATTATTATTGTCGTCATTTGAATCAGCCACATGTCATACTTTCCACACTTGCTGAGTACGACATGTACTCACTCTTGCAATCCCCCACCCAACAGTTGCAGGTCAGAATTGTGAGTCTAATGGCGATAATGTGGAGATCTAGGCCGTGTCTACCGTCAGCTTTGCCTGTGGTGTTGCATGGAGCTGCGCTATCCCTTTTGCTTAGTTTGCTTAGTTGCTTAATTAGTTTATTTCCGCTGCATTAGTTGAACTTATCATTAATATTCATTAGGACTTGTATTCGAGGATTTAATGAATTATGTAATAAGAGTGCTTAATTAATAATTTGAGCTGTGGTAATTATCTGTTTACCATTTGTGAATCACTCGTGTATGTGTGTTGAACATCCTGGGCACACATATGCGTTAGCTTGGTTCATTTTCGGAACCGGGCGTCACACCGCACGTTGGTCAGTAAAGCCTTTTGGCATGGCTTTTACTGGCCTACAGCGCTCCAGGATGCAACTGAGCTGGTGAAGATGTGAAGCATGCCAGTTTCATGCAAAACAAATTCACACACCGGCCCAGCCTCTACAAATGATACCTCCTACATGGCCTTTCGTTGTGTGGGGGATGGATATCTTGGGACCTTTCCCAAGAGCCGTCGGAGGTTACAAGTTCCTGTACGTTGCCATTGACAAGTTCACCAAATGGCCGGAAGCTACTCTAGTTGTGACAATAAACAAGCAATCAGCCATCAACTTCTTACAGTCCATCGTATGCAGATTTGGAGTCCCAAACAAAATCATAACCGATAATGGGACCCAATTAACAAGCTCTGCATTCCAAGGATATTGCAAAGACCTCGACATTCAAGTCAGCTACGCTTCTGTAGCTCACCCGGCAAGCAATGGACAAGCCTAGAGAGCAAATGCAGAAATCCTAAAGGGACTCAAGACGCGCACATATGAGCGCCTGAAAAAACATGGAGCCAACTAGATCGAAGAGCTTCCGCCCACTCTATGGGCCAACAGGACAACTCCAAACCAGTCAAATGGAGAGACACCCTTCTTCCTGGTGTATGGAGTTGAAGCAGTCCTTCCTCCAGAAATCACCCTAGGGTTGCTCCGGGTCCGGACCTTCGACGATGCCGCGCAGGACCAGCTCCGGCGTGAAGACCTTGACCTCCTTGAAGAGGGAAGGTGTCGAGCAGTTGTTCGGAATGCCCGATACCGCCAAGCTCTTCGGCGCTATCACCAAAGGCATGTTCATAGCCGACAGCTCGAGGAAGGTGATCTGGTGCTACGGAGAATACTATCCAGAGAAGGGTTAAACAAACTCTCCTCCAGCTGGAAAGGACCCTTCCGAGTGATCAAAGTATCTCGTCTCGGATGCGTTCGCTTGGCAACCGAGGATGGGACACCTCTCCCTAATCCTTGGAACATTGAGCACCTCCATAAGTTCTACGCTTAATATCACGGAGGTGAGTCTGTAGTTACACGTGATGTATGTTATAAAGTCATTGTACAGAGTCGGGTAGCTCCTCCGGGAGAACAGCCGGACCTTCTCCGGAAGGTCCGCAATGTTCAGGCAACACTTGTCATAGTCTTGGAACTAAAAGTGTAGCTAGCTACCTTGGGTTAAACAAGAAACAAAACACACTTAGCCTGGTTTTGTACCCTAAGGGTGTACTTGTTTCCCTGTACCCCGAACCTATAATGAAAGATATCTTTGTGTGAAAACAGACTCCACGTGCATTTACTTTGTACAAGCTCAATATTTTTTATTTTTTTATTTTTCTCTTTCTTGTCTATAACAAGGTTGTGCGATTCTCAAGAATTTTTTAGATCGACTAATTCATGTACAACTCGATTCGCATTGTTAATTCCTTTGGGTTTTCACGTTGTTGAATGGCTCAATCACATGAATGCTGCTAGCCAATCTAGGTCCAGAGTGTGCTATCGACTTAGCTTGGTCCTGCACCCTAAGTACGCCACTCTACCTACACCCCGGCAGGCCGAAATAAGGCGGATCCTGAAAAAAAACTCAGTGCACTTGATCGTATGAAGAACTGTGCTCGACCTAAAAATTTCTTACGAGAATAGTAAGTTGCAACTGAGTTATAGATAGCAAATGGATTTTACTGTTTTTCTTGACTTCAGTGTGTAGGAAAAATAAAGATCTCATGATAATGGTGAAATAAGCCAGAGCTACCAAAGCTCCGACATCCCCTAGGTGGCTTGTAGTCAATGTTTCAAACATTAATAGCAAGCATCGCTGGAGCTACTCAGCTCCAGTAATGCCAGGGAGCCAGCTGTCAACGTGAACAAAAGATGGTGGGAAGACTCCACAGTGGGGTCTGTTGTTGAGAGACCGCGTGTTGACAAATATCGCTGTCGGAGCTACCAAGCTCCGACACCCCAGAGGACTAACTGTCGATGCTCTACGTTTTAATGGAAACTGCTGCTGGAGCTACTAAGCTCCGAAGATGGTCAATGCTGGAGCCCTTAAGCTCCGACAACTTCAGGGGGCCTTCACTATCGAAGACTTCAGACCTACGCTCTACAAGTTCGAAGCACACAAGTCTTCAACAACTATTACATCCTCTTGGTACATGTTCACAATCAAATTGCATACATCTACCAGGGGCCAAGTGGGACAAAGGTGTTGAAGACAAAAAAATGAAATTCACAAAAACTTGGATTTCATTCATCTGGAGACAAGAGATTACAAAATTGGAGAAAAAGAAGAGAGGATATAAGCGGGAGCTACAAAGAGATGGTCCTAGACCCTATGGAAGAACGAGGCAACCTTCTGGGCAACCTTTGAAACGCTGGGTTGGGCAGCTTCTCCCTCTCCGTCGATGGGGCCTTCGAGCACCAGGTCCAGGGGGAATTGAGGTTCCCGGCTTGTGTAGCACGTCAGAACGAATTATGCGACGCTCTTTGCCAGAGATTGTCCCTCGGTTTCCAGCTGGTCCGCAATGACATCACCCATCTTGGTGAGCTTGTTGCCTGCCGAACTCAGCTCCTGCAACGCCTGATCCAGCTCCGGATCATCCGGACGCACGGGACTAAAATCCATTGGCGTTAGTGCGTCGTTGGCTTTGCCCAGGAAGTCCCAAACTTGTTGGGACTACACAACCCTGCAACCTCACATCTCCTCCAAGGATCTTCTGGCCGCCGCAAGATCCGAATTCTTCCGGGCAAGATGCTCTACCTCTTTTGCATTCTGCTGAATCTTTTCAGCAACCTACCTTTCGAGTTTGTTGAGCTCTTCTTCCCGGAGGTGGATCTCGTTCCGGCAGTTAACCAAGTCCTTCTCTCGGCCCAACACCTTCTTCTCCCTGGCAGCAACGTCATTCTCACTCCTGTGGAGGTCTTGTCCTCGCTGCCAGGCCTTCTCCTCTTTCTCGCAGTGCTCGTCCAATCTCTTGGTGCGCTCCTCGAGACTCTTGTCACCCAGAGTTAGCCTCTAAGTAAGCTCTTCTTCCCTCTTCACAACGTCATCCCGCAGCTCCAGGAGTTTTTGCTCTTCATCCTCAAGCTTTTTCTCCCGCTCCTCAAGATCCTCCCGGTGCTTGACGAGACTGTCGTGGATGTCGTCAAGCCTCTCTTGGCGATCATCCGCTGCACTATTAGCAGCTTTGGCCTGTTCGTAGATGGCCCAGGACTAGATGTCAAGGGATCGCGTCATGCTTTTCCTCTCATCCAGCAGCTTACCCCAGTACTCCAGACGGATCTTCTCCTTCCTCACCCACTCTTTGTCGTCAGCCAGCCTCGACTGCGCCAGCTTGGTCTCAAATTGGAGCCGGTTGCACCACCTCCTAAGAGTTTGGCGCTCCTCCTCGAGAGCCTTGCTGTCGTGGTAAAAAGCCAGCTGGACCTGGCGAAGACTAGAGCAGGCGTTGTCAATAGACAACGACAGAGGGATCGGGTCCGGATCTACCGGGGTCATCTCCGCTGGTTCCAGCGGGTTTTCCGTAACAAAAATTGGGTCCCACTCTACAAGAGCAGTTTCCTGAGCTTCCACGGCACTAGGGCTGCCCTCCAGGATAGCCTTGGCCGCCGCCAAGGAAGGTCCTGCTACAGAAGTTTCAACTTCCGGAGTTGGCTCTGAAGGTCCCGCCGCTAGGTCATCAACAACTGGTCCCTCAAGCGGGGGGCCAGCAACTTCATCTCGGCACCCTGGCTCAGGCGCGGGCACCTCTGGGACCACCACCTCCGGGGCAGGCGTTGAAGATTCGATCGGAGCTGAAGTTACTTCCGGCTCCGGCGCTGGCGCCTCCACTGTCGGCCCAGGCGCTGACGCTTCGACCATCATGGGCTCGGGCGCTGGCACCTATGCAGGGATTGGCTCAGGCGCCGGAACTTCTTCGACGACCGGCTCTACCGCCGGAACTTCTGCAGCAACCGACTCTACCGCCGGGAGTACTTCGATAACCGGCTCAGGCGCCGGGGCTTCATCAACCACTGGCTCTACCACCGGGGCCTCATCAACCACCGCCTCTACCGTCGGGGCTTCAACAACATCCGGCTCTAGGGTCGGAATCACAGTTATCTCCAGTTCTGAGGACGGAGCGTCCACCATTTCAGCATCCAAACCCGGAGCTTCAACCTCCGGGGCAGGTGTCGCTGGTACATCTTCATTCACGTGGTCCGTCACTACCACGGGAGCTTCGGGGGATGAGTCAAGGTCCAAGACCACGACAGCCGGCGCTGGAGTTGTCGCAGCCTCAGCCACTCCTTGGGGCGGTGCTGGGATTGGAGCCGGAGCCTCCGCCTGCACAACTTCAGTTGTTGTGGCAGGAATAGGAGCTTCAGCCCCTTTCTTGGGTACCCTGTGGATGAAGGACGAAGACACTCAAAACGCAGTTACAACACAAAACAACCAATTGAGGTAAAAAACAAAATTTACCTCGAAAGGCTTCCGCTCCAGCTATCGCGGAACCTCTTCCTCGGACGCTCAGGACCAGACCCTGTCGCCACTGGCGTGTCAGCGCCGAAAGGTTCCCCAGAGCTTGCCGCAGCCGTCGGCGTCACTTTGGTCGAGGCCCGCCTCGATCGGGAAGAACCTCCGGACCCAGAGCCTTCAGCTGGCCCTGGTACTGTAGCCACACGGCCGGAACTAGCACCCCGGGGAGACGCCGATGCTGGAGTGGCTGCTGTTGTTGAATACCTTCCCCTCCGTGGAGAAGGAGCCACTGCGGAAGGAGCAGGTCTGACGTACCTCCCGTCAGACCTCTTCCGCCACCATGCTCAGAGGGAGGAAAGCTGCTGGCGGAGACAAGTAGTCACCCACGACATCGATGCCGTGCTGGAACTTCTTGAGGTGAAGCTCCAAGGATGCACCTTCCAGGTTGTTCTTCAAACCGGTTTCGATCCGGTCATCGTCCATCACGCTGTTGAGGGCCCAAGCAAGCTTCTCCCTCTTCTTCAGCGGAGCCCACCTGTTGGCCAGGAAGTTGCAAAATACCGCCTGGGGAGTCACCCCTCCTTCCACACATTGGCGGATCCTGGTCAGAGCTAGGTTGAAGGCATCCGATAACACCAAAACTTCGCTCCAATCTTCAGTGTCGATGTTGGGGAGACCTACGGGCAACTCCAACCTCTCATGCTCCTCTGTCCTTGTAAGACCTATATGTGCTGAATACATTGGCTTGTAGTGAATACACTTGGCCTAGATGATAAAAGTTTTGAATATCACCAAAACACCTTTTTATCAAGGTCCGACTCTAGCTCCGAGCTACAGCAAGGTCCGACTAGCTTTGGTCAGCTCCGGTGAAGTTTTGTCTTTAGCTCCGACATGTCTTTGATATCTCCGACATGTTTTTGATAGCTCCGACATGATTTTGATAGCTCCGCCGTGTTTTTGCTAAGCTCCGAAGTTGATTGTTCTAGCTCCGGTTTTTGGGATTACTAGTTCCGACTAGTTCTGGTTAGCTCCGGCGCTAGGTCCTGCTAGTTTTGTAAGCTCCGGCGGGAGCTTGGTTGTACTAGTTTTGGTAAGCTCCGGCGCTAGGTTCTACTAGCTTTTGTTAGCTCCGGCTCAAGGTCCGGGTTGCTCTGGCAAGGTCCGGAACTTGACTGTAATGCTTCTGTTTTTCATTTGCAATGTTTCGTACTTGCTTTACATTGTTGGAAAGATTGCTTAGTATTCTTTTACTAAGTTTTTGGTGCGTTTTGGATGATATGGCTGATATCGTTTTGCTATGCTTTGCAACATGCTTATGTAAGGTTCTCACGTAAGGTGTTTTGTTCGGAACTAACTTGAGTCAAGTCGAGGACTTGGGCTTGTATGGATTGGTTGTTTATTCATGTGCAGGTGTTGCTTGAGTTCAAGACATGGCTGGTGACGGGATCTATTGGACTAGTCTCAGGGAGAAGATGAGGTTCCAACAACCAAATTCAGGAGGAATTGTGGTTGAGCTGATCAGGAGGTTGCGCAGCATGATTGAATCAAGAACAATGCATATGAAGGTATCATGGATGTCATTGGAAGATGTTTGCACGTGTGCAAGGAGTGCATGGACGTGGCTACATGGTTCCGAGATGTGATGAAGAGATGTGGACGTAAAGAATTGGTCGGAAAGGTCCAACTGACTAGGTTATGGACTCAGGCTGTGGCTGAGTCGGGTTTGACTCAAATATGGAAAGATTTGAGTTGGTTATGATTGGATTTCGTGTGAGTCACGAATTTGAGTTATTTAGGAATGTGGGATACGTTCCTAAGGTGTTTGGAAGTCTTAAGATTGTTTCTATCTGCGTATAGAAGAATCCTAAGCAGTTATGGAAAGTTACGTTTCGTGAACAGAGTAGGATTAGGTTCCTCATCTGAGTTGAGTTGGCTTTCGGGCTGGTTATATAAGCAAGGGAGCTCAGAGCTCGTGGTGCACTACTTTGGGGCTGTTCCTCTTGTGTTCTATTGAATAAAATTCGTAGTTTGAAGGAACTTTTGTGCCTTGTTCGTCAGACTTGTTCCAGACAAGTTTTACTCGTCGAGTTTCTGGACAGCACTACCTTTCGTCGGAGGTTTTATCATAACTCGAGTTTTACAGATCCAATTGACGTGATTCTTTTTGGGTTGTCTTCACAACTTGATTGTCTATCATCTATCAAAATTTCACGGTCATTGGATTTGTGGTCTATGATCTACACGAGTTTCTTTTCAGCTTTCCAGAACTGTTTTTTTTTCAGGTAGGGCAGATTGACCATTGTTTGATCTTTCGATCATAACTTGAGTTTTTTCCGACGGATTTGAGTGATTCTTTTTGTGTTGTCTTCGTGACTTGATTCTCTCTGATATCTATCACTTTTGTCATGGTGAAACACGTTTAGATTAGTCTCACACACGATTTCTTTAACAGATCATTTTTCTACCGAAAGGGTTTGGGGTTTAATTGCTTCCGCTGTGTAAGATTTTTAAATCTACCATTCACCCACCCTCTGGTAGATTTTCACGTGCTCTTCGATCCTACAATTGGTATTAGAGCCAGGTTGCTCTAATCTTTGTGATTTGCGCGTGTTTTTGACTAATCATCATGGAGAAGTACTCCGCCAAACCTTGTGTGTTTGCTGGTATTGATTTTCAGGTTTGGAAGGCACGCATGGAGGCTTTCATCCAGGCACAAGGCTTTGCAATATAGGAGAAGGTATACAAGCCTTACGAAGTGCCATCAAACGATTAGGTTACAACTACAAATCTGAGAGATGTCGACAACAACAACAAGACTCGGAACTTGATCATACAAGGATTAACACAAAGCGACTTCGACCGTGTTGCACACCTCCGATGTGCATATGATGTGTGGAAAGCACTTTGTGACTACCACGAAGGATCCAACACGATCAAAGAGGTAAGGCAAGACATGTTCAAGAAAGAATACATGCGCTTCAAGATGCAACCCGGTGAGTCTATTGATGACCTTTTTGCTCACTTTAATAAAATTCTCAGCAACTTGCGTAGTGTCAATGTTAATTTTTCAGATGCTGAAAATGTTAGGCAATTGCTAAGTTCATTAGATATGTCAATTTGGGAGATGAAATCCACATCTATTCGTGAATCTACTGTCATGAGTTCACTTACTTTAGATGTGCTATATTCCAAGTTAAAAACTCATGAAATTGACATAATCTCACGTAAGAACCCCAATAAATCTATTGCATTTGTTTCACAACATGATATGTCTAGCTCCGGCAAATCATCGTCTTGCAATACTCTTGCTTTGTTGTCCTCACTAACCATGGAGCAGATCGAAGAATTTCCAGAAGAGGAGTTGGCACTCATCTTTACTAGATTCTCAAAAGCATTGCAAAATGTGAGAACTAGAAGGAGAGGAAGCTCCAGACCTCAATGCTGTTTTGAATGTGGTAAAACAGGACACTTTCATACAGAATGCCCTAACCTTTCAGGTCTGACCACCGGGAAGAAAAACAAAGCAAGGTTCGTACCTCCTCTGGAAATTCCAACAAGAAGAAGAACAGTACCATAGGACGCAAGATGATCAACAGTTTCATCACCACACTTCAAGAGTTTAGTTCAAGCGACGTGGACATTGGAAGTGATGCAGATGAAGATGATTTGGCAAACTTGTGCTTCATGGCGGGCAAGTCAAGATCAAGTATGGAGGAGGCAGAACACAACAGCGACAATGAAGAGGTATGTCCTACTCGCGAAGAAATGTGTGATGCTATTTCTCATGCCACTATTATTGTTAAGAAAAAGGACAAAAAGCTTAGGGATAGTGATGCTAAAATTGAATCACTAGAATCTGAAATCAACCGTTTAAAAACTTTGATTCCTAGTAATGATGCATGTTCCTCATGTGATTTAATATATGAACAATTGTCCTCATTAAGAAGTGCGCACACCTCCACACTTGATAAACTTGAGTTAGAAAAATTGAAAAGAACAAAGAGTTTGTTGCACTTAATGATAAAAACTTGAAAGATGCTAGCTGTTCTACAATTGATTTGCATTGTTCTACTTGTGATGATCTTGATAAGAAACTACAGGATGCTATGAATGAAATTTCTATATTGAACAATGCTTTACGTTCTCATGAAGTTAAATTTTGTTCAAATTACAAACTAAAAGGAAAAACTTCATGTGAAAATTGCCGTGATCTGTCCAATAAACTTGATGACATGCATAGGACATTAGATCGATTTTGTAATGGGAATAAGAACCTAAACTTACTGCTGAATTCTTCCAAGTCTTGCAATGATAAAACTGGTTTAGGTTTTGATTCTCATGCTCATGCTAAGGCACATCCACCTAAAATTATAAAGTCATTAGGAAGTGGTTTGATTCAAACAGTTTCTAAACAAAAAGGAGTGGTTTTCAAATCTGCAGGAGTGTTGTCTCATTCGGTTTCAAATAAAAATATTGCTTGCTCATCTAGACATGAACACAAAGTTAAATTTCATTGTACCTTCTATGGTAGAGATGGTCATGTCATAGATTTTTGTTATAGACTAGCTAAAAAACAGAAAAGGGAAAGAATGGTTGCTAGATCTCATAACTTTTATGCAAAATTTGCTGCACACATTGAACCGAATGAACAACCTGCTGTTTTGAGTCAAAAATATTCAAAGTTTACCTCCGGATCTTCTGTTTTTGCCTCCGGAGCTACTGATTTTTGTGCTACACAAGTAACATCTTATAGGTCAGTAGTTAAGAATAAAAAATCTCAAACTTTGACTCATAAACCTGCTGCTTTGTCTCAGCTTTCGCGTGTTTTTCCTGCTGCACTTCGCATGACTCAGTACTGGATTCCTAAATGCCTTTTGACTAACCCCAGTATTGAGTCATCGACGTATTGTGCTTCTGTGTAGGTTACACATTTGAGGAAGGAGAACATTTGGATTGTGGATTTAGGTTGCTCACGCCACATGACCGGTAACAAAGATCGGTTCTCCTCCCTCTCTTTTGTGTCACGTGTAGAAATGTTACTTTTGCCGATAATTCTTCAACTCCTATAATTGTTAAGGGTTCAGTTAGAGTAAATGATCACTACACTTTGAATGATGTGGCACTTGTCGAAAATTTGAAATACAACTTGCTTTGTATTTCACAATTGCTAGATGAAAATCTAGAAATTATTTTCAATAAAAACTGCTGCAAAGTTGTAGGTTCACATAGTGAGCTTATTTTTAACATGTCTCGGTTTGGAAGAGTTTTTAAAGCTGATTTTGATATGTCTTTCTCTAAGCATAGGTGTCTAGTTTCTAATGATTCAAAGGACTTATATTTTTGGCATCGTAGACTTGGTCACGTAGGCTTTGATCACCTAATGCGTGTTAGTGCTCTTGATCGCATACGTGGGCTGCCTAAGCTTAAAGGGGGCAAAGAAATTGTGTGCTCCTCTTGTAGACATGCTAAGATGGTTGCAGGTTCATATACTCCTCTCACAATTATCATGACAACTGAACCATGTCAACTTTTGCATTTTGACACCGTAGGACCTTCACGTGTTCAATCCTTCGGAGGTAAATGGTATTTTCTTGTTATCGTTGATGATTATTCTAGATACTCTTGGATTTACTTTATGGCGTCTAAGAATGAAGTTTTTAGTCACTTTAGAACTTTATTTCTTAGATTATCAATTGATCACCCAGGATCATTAAAAGCATTAGAAATGATAGTGGAACTGAATTTAAAAATCAATCTTTTGATCACTTTTGTGCTGAAAATAGAATAGATCATCAATTTTCTTCACCATATGTACCTCAACAAAATGGTGTTGTAGAAAGAAAGAACAGAACCTTAGTTGAGATGGATAGGACTATGCTTGATGAATATCAAACTCCTAGGAAATTTTGGGCTGATGCATTAGCAACCACTTGTTATGTCTCAAATCGTGTTTTCTTGCGTGCTAAGCTAGGTAAAACACCATATGAGCTCCGGTTTGGACATAGGCCTAGTGTTACACACTTTTGGGTCTTTGGTTGCAAATGCTTTGTTAAGAAACATGGTAATATTGATAAATTTGAACCTAGATCCTTTGATGGCATGTTTCTTGGTTATCCATCTCATACTAGAGGCTACCGTGTGCTTTTACTTGACACTAACAAAATTGTGGAGACTTGTGAAGTGTCTTTTGATGAAGCTAGCCTAGGTACTAGCTCCGGTGTTGCAGGACCAGATCCGTATCCTTAGGGGGAGGGTATTTTCGAAGATGAAGAAGAGCCGGTGATACTGCCTGGTAGTTCCGAAGTTGACACGTGTCCAGCTCCGGACATTGAACAAGCTCCGGCTATCACCTATGCTGGTCCTGATCGTCCACAAGTCACAAGCTCATCAATCTACGATGAACCTAATGAAGAAGAAGCTTGTGAGACATCTGTTCCCCTACGTTTTTACAAAGATCATCCCCCACAACAGATGATTGGAAGCTTGCACGAACAAGTCACACGGTCCTGGTTTTGCGATCCAAACTCTCATGCTCATTCTGCTTTTGTTGCTTCTTTTGAACCCAAAGATATATCACACGCACTCACTAATGAATCTTGGATTATTGCCATGCAAGAAGAGTCAGAAAATTTTGAAAGAAATAATGTTTGGAAACTTGTACCTCCACCTCAAGGTCACTCTTTAATTGGAACTAAATGGGTATTTAAAAATAAACAAAGTGAGGATGGGGTTGTGGTCAGGAATAAGGCTAGGTTGGTTGCTCAAGGTTTCACTCAAGTTGAAGGTCTAGATTTTGATGAAACTTTTGCTCCCGCTGCTAGATTAGAAGCCATAAGAATTTTCTTAGCCTTTGCTGCATCTAAAGGTTTCAAGTTATATTGAATGGATGTTAAAAGTGCTTTTCTTAATGGCTACATAGATGAGGAGGTTTATGTCAAACAACCACCGGGTTTTGAAAATCCAGATTTTCCTAATCATGTTTACAAACTGTCCAAAGCCTTACACGGTCTCAAACAAGCCCCTAGAGAATGGTATGATAGGTTAAAAACATTCTTACTTGAAAAGGGGTTTACCATGGGCAAGGTTGATAAAACTCTTTTTGTGCTTAAGCATGGCAATGACTCATTATTCATTCAAGTGTATGTGGATGATATTATTTTTGGTTGTGCTTCTTATGATCTTGTGTCCAAGTTTTCAGCAATGATGAGTTCCGAATTTGAAATGAGTATGATGGGTGAACTCACTTACTTTTTGGGGCTGCAAATCAAGCAAACCAAGGAGGGTACCTTTGTGCATCAAACGAAGTATACCAAAGACCTCCTAAGGCGTTTCAACATGGGCAAAAGCAAGCCTCTTCGGACACCAATGGGAATAGCAACAACACTTGAACTTGATGAAGATGGTGAATCTGTGAATCAAAAAGAATATAGAAGCATGATCGGATCACTTTTGTACCTCACGGCATCAAGACCGGACATACAATTCAGCGTATGTCTTTGTGCACGATTTCAAGCTTCCCCACGTGTTTCACATCGTCAAGCTGTCGAAAGGATTCTCAGGTACTTACATGGAACCCAAGAATTTGGCATTTTTCTTCCTTCTTCCTCAACCGTTACTTTGAAAGCTTTTTCGGATGCTGATTTTGGGGGTTGTAGGATTGATAGGAAAAGTACTTCCGGTGCTTGTCATTTTCTTGGTAATTCTCTTGTTGCTTGGTCCTCTAGAAAACAAAATTCAGTTGCACAATCCATAGCCGAATCTGAATATGTAGCTGCTGCTAGTGCTTGCTCACAAATTCTTTGGATTGTTCAAACACTTAAGGACTATGGGGTTGATCTAGATAGTGTTCCACTGTTCTGTGATAACACTAGTGCCATTTGCATAGCTAAAAACCCTGTGCAACATTCTAGAACTAAGCACATTGACATTAGGTATCACTTTCTCCGAGATAATGTTGAAAAAGGAAACATTGTGCTTCATCATGTAGATATCGATCAACAATTGGCTGACATTTTTACAAAACCTTTGGATTTCACTCGTTTTTGTTACATTCGTGGTGAAATAGGGGTTATGCATCCTCATGGCTTAAATTGAGGGGGAGTTTTGAAACTTGGGAAGTATTTGTGTGAATCTGAAATTAAAATAATATGAGCATAGTATTTCATACATATATGACTCTGTGATTCCTTTTACATGCTGAAAGTTCTTACTACATTACTCGTGTTATACATTTTGTAGTTTTTGCCATGTCTAGTAATTGGAATAATTACTTACACTAAAACTGGTCATGGTCAAACTTTCTTGCTATTTTGAACTTGTTACATGTTCACAAATGCTTTTAATCATTAAGAATTCATCAAGTAATCAACTCAAATGTTGAGTTTTTATGAACAAATATAAATTGAGAAAAGATCAAGAGAATATGCATGCATCGCACTTCTTCTTTTGAGATGGCTTGTCATTGCACTTATATATGAACTTGGAAGAAGGTGTGTATGACTAAAACCATGTCCTTAAGCTTCTGATTGTCAAATGACATAGGCTTGGCTTGGTTGGTTAGAATAAGGCAGATGCGCATATAATCTCTTGCAAATATCATATGATCTAAATTTATGCTTTGAAAAATAATAAAATGCAGCAACTAGTGTCATGCTTTCATGTTTTGAAATAGTTAAGTTTGTGAGATCATGACTTGCTTAAATTGAAAATTACATTTGATCTCTAGCATGGCTTACACTACTTTCTTTATTTCATTGAAGTGATAATGTAACGTACTTGATAGTATGACTTGGATGAGCTTTGTTTATATGTATATGTTATAATATGCTCATAATAACTAAAGAAGAAAAGATAATTTGTTTATATGCTCATGACTTGCTGAATACATTGTCAAAGGGGGAGAGATAAGCATGAAGAGAAAGAGAATATGTGCATAAGGAGAGAAAATAAAGGGGGGAGATAATATGGGAT
Organism: Tuctoria greenei; assembly: GCA_036927565.1. Taxonomy (NCBI): domain Eukaryota; kingdom Viridiplantae; phylum Streptophyta; class Magnoliopsida; order Poales; family Poaceae; genus Tuctoria; species Tuctoria greenei. Next base: position 11,533,003 of record JAYESD010000011.1, on the reverse strand, counting down.
AATTTTTGGATTTTCTTCTTATTTTACTTTTGATTTACAAAGGGGGAGAAATTGCCTTCAAAACTTTTATGTGATACTAATATTGATACTCATTCAACACGTTAATTGCCCTTAATGATCGGGTAATGGGCTTTGACAGCACTGTTACTGGTAATTAAGGTTGTCCGATCGTGTGTCATTAATATAGTATTAATGACACTTGATCGGGTCTTGAAGCCCTTGATTCCCCTTTGAAGATCCGGAGCCGTTGTGGAGTCTTCCGGGGGTCAGAGGCTGAAGATCCGACGGTTGGACAGGTGGCAGCTCCGGAGTGTACTGTGGGAAACAGGTAGCTCTGGAGCTACCTGACACGTGTCAGTTCCGGAGCTTCCCTCGATCTGGGGTTAGGTACGGGGGTGCCATTTCGGTACGTAGTCCGAAGCTTCCCCCTTGTGGGCGGTAGCTCCGGTTTGATAGTACACGTGGCGACCCTGGGACTAACCATGTTGGAGAAGCGGGTCCGGTTATGTCTGACATGTGGGCCTCTGAAGGTCTTCAAATCAAGTAGATGACTTTCCCTTGAGGTCTTTGTAATCTCAAGGGGTGTACGATTCCCAGGGTACCGACAGTGGCCCCCTAGGCCCACCTCTGGGGAAGACCCCTTGGGTGAAGTCATTCCGCCGGAGGTGGGTCCATCCTCATGACTTTTGAACTGAGTCTTCAAAGGTCTTCGGATGTGCCGTTGGCGATGGTTTGGAGTTAAATCCTCGCCGCGTGGCGTATCCCGTGTGCGGTAGATGAGATCTTTAGCGTGTGGATCTCACGCAATTGAAGGTCGCCGGTTCTCGATATGAAAACTGTATCGGTTCCGCGCGCCTTGTCAGGCCGCCGCCTTCGGGCTTCTCGCCTCATGATGACAACCGTTCACCTGGGTAAGAACCTCGACTTGATCGTCGGGGTGGTCCCGGGCCCTCTTGTCATCGGCTGGGTGGAATTTTTGAGTAGTATCTTTGACTTCCTTGCGGTTTCCATCCAAGCGTTGTGAGGGCTTACTTAAGAAGGAAAGCGCGCACCGTCTGGAGTTCTTTACGCCTCTCATCTGATCTTGCACTCAAACTCCCAACTTGTGCTTTGCTTTTCCTCTCTTGCCTTGCTGTGCTGCGATTGAGTTGGGTCTCCGCGAAAGTCGTTTGAAAACCGACGGTGACCTGAAGAAGGTCTAGGCCCTCATGGGATGGTCCTCGAACTTCTTCAACCGCATGGTCCGCGCCGGCGGAGAGCTCCCGTTTGAGAAGGAGCATGCCGGCGAAATGGTGTACTTTTCTTCGTACGCCATGGTGGGGTTGATCCCACCTTTTTCCTCCTTTTTCTTGATGCTGCTAGACTTTTATGGTCTGTAGCTATACCACCTTGGCCCTCACTCCATTCTCCTTGTGTCTATCTTCGTCCACTTCTGTGAGATGTGGGTGGGAATCCCCCCTGCATTGAACTCTTCCGGACCTTCTTCACCGTCCATACCACCGGCAGGAGCAATGAGTACATTGGCTTCTACTACTTCGTGAAGCGCAAGAAGTGCCCATTCAAGTACCTCCGGTCGTTTCCCTCTCGGAAGTGGGATGACTGGAAGAAGGACTGGATAGTCATCCGGGTGGAGGAGCACGAGAGGCTGGAGCTGCCCGAAGGCCTCCCCAACATTGACACGACGACCTGGAGTGAAGCTCCAGTGTTGGCGGACGCCTTCAACCCTGCTCTGGCCAGGACCCGCCAGTGCGTGGAGGGAGGATTAACTCCTCAGGCGGTGTTTTGTAACTTCCTTGTCAACAGGTGGGCACCGCTGAAGAGGAGAGAAAAACTCGCTTGGACCCTCAACATCGTGATGAACGACGACCAGGTCGAGACCGGGCTGAAGTCCAACATGGTAGGGACAACCTTGGAGTTCCACCTCAAGAAGTTCCAGCACGGCATCGACGTCGAGGGTGACAACTTGACTCCGCCATCAGCTTTTCTTCCTCTGAACATGGAAGTAGAGTTCATTAGGGAGCTCCGACAGAAGATGCCCGTGCTTGACAACCTCGGTGTCGTCGAGAGAAGATCAATCTCCAGGGTGGCGATCCCTGGGGTTTCCAAAGGTGGTTCCAAACCTGCCCCGAAGCCAAGGGTTGAGGTCGTCGGCAAGGGCAAGGAGCCGGCGGATGAACCCTTGAGCCGAAAGAGGAAGCTGCAGCACGCTGACGGAAGGTCCGTCAGGCCTGCCACCTCTGCATCGGCTCCTTCTCCCCGGAGGGGGAGGTCTTCTACAACTGCGGCGACTGTACCCGCAACGGGGTCCTCCCGGGGTGCTAGCTCCGGGCATGCGACTCCTGCACCAGGGCCAGTTGAGGCCTCTAGGTTCGGAGGTTCTTCCCGATCGAGGGGGGTCTTGACTAGGGAAACGCCCGTGGCTGCAACGAGTTCCGGGGGGCCTTCCGGAGCTCCCACGCCGGCTATGACCAGCCCAGAACGCCCGGGAAAGAGGTTCCGCGCAAGCTGGTGCGGAAGCCTCCCAAGGTAATTTTTAATCTTTACCTTGAACAGTTGTTTTGTTGTAGTAATTGTTTTTTTTTAAGTTTCTTCGTCCATCATCTGCAGTGTTCCCAAGAAGAGGAGTGAGGCTCCACCCTCAGCCACAGCAACTGAAGCTGTGAGGGCGGAAGCTTCTGCTCCTGTCCCGTTGCCGCCCCAAGTGGTGGCTGAAGCTGCGACAGCTCCGGCGCTAGCTTTCGTGGTCATGGACCTCGACTCATCCCCAGAGACTCTCGTGGTAGCGCCGGACCGCGGGAGAGAAGATGCGCCAGCGGCACCTATCCTGGAAGTTGAAGCTCCGGGTCCTGGTGCTGAGATGATGGAAGCTCCGGCCGTTGAGTCGAAGGAAGCAGTAATTCCGGCTCCAGAGCCGGAAATTGTCGAAGCTCCGGCGGTTGAGCTGGAGGTGATTGAAGTCCCGGCGTGCGCGCCGGATGTTGAGGAAGTTCCGGCGGTTGGGCCGGCTACCTTAGAAGCACCGGCCGCAGAGCCGGTCGTTGTTGGAGCCCCGGCCGCAGGGCGGTTGATGGTGAAGATCTTCCGGCTCCCGAGCCGGTTGTTGTAGAGGCGTCGGAGCTCGAGCCCCCAATAGAGGAGGTGCCCAGGCCGGAGCCAGAAGCGGCCCCTGCTCCGGAAGTGACGGCGTCGGAGGTACTCGCAGGTGAGCCGGAGTGCCTTGATGAAGTTGCTGGCCCCCTGCCTGAGGGGGCAAATGAAGACCTGGCGGCGGGGCCTTCCTCGATGGCGACTGAGGCCATCCCGGAGGACGGCCCTAGTGCCATGGAGACCCAGGGGACCACACTTGTGGAGTTGGACCCAATTTTTGTATCTGAAAACCCGCTGGAACCAGCGGAGGAGACCCCAGCAGGTCCGGAACCTATCCTGTTGTCATTGTCTATTGACAACGCCTGTTCCAATCTGCGTCAAGTTCAATTGGCCTTCTTCCACGACAGCAAGGCTCTTGAAGAGGAGTGCCAAACCCTTAGGCGGTGGCGTAACCGGCTCTACTTCGAGACCAAGCTGGCGCAGTCGAGGCTAGCGGATGACAAAGAGTGGATCAAGCGGGAGGAGGTCTGCCTGTAATACTGGGGTAAATTATTGGATGACAGGGAGAGTATGACTCGCGCCCTCGACGCTCAATCCCGAGAGATTTATGAGCAGACCAAAGCAGCTAACAGTGCGGCCGATGAACGCCAAGAAAGGCTTGAGGCCATTAACACTACACTCATCAAGCGCCGGGGGGCACTTGAGTAGAGGGAGAAACGGCTCGAAGATGAAAAGCAGAAACTCCTAGAGTTGCGGGATGACGTCCTGAGGAGGGAGGAGGAGCTCACCGAGAAGGTGGCTCTGGTTGACAAGGGCCTCGAGGAGCGCGCTAAGAAATTGGAAGAGCGCTGCACTGAGGAGGAGGAGAAGGCCTGGGTGCGAGGGCAGGAACTCTACGAGCAAGAGTGTGCCCTTGCTGCTAGGGAGAAGAAAGTGAGGGGCAGGGAGAAGGACCTGGTTGACCGCCGGAACAAGATCCACCTCCGGGAAGAGGAGCTCGGAAAACTCGAGAAGCAAGTTGCTAAAAAAAATTCAGCAAAATGCCAAAGAGGTTGAGCGCCTCGCTCGCGAGAATTCTGAAGTGGTGACGGCCAGAAGATCCCTGGAGGAATTGAAGGGCATGAGGACTGCGGACTCCCTACATGTGACGCCCGGTTCTGAAAATGAACCAAGCTAACGCATATGTGTGCCCAGGATGTTCATCACACATACACGAGTGCAATCACAAAAGAGTATACAGAAAATTACCACAAGACAAGATTAATTAACCAAATTTTATTACACAAACCAGATTATCCTCGAATACAAGCTCTAATGAATATTAATGACAAGTTCAACTAATGCAGCGGAAATAAACTAATCAAGCAAACTAAGCAACTATGCAGCATAAGCGACAGGGTATGTATGCGCAGCTCCAATCAACACCACAGGCAAAGCTGACGGTAGACACGGCCTAGAATTCCGCATTATCGCCATTAAACTCCCAATCCTGACCTGCAACTGTTGGGGGGGGGGGATTGCAAGAGTGAGTACATGTCGTACTCAGTAAGTGTGGAAAGTATGACATGTGGCTTATTCAAATGACGAATGTAATAATGGCTAAGTGCTGAAAAGTACAGTAAAACATTTGAAAAGCAATGTATCATATTTATGTGAAGTAATCCCATCATAAGCCATGTAACCATAATAATACCAGTCCATAATTCACCATTACTAATAACCATAATTCCATCCATAACCATAACCATAATCATAATCATAACCATAACCATTATCATAACCATAATCATAATCATAACCATAACCATCCCAAATCCCAATTTCCCTCTAATCATGGAAGTTGTCCAGGTGCTCATAACCGGGAGCACGACTATCATGATAGTTTTATTTAACTCTGCAGAGTTTGTACCTCTTTACCACGTGTTCGTGATTTCATCACCTTTCGGCGACTAAGAATCTCCCTTATGCCCATGACCCGTCGGTCATATTACACACTTCCGTTGGTGTGTGGCCAAGAGATCACAAAATAGCCTTTACAAAGGGATTACTAGCCTATTTAGACCCCACTGAGGTTTCACCGGTGGTGATGTCTCCCGCAGAGCACATCTTCAACCAAGGGCCCCCTCTTGAGCCATTCGGATCCCAAGGTAGTCCCACCAATCATCAACAAACCCAATCCGACTACCCCTTCCCCGAGCATCCACAATGGTCCAAACAGCACTAGCAAAGCCCTAATTAATCAGCTACGCCGCACCCATACTTGGCCTCATGGTGGCACTATAGTCCTCGCTTATTCTTGCATGAACCGGTCCTTAGATCTAAAGCAAACAAACCACCATAACATCCAACCCATCCACATACCAGGCTTGCTTAGATCACCCATCACCATACCATATTGACCAGTTCACGTTATCCAGAATATCATTGATGCATAATTAAATGTGTAGTGTTGTTTGCCATCCCAATTAATTAAGCGGAGCAAAAAGGTAAAAACCCTTCCCGACTCTCTACCATAAATTCCAGGTGACAAGGGTGGTTTAGCAAATCTAGTAAACTTCCTACCATAGGATTCCCATCAAATTGACACAGCATGCAGTTTTACAAACAAAACATTTATTTTAAAATAGGATCAATATGCTTCAAGGACACTTGCCTTGCTCTTGCTGTTGATTAGGGTCAAAGCCTTCAAACTCTTGACGCTGTAGATCCTCCGCAGCACTCTCTAGCGCAAATCCGTCTAATCCACACAATAAACATACAAAACAAGAAACACAATCAAAGAGTGCACAAATATTACTCAACATGACATGACATGCATGATTGATGCAATGCAAGGTAGAACTTGTCACTAGATTGCTTTTAATGATCACTAACTAGCTCTAATAGCTTCTAACAAGTTTATACAGGTTTGGAGTTCATTATATCAAATTTTAGAGTCAATTCAACACAATTTAACCAGGAAGATCGGACTAGTCCGCTAGGGACCGGACAAGTCCGCACTTGACGAGATCAGCAGATTAGGGTTTTCTAGATCGACGTGAATTTGGAGATTAGGGGTTGAATGCACGTAAGGAAAAGATAATAGAAGGTATACCAGGTGTTTAGAACTCCAATGAACCAAGAAACTTGGAGGTAACACTTGGATCTTTGATGATCTAGGGTTGGTGATGAACTTGGAGATGAATTGGTGGTGAAGGACGAAACTTGGTGGAGATCTTGATCCTCCTTCGTTTCCTCCTCTTCTTCTTCTTGTTTGGGATCTTCTCCTCCCTCCTTGATGATGGCTCCCCACGAACTAGGGTTTGGGTGGGTGGAAAAGTGGCAAATAGATGTCCAACCAAGGGGTGGGGTTGTTTATATAGGGGTGGAGGCTAGGGTTAGATGGATTTCGAGTTTTGGGATGAGTAGAGGCCGGTTTAGAGTCCCACATGGGCTCTAAAAGAGTTGGGCACGACGTCCCTAGGCCCACTTGACGTGAAACCCAAGAAACAAGTCGTAAAACAAAAGGTCAATCTCGGAGTCACGAAATATCGGACAAGTCCGAACAGTACCGGACTAGTCCGAAGTCGTCCAGAGAGAAAATCGGACAAGTCTGGCCAAAAATCGGACAAGTCCGATCTTAGTCAGAAAGGAAAACGGACAAGTCCGCTGGAACACCGGACTAGTCCGGAAAAGTCCAGGGACTTAGCAAATTTTCAAGGATTCATGGAATACCGTACTAGTCCGCACGAAATCGGACAAGTCCGAAGTTTTCCAGGGGCAATTATCGGACTAATCCGCAGCAAAAACGGACAAGTCCGTTTTTTAGACAGAGAGAAATCGGACTAGTCCTCAGCAAAACCGGACTAGTCCGCACTTTCCTACATTTTTAAGTGCGGTTTTGCTCCAAATCAATTTTAAACTTGTTCCTCTTGTTATGGGTTAATGTTAAACATGTATATGAGTGCATGTAGGGCATGATGCATGAAAATGAGGGTGTTACAAACCTACCCCCCTTAAAATGAATCTCGCCCTCGAGATTCGACGCGGAAGAGAAGAGATAGGGAAAGTCCTTCTTGATATCATCTTCTAGCTCCCAAGTTGCTTCTTTTTCGGTATGGTGCTTCCATTGGACTTTACACCATCGAATCACCTTGTTCCTTGTGACTCTCTCCTTGGTTTCCAAGATTTTGACCGGTTGCTCGGCATACGTCAAATCTTCCTCTAGTTCCAATTCTTCCATTGGCACTTGATCTTCTGGTACCCTGAGACACTTCTTGAGTTGGGAAACATGAAACACATCATGTACGTCTGAAAGATGAGCTGGCATCTCCAACTTATATGCTACTTCTCCTTTTTTGTCCAAAATTTTGAATGGTCCAATATAACGAGGTGCGAGCTTACCCCTTATGTTAAACCTCTTATGACCTCTCATTGGTGACACCTTGAGGTAAACAAAATCTCCTATTTCAAAGGCTAATTTTCTTCTCCTATTGTCCGCATAGCCTTTTTGTCTTGATTGGGCAGCCTTCAAGTTTTCACGAATTATTTGGACTTGCTTTTCGGCTTCTTGCAACACATCCGGACCAAATACTTGAGTTTCTCCTGCCTCATTCCAGAATAAAGGTGTCCTACACTTCCTCCCATAAAGCGCTTCATATGGTGACATTTTCAAGCTTGCTTGGTAACTATTGTTGTATGAAAATTCTGCGTATGGCAAGCTTTTGTCCCAACTTTTCCCATGCTTTAAAGCACAAGCTCTTAACATGTCCTCCAAAATCTGATTGGTCCTCTCGGTTTGTCCGTCCGTTTGAGGATGATATGCTGAACTAAAATTCAACCTCGTTCCCAAAGCTTCATGCAATTTTTGCCAAAATCTGGAGGTAAATTGAGAACCTCTATCCGAGACTATCTTCTTCGGTACTCCGTGTCGACACACAATATGCTCCATGTATATTTCGGCCAATCGTGCAGCTGTATACTTGGTCTTCACAGGGACAAAATGAGCTGACTTGGTTAAGCGATCCACAATTACCCAAATTGAGTCATACCCGGACTGAGTACGGGGTAACCCAACTATGAAGTCCATTCCAATTTCTTCCCGCTTCCATTCCGGAATCTTCAACGGTTGCAATAATCCGGCTGGCCTTTGATGTTCCGCCTTGACTCGTTGACACACATCACACAATGCGACATATTCGGCTATGTCCTTCTTCATGCTATCCCACCAATAGCAAGTCTTCAAGTCTTTGTACATCTTCGTACAACCGGGGTGAATTGAGTAAGGCGGGTCATGTGCCTCCTTTAATATTGTCTCCCGAATATGTTTTACATTAGGCACGACGATCCTCTTTCCAAGCCATAAGGTACCATGTTCGTCTTCATCAAATCTGAATTCTCTCCCTTCTTCGGTTATTTCCTTGATTTCCTTGATCTCCTTATCTGCGGTTTGTGCCTCTCGAATTTCTTGCTCCAAGGTTGGGTTTAACTCCATCATCTCCATCTCATTTACAATCCCGAGGTTCAACCTTTCAAACTCCTTACATAACTCGGACGGTAACTCTCGAACTGTAAGTTGATGGCTTACTCCCTTTCTACTCAAGGCGTCGGCCACTACATTGGCTTTTCCCGGATGATAGTTGATTCCCACATCATAATCCTTGATGAGCTCCAACCATCTTCGTTTCCTCAAATTCAGATCTGTCTGTATGAAAATATACTTAAGACTCTTGTGATCCGTATAAATTTCACACCTATGTCCGAGTATATAGTGTCTCCAAATCTTCAATGCGTGTACCACGGCTGCTAGTTCAAGATCATGCGTGGGGTAATTTTGCTCATGTTTCTTCAATTGTCTTGATGCATAGGCGACCACTTGACCTTCTTGCATCAATACACACCCAAGTCCTTGTCTCGATGCATCACAATAGATGTCGAAACTCTTGCTTACATCCGGCAATACCAAAACTGGGGTTGTTGTCAACCTTTTCTTCAACTCCTCAAAACTATTCTGACAAGCTTCAGTCCATTGGAACGCCTTCCCCTTCATTAGCAATTCCGTCATGGGCTTGGCTATCTTAGAAAAGTCCTTGATGAATCGACGGTAATATCCAGCCATTCCAAGAAAACTCCTTATTTCCTTGACGTTTTGCGGTGGTTCCCACTTAAGCACATCTCTCACCTTCCCTGGGTCAACTGATACTCCTCCTCCTGAGATTATATGACCCAAGAATGGCACCTCTTTCAACCAAAACTGGCACTTGCTGAACTTGGCATACAATTGATGCTCCCTCAATTTCTGCAGCGTAAGCCTCAAGTGTTCCTCATGTTCCTTCTCATCCTTTGAGTAGATCATAATATCATCAATGAACACCACGACAAACTTATCCAAGTACTCCATGAAGACCTTATTCATGAGGTACACAAAGTAGGCAGGCGCATTTGTCAATCCAAAAGACATCACGGTGTACTCATAAGATCCATATTGTGTCCTAAAAGCTGTCTTGGGTATGTCCGATGGTCTAATCTTCATTTGAAAGTATCCCGACCTCAAATCAATCTTAGAGAAGACACAAGCACCCTTCATCTGATCAAACAAGTCTTCAATGCGGGGCAAGGTGTACTTGTTCTTGATTGTTACTTTGTTGAGAGCTCGGTAATCCACACACATCCTTTGAGTCCCATCCTTTTTGTCCACAAATAGAACGGGCGCTCCCCAAGGTGAAGAGCTAGGGCGAATAAAACCTTTCTCTAGTTGTTCTTGAATCTGCTTCTTGAGCTCTGCTAATTCTATAGGAGGCATCCTATACGGCCTCTTAGCTATAGGTGCAGTTCCAGGTATTAAATCAATAACAAACTCAATGTCTCGATCGGGTGGCATACCTGGCAACTCATCCGGAAATACATCCAAAAATTCACATACAACCGGAATCTCCTCAATTGCGGCGCCGTCCATATGATTAAGCTCTAATTGCTTCGGTGCATGTTGGGTTGCTTCAAATTCTACGGTGATCCCTTCTTCATTAGTCAACTTCACCGTCTTTGTGGCACATTCAATAACTCCATTGTGCTTCCTCAACCAGTCCATACCAAGTATAATATCCAACCCTTGAGAATCTAAAACAATGAGGTTGGCGGAGAAGTTTACCCCCCTTATTCTAAGGCTTACTTTTGGACATACTATATTTGTCCTCATCTCTCCTCCAGGAGACTTAACCAACAGCGTAAACTTCATATGAGAGATAGGCAAAGTATACTTGGCAACATACTTCGATGCAATGAATGAATGCGATGCTCCAGAATCAAATAACATAGTCGCGGGGTTGGAGTTGGCGAGAACATACCAATGACCACGTCATCCGCTTATTGAGCATCCTCCGTAGAGACATGGTTCACGTTGCCACGAGCAAAATTTTGCTGTCCACGGCTTCCTTGTGGCTGTCCTCCATTAGGTCTTGGGTTTTGCCTCGATGCATTGCTTCCTTGACCAAGGTCCGACTTAGGACATTGATGTGCAAAGTGTCCAGCTTCTCCACAAGTATAGCACTTCTTAACTCCACCAGAATTATTGGGACGAGCTTGGTTTTGAACATTTGTAGCAGGAAAATTAGCACGAGGCTCATAGGGCATTGGAGGCCTAGGTGCTTGCATAACAGGGCGCTGCTGCACAAACTGAGTTGGGCGTGGCGCAAAATCAGGGCGCTGAGGAGGAACAGAGGAGATGTAATGAGGCGCATTGGGCGGCGCAAAGCGAGGGCGCACATTACTTCCTTGTTGCTGTCCTTGATATGGCGCCTTCCTCTTGATTTCTTGCTCCATCTCACGGATCTTGTTCTCAACCACAATTGCTTTGTCCACAAGCTTCTGAAAATTGACATAATCACAGTTGAGCAATTGCACTTGGATCGTATTGTTCAATCCCCTCATGAACAAGTATTGCTTCCGGCTGTCCCGGCTAACATCCTCAGGCGCATATCTTGAGAGTTGAGTGAACTTATTGAGATATTCACTCACGCTTGATTTTCCTTGTCTCAAGTTCTCAAATTCTTGCCTCTTCAAGATCATAACACCTTCCGGCAAATAATGAGAACGGAAACTCTCCTTGAATTCCGCCCAGGTAATTCTCTCTTGGTTCTCATGAGCATTGCAATAAGAATCCCACCAATCTGCAGCTGCTCCAACGAGTTGATGAGAAGCAAATAGCACCTTCTCCCGGTCACTGCATTGGACAATGGCTAGCTTCTTCTCCACGGACTTGAGCCAATCATCCGCATCCATAGGGTCTGCGGCTTGAGCAAAGGTTGGCAGCCTAGTCCTCATAAACTCTCCCAATCGGTTATGAGGAGGTGGGGGTGGCGGTGGAGGCATGTGGGGCTGATTGTTGATATTGCCAGCCTGCAGCTGTCCCATAGTCTGTATCATGGTCTGCATGAGCTGGTTTTGCATGGCCAATAGCTGCTCGATGTTGATAGCTCCCTGAGTAGATCCTTGCCCATTGTTGTTCTGAGGCACTCCATTGTTCTCCTCTTCATCATTGCCATCCCTCTGGTTGCGAGTCCTCACCATCTGAAGAAAAGCAGTAGGTAAGAATTAGAAAACGTCCCCAACTATATGCATCAAGGGATATGAAACTAAACAACTAGCTACACTAGCCTAGGTGGACGTGGCAATGCTAAAGCATCCCAAAATCCTCTATTAAGCACACAAGCAACCAATATATATAGCAAGCAGCACTCCAAGCAAAAACACATCGATTCCTGAGTGCTCCTATGTGTCCTAAAGTGTCCATTCTATCTAGGCTGCATCCTACGGTCAACCTGTGGCTCTGATACCAATCTGTGACGCCCGGTTCCGAAAATGAACCAAGCTAACGCATATGTGTGCCCAGGATGTTCATCACACATACACGAGTGCAATCACAAAAGAGTATACAGAAAATTACCACAAGACAAGATTAATTAACCAAATTTTATTACACAAACCAGATTATCCTCGAATACAAGCTCTAATGAATATTAATGACAAGTTCAACTAATGCAGCGGAAATAAACTAATCAAGCAAACTAAGCAACTATGCAGCATAAGCGACAGGGTATGTATGCGCAGCTCCAATCAACACCACAGGCAAAGCTGACGGTAGACACGGCCTAGAATTCCACATTATCGCCATTAAACTCCCAATCCTGACCTGCAACTGTTGGGGGGGGGGGGATTTCAAGAGTGAGTACATATCGTACTCAGCAAGTGTGGAAAGTATGACATGTGGCTTATTCAAATGACGAATGTAATAATGGCTAAGTGCTGAAAAGTACAGTAAAACATTTGAAAAGCAATGTATCATATTTATGTGAAGTAATCCCATCATAAGCCATGTAACCATAATAATACCAGTCCATAATTCACCATTACCAATAACCATAATTCCATCCATAACCATAACCATTATCATAACCATAATCATAATCATAACCATAACCATTATCATAACCATAATCATAATCATAACCATAACTCTGAGGTTTTCTCCCGGTTATGAGCACCTGGACAACTTTTAACCGTGCTCCCGGTTATGAGCACCTGGACAACTTCCATGATTAGAGGGAAATTGGGATTTGGGATGGTTATGGTTATGATTATGATTATGGTTATGATAATGGTTATGGTTATGATTATGATTATGGTTATGATAATGGTTATGGTTATGGATGGAATTATGGTTATTGGTAATGGTGAATTATGGACTGTTATTATTATGGTTACATGGCTTATGATGGGATTACTTCACATAAATATGATACATTGCTTTTCAAATGTTTTGCTATACTTTTCAGCACTTAGCCATTATTACATTCGTCATTTGAATAAGCCACATGTCATACTTTCCACACTTGCTGAGTACGACATGTACTCACTCTTGCAATCCCCCCCCCAACAGTTGCAGGTCAGGATTGGGAGTTTAATGGCGATAATGCAGAATTCTAGGCCGTGTCTACCGTCAGCTTTGTCTGTGGTGTTGATTGGAGCTGCGCATACATACCCTGTCGCTTATGCTGCATAGTTGCTTAGTTTGCTTGATTAGTTTATTTTCGCTGCATTAGTTGAACTTGTCATTAATATTCATTAGAGCTTGTATTCGAGGATAATCTGGTTTGTGTAATAAAATTTGGTTAATTAATCTTGTCTTGTGGTAATTTTATGTATACTCTTTTGTGATTGCACTCGTGTATGTGTGATGAACATCCTGGGCACACATATGCGTTAGCTTGGTTCATTTTCGGAACCGGGCGTCACACTACAGATTTGGGAGTTCCTGGGCAAGGCTAACGACGCGCTGACACCGATGGGCTTCAGCCCCGTGCGTCCGGATGATCCGGAGCTGGAGCCGAACCTAGCGTTGCAGGCGTTGAGCTCGGCAGGTAGCAAACTCTCCAAGGTGGGCGACGTCATCGCGGACCAATTGGAGGTTGAGGGGCAATCCCTGGTGAAGAACGTCGCAGAATATGTTGACGTGCTACACCAGCCGGAATCCCGAATTCCCTCTGGACCTGGTGCTTGAAGGTTCCGTCGAAGGAGAAGGTGAAGTTGCTCGAGCCAACGTGTCGGAGGTTGCCCAGAAGGTCGCCCAATTCTTCCATAGGGTCTAGGACCATCTCTGTAGTTCCCACTTGTATTCTCTCTTCTTCTTCCTCAATTTTGTAATCCCTTGTCTCCAGATGAATGAAATCCCCAAATTTTTGTGAATTTCACTTTTTTGTCTTCAACACTTTTGTCTTCACTTGGCCCCCTGGTAGATGTACACAATTGATTGTGAACATGTACCAAGAGGATATTGTGTTTTGTTGAAGACTCATTTGCTCCGAACTTGTAGAGTGTAGGTCCGAAGTCTTCGATAGTGAAGGCCCCCTAAGGTTGTCGGAGCTTAGAAGCTTCGGCATTGTCTATCGTTGGAGCTTAGTAGCTCCGGCAATAGTCCCTATCAACGCGTAGAGCATCGATAGTTAGTCCTCCGGGGTGTCGGAGCTAGTAGCTCCGGCAGTGACCTTTGCCAACACGTAGTTTGTTGGCAGCAGACTCCGTTTGCGGGGTCTTCTCACCATCATTTATTTTGCGTCGACGGCTGTCCCCCCTAGCTTTACCGGAGCTTGATTGCTCCGGTGATGCTCGTTTTCAATGTGTAACATCGATTACAAGCCACCTAGGGGAGTCGGAGATTTGTTAGCTCCGGCTTTTCTCCATCAACGTAGATTTTTTATTTTTCCTGCACACTGAAGCCAAGAAAAATAGTAAAATTCATTTATTGCCTATAACTTCGTCGCGGCTTACGATTCTTAAGAAAATTTTAGGTCAAATGCGATTCTAAATACAATCGAATGCGTTGTCTTTTCTTCCAGATCCAGTTGTACTTGGACCCGCCTTACTTCGGCCTGTCGGGGTGTAGGTAGAGTGGCATACTTAGGGTGCTTGACCAGGCTAAGTCGATAGCACACTCCGGCCCTAGATTGGCTTGGCGGCATTCAGGCGAGTGGGCCATGAACAATATTTGAATCCAAGAGAATCGACAATACAACTTGAATCGTATATGAACCGGTTGAACTAAAATTTCTTAAGAATTGCACGTCTTTGTTATAGACAAGAAAGAGAAAAATATAAAATGTTGAGCCTGTACAAAATAAATGCACATGGAGTCTGTTTCACATGAAGATGTCTTTCATTATAGGTCTAGGGTACAGGGGAAACAAGTACACTCTTAGGGTACGGAACCAGGCTAAGCGTGTTTTATTTCTCGTTTGACCCAGGGTAGCTAGCCACACTTTTAGTCCTGAGACTGTGACAAGTGTTGCATGAACTTTGTGGTCCTTCTGGGAAAGGTCCGGCTGTTCTCCCGGAGGAACTACCCGACTCTGTACAATGACTCTATAACATACACCTCAAGTTACTACAGAATCACCTTCGTGATATTAAGTGTAGAACTTACGGAGGTGCTCAATGTTCCAAGGATTTGGGAGAGGTGTCCCATCCTCGGTAGCCAAGCGAACGCTCCCAGGACGGGATACTTTAATCACTCGGAAGGGTCCCTCCCAGCTGGGGGAGAGTTTGTTTAACCCTTCTCTGGATTGTATTCTCCGTAGCACCAGGTCGCCTTCCTCGAGCTGTCGGTTGTGTACATGCCGCTGATGATAGCGCCGAAGGGCTTGGCGGTATCGGGCATTTCGAATAGCTGCTTGGCACCTTCCCTCTTCAAGGAGGTCTAGGTCTTCACACCGGAGCTGGTCCTGCGTGGCTTCGTCGAAGGTCCGGACCCGGAGTGACCCCAAGGTGATTTCCGGAGGAAGGATTGCTTCAGCTCCATACACCAGGAAGAAGGGTGTCTCTCCAGTTGACCAGTTTGGAGATGTCCTGTTGGCCCATAAAGTGGGCGGAAGCTCTTCAATCCAGTTGGCTCCATGTTTTTTCAAACACTCATAGGTGCGCGTTTTGAGTCCTTTAAGGATTTCAGTATTTGCTCTCTCGGCTTGGCCATTGCTTGTTGGGTGAGCTACAGAGGCGTAGCAAACTTGAATGCCGAGGTCTTCGCAATATCCTTGAAATGCAGAGCTTGTGAATTGGGTCCCATTATCAGTGATGATTTTGTTTGGGACTCCAAATCTACATACAATGGACTGCAAAAAGTTGATAGCAGATTGCTTGTTGATTGTCATAACTGGAGTTGCTTCCGGCCACTTGGTGAACTTGTCAATGGCGACGTACAGGAACTTGTAACCTCCAACGGCTCTTGGGAAAGGTCCCAAGATGTCCATCCCCCACACAGCGAAGGGCCATGTAGGAGGTATCATTTGTAGGGTTGAGCCGGTGTGTGAATTTGCTTTGCATGAAATTGACATGCTTCACATTTCTTCACCAGCTCAGTTGCATCCTGGAGTGTTGTAGGCCAGTAGAAGCCATGCCGAAAGGCTTTACCAACCAGCGTGCGGGAAGAAGCGTGGTTCCCACACTTGCCTCCATGGATTTCTGCGAGGAGCTCGCATCCTTCTTCCCTTGTGATGCACCACATTAGGATGCCGTTGGCACCGCGCCGGTAGAGATCCCCTTCTACCAACGTGTATCTTTTAGCCAATCTAACCCCGGTCAGCGGATACATCATTGTCAGGAAGGATGTTGTCCTTCAAGTAGTTCCGGATCTCCGAGATCCATGCATCGGAACTAACTTGAGCATTTGAGTCTTGCGTGTTGGGTTGCTCGGAGCTTCCGGCAGCACCTACGACCCTTGATGGCTGCCATGGTAACAGGGCCATCGGGACCGTCAGCTTCGGGATGCTGATCTCGCCCCCTTCGCTCAGTTCTGCAGGCTGAGCTGTGGGTTTTGACAACCTCCGGACAAAAGTTTCGTCAGGAGCCGGAGCTCCGTTTGACGCTTTCGTCGAGAGTTCGTCGGCTTCAGCGTTGTGGGCACGCTGGACATGGTGGAGATCTAGGACTTCGAAGTCCTTCTCAAGCCTCTGGACTTCAAGGAGGTAAGCAGCTAACTGGAGATGGTTGCAGGAGCATTCACCCTTCACTTGCTTAATGATGAGCTGTGAATCTCCCTTGACCAGCAGTTGCTTGACACCGTATGACAGTGCCACCTTTAGTCCGTAGATGAGTGCTTCATACTCCGCCATGTTGTTGGTCGCCTTGAAGTCAAGGTGTACCATGTATTTTACCTTCTCCCCGGTTGGTGCGAGGAGAAGGATTCCAGCTCTGGCCCCCTGCTTTTGCATGGAGCCATCGAAGTAGAGGGTCCAGTGAGGCTTGGTGAAGACTGGAGCTTGGTGTTCCGGCTTCTGCTCACTGGGGCCCCAGGGTTTGATGGAGAGGGAGTTCATTCCGCCATGAAGTCTGCCAATGCTTGACTCTTGATTGCTTGCCTTGAAATAAATTCAAGATCGAATTCTGCCAATTCCGCTGCCCACTTTGCAATATTCCCAGTTGAGTCGGGATTATGCAAGATTGCTCGAAGTGGGTAAGAGGTCACCACTCAGATTTTGTGAGCTTGGAAGTAATGTTGAAGCTTCCTGGAGGCGATAAGAACTGCATAGAGCAGCTTATGCACCTCTAGGTATCGAGTCTTGGCATCATGTAGTACTTCACTGATGAAGTACATTGGGCGTTGAATGGTCCGGACCCTCCCGGAGGGGCCCGGAGCTTCCTCTCCAATAATCTGGATCCTCCCGGGGGGGATCTGGATTTTCTTCGGGGACCTCTGGGTCCTGGCTGGAGGAACCCGGAGCTTCTTCAGAAGTGACCTGAACCCTCCCGGAGGGGTCTGGGTCTTCTGAAGTGAATTCTTGTGGATTCAAGTCTGGGATTTGGGACCCAAACTCACTGTTAGGAACTTCCGGACCCTCCCGAAGGGGTCTGGATTCCTGAGTATGGGGTAGTTCTGGTATCTCCACGACCAGGACCATACTGACGACTTCGTTAGTGGCTGAAATATAAAGCAGCCAAGGTTCACCAGGGTTCGGAGCTACCAGAATTGGTAGGGTGGTGAGGAACTGTTTTAGCTCCTGGAACGCCTTTTCTGCTTCTTCAGACCATTGGAATGGTCTAGACTTCCTCAATAACTTGAAGAAGGGGAGTGCCCGTTCTGTCAGTCTTGAAATGAACTGGCTAAGGGCTGCTAGACATCCAGTTAGCTTTTGGACATCTTTGATGCGGGCTGGTGGCGGCATGTCTTCAATGGCCTTGATCTTCGCCGGATTAGCTTCTATGCCCCGGTGACTTACTAGGAAACCAAGATGTTTTCCGGAGCTAACCCGAAGACACACTTGTCTGGGTTTAGCTTTGTGCGGGTGACCCGCAACTTATCGAAGACAGCCTGCAAGGTGTCAAGGAGTGACTCCTTGTTCTTGACCTTGACCACGATGTCATCGACGTAGACTTCCACTATGTCTCTAATGAGTTCTTCAAAGGTTTTGTACATAGCTCGTACAAAGGTTGAAGCTGCATTTTTGAGACCAAATGGCATGGCCGTATAACAGTACAATCCATCTACTGTGATGAAAGAGGTATGCTCTTCATCTTCCCTAGACATCCTGATTTGATGATACCCAGAATATGCGTCTAGGAAACACAGTAATTCACACCCGGAGGTGGAATCCACTATCTGATCTATTCTAGGTAGTGGGAATGGATCTTTTGGACATGCCTTATTTAGTGTTGTGTAGTCGATACACATCCGAAGCTTCCCGCCGGCCTTGGGCACAATGATTGGGTTTGCCAGCCATTTTGGATGGAAGACTTCTCGGATGAATCTAGCTTCGAGGAACTTCTTCACTTCCTGTCGAATGAAGTTCTGTCGCTCTACGGATTGCTTCTGAGGCTTCTGATGCACAGGCCGGGCGTCGGGGTAGATCTTCAGATTGTTCTCAATCACTTCCCTGGGGATCCTAGGCATTTGTGACGGTTGCCAGGCAAACACGTCGACATTAGCCCAGAAGAAAGTGATGAGCGCGAGTTCCTATTTGTCGTTCAATCCCTCCGATATACGGGTGGCCTGAGCGGCATCGGAACTGATTTGGACGACTTTGACGGGAATGTCGGTGTCGCCGCTTGGCTGCACACGAAGTGCAGAAGTCGAGCCTCGCTGACGAATGCTCGGGGGTTTTGGAGCTTGCTCCTACCTGGAGTCCTCTTCTTGCGCCGTATTAAGCGCATGGAGTTCTTCCAGAGCAGTTACTCTGGCAGTATGATCTCCGCGGATCCAGAGAACGCCTACTGGTGTTGGCATCTTTAACACCAGGTAGCCATAATGAGCAGCTGCCATGAATTTGTACAAGGCAGGCCTACCCAAGATGGCATTGAAGGGTAAGTTGATCTGAGCAACGTCAAAGACCAACTTCTCGGTGTGATACTTCTCCCGTGTCCCGAAGGTGACGGGGAGAGTAATAGCTCCGAGTGGGGTAATGGCTCCCGGACCTACTCCGGAGAAAGGTCGGGAGGGGTGGAGATCCGAAGGTCGGAGCTGAAGCTTGGTAAAAGCTTCAAAGCTTATAAGGTTGAGCCCCAAACCTCCGTCTACCATGACATGGTGGAGCTAGATGTTATTGATGGTAGGAGATACCATCAAAGGTAGTTGACCTGCTCCAACCATGCTTTGAGGGCAGTCTGAAGCATTAAAAGTGATGGTTGTGTCCATCCACATCCGATGAGGTTCCGCCCTGGCTGTAGGATCTACAGCAGCCATGTCCCGACGCATAGTCTTGATGATGCGGCGGGAGGTGATGTCCCATGATCCACCAAAAATGGTGTTCATGGTCTTCCGACGCTCAGTGTCAGAGACGTCGGAATCATCATCGAAAGAGGTGTAGACGGCCTCCAGGACCTTTTTGGGATCCTGAAAACCTAACTCCTCTTCAGCCGGAGCTTCGTTGACTTTTTGTTTTCCTTCCCTCTGTCGGAAAGGAGCTTCTTCCCGGCGCTTGTTGTAGCGCTCGGCAAGGTTTTGGACCTCTCGGCAGTCTTCCAAACTGTGGCTGCCCGTTTTGTGAATTGGACACCACACCTTGGGTTTGCCACCGTCTTCAGAAGACGGTCGAGGTCGCTTCTCGGAGCGTGGCCCCCGGCCACCCGGAGCTGTAGCAGCTGCAACATTGGATGTACCGGCCGACGACTTCTTCTTGCCGTTGGTCTTTTTCTTCTTTTTGCCACTACCGGAGGTAGCGGCTTCTCCTTTGGAGGATTTCTTGTGATCCTCTGGAGTTGGTTTGGAGTGCACCTCACGGCCCTCCGCAGCTCTGGCACATTTGTCGGCCAAACTGAAGAGTTCCATGACACTGGTGATCTCCTTGATCGCCAATTTCTCCAGCATCTTCTTATCCCGTACACCCTGTCTGAATGCCACAATGACAGAGGCGCTAGAGATAGAAGGGATAGTGTTTCTTACCTGAGAGAACCTCTGGATGAATGATCGCAGGGATTCTCCCCCTTTTTTGCACGACTGCAAAAAGGTCCAGTTCAGTGCCTGGTCGGGTGTATGAACTCCCGAAGTTGGCGGTGAACTACCGGCACAGCTCCTCCCAACTGTTGATGGAGTTGGGTGGAAGGCTCATAAACCAGGACCTGGCGGTCCCAGTTAAAGCCACTGGGAAATAATTGGCCATTACGGCCTCATTTCCTCCAGCTGCCAAGATAGCAGTGGAGTAGATCTGAAGAAATTCGACAGGATTGACGGTCCCGTCGAACTTCTCCGGCAGGTGAGGCCGGAACTTCTGTGGCCACCTGACCATACGCAGATGCATGGCCAGGGCTGAATAGCCTCCTCCTACTCCTTCAGGAGTGGGAACGTCTTGAGCTTCTCGTCTTTCACGAGCACGCTCAATATGGACTCGGTCGTCCTGTTGGCGGTATCGGCGATCAAGCTCCGCCCGGAGGTCATGAGTTGAAAGCCTGGATACCATGTGAGTGTGTCGTGCCCCGGAGGGCAATGACGTCACTTGCTGTGATGCAGCACATCTCCTGTTATTGGAAACGTGCGGACCAAGTCTACCAGACAAGGTCCACCGCTGCGACGGGGCCCGTCCTGAAGGAGGAGGACCCTGGTTGCTGATGCGGTCAGCTGCTGCTGCAACCAAATGTTCCACATCGGCCCTCCACTGCTCCAGTGCATCCCGGGATGCATCCGGAGGTGGTGGGCGTTGGAGAAGAGCACGTGTTGCATGGAGTGCGTGCTCCGGGTTGTCATGATTTGCCGACGCAGTGATTGACGCCAGTGCACCATCACGTTGTCCAGCTTGATTTGCCGGTGGAGGCGGCGGTGGTGGTAGTGTGACTCCTGCTGGTGCTGAGGCTCCTGCTGGTGGCTGCATATTGGAGGGATTGCCCCCAACAGCTTGAGCAGTAGGATGACCGTTGGATGATCCAGCAGCTGAGTCTACCTCGCGTGCCAACTGTCGGTGGTTTGAATCCGGCAGATCTCCCGACACTACTAAAGTGTTAGAGGAGTTTGAGGTTCGGTGTGGGCACGCGGAGATTCAAGAAGGTGAATTGTAAATGACATAGGAGACACGAAGATTTACGTGGTTCGGGCCGCCTAAGCGTAATACCCTACTCCACAGGTGTGTTGGTGTTGTATTGGATGTATGAGCTTGTATCGAGCGTCTATGTAACGTGTGTTGAATGTCTAGAGTGTGTCGTCGGCCTGTCCTTTTATAGTACAAGGGCAGGCCGTTACAAGTTAGCCTGGCCTGACATGTGGCCCCAGCGGTTACTAATATTGATACTCATTCAACACGTTTAATTGCCCTTAATGACCGGGTAATGGGCTTTGACAGCACCGTTACTGGTAATTAAGGTCGTCCGATCGTGTGTCATTAATATAGTATTAATGACACTTGATCGAGTCTTGAATCCCTTGATTCCCTTTTGAAGATCCGGAGCCGTTGTGGAGTCCTCCGGAGGTTAGAGGCTGAAGATCCGACGGTTGGACACGTGTCAGCTCTGGAGTGTACTGTGGGAAACAGGTAGCTCCGGAGCTACCTGACACATGTCAGTTCCAGATCTTCCCTCGATCTGGGGTTAGGTCCAGGGGTGCCATTTCGGTACGTAGTCCGGAGCTTCCCCCTTGTGGGCGGTAGCTCCGGTTTGATAGTACACGTGGCGACCCTGGGACTAACCATGTTGGAGAAGCGGGTCCGGTTATGTCTGACATGTGGGCCTCCGAAGGTCTTCAAATCAAGTAGATGACTTTCCCTTGAGGTCTTTGTAATCTCAAGGGGTGTACGGTTCCCAGAGTACCAACAGAAGGTATCGTGAATGTCATTGGAAGATGTTTGCACGTGTTCAAGGAGTGCATGGACGTGGCTACATGGTTCCGAGACATGATGAAGAGATGTGGACGTAAAGAATTGGTCGGAAAGGTCCAACCGACTAGGTTATGGACTCAGGCTGCGGCTGAGTCGGATTTGACTCAAATATGGAAAGATTTGAGTTGGTTATGATTGGATTCCGTGTGGGTCACGAATTTGAGTTGTTTATGAATGTGAGATACGTTCCTAAGGTGTTTGGAAGTCTTAAGATTGCTTCTATTTGCGTATAGAAGAATCCTAAGCAGTTATGGAAAGTTACGATTCGTGAACAGAGTAGGATTAGGTTCCTGATCTGAGTTGAGTTGGCTTTCGAGATGGTTATATAAGCAAGGGAGCCCAGAGCTCGTAGTGCACGACTTTGGGGCTGTTCCTGTTGTGTTCTATTGAATAAAATTCGTAGTTTGAAGGAACTTTTGTGCCTTGTTCGTCAGACTTGTTCCAGACAAGTTTTACTCGTCGAGTTTCTGGACAGCACTACCTTTCATCGGTGGTTTTATCATAACTCGAGTTTTACAGATCCAATTGACGTGATTCTTTTTGGGTTGTCTTCACAACTTGATTTTCTATCATTTATCAAAATTTAACGATCATTGGATTTGTGGTCTATGATCTACACGAGTTTCTTTGAAGCTTTCCAGAACTGTTTTTTTTTCGGGTAGGGCAGATTGACCATTGTTTGATCTTTCGATCATAACTTGAGTTTTTTCCGACGGATTTGAGTGATTATTTTTGTGTTGTCTTCGTGACTTGATTCTCTCTTATATCTATCACTTTTTTCACGGTGAAACACGTTTAGATTAGTCTCACACACGATTTATTTAACAGATCATTTTTCTGCCGAAAGGGTTTGGGGTTTAATTGTTTCCGCTGCGTAAGATTTTTAAATCTACCATTCACCACCCCCCCTCTGGTAGCTTTTCATGTGCTATTCGATCCTATAGTCCTGATGACAATCCAATCCTTCTTCCAGTCGTCCCACTTGCCAGAAGGGAACGACCACAAGTACTTGTGCGGGCACTTCTTGCGCTTCACAAAATAATAGAAGCCAAGGTACTCGTCACTCTTGCCAGTGGTGTGGATGGTGAAGAAGGTGCGGAAGAGCTCGACGCAGGGAGGAATACCCACCCACATCTCGCAGAAGTAAACAAAGATCGACACCAAAAGAATGGAGTGGGGACCAAGGTGGTACAGCTGCAGACCATAGAAATCTAGCAGCATCAAGAGAAAAGAAGAAAAGGGTGGGATCAGTCCGACCATGGCGTACGCGGAGAAGTACACCATGTCGCCGGCGTGCTCCTTCTCGAATGGAATCTTGCCGGCACGGACTTGGTGGTTGAAGAAGTCACTGGACCACCCCATGAGGGCCCGGACCTTCTTCAAATTGCCATCGGTCTTAAGTCGTCTCTCGTGGAGACCCAACTCCATCGCAGCACAAGCGGGGCTAGGGATGAAAAGCAAGCGAAAGTTTAGAGGATTTGAGCGCAAGATCAAATGAAGGCGTAAAGAACCCCCAAACGGTGCGCGCTTTCCTTCTTAAGTAAGCCCCCGCAATGCTTGGATGAAAACCGGAGAGGAGCCAACGATAAAATTCAAAAACTTCATCCTGCCAATGACAAGGGGGCCCGAGGCCACCCCGACGATCAAGTCGAGGTCCTTACCCCAGGCGAACGGTTGTCATCATAAAAGGTAGGAAACTCGAAGGCGACGGCCTGACAAGGCGCGCGGAACCGATACGATTTTCGTATCGGGAACCGGCGACCTTCAATTGCGTGAGATCCGCACGCTAAGATCTCACCTGCCGCATCCTGGATATGCCACGCGGCATTGGTTTAACTGCGAACTACCGCCAATGGCACATCCGAAGACCCTTGAAGACACGACACAAAAATCAAAGGATGGACCCACCTCTGGCAGAACAACTTCATCCAAAAGGTCTCTCCCAAAGGTGGGCCCAGGGGGCCACTGTCGGTACCTTGTGTACCGTATACCCCTTGGGACTACAAAAAGACTAAAGGGACTTCACTTGTCTGAGTTGAAGACCTGCAACGGCCCCACGTGTCATACGGGACCGGACCTGCCTCCCATCTATGGTTAGTTTCGGTGCTGCCACGTGTATAACGCAATTGAACCTATATCCCACACATGGGATAGTTCCGGGCTAAACACTTGTGCGGCACCCCTGGACCTAACCCCCGACAGAGGGAAGCTCTGGTATCGACACGTGTACATCTACACCGGACCTACCCGTCCCAGACGAATAGCTCCGAAGTTGCCACGTGTCCAAACCGTCGGACCTTCAACCTCAGCAATCAGGCTGATGAACCCCCAATGGCTCAGACCTTCAAGAGGTAATCAAAGACTTCAAGACTTGATTAAGTGTCATTAATACCATATTAATGACACACGATCAGAAGGCCCTTATTACAAGTAACAGCACTATTAAGTCTCGTTACCACACTATTAAGGGTAATTAATCTCATTAATTATGCATTAAACATCAGTAATCGCCAGGGCCACATGTCGGGCCAGGCTAACGGTGTAATGACCAGTCCTTGTACTATAAAAGGACTGGTCGACGATACACAAGAGAGACTCTTTGGAAGCACTAGACTCTGAGATGCTCAATACAACAACCACGCATCCCGTGGAGTAGGGTATTATGCTCAAGCGGCCCAAACCACGTAAATCCTTGTGTCTATTTGCCATCGTCTTTTGAATCTCTGCGCACCCAATACCGAACTACAAACTCCGCGAGTTACCAACGCTAGTATCGGGAGAATTGCCAGAAAAACACTCCGACATATACCAACTTAAATTCGTTTGACACAATAATGAGCCACTAACTAGATTTTTATTTATTGAGGGAGCATGTTGCACATTCTTCAGCTGGACGGTATTTCCCAAAGTGAACTTCAGACTGATCGTACCAAAGCCATGAACAGAAGTACATGAGTCATTTCGCATCGGGACAGAGGCACCATAAATAGTCTGATAAGAAGAAAACATAGATACATCAGCACAAACATAAATATTAGCCCATGTATCAATCCACCATTCAGTAGGTTGACATGCTGTTAAAACAATATATATATATTATCATACCCTGTTTCTCCAGCGTCGCTAATAACCATGTTGGCAGATTTTTCCTGATTTCTTTTGTCCTTTTTGTCTGTGCACTTTTTGGCAAAATGCCTAACCTTGCCACAGACATAGCATTCAGCCGCAGACATGTTTATCTTCTTCTCCATTCTCTTGAAGTTGGTGGTATACACAACTTTATTTTTCCTTTTCTTTAGTCCAACATGTTGCATGACATTAGAATTGGACTGCCCTTCATGCACCTTGGACGCGCCATCTTTTGCCTGAGCTTTCTCCTCCACGTCAAGAGAAGTCAACAAATCCTCAACGGAAATGTTGTGTTTGTTATGCTTCAGAGATGTGGCAAATCCTCTACAAGATGGAGATAATTTGACAATAATGCCCCAGCCACAAATCGATCAGGCAAATTTAGTCCAAGATGTTGGAGTTCTCCGAAAATGAGTTGTATTTCATGAGCTTGCTCAACCACATAATGGTTGTCTGTCATCTTAAAATCATGATAGCGCTCCATGACATACAATTCATATCCAGCATTTGACGCACTGTATTTATGTTCAATGCCTCCCAAAGCTCTTTTGCGCTCCTTTGGGTCATATAAACATCACACAGTTTGTCAGATAACACACTCGAAATGCAACCCACTGCTATGACATTAGTCTTATCAAACACAGCCTTTCTTTCAACAGTCATGAGTCGATCTACAGGTTCTAGAACATAAGATATGTCCATAGCAATAAGCCACAAATCAAGTTTTGTAGCTCATTTTTTGAAATTCACACCGTTGAACTTTTCGGGTTTCATTGCATCAGCAAAGCTATTATACATCTTAAAGTGTTTATCAGGTTTTTATATTGTTAGAAAATAATGCACTTTAGAGATAAAATTAATTCTTAAAGTTGTAACCATGCGCATGATACATAATCTACAAAACATAAGTCGTGACATACATGTAAAGCAGATTATTTCTATCATATTAATGCATAAGAAATTCATCTTTACTTACAGTACAGATGTCTCCAACTTGAAAAACTATGAGTCGAGTGTGCAAAGAAGACTGTAGAGGAAGCATATATTCTATCGAGTAGTCGTGCGAAGCTATCCAAAAACTTGATTCGCCCCAACCCGTGCAGATTCTTCAGCGAGGCCTGGTTTCGGAGACATTGGTCTCCCGCTCACTGGTGACATGCTGGTGAGAGTGATGGAAAGGCTCGATTTTAGCGCACAACAACGTGGATCGGAGTGTAGTCGCTGCTTTTTCCATAATGGAGTGAAGTTATCTCACTTGTGAGCAGCATAATGCTCCTTTATATTGCAGCAACAACAAGTAACTGAAGGTGATTAGTCTCAATTATGCAGTATATTTCAGCTCATGTAACTGAAGGCAATGAAGCTCCAGTAACTGAAATATAATTAGCTGTTCTAACTAAAACATAATTAGTATTCAAAACTTTTATTGCGAGCAATCAAGTTGTGTTAATGTCTTCTTTATAGATTTTGAAATTCAATAGAGAAGAATTGAGCCCTAAACCCACATATTCCAACATACGGCAAAGGATGCATTGCGAGTCGCCAGCTCTGTTCCCATCTCCAACTCCAAGACATTGGCCATCCGATTCCAAAGCCCAGCAGCAGCACCAATCCAATGCTTCTTCGGACTCCCAGAGGGGGGAGGTCTGGTCCGCCTTTATCTCCTCATCTCGCCTCCACACCTCGTCCACGCGCTCACATGCCCCAGTGCACGACGACGCAATGCTAGGGCACCGAATAGATAGATGGGGGGGCAAAGAAATGAAAGTGGCCGCTTTCTTACCACCACCACCCTCCTTTGTCTCCTTCCCTGCCCTAACACCATGCGTACCCGGTCTCCTCTCCTCCTCATTCGGATCTAGCCTCCTCCCATCTCCACCCCCCCCCCCCCCCCCGTCACCATTGTCCTCGACCTCCCACACCTGCGCTGCCGACACCACCCTCCACTCCGACGTGATGGATGGTGGCAGCGGGGAGTTGCTTCTCATGCGGAGGAGCAAAGCCAAGAAGCGCCCCGCGCCGGCGGCGCCCCACACGCAAAGGGAGGGAATTTGGCGGTGACAACAGGTTCCTGGCGCTCTGGCGGGACTACCGCGATCTGGTTCTGGTGCGGAGTGCGCCCGGTTCTTCCCCTGCCCTTTGCTCCTCCTCAATCAGTCAATCCAATTCCAACGCTAGTCTTTTATGCTTTGGTGTTTCTTATCGCTTACGATGATTTCTGCACCATATACCATATTGCAATTTGATTGCACTTTAGTCGTGTACGACAAGTTCTTGATTAAAATACAATCTGGTATATGGTGCAATCATGCAACCAACCACCCTTAGTTATTGGATCTGCATCCTACGGTTGTTTAATTTTTTACTTAATCCTTACACTGAAGTACTTAACATCCAACCTCCTCCACCTGAGTAGGGGTTGAGTAAAAAATTAAACTGATGAACCCAACGGGTACGGAGGATGCCCTATCTTTCGACGAGAGATATTGGTGGTGAACAAATTTGGTGGAGGTCGATGTTGGCTGCCCGACTACCACAACCAGAATGGTGTGACGCCTTTAGCAACACTTACAACGTCTCTTAATAACTACGATTTGGGTGGAGGTCGATGTTGTGCTACCCGACTACAACAACCACAAAGGTGTTGTACCTTAGTGATAGTTATATCGACTCCTGTTGTTGTTGTTCTTACCGTGCCAAGAACAACCTTGAACATGCAAGCAATCGAAGAACAAGCAAGAACAAGATAACAAGCAAACACTCACGGGTGTGATAAGTTGGGGTTCTGATTCAAGTAATCGGAAGGTATCATCAACACTTGTGTTACAAGAAAGTTGCAATGGCTAAACTTACATAAAACCCCCAAGTTTTTCCTATGGCTGCTAGTTGCTTATATAGAATTCAGGATGGAGTCACAAGTCTTGTTCGGCCTTTTTTGTGCATCTCAAGCATCATGTGCCATTGATTCTTGATCCAATGGAAAGTAGACAAAGATACCTTTCCATCAAGTACTTATTTGCATTAAACGACCTTGAGACTTGAAAGTTATGCCCTTTTTAAGTTGATACTTGCTGCAGTTACGAGGACCCCTTGAGTGGAGCAGCCTTCATCGCATTAATCCCTCCATTTCTCCTATCTGGATCAGTTCCCAAGCACCTAATAATAATAAGGTCATCACAAGGCTTTAATAGTTCCCCATTTGAAGGATAATTAATTTGAACATCCAGGAATGAATTCACCTGATTATTAAGTTCATGTGCACAAGCGCGTGTCATTGGACCTTGATTAGTTGCAAGTGGTGAATGGGCTGCTGTTGTGGTTGTATCAACTGTAGCGATGTCCTCATCATCCTCTCCTTCTTGCAATTGAGCCGTCCTCGACCCAAACGTGTCTTCCTCGCCCGCATATGGTTTCAAATCTGCAATATTAAAAGAGGAAGTAACCCAAAATGTGCAGACAACTCAACTTCATATGCATTATCATTAATTTTTCAAAGCACTTTGAAGGGTCCAGCAGCTCTAGGTAACAATTTAGATTTTCTCAAATCAGGAAATCTACCTTTCTCAAATGCACCCAAACCAAATCACTAGGTTCAAAAGTAACATATTTTCTACCCTTGCTACCAGCTTGTTGATACTTAGCGTTCATGCTCTCAATGCTTTCTTTAGTTTGCTCATGCATTTTAAGAGCACGGCGAGAAGCATCAAAATTCAATTTCTCTGAAGGTGGCAGAGCCAAGAGATCAATGGGAGCACGAGGGATAAAACCGTATACAATCTGAAAAGGGCAAATTTAGTAGTAGAATGCAGCGAACGATTGTAAACAAATTCAATGCGAGGCAAACATTCTTCCCATAATTTGATGTTATGTTTCAAAACAGCCCTAAGCATGTTAGATAAACTATGGTTCACTACTTCAATATGGCCATCAGTTTGAGGGTGACAAGTGGTAGAAAAGAGCAATTTTGTCCCCAACTTAGCCCATAAGGTTTTCCAAAAATGACTAAAAATTTTGGCATCTCTATCTGAAACAATAGTGTTTGGGGCCCATGCAAACGAACAACATCTTGAAAGAACAAATCAGCAATATGGGTAGCATCATCAGTTTTGTGGCATGGTATGAAATGTGCCATTTAAAAAAAATTGTCCACAACAACAAAAATATTATCTCTTCCCTTCTTTATTTTAGGCAATCCTAAAAAAATCCATAGAAACATCCTCCCATTAAGCACTAGGAACGGGGAGAGGCATGTATAAACCATGTAGATTAAGATGGGACTTAGCTTTTTGACACGTGGTGCAACGAGTAACAAACCACTACACATCTCTTCTCATCTTTGGCCAAAAGAAATGGCTTGCTAGGATGTCTTCTGTCTTCTTGACACCAAAGTGTCCTATCAACCCACCACCATGTGCTTCCTGCAATAGTAAGATACGCATAGAACCAGCTGGAATGCACAATTTGTTATCTCAAAACACAAAACTATTAGTGAGAACAAACTTGTTATATGTTTTTCCTTCTTTACATTGCAGCAACACATCTTTGAAATCAGCATCAAAAGCATATTGTTCTTTAATTGTTTCCAAGCCAAAAATCTTAAAATCAAGTTGGGACAACATATTACAACGGCGAGATAAGGCATCCGCAATGACATTATCTTTTTCTTTCTTGTGTTTGATGACATAAGGAAAGGACTCAATGAATTCTACCCACTTGGCATGCCTATGGTTCAGATTAGTTTGGCTCTTAATATGCTTCTAAGATTCATGATCAGAATGTATAACAAATTCTTTAGGCCATAAATAATGTTGCCATGTTTCCAAAGTTCGTACTAGTGCATATAATTCTTTATCGAAAGTGGAATAGTTCAGACTAGGCCCATTAAGTTTCTCACTAAAATAAGCAATAGGTTTCCCCTCTTGCAACAAGACACCTCCCAATCCAATACCACTAGCATCACATTCCAATTCAAGTCTTACTGAAATTTGGTAATTGGATAAGGGGTGTATGAGTTAACCTATTCTTCAAAGTTTCAAATTCAGCTTCTTGCGCCCTGCCCCATGTGAATGGAGCGCCCTTCTTTGTAAGCTCATGCAGTGGGCGTGCTATGGTGTTGAAGTCCTTCACAAAACGACGATAGAATCCAGCAAGTCCGAGAAAGCTTCGTACTTGTGTGACTGTGGTAGGAGTCGGCCAGGTTTATATTGTCTCCAACTTGGCTCGATCGACTTCAATTCTTTGTGGTGTCACAACATAGCCAAGAAAAGAGACCCTATCCGTGCAAAAGGTGCACTTGTCAATGTTACCAAATAAGCGTGCATCACGTAAAGCATTGAAAACAGCAAGGAGATGATCAAGATGATCTTCTAGAGATGTGCTATAGATCAAGATGCATCAAAATATACTGCCACAAATCTTCCTATGAAAGCACATAAAACCTCATTCATTAATCTCATGAAATTGCTAGGTGCATTAGTGAGACCAAAAGGCATGACTAACCACTCATACAAACCGAACTTGGTTTTAAACGTTGTTTTCCATTCATCACCTAGCTTCATGCGAATTTGGTGGTATCCACTCGCAAGTCAATTTTAGAGAAAATAATCGAGCCACTAAGTTTATCAAGCATATCATCTAACCTAGGAATAGTATGATGATATCTAATGGTAATGTTATTAATTGCTCAACAATCTACACACATGTGCCATGATCCATCTTACTTTGGGACCAAAAGAACAGGAACATAGCAAGGACTAAGGGACTCACGCACATAACCTTTGTCGAGTAATTCCTGTACTTGTCACTGAATCTCTTTAGTCTCCTCCAGGTTGGTCTTGTATGGTGCTCGGTTTGGCAAAGAAGCCCCAGGGATGAGGTCAATCTGATGCTCAATCCCTCTCAATGGTGGCAGTCCGACTGGTACCTCTTGTGGAAACACATCAGCGTATTCCTGCAAAAGCTTAGTGATAGCAGAGGGCAAAGCACATGGTATGTCGTGAAGTGAGAACAAAGCTTCTTTGCAAGCAAACACATAGAAGATTGCGGCATTATTTTTTTAATTCAAACAAATCAGATTTGGAAGCAAGAAAACAAGCACTCTTCAGCTTTATTTCATTCTTCTTCACATGAGCAGATTTTGAATTGTCAGTTTTAGGTTGTACCGATTCCTTCGCAACATTTAAATTTTCATTTGAGTAGATTTCTTATTTTTCTCTTTACAAGCTCTAGAAATGTCATCCTTCAAAATAGCATCGGGAGACATAGGGCGCAAAACAAGCTTCTTCTCATTATGCATGAAAGAGTATTGATTTGATTTACCATGATGTAATGTATCTCTATCAAATTGCCAAGGTCGACCAAATATCATAGAGCAAGCTTGCATAAGTACTATATCGCAATGTAATCATGGTAAGAATCAATTGTAAATTCGACATGAACCAGGCGTGTTACCTTAAGCTTACCACTGTCATTGAACCATTGGATGTAGTAGGGATGTGGATGCGGAAGTGTTGTCATCCCAAGCTTCTCTATCATGGCAGCACTTGCTAAATTGTTGCAGCTTCCTCCATCAATAATAATGTGATAGGATCGTTCCAAAACTACACACTTAGTTTGGAATAGATTGTGTTGCTGGTTCTTTCAGCTTTGAGCATTTGAGCACTCAAGACACGCCTCACAACAAGACTCTCATAGTGGTCAGTACGATCAGCCCTAGTGTGCTCTTCATCATCATTCTTCTTTTCTGCATCTTGCGCAGCAAGCATGGCATATGTTTCATCATCTAAATCACTAGCGGATGAGTACTCACCATTTTCTCATACAATCAACACACGCTTGCTTGGGCAGTCCCTTCGTAGGTGTCCAAAACCCTTGCACTGGAGGCATTGAATGTCTTTTGTTCTTCTGGTGAAAGCGATGGAAGAAGAAGTGTTGGTTGCAGCTTGGGTGGATCCTTTTGTTGTCTCGATAGCACGTGAAGGTGCTAATTTTGATATAGTCTTGGGCAACCAATTGGAATCATCATCTGTAGAATCATGCTTAGGACCAGCAGCACTTGAGCAGGACTGCCATGAGGTAGTTTGACCTGTAGAAATGTTAGTTCTTGTGCGTCATCCCTGCACTTCTCTTTCAACCTTACAAGCAAGATGGAATAATCGAGTGACGTTGGTGTATTCCTTATAAGCCAATATGTTCTGAATTTCTCTTGTTAGACCACCCATAAACCTAGCCATTGCAACCTCTTCATTTTCAACTAGGCCACATCACATCATGCCTATTTGGAGTTCTTGATAGTATTCCTCAACAGATTTGTTGTCTTGCCTAAGTTGTTGTAATTTATGCAATATTTCACAATCATGATAGGAAGGAACGAAATGACGACGCATGATTCGTTTCAAGGCATTCCAAGTTTGTGGTATGGTAGCTGGATTTTTGGTTTGATACTCATGCCACCAAACAGAAGCAAAGTCAGCGAATTCATTAGTGACAACTCTAACCTTTTTATCATCAGAGAAATCATGGCATGTAAATTTTTGATCTACTAATAATTCCCAAGACAGATATGCATCCGGATCATATTTCCCATCAAAGGGTGGTATGGAGAATTTAATGTTGCGTAGGAAATCGTCATTGTCATGTACCTCACGTCGTAGGGCTCGACCACCCATACCACGATGGTCGCGATGTGGCTATCGTTGATACCAGAAAGGTCCATCATCAAGCTTGGTATCCGCTGAATACTCCGCCTCGTCATATCTTGCAGCGCTGCGAAAGGAGTTGTGTCTGTCATCAACACGTATTTGCCTCTCTTCGCATCCAACCTGTTCCATCCTCTCCAATCGCTCAATGATTGCTGCAAGAGAAGTGTTAATAGCCCCAGCAGTGCTTTCTAATGTGGTCAGCTTGGTGTTGGGGCAAATCTGCGTTGACTCTAATTGAACAATGCATTCATTGGTGACTTGAATATCCTCATTGAGGGCATCCGTGTGCAACTATACTTGGCATTCGAGATGTTGAATGATGTCCCTTGTACGTGGTGAATGTGGAGATGTCTCATTCGCATCAGCTAATACGGTTAGTAAAGAAAGGAAATACAACAGCAAGCAAATTAATCCTAGTAGTTGCTAAGAGGTGGTAGGACACAATCACTTCCTCACTAGCAAGAAATCAAAATCTTACAAGTTCTTACCATGTGATGCAGGAGGCGCCCACAAATAGCAAGAACAACAAACAGTGACTGCCAGCACAACCCTGTGGTGTTGTAGATAATTTTATAGAGTTGTATGTGGCTGCTAGAAATGAGTTGCACAAAGGAACAACTAGTACCACATTAATCACAACAAGTTGAATAAATGTTCCATGATGATACTATGATGGTCCTAGCCTAAACTGTGATAGAGACGTGAGACGTTACTATACGTGATGTTAAATTTACTATAGTAGAAAAGTTCGGACAGCACGAACGTTGTGTTTTAACAAAACGTTCAAACAACAAGTTGGACTTTGAAACCTGAAACAAATGTTACACAAACTGTTTTTTCTTCTACTGAGAAACTTTTTCTAGAAATTTTAATTAGTGTGGCTTTTCTTTCTAAGCACGTGCCTTTTTCTTGCTGATCTGTGGGGCTTTTCTTTTGCACTTGCCTGTTTCTCAACTTTGGGTAGATAATGTGTCGGTACCTTGCGTACCGAATACTCCTTGGAACTGCAAAGAGTGCAAAGGAACTCCACCTATCTGAGTTGAAGACCTCCGAAGGCCCCACGTGTTGCTCGTAACCGGACCTGCCTCCCTCATATGGTTAGTCCCAGTGCCGCCATGTGTATCATAAAACCAGAGCTACAATCCCTACATGGGAATGTTCTGGACTGGATACCTGTGTGGCACCCCCGGACCTAACCCCCGACAGAGGGAAGCTCCGGTACTGACACGTGTACCACAACATCGGATATACTAATCCAAGACTGTAAGCTCCAAAGCTGCCACGCGTCCAACCGCCGGACCTTCAACCTCAACGGGCAGATTGGTGGATCTCCAACGGCTCGGACCTCAAGGGACATTTAAGACTTCAAGACCTGATTATGTTTCATTAATACTATCTTAATGACACACGATTAGAGGACCCTTAATAGTAGTAACGCCACCATTAAGGCGTGTTACCATGCTATTAAGGGGAATTAAGTACATTAAATTGTGTAGGCATCAGTAACCGCCAGAGCCACATGTCGGGTCAGTCTAACGATGTAACGGCCAGCCCTTGTACTATAAAAGAACTGGCCGAGCGATACACAGGGGGGGGGGGGACTCCAGATTGGATAGAGGCTCTAGATGATGACTCTGGCTCTCAATCCCTCTCTGGATCAGGTTCTCACACGCTCATACACTTAATACAACAACAACAACACACCCATGGAGTAGGGTATTACGCTCAGGCGGCCCGAACCACGTAAATCCTTGTGTCAATTCATCTTGATTTGAATCTCTGTGCGCCCTAACCGAACTAAGAAACTCCGCGGGCTACTAACAATAGTGTCAGGGGAATTGCCAGAACCAGACTCTGACATTTGGCGCGCCAGGTAGGGGAGCGCCTGAGATTCCAAGATGGTGAATTCTGCTGCTGGATCATCCAACGGTAACCACGCTGAGCAACCTGCTGGAGGTAATCCCTCCAACATGTAGTAGCCAGTAGGTGTTGTAGCCCAGCAGGAGTCATGTCACCACTGCCACCGTCCGCTCCGATGAATCAACCCAGACATTAAGATGGGGCTTCTGCGTCGATCACTGCATCGGCGAACAACAACTCCGAACACACGCTTATTGACGTGTGTGCTCTTCTCCAACGTCCACCACCTCCAGGAGCACCCCAGGGTGCAATGGAGCAGTGGAGAGCTGATGTGGATCATCTGGTTGCAGCAGCAGCCGATGGCATCAGCAATCAAGGTCCTCCCCCCTTGGGGCGGGCCCCATCATAGCATTGGACTTTGTCAGGTAGACTCGATCCGCAACCTTCGCAGCACAGGAGACATTCTGCATCTCAACAGGTGACGTCGCTGCCCTCCAGGGCGCGACGTACTCACACGGTAACAAGGATTTCGACTCACGACCTCCGGGCGGAGCTCGATCGTCGTTACCGGCAACAGGAAGGCTACGTCCACATCGAGCGTGCTCGCGAGAGGCGAGAGGCTCAGGACAGTCCTGCTCCTGAGGGAGTAGGAGGAGGCTATTCTGCCTTGGGCATGCACCTATGCATGGTTAGATGGCCGCAGAAGTTCCAGCCTCACTTGCCGAAGAAATTTGACGGGACTGTTAACCCCGCCGAATTTCTTCAAATCTACTCCACCGCTATCCTTGCGGCTGGGGAAATGAGGTCATGATGACCAATTATTTCCCTGTGGTTTTGACTGGGACCGCCAAGTCTTGGTTCATGAGCCTTCCGCCTGACTCCATCAACAGTTGGGTAGGGTTGTGCCAATAGTTCACCGCCAATTTTAGGAGCTCATACACCCGACCAGGCACGGAACTGGACCTTTTTGCTGTCAATCAAAAAGGGGGAGAGTCCTTGCAATCCTTCATCCGGAGGTTCTCCCAGGTACGAAATACCATTCCTTCTATCTCAAGCACTTCTGTTATTGTAGCATTCAGGCAAGGCGTTCGAGATAAGAAAATGCTAGATAATTTGGCGACCAAGGAAGTCACCAGCGTCACGGGACTCTTCAGCTTGGCAGACAAGTGCACCAAGGCTGCGGAGGGCCGTGAAATGCACTCCCAACCACCTCCGGAGGCCAACAAAAAATCCTCCAAGGGTGAAGCCACTACCTCAGGGAGTGGCAAGAAGGAGAAAAAGTCCAACGGCAAGAAGAAGTTGTCGGCCGGCACACCCACTGCTGCAACTGCCGCAGCTCCGGGTGGCTGGAGGCCACGCCCTGAGAAACGACCTCGGCCGTCGTCTGAGGATGGTGGCAGCTCCAAGATGTGGTGTCCCATACACAAGACGGACAGGCACAACCTGGAAGACTACCGAGAGGTCCAGAACCTCGCCGGGTGCTACCACAAGCGTCGGGAAGAAGCTCCTTTCCGTCAAATGGAAGGAAAACAAAAAGTCAACGAAGCTCCGGCTGAAGAGGAGTTAGGCTTTCAAGACCCCAAGAAGGTCTTGAAGGCTGTTTACACCTCCGTTGACGATGACTCTGACGTCTCCGACAACGAGCGGCGGAATACTATGAACACCATCTTTGGTGGTTCGTGGGACATCACTTCCTATCGTGTCCTACAGACAATGCGGCGGTACATGGCCTCTGTAGCTCCCATCGCTAGGGCAGAGCCTCATCGGAAGTGGATGGATACTGCCATCACCTTCAATGCTTCGGACTGCCCTCGGAACATGATCAGAGCTGGTCAACTTCTGTTAATGGTATCTCCGACCATCAATAACATCAGCTCCACCACATAATGGTGGACGGAGGTTCGGGGCTGAACCTCATAAGCTTTGAAGCCTTCGTCAAGCTTGCTCCGATCTTCGGACCTTCCTCCCTCCCGACCTTTCTCAGGAGTAGGTCCAGGAGCCATAACTCCACTCGGCGCCATTACTCTCCCGGTGACCTTCAGAACTCGGGAGAATTATAGGACCGAGAAGTTGGTCTTCGACGTGGCGCAGATCAACTTGCCATTCAACGCCATCTTGGGCAGGCCAGCTTTGTACAAATTCATGGCTGCTGCTCATTATGGCTACTTGGTGTTGAAGATGCCAACACCCTCAGGCGTTCTCCGAATCCGCGGAGATCGCACCGCCAGAGTTACAACTCTGGAATAACTCCACGTGCTTGCTACAGCGCAGGAGGAAGAATCTGGAAAAGAGCAAGCTCCGAAGCCTCTAAGCATTCGTCATCGAGGCTCAACTTCCGCACCTCGTGTGCAACCAAGCGACGACACTGACATTCCTGTCAAAGTCGTCCAAATTGGTTCCGACACTGCTTAGACCACCCGTATATCGGGAGGTCTGAACGACAAATAGGAACTTATGCTCATTACTTTCCTCCGGGCTAATGTCGACGTGTTTGCCTGGCAACCGTCACAAATGCCTGGGATCCCTAGGGAGGTGATTGAGCACAATCTGAAGATTTATCCCGACGCTCGTCTTGTACATCAGAAGCCTCAGAAGCAATCAGTAGAGCAACATAACTTCATACGTCGAGAAGTGAAGAAGTTGCACGAAGCTGGATTCATCTGGGAAGTCTTCCATCCAAAATGGCTGGCAAACCCAGTCGTTGTACCCAAGGCCGGCGGGAAGCTTCGGGTGTGTATCGACTACACAACACTGAATAAGGCATGCCCAAAGGATCCATTTCCACTACCTAGAATAGATCAGATAGTGGATTCCACCTCCGGGTGTGAATTACTGTGTTTCCTAGACGTATATTCTGGGTATCATCAAATCAGAATGTCTAGGGAAGATGAAGAGCATACCTCCTTCATCACAGTAGATGGATTGTACTATTACACTGTCATGCCATTCGGTCTCAAAAACGCTGCTTCAACGTTTGTGCGAGCTATGTACAAAAATTTTGGAGAGCTCATTAGAGATGTAGTGGAAGTGTACGTCGATGACATCGCCGTGAAGATCAAGAACAAGGAGTCATTTCTTGACACCTTGGAAGCTGTCTTCGACAAGTTGCGAATTGCACGCACAAAGCTGAACCCAGACAAGTGTGTATTTGGGGTTAGCTCCAGAAAGCTTCTTGGATTCTTGGTGAACCACCAAGGAATAGAGGCAGATCCGACGAAGATTAAAGCTATTGAAGACATGCGGCCACCAGCTCGCATCAAGGATGTCCAGAAGCTAACTGAGTGTCTAGCTGCCCTTAGTCGGTTCATCTCAAGACTGGCGGAACGGGCGCTACCCTTCTTCAAGCTATTGAGGAAGTTCGGACCATTCAAATGGTCTGAAGAAGCAGAAAAGGCATTCCAAGAGCTGAAGCAGCTCCTCACCACTCTATCAACTTTGGTAGCTCCGAATCCTGGTGAGCCACTTCTACTTTACATTTCAGCAACTGACGAAGTTGTCAGCATGGTCCTAGTTGTGGAAAGACCGGAACCATCTCCAGTTCAGGAATCCAGACCTCTCCGTGAAGGTCCGGAGCTACCTGAAGGCGAGTCTGGGTCCCAGCCCCTAGACATGGATCCTCAAGGCGAGAAGTCAGGGGATCAACCTCCTTCAAATGAAGGAGTTACTGTTGTTGAATAAGAAGATTCGGATCCTTATGAGAGGGACCGGGTCACTTCAGAGGAAGCTTTGGGTTCCTCTAGCAAGAACCAGGAGGTCCCCAAAAAAGGATCGGACCCCTCTGGGAGGGCCCGGGTTGATGAGGAGGAAGCTCTGGGCCCCTCCGGGGGGTTCTGGACAGTTCAACGCCCAGTGTACTTCATAAGTGGAGTACTTCACGATGCAAATACTCGGTACCTAGAGGTGCATAAACTTCTCTACGCAGTTCTTATCGCCTCTAGGAAGCTTCATCACTACTTCCAAGCTCACAAGATTTTAGTGGTAACCTCTTATCCATTGTGTGCAATCTTGCATAACCCCAATTCTACTGGGAACATCGTAGAGTGGGCAGCGGAATTGGCCAAGTTTGATCTTGAATTCGTCCCAAGAAAAGTGATCAAGAGTCAAGCATTGGCAGACTTTGTGGCGGAATGGACCCCTCAAATCCTAGGGGCCCAGTGAGCAGAAGCCAGAACCTAAGGTTTCGATCTTTATTGAGCCTCACTGGACTCTCTACTTCGACGGCTCCATGCAGAAGCAGGGGGCCGGAGCTGGAATCCTTCTCCTTGCTCCGACCGGGGAGAAGGCAAATGCATGGTTCACCTTGACTTCCAGGTGACCAACAACATGACGGAGTATGAAGCACTAATCTATGGGCTCAAGGTGTCACTATCATATGGTGTCAAGCAGCTGTTATAAAACAAGTCAAAGGTGAATGTTGCTGCAACAACCCCCAACTAGTTGCATATCTTCTTGAAGTCCAGAAGCTTCAGAAGGATTTCAAAGTCCTGGATCTTTGCCATGTCCAGCGTCTCAACAACGCTGAAGTTGACGAACTCTCGATGAAAGCTTCAACCGGAGCTCCGGCTCCCGACGGAACCTTCGTCCAGAGATTGTCAAGACCAACAGCTCAGCCTGCCGAACTGAGTGAAGGGGGCGAGACCAGCACCTCGAAGCTGGCGGTCCCGATGGCCTTGTTACCATGGCGCCCATCAAGGGTCGTAGGTGCTGCAGGAAGCTCCGAGCAACCCAGCACGCAAGACTCAGAAGCTCAAGTTAGCTCTGATGCATGGATCTCGGAGATCCTGAGCTACTTGAAAGACAACATACTTCCTGAAGACAATGTATCTGCTGACCAGATAGTCAGATTGGCTAAAAGATACACACTGGTAGAAGGGGATCTCTACCGGCGTGGTGCCAACGGCGTCCTAATGCGGTGCATTACAAGGTAAGAAGGTCATGAGCTCCTCACGGAAATCCATGGAGGCGAGTGTAGGAACCACGCGTCTTTCCGCACGTTGGTCGGTAAAGCCTTCCAGCATGGTTTTTACTGGCCTACAACACTCCAGGATGCAACCGAGCTAGTGAAGAAATGTGAAGCATGCCAGTTTCATGCGAAGCAAATTCACACACCAGCTCAACCCCTACAAATGATACCTCCGACATGGCCATTCGTTGTGTGGGGTATGGATATTTTGGGACCTTTCCCAAAAGCCGTCGGAGGTTACAAGTACCTGTATGTCTCCATCAACAAGTTCACCAAGTGGCCGGAAGCAACTCCAGTTGTGACAATAAACAAGCAATCTGCTATCAAGTTCTTGCAGTCCATAATATGCAGATTTGGAGTCCCAAACAAGATCATAACTGACAACGGGACCCAATTCACAAGTTTTGCATTCCAATGATATTGTGAAGACCTCGGCATTCAAGTCAGCTACGCTTCCGTGACTCACCCGGCAAGCAATGGCCAAGCTGAGAGAGCAAATGCAGAAATCCTAAAGGGAATCAAGATGCGCACATATGAGCGCTTGAAAAAACATGGAGCCAACTGGATCGAGGAGCTTCCGCCCACCTTGTGGGCAAACAGGACAACTCCAAACCGGTCAACTGGAGAGACACCCTTCTTCCTGGTGTACGGAGCTGAAGCAGTCCTTCCTTCGGAAATCACCTTGGAGTCGCTCCGGGTCCGGACCTTCGACGCAGCCACACAGGACCAGCTCCGGCGTGAAGACCTTGACCTCGTTGAAGAGGGAAGGTGTCAAGCAGCTGTTCGAAATGCACGATACCGCCAAGCGCTCCGGCGTTATCACCAAAGGCATGTGCATAGCCGACAGCTCGAGGAAGGCGATCTGGTGCTACGGAGAATACAAACTCGAGAAGGGTTAAAAAAACTTTCCCCCAGCTGGGAAGGACCCTTTCGAGTGATCAAAGTATCCTGTCCCGGATGCGTTCGCTTGGCAACTAAGGATGGGACACCGCTCCCTAATCCTTGGAACATTGAGCACCTCCGTAAGTTTTACACTTAATATCATGGAGGTGAGTCTGTAATTACATATGATGTATGTTATAGTGTCATTGTACAGAGACGGGTAGCTCCTCCGGGAGGACAGCCGGACCTTTTCAGGAAGGTCCGCAAAGTTCAAGCAACACTTGACACAGTCTCAGAACTAAAAGTGTATCTAGCTACCCTGGTTCGAACAAGAAATGTAACACACTTAGTTTGGTTTCGTACCCTAAGAGTGTATTTTTCTCCCATGTACCCCGGTCCTATAATGAAAGACATCGATATGTGAAAACAGACTCCATGTGCATTTATTTTGTACAGGCTCATTCTTTTTTATTTTTCTCTTTCTTGTCTATAACAAAGTTGTGCAATTCTTAAGAAGCTTTAGCTTGAACAATTCATATATAATTCAATTTGCATTGTTATTTCTTTCGGGTCTTAACATCGTTGAATGGCCTACTCGCCTGAACGCCAAACAATCTAGGTCCGGAGTGTGCTATCGACTTAGCCTGGTCCTGCACCCTAAGTACGTCACTCTAACTACACCCCGACAGGCCTAAGTAAGGTGAGTCTAGAAAATGATTGGACCTGGAGAAAATAAACAAACGCGCTTGATTGTATATAGAATTGTTGTCGATCTAAAATTTCATATGGGAATAGTAAGTCGCAAATGAGTTATAGATAAGAAATGGATTTTACTATTTTTCTTGACTTCAGTGTGCAGGAAAAATGAAAATCCCACGATGATGGTGGACAATGTCGGAGCTATCAAAGCTTCGACATCCCCCAAGGGGGCCCACCGTCGATGTTTTAAACATTGATAGTGGGCGTCGCCGGAGCTATCAAGTTCTGACAAATCTAGGGGGCCAGTCGTCAACGTAAAGAAAGAAAAGGAGTTGAAGAAAATATGGTATAAGGACACCCCAATGGGGTCTGCTGTCGATGCTCTTCGTGTTGACGGTGGTCGCTGCTGGAGCTACTAAGCTTCGACAACCGTAGAGGGCCACCCGTCGACGCTCTACATGTTGACAGTGGTCGCTGCCGGAGCTACTAAGCTCTAACAACCCCAGGGGACCCTGCCGTCGATGCAACAAAACTTCGGACCTATACTCTACAAGTTTGAAGCACTCAAGTCTTCAACAAAATTCTACATCCTTTTGGTACATGTTCACAATCAAATTGTGTATATCTACCAGGGGGCCAAGTAAGACAAAGATTGAATACAAAAAATGAAATTCATAAATTTCTTTGGATTTCATTTATCTGAAGACAAGAGATTACAAAATTGGAGAAAAAAAAAAGAGAAGATACAAGTGGGAGCTCAAAGGAGAAAGTCCTAAATTCTACAGAAGAACGAGGCGACCTTCTGGGCAACCTCCGACACGCTGGTCTTGGTGGCGTCTCCCTCTCTGTCGATGGGACCTTCAAGCACTGGGTTTAGTGGGAAATGAGGATCTCGGCTTGTGTAGCACGTCAGCATGTATTCTGCAACGTTCTGCGCAAGGGATTTTCCTTCAGTTTTCAACTAATCCGCGATGACATCGCCCATCGCGTCGAGTTTGTTGCCAACCGAGCTCAGTGCCCCCAACACATGGTCCAGCTTCGACTCCGGATTGTCCGGGCTCATGGGACTAAAGCCTAGCGGCGCCAGTGCGACATCGGTTTTGCCCACGAAGTCCCATACTTGTTGGGACTCCGCA
The DNA here is from genome assembly GCA_036927565.1 of Tuctoria greenei. Classification (NCBI taxonomy): domain Eukaryota; kingdom Viridiplantae; phylum Streptophyta; class Magnoliopsida; order Poales; family Poaceae; genus Tuctoria; species Tuctoria greenei. The sequence continues at coordinate 11,490,729 of JAYESD010000011.1, read as the reverse complement.
GCCCTTGAGCCCCGAATCTCCTCCAAGGACCTCTTGGCCGCCGCAAGCTCCAAACCCTCCCGGGCAAGATGCTCGACCTCCTTGGCATGTTGTTGAATACCCTCAGCAACTTGCTTTTCAAGGTTGGCAAGATCCTTCTCCCGGACGTGGATCTTGTTCCAACGGTCAACCAGGTCTTTCTCCAGGCCTCGCACCTTCTTCTCCCTGGCAGCGACTTTGACCTCCCTTTTGGTAAGGTCCTGTCCCCACTGCCATGTCTTCTCCTCTTCGATCTTGCAGCGCTCCTCCAGCTTCTTGGTGCACTCTGCAAGGCTCTTGTCACTCAGAGCTAGCCTTTGGGCGAGCTCCTCCTCCCTCCTCACGAGGTCATCTCTCAGCTCCAGGAGTTTTTGCTCTTCCTCTTCGAGTTTTTTCTCTTGCTCATTGAGACCCTCTCGACACTTGACGAGACCTTCGTGGATGGTATTGAGGTTCTCCTGGCGACCATTTGTCGCCTCATTAGCAGCCAGGACTTGTTCGTATATAGCCCGAGACTGATTGTCAAGGGATCGCACCATGCTTTCCCTCTCATCTAGCAACTGGCCCCAGTACTCCATCCGAGCCTTCTCCCTCTTGCCCACTCCTTGTTGTCGGCTAGCCTTGTTTGCGCCAGCTTGGTCTCGAATTAGAGTCGGTTGCGCCACCTCCTAAGAGCTTGGTGCTCCTCCTAGAGGGCCTTGCTGTCGTGATAAAATGCAAGATGGACCTGACGATAGCTGGAGCAGGCATTGTCGATGGATAACGACAGGGAGATTGGCTCCGGACCTGCCAGGGTCCTCTCTGCTGACTCCAGCGGGTTCTCTAGAACAAAAACTGGGTCCCACTCTACAAGAGCAGTCCCTTAAGCTTCTGCGGCACTAGGGCCACGCTCCCAGAGTGCCATGGTCGTCGCCGAGGTAGGTCCTGCCATGGGAGTTTCTACCTCCGGAGTGAGCTCTGAAGGTCCCGCCGCCATGTCATCATCAACTGGCCCCTCAGGCAAGGGACCGGACGCTTCATCTTGGAATCCTGGCTCAGGAACGGGTACCTCCAGAACTACCACCTCCGCTGTAGGTAGTGAAGACCCAGCCGGAGCTGAGGCCATCTCCGGCCCCGCCGCTGGTGCTTCCTCCACTGCCAGTTCAGGCACTGGCGCTTTGACCTCCATGGCGCCTGCCAGTTCAGGCACCAGCACTTCAACCTCCACCGGTTCGGGTGCCAGCACCTCCATGTCAACCGGCTCAGGCACCAGAACTTCATGAACTACCGGCTCCATCGCTGGGGCTTCCGTAACATCCAGCTCGAAGGCAGTAACTGCAACTACCTCCGGCTCTGAGGTCGGAGCGTCCATCATCGCAGCATCCAAAACTGGAGCTTCAGCCTCCGGAGCTGGTGTCGTTGGTACATCTTCATTCCTGTGGTCCGGCGCTACCACGGGAGCTTCGGAAGATGAGTCGAGGTCCAGAACCACGACAGCTGACGCCGGAGCTACCGCGACCTTAGCCACCACCTGGGGCGGCACTGGAATTGGATCCAGAGCCTCTGTCTGCACAGCATCAGCCGCTGTCACAGGAACCGGAGCTTCAACCCCTTTTTTGGATACCCTGTGGATGAAGGACAAAGAAACTCAAAATATGGTTACAACAAAAATACCAAATTGAGGTAAAAAAATAAATTTACCTTGGAAGGCTTCTGCTCCAGCTAGTGTGGAACCTCTTCACCAGACGCTCAGAGCCCGACCCAGTTGCAACTGGTGTAGTAACTCCGGAAGTCTCTTCGGAGCTTGCTGCCGCCGTTAGCGACGTCTCGATTGGGGCCCTCCCCGAATGATAAGGACCCTCGTACCTAGAGCCCTTAGCTGGCCCTGGTGCCGGAGTTACCTGGTTGGAGCTCGCATTCTGGGGAGACGCCAATGCTGGAGTTGGTGTCACCGTCGATGACCCCCCGCATCGAGGAGAAGGGACTGAGGCAGATGGAGCTGGCCTCACGGAGCTTTCGTTAGCACGTCTCAACTTCCTCTTCCGATCGGAAGGTTCAGCGAGCTCTTTGCCCTTGCCTATGTCTTCAGATCTTTGGCTCGGGCTGGAAGCAGGACCACCCTCGGAAGCTTCGGGGATCACCAATCTGGTGGTCGGACGCCTCTCTACCTCACCGAGGTCGTCAAGCACGAGCATGCTCCTCCGGAGCTCCCTACTGAACTCTGCCTCCATGTTCAGAGGGAGGAAAGCCGCCGGCGGAGTTAAGTCATCACCCTAGATGTCAATGCCATGCTGGAACTTCTTGATATGAAGCTCCAAAGCAGTGCCCTCCAAATTGGACCTCAGACCGGTTTCAATCCGGTCATCATCCATCACGTTGTTGAGGGCCCAAGCTAGCTTCTCCCTCTTCTTCAGCGGAGCCCACATGTTGACCAGGAAGTTGCAGAAGACCATCTGGGGGGTCACCCCTCCTTCCACACATTTGCGGATCCTGGTCAAGGCAGGGTTGAAGGCCTCTGACAGCACCGGAACCACACTCCATGCGTCAGTGTCAACAGTGGGAAGACCTTCAGGCAGCTCCAACTTCTCGTGCTCCTCTGCTGTGACGATAATCCAATCCTTCTTCCAGTCGTCCCACTTGCCGAAAGGAAACGACCTCAAGTACTTGTAGGGGCATTTCTTGCGCTTCACAAATAGTAGAAGCCAAGATACTCGAAACCCTTGCCAGTGGTGTGGATGGTGAAGAAGGTACAGAAAAGCTCGACGCAGGGGGGAATACCCACCCACATCTCGCAGAAGTGGACAAATGTTGACACGAGAAGAATAGAATGGGGGCCAAGGTGGTATAACTGCAGACCATAGAAGTCTAACAGCATCAAGAAAAAGTTGAGAAAGGTGGGATCAGCCCCACCATGGCATATGCAGAGAAGTACACCATGTCACCGCCACGCTTCTTCTTGAACGGGAGCTTGCCGGCGCGGACCAAATGGTTGAAGGAGTCGCTGGACCACCCCATGTAGGTTCGGGCCTTCTTTAGATCGTCATCACTCATGAGACGGCTCTTGTAGAGACCCAACTCCATCACAGCACGGTGGGGCGAGAGAGAAAAAGCAAGCGAAGGATTGGAGGATTCGAGCGCAAGTTCAAATAAAGGCGTAAGGAATCCCCAAACCAAACGTGCTTTCCCTCTTAGGTAAGTCCCCGCAATGCTTGCATGGAAACCGCAAAAAGGCAAAGGATACATTTCAAAAATTTCACCCTGCCAATGACAAAGGGGCCCGGGTCCACCCAGACGATCAAGTCGAGGCCTTTACCCCAGGCAAACAGTTTTCATGATGAGTGGCGGGAAACCCAAAGGCTGCAGCCTGACAGGGCGCACGGAACCGATACGGTTTTCATATTGGGAACCGACGACCTTCAATTGTGTGAGATCCGCATGCGCAAATCTCACCTGCCACGTCCAGAAGATGCCACGCGGTGATGGTTTAACTGTGAACTATCACCTCAACGGCACTTCCAAAAACCCTTGAAGGCACGGCGCAGAAATTGAAAGATGGACCCACCTCCGGCATAATGACTTAATCCAAAGGGTCTCTCCCAGAGGTGTGCTCGGGGGCCACTGTCGGTACTCTGCGTATCAAATACTCCTTAGAACTGCAAAGAGTGCAAAGGAACTCCACCTATCTGAGTTAAAGACCTCCGAAGGCCCCACATGTTGCTCGTAACCGGACCTGCCTCCATCATATGGTTAGTCCCAGTGCCGCCACGTGTATCATAAAACTGGAGCTATAATCCCTACATGGGAATGCTCCGGACTGGATACCTGTGTGGCACCCCCGGACCTAACCCCCAACAGAGAGAAGCTCCAATACCGACACGTGTACCACAGCACTGAATCTACTCATCCAAGACTGTAAGCTCCGAAGCTACCACACGTCCAACCGCCGGACCTTCAACCTCAATAGGTAGATTGGTGGACCTCCAACGGCTCGGACCTTCATGGGACATTTAAGGCTTCAAGACCTGATTATGTGTCATTAATACTATCTTAATGACACACGATTATAGGACCCTTAATACTAGTAACACCACCATTAAGGCGCATTACCACACTATTAAGGGGAATCAAGTACATTAAACTGTGTATTAGGCATCAGTAACCGCCAGGGTCACATGTCGGGTCAGGCTAATGACGTAACGGCCAGCCCTTGTACTATAAAAGGATTGGTCGAGCGATACACAAGGGGAGACTCCAGACTGGCTAGAGGCTCTAGACGCCGACTCTGGCTCTCGATCCCTCTCTGGCTCAGGCTCTCACACGCTCATACACTCAATACAACAACAACAACACACCTGTAGAGTAGGGTATTAAGCTCAAGCGGACCGAACCACGTAAATTCTTATGTCAAGTCACTATCTTGTTTTAAATCTCCGCACGCCCTAACCGAACTAAGAAACTCCGCGGGCTACTAACAGTAGTGTTGGGAGAATTGCCGGAACCAGACTCCGACATAATGAAAATTGATTGAGAACAAAGTGGCACAAACTCGAAACTCTAGCGGTGAAAAACTTAGGACCAGCAACTCGACAAAATAAGGCAACCTTGAATTCAGCAAGTCGAGAGCTAAGTAGCTAAGCAAAAGGCTCAAAATGTTTTTAGGATTTTTAGAGCAAATTTTTGTAGGAAAAAGTGAACTGTAGGTAAATGAAGAACAAGGAGAAGGAAATCTCTCACCGAACAACATCGATCTGACACCACTTGATGAACCTAACAGGGATGCTCTATCTTTCGATGAGAGATGTTGGTGGTGAATAAATTTGGTGGAGGTCGACATTGGATGTCTGACTACCACAACCAGAACGGTGTGGCGCCTTGAGCGACAGTTACACCGTCTCCTAATAACTACGATTTGGGTGGAGGTCGACGTTGTGCTACCCGACTACAACAACTACAAGGATGTTGTGCCTTAGCGATAGTTACACCGGCTCCTGTTATTGCTGTTCTTGCCGTGCCAACAACATCCTTGAACCTGCAAGCAATCGAAGAACAAGCAAGAATAAGATAGCAATCAAACACTCACATGTGTGATAAGTTGAGATTCTGATTCAAGTAGTCAGAAGGTCTCGTCAACACTTGCATTACAAAGAAGTAGCAATGGCTAAACTTACAGAAAACAAAATCCAAGTTCTTCCAATGGCTGCTAGTTGCTTATATAGAGGGGGAAGACTAGAACTCAGGATGGAGTCAAGAGTTTTGTTTGGCCTTTTTTGTGCAGCTCAAGCATCATCTACCTTTGATTCTTGATCCAATAGAAAGTAGACGAAGAGACCTTTCAGCAAGTACATATTTGCATTAAACAACCTTGAGAGTTGAAAGTTATGCCCCTTTTAAGCTGATACTTGCTGCAGTTACGAGGACCCCTCGGGTGGAGCAGCTTTCATCGCATTAATCCCTTCATTCCTCCTAGTTGGATCAATTCCTAAGCACCTAATAATAACAAGGTCATCACAAGGCTTTAATAATTCCCCATTTGAAGGATAATTAATTTGAACAGTCATGAATGAATTCACCTGATAATTAAGTTCACGTGCACGAGCACGTGTCATTAGACCTTGATTAGCTGCAAGTGGTGAATGAGCTGCTGTTGTGGTTGTATCATGTCCTCATCATACACAACCGTAGAATGCAGATCCAATAGTTAGGAGTGGTTGATTGCACGATTGCACAATATATCAGATTGCATTTTAGTTGCTGCGCACATAATAAGACCTGCAACATGTTCGAAAAAGCTCTGCTGCAGTACGAATTAGAAGGACGTTTTCCTGAATCCCCTTGCATCAGTGCCAGTTCGAAAGCACAGGTTTAAATGTTAAAATCGTATGCACTAACTTTTTAGAAAATCTCTGCTTATCTCGAACTGGATCTAGAATTTTGAATCTGAATTCCACCCATTAAACAGTGATGAATATGATTGCTTAGATTGGTGAAGCAGCAGCGCTAGCATATTGAAATGGACGAGTTAATGATGAAAAACTAGCTGTCCAAGCAGGAACAGAACTACATGCGGAGGCACGCGATCGCATTTCTGGACTCCATTGCAGCCTGCATCACCCAGTGGCCAGAAAAAAAAAAGATAAGACTTTTAGCTTAACCAGTTTTTTCTGTTAGAATCTCAATTAATTATAAACTAATTTCAGTAAGGTTTATCTTTAATTAATGAAGTTTTGTATGTAAAAACGTGTAGCTGTTTTGAATGAAACCGGTCAAATTCAAATTCTAAATTTCAATCGCGGCCCACTGTTAATGCACGAAAATTGCGTAGGGCAAAGACAAGTCTACAATATATTTGAGATTATTTAACTTGTCGATATATCATGTGTCACTGACGACGCATTGCAACGAATTTTTGTTACTCCTCGGTTAAATGCATTTCATTTTTTCTATACACCAAAGTTGCACAAATTTGTAATATTAGAATTATACTGGTGCAGCGTGGGTCACTTAAATTTTCCAGTTTTCAGGTTCAGAAAGCCATCATTATGTTGTTGGTTAACGCCCAAGCATGAATTACAGTATAATTTTACAGGAAGCGTTACTATATGTTTTATCCTTTTGCATCTGATTTTGTTCAGTTCATGATTTTACACTGAAACATTCCAGTTACACCCAACCTGTTCAAAATGAGATGTCAGTTCCAGAATACCTGGAGAACAACAGACTATGCCTGGCTTTATTGATTCTTCTGATATCACGTCGGGTGTCATGGAAGGAGAAGAGTACCGCCAACACAAACACACGTAGTGTAACCACTTCCACACTCAGGAAGAGAACACACCGGATGAATGAACAAGCACTGCACTCAACAATGTCTTCATTGTTGTACCGAACATGTCCATAACGGCAAAATCCACAACACCACGCCTCCTAGAGCATGCACTTCAAAAAACAAGCCGCCAACAAATTTTAGTGGCACAAATACTGATATTTCTTCCACAACGAGCAAGTCAGTGAAAAACATAGCCATACAGCTTCGAAACTTTGTTTCTTTACGCTCATTTACAACTTTTCTCGCCTCAAAGGTAGAAGATCACATGAGTTGAGTCTAGTTTGATTAGCAGAGTATGCCCGCTAGCATAAAAATTTGATGCCTCGAATCTTATTAGCTTATATTGCTGCTATATTAACTGAACATATTCTTCCTTCGACTAGTATTTCACTTTGAGTACAACTTAGTTCATGGTAAGTGTAGGTGGAAGATTCACACTATAATTTCACATAACTTGGTTGATGGGGGCCAAAATAATACTCCCTCCGTTTCGTTTTATTTGTTACCGGTTAGTTCATTTTGAACTAACCGATAACAAATAAAACGAAATGGAGGGAGTATAAAGAAACCGAAAATAATCATTTTCATATGCCTGAAAACTCCTATCCTTTCAGGTGATGTTATTAACCTTTTGGTTAGCTTCAAGATTTGTGCGAAAGCAACTCATCTACTACCCCACGCTCTTGTGCCTGACTCTTCTTCTCCTCACTAGATCCAGACAACAACTAAAATGCAATCTAAGCTATGATACAATCGTGCAATTAACAATCTCTAAACATTAGATCTGCATTCTATGGTTGTTCAATTTTTTTGCTTAACCTCCTTTACCAGAGTATTTAACCTCCTCTACGTGAGTAGAGGGTTAAGTAAAAAATTAAACAACCGTTGGGGTGCAGATTCAATAGCTGGAAGTGGTTGATTGCACGATTGCATCATATACCAGATTGTACCATATACTCCATCCGTTCCAAAAGGTTGTCGTTTTTTAATTCAAAAATGAACTACAAAACGACAACTTTTTTTAAGACGAAGGGAGTATCAGATTTACTCCATAATGTATACAGCTGATTACCAGGTGAATTTCATGGATTTCCTCAGTCTAGCTGGAAATTTTGTGCTAATTTTGCTGGAAACGCATAGACAAATTGTAATGCTAATGGAAAGGCGCTAAATCGAGCGCCAAATGTCGGTTTCTTTCTTCCCTTTGAAACTTTGCCAAGCTGGAGTCACGCTATATATGCTCAGAGTCACGCCGGGAGAAGAGACGGCAACGACACAAGCACGCCAGGCGGCATGGGTTCTCGGCAGGAAGAAGCTGCCGTCGTCGCCGGTCCTGGAGACGTCGTCTACCTCCACGGCGTCCTCGAGCTGACGGTGTTCGAGGCTGAGCAACTCCACAACGCCATCCACGGCCGGATCATGGATGTAAGCTGACAAGTGCATCCTCTATTCAAGTCTGTTAAGCAATGAGTAGCAGAAAAAAGCTTCGTTCTCTGTCGAGTTGTCTTTACTTCGCCCTCGTCGTTTGCTTGTGAGCTAATGGATTGGCCGTCAAGGATGCCGCCTCTTCGCAGTTTGTGGTCACCAACTGCCACTGACTGTTGATCTATGTGTTAGCTTGACGAAACATGACAACATGCTGCACCGTTTTTTAATCAACAAATCTTCATGTTAAACTCATCACCGCAAATGAGATATTCAAATGTACATGAGATATTCAAAAGAGGAAGCAACAAATGAACACTGAGAATAAAACTTGGACAAAGTTTGTGCATAGTGATTGATGCTGACACTTGATTGGGTGACGAACAGGCCACGGAGAAGATGGAGCAGTCCGCTGGTGTGCACTGCCTCCAGCACAGCAGGCTCTACGTCGACATCGACGTCGGCGCGGCGCGGGTAGCGCGCACCAGGGAGGTGGAGTTCAACCCGACCAGCCCGGCCTGGAACCAATCGTTCCGCCTGCACTGCGCCTACCCCGCCGACGCCGTCACCTTCACGGTCAAGAACCAGCACCTCTTCGGCGCGGGCGTCCTCGGTGCCGGGTCCGTGCCCGCCGCGCGCGTCGCGTCGGGGCAGACGCTCGAGAGCTGGCTCGACCTCCGCGGCGGCGAGCATGCCCACCTGACGCACACACCAAGACTCCGTGTCCGGCTGCGGTTCTTGGACGTGGAGAGCGATCCGTGCTGGGACGCGGGGGTCCAGCTCCCCGGGTTCGCGGGCGTCAAGCCCGCGTTCTTCCCGGAGAGGACCAACTGCAACGTAACGCTGTACCAGAACGCGCACCTGTCGGACGCATTCGACCCGCGGATCAGCCTCGACGGGGGGCAGGTGTACCGGCCGGCGCGGCTGTGGGAGGACCTGTTCGTCGCCATCCGCGACGCGCGGCGCTTCGTGTACGTGGCGGGGTGGTCGGTGAGCACGGGGATCACGCTGGTGCGCGACGCCGGCCGGCGCATCCCCGGCGCGGGTCAGGGCATCACGCTGGGCGAGCTGCTAAAGCGGAAGGCGGACGAGGGGGTGGCCGTGCTGGTGATGCCGTGGCAGGACCAGACGTCCGTCTCGTTTCTCGGCAACGCCGGGCTGATGAGGACGCACGACGAGGAGACGCGGAGGTACTTCGAGGGCACCAGCGTGCGGTGCTTTCTCTGCCCGCGCAACGCTGACCCCGCGCTCACCGTGGTGCAGCACATCGAGGTCAGCGCGCAGTTCACGCACCACCAGAAGACCGTCACCCTCGACGCCGCCACGCCGGGCACCGAGGACGGCCGCCACGTCGTCAGCTTCATCGGCGGCATCGACCTCTGCGACGGAAGGTATTCCACTGGCAGTTCTGCTGCACCAGCGCCTCTATCTTCTGCTAGCCTGCAATAGAGTGTAGCGCTGAGCTAACGAACGCGAGGCTTTCGACCAGGTACGACGACGAGAACCACACGCTGTTCCGGGACCTCGACACGACGTACCGCCACGACTTCGTGCAGAACAACTTCAAGCACGCCAGCCTGCGCCATGGCGGCCCGCGGGAGCCGTGGCACGACGTGCACTGCAGGCTCGAGGGCCCCGCGGCGTGGGACGTGCTCGCCAGTTTCGAACAGCGGTGGAGGAAGCAGGCACCGGGGGGCATGCGCGGCTGCCTGCTGGAGCTGAGCCCGTCGACGTTGCCCGACCCCGCCAAGTTCGACGACGCCGACGCGTGGAACGTGCAGGTGTTCCGGTCCATCGACGACGCCTCGGTGGTCGGGTTCCCCTACGACCCGGCGAAGGCCGCCGCGGCGGGCCTGACGAGCGGCAAGGACGTCACGGTGGACCGAAGCATCCAGGTCGCCTACGTCGAGGCCATCCGCCGCGCTCGGCGGTTCGTGTACATCGAGAACCAGTACTTCCTCGGCGGGTGCGCGTCGTGGGCCGAGGACCGGGACGCCGGGTGCCTGAACCTGGTGCCCGTCGAGATCGCCCTCAAGGTCGCCGCGAAGATCAGGCGCGGCGAGCGGTTCGCGGTGTACGTCGTGACGCCGATGTGGCCCGAGGGTGAGCCGGCCGGGGACGCCGTACAGGCAATTCTCTGGTGGAACCGCCTGACCGTGGAAATGATGTACGGCGTCGTCATGAAGGCCATCGATGACGCCGGGCTGCGTGGCCAGGTGCACCCGTGTGACTACCTCAACTTCTTCTGCCTCGGGAACCGGGAGGTGGCGCGCCCCGGCGAGTACAAGCCGCCGAAGACGCCTGAAGAGGGAACGGACTACTGGCGCGCGCAGGTGAACCGCCGTGGGCCCATCTACGTGCACGCCAAGCTCATGATCGGTAACCGTCGCTCTCTACAAACTCTGTTGCGTTGTCAAATTCGTTCTGCGTTGGAACTATCGGCAACTCACTTTTTTTCTGGTCGTCGTGCAGTGGATGATGAGTATGTCATTGTCGGCTCGGCGAACCTGAACGAGCGGTCGCTGGCCGGTGACCGGGACACGGAGATCGCGCAGGGGAGTTACCAGCCGGCGCACCTGAACGGGCCATGCGGACGCGCGCGGGGGCAGGTGCACGGGTTCCGCATGTCGCTATGGCACGAGCACTTCGTGGGCCGCCACGACGGCGAGGAGGGCGCCGTCGACGCGAGCGTGTTCCTGGAGGCCGAGAGCGTGGAGTGCGTGCGCGCGGTGCGGCGGGCGGCGGAGCGGCTGTGGGACGCGTACACGCGGGACAGGGTGGAGGACCTGCCGGGCCACCTGCTGCCGTTCCCGATCGTCGTGTCGGAGTTCGGCGAAGTGAGCGACCTGCCCGTAGACGGTTGCTTCCCGGACACGAGGGCGCCGGTGAGGGGGCGGAGATCAGTGAAGCTCCCGGCTATCCTGACCACCTGAGGCGGTTCTGCTGTTTTTGCTTGTACAGTCGTGTCATTACTCATTAGTAAGGATCTCCTGCTACATGCGACCTAAACTAAGAAAGGGGATTCACCGACTGCAGCTCGAAGAACATCTGAGTAGCGAATCCTACTCGCTAAAATCGTATACGGTGTCTAAGATCGCCATTGTTTTACTGGATATAGCAATCCACATTGCATATCGAGTTTGTCCAAGAACTAGACGCAGATATCTTCCTTTGGAAAAAAGATTATACTCGGTTCTCAAAAATTTGTTGTTTTTTTATTTTTTTACTAGAAAACGGACAAAATATTTAAGGCCGTATGGAGTACGGTTGTATATTTATATAATTGATAATTAATGAAATAAAAATTAAAGAACAAGAAGAAATTTATCGTTTAAGAGGAGGAACTAAGGTGCTTTTGCACCCAATTTTCCGGTTTCTCACAATAGTTTGGGCTTTTGATCAGGTGCGCACCTGAATAGCTCGACGTTCGACCGAGCGAACTTGAACGACGTTGCATTACAGCTGTACAATCGATTAAACTGACACTAATAACCCAGGATGCACTTTCAGCAAAGCCTAGAACAAACGAATGATTAATAAGCCAGTTTGATGAAGTCCATTACAATACTTTTGATTAAGTCCATTACAATATTTGCATTTCGTTTTGGTTGGGGTGCGCCAGGCAAGGGCAGTAGTGCAACGCCCGAGCGACGCTTGAAGGCCCAGGCAGCAAGCTACCTAAACGGGCCTTCCCCCACAAAAAATAAATTTAATATCGTTGTGGGCCGTTGGCCCACATATCAGATATTAAACTGATAAGAACAGATACTACACTTGATCTTAGCCACAAGGCCGAGAAAGGTATGAGTTGTTCCCGTGCTCTAGGTCGCGTCTTATTGCCGTCCCGCTATGTCCCCTCCGCAGAACCGTCGAGGTGGTACTAAACTGAAGCACAGGTGCACGCACACGCTTGCTGCGTTCGGTGTGGTTTTTATTTGGGCCGGTGGAGATGGAGTGGAGTGGAGCGCACCACGGCCCGTAGGTGCTTGCTTGATGATCTTAAGACGAGGGTGAGGGCACGAGAGGGCTGCCGTGCCGTCGCTATCCGGGAGCGTGGGCCGGTGGGCGGACGACCATCATTCGTACAATCACACGCGTGCTCGCCTGAACAATTTCAGTGGGGAACAGTGCGCACTCACGGAGGATCTGCACAGAACAGACCTGACGAGTGACGCCGGTGGGAATAGGCGGCTAGCCCAGCTCCTAGGCGCCAGTAACGGCATGATTCGATCCACCGGCATACGAGAAAGGGAGATTTTGGTGCAGATCCTGTACGGCTCAGCTAGGGACTGACATGTGGATCCTGCGAGCCCGCGTGCCTGCCTGTCGCCGGCGTACCCTGTTCGCACGTGACGTTGCTGCTGCTGCCCACTATGCAAAAAGTGAGCCAAGCCATGGAACTACTAGTACAGTACTCGACGACGGATGATCACGGGGTTACGGGACCCTAGAAGTGTAGAGGGTAAGCCATGATGGACGGGTTCGTGAGATTCTACGCGGCTCCGGCGATGAAGTGGGCATGATGGCGCATGATGCCGGACGGCAGCGAGCTGCTTGCAGCCTCGTCTGGATCCGGTGGAGATGGCCATCATCATGCATCGCGGGCGTCTGATTATTTGAACCGCATCTGCCATAGATTGGGGTGGGTTCGAGCCTTCGTGGAGCTTTTAGCTTGGCCGCGCGCCCGGGACCGCAGCCCGTGCATGCCACCACCGGCAATCATTGCCGGCGAACGGCGCGCCCGTCGAAGATGCTGGTCGTGTTGGACCTTCCCTTTCCCGAGGCAAGACCAAATCAAGTATAGGTCGCTCGTTGGGTCACTCGCCGGGACGTGCCGTGCCCGATGGAGGCGACCGAAGTGACGGAACGGTGGGCCGGATTTTGGTTGCCTGTCGAGTTCCAATCCAAAAAGGCAGCGGGCCAGCTGTGTGACCTTTCACCGTGGGCGATATCGCCGTTCCGTGCAACGTGAGCCTGCAAACTCTACTACGCTGACATGCACGCACATCGGCTGTACGTAGTGAAGTGTGTAACCAAGAGCGACCAAGTGCACGACGACGTCGTGACGGAATCGGTTGGCTTCGCCGACATGACAAGTCTAGAAACACTGCACGGAAGCCGTCGTCGCCGTCGCACGTGTGAGCACAGCGGCGAGGACGGACACCTTCCACCCACCGCGCGCCCGGAGCCTCGGACCCCGCCATGGGTCTTTCCAGCGAGCGAGCCCGAGCCGTGGTTCCCGACACGGACAGCCCCCACGATGCCGGCCAGCCACACGTGTGACGTGTGGGGAGCGGTAGGCGAGAATGCGAGATGTGGTCTGTTCAGCCAGCAGTCGCGCTTGATCTTTCACCGTGTGCGTAATCAAAAGACAACAAGTGGCCGGAACGGGATGCCCGGCAGTTAGGCGGATCGACAAGTCGACATGGTTCCTGCTATTCTTACAATGGTTTGGTTCCTGTGGTTGGGTCCTGTTTCTCTCAAACTTGTGCAAGAACAGAGCAACGTTTGCATTACAGCAGAAACGATGTACTGTGTGGTACCGTGCGATGTGGGACAAAGCATTCTGTTGGGACGTCCGATCCTGCCGTCCTTCATGACACGCAGCTCCATCCAAGCCTAGATTCTAGACAGAGGCAACAGGGCGCTGGCGCGTAGCCAGGCGAGGCGAGGTCCCCGGCCGGCCGGCGGGAGAGACCATCCGTCGTCCCGTCCATCCACGCGACAGTTTCGGTGGGGGATCGAGTGACCCACCGAACGGCGTCGGCTTCTGCTTGTCTCGACTACAAGCTCCAACCGGCTAGCGGGTCCGGTGCGGGCGAAGCGACTCGTGACCGAAGATGACGGCAAGGTTTTCGCCTGCCGGAAAGGAAGAAAGACGGGACGTGGGGTATGGACGGAGGGCGGGCAGATTCTTGTGCGGGATGATCTCATTCTCAGCTCAACCCAGACCCCAGGGTGATGGATGCATCGTCTTTGCGTGCGCGCATCGCTCACGCCACCCGGCGCTTCTTCCGCGCTGCAGAGACAGAGAGACCGGCGCCAGAGCCCCCGGCCGACCGACCATTTATGACCTAGCTAGCGTCCACGCAAAGCAACGACTCGGCCTGTTCAGCTTCCCAAGGCGGAGGCAAAGCGCGTCACCGAATCCGAGGGGGGACGAGAATACACGCGTGCCCCTGCCACCGCTTCGATCGTGATGCGCCCCCTGGCCCTGCTCTAGCTAGCGTTTCTTCTCAATATTGGACGAAGACGACGGAGAGCAGGAGCAGCCGTCGACCTTGTTGCTCTCTCGTGTCCTTGTTCAACGGCATGGGAGGCATGCACGGACACGACGGACCCAACATGTCCATGCTGGAGAATGGATGCCGGGTACACTTGCCACTTTGTTAATGCTGGCGTTGACTTTGCGCGTCGTGGGGTGTGTGCGGTCTAGTCAGCAGATCTTAGCTAGTTGGGGCGCGTGAGACCATCCGCAGTGGTACGCTGTAAAGTATACTGGATACACTGTTTCGCAGTGTAATTTAGAGTACGTACTGTAAAAGCTGAAGGAGAATAGTGTATATAGTATGCTTTAGAGTATGCTGGTGCGGATGGTCTGACCCAGCACGTTGGATCGTGGTGTCTGCCGGCCGGGCCAAGTTTACTGCAGGTACCGAGTGTGTGAGTGGAGGTCCAAAAACGTTACCTGTTGTAGCTATATATAGACTAACGTGTGAGTTTGGGTGAAACGGTCGTACGAGTGCCCAAAAAACAAACAGGTGATCATGGTCGGTGCAAGCTCGGCGTGGTGCGTGGTCTAGTTAGTCAGCGGGAAAAACACGCCATATATATTCACGTGCACCGACCTCTGGCTTCCTGCTTCCAGTTCCCTCCGAGCCCAACGTGATTCGCGGTGCTCGATCTTGCACAGGAGAGAGGACAGGCCATCTGCCGCTGCCGGTGAAGTGCATCTCGCAACATGCTTTGTCGAGGCCATGTCGCTTTTAACTGCTGTTTGGTCGACGCGCACATTGCAACTAGCTAGCTCGTCCGTCTTTTCAACTTTCCCGTTTCCTGAACTGAGCATATCCTGGAATTCGATCGGACTACTAACTATTCGTAAGTTCTTAAATATTTGTCACCGGTTAGCTCGAAAATGAACTAATCTATAACAATTATTTACGAACAGGAGGAGTACGGGATAGGATCTTGTTATATACAGTACTCTCTCCATTTCAAAATAATTGTCACCGGCTAGTTCATTTTTGAACTAACCAGTGACAATTATTTTAAAACGGAGGGAGTATTTAATGTATCCTAATCAAGTAATATATAAATCAGCAGTAGCGAATTAAAGTTCGTGTACGGCGTACACTTGCTTTGCCTGTGGCCAAACTAATAATGGCAGTGTCAACTTGTAGCTCGATCGATGACTAATTGATCTGGATTGCTAATCAAAGTATCATGACTGACGAGAAATGGAGTGTGGTCCAGTGCATGCAAATGCAACCCTACGAAAAGAATCAGAGTGTTGCGCCTTTAGTTTTTAGGATGGTTAACATCCGTTTCCTCTCGAGGCTGGTCGAGTGATGCATGTCACTTACCTAATTTAGAGTATCTTTGGTCGCGCGGCAACAATGAGGTGTTACCTTTCTGCTAGTAAGCTCCTACGATTAATCATTTGCAGATCATGATTAGCACCTGCATCAGCTGATGCGGACGTGGAAACGGAGAAATTTACGAGGGTGCTGAACCAGTTGCCTACTTGCGCCACCAGCTAGTGACCGTGACCGAGCTGGTTATCGGAACAGAACCTGGTTAACATGTTAATACCGCCCTTCCTGCATACGGCTGAGACACCACGCCGACACGCACATGAGCCTTCTTCTTCACGGAGCTCAAGGCATGTTTTGTTTACTTACAGCCGAAACCACTTGCTGACAGCAGTGTGTAAAAGAAGATGGTCACCGGATTTAATTAAAATAGTTTGAGAGGTCCGTCAAACTCGAATGATTCTACCGCTATACCACACCAGCAACAAAAGTTGGTTCTTCCCAAACTTCTAAGCATGCTTAATTAGCTTTATGCCGTGTCAGCACACCTTTTACCAAAAGAAACTTTACTCAGAGGTCCGGTACTCACACAGCGTTGAGAGTCATCAGCGTGCGCGCATGGCCGCTCTTATGCTCCCATGTTACACCGACGCACCAACCAAGAAGAGAACCAATGCATGCATGCATTCATATTTATGTAACACAGATATAATTATATATATATATATATCTCACTTCTCTTTATTCAGCTCACTGGGACATGTACCTCGATCTGATGAGCTAGAGCATGCATCGCCATCTAATCGTACGTTTTCGCAGATTAATCCGTTTTAGCCACAGAGCTCACCGCCCTCTGTTCGTTGTTTGACCAAGATGCTCTCCAGTCTCCACGCTAAACAACGCCCATAGTCTCCTTCCTAACCGCGATCCGACGGAGGATCGATGCATCGTGGAGGTCATTGTCGCCGCGCCTATGTCTCGGCCGGCATCGACCGCGCCGAAACACGGAAAACCTCCGGCACTCCGTAACAAAACCTCCAGCACAAACCTAGCTACAAGTGTGTCTTGTGCTTGATCAGCGGCAGCGGCGTCGGCTGATCGACGACCTAGATAAATTAAACGCGGCTGCTTTGAGCACGCTGCTCGTGAACACGGCGAGAGAAAAAGGGGCGCCGCCGCAGAAAAGTGGCGGGCGCGAGATGCCGATCGAGGTCGGGTGACATGCGCGTACGTAGGATACATGCACATTAATTCATGTGTTTGCCAAGAGATCATGTTGCTTTTCCCTGCTAATCTTTCTCGGCTGATTTATTTTCACGCCATGTCTGTTTCTCTCAATCTTTTCCACCAAACTTAACGTATCCTTCAACATGAAGTGCGGTCCGTCGGGGCTTCTCCCTCAAGCTAAATGAGTTTTAGTTCAATTAGAAATTAAGGATACTCCATCTCTGTCTAAAATAATACTGTCATTAGGATTGTAATTTTAGTTTAATTTTAAATTATATATATTTCCTTATAACATATCAATTTGAAAATGGAGTAAGTACCGATGAGATCCAAATGTGAAACGACACGTCCGGCTGATGATGGGGTGAATTCTAAAATATTATGATGTTTCAATCATTACTTCCTCCATTCCAAAATACTTGTCACTCTATAGTTCATTTTTGTAATAGAAAGTGATAAGTATTTTGGGATGGAGAGGTAGTATAAAGGTAAAGTTTGAAAGAGGACTACAATGCCTTTAATTTTATGCACCCACAAAAAAAATCACCCGAGGCGGCGAGCGGGAAAAGGTTAGGGCTCTTGTCGGAGTTTGATTTCGGCAATTCTCCCGGTACTACCGTTGACAACCCGCGGAGTTTGTAGTTCGGTTGTGGGCGCACAGAGATTCATAACACGATGGAAAGTTGACACGAGGATTTACGTGGTTCGGACCGCCTAAGCGTAATACCCTACTCCACGGGGTGTGTAGTTGTTGTATTGAGCGTCTGAGTGCTTGTGGGCGTGTCTAGACTTGTCTGGAAGTCTGGAAGAAGTCTCGAAGAAGTCTCCCCTATGTATCGCTCTGTAACACCCTGTTCCTGCAAAGGAAACAAAGCGCAATACTCGCGTGTGCCAGGATCAGTTTTCATCACACACGAGCACAAGAGAGATATCATATATAATTAAGCCAAGCTCGATAAACAATATAGGCCAAGTACGGCAAGTACAACATCATCGGTACAAGAATGACCCGTAGGTCTAAAAGAAAAACTCATGACAGCGGAAAGGTAGTAGTAGGATCTCCATCACAGGCACCGTCCGTGGCAACACCCGCCTAGGCCTGAGCACCAGTGTCGTCTCCGTCGAACTCCTCGTCCATCTCTCCACCACTAGGACCTGAGCAGCAATATATGCACAAGAAAACGGAAAAAGGAAAGAAGCGAGGATGAGTACCTAATGTACTTCGCGAGTGAGGGAAAATTATGACATGCAGGCTATTCAATGAGGAAAGCTGACATGGGTTAGCCTCTATGCAACCTTAATTCCCTAAGTTGACCTTAGCATCCTATTTACTAGGTGAGGGACTCATATATAAAATGATAGTAAACCGTCAGGTGACACCCACCCGACTCACACCGTCCAGGTTACCCCACCTGGAACCAACTCACCGGGTCAACCGCCCGACTCACCAACAACCAACCAATCCCAGACTGACTAATTAAGACAGTACTACCAGGCGCGCTCGTGACCGTGAGCACGGCTATCTAGATAGTTTTATACTCTGCAAAGTTTGTACCACTTTACCCACAAGTTGTGATTTCATCGTCTAACGATGACTAAGAAAACTCCATCCTGCCGTCTCACACTGCCTAAGGTGTGTGGCTAGGAGTCCACAACATAGCCTTTACAAAGGGTCTCCCGACAAGTACGAGCGCTCTAAGGTTTCGCCTACCACGACATAATGGAGTACACCCTCCGACGTGGCAGCCCCCTCTTGAGCCATGCGGATCCCAGAGCAGGTAACGCTGAACTCGTTCCCCGCACCAACCATTGCCCATACTCATTTAAAGATCTCCTAAATAATGGCTAAGTCGTTCCATACCGTCATGTGGTGGTACGGTAATACCTGGTTGCAATGTCACCAAGAACCGGTCCTTAGAATCTAGGGCAGGCGCCAACACAAATGAACCCGAGTCTCGTGCGTACTGCACCCACCACTCAAACCTGCCTGCCTAGATTCCTATCAACTACACCATCCCACCATATCCACAATAATACAGAGTATAATAGAGTAAGCATAATAGCAATTTTAAGTAAAGTTACTCCCCCAACTATGACAGCATGGCTAAGCAGTAGTAAACCACCCACAAAATACCCTAACATCTACCCAATACGGCAACAAGGAATATCATGGAAATCTAGGGAAACAGTATAGCATAGGATTCAAATTAATTGACTTGCATGCAACTAGTTCTAACTATATCCTTAATAATCCCTAAACGGAGCAAAGTGGTCAAGGACACTCGCCTGGGTAGTGTGGGTCGACGTAGTCAAACACCTGGTCCTGAAGGCTGAAAGTCGACTCTGGGATCGCCTCTAATCACGAAAACACATGCAAGAAAACAGTACAAAGAAAATAAGTACAAGCGAGAGAAAACATGCATAAGGAATAACATGGCATACACCCAACAAAGCATTTATATACACTCCAAAGCGATTAAATCAAGTTCTAGCATACCTACGCTATGCACTTTACATTTTACCATTATTTTATGTGCCAAAAATCATATAAAAGGGGTGCATCACATGTTTTATTAAGTCTTCACATACATTACTATACATGCAATACCATTTTTACTTTTACTAGAATTAATATCCATAAAAATGATGTCTAATTATCTACTAAGCATGTGCCTTAAGTGATTAATAATCAATGCAGGAGCTAAAATATCAATTCAGCACATTAGGAGGGTGTTTTATGCAATTTCAGCACGCTACAGGGGTGTTTCTGCAATTACTAAAACATTCCAGGGGGTATTTGCAATTAAATCTACTGCAGAAACTAATTAGGGCAAAAACAGAGAAGTCTAGGGGGTAGATCTGCAATTTACAGCACAAAACGCTATTTAAAACAAGTCCAGGGGGGTAGACTGAGAACCCGAGGGCCTAAATGCAAGAGACCCGAAGTTCCAGGGGGTGTGGGCGCAAATAGGCCACGGGGAGGCTAGGGTTCAACGTGGGTCGTCCAAAATAAAATGAAGGGTCCATATTAGAACCCACGAAGGGGTACGCATGCTTTAAATCGGAACCGACGGATCCGAAGCCCACGGCCCAGATCAAACGTCGACGTGGCCCAACGGGGGCTTCACGTTTTGAAACCAACGGCCGGGATCTAACCCGCGAAGGGGTACGCGGGCCATAAAATCCAAGCCGTGGAGGCCACATCCGACGGCCAGGGTCTGTCCCAGCCAGAGCCGGTCGCCGGCGGAGTCTAACCGCGGCGGCGCGCCATGGCCGGGGCCACGAACTCGCCGGAGCAAGCAAAACCCAAGCATGCAAGGTCCTAACGCACATGCAAACGCATGGGGAGTGAAAGGGGAGCACGGAGAGCTCACCAAGAGCAACGGCGGGGTCTCCGGAGACGCAGAAGAGGCGCGCGACGGGGTAGACGGCGACGCCTTCCGGTCTACGGGGAAACGACGACGGGGAGGTGATCCCTCGGTCCTTTCTTGCTCCGAGGATGTTCTGAGCCGAGGTAAGGACAAAGGTGGGGTTAGATCGAGACCACAACCAGAGAACACGGTACAACATCGGAGAGGATGGAGAAGTTACCGGGTTTCGCCGGGGCTAGGGTTTTACGTCGCGAGGCCCGTCGGGGAAGGTCCGAGCGGCTTCACCGAGCACCTGCAATCCGTGGAGGGAGGTGAGCATGCGGACGGGGGGGGGGGGGGGGGGGGGGGGGGTAGACGGGGAGCAACGCAGTGACGAGGAGCTCACCGGGGCGGGTCGGCGGCGGAGCAGGGCTCCCGCGGGGTAGAGGAAACGGGAGCAGAGAGGTTAAGTCCGGGGGGGGGGGGGTTATAGGCAGGGCTTGCGTGCGAGCCACGAACGGCGGAATCATGGCAACTATAGGGATCCGCGAGGGGAATACTTGGCGTCCGCGCCGGGGGGGAAAAGCCACGCGATTCCGTGACTCGCGCGAGAGACGGGCGGGGTGGAGAAAGCTGCAAGTGGGTCCCACACGCCAGTGGGTGGAAGAAAGCGACGAGGCGCCGCGGGAATCATAGGCGCGCGTACGGGCGCGCGCGCGCGAATGGGCCGGCGGAAGAAAAGAAGGAGTGGGCCAACGGGAAAGAAAAAGGGGAAAAGAGAGGTTGGGCCAGAGAGGAAAAGGGATTTTTGGCCCAAGGGCCCATGGCCAGGATAAAGATCTTCTAATTTCCAGATTTTAGGTTTTTTTTTATCAAATTCAAATAGTGCAGATTCAAAAATTTAGGAGATAGCAAACATAAGCAGGGCATCTAAGAATTTTAAATAGCCTCACAATGAATTTTGGGGTGTTACAACTCTCCCCCCCTCAAAGAAATCTCGACCCGAGATTTTAAGAGGCTTACCGAAGAAGTCGGGGAAATCCCTCCTGAGATCATCTTCTCTCTCCCAAGTAGCTTCCTTCTCGGAGTGATGCTTCCATTGCACCTTGCACATGGGAATCTTCTTGTACCTGGTGGTACGCTCCGACCTCTCGAGGATCCGAACAGGATACTCTGCGTAGGACAAATCCTCCTTCACATCCAAATCATCCATAGATAGCTGCCCCTCCGGTGCTCTGAGGCATTTCTTCAACTGAGAGACATGAAAAACATCATGCACATCTGACAACCGAGGTGGCAACTCCAACTGGTAAGCAACCGCTCCTCTCCTAGCCAACACCTTGAACGGTCCAATATACCGAGGTGCTAGCTTGCCCTTCACTTTGAACCGACGAAGTCCTCTAATAGGCGACACTTTGAGGTACACAAAGTCTCCCACCTCAAAGGTCAACTCGCGCCTCCGAGTATCAGCATAGCTCTTCTGTCTAGTCTGGGCTGCCTTCAAGTTCTGACGAATCTCACGCACCTTCTCTTCAGCAACCCTCAACGACTCTGGTCCAAATACCTGTCCCTCGCCTGCCTGGCTCCAAAACAAGGGTGTCCTGCACTTCCTGCCATATAAAGCCTCGAATGGAGACATCTTCAAACTCGCCTGATAGCTGTTGTTATATGAGAACTCCGCATAAGGCAGATGCCTATCCCAGCTCTTGGTGTTCCTCAAGGCACAAGCTCTCAACATGTCTTCTAGAATCTGATTAACTCTCTCGGTCTGGCCATCCGTCTGCGGGTGATAGGCTGAGCTGAAATCAATACGAGTACCCAAACACTCCTGTAATTTCTGCCAGAACCTCGATGTGAACTGAGCACCATGGTCAGAGACTATCCGCTTGGGCACACCATGCTGGCACACAATCCTGGACATATACAACTCAGCCAAAGTAGAAACAGTGTAAGCCTCCTTGACAGGAATAAAACGAGCAACCTTGGTCAATCGATCAACTACCACCCAGATAGAATCATACCCCGACTGGGTCCTGGGCAGTCCAACAATGAAATCCATGCTGACCTCCTCAAACTTCCACTCAGGCACCCTCAAAGGCTGAAGTAATCCTGCAGGTCTCTGATGCTCCGCCTTCACAAGCTGACACGTCTCACAAAGAGCCACATACTAAGCCACATCACGCTTCATTCATCGCCACCAGAAGCGCTCCTTGAGATCCTGATACATCTTGGTACTCCGAGGGTGAATGGAGTAACCCGAATCATGTGCCTCTCTTAAGATCAACTGACGGAGAGCCTCATCCTCAGGCACACAAATCCTCTTCCCAAGCCATAGAGTCCCCTGCTCATCCTCCCGGTATCCTGCAATCTTGCCTTCCTTCATCAACCTCTTGAGCTTCGAAATCTTCCTATCATCCTTCGGACCACCCCGAATATCACGCTCCAAGGTGGAATCCACATCCATTACCACTGCATCAGCACTAGTCACCAAGCTAAGATTAAGTCTCGCAAACTCTTCACACAACTGAGGCTGCAACATCAAAGCATTACAATGCACCTTCCTGCTCAGAGCATCCGCCACAACATTAGCTTTTCCCGGATGATAGTTGATGCCCACATCAAAGTCATTAATGAGCTCCAGCCACCTGCGCTGTCTGAGATTTAGATCCGATTGAGAGAATATATACTTGAGACTCTTTTGATCCGTATAGATCTTCGTCCTCTTCCCCATCAAGTAGTGCCTCCAAATCTTTAACGCATGAACCACTGCCGCCAACTCCAAGTCGTGAGTCGGATAATTCCTCTCATGCTTCCGAAGCTGCCTAGAAGCATAGGCCACAACATGTCCCTCCTGCATAAGGACACAACCCAAACCCTGCCGAGATGCATCACAATAGACCGAGAACTCCTTCTGCATATCAGGCATCACCAACATTGGCGCCGTAGTCAACTTCATCTTCAAGTCCTGAAAGCTCGCCTCACACTCTGACGTCCAGACGAAAGCTGCTCCCTTCTCAAGCAACTTGGTAAGCGGCTTAGCAATCTTCGAGAATCCCTCAATAAAGCGGCGGTAATAGCCCGCCATCCCCAAGAAACTCCTGATCTGGCCAACATCCACAGGTGCCTCCCATTTCAACACATCCGCCACCTTGCCTGGATCAACAGAAACTCCTCCTTCAGATATAACATGCCCCAGGAAAGACACCTCTTTCAACCAGAACTCGCACTTGCTGAATTTTGCATACAACTGATGATCCCGAAGCTTCTGCAATACCATCCTCAAATGCTCCTCATGCTCGTCTTCGTCCCTCGATAAAACCAGAATATCATCAATGAAGACCACCACAAACTTATCCAGATAATCCATGAATACCTTATTCATAAGGTACATAAAGTAAGCTGGAGCGTTAGTCAACCCAAAGGACATAACCGTGTACTCATAGAGACCATAACGAGTGACGAAAGCTGTCTTCGGGATGTCCGAGGGTCGAACCTTCATCTGATGGTACCCAGAACGAAGATCAATCTTAGAGAACACGCAAGCTCCTCCAAGCTGATCAAGCAAATCCTCAATACGCGGCAGAGGATACTTGTTCTTGATGGTCATGGCATTAAGAGCCCGATAATCAACGCACAACCGCTGGGTCCCATCCTTCTTCGGCACAAAGATAACCGGCGCTCCCCAAGGCGAGGAACTAGGGCGAATAAAACCCTTACTCAACAACTCATCAATATGGTCCTTCAGCTCCGCTAGCTGTTGAGAGTCCATCCTGTAGGGTCTCTTATAGATAGGAGCAGTACTAGGTATTAGTTCAATAACAAACTCAATATCGCAATCAGGTGGCATACCTAGCAACTCCTCAGGAAAAACATCAGAGAACTCCTTGACCACCCGAACCTCCTCTGCTTCACCCAACTGATTAATCCGGATCCTCTCGATCGACGCTGGGGAAGAAGTATACTCCACCAAAGTACCATCAGGATAAGTCAATCTCACAGTCCGTGTAGCACAGAGAATCACCCCATCATATTTGGCCAGCCAATCCATCCCCAAGATAATATCCAATCCCCGTGACTCCAACACAATAAGGTTTGCAGAGAAAACCATCCCCATAATGTCAATACAGACATTGGGGCACACCACATTAGTCCTGAACTCTCCTCCGAGAGAGTGGACCACCATCATATGA
Source organism: Tuctoria greenei (assembly GCA_036927565.1). NCBI lineage: Eukaryota > Viridiplantae > Streptophyta > Magnoliopsida > Poales > Poaceae > Tuctoria > Tuctoria greenei. Next base: position 11,466,179 of record JAYESD010000011.1, on the reverse strand, counting down.
GTAATAGAAGAAGTCCCCAAAGAGTGTCTCCGAACAAACTCGTGAGCAATAAATGAGTGAGTAGCACCTGAATCGAACAAGACAGAAGCGGGGTAAGAATTAGCAAGAAACATACCAAACACCACGTCTGGGGCCTCCTGAGCCTCCTCCAAGGCCACGTGGTTCACCCGACCACGCGTGAACCTCTGCTGCTGCTGCTGCTGCTGTGACTACAGCACTGGCTTCTTCGGGCAACGGTTGGCAAAGTGTCCTGTCTCTCCACAGTTATAGCACTGAAGATCACCTCTGGCTCCCTGAGGCCTGCCTCCCTGACTCTGCTGGGGCCCTAGTGGACGAGGTGGAAGAGTAGAGCGCTGCTGGGGCTGCTGGGCACGCTGCTGCTGGGGCTGTCGATAAGCTGGTGCTGGGTACCTCTGTGGCTGCCACTGTCCCACTGGTGGTATGTAGGGTCCACCCAGCTGAGGTGTGAAGCGGGGGCGTGCTCCACTGCTCGAAGACTGGCCCTGGAAAGCAGTCTTCCGCTTCCTGTGTGCCTCCAACTCAGGTAGCTACCTCTCCAACACGTATGCCTTGTCAATCATCATCTGGAAACTCCTGTAGTAGCTGCTGGACAGAGCATGCTTCAATTCCTCGTTCAGTCCCTGGATGAAACAGTCCTGCTTCAGATCATCTGTCCTGACCTCCTCTGGCGCGTAGCGCGACAGCTGCGTGAAGCGAGTGAGGTACTCATGCACTGTCGACCCTCCCTGTCTCAAGCTCAGAAACTCCTTGCGCTTCATCTTGACCTCTCCAGCTGGAATAGAGTGACCCCGAAAACTGTGGCAAAACTCCTCCCAAGTGATGCTCTCAGGGGCAGCGTGAGCGGCAGTGAGTGCCGCCCACCAGTCAGCTGCCGGTCCTGCCAGCTGGTGAGCAGCTAGCAAAACCCTCTCCGGGCCCACACACTGTATCAGCCTCAGCTTACTGTCAACATTCTTCAACCAGTCATCAGCATCCATAGGCTCCACGGGACAACTGAAGACGGGAGGTTGTGTGCTCTGAAAGTCCCTGAGGCACGAACGCAGCCCCCCACCAGGAGCAGGCGGTGGCGGGGGAGCTGGCTGCATGTTGGCCAGCACCTGGGTCAGACTCTGGAGAATCTGGTTCTGTGCCGCCAACATCTGCTGCACCCCAAAAGCGACGGGTGCACCACGAGCTCCACGGCCCGCCCAACCAGACATCTGAAAGGCGGGGCCCTCATCCTCTGGAGGCTCACCGCGGCCTCTGCCACGACCACGTCCCCTGCCTGCCATCTGTTATATGTATTATAACACGTAAGCTATAACAATATATAATAAAAGGCATTGTGGGGTAAAATTTTCCGAAAAGAAGGGAGATCATCTAATAGCCCTACTAATAATAAAAACAATCACAACCATGCACATGCATCAGACAAAGCTAGTATCAAGCAAATCAAGCCATGAAGAAAATTTAACGGCTACGCGACCCAGAACTAGGTATCCACCTATCCTAAGCGTGGCTCTTTGGGGTAGTTTCACAATTTTGAATAAGAGGAGGATAGAAAAGTTCATTTATTAGAAACTTTTCAAACAAATAAGTAGGAGAGACAAAGTTTTCTCGAAAAGAGGTAAGGCACGAAGAAATAGAGACACACACCATATTTTCGCAAATTTTTCTTGTGTAAAAGATCGTTGAGGCGAAAATAGTTTTAGTTCACGACCATTTCTAACTAGGCTGTGGTCCTAGGGACAGCATCGGCTCTGATACCAACTTGTAACACCCTGTTCCTGCAAAGGAAACAAAGCGCAATACTCGTGTGTGCCAGGATCAGTTTTCATCACACACGAGCACAAGAGAGATATCATATATAATTAAGCCAAGCTCGATAAACAAGATAGGCCAAGTACGGCAAGTACAACATCATCGGTACAAGAATGACCCGTAGGTCTAAAAGAAAAACTCATGACAGCGGAAAGGTAGTAGTAGGATCTCCATCACAGGCACCGTCCGTGGGAACACCCGCCTAGGCCTGAGCACTAGTGTCGTCTCCGTCGAACTCCTCGTCCATCTCTCCACCACTGGGACCTGAGCAGCAATATATGCACAAGAAAACGGAAAAAGGAAAGAAGCGAGGATGAGTACCTGATGTACTCCGCGAGTGAGGGAAAATTATGACATGCGGGCTATTCAATGAGGAAAGCTGACACGGGTTAGCCTCTATGCAACCTTAATTCCCTAAGTTGACCTTAGCATCCTATTTACTAGGTGAGGGACTCATATATAAAATGATAGTAAACCGTCAGGTGACACCCACCCGACTCACCACCGTCCAGGTTACCCCACCTGGAACCAACTCACCGGGTCAACCGCCCGACTCACCAACAACCAACCAATCCCAGACTGACTAATCAAGGCAGTACTACCAGGCGCACTCGTGACCGTGAGCACGGCTATCTAGATAGTTTTATACTCTGCAGAGTTTGTACCACTTTACTCACAAGTTGTGATTTCATCGTCTAACGACGACTAAGAAAACTCCATCGTGCCGTCTCACACTGCCTAAGGTGTGTGGCCAGGAGTCCACAACAGAGCCTTTACAAAGGGTCTCCTGACAAGTATGAGCGCTCTAAGGTTTCGCCTACCACGACATAATGGAGTACACCCTCCGACGTGGCAGCCCCCTCTTGAGCCATGCGGATCCCAGAGCAGGTAACGCTGAACTCGTTCCCCGCACCACCATTGCCCATACTCATTGAAAGATCTCCTAGATAAATGGCTAAGCCGTTCCATACCGTCATGTGGTGGTACGGTAATACCTGGTTGCAATGTCACCAAGAACCGGTCCTTAGAATCTAGGGCAGGCGCCAACACAAATGAACCCGAGTCTCGTGCGTACTGCACTCACCACTCAAACCTGCCTGCCTAGATTACTATCAACTACACCATCCCACCATATCCACAATAATACAGAGTATAATAGAGTAAGCATAATAGCAATTTTAAGTAAAATTACTCCCCCAACTATGACAGCATGGCTAAGTAGTAGTAAACCACCCACAAAATACCCTAACATCTACCCAATACGGCAACAAGGAATATCATGGAAATCTAGGGAAACAGTATAGCATAGGATTCAAATTAATTGACTTGCATGCAACTAGTTCTAACTATATCCTTAATAATCCCTAAACGGAGCAAAGTGGTCAAGGACACTCGCCTGGGTAGTGTGGGTCGACGTAGTCAAACACCTGGTCCTGAAGGCTGAAAGTCGACTCCGGGATCGCCTCTAATCACGAAAATACATGCAAGAAAACAGTACAAAGAAAATAAGTACAAGCGAGAGAAAACATGCATAAGGAATAACATGGCATACACCCAACAAAGCATTTATATACACTCCAAAGTGATTAAATCAAGTTCTAGCATACCTACGCTATGCACTTTACATTTTACCATTATTTTATGTGCCAAAAATCATATAAAAGGGGTGCATCACATGTTTTATTAAGTCTTCACATACATTACTATACATGCAATACCATTTTTACTTTTACTAGAATTAATATCCATAAAAATGATGTCTAATTATCTACTAAGCATGTGCCTTAAGTGATTAATAATCAATGCAGGAGCTAAAATATCAATTCAGCACATTAGGAGGGTGTTTTTATGCAATTTCAGCATGCTACAGGGGTGTTTCTGCAATTACTAAAACATTCCAGGGGGGTATTTGCAATTAAATCTACTGCAGAAACTAATTAGGGCAAAAACAGAGAAGTCTAGGGGGTAGATCTGCAATTTACAGCACAAAACGCTATTTAAAACAAGTCCAGGGGGGTAGACTGAGAACCCGAGGGCCTAAATGCAAGAGACCCGAAGTTCCAGGGGGTGTGGGCACAAATAGGCCACGCGGAGGCTAGGGTTCAACGTGGGTCGTCCGAAATAAAATGAAGGGTCCAAATTAGAACCCACGAAGGGGTACACATGCTTTAAATCGAAACCGACGGATCCGAAGCCCACGGCCCAGATCAAACGTCGACGTGGCCCAACGGGGGCTTCACGTTTTGAAACCAACGGCCGGGATCTAACCCGCGAAGGGGTACACGGGCCATAAAATCCAAGTCGTGGAGGCCACATCCGACGGCCAGGGTCTGTCCCGGCCAGAGTCGGTCGCCGGCGGAGTCTAACCGCGGCGGCGCGCCATGGCCGGGGCCACGAACTCGCCGGAGCAAGCAAAACCCGAGCATGCAAGGTCCTAACGCACATGCAAACGCATGGGGAGTGAAAGGGGAGCACGGAGAGCTCACCAAGAGCAACGGCGGGGTCTCCGGAGACGCAGAAGAGGCGCGCGACAGGGTAGACGGCGACGCTTCCGGTCTACGAGGAGGTGATCCCTCGGTCCTTTCTTGCTCCGAGGATGTTCTGAGCCGAGATAAGGATGAAGGTGGGGTTAGATCGAGACCACAACCAGAGAACACGGTACAACGTCGGAGAGGATGGAGAAGTTACCGGGTTTCGCCGGGGCTAGGGTTTTACGTCGCGAGGCCCGTCGGGGAAGGTCCGAGCGGCTTCACCGAGCACCTGCAATCCGTGGAGGGAGGTGAGCATGCGGACGGGGGGGGGGGGGGGGGTAGACGGGGAGCAACGCAGTGACGAGGAGCTCACCGGGGCGGGTCGGCGGCGGAGCAGGGCTCCCGCGGGGTAGAGGAAACGGGAGCAGAGAGGTTAAGTCCGGGGGGGGGGGGGGGGTTATAGGCAGGGCTTGCGTGCGAGCCACGAACGGCGGAATCATGGCAGCTATAGGGATCCGCGAGGGGAATACTTGGCGTCCGCGCCGGGGTAAAAAGCCACGCGATTCCGTGACTCGCGCGAGAGACGGGCAGGGTGGAGAAAGTTGCAAGCGGGGCCCACACGCCAGTGGGTGGAAGAAAGCGACGAGGCGCCGCGGGAATCCTAGGCGCGCGCGCGCGAATGGGCCGGCGGAAGAAAAGAAAGAGTGGGCCAGCGGGAAAGAAAAAGGGGAAAAGAGAGGTTGGGCCAAGAGAGGAAAAGGGATTTTCGGCCCAAGGGCCCATGGCCAGGATAAAGATCTTCTAATTTCCAGATTTTAGGTTTTTTTTTATCAAATTCAAATAGTGCAGATTCAAAAATTTAGGAGATAGCAAACATAAGCAGGGCATCCAAGAATTTTAAATAGCCTCACAATGAATTTTGGGGTGTTACACGCTCGGCCAGTCCCTTTATAGTACAAGGGCTGGCCGTTACATCATTAGTCTGCCTGACATGTGGTCCTGGCGGTTACTGATGCTTAATACACAATTAATGAGCTTAATTACCCTTAATAGTATGGTAACGCACCTTGACAGTGGCGTTACTGGTATTAAGAGTCCTCCGATCGTGTGTTATTAAGATGGTATTAATGACACTTAATCGGGTCTTGAAGTCTTTAATTGTCCCTTGAAGGTTCGAGCCGTTAGAGGTTCACGAGTCTGCTTGTTGAAGTTGAAGGTACGACGGTTAGACACGTGACAGCTCCGGAGCTTACCGTGTGGGACGGGTAGGTCCGGTGCTATTGTACACGTGTCGGTACCGGAGCTTCCCTCTGTCGGGGGGTTAGGTCCGAGGCAGGTAATTAGCCCGGAGCTTTCCCATATGTGGGATGTAGCTCCGGTTGCAGGATACACGTGGCAACACTGGGACTAACCATAGAAGGGAGGCATGTTCGGTTCCGTATGACACGTGGGGTCTTCGGAGGTCTTCAACTCAGGCACGTGGAGTTCCTTTGTTCTTTTTGCAGTCCCAAGAGATATTCGATACGCAGGTACCGACAGCTCCATTTGGAATAAAGCTTTTCCAAAGGAATTTTAGAGGAAACAATTTTTTATGGATTACTGATGTCAGGGAATGGTGTACCCCATTTCTATGGAAAGGAAGTTTTCCTTCACAAAAATGAAGGAATCAAAAAATGAGGTATGACCTCACTGAAAGTCACAATGCTTGCTCAAACTGGTTAGCTCACATACTGATCAACTTCTCTTGGCTAGTTTTTTGTTGTTGTTGTTTTGAAAGGCTGGTACAAGTATTTTCCTTCAAATTGCAGATAAATATAGATCAAGATGCACCACAAGTCCAAATTTGATTTATCATATTTGATACTAATGTCATGTTAACTCCTATAATTATAACATAGCTCATAAAAAATTTATTTAGCTGTCATTTTATTTCCTGTATTTCTATTCCTATAATTCTAAACACATGGAACTTCTCATTCCTACGTGTTAGATTCCCGTGTTTTTTCTACATTTCCAATTTCTACATCTCTCCCCATTCTTGTGTTTTTTCTATTCTTCTATTTTTCATTCCTTTGTTCCAAACAAACCCTAAAGTTCTATTATGACATCCGGATCCGGTGTACTTGACGGGAACTTCGGGACTGAGTTTGCACAAGTCGTCGACTTATCTTGCTTCTAGCTGACGTCGTGGTATGCGTCAACTTTAGATTTCACCAACCAACTCCATTACATGGAGATTCATCATCGAGAAAGATCAAGCTTTTGAAAACAAGGGGGTTTAATTCTTTGTGGGTTTGTCTAAAGTTTACAGGTCCCTTTTGAAACTCTAAACGGTCATCAAAGCAACAATGGTATTTTTTCCGGGGTCACGAGCAATGCCGGAGGATTTTTTTCCTGGAAAAACACGATGGGGAGGGCTTGGAGAGACTTCTAGAAGAGAAGAAGGCAGTGGATACTGTGGTGCTCTACGTACGTCGCTGCCTCGTTATGTCTGCCGCTAGCTCTAATAATACGGGTGCTCCCTCCCTGTTCTGAAGCGCGCCGCACAGGAAAGTGAGCACCGCTGCTCACGCTCACGCTGCACCCACAATCTCTGGATACCGACCGGCTCGCACACAGTAGTCACGGATGACGCTGCCGACCCCCCACCTGGCGCACAATGAAATGCTACCCCTACGATCCTATCAATACGAATAGCCGAAGGCACCCCGAGACGCGATTAACCCGGCCAGCCAATCGTGGTGTGATAAAGTACTCCAATATATAATCCCACGCAAATTGGCTTTATCGGACGGATGAAATTGTGCAGAAAAAGAGTCGCACAAAGCCACAGAGGGAGGCTGAAAAAGGCTACGCCACAGTCTGAGAGGAGAGAGAGAGAGAGACATTGCAGCGAGCAAGGAAAGGAGAAGGGCGGCTTTGGCAGGCAGAGGCCACAGCGCAGCAGAGCATAGTTGCAGGCAGAGGCCACCCAGTGCCGCAGAGGAGAGGAGAGGAGAGAGGAGTTAATAACATCCCATCATTCACACGCCACGGCATCATTGGAACACAGCTCTGTGAGAGAATCAGAGAAGAAGAGGGCCGGCCGGCCGGCGAGGAGAGTTGAGGGAGAAAGAAGGAAGATGAAGTTCATGAAGCTGGGCTCCAAGCCGGACGCCTTCCAGTCCGACGGCGCCGACGTCCGGTGAGCAACATCTTCGTTCTCCTCTTTCTACAGGCTCGTGTGTGTGTTCTTTGGCAACCAACGCTGCTAATAGCTAGGACTGCTGCTGTTCGGGTCGTTTGCTCATGCAAAAGATCAGAGCTATTCTTGTTCCCTAGTTCCTTCCGGTTTCGGTGGTAGGTGCTTTCACTAACACCGGCGTGTTCGTTTAGCACTCGTGCTTTCCAGATTCCTTCTGAACTCCTGTGTGGATCAAAACCCGATCTTGTTCATCGTTTGGAGACAGCGCGAGAAAAAAATCTGTCAATTTGTTTTCACCGAAAGGAAAATGTGTGTTCAGTTTGCTAGGCTCCCTGTCTTCAAAAAAAATTCTGACGTAGCGAAGGTGGCGGGTGTAGCACATGGGGTTTGTTTGAAACCAGCGTTCTTGCACCATGTTCTTGTTTGGACGGTACTCATTTCAGAATAACTGAATATTTTGTCGTTCTTGAAGACCTGATGCTTGATTTTGACTTGACATTGTACTTGGATTTTGTTTACACCACTAAATTTGATCGTACTTTCAGTTTCCTTCAAAATACGGTCCTTTCTGTTTCCCTTTTAAAAACATTGCGTTCTTTCATCTGAACTCTCCGTTTCAGTTGACTATATATAGCTTCTTGGGAAGCGTTAAGTTGAATGCTGCGAATTTTTGGGGAACTGTATATCCATCAAATAAGCAAGTATTTTATTTTTCTCTCCATCTTCTAATCTTTCGAGCTGGCATTCCTTGTTTCTCTTGGGATTAGTTGTTTGTGCCCATCTCCTTGTCGCGATACTACTATCTAGCTGTTCAGCGATTTTATTTTACAGTGATGGGCAGTCCTCTGATTAAAAAGAATTACTCGTTCTTGTCGAGATGCGGTTAATCATTAGGCCATTGAGCTCAAGCCTAGTTTGTTTCTTTTTTTTTTTATATAAAAATAAGCCTATTTTGTTTCACTGTCCCTAATTTATCATGGGTTTCCTTTTGTGCTGTTCTTATATTTGAGTCATTAGATGTTTCTATACTATTTCCTGGCTAGAAAACATGCCTTTATTGTAGTCTTTTCGGTCTGAATTTGTACTTGCTTTCTCTCATCTTCATGGGTAGCGGAGAACAGATCTGAGGGGCCACGAACATTATGCTTTACTGTGCTACTATTATATGGTAGATACCACTATGTCTTGCTTCTTGATTTGGGCAACTTGGTAAAGTTAGCTGGGTTAATTTATTATTAAGGAAAGTAGAAAACGATAGTCATCTCACCATCCTCCTAATCATTGATCATGCTCACTTTTCCATCAGTTAAAGAATCCAATGCAAGTTGCTTCATCACGACCTGTCTTTTGAAACAATCAAGTATTTTCGTATCACTGATGAGTGCAAAGTGAGTGGTAATAAGTGGCATAAAGGAGAATGTGGTATGGGATCTCGTGGTAATACGCTTTCTCAGTCAGTTAACTGCATGAAGAGATCACAAACAATCTGAGTTTGAGTCATTGAGGTGTTCGAGGAAAAAAGATTGAATTATCCAGATGCTCCACGAAATAGAGAGAGCGGTAGTGTTATTTCAAGCGAGCATGAGAGATTTTGGATTTTAGTGGTTAACCCTATTGCATGCATCTCCCGCTTACCAACTCTGGTGGTGCTTTGGCCTGCTTTGCTTAGTTGAACTAGAATACCTGGAAAGCGAGTGTACAGTCTAGTAAACAGCTACCGCATGTTTGCCTCCATTATTGATCGATAGTGTGGCTCTTTGACGGCTCTTTATAGCTTAAGATAGTTTGACGCGTTTCTTGCTGTCAATACGTTTGAGAGTGACTACTGATGATGAAATAGCCACACAGTTGTCCGGCACACAACTGTCTGTAGAGCATATGGCTTCTTAAGGCTCATAAAGCGGTTGGAGGAACAATTGTTAGATTATGTACTTAAAATATTTATGTTCTTCCTCAGTATTATTAGTGACAAGTATAGCTCTGCAATATGTTCTGCTTACAAGTTGGTGCTGATGCATGCAGATATGTGGTCTCTGACCTTGCAACAGATGTTGTCGTGCATGTTGCTGAAGTGAAATTCTACTTACACAAGGTCAGTGTCCTAGTATTTTGCATGGTTGCACTGATGTTTTGTTCATGCTAAACTACAAGGTGATCTAAGTAGGTACCATTGGATTAAATAGAATACTACAACAATAAAACATCAGCACCATTTATGTTTTGTTCAGGACTCTTATCGAGCTGTCTTTTCCCTGTCTACCAGATACTGCATTCAGTTTAACGTGTATATATATATATATATATATATATATATATATATATATATATATATAATTTTATTTCATGGTACCGGTTTAACTGAAACAATACTCAAGGTAAAAACAATATTTGGAATTGCGCAACTAAATATTCCAGCCATCAATAGCTGCATCTTGTATCCATTTCCATTATGTTTACTTGGGGATATGATTCATGAGCTTTCGCCTTTTATCACAAACATGACTAAAGGTCTAAAAAAACTATGTTTCATTTGGCTATCATATACAGTTTCCTCTTCTGTCCAAGAGCAGTAAGCTTCAAAGATTAGTTATTAAGGCCACTGAGGAGGGAAGTGATGATGTCCACATAGATGACCTTCCAGGAGGAGCGAAAACATTTGAAATTTGTGCAAAGTTCTGCTATGGGATGGTTGTTACCCTCAGTCCACACAATGTTGTTGCAACAAGATGTGCAGCGGAGTATCTTGAAATGACTGAAGATATGGAAAAAGGGAACTTAATATTTAAAATTGAGGTCTTTATAAATTCTAGCATCCTTCGTAGCTGGAAAGATTCCATCATTGTTCTCCAGAGCACAAAGGCACTGTTACCTTGGTCTGAAGAGCTTAAGATTGTGGGTAGATGTATCGATGCCATTGCGTCAAAGACATCTGTGGATCCTGCCAATGTTACCTGGTCATATAGTCATGGAAAGAAAGGAGTAGCTTGTGCTGAGATAGTTGAGGCAACAGGAAAAACAACAATAGCTCCCAAAGACTGGTGGGTTGAGGACTTGTGTGAATTGGATGTTGACCTCTACAAGAGAGTTATGGTTGCTATCAAATCCAAAGGCAGAATGTCACCCGAATTGATAGGAGAGGCACTTAAAGCCTATGCAGTTAGATGGCTGCCAGACTCTTATGATGCTTTGATTGCTGAGGATTATATGAAGATGAATCAATGTTTGGTCGAGACAATAATATGGTTATTGCCTTCTGACAAGAGCTCAGGTTGTTCATGCAGATTTCTCTTAAAGCTGTTGAAAGTTGCCATATTAGTTGGAGCTGGGGAGCATGTGAAGGAAGAGCTTATGAGAAGGATCAGTTTCCAGTTGCACAAAGCTTCAGTTAAGGATCTCTTGTTACCTGCTTCTTCACCGAATGATGGTATATATGATGTTTGGTTGGTCCATAATCTTGTCCAAAAATTTATTGCAAGAACTGCATTATCACATAATGGTGATTTTGTTGAGAAATCTGATGAGAAGATGATTGAGCTTAACTTTGAGCAAGAGTCCACTTTATCATTAGGAGAGCTTGTCGACGGCTATCTTTCTGAAGTAGCGACAGATCCAGACCTTTCATTGTCTACATTTGTTGAACTAGCAACAGCCGTGCCAGAAGCAGCTAGACCTGTTCATGACCGCTTGTACTATGCGGTTGACGCGTATCTCAAGGTATGCTCAAAAGTTAAAGCACTTCATGCACCTAAATTTAAGCTGAATGCTTGCACACCTACACATAGCTTGAATGTTGATATTATGAATGCACAGTTGCTGATTAATTTACTAGTTATGCGACTACTACTATCCTGCCAAGAATTGTGAAACGGTTGAGTATATGATGTAGTTGATGCCTGCTTGCTAAACAAAAAAAAAACTAAAAACTTATTGGATATTTGTAGTTTCATGTTTCTCACCTTGGAAGCAGCTACTCGGCCTCTTGTGTGTTATAGTGGAAACTGATAATTTGCTTCTCTGTAATCAGGAACATCCAGACATAAGTAAAGTTGACAAGAAGAAGATTTGCAGTCTGATAGATGTCAAGAAGATCTCCATAGATGCGTCCGTGCATGCCACACAAAATGACCGCCTGCCTCTCCGGTTGGTGGTGCAGGTCCTCTTCTTCCAGCAGCTGAGGGCAGGGTCAAGCAAAGAACTTGCTCAAGCTGACGAAAGCGCACATGCTTGTTTAAGGCCTATACAGGATCAATGCGAACCTTGCGAAAGGCAGATTCCGAAGCACCCAAACTCGCTGACTAAGCAGGTGACAAGCCTCAGCGCAAGGGAAAGTAAACACCGGATCAGCGAGCACAGAGGTGCAAGAAACAGCTTCAAGGACCATCTCGGAGGCCTCCTGATGCAGCCACGGTCTAGGAGGATATTTGACAAGATGTGGAGCAGCAAGGGACTGGGAGAGAATGGCAAAGGTTCGGAGACGTCTGGTAGTTCACAGAGCCCGCCATTGTCGGCAAAGCCTGCTGAAGCCAAACCCTCTTCTCTCCCCCCGCTGAGGAACAGGAGGTATTCTATCTCATAGCGTCTGTTTGCTCTCCTCCTAGCTTAGCTCTGGGTTAGGTTGTACAGAAACAGAATAAGGAAACTAATTACCTGCTGCTCATCCTTTTTGTTGGCTCCTCTATAAGTGCAGTTCAGTAGCACTAGCATATGGATCTGCTGTTCTCTATGTAATCATCCATGATGTAGCTTCACTGTTATGTAATTTCAACTGAAGCGTAGATTTGCTAGGGCCATCCTTGAAAATGTTGCTTGAGAAGTGAAGTGAGCAACTCGAGGTAAAAATGTTCACGAGATTTGTGTAACACATCGCTGTTTAGATTTCACTTGACTTGAAAAAGAAAAAAAAAACCCATCAGGAGTATATTTGACTTGTGCAACCTGCAAGAATTTGTCGCTACACTCTGCCATCTCAATTCAAAATGCAGTCATAAGAAAACAGCGTACATTTTCAACAAAATGCTGCTGATATACTTAGGAATTCAGCTCTTGCAAGAAACTTAACGATGATCCATCCCTAGCAGAAAGCACATCCAAATGTGAATTGATGAATACCACAAAAAGATTCAGCAAATGGGTAAATTCTGATGCAGGTAAACATGGCCCAATTTCATCAAATCATTATAAGGTTATAAATGGAAGACACAGTCCCTTCCACTGGGCAAAGGCGCAAAGCTAAATTATCTCTTTGCAAGTTCCACATCACCATGCCTGACCTTTTTCCAGCCAACGAAATAGGTTTATCTGGCTAGCTCTTCAGCTTTACTAGTAACCACCCCTCAGGGCAAGCACAAGATGGAGGACAGAGCCACCTTCGATGTTGTAGTCCTTCGCAGTCTTGTCATCAGCGAGCTGCTTACCAGCATAAATGAGCCTGCAAGGAGAGAAAAATGTACTTTTATCAGTCTGGGCAATCCAAAAAAACAGTGTTATTTCGAGCAGAAAATAATACGCATCAGGAAGAACCGAATGGTACTAATTGTACAATTCAAAGCTGACCTTTGCTGCACGGGAGGAATGCCTTCTTTCTCTTCAACGCGCTCCTTGATCCTATCAATCGTGTCAGTGGGTTCGATGTCAATTTCAATTTCTTTCCCAGTGAGAGTCTTGACCTTGATCATAGTGCCACCCCTGAGCCTGAGGACCAAATGAAGAGTTGACTCCTTCTGAATATTGTAGTCAGCCAGCGTGCGGCCATCCTCCAGCTGCTTGCCAGCAAATATCAAACGCTGTTGATCCGGAGGGATCCCTTCCTTATCCTGAGAGAATGAAGAAAGTTACATTTCAGCTCTGCTGCATCCAACAGCCAGATGTAGCGGCCACTATGGTTGCGCTCCCAACACAATCGTGCTAGGAACAAATGGCATATAGACCAATTATCTCACAAATTTCAAGGAAAATGATAGGATATGGGTGTTTCCTATAGAAAATGCTTGGGCAAAGAATATATGACAATACAAAAATCTTAACTTGGATGGAAAGCAAAAATTCAGTAATATTTAACCGTTGCAGGGAAATTTGGTGAACACATATATACATTGCTGTGACTAGAGCACAAAAACTGAACAACACACAACTTCGTAGGAGCAACTGCCACTATTGGTTCGGCGCAATTCTATTGGTGCTCAAGATGTATTTCTTTTTTTCTGTTGAATTCTTGAAAGGCTACGCAGGGTGAACAGTATCAGTCCCCTAACGAAACGCGCATAGATAAACAGCACAACAACTAGGGTAAACCGGAAAACTAAAGAACCAACGATTACATCTTGATTACCCAGCGCGGAGCTAGCGCACGACTCATAAAGGGATCAGCCAAGAACCGTGAGGAAGAGCCGGATGGGGCGGCGCGCACCTGGATTTTGGCCTTGACGTTGTCGATGGTGTCGCTGCTCTCCACCTCGAGGGTGATAGTCTTCCCGGTCAGGGTCTTCACGAAGATCTGCATCTTCTCCTCTCCTTCCTCTCGCGGGGGGTCAAGGAACCCGACGGCGTCGAACTCGAACTGCGTGAGAAGGAAGCGGAAGGAGGAACCTATTTCCTTCCTTTTCTACTCCCTCCTTCTCATATTATTTGTCGTTTAGGATAAGGATTTTAGTTCATTTTGAACTAGAATTCTTATCCTAAACGATAAATAATATAGGAAAGATAGAGTACTTTCTAGTGACGATTGGTTTTCCACGCGGGTTGGCTGGATCGAGGGGGGTGGCGGCGTGACCTGGTACTCCGACTCGAGTTGAGTTTTTTCTAAAGCGATTTTCAATAATTATTCTCACAACTTTTAATTAATTGAAGAAAAGGAAAGAAATGTCAATATATATTACTCCCTCTGTTTCGTTTTAATTGTCGTTAGGACAACATTCATTAGTTCATTTGTAATTCATTTGGTTATCTAAAACGACAATTATTTCAGAACGGAGGGAGTAATTATTTTCCAAATAAAATATGGATCTGATTTTTATAAAAAATAGCTTCTAAATCATAAATAAACAATGCATGTCACTTCATTATTCTTAGGCTGTCCGCACATGCTATAAAACATATTAAATATGTGTAAATTTATAATAGATATTGTAAAAGTAAAGGAAGAATACTAACAATTTTGTAGCAGTACGGCAAATAACCCTACATGGTTTTGGCAAGAGCTGTCATGCATTACTTCTAATGGTTAACGCTACTGCTTGAGCTCAAATATTAAAGATAATTTGATTTTTAACAATAACATTATAAATTTTTATAAAAAAGGGCGGAACTAACGCAGGTGATACTATGCCTTCACATGTTTCCCAAGTCTTAGACTTGAACTAGTCACCATGTAAAAGTAGGCTAATCCTATATAAAAATAAACCTTTCTTATACGTCGCATTGTGTAGTATTCTCCCGATTGTAAAAAAATTGTCGTTTTGTAGTTCTATTTTGAATTACAAGACGACAATTTTTTTGAAACGGAGAGAGTAACCTTCAACGCCGGCACACCACCAATTATTATAAAGTCGTACAAAAGTCTAGCATGCAATATTGCTTGGAAGTGGCCACCCAATTAGAGGTAATCCTGGCAAGATTGAATTCAAGTTCCATATTCAGTGGTACAACATATAAACCCTAAGTGACATGAATGTAACATAGCTTTCTTGTTTGTAAACAAAACGATGTTTCCTATAGTCCGATTGCTCCAGTGAAAAAAAACATGATAATGTACTCGAGTTCACTTGAAAATCCGGCAAAATAAGCCTCGAGTTCTCTTGAAAATCCGGCAATATAAGCCTACCCATTTATAGTTTTATTGAGGTTCGTAGTGATGCTCATGTATCATAAGCAAACCAGCGATGACAGAGAAAACAAAAGAACCATTGGACTATCTCTGAGAGTTCCAGACGCCTAATATGTCAAGTAATCCACTACCACCGCTGGAGAAAGCTGGAAAAATAAAAGGAGAGATGCAGGCTTCAGATTCCCACCAAAATGTGCGCTTACATTCCACGCAACCCTGGACCGAAAGCCGGCATCCACACGACGTGGACACAGGTATCAGCACCAGCCACCAAAAGTGCACAGTGTGTATCAAACAATCATCGGCAGACCATGTGGTGCTGGTAAATGGAGACATGGAGGCAACAGGCGCTGGCAACAAAACTATAATAATGTGTAAAGTCTTCTCCATGCGTAGATATCAATGGAACATGTCACTAGAAACTCTAGCAAGTAGCAGCCGATGTTCTAGTGACGCGCTTAAGTCTCCAACTCCAACCAGTCCACGTCCACCAGCCAGAAGAAGAAATTTCCAGATATAAAGTTCCTTAAAGTATCACCAATAGATTACAGATATGTATGGTGCTGAATGCTGTGAAAAAGGCATATACCCCTCTTGCAAGGTGGCATGCATGTGGAGCATTCTAAAAATCTGATAAATGGAAGTGAGTCCTTCCTACCAGCCTAACAGAAGTTTTTATTGAACAATGTGATGCTATTTCATACTCAAAATTAAACTATCACAGAAGCAAGTATGAAGTGACCAGGACGGAACAGACGTCAGACATTGAACCCTTCAGCTCTTAGGCATTGTAGATGTGCTTCGATGAATTTTGCACAGGCATCCTCGCCATTTTGCACGATGCAATCGTCTCTCAACTTCTTTGTATCTGGGCAAGCGCAGCAGATCTTCTTTTTTGGCTTTGTTTCGGGTGCAGGAGCCGGAGCTGCAGGTTGCTCTGCTGAATCTGAAGCCTCAGTTTTCACAGATGTAGAGTTGCCCATCTCTGAAATGAATTAAAACAACATCAGATTAGGGATAAAGTGGGACAGGGAGACCAAAAGTTGAATTTATAGAACAAGAGAGTTTTGATGAACAGGAAATTCAGTTACACATGTTTTAGAGCATTAAGTACCAAGGGAAATTTTGAATGATCACTTACTCATATTGGTACTCATATGACAGAACCTACCTAATAGCAAAACAACTCTTTTAGCAATAAAAGACTGTTCAGACACACATAAACGGTCAAAACCACTGAAAAAAAAAACAGATATGTTCTGCCAGACCTACCTTGGCTCTGTGCAACAATGTTGTCTGCACATCTCAAGATGTTGATATAAAAGCTACCAGAGTTATGGTCAAAACTACTGAAAGCTACAAGCTGCACCAAACTAAAGCAATCAATGCTAGATTTCGCAACCGATAAAAGAAAAGAAAACACCAGTAGATTCTATCAAGGTTCTACATCAGTTGTTCAGAAATGTCTCCAGTCTAGTCTACAGATAACCATGATTAAATTAACAGCCACAGATCTCTTTTAAAAAAATTACTAAATAATTTTTTTTTTTTTGGTTTCATATCTAGCCAACCCCAACTTGCTTGGGACGAGGGTTTGGTTGTTGGTTGGTTGGTAGTGATGCTATTGTAAGATCACATTACTATTTTTCATCTTGTATGCTTATCTCAGATAGCATGCTGTTGCATTTCTTGTCCTGCTTATGTATTGTGCATCTCCTTGGAATGGATTTGGAGGGGAGCTAGGCTCAGATGGGGCGCCATCCAGTGCGCCGCTTACATTATCAGTAAAGAATCTTTCTCTAGTTTAGCTGCTTTAAAACCATGGGAGACATCTGTGCCCTCGAGAAGTGGAGAATTATAGTTCCTACCACTAGGTTGTCCGTGCGATCATATGGTAAATTACTAAACAAAATGCAGCCTACACATTTGATCGCAATCACACACAAAATTTCTGCGCTGCAATTCAGCTTTCCACAGGCAGTCGTCACCCTTTCAGGATTTAACTAATTTCACTACATGAAACAGTGATCCCATATTCCCATAGCCAATCCTGAAGACGAAATAGACAGCAACCACTAGCTACCAGTACTCAAACCAACCACCAACAACGGAAAACAATACATGTTATAGATTAGTGACTAAGAACAAGTGCTACACATCATCATCGTCAACGCAGGTTTGCTTGCAACACGCAAAGAGCTGGCGAAGGGGGTAGGATTACCGAATCGGAGCGGAAGGGGAACTGAGCGGGGGGGGGGGTGTGAAGTGGAGCTGCGACTGGGATCCGAGACCCAGAACAATATTCGCGTCGAAAGAGAAGAAGCAACAAGACGCCGACGCACGCGAGACGGGAGAGTTCTGGAAGGGACGCCGCGGCGTGGAATGGTCCAGCTCGGGCCGCCCCTACCGTCCCGTTCATACGGGCCCGTGTCGGCCTCTGTTAATCCGCACCGTTGATCGGTTTGATCCAACAGTTCAAAACCACCTAAGCAAACCGTCGAGGACTCGGACTAGAACAGACACGGCCCACGGACTCGTCCCCTTCCTTGTGCCGTTGCAGTAAGCGAGCGAGCGAGAGATCATGGTGGCGCCGAACGTGAAGTCGGAGACGATGGGGCTGATGGCCCGCAGGGCGGCGCTGGAGGCAGAGATGGACGCCATCATCGCGCGCCTCACTGCGCCCGGCGGGCCGGGGATCACCGGCTGCCTCGTGGACGATGAGGTACCGCGCCGCGCTAAAGCCCTAACCTGAGCCTGAATCCCTTCCCCTTTCGCCGTTCCTTTGTTTTCCTGCTTATTAGCAGCTGATCCTGGTTCTCTTTGTGCGGCTGATCTAGGGCTTCCCCAGGTCCGACATCGACATCCCGAACGTCCTTGCCCAGCGCCGCAGGCTCTCTGGCATGTTTGTGCTTCATTTCCGTTGCTACTATGACTAGCTAATTACACAATTCGTTTGAACATCTGATTAATTTCTAACTTTCAGATTGTTTGAAAGAAAAATTTTCATTGCAAATACATCGGGTGCTTGTATTGTACTCCCTGTTTCAATTTATTTGTCGTTAGGACAACATTCATTAGTTCATTTCTAATTTTTTTGATTATTTGAAACAACAATTATTTCGTAACGGAGGTAGTATTATCTCAGGTATACTTGACTCGGGATTATGAGTAAAATGGGACAATTCTAGGGTCCATGACTGGTTGTGTACTGGTAGCCGAATGGGTTTCCCAGCGGTGGTGTTGCATTTATATTGCACATTGGGTTGCTGCAAGAGTGGTTTCTAGTTAACAGGGCGCTACTACTCTACCTGTCACGTTGTATGCTGATGATGCAAGATTTGGTCTGAGTACATGAAAGTGCATCTAAGAATCACTTGTGGGTTTTGGATGATTTATGACAAGCAAATGAAATTCTAACCTCTTTGTTGAGATGAACACATGTTTTAATAGCAAAATAAGCAAAGTGCTAAAAAGAAGGGAGAATGAGGAGAAAACTGGAAATGAGCTCAAGGAAGAAGAATAGTAGATCACTGTGTATGGAGTGTGTTAAATAAACACACTCCAAGAGCTCAATCACAATTAAACACACACATTGCACAAATTTATACAGGACCGGACTAGTCCGATTGACACCGGACTAGTCCGATATCCTTTCTACACAAAATCGGACAAGTCCGATATCCATCGGACTAGTCCGATACCTCTCTGACTAGAATCGAACTAGTCCTCCCCAGTGTGGACTAGTCCTCAAAACACTTCACAAGTCACACAAAATCGGACAAGTCCGATCATACACCGGACTAGTCCGATATCTTTCTGATGTAAATCAGACAAGTCTGATATTAGCACGGACTAGTCTGAAAAACTCTCTGACCTAAATCGGACAAGTCCTCCAAGTGCGGACTTGTCCTCATAACCACTTAGGGTTTCACTGTCCGAATAAGTCCGATGACAATCGGACTAGTCCGAAGATTTCCAGAAGCGAAATCGGACAAGTCCGCTTCTAGCCGGACTAGTCCGATATTTCGGGACACTTAGGGTTTGCTACACACAGCACACCGGACTAGTCCGTTGTCCACCACGGACTAGTCCGATCTTTCTAAACCCTAACAGTCACTTTTAGAAACCCCATATAAATAGAGGTGCACGACCCAACTTTAATATCTCTCGAACCCTAGCGCCGTCACACCTTCCAAGAGCCTCAAAAACACACCTCTCCACGAAATCTAAAGCCAAAAAGATCAATCCCTTGAGGATACACATTGGAACATTGGAGGGACATATTTCATCACACTTGAGCTCTTGGTTTGATTCTCTAACACACTCCTGTGATTTTCATTGTAATTTTTTGAGTGTGTTCTTGGTGGAGTTGTGATTGTAATCTAGGGGAGCCCTCAACGTGTGAGAAGGCCCCTTGAATTCGGTTATTCACCCCTTTGTGATAAGTGGAAGAGGATTGAACTTCGTGGCGATCCGACGAGGGTAGGGTTGGTGAAAGTTGCCTAGAGGGGGGGTGAATAGGCTAATCGACCTGCAAATGACTTAATAAAACGAGATTAAATCACAGGGGGCGGACTAGTCCGGTCTGGGGGCGGACTAGTCCGGTCAGCCTGCTTGAAGATCCCTAAAAAGTGTTTCTAGCAAGTTTTAAGGGGATTTTCTCGAGGCTACAGGTGAGGATATGTTTAATACAAGTTTAGAATCTATCAACACAAGAGTGAGTCAAGTTTTAACAAGATTAAACAATGTGAGGCTCAATACAAGACTAGCAACCCTAGAACGAAGTAAGTGATAAACAAAATGTGAAGAACACGGAGACACCAGGAATTTTATCCCGAGGTTCGATTCCACACAAGAATCTACTCCCCGTTGAGGAGTCCACAAAGGACCGGGTTCACTAACCCTTCCCTCACCAAGTTTACCGCACGGGCCTAACTTGGTTCTCCACTATTTCAAAGTGTGATTACAAGATTCGTTGGGGCTTCTCACAATCTGAGGCTCCCACACCACAAATATGATCAGCAATGCAAAACACACTCAACACACAGCCCACAAAGACTCAATGAGTGCAAGAGATCAAACCGGGAGCACAAGCGCGATGTTCTTCCTCTTCTCCACCTCACTAAACCCTAATCCACTCAAGAATTAGTTTTAGAGGGAAAGTTGGCAAGAAAGAGGCTTAAGAGTGCTCCAAGTTGGCTGTGGCGGCGCTAGGGTTTTTCGAGAGTTTGAAATGAGGCCGGGGGTCCCCTTTTTATAGGATTCCCGAGCCCAAACTGCTGACCTCAGCAAAAGGGCAGACTAGTCCGGCCTCAGGCCCGGACTAGTCCGGCCTAGGGGACCACTGACCCCTCTGACACTGTCGCACTGCGCGGCAATCGTCACGCTACCCGCCAAAGTTCAAATTCAAACGGTAACTTACACAACGGACTAGTCCGGCCCTTACCGGACTAGTCTGATCTCACACAGAACCTTTTGTTCCGTGTGAAAACGGACTAGTCTGGAGACCACGGACAAGTCCGGCCCCAAGGGCGGACTAGTCCGGCCTTCCCAGACTTAGTCACAAAACCTCTCTGCACTCAGCACCACGGACTAGTCCGGCCCAAGGACGGACTAGTCCGATCTCACACAGGACCTTTTGGTCTGCCCCAAAACGGACAAGTCCGCTCTCTAGGACTTAGTCCCGAAACTCCACTTCAAGGGGTACCCCGGACTAGTCCGGTCCACTACGGACTAGTCCGAAGTCACAGAGGACCTTCTGGTCCGTGTGAAAACGGACTAGTCTGGCCAGGAGCGGACTAGTCCGGCCCTGAACCCGGACTAGTCCGGCCACTCCTGCCAGACTACTCTAACTTCAACTTCAAATAGGATTTCTACCTCAACCACCACTCTTGAACTCCTACTTTGATCTCTTTGCACTTTACGCACACACCCTCCTATTTCTACGGCTAGTCTAACTCAACACGCTAGAAACCCTAGTTTCTACGCTTCGAGTCGACTCCGTTTCCTTCCTTTTCCTTTTTGAGGGTTTGCGTCTCCAATCGAGTCCATACCTGTGCTAAGATCACATGAGCTCATTAGCGACTTAATCGTCGTCATCAATCATCCAAAACCCACGGGGAACCTAGATGCACTTTCAATCTCCCCCTTTTTGGTGATTGATGACAACACATCGAGTCCTTCACAAATAAGAGTATAAAGATTGGTTTTCATAACTTGTGTGCGTATGAATGACTCCCCCTCAATGTATGCAGCATGTAAAAGAGGTGGAGGAGATCTTTCATACCCACACACGTTATGGTGGGGTGCCTACGTGATGTGCTCAACAATTGTGGCAAGACATAAAAAGCATCAATATAATCAAAAGATTGGCAATAGGAACATTATATTGATATTTAACAACATTAGCAAGTCTTGCACAAATGTAAACGACCAAGTAGCATGAATAAGTTACAAGAGAGGTCCAAATGACAAGAACACACCACACACACAAAAGATTACTACTTCCCGCGAACACACACAAAGGACTGACTCCCCCTAACTCTCCCCCTTTGGCATCAAGGCACCAAAAAGGAAAAGAAGAGGGGGACAAGGACCCAAAAGCTAGTCCTCATCCTCGTCACTATCGCCGTCGCGGGAGTCACTCTCCGTGGCCTCCGGGTCCTCGACGTCTTCCTCATGATCGTCGTCGTCGTCGTCGTCGGGGCCCGGTGAGGAGGTACCCTCCGTCTCACCCAAGAGTGCCAACTCCTCGGGGGTGAGAAGGGGGTAAGGAGTGAGCTCGTCGTCGGAGGCCTCAGGGCTCATCGGAATCTCCATCTTATTGCAGAGCTTCCTTACGTATCTCTCAGTCCGCTGAGCTCGCACCTCGGCTTTGCGGCACGAGGTGAAGATGGACCTAAGAAACTTGAGGACTCCGCTGCTAGAGGAGCCACCGGGTGAGTGAGTGGCACGACGAGAGGCTCCACCACGAGGTTCCTCCGGCTGAGAGGGAGGATCCGCGTTCTTCCGGCGCGGAGGGAGAGGCAGAGATGGAGGAATCTGAGGACGTAGTCTCTTATGTGAGACATCCTTCTGGAA
Source organism: Tuctoria greenei (assembly GCA_036927565.1). Classification (NCBI taxonomy): domain Eukaryota; kingdom Viridiplantae; phylum Streptophyta; class Magnoliopsida; order Poales; family Poaceae; genus Tuctoria; species Tuctoria greenei. Next base: position 11,443,801 of record JAYESD010000011.1, on the reverse strand, counting down.
GGTAATTCCGGAGACTTTCTCAATAAGGCACATCACATAAGGAGCATAGCCACAAGACCTGTTGGGGGTATGAGATATATTGAAGATATCATCAAAGATGTACTCAGCTAAGTTGAAGCTCTCTTCCCCATCTATCAGCACCATCAAGTGTCTCAAGTTGCCCTGGATGACTCCGGCATCCCCATCCTTCGGGGCAATGGTCTTCCGAAGGAGGCGGTTGAGCACACTAAAAAATGGTTTGATGTTTCTTGCCAATCCTGCCTCATAAGGAAGATGGTCTGGATACATGAAGTCAAGGGCATCTCAGTCTAGGGCCTTGAGGTTAGAGATGATGATCTCATGCTCAAGGTGCTCCTCCAATCCTAGAATCTTGGCAAAGTCTTCAAATGTGACAGTGTACTGCTCTCCATCTGTCATCCATGTCATCCGGCGATCTCCAAAGGAGTGAAAGTAGACAGTTGTGTAGAACTGGACAATCACCTCAATGTTCCAGTCGTACTGGAAACCCATGATATCCTTGATTCCATGCCGTTCCACTGCATTGATCACAACATCAAATGCAGCATGCTTCTTCTGAGCCATGTAGTCCCAGTCAACCCACTGGGCATCAGTCACAGGAGTCTTCATCTTCATGTAGACAAGGCGATAATAATCACAGTGAAAGTCATTCCAGAAACGCGGGTCAGTTGTATTGGACTGTGTTTGGGCCTAGCCTGTACGGCCCATCTATGTATCTATAAATATGTACCTAGACCCTGTGATTAATTAAGCAATTCATTCTATCATGATATCATTAGCCAAACCCTAATCCCCACCCTAACCCTAATCCCCACCCTAACCCTAGCCGCCACCCCTCCCCCCATGGCCGGCGCCCTACCCTGCGCCGCCGCCGCCGCCGGCGGCCCCCCCCCCCCCCCCCTCCATGGCCGCCGCCGCCGGCGTTCCCCCCGCCGCCGCAGCCGCCGGCGTCCCCCCCGGCGCTGCAGCCGCCGGCGGCCGCCTCCTGGCCGCCCCTCTTCTCCCCATGGCCGGCGCCCTCCACGCCACGGCCGGCGCTCCCCATGCCGCCGCCATCGCCGCCAACGCCGCCGCCGGCGGCCCACTCCTGACCGCCCCTCTTCTCCCCATGGCCGGCGCCCCCCCCCCCCCCCCCCCACGCCGCTGCTGCCGCACCTCCCCTGGCCGCACCTCCCCTGGCCGCCAGCGCCCGCGCCCTCGCCGCCGCACCTCCCCTGGCCGCCGGCGCAGGCGCCCCCCACGCCGCCGCCGAGGCCGCAGCTCCCCTGACCGCCGGCGCGGCCCTGACCCAGCCGCTGCCGGCCCCCTCCCCTCCGTGGGCCGGCGCGCCCCTCGCCGGCGCCGTCCCCGCCCTGGCCGGCTCCCTTCCCTGCGCCGGTGCGCCTGTCACCGGTCCTGCAGCGGGCGCGCCCCTCATCGCCATGACTCGGCCTGCGTACAGCGATGCGACTGGTCCCTCCGCCGGCGGACCACTTGCCGGCCCCACTGCCGTCGCCTTCATGACGGGCTCCGGACCTGCTGTTGGCACTACTACTGCTCCGGCCGCGGACACCTCCAGTGTCTTCGCGGCTCTGGCTGCCTCTCGCGATCGCGAGCGGGCACTCGCTCTTGCCTTAGAGCAGGAGCGCGCCTCGGCGGCTGCTCTCTCGCACCAGATCCAGGAGAGCGCTCACCGACCGCCGGGCGCGACGTACGAGCCCACCTTGGACACCGGTGTGCACTCCGCATACTCGGCGTCGCTCACCGCCGCCCTACACGCCCAGGCGGCTGGAGTTCAGAACATTCGGACACTAGTGCCGACTGTTCTGAGTTGTACCTCTACCACCTACGCCCGCTGGCGTAACGAGTTCCTCCTCACGTTACGACGGTACCAGCTTGCGGACCATGTCCAGCAGGACGACGCCCCGTGGGATGACTCTTGGATCAGCATGGACAGTCTGGTCCTTGCCTGGATCCTTGGCACTCTCGCCGATGATCTGTACAAGCTTGTCGGACAGCGCGGTGGGGGGACCGCGCGCCAGGCTTGGCAGATCCTGGAGCACCACTTCTTGGGGAACCGTGCGACTCGGGCTCTTCACATTAACGCACGGTTCCAGACTACAGTGCAGGGTGACCGCTCCATCTCGGCCTACTGTGGAGAGATGAAGGGCATGGCTGACTCCCTGCGCGACCTTGGCGAGCCGGTCGCTGACAGCACTCTAGTTCTTCGGGTCCTTCACGGCCTGAACGAGCGCTTCAGCCATCTTCGCTTCTGGCTTCTCCGTATGGAGCCGCCACCGACCTTCGAGAAGGTCTGGTCTGATCTTGAGCTTGAGGAGATCACGGCGGGTGGGTCTGCTACCTCTGGGACTGCCACAGCCTTCTATGGCTCCGGGCAGCCCTCACGCCCACCGTCCTCTGGGGGACCACTACCGCGACCGCCTACTCCACCTACCGCCCCGGGTGCCTCTGCTGGCTCTGGGGGTGGTACTCGTCGACGTCGCGGCGGAAGGCGCACAGGACGAGGTGCTGGCGGCACTCCTACGTCCACTGCTTCTTCTGGTGGTGGTACTGGTGGCACTGGCCAGGGAGGTGCGCCCTGGCCCACACCGTATAACCCGTGGACTGGCCAGATCTCTATGTGGCCTGGACCGTCTTCGGGTCTTCTTGGGGCGCCACCGACTTCCTCCACTCCGCGCCAGCCACGTCCTCCGGCTGCGTACGTAGCCCATCCGGGCTATGGTGGACCTGGTCGCCCTGCGGCTGGATCGCCAACTCCAGCTTACGGCGGTGTTTCCTACCCCGCTGGGTACTCGCAGCCACCAGCACCTCTCCAGGAGCCTCACATGGGGTGGGACCGTCAGGACTTGGCGTCTTCCTTCAGCACCATGCACCTCACACCGCCGTCTACTGATTGGGTGGTTGATTCTGGCGCCTCCTACCACACTACCCCATATGCTGGTATTCTCTCTTCTACTCACACACCTCATCCGTCGTTTTCTTCATCGATCGTTGTTGGAAATGGATCCGTTCTTCCAGTCACCTCATTAGGTGACTCAGTTTCTCCGGGTTCATTCCATCTTAATAATGTCCTTGTTGCTCCAGACATTATTCAAAATTTGCTTTCCATTCGTCGTTTCACCACTGATAATAATATTTCTGTTGAGTTTGATCCTTTTGGTTTGTCTGTGAAGGATCTTTCCACCCGGCGTCTTCTTCTTCGATGTGATAGTCCGGGGCCCCTGTACACTCTTCGACTTCCTTCTTCCGCTGCGTCTTCGTCCTTTGCTCTGGCTACGACAGCTTCGTCCGCTACTTGGCACCGTCGGCTTGGTCACCCTGGCGCTGATGCTATGTCGAAGTTGTCTAGTAGTTCTGTTATCTCGTGTACTAGGGGCACACATGAGTCATTGTGTCACGCTTGTCAGCTTGGTCGCCATGTTCGGCTTCCTTTTCCCACTTCTATGTCTCATGTGCAACATATTTTTGATCTTATCCATTGTGATTTGTGGACATCTCCTGTTATCAGTGTCTCGGGTTTCAAATATTATTTGGTGGTACTTGATAATTTCTCACATTTCTCTTGGACTTTTCCCTTACGTATGAAATCTGAGACATTTGATACTCTCTCTCACTTCTTCACTTGGGTTTCCACACAGTTCGGGCGTACTGTTTGTGCTCTCCAGTGTGACAACGGACGAGAGTTTGACAACTCGCGACTCCGTGACTTTCTCCTTACACATGGCACACAGCTACGCATGTCTTGCCCATACACATCCCCTCAGAATGGCAAGGCTGAGCGCATGCTTCGCACCACTAATGATGTCATGCGTTCCTTGATGTTTCAGGCATCTATCCCCGCTCGTTACTGGGTAGAGGCACTTCACACTGCCACCTTCCTCCTTAATCGCCTTCCTACCAAGGCGATTCGAGCACCGACTCCTTTCTTTGCCCTGTATGGCACTACCCCTCTCTACGACCACCTCCGTGTCTTCGGGTGCGCCTGCTACCCTAATCTTTCCGCCACTGCTCCACATAAGCTTGCGCCCCGCTCTACTAGGTGTGTCTTTCTTGGGTACTCCCTTGAGCATAAGGGATACCGGTGCCTCGACCTCTCTACCCACCGCATTTTGATCTCTCGGCACGTCGTCTTCGACGAGTCATCCTTCCCCTTTTCTTCCTCCACCTCTGATTCAGCTGCAGAGCTGGATTCTCTTTTTTCTACTGACACCGAGGCTGCTCCACCACAGCTGCCTTGGCCTTTTTTTGCAGGTACATCACCCACCAGTTCCCAGGTGGCTCCCACGACGTCGCCAGCTGCACCTCATGCAGCACCGACACCTGTGGTGACTCCGGCTGTGCCTCCTACAGCCACGACTCGACGGTTCACTGACCCTGCTCTCGTCTACCAGCGACGAGTGCGGGTTGGTGCCCAGGCTCCATCGACCCTGGGGACGAGTGCCGCACCTTGCGTGGCACCGACGTCTCCTGCTGCGCCACGCGCGGCCCCGGCGTCTCCGACCTCGTCTCCTGCACCACACGAGGCCCCGGCGCCTCCTTCAGCTGCGCCACGCGCGGCCTCGGCGTCTCCGGCCTCGACTCCTGCGGCACACGAGGTCCCGACGTCCCCTACGGCTGCGCCACGCGCGGCCCCGGCGTCTCCGGCCTCGACTCCCGCGCCACGCGCGGCCTCGGCGTCTCCGGCCTCAACTCCTGCGCCGTGCGGGGACCCGACGACTACTCCGGCTCCCACGTCCCCCGCTGCGCCACGCGCGGCCCCTGTTCCACGTTTCGCCGATCCTGCTCTTGGCTACCAGCGACGAGAGCGGGTTGGTGCCTCTACGCCTGCGCGTCCAGAGCCCTCGGTGTACCACCCACCGTTGCTTCACCGAGACCCAGGACACGTTCACCCGATGGTGACTAGACGTGCCGCTGGGGTTCTTCGTCCTCTTGAGAGGTTCTCCGGAGTGGTACTCTCTTCGACGACACCGACACCATCCACTTCCTCTTCGGTATCACCTATACCGACCTCCGTCCGTAGCGCCCTCGCTGACCCTCACTGGCGCCGCGCTATGGAGGAGGAGTATGCAGCCCTACTTGCCAACCGGACATGGGACCTTGTTCCACGTCCTTCCCGTGGCAACGTTGTCACAGGCAAGTGGATTTTCACGCATAAGAGGAAGGCGGATGGCTCCCTGGAGAGATATAAGGCTCGTTGGGTACTTCGGGGCTTCACTCAGCGCCCTGGAGTGGACTACGATGAGACCTTCAGTCCGGTGGTTAAGCCAGCGACAGTACGAACTGTTCTGTCGTTGGCTCTCTCGCGTTCTTGGCCTGTCCACCAGCTGGACGTCAAGAACGCCTTCCTTCACGGGACGCTGACAGAGACGGTGTACTGCAGTCAGCCGACAGGGTTCGTTGATTCAGCCCGTCCAGACTTGGTCTGCCGGCTGAACAAGTCTCTATACGGGCTGAAGCAGGCGCCTCGGGCTTGGTACAGCCGGTTCGCCTCCTTCCTGGCCTCGCTTGGCTTCGTCGAGGCCAAGTCGGACACCTCGCTCTTCGTTTACAGGCATGAGGGTGACACTGTCTACCTCCTCCTGTACGTGGACGATATTGTCCTCACGGCGTCCAGCTCGGCTCTTCTTCAGCGCACGATCTCCGCACTGCAGCGGGAGTTCGCGATGAAGGACCTCGGCCAGCTCCACCACTTCCTGGGCGTTGCGGTCGAGCACCGTCCGGACGCTCTGTTCCTCCACCAGCGCCAGTACTGCCTGGATATCCTCGAGCGAGCGGGCATGGCTGATTGCAAGCCGTGCTCCACTCCCGTGGACACTCAGGCGAAGCTGGCTTCAGCTGACAGCGTCTCGGTCGCCGACCCCACCTCTTACAGGAGTCTTGCAGGTGCCCTGCAGTACCTCACCTTCACCAGGCCGGACATCTCATACGCGGTTCAGCAGGTGTGTCTCCACATGCATGATCCGCGGGAGACGCACCTCACGGCGATGAAGCGGATTCTTCGGTACCTGCGCGGCTCCCTCGACTACGGGCTTCTCCTTCGACGTGACTCGGCTTCGGAGTTGGTGGTCTACACCGACGCTGACTGGGCGGAGTGCCCTGATACCCGCCGTTCCACCTCTGGCTACGCCGTCTTCCTGGGGGGGGAATCTTGTCTCCTGGTCCTCGAAGCGGCAGCCTGTGGTTTCTCGCTCCAGGGCTGAGGCGGAGTACCGCGCCGTGGCTAACGGCGTAGCAGAGGCGTCCTGGCTCCAGCAGCTACTTCAGGAGCTCCACTCCCCTGTTGCCCGGAGCACGCTGGTCTACTGTGATAATGTCAGTACCGTCTACCTCTCCACCAACCCCGTCCAGCACCAGCGCACGAAACATGTGGAGATTGATCTTCATTTTGTTCGTGAGCGGGTTGCACGCGGTGAGGTTCGAGTTCTCCACGTGCCGACGACGTCACAGTTTGCCGACATCTTCACGAAGGGACTCCCGTCGACTTTGTTTTCTGAGTTTCGGTCCAGTCTCAACATCTGTTGTGGGTAGATGTTGGGACTGCGGGGGGGTGTTGGACTGTGTTTGGGCCTAGCCTGTACGGCCCATCTATGTATCTATAAATATGTACCTAGACCCTGTGATTAATTAAGCAATTCATTCTATCAAGTTGTGCTCTTCTCATAAGCGTACACTTTGTCTGTTCTCAGCCGTCTTGCCTTTTCTGCCCCTTTTCCTTTGAATGTGTTGGTTGAGAGATTGGGCTGACGGTTTGGGTTTCTGGCAGGTGAATGCATCTTGAGGGGTCCAGGTTCCTTGTCCTTTCCCTGCTCTCGAATCACAAACCCCCCAGCTGCCTTCTTGGCTGAGACCTTCACTGCCAGTTTCTTCTTTTTTCGGCTCGATGGGAGCCGGGGCCTTTCCCTTCTTAGGGTCACGCTCGACCCTTGGCTCTTCTTCCCTCTGAGCTTGCTCCTTGCCCTTTGCTTTCTCGCCAACAGTGACGAGTTTCTTCCGTTTGGGGGCATTGGCCTCAGCGGCTCTGGAGTTGTGAGCCTCCCTATCTTGCCTTTTCTTCCTCCTTAGCTCATTCAGGGAGTCTGCAGTTGCTCGAGCCAAGGCTTCTTCCTCATTGTAGATAGTGGCGGCTACTTTAGAGGCTTCGAGTGCCTTAAGCCGCCTTTCTTCTTTTTCCTTCTGCACCTTAATGAGGGCAGCCTTCGTCCTCGCTTCGACTATTTGAGCCTTGGTTCGCCCCTCAGGGTTGAGACGAGGAGGGGAACGCTCCGAGTTCGACATACTGCGAAAAGCATATAGAAATGAAGGTATGAGTCCAAGGAGAGGGAAGCATTGCGGAAGAAGTCTCGAGAGAAGACTAGGACTAGGGTTTGCTCTGTGCACACCGGACTTGTCCGCCCCAGGGGCGGACTAGTCCGCTGGGCGGACTTGTCCGCCAGGGGCCGGACTAGTCCGGGTTGCGCAGAATGAACCCTAACCCTAATCGATTCATCAAAAAATCATCGAATCAGCGCGCAATACTCCTAGGCTATGATCGCAAGGGTATATGGAGCAACATTAATGAAGGTGTTCCTATCAAAAACTTTAAGAATCAAGAATGGGGCTAGTTTTTGAAGAACGAGGGAATACCTTCTCAATCCGCTAGAATCGACGGAATCGGAGATGGATCGCGAATGCGGAGCGCCGGGAAGTGATCCCTCACTCCCAAAGACTCCGATGCGTGGATTGGAGTCGAGATTTGGAGGTTGGAGCGCAAAATCGCCGATGGGGGGGCGGTTGCTAGCGCGTGGAAGTGAGAGGGTCAAGTGAGAGGAAGAGGAGGGGTCTGGGCCGACCCTGGGGGTTTAAGCCCCCAAGGGCCGGACTAGTCCGGTTGAGAGGCCGGACTAGTCCGGTCAGCGGACCAGACCCAGACTAGTCCGGATCCGGACTTGTCCGGTTGAAGGGCGGACTAGTCCGGTTTGCGGATCAGCCGCGGACTAGTGTGGAACCGGACTTGTCCGTCCACTAGGGCGGACTAGTCTGGTCCGACTGAGCTGAAAAGCGATGTTTTTGAGTTGCACACATGCTATTGGTCCTTATGAATAGCAATCAATACAAACATGATAATTAAAGAAAGAATGTGATAAAAACATGATCAAATCCCAAGAAAAGATTTTCTCAAACAGATTTTGAAGAGAAATCACAATAGAGAAGAGTTTTTCGAAATTGCTCAAAAAGTGAGGAATGAGGTTTAAGCCACATTCCTAGAATCCAAAATGTTGAGCTCACTTCTCAGCTCACAGAAACGCTTCTCATCAAGAGGCTTGGTGAAGATATCCGCGAGTTGATGTTCCGTCCTCACATGAGAAATTACAATATCTCCCTTCATTGAGTGATCTCGCAAGAAATGGTGTCGAATGTCTATGTGTTTGGTCCTAGAGTGCTCCACCGGATTATGGGCTATCTTGATGGCACTCTCGTTGTCACACAAGAGTGGAATGTTGCGCAAGTTAATCCCATAATCCCTAAGGGTTTGTCGCATCCAAAGAAGTTGTGCACAACAACTTCCGGCTGCAACATATTCCGCTTCGGCGATGGAGAGAGAAATAGAGTTTTGCTTCTTGGAGGACCAAGACACTAGAGATCGACCCAAGAATTGGCATGTACCCGATGTGCTCTTCCTATCAACTTTGCACCCCGCATAGTCCGCATCGGAATATCCAATGAGGTTAAACTTAGATCCTTTGGGGTACCAAAGTCCTAGGGAAGGTGTGTGTACTAGATATCTCAAGATCCTTTTAACGGCGGTCAAATGACAAGCCTTAGGTGCCGCTTGAAAGCGAGCACACATACACACACTTAGCATGATATCGGGCCTAGATGCACAAAGATAGAGAAGTGAACCAATCATAGACCTATATAACTTTTGATCCACACTTGGACCATCCTCATTTAGGTCTAAGTGTCCATTTGTCCCCATAGGGGTTTTGATGGGTTTTGCCTTATTCATGTCAAACTTCCTCAGAATATCTTGTGTATAATTAGTTTGACTTATGAACGTCCCTTCTTTGAGTTGTTTTACTTGAAATCCTAGAAAGAACTTCAACTCACCCATCATGGACATTTCAAACCTCTCCGTCATTATCTTGGAGAACTCATCACAAAACACCTTATTTGTGGAACCAAATATGATGTCATCCACATATATTTGGCACACAAAAAGATCTTCGTTGAAGTGCTTTGTGAAAAGGGTATAATCCGCTTTGCCTATCCTAAAACCATTTTCAACTAGGAAGTCTCTTAGGCACTCATACCAAGCTCTAGGAGCTTGCTTGAGGCCATAAAGAGCCTTTCGCAATTTGTAAACATGGTTAGGATAGTCTTGGTCTTCAAACCCTGGAGGTTGCTCTACATAAACTTCTTTCTTGATTGGGCCATTAAGGAATGCACTCTTAACATCCATTTGGTAGAGCTTGAAGTCATGATGAGTAGCAAAGGCTAGTAATATCCGAATTGACTCAAGCCTAGCTACGGGGGCAAATGTCTCATCAAAATCCAATCCTTCAACTTGTGAGTACCCTTTTGCCACAAGTCGTGCCTTGTTCCTAGTTACCACACCATGCTCATCTTGTTTGTTGCGGAACACCCACTTGGTTCCAACAACATTAGCTTGTGGGCGCTTGACAAGCTCCCAAACCTTGTTCCTTTCAAAGTTGTTGAGCTCCTCTTGCATGTCAACTACCCAATCCGGATCTCGTAAGGCATCTTCAACCTTATGGGGTTCCAAGGATGAAACAAAGGAGAAATGCTCACAAAAGTTTGCAACACGTGAACGTGTTGTTACTCCTCTTGTGATATCTCCTAGAATGTTGTCAACGGGATGATCCCGTTGAACACTTTGATGAACACGAGGATGCAGAGGTTGAGCTCTTGAATTACTTGCTTCATCTTCTTCACTTTGGTCTCCCCCTTGATCCAAGCCTCCTCCTTGATCTTCATTCCCATTATCATTTTGGGGAGTATCTAGTGGATCTCCAACTTGTCCAATGGGGGTTTGACCTACTTCATGATGGTCACTTGGGCTTTGAGATGGTTCTTGTGGGCGAACATCTCCAAGTGCCATTCTCCTTAGAGCTTCTAGTGGAGGTTCCTCTTGATCAAGGGCATGTTGATCAACTTGCTCCACTTGAGAGCCATTGGTTTCGTCAAACACCACGTCACGTGCTACTTCAACAATTCCGGAGGATTTGTTGAACACACGGTACGCATGAGTGTTTGAGTCATATCCAAGCAAGAAACCCTCATCGGACTTTGAAGCAAACTTCGAAGTCCTAGGCTTCTTGTTGAGGATATAACACTTGCTACCAAAAACACGGAAGTAAAAAACATTGGGTTTCTTACCAACGAGAAGCTCATAAGGAGTCTTCTTGAGGAGTCGATGAAGGTACAATCGGTTTACGGCATGGCAAGCGGTGTTAACCGCTTCCGCCCAAAACCGGTCCGATGTTTTGTACGCATCTAGCATCGTCCTTGACATCTCAATAAGCGTCCTATTCTTTCTTTCGGCAATTCCATTTTGTTGTGGAGAATAGGGAGCGGAGAACTCATGCTTGATGCCCTCCTCATCTAGGAACTCTTCTACTTGCATGTTCTTGAATTCGGTGCCATTATCACTCCTTATAGCCTTTATCCTTAAGGTGAACTCATTTTGAGCTCTCCTTAGGAATTTCTTGAGGACACCGGGGGTTTCACTCTTATCATGCAAGAAGAACACCCAAGAATATCTAGAGAAGTCATCAACGATGACTAGACCATACTTGTTGCTACCGATGCTAATGTAAGCAATGGGGCCAAAAAGATCCATATGGAGTAACTCCAAAGGTCTAGTTGTCGTCATGACATTCTTAGAGGGGTGTTGAGCTCCTACTTGCTTTCCCGCTTGACACGCACCACATGGCCTATCCCTTTCAAATACCACATCCTTTAGGCCACGAACGTGCTCTCCCTTAAGGAGTTTTTGAAGGTTCCTCATTCCAACATGGGCTAGCCTTCTATGCCAAAGCCATCCCATGTTGGCTTTTGCCATTAAGCATGTGTCAAGTTGAGCTTTATCCGTGGTAAAATCCACAAGATAGAGCTTTCCCTTGAGCACTCCCTTAAAGGCTATTGAGTCATTACCCTCTCTCAGAATATTCACACCCTCACTAGAAAAAACACACTTATATCCTTTATCACAAAGCTGTGATATGGATAGGAGATTATAGTCTAGGGAATCAACATGCAAAACATTAGATAAAGTATGCGAAGATGAGATAGCAATTTTACCGGAGCCAAGGATTTTCCCTTGGCTATTATCCCCAAAGAAGATTCCTTCACTTGGGTCCTCATTCTCCTCATACTCTATGAACATGCTCCTCTCTCCGGTCATGTGGTTGGTACATCCACTATCCAACACCCATTTCGATCCACCGGAGGAGTAAGCCTACAAAACAAATTTATGCCTTCCATTTAGGTACCCAAGCGGAGTTGGGTCTTTTCACGTTAGTAGTTAGGCATTTGGGCACCCACACGCAAGGCTTGGGGCTCTTGCGGAGTGGCCCAACATATCTAGCAAACACTTTGCCGTGTTTGTTCCTCTTTAGCACATAAGATGCATCAAAATCATGGAATAGAGGATGCGATTCAGATTTAGGCAATTTGTTATTAGAGGGTGAGTTCTTTTCAATTTTAGTTGGGGATGAACTCCCCTTAACAAAGACAATCATGTCTTTGCCATACTTGGAGGTTTTGGCGCTATGCCATCCACCTCTAGTATAGCCAAGACCATCCTTGACATGGGGAGGTCTTGTGTTGGTGTATGCACTTCGTGCATACGCCACCTTCTCCTTGTCAAAGATGGCACCCTTAGGTGCTTGCTTGCCTTGTGCTGAGTTGAGTTCATCCTTAAGCTTAAGGATTAAGTTAGAGCACTTGCAAGGCGGAGTTGCATTGGATGAGACCTTTGAGAAGGTTGAGCTCTTAGAGGAAGAGGCTACATTGTTCTTGAGAGACTCAACTTGAGACTCAAGGATTTTGTTAACTTTTGACAAGTTCCCAAGTTCATCCTTGAGCTCAATTGTCTTCTCCTCAAGACTTGAACACGTTTTCTTACTTAGAGCAAGTTCGTGTTCCAATGCCTTGCTCTTCTCTCTTTCGAGCTCAAGGAGCTCATCAAGCTCTCGACACCTCTCCTTCTCAAGGATGAGCATGTCCTCTTGTCTATTGATGAGATCCTCCTTCTCAAAGATCTCATCCATAAGCAATTTCATCCTTCGCAAAGTGCTTTTGCTTATGTCCTTAAACATGTGTTCATTCACACTAGCACTATCAAATTCGTCTTGAGAGGAGGTTGTGGAGGAGGGATGAGATGTTACCTTTCTCTTTCCCTCCCTTGCCATGAGGCAAGTAGGTTTGTAGTCGTCGTTGAGGTTGGGGAAGAGCTTGCTTCCCTTGGAGCTCCTCCCGATGGCTATGGTAGCCATCTTCTCCTCTTCTTCTTCGGAGGAGGACTCATCGTTAGAGTCCCACTCCTTCCCCAAGTGTGCTTGTCCGGAGGGCCTCTTCTTCTTGAAAAATTTCTTGTCTTGAGGCTTGCCCTCCTTCTTCTTCTTCGCTTCTTCATGTGGACAATCAACGATGAAGTGCCCATACTCGTCACAATTGTAGCAAAACCTTTTTGATTTGGGCCTTGCTCTTTCCTTCCCTTTGCCCTCATGGTTGTATCCACCTTTCTTCCTCCTCATCATTCTCCTAAACTTGTTGATGAAGAAGGCCTCTTCCTCATCGGTGTCGAGGCTCTCCTCATCACTTTCCTCTTGCTCCTTTGAAGAGGGTGTTGCCTTGAGTGCAACGTTCTTCATCTTGGAGGCGGTGAATTTCTGAAGGTCGTTGTAGAAGAGCGCCTCCTTCTCCATGATCTCGTGGTTAATGATCCTACCAAGGACCTCCTCCGGGGTCATTTGAGTGAACCCCGGGCTTTCTCGAATCATGGAGCAAAGGGCGACGTTCCTAGGCATAAACGCCCGGATCATCCTCTTCACAACCTCGTGGTCGGTCCACTTGGTGCAGCCATATGATCGGCTCTTGTTGATAAGCACCTTCAACCGGTTGTACATGTCTTGGGGGGATTCACCATCCAAGATGGCGAATCTCCCAAGCTCTCCTTCGATGAGCTCGATCTTGGCCTCCTTGACCACCCGATTTCCTTCATGCGCCGTCTTGAGGGTGTTCCATATGTCTTTGGCCACCTCAAGACCATCGACGCGGTTGAACTCATCTCTTGAGAGAGATGAGATAATCACACCCGCAGCTTGAGCGTTGCGGTGGATGAGGATGGCTTGTTCTTGCGTGATGTTGTCCTCATCCTTCGGGATCTCCACCCCGGTCATGACAATTTGCCACAATGCCGGATTGAGTGACACGAGGTGGATCTTCATGTTGTGTTTCCACATCCCGTAGTCGGTTCCATCGAATTGAGGAGGTTTCCCTAATGGGATGGAGAGGTAGTGGTTGTTGGCGGCAAGGCGTTCATAGTTGAACCCTTGTCGATTGTAGTTGACCCCGCCGCCACCACTTGATGAGCTTGACGGCTCAACCACAGCAATCTTCAACTTCTCCCGGAGCTTCGCCTTGAGCTGGCGAGTCTCCTCATCATCCGTTGGCTTGTCTTGATAAGCCATTGTCTCCTCACGTGTCGGTTGAGAGTCGTTGGTCGACACCTCTTCAAACACCACTCCGGCCATCTTTCCGAGTTGTTAGACTCTTTGTGGAGAGTCCCGCTCTGATACCAATTGAAAGTTGCCTAGAGGGGGGGTGAATAGGCTAATCGACCTGCAAATGACTTAATAAAACGAGATTAAATCACAGGGGGCGGACTAGTCCGGTCAGCCTACTTGAAGATCCCTAAAAAGTGTTTCTAGCAAGTTTTAAGGGGATTTTCTCGAGGCTACAGGTGAGGATATGTTTAATACAAGTTTAGAATCTATCAACACAAGAGTGAGTCAAGTTTTAACAAGATTAAACAATGTGAGGCTCAATACAAGACTAGCAACCCTAGAACGAAGTAAGTGATAAACAAAATGTGAAGAACACGGAGACACCAGGAATTTTATCCCGAGGTTCGATTCCACACAAGAATCTACTCCCCGTTGAGGAGTCCACAAAGGACCGGGTTCACTAACCCTTCCCTCACCAAGTTTACCGCACGGGCCTAACTTGGTTCTCCACTATTTCAAAGTGTGATTACAAGATTCGTTGGGGCTTCTCACAATCTGAGGCTCCCACACCACAAATATGATCAGCAATGCAAAACACACTCAACACACAACCCACAAAGACTCAATGAGTGCAAGAGATCAAACCGGGAGCACAAGCGCGATGTTCTTCCTCTTCTCCACCTCACTAAACTCTAATCCACTCAAGAATTAGTTTTAGAGGGAAAGTTGGCAAAAAAGAGGCTTAAGAGTGCTCCAAGTTGGCTGTGGCGGCGCTAGGGTTTTTCGAGAGTTTGAAATGAGGCCGGGGGTCCCCTTTTTATAGGATTCCCGAGCCCAAACTGCTGACCTCAGCAAAAGGGCGGACTAGTCCGGCCTCAGGCCCGGACTAGTCCGGCCTAGGGGACCACTGACCCCTCTGACACTGTCGCACTGCGCGGCAATCGTCACGCTACCCGCCAAAGTTCAAATTCAAACGGTAACTTACACAACGGACTAGTCCGACCCTTACCGGACTAGTCCGATCTCACACAAAACCTTTTGTTCCGTGTGAAAACGGACTAGTCTGGAGACCACGGACAAGTCCGGCCCCAAGGGCGGACTAGTCCGGCCTTCCCAGACTTAGTCACAAAACCTCTCTGCACTCAGCACCACGGACTAGTCCGGCCCAAGGACGGACTAGTCCGATCTCACACAGGACCTTTTGGCCCGCCCCAAAACGGACAAGTCCGCTCTTTAGGACTTAGTCCCGAAACTCCACTTCAAGGGGTACCCCGGACTAGTCCGGTCCACTACGGACTAGTCCGAAGTCACACAGGACCTTCTGGTCCGTGTGAAAACGGACTAGTCTGGCCAGGAGCGGACTAGTCCGGCCCTGAACCCGGACTAGTCCGGCCACTCCTGCCAGACTACTCTAACTTCAACTTCAAATAGGATTTCTACCTCAACCACCACTCTTGAGCTCCTACTTTGATCTCTTTGCACTTTACGCACACACCCTCCTATTTCTACGGCTAGTCTAACTCAACACGCTAGAAACCCTAGTTTCTACGCTTCGAGTCGACTCCGTTTCCTTCCTTTTCCTTTTTGAGGGTTTGCGTCTCCAATCGAGTCCATACCTGTGCTAAGATCACATGAGCTCATTAGCGACTTAATCGTCGTCATCAATCATCCAAAACCCACGGGGAACCTAGATGCACTTTCAGTTGGAGAAGACCCGGTCCTTTTGTGAACTCCTCAGCGTGGATGTAGGTTGCCTCTGTGGGAGCCGAACCACGGGATAAATCACTTGTGTCTTGCTTTGTGTTCATTGTTCTTATTCATTACAACAATCTAGGGTTTGAATCAATATTGCTTACTTTACATTGAATCACTAAGTATAAGATTGAATTGTGATATATCCTAGTACATCATCTTGCAACATTTAAATTAACTGTATATTTCCGCTACATACATTGTAGAATCAAAATAATCGATCAAACTTAATCAACCTAGTCGGTACACACCGGACTAGTCTGCACTTTACCGGACTAGTCCAATATTTCAAGTTTTGATCTGGTGATTAAGTGTTGCAGGTTTCGACAAATTTCAAAAAGGCCTATTCACCCCCCCTCTAGGCCACATTCTATTGGTATCAGAGCAGGTTCTTCAAGAAAGAGATTAATCGCTCGAAGAAGATCATGTCGGATATGAAGGACATCCACAAGAGCAACAACCAAAGAAAAGGTTGATGATGAAAAGAACCTAAAGGTGGAGAAGCTCCTCGAAGCCATTCAAGACTTCGAGGACGACTGTCGAGGTGTCTAAACTGACACCTCCTTCGGACCTACTCGGGAGTGGTACGCGGAGGTTCGATGTGTTATGGGGGGGCTAGTCCTAGCAAGATCGAACGCAGTGGACGATGAACACGAGTGATTTACGTGGTTCGGACTGCCTGAGCGTAATACCCTACTCCATGGAGGTTTGTGTGTTGTATTCCTTGAGCCTGTATCTTAGTCTGAGCCCAGTTGTTTAAGTCGGTGGCCACTCGATCATTTTATAGTCCAAGGTCGAGCAGCTTACAAGTGGGGCTGAGGCCCGACAAGTGGCCCCGGGCATACCGAATCCTCCCTAAGATCTGGGAGTAAATGTTATCCCCTGACAACGGTTTCAATGTGCCGCCTGCCCACACCTTGCTGCAGGGCTACGAAGAGTCCCCTCATCATGGTTGGTCATGTCTTGTCTGTCCCGTCGGGGCTTCTCATTGGTCCGCCGTACGTAGTAGTTTGGCTCTGACCAGTTATGACAAGACCGGCCACAGTCCACTTGACTTATGAGTGCGAGCTCCCGCTCGACTAGGGAACATGTGCGTCCTAGCTTTGGCGTCCTGGGCACGCCTCCCTTCTCTGAGCCTTCCATGGGAAAGCTCAGGCTCGGCGCCGCCTGTCACGTGGCACCTCCCGGCCCTTACTTCAGCGGGATGCTCAATTCCCGGAGGTTGGGTCCGGAGCTGCTGGAAACTAGCAGCGTAGGACCCTCAGAGGGACGTTCAGGTCCAGGGGGTGGATCCGAAGCTGCGGGGATTGTCGCAGTACCGGACCCTCTTCCCAGGAGGGGAGGTCTGGAGCCGCCATTCTAGCGGCCTCGTCGGATCAATCCCCAGCGAGGTGGTGGGCCCAGGGCCGTGGTCGACGAGGAGGCACTGGACTTTCCCTCGACAGAGGGAGCCACTGTACCACTGGCCACGTAGCGCTCTGGGCCCATGTCAGGCCTCGCCCCGGTGGGCGGTGGGCCCAATGTTCTTTTATCCCTGTACCCAGGGATACCCGGTTCGCCAGGCACTGACAGTGGCCCTCGGGCCCACCTCGGGGAGGAACTTCCTTGGGGAGGCAGTTGTACCCGTGGTGGGGCCATTCTGAATCCCCGTGCGGCTTTAAGGACTTCCTTCAATGCGGCGGACAAAATCTTTGTCCGCAGATATTGCTCCACTGAAAAGCGCCGGTTCTCGATACAAAATTCGTTTCGATTCCACGCACCCATTACGTCTTCGCGCTAGAGTTTTGAATTCTCCCCTACAAAAACAGCTACCATGAGGCGGCCACTTGGCCTTCCCACCGGTTCAGGCTCTTGGTCCACCAGTCATAAGGCGGGTAGCCCCAATATCTTGGTGCCAGTGGTTTCCTTCCCAACACCATGGGCCCATACTTAAGAAGAGACTAGCACAAGTCACATACTCTTCACCCCTCCATTTGCGCCCGCACTTTGAGCCCTTGTTGCCTTCTCACAACCTTCAGCTTCGAACCCTAGCTTTCTGCTCATCCAACTTTTCCGACCTCCAACTTGGCGCCATGGAGTTGGGTCTCCCCGCCAGCAAGATCAAGACCGAGAAGGGACTGAAGAAGTTCCGGGCCTACATGGGATGGTCTCATGAGTCCTTTGACGGCAGGATCCGCACCGGCGAACTCCCTTTTGAGAAGAAGAATGCCGGCGACATGGTATTCTTCCAGGGGTACGCCATGGTCAGCCTGCTTCCCCCCTTTTCATCCTTCTTGATGACCTTGCTGGAGTTCTACGGCATCCAGCTACACTTCCTTGGGCCCCACTCCATCCTGCTGGTCGCTATCTTCACCCACTTCTGTGAAATGTGGGTGGGGGTACGGCCCAATCTGGAGCTCTTCCGAAATGTCTTCACTCTGCAGACTACCGGGAAGGTGAACGAGTTGATCGGGATGTACTACTTCGTGAGTGGAAGCAGACCCCTTTCAGGTACTTGGACACCTTTTCCTCCAGTAAATGGGATGAGTGGAAGAAGGAGTGGGTGATCATCACCGTGGACTGACATGAGAAGCTGGAGCTGCCTGAGTGCCTTCCGAACGTGGACATGGACCTCTGGAACGAGGTCCCAGAGCTGCCGTCGGCATACAAGCCCGTTGTGGCTAGGATCGAAGGTTGTGTAGATGGCAGAGTAACCCCCCAGATGGTCTTCAGGAACTTCCTGAGGAACAGGTGACGCCACTGAAGTTTAGGGAACGGATGGGGTGGACATTCACACCGCGGGATGCGAACACCCAGGTAAAAGACAAATCACTGAAGGACTTGTTGAAGAAGTTCCAGAGCAAGTCCAGTATCTCACTTGAGTCTCTTGAGCCTTCAACATCTTTTCCACCTCTGAACACGGTTCCTGATTTCTGCCGGGGGCTCCGGAAACTGATGCCAAGGCTTGATGACATAGGGATCGCAGCTAGGAGAGCTCCTCCGGCAACCAGCGCCCCGGGGACCTCTGGGGGTTCGACCCCAGTTCCCTCTGCCCAAGGGGGCGAAGTCGTCAGCTCCGACAAGGGCGAGGCCTCGGTGGAGCCTTCCAGCCGCAAGAGGAAACTGGTGCAGGGTGACGGAAGTCACGTTGGTACCTCCGGCGAGCTACCCCATCCGGCTCCGAGGCCTCCTGCGAGCTCTAGCTCCGGGGGGCCACCTCCCGCCACGGTGCCAAGTACAAGACCAAGCTCCGGAGGTTCCCTTCAAACAGAGGCTGCTCCGGCCAGGGAGGTCCCAGCTCGGGCTCCGGGTCAAGCTCCTGAGAGGCCTGAGGCTCTGGCCACATTGGGTCCTTCAGGCACTGGCTCCGGCCCTGTCCCAAAACGGCTCCGTCTCCGTCTCCGCGGCACTTGGGGCTTCCCGAGGTAAGCAACCGAGCTCCCTGCTTCGGACCTTCTTCAAGTCAAGGTCTTCCTTTAAACGTTTCTCTCTTGGTTGTGCAGTGCTTCCAAGGATGGTGAGGCAACCGCCGTACCCCCGGCGTCATAGGGGGTCGAGCAGGTAGGTGCTTCGGCTCCTACTCCTGCACCTGCCCAGGCGACGGCGGTGGCCCCGACCGAGACAAGGGCAGTTCCAACCCTAAGCGCGACTGCGGTCGATCCGGAGGTTCCGGCTGTTGATGTGGTGGCGACCGAAGCTCCAGCGGCGGAGCCAGTGGCCCCCGAGGCTCCTATAGAGGTGGAGGTGCTAAACGTCGGCCCTGCTCAAGAGTTGGCGGAAACTCCGCTCTCGGTGCCGAGGGCCGCCGAGGAGATGGTTCCCGCGCCATCCTCCGAGGGGGTTCCAGAGCTCCAGCTGGACCTGGAGTCGTCGGTATCCCAACCCTTGGTGCCGGGTGCCACTGAGGAGTCAGCTCTCGCGCCGTCTCCCGAGGGGGTCCCGACGTCTCAGCCGGACGTAGCTGAGGGGCCGACCCCCTTGTCAGGCACTGAGGGGGTTCCGGCCAGCGAGCCAGGGGTGGTAGAGGAGCCGACCCCCCTACCTACCGCTGCAGCAATTGGGGAGGCTGTCCCGGCGGTGGTCGGAGTATCGGCTCCCACCCTAGTGCCTCAGACAGCGGCACCCAGTGTGCCCGTGGATGTGTTTCCAGCCGCGGAGGCTCCGGGCACACGCCTCGCTTTTCAGGCATCAGGGGTGGAGCCAGAAGCGTCCGTGGTTGCACCGGAGGATCCGGCAGAGGCCCCAGGTGTCTTGAGCCCGCAAGTGCCACCGCCTTCACAAGGTAGTCCCTCCCGGTTGACGGTGGACGACTTGGTGGAGACGGGGGCTGGAGTGCCCCTATCCGGTCCAGCGCCCATTCCTCTGGAGCTGGCCATTGACAACGCTCGCTCCAGTTTTTGTCAAGTCGTCGCGTCTTTCGAGCACAACCTCAAGGCTCTGGAGGAGGAGCGTAGGGGGCTTCGTGAGCTTGAAGAATGGGTCAAGGGTGAGGAAACCTGGCTGGCCGAACAAAGCGGGCTTCTCGACGCGAGGGAGGCTACCCTCGACGCTCTCGATCAGAAGGCCCAGAAGATTTATGAGGAAGCTGTGGAATGCCACAGAGCTGCGGACCAGCGCCAAAGTGGTCTAACCGCTTGGCATGAGACCCTCCAGAAGCGCCAGCAGGAGCTCGACTTGGGTGAGTCCAAGCTCGCCGAGGAGCTGGAGGACCTGACTAGGAGAGAAGAGGAGCTCTCCCGGAAGTTGTCGGCGGGCGAGCAGAGCTTGGCGGACCGCCGCGAACAACTTGAAGCGCGGTGCAAGCTCGAGGCAGACAGGCTCTGGAGCGGGGGCAAGGCCTCAACGCGCAGGAGACCGACGTCTCTGCCAGGGAAGCCACTGTCCGGGGCCAGGAAGAAGACTTGGCGGAGCGCCGAAACCGCATCCTTGCCAGGGAATCAGAGCTCACTGATCGCGAGCGGCAACTCGCCAAGAGCATCCAGCAGCATGCCAAGGAGGCCGAGCGCCTCACAAAGGAGGGTGCAGAGCTGGCAGCCACCAGGAGGGCTTTGGAAGAGTTGCAAGGCTTAAGGGCGTCCGAGTCCCAGCGAGTGTGGGACTTATTGGAGCGTGTAGACGGAGCGCTGGCACAGTTTGGTCTCAGCCCTGTACGTCCGGCCCACCCGGCGCCGGATCTACATGATGTGTTGTTGACTCTTGGCTCTGTTGGCCGCAAGTTTGATGCAGTGATTGGCGTCGTTGCCGACCAGCTAGAGACAGAGGGGAGGTCCCAAACCAAGACTGTCGCTGAGTACGTGCTAGCGTGCTACCGGAGCTGGGACCCCCACTTCCCCCTGAGTCCAGCGGTCGAAGGGCCAATTGCGGCAGGGCTGGACACTGCTCGGGAAGGTGTTCAGGAGGCCGCCGAGGCTGTCGCCTTAACTATCCATAGAACTTAGGTCTCTCCTCTCTCGCTCCCTCTTGTATGCTACCAACTTTTGTAAGAAAATCTTTTAATTGAATGGAGTCCTCTTGATCTTTGGTCGCGATATTTTTGTGTCATGCTCCCTGATATATGCACGCAACTCTGATCATGTACTTGTACCAAGGGGGACTAGGACTTTCTTCGGGAACACTGACCCTCCTGGGTTGCTGGAGCTTAGGAGCTTGGGCAACATTCACGGTCTCAATGGGAGGTGCCACCGCCGGGCCCCCAGGGGTTGTCGCAGCATAGGAGCTCTGGTAGGGCCAGACCTTCGTAGGAGACGTGGCACACCGCCTGACCACTGCCGAGCCCCCGGGGTTGTCGGAGCTTAGGAGCTTCGGCAGGGCCGGACCTTCGTAGGAGACGTGGCACACCGCCTGAACCGCACGTGGCATACCGCCTGGCCCCCTGGGGTTGTCAGAGCTTTTAGGGGCTCTGACAACACCCATGATATCGGTAGGACGTCGACACTATGTCCCCGACAAATGGTGGAGCTCAGGAGCTTAGGGGTTGTACCGTATGGGCCTGCGCATGTGACAGACAAAAAGGTAATTCCGCTCTCGAGTCAATCTTTTACCTACGCTCTATTAGTGTTGCTTGTCTCACATTCCTCTGCCATTGTGGAGGCTTGAGCAAGTACCCAAATGGGCCTGCCAGCAAACGGATTGCAAAGCTCCCACTATTGTAGAGACAAAGGAAAGATTGACCACACCCACGCCAGGTGAAGAGCTAATGGTAATTGCGTGACACCATTCATAAGAACTAAAGATAATTTTAAATGGACAAGGCATTCCAGGGTATGGCAAACAACTTTTTCATTATAACTTCTCATGGTTAAGAACGGGCTTTACATGAGGAACGACCCTTGGTTATAGATAGAACTTACGGAGGTGTTCGATGTTCCATGGGTTGGGTACCGACTGACCATCCTCCGTAGCTAGGCGGACACACCCTGGGCGACAAACCTCTGTGACCCGGAAGGGACCCTCCCACTTGGGAGAGAGTTTGTTTGTCCCTTCACGGGAAAGCAGACGTCGCAGAACCAGGTCGTTCACCTTGAGCTCCCTACTGCGCACGGTCCGCTAGTGGTAGCGCCGGAGTGCTTGCCTGTACCGTGCGTTCCGGAGGGTAGCCCGTATGCATCCCTCGTCGACGAGGTCGATATCTTCGCACCGGAACTGGTCCTGCGCGGCTTCGTCGTACATCCGGACACAGGGGGAGCCCATGGTGATCTCTGGGGGAAGGACGGCCTCTGCCCCGTACACCAGGAAGTAGGGCGTTTCTCCCGTAGCCCGGTTTGTTGATGTCTGGCTAGCCCACATCGCGTATGGCAGCTCATCCACCCAGTTCGCACCATGCTTCTCGAGGCTTGAGTATGTACGAGTCCGGAGGCCCTTGAGAATTTCGGCATTCGCTCTATCTACCTGCCCATTGCTCTTGGGATGGGCGACAGAGGCGTAACAAACTTGGATCCCAAGGTCCTCGCAGTATTCTTGAAATGTCACACTCGTGAATTGGGTTCCGTTATCGGTGATGATTCTGTTTGGGACTCCAAACCCGCAGACAATCAACTTGATGAACTTTATTGCGGGCTGTTTGTTGATGGTGACGACTGGGGTGGCTTCTAGCCTTTTGGTGAACTTATCTACGGTGACGTAGAGGTGCTGGAATCCTCCGACGGCTCTCGGGAAGGGTCCCAGGATGTCCAGTCCCCACACGGCGAATGGCCAGGAGGGAGGGATCATCTGCAGCGCTTGAGCTGGTGTGTGGATCTGCTTGGCATGAAACTGGCACGCCTTGCATCTTCTAACCATGTCAGCGACATCCTGGAGTGCTGTGGGCCAGTAGAAGCCATGTCGAAAGGCTTTACCGACCAGCGTACGGGCTAATGCATGGTTCCCACACTCATCTCCATAGATTTCTGCGAGCAAGTAGCAGCCCTCCTCCCGGGTAAGCAGCGTAGTAGGATGCCGTTGGTGCCATGCCGGTAGAGATCCCCCTCTACCAGCGTGTATCTTTTAGCCATCCGCACAATCCGTTCTGCCAGGGCATGCTCTTCGGGAAGGTAGTTGTCTTTCAAGTAGTCTCGGACCTCTGAGATCCATGCATCGGGACCTTCTTGAGCTTCTGGTTCTTGGGCGCCTAGCTGCTCGGAGCTGCTGGAGGCGCATAGGAACCTTGGCGGGCACCACGGCTGTAGTGCCGCCGGGGTTGCTAGCTTCGAGGTGCTAACTTCACCCCCTTCGCCCGGTTCGGTAACTTGGGCGGTTGACCGCGATAACGTCCTTGCAAAGACTCCTGCAGGCACTGGTGCCTCTGTAGAAGCCTTTGTTGACAGGTCGTCCGCAACTGAGTTCTCAGCTCGGGGCACATGGCATAGGTCTAGGACCTCAAAATCTTTTTTCCAGCTTCCTGACATGCAGGAGGTACGCTGCCAGCTGGGGGTTATTGCAACTGCACTCCCCTTTGACCTGCTTGACAACTAACTGGGAATCACCCTTGGCAAGGAGCTGGCGGACGTTGAGGGTCAGTGCCATCTTCAGCCCGTGGATAAGGGCTTCGTACTCTGCCATGTTGTTGGTGGCTTTGAAGCCAATACGCACCATATATCTGAACTGTTCCTCCGTTGGGGCTATGAGCACCGCACCAGCCTTGGCCCCCTGCTTCCGGGCAGAACCATCGAAGTAAAGTACCCACGGGGTTTCAGTGAAAGCCGATGCCCTGGACAGTGTATCCCCACTGACTGGGCTTCCAGGGTTGTCGGGCGACGGAGTCTATTCAGCCAGAAAGTCTGCTAGAGTCTGGCTTTTGACCGCATGCTGAGGAAGGAACTCGATCTCGAACTCTGCTAGCTCGGCTGCCCATTTGGCAACGTTGCCGGTGACATTAGGGCTGTGGAGGACCGTCCTCAGTGGGAAGGAGGTGACCACTGAGACCTTATGTCCCTGAAAGTAGTGTCGGAGCTTCCTCGATGCTATCAACACGGCGTACAACAGCTTATGTATCTCCTGGTATCTTGTCTTTGCTTCATGGAGGACTTCACTGATGTAGTAAACCGACTCTGAGTGGTCCGAACTCTGTCCGAGAGGTCTGGTAGCTCCTGCATTGGATCCAGGTCCGGGGTTCTTGGCTCCTGGGGCTTGCATCACATCCCGGGGGCTGGGAGCCAGCGACTTCCTGGCTCTCGGAGCCTACCTGAGAGAGGTGCACGACTTGGTCTGGGACCGGAGGCTTGTCGCTGCGGGCTCCTCCTTGCGTATGTTGCTGTTGCGGTTCGGGCCGCTCTGCGACTAAGACCATACTGACCATTTCAGCTGTTGCAGCAACATATAGCAGCAGGGGCTCTCCGGGCTCCGGCGCCACCATAACCGGGAGGGACGTCAGATGCCTCTTGAGCTCCTGGAACGCTGCTTCCTCTTCTTCCGTCCAAGCAAAGGGACCGACCTTGCGCAGAATCTTGAAGAAGGGAAGTGCTCGTTCTGCCAACCTCGAGATGAAGCGGCTAAGGGCCGCGAGGCAATCAGCAAGCTTCTGTACATCTTTGATACGCGTCGGGGGTCGCATTAGTTCTATTGCCTTGATCTTCTCTGGATTGGCTTCGATCCCCCGGTAAGAAACCAGAAATCCCAGTAACTTCCCAGAAGAGACTCCGAAGACACACTTTTCGAGGTTCAGCATCGTGCGCGTAAGGCGCAGCCTGCTGAAGACTTGTGCTAAGCTGTCTAGGAAGAACATACGATCTTTGATTTTGACCACGATGTCATCAACATACACCTCAACCAGGTCTCTAATGAGGTTCCCAAATGTTTTATGCATCGCACGTACAAAGGTAGGGAGAGCATTCTTAAGACCGTAAGGCATGGAGACATAACAATAGAGGCCATCTACTGTTACAAAAGCAGTGTGTTCCTGTTATGATTCCTCCTCCTGGGAGTATGCAGGGGAGAGAGAAGTCGCTGGTGAGATTGGGGATCAGATCGGAGAGGATATCGTGGAGAATTGGAAGATGAGGATGGAATGTCGCCACGGCTAGAAGGCAGTCCAGCCAGGGCGACCAAGGAACAAACCCTAGGGAAGGGAGACTTTTATTCCTCTGATGCCTAATACAGAACTAAGTTGCAGCCTTTATAGACTCAGGCGCAGCAATGTGATTCAACAGATTCTGTTAGGCAGAATCTTTATCTAACAAACTGAAACAAACTGAGAACAAACAAACCAACTTAGTCTCCCCCTTTGTGCTTATCCTAAGTCTTCCTGCGCCTGCAGTAAGTGCGGCCATAAAATGAATCTATAACATTTCCCTCCCCCTCAAAGAACAGCTTGTCCTCAAGCTGGAAATGAGGATACTTCTCCTTGAAATCATCAATAAACTCCCAGGTAGCCTCTGCAGAATTCCTACCAACCCACTGAATCAGCAACTCCCATCTTCCTCTATTCTTTCTTGTTTTGATAACTTTCTCTGGAGTAGCAATGACTTTGCCATGCAGAAAATCTGGCAATTGCGCCCGTTCTTCCGGAGGGACCCCCCGAAATTCTTCAACAGTGAGACATGAAAAACATCATGGATTCTTGCCCGGTCTGGTAGCTGAAGCTTATATGATACATCTCCAATACATTCCACAATTTTGAATGGTCCAAAAAACTTCGGTTTCAGTTTGGATGTTGTATCATTGGTAATTCCAGTAGCCGTTCTCTGATGAAACTTCACCCAGACCCAATCTCCCACTGCAAACACCACCAGTCTCCTGTTCTGGTCATGATAATGTCGCATGGTGTCTTGTGCCTGCAGCAGCCGTTCCTTAATATCAGCAAGAAACTCATCTCTACTTTTCAACTGTGAATCCACAGCAGCTATTCTTGATGCCCCTGCCTGATAGGGTGTCACAGAAGGTGGATCTCGGTCATAAACCACTCTAAATGGTGTTTCCTGCAGAGATGTTTGGTAGGAAGAATTATAGCAATACTCAACCCATGGAAGCCAGTGGAGCCAAGTCCTTGGTCTATCTCCAGCCAAACATCTCAAATACATTGTGATAACTTTATTGACCACCTCAGATTGCCCATCGGTTTGAGGGTGGAAGGCTGAACTCATATGTAATTTGACACCAGCTTGCTGAAACAGTTCCTTCCAAAAGTTACTAGTGAAAACTGTATCTCTATCACTCACAATGGAACATGGGAAGCCATGTAATTTGACAATATGCTCAAAGAAAGCCCGAGCCACTGATGCTGCTGAATATGGATGGCCAAGTGGAATAAAATGTGCAAATTTAGAGAATCGATCCACCACTGTCAGAATTACTGACTTACCTCCCACTTTTGGGAATCCTTCAATAAAATCCATAGAAATGTCACTCCAAATCTGTGAGGGAATAGGCAGCGGTTGTAGCAACCCTGCTGGATGTAGGTGATCTGTTTTATTTCTCTGACAGATAGCACACTCTTGGACATACTCTTTCACACGACAATGTGCAATGCTGCTGTAGAAAAACCCCCTGAACCTATATAATGTTTTCTGCCTGCCTTCATGACCCACATGAGCCATAGATAGTAGTTGGGGCCACAATGCTGACTGTTCAGACACGAAAACCTTCCCTTTATACAACAATAACCCATCTGCTATTGCCCACCCCTCTGGAGCAGTTTGGGAATCCACCTGTTCCCACAAAGTGACCGCTGACTGGTCAGATTTAAGCTCCCTGCGCAAGTCATCAAAAATATCAAATGATGGCGTTGATAGCACATAGATGGTGCCTTCCTCTGTATCCCTTCTGGACAGGGCGTCCGCTGCCCCATTCTGCTTACCAGGACGATATTCAACGGTGAGATCAAAGCCAAATAATTTACTAACCCATGTATGTTGTGGTATAGTAGTCAACCGTTGATCTAATAAATATTTTAGGCTATAATGATCTGTTCGAACAGTGAACTCCCTTCCCCACAAATATGGCCTCCAGAAACGGACTGCCTTAACCAATCCGATCAACTCCCTCTCATATGCTGGCAGTTTAGCATGTTGAGGAGCCACTGGACGGCTGAAGAAAGCAATTGCCCCATCTCCTTGGTGTAGAACAGCCCCAAACCCCGAACCTGAAGCATCACAGTCTACATAAAAGCGCTTACTAAAATCAGGGAGTTCAAGAATTGGTGCTGATGTCAAAGCCCGTTTCAGCTGCTGAAATGCAGTTTCAGCCGCCTCATTCCAAGAAAAAGCATCTCTTTTTAGCAGTGATGTTAATGGTTTTGCAATGGCTCCATATCCCGCGATAAATCTGCGGTAGTAACCTGCCAGCCCTAGGAAGCCCCGAAGACCCTTAACCGATTTAGGCGTTGGCCACGCCTCCACTGCCGCCACCTTGGAGGGATCCATGGACACCGTCCCTTTGGCAATAATATGACCCATATATGATACTGAGGTCTGTCCAAAGAAGCATTTGGACTGTTTCAGCACCAAATTATTGTCCTGTAAGACCTGAAGTACAGCCCTGACATGCTGCAAATGCTCGGACCAAGATGCACTAAATATCAATATGTCATCAAAGAAAACCAGCACTGATCTGCGCAAAAAATTCTTCAGTAGGTCATTCATCAATGCTTGAAATGTTGATGGCGCATTTGTTAGCCCAAAGGGCATAACCAAAAATTCAAAATGTCCATGGTGCGTCCTGAAAGCTGTTTTCTCTATATCACTTTCAAACATTCTGACTTGATGATAACCACTCCTCAAGTCCAGCTTAGTAAAGAATCTGGCCCCCTTCAATTCATCGAACAACTCTTCAATCACCGGTATTGGGAATTTGTCCTTTACAGTCTTCTCATTCAGGGCTCTATAATCAACACAAAACCTCCAACTGCCATCAGCCTTTTTGACCAGCAATACTGGTGATGAAAAAGTTGAGGTACATGGCCTAATAATGCTCTGCTGCAACATCTCTTCACATTGCCGTTCTATCTCATCCTTCAAGAGTTGTGGGTAACGGTATGGTCTCACAACTATTGGGGCAGTTCCCGGATGGAGATGAATACGGTGATCATGGCGGCGTTTGGGTGGCAACCCTTGGGGTGCAGCAAACAATCTCTCAAACTCCTGCAGCAAAGCTTCCATCAGATTTGGCCCTGCAATTGTCATTGCTGATTTATACACCTTCCCTTTCAGTCCAGACCAGCAAATATTCGTTCCAGCCCGCCAGAAGGTCATTGTAAGATCATTAAAATTCCACAAAATTGGTCCAAGAGTCTGCAACCATTTAACCCCCAACACCAGATCAAAGCCTTGCAGTGGTAAAACAAAGCAATCCACTGTGAAAGTTTCCCCTTCAATCTCCAAGTTGGTTGCTGTGCAAACACCCTTGCTGGTCATATGATCTCCATTTGCCACCGCCACTCTCTATCCAGGCCTGTTAGTCATAGGCAAGGATAACTCTGAAGCCAGATGCTCATTGATGAAGCTGTGAGTGGAACCAGAGTCCACTAAAGCCTTCACATTGCGACTGCCCACCTTTACCATTAACTGCATGGTATTGGGCATCCCAATTCCAGACAAGGCATGGAGAGAAATACCCAAATCTTCTACGACCACCTCCATATCATGATCATCTTCTAACTCCAACAAGAAAATGCCTTTGCCGGTACACTTATGTTCGGGGGTATATTTCTCACTGCAATTATAGCATTCTACATTTGCTCTCTTGGCAGCCATCTCTTCTGCAGTTAATCTTCTGAAACGGGGCTTGGACGCTGCTGTTGACCCTTGAGAAGATGTCCCATTACCTCCTTTACTTGCTGCAGAAACCACCGGGCCTGATGCAGACACAACCTGTTTCAGGCTGCTGCGGTTCAGGTTAGAAGAGAGTGGTTTTGCCGCTGCTGTGTCGTGTAACCAGCGCTGTTCATACGCTCGTGCTAAACTCATTGCCGATTGAAGATTGGATGGCGAATGTAGTTCAACATCGGTGCGCAATGGTTGTCCCAACCCTGCTGTAAAGAGATTGACTTGTTGGTGAACAGTTAGATCATCACAGCGGCACAGGAGGGCCAAAAATTGCCGCTGGTATTCATCAATCGTCCCTGTGCGATGTAGCTCCTTTATTTCTGCCAATCCATTAGTACGGATGGGAGGGCCAAAACGAAGATTGATAAAATCAGCAAATCTTGCCCAAGACAACACCCCATGATCTCGTTCCAAGGCATAATACCATTGAGCAGCCATACCATCAAGATGCAGAGAAGCTAACCATGCCTTCTCTTCCTCCATTGTCCTCATACCTTTGAAGTAGGACTCACATTTAGTGAGCCAAGTCAAAGGATCTGATTCCCCATCAAAACTTGGGAAGTTTATTTTAGGAAATCGGTGAACGGGGCGCCTATCCTCCCCTTGGACGGTCCTGCTGCCAGAGCTGTCATAATCTAGGCGCCTAGGTGCTCTAGAACCAGCCAGCTCTTTGAGCACCTCCTTGATCTCCGAGATTGCATCTTCTGTCTTGGCAATACGTGTATCATGAGTTTCCATGCGTCCAGTCATGGTGGTCATCTGTGCAGAGAGGCGATCCAGTTTCTGTGAAACTGTCAACTCCCCAGGATCAGTAGCGCTGGCCATTGATGCAGGGCACTGCACTGGCTCTGATACCAAATTGTTATGATTCCTCCTCCTGGGAGTATGCAGGGGAGAGAGAAGTCGCTGGTGAGATTGGGGATCAGATCGGAGAGGATATCGTGGAGAATTGGAAGATGAGGATGGAATGTCGCCACGGCTGGAAGGCAGTCCAGCCAGGGCGACCAAGGAACAAACCCTAGGGAAGGGAGACTTTTATTCCTCTGATGCCTAATACAGAACTAAGCTGCAGCCTTTATAGACTCAGGCGCAGCAATGTGATTCAACAGATTCTGTTAGGCAGAATCTTTATCTAACAAACTGAAACAAACTGAGAACAAACAAACCAACTTAGTCTCCCCCTTTGTGCTTATCCTAAGTCTTCCTGCGTCTGCAGTAAGTGCGGCCATAAAATGAATCTATAACAGTTCATCATCATCTCTAGACATAGGTATTTGATGAAAACCGGAATACGCATCGAGGAAACACAGCAGATCACAGCCTGACATAGAGTCTACAATTTGATCTATCCTGGGGAGCGGGAAAGGATCCTTCGGACATGCCTTGTTTAGGTTGGTGTAGTCGATGCACATTCGAAGTTTCCCGCCAGTCTTGGGGACGATAACAGGATTGGCCAACCACCGAGGGTGGTGAACTTCCTGAATGAAGCCAGCGTCGAGCAACTTCTTGATCTCCCCCCGGATGAAGTTCTGGCGCTCAACGGACTGCTTCCGGGGCTTCTGTTGTATTGGGCGAGCATCAGGGTAGATCTTCAAATGGTGCTCAATCACCTCACTGGGGATCCCGGGCATCTGCGATGGTTGCCAGGTGAACACATTGATATTGTCCCGGAGGAAGGTGATGAGCGCGAATTCCTATTTGCTGTCCAGGTTACCCGCTATGCGGTTCATCTGGGCAGCCTCAGAGCCGATCTTGACGACTTTCACTGGGACGTCGTCTTCGGCAGGCAGCACGCGCAGGGCTGCGGTGGGGGTTCGTTGAGGCGCCCAATGACTTGGTTGGCCCTCCCTTGCATCGTCCAGGTTCGGGGTTCGACCTGCAGCGAGTGCTTGGAGCTGCTCCAAGGCTGATACCGTTACGATGCGATCCCCCCGGACCCTGAGAACTCCAGAAGGCGTTGACATCTTCAGGACCAGATAGCCGTAGTGGGCTACAACCATGAACTGATAGAGCGTCGGCCTTCCGATGATGGCATTGAAGGGGAGCTCAATATCCGCCACATCGAATAAGATATTCTCCGTGCGGTAGTTCTTCGGGGTACCAAAGGTAACCGGGAGGTGGATACTTCCACTGGGCACAATCCGCCTCGGGCCCACGCCTGAGAACGGGCTCGACGGAGCGAGTCGGGACATGGGTATCTGCAGCTTCTGGAAAGCTGCAGTGGAGATGAGGTTGAGGTTGGCCCCGCCGTCGATCAGCACGTAGTGGAGCTTTACGTTGGCGATAGTTGGGGCCACGAGCAGCGGGAGCACCCCAGCTCCTGCCATGTTCTTCGGGCAGTCCGAAGCATCGAAGTTGATAGCCGTGTTCATCCACTTGCTATGGGGAGCCGGGCTTGGTACCGGAGCCATTGCCGCCACGGCGCGTCGCAAGACTTTCACTGCGTTCCGAGACACGGGGTCCGAGGCGCCCCCGTAGATGACGTAGAGGAGTTTTTGGCACTCCTGATCACCGCTAGCGTACGAGTCAGCGCCCATGAACACTGCTTTCACTGCTCTATGGGGCTCCTGGTACCCTTCTCTTCCGCCGGGTCAACCTTCTGCTTACCCTCCCTCTGGCCGGGGGGGGGGGGGGGGGGTCGTTCTCTTGACTCCGCTGTTTCTGCCGTTGTTCGCGGAAACGCTCTGCGAGTTTCTTGACTTCCCGGCACTCGCTTGCACTGTGACCATTGGTCCGGTGCACCGGGCATCTGAAGTCAGCATCATCCCTTTCGGGGGACGGGCGCGGGCGCTTATCCTGACGTGAGCTCCGGGCTCTGCCAGGTGCCGCGACAGCCACCATGGGAACTCTTGGCCCCGGCTTACTCCTGCCGTGACCCTCGTTCTTCCTCTTGCCTCCTCCTCTGTTAGCAGCCTCCGCTTCAGACTGAACGGGCTCCCCACTTTCCGAGGAGGCTCGGGCGTGCCAGTTACGCCCTTCTGCAGCCTTGACACATCTGTCTGCCAGGGCAAACAGCTCGAAGACATCGCGCACGTCATGCGTGGCAAGCTTTTCGAGCATCTTCTTGTCCCTCACACTCTGTCTAAACGCAACTATGACAGATGCATTCAAGATGTGGGGAATGGTATTCTGTACCTGGGAGAACCGCTGGATGAAGGCCCGCAGCGGTTCTCCCGATCGCTGTCTAACAGCGTGAAGGTCGAGCTCCGTGCCGGGACGCTCGTACGAACTTCCAAAGTTTGCCACGAACTGCTGGCACAGCTCCTCCCAGGAGGTAATGGATCCCGGCGGCAGGTTCATGAGCCATGACCGGGCCGGGCCGGCCAGAACCACGGGGAAGTAGTTGGCCATGATGACCTCGTCACCTCCTGTGGCCAGTATTGAGGTGGAGTAGATTTGTAGGAACTCACTCGGGTTGACGCTCCCATCATACTTCTCTGGCGTGTGTGGCCGGAATTTGTGGGGCCAAACCACCCTTCGCAGGTGGGGAGCTAAGGCTGCGCAACCACCTCCTGTGCTTGCGGGTGGCAAGTTTGGCGCTGCATGGCTATAATGAGCTGGCTGCGCCGCGTATATCGGTTGCTGGGGTATTGCGGCCGACGCTTGGTGCGGCGGGGGCACACCATATGCTTGCGGTGGAGGAGCAGCAGCATACGCTTGGTGCGGGGGAGGCGTCATGTACGCCTGGTGCTGCTCGGGAGGCGCCGCGTGCGCCTGACGCGGTGGACGATCGTCGTGCACCTGGGCCCCGACACCGGGCAGGCTGTAATCAGCTTCGAGGTTGCGGCGTCGCTCCCGTTGTCGCTAGTTGTGCATGCCTCCTTGATGTATTACGTTTATGCTAAGCTAGTTGTGCATTAAGAATCACCATTTGTCTAGTTGCTTAGGTTTTTGAGGATGAATACCGGACTAGTCCAGTCCATGCACGGACAAGTCCGCTCCCCCGGACTAGTCTGTGCCTGTACACCGGACAAGTCTGATTTTTCTGAACTCAGAACCTAACCTGTCAATTCCTCAATGCAATTCCTTATTATTCTTTCTCACCCATGCCTTGTATCATCCATTATCATTCATGTCTTGCTCAACTCGTTCTCAGGACATGTCGAGCACGAATGATGAGATTTCTGACTTTGAGGCCGAGATGGACCATGAGGTAGCACCTCGGCCCTCGACGAGCCTTGGCAAGAAACGCCAAGAGCGTCCTTCTGAGTCAGCTCCATCTCCTCCACAGGCTCGGAGGAAAGTGCTAGCGAAGAAGCCGGCCTCCAAGGTGCCAGCTTCTAGGGCTACCGCTGGTGGTGGCCCTAGCTCGACAAGTGCCCGTCTAGCCAAGGGCAAGGGTAAAGGAATAGCAACGGGTCCAGTTGGCCCGTTGAAGCTGCATGCTCCGAGGGAAGGGATTCGGGACCCCACTGAAGAGAAGTTTAATGGAAAGGGCAGTGACTCAGCGACCAAGTTCCACGGTGTGGATTGTTACAGTCATCCAAAGCAAGCTGCAGATGGAAGATTCTGGAGCAATTTTCATGCTGACTATTACAAGGCTGTATACCTGCAGATGAAGACACCGGTGGTGCACAGTCAGTGGATTGACTGGGCACATCTTGAGAAGAAGAGATGCTTCGCATTTGATGAAGTGATTGCGGCAGCTGAAAGACATGGCTTGAAGGACATCTTTGCCTTCAAGTACAATTGGAATGATGAAGTGGTGGCCCAGTTCTATGTCACTTGTCACTTTGCAAGCGATGAAGAAGAAAGGGTGACTTGGATGACTCATGGATTCAAGTACACTATCACATATGAGGAATTTGCAATGATGTTGCATCTTGACACCTCGAGCAATGATAATGTGATCATCCACAATGTTGGTGTCATCGAGAAGGAAAGAATGAAATTCCTTTATGAGCCAAACTCAAAGTTCAACCATCCCTCCACAAAGAACATGAAGTCCTTCTTTGTGGTCCTGAATAGAGTTTTGAGGAAGATGATTGCTCCCAAGGATAGAGATGCTGGGAGTGTGCAGGGTTATCTTCGGACCCTGATGAGAGTGATAAGCAAGGATCGTCAGTTTGATGTGGCTGACTACATTTGGAACGATATGGTCAACATCTCTAGTACTCCCAACTGATCATGTGGCTATGCCCCTTATCTCATGTTTATGATTGAGAAAGTCACAGGGATCGAGTTTGTCAAGGATGTGGCGCACACACCATTGAGCCCTCAGAAGCCTCAACAAGCAAATGTCCAGGCTGCTCCCTCGCCGGCCTCCAGTCCTGAGGCTCCGGCAAGAAGTGAAGATGCAAGAGCAGCCCCTGCCAGTAGAGCAACTCCTCAAAGGGGATCTGCAAGTGGGATCTTCAAGTACTTGGTTGCTATATTTGCTTCCTGCAAAAAGGCCGAAGTGAGGGCCCACAAGCTGAACGAGAAGAGAAAGGAAGACATGAAGTATGTCAAGGCAAATGTGAAGCAGATTTGCCAGAAGTTGGAGATCGACCCCATTGGGTCTCCAGTGATTTCTGAGGACTCCGACCCTGACATCACCGGGCTCGGGCCCTTGACCCCCTTCGAGCTTGCCTACTTTGGTATTGGGGGCTCGAGTGGCTCCACACCTCCTCCTCCTCCTCCTCAGCCTGAAGACGACGATGAAGACGATGAGAGGACCGACAGCGAGGAGTGAAGACTTTAGGACCCTCCTCTCCTTCTTTTTGGTGTCTTGATGTCAGTCTTAGCTGGAGGATGCGAGGAGAGAGCTCTCTTTTATGCTTTTTGACTATTTTGTGGGTTGTAAAACTTTTACTATGTTCTTATGATGATTGTGGTCCTGTAATGCATTATTTTGATCTACTTGAGAAGTAATTGTTGAAAATTGTGTTGTTGCTCCTAGAATGACATATATGCTTGATTTTGGTTGATTAATGTCAACTATGTCATTCTCATTGTTTCAATGTACTTAGATATGCATCCCACCATAAAGAATGCACATATGGATTATGCTTTCATTGCTTGATGTATTTTAGACTTATATGTGCATACTTTATGAAAATATCAATTTTTATCACATTTCGTGAAATCTCAATTGGTTGTCATCAATCACCAAAAAGGGGGAGATCGAAAGTGCATCTAGGAATCCCTTGTGAGTTTTGGATGATTTATAACAAGCAAATGAGATCCTAACCTCTTTGTTGAGATGAACACATGTTTTAATAGCAAAATAAGCGAAGTGCCAAAAAGAAGGGAGAATGAGGAGCAAAGTGGAAATGAGCTCAAGGAAGAAGAATAGTAGATCAGTGTGTATGGAGTGTGTTAAGGAAACACACCCCAAGAGCTCAATCACAACTAAACACACACATTGCACAAATTTATACAGGATCGGACTAGTTCGATTGACACCGGACTAGTCCGATATCCTTTCTGCACAAGATCGGACAAGTCCGATATCTATTGGACTAGTCCGATATCTCTCTGACTAGAATCGGACTAGTCCTCCCCAGTGCGGACTAGTCCTCAAAACACTTCACAAGTCACACAAAATCGGACAAGTCCGATCACACACTGGACTAGTCCGATATCTTTCTGATGTAATCGGACTAGTCCGATATTAGCACAGACTAGTCCGAAAAACTCTCTGACCTAAATCGGACAAGTCCTCCAAGTGCGGACTTGTCCTCATAACCACTTAGGGTTTCACTGTCCGGACAAGTCTGATGACAATCGGACTAGTCCGAAGATTTCCAGAAGCGAAATCGGACAAGTCCGCTCCTAGCCGGACTAGTCCGATATTTCGCGACACTTAGGGTTTGCTACACACAGCACATCAGACTAGTCTGGTGTCCACCACGGACTAGTCCGATCTTTCTAAACCCTAACGGTCACTTTTAGAAACCCCATATAAATAGAGGTGCACGACCCAACTTTAATATCTCTCGAACCCTAGCGCCGTCACACCTTCCAAGAGCCTCAAAAACACATCTCTCCACGAAATCTAAAGCCAAAAAGATCAATCCCTTGAGGATACACATTGAAACATTGGAGAGACACGTTTCATCACACTTGAGCTCTTGGTTTGATTCTCTAATACACTCCTGTGATTTTCATTATAATCTTTTGAGTGTGTTCTTGGTGGAGTTGTGATTGTAATCTAGGGGAGCCCTCAACGTGTGAGAAGGCCCCTTAAATTCGGTTATTTACCCCTTTGTGATAAGTGGAAGAGGATTGACCTTCGCGGCGATCCGACGAGGGTAGGGTTGGAGAAGACCCGGTCCTTTTGTGGACTCCTCAACGTGGATGTAGGTTGCCTCTGTGGGAGCCGAACCACGGGATAAATCACTTGTGTCTTGCTTTGTGTTCATTGTTCTTATTCATTATAACAATCTAGAGTTTGAATCAATATTGCTTACTTTAAATTGAATCACTAAGTATAAGATTGAATTGTGATATATCCTAGTACATCATCTTGCAACATTTAAATTAACTGTATATTTCTGCTGCATATATTGTATAATCAAAGTAATCGATCAAACTTAATCAACCTAGTCGGTACACACCGGACTAGTCCGCACTTTACCGGATTAGTCCGATATCTCAAGTTTTGATCTGGTGATTAAGTGTTGTAGGTTCCGACAAATTTCAAAAAAGCCTATTCACCCCCCCCCCCCCCCCCCTCTAGGCCACATTCAGTACATGATGCAATGCTCTTTCTTTTCACCGAACAGAGTTGTGGTTTCTTGGCCTATGAGGATGCTACTTGCTAGTGATTTGGACTCATGGTGCTTAGCGAACTAAACATAGGCTGGACTGATGGGCTTACAGTGGGAGCAGCGATTGACGGTCGCGTACCAAAAAATACGGATCAACAGGCGGTACCTGGCCACAGTACGACCTGTGTCGTACCCAACCTCTGGCTCAAGGAGGAATGCATCGCCCGAGCCCCAACCGTCGAGGTCAGGGTAGGAAACCCGCCCTAGCCCGAGCTCAAGCTCGAGCTCGGGAGCAGGAAGCAGACAACAACATTTAATGTGGGCATGGGCTAAAGCAGGTGAGCGGACAATGACATTTAATGTGGGCATGGGCTAAAGCAGGTGCCCTCGTTACTGAAAGGACAACCACACACGACCTAACTCTGCCATAGAGCATAGTGCCTGCTGATGTCCTTCTCGTCTCGTCCCCTTCAGCGCAGCAGCGTGCGTGCACCACATTATGACGCAAACCAGTGACAAGACCGGAGTAGATATACGGTGACGACTTTGATGACTCGAGGGAGACCGGGAAACTCGCCAGAGAGATATGGAACATTGTACCACCCGCCCCATTTATGAAGAGCCGGGGTAGATAGTGCTCTACCGAGCCGACTATAAAAGGGGTCCGATGCTACCTTCTCGAGGGACGAGAGAGAGTTCCGCAAGAGACTTGTTTGTAACCTCCATTACAACATCATTTGAGCTAACAAAGATCAAGGGAGCGGTCGAGACTGGACGTAGGACATTTGCCCGAACCAGTATAAGTCTCTTGTGTCTTCGTAGCTAGACCATCGGGGACGAACACGCGACTACACGGTACTTGTCAGTGACAAAAACACCAACAGTGGTAGGCAAAGAACATGGGAGCAGTGGTAGTCAAAGGTAATGTAGTTAAGAGTTTCTTTGGAATATTTGACGTGTGCTTAGGTTTTCTTTAAGTGTGTTGAGCCAGAGGTGGGTAGGGTTTTGCCTTGTCTTGATGTTGAATATTTTTGAAAATTTTGGATTGCAACGTTGGTTATCTGACATTTCTTATGTTTGTGCACTATATTGTGTTTGGCAGTCATTATTTACCCTTTTCAATGTTTTTTTCAGAATTACGAAACGATCACAAGGATATTACTAGCAAAATTGAGAAGAACCTGGAGATTTTACACTCAGCAAAGCTGTCAAGGAGTGAGCAATCAACCTCACGGCAGTCTGGTAAGTCTTCAGACACTATCTCCCATTACTGGAAGTGTGCAATCAAGCTGTTACATCTGTGGCCAATTTTAGGAACCGGATTTCTAACAGTAAATATCTTGTTTGGAACATGAAAATACTGTGTACCCATAATTTCTTTTATAGAATTTGCTTTGTTATACTTGTGACTTTGTATAAACAGTACCATCAAAGTTGTGTCTTGGTGACAATGGAAAGTTGGAAACAGCAACTTTTGTGATATTAGAGATTTTATTACCTCTACGCAATTATGATATTGTCTTTTTTGTTTCAGTTAACATTCACTAATTCACTATGGCCCAAGTAAATCCTGTAAGCATTTTATTTTCTACGTGTTACTTATCCTGCCACTTGAAATGCCCTCAATAAGAAGGAATTGGCAATTTGATGGTGATATTCGAGGGGTAAGGGCAGAAATATAAAATAAGCAAGTGATAACATTATTCTTGAATTCATATATTTGGAATGGCCCAGTTTATATTGTGCGCACTCAGGAAGTTGTTTATATGAATTCGTGTGTTCAACTTCAAGGCCTGTAGTACGTTGAAAAAGGCCCAGACATACCAGTTAAATCATAAACAAAAAGCGGTTATGGTTTCTAATATCTATTATTATTATTATATCAAAATAAATAAATAAAGTTGTTGAGTTTCATATCTAGCCAACCCCAACGTGGTTGGGACAAAGGCTTGGTTGTTGTTGGTTTCTAATATCTATGTTACTTCATTTCATGCAGATACAACAGCTTCAACACACACTGTGTTATCTCAGAGTGAACCAATGGAAGAAGATCCTGTGACCAGACTTCCTTTTGCCTTGATTGATGATATCGCAGATGGTTCTCCTGCTGCTATGGATGGTTTGCAACTTGGAGATGAGATAGTAAAATTTGGGAATGTTGAAGCTGGCGACAGATTGCAAGAAAGGCTCATGTCTGAAGCTCTTTCCAGTGAGGACAGTCAAGTACCTTTAGTCATCATTCGTCAGGGTTCATCTATGAATTTAACAGTTACACCAAGAAAATGGCATGGAAGAGGGCTTCTGGGGTATGTTTTACCTATCTTTCAATTTTGCGATCATTCTTTGTATTACTTTTCTAGTCAGTATCAGTAAAAGTTTCAGTAGCTGAACACACCACACCTCTAAGAACTCATATCCACATGTTTTCCGAGATACAATTGTGGAAGCTGCAAGTATTCTGCTTCTAGATTTGACAAATATATCAACAACAAGAACAACAAAGCCTTTGTCCCGAACACGTTGGAGTAGGCTAGATATGAAACCCCACATAATCGTATGTAAGATCTAACAAACCTATACTAATGAAAAATATAGTTGCTCAACTCTTTAATGTCACCAAGTTAATATGATACCTCAATGTCTCATGTGTGACAAGTGACATGGCCATCTGTGGTGCACTGCCCGAATGATGGTGTTATGGTTTTTGTACTATTTTATCTGGAAAAAGAATCCGTTCACAAAACACTTTTGGCTATATTCTTGTAGGCATTTAGGGGAATCAGAATAACTAGAAATTGGAACAGATGTAGATTGTAGGTAACTGCAGACAAGTGTTGCTGTCAATCTATTGCTACAATTTGAAACATTTTTGTTCTTTCTTCTTCCCCTTTTTTGGGGGCATCACCACATTACGTGCTAAATGCCAAGTGATTAGCTTTCGTCTGTTGAGCATAGCATCCAACAAATGTTTCTTGTACATTTGGTTTGTAAAATCTAATGAATATTTGACGTGGGCCTCACTTATGATGTGGAAGAGTTCATCCATAGACGTGGCACATCGGACTGCTGATTACAACACCTGCTTTTTTCACGTGTCTCTTCTTTATTAGTTTTCTTGTACTCCCTCCTTTCTTGAAAGATTGTCACCTTCTAGTACAAAAATGAACTAGAAGGTGACAATCTTTTGAGAAAGGAGGGAGTATTTCGCTCTGTTTTCTTTATTATAATTCTCAGCTGGCGTGTTAGTAACTTGTGCACGAGCTAACTGATTCTCGTTTCTTTGTGGATGACATGTTAAGTGCAACTTTTCCGTCCTCCCTTTTTCTCAATCTGGTTTCTTGTTCTTGCAGATGTCATTTCCGGATCTTATGAATCATATTCATCATGAACAAAATGAGATGGTTTCATATTTGGGCCTGTTGAAAGACTCCAGCAGGAGTTGAAATTCCAGCATCAACTGAATGTGCACCTTACAGAAAAACGCTTAATGTGTGTACTTATCGCCTCTGGCAGTGTTTGCAAGATACTCTGTAAACCAGGTTAATGTGGTCTGATAGTTGAAATTTTAGCTTTGTACATTGCCCCATCTTATGGCTTGAAACTTCCATGTTCCTCTCCTTTTCAAGATCGCGTTGACAGTATTATCAGAAATCTTGAACGAAGTGAACTAGGTAAACAGCACCTGAAATCTTTCAGTTGCTGATCTGAGCGTATATCTGTTGTTGATGCTTATGTGTGATGTAACGTTTCAGGAAATGTGGCACCTGAAACCTGTCAGTAAGGCTTTGGGTAGTGGTTTTGGACTTATTCAGAAAGTACAGATGGTTAGGAATTTCAGGAAACGTCGGTTCCTTTCTCCTTTTGCTCCTCATCAATTATAAATTTTGGAAGGGGCGCCGCTTCAAAAACAGTCAACCTTTGTTTTTTCGGTAGAAAATAGAAGTCGAATCCTGTGATTAGGATAATCAACCTGAACTACCCAATATGCAATGCAGTTGGAAGTGTTCAGACACTCGCCGACAATTACTGAACCCAGAAAGGCATGCTATATATGATTGTATTCGTTGCTAGATAGTAATCTAAAGAAGAACAAAAACAAATGATATGATAGTGTGCAGATTGCAAATATTTAAACACAGGCGAACCGCCGAAGTAAAGACCGGCGAACTAACTGATGTGAAGGTCTGGCCTACTGGATTCTTCTTCTCTAATCCTGTAGCAACCTCGAAAGAGTTTTGTCGCGTTGATGATTTTGTATGTGTTACATCATGGCAGACATGGCTACTCATTGCTCTACACAGGGTTTTCCTACGAAACTTCTGTTCAAATC
The DNA here is from genome assembly GCA_036927565.1 of Tuctoria greenei. Taxonomy (NCBI): domain Eukaryota; kingdom Viridiplantae; phylum Streptophyta; class Magnoliopsida; order Poales; family Poaceae; genus Tuctoria; species Tuctoria greenei. Next base: position 11,403,063 of record JAYESD010000011.1, on the reverse strand, counting down.
AGGCCAGCATTACCTACTCTGAGCAACAGATATTCCCGGACTCTAGCCATTTGCACAGGAACAATCCCGGGATGCTACAAATGTATTTTAGGCTCAAATTGATGAACTATAATCAGACGTTCTAAAAAGGAGCTGAGACATGTATCAGAGAAACAAACCACCAGCATTCACATGCCATGATTGTTTATTTCAACACGCTTGTGATGCAGGATCTGGTCACACCATAGCGATGAAAAATCTTAAGGGGACCCCCCACGAGCTTGAACGAGGCATGTCGCAACGTCTACAAATGATTAGAGATACGGACCGGCCAGATATTTTTTTTTTCGATAAGGGAGACCGGCCAAGATTATTAGACAAATGGACGAAGAACAGGGCCAGCCAAAATATGGTTTGTGATAAACAAAACGTTAAGAGGAACATGACAAATGGAGCATCACTCGCTAGGAATGCAACTCAAAACGTATATGATGACGATGCGGGGGTCACCAGCTTTCATACAAAATTCGTATTATAGCAGTGAAGCACCTGGCGTTATTCGGCATTCAATCTAGAGCAATGAGAGATGTATGTATACTGCTGCCACGTGCTTGATCGATTTAGACTAAAAATGTCTGGACATCTCGCAGATGTGTCCACATGTTTTGGAAAATACATCTGCAGTGAAAGCGGCAGGTCTTCTCTCTTCTGCCTTCCAGCGTCAACAAATGTGCAAGATAGTGAGATAAATATGGTATGTCGACGCCACAGGTGCGATATGTATGCCCGCCTGCTTGTGGTGCACCTTACAAGAATGCTGGTGATTTCATTATGGCTAAGATTGTGCAGACACATTCCAGGTCGAGGTTCAGCTGAAAGCTGATTAACTGAAACATTGAAACACTTTGCTTCCGCGTCCTCTTCTATTATCTCCCTCTGCCTCCGAAAATTTATCGCTTTACAATTCAAAAATGAACTATAAAACGGCAAACTTTCAAAAACAGATGGAGTACATAAATTTAATAGATTAAAAAAATTATGTGAACATGATACTTTTTTATTGGGAAACAACTATGAATTTATATTTAAGTAATATAGAATCCGTGGTGCAATTTATCAGTCACCGGTGGTATCTCAAGCCCACCAGCTGGTGGCATAACTTAGGACCAGGAGGGCGTACGTAGCGTGTGGGGACAGATAAGAAAACCGCACCTTGTTTGTACAGTCACATCACAATCCTTGAAAACCTTTAAATACCTGCTCTTCAATTCGTCTTCTAATAAAACTCAGAAGAATGCTCGATGATGTCGGTTCTTCTTTTCTTTTATACTACTTCTGTCTCAAAAAAATTGTCACTTTGTAGTTTAAAAATAAACTACAAAACGACAAATTTTTTGAGACGGAAAGAGTACTTCTTATGTATGTATTACTTGCGAAATCAGGTAAGAACACATGGCCCCCCCCTTTCTACTTCTACGTCTATTGGTTGCGTATTGAGAATGCATTTTTCTAAACATGTTCCAACTTGTTCATATGATAATCAGGAACGTACCCTGAAGCAGATATCTTAAGTTGTTTTCTGTTGCATCCAAAGTTCAGACCAAGCTTACCAACAACTGTCTGGTATAGACAACGATACAAAATAATCCTCGGTTCATGTACGGCTACTATGTTAGGATATCATAGTTTCTAGATTATTCCCTATACATGGTTAAACTAAGCCACCGTCATTAGACTGGTGAACTAACGGATTGGAAAATGTAGCCTTCTTCATTACCCAAACAAGGTGGTCATAATATATGAGATATTCAGCATATATTGGAGGAAGATCAAATGCCAAAATTAAACATGGCAATTCCTTTCTCTGTAAGTTCTTTTAGTTCTGTTAGTACTGTCAAAATAACTAGCTGCAGCCCACATAGATTGTTGGATTTCCGCGGTGACTCAAATTTTGTCAACCTTTTTGTGTCTCTAGTCACTCGGCTGTAGCTAAGGATGCGTTGTACTGTTGATCACATCTGTTTTAACGGTACTAATTTTTATGATTGAATTTCCGGGCAGCTCTGCACGAGTTTCATAGGAACAATCCCCATGTTCCAGGAAAGAAAACTGAGGAGGGATCCCACAAGAGGTCCGTAACAACTCTGCTCATGATTGATCTATAGAGATCTCAACTTGCCAAGTTGATGTTTTGAGCTAGTACAAAATAGAATAACAAAGTGATCATACTACATTGATCTTCTGGAGTGCGCAGATCCATGACGTGGGCCACTCTTCATCATATAAAAGGTGTAGTTAATCTTAGAGCAGCGAGAGGTGTATCTAGCCAGGTCTACCACGCACGGGCTGCCGGCCTGCTCCGTTTTTGGCGCGAGTACCGTCCTCCACATCAAGACATGCAGTCATGATCACGAAATTGAAAGGAGTACCGAGTACGCACACACACAGAGGTCACCTGCGATCACGGATCGCTCGAACGGATCCTCTGCAGTCTGCACGAACCACGGAGCCTTCTTCACCGACCAGTCCGTCTCACACGGCCAACCGCCGCTTGACTAGCCGACCTCCCGCCGGCGAGGAAGGATTGAGTCACAGCTCGCGCGCGGCGCCTTGGCACGCAAGCGTCAATACTCTATCTGCCCACGACGGCGACGGCCGATGGCCGGTTTGGACGTGGCACCAACCGCGCTCGAACCTTCTGCAGTGCCTCGACGCGCGTCCGTCCGCTTCCCCCTTTCTTTTCCTCCAGTTCCACCCACCACCTGGCCGCCGCGCACTCTACTCCAACCCAAGCCCCCTGCGTTCAGCTGCACTACTTAACCGGCTCACCATCTGTTCTCGCCATTCGATCGCCGGCCTCTCTCTCGTTCACTCATCATACACTCACTTTACTCGCATCGATCGCTGACCGACGTCGCTCGCCTCCGGCCCACCGCGTGCGGCGACGGCATGTCGGCGGTGGCTCATCCCCGTGTGGCGCGGAGGCTATCTCTGTCTCCTGGGCCGGCCGGGAGCGGCAGGGACAAGCAGGAGAGGGAGAAGCCGTCGTCCCCGGCCTCGCGCGATCAGGAGACCGATAACAAGCCCAGGAAGAGGCTTCCGGCCGCGGGTGTCCCGTCCTTGCTGCTTCGCCGGCAGGAGCTGCTGCTGCGCCGTGGTGCCTCTGCCGGCGGGCGAACGGGGACTCTGCGCTACCCGCCCCCGTCGTCGCTCACCGCGTCGTTCGCGTCGGAATCGTCCACCGACTCGATCTGCAGCCGGGCGTCCACCGGCAGGATCGGCCGCCCGGCTGCCCGGCGGAGGGCGGTGGGGTCGGCCGGGCCTCCTGCTGCTCGACCGACGACGGCCAGGAAGGCGGACAGCGCTGTCACCGCTGCTGTGGCCATGGGAGGTTCGGTGAACGGTGATGCAGCGTCGCCCCCGGCGGGGCCGGCGAGGTGCCCGTGGGTTACCCCTAATACTGGTAGGTACATGGTCAAAATTAATCAAGTGTTTTTTTGTGATATTTGTGAGTGAAGACAAAATAAACGCTGATACCGACACATAAGTACATGAAAATGGCATATAGATGCATAGTTTGGATTTCTGCACCTTGCAGTATATATGATCGGTTAGCCATATGCATCACAAACAATATGTTCATAGTACAGTAATATTCCATCTATCTTTGAAAATTTATTATTTTACAGTTTAAAAATAAATTACAAAACGACAAATTTTTAACAACGGAAAGAGTACTTAGATAACAAAAGTGCAACCCCGCTTCTTGGATCCCAGTCTTTAGCTCGAGCTTGGATATTTGCTAATTATAGTAGTTCTATACACGTACAATTTGTTTGTGACAGACCGACACTATGTATTTCGTCAACTTACGAGTAGGCTTCTCAAAAGATTCTGCCTATTCATCTGAAGCCATAGATAGTATTTTTGTTTTTTTAATTAGATGTTAGGTTACGAGTGGTTATGATTTGTGGTGTTTGCTTCTCTCAAAGTATACGCGCCTTATTATGAGGTTGGTATCTGTTTGTTTGCTAAAAATTTCCGTCTCCTTCAGCGTGTGGGTAGAATCTTTCAAAACATACTGTGGATTTATTTTCACCTGAATACACAGACACAGTTTCTTTTATATCATAACTGTAGAAAAATAATCATATTATTTCTTCGGAATAAGCTGAAAAATAGATGATAGTTTCTGCGATAAAGCCTTGAACAAGAACATATTCCTTCATTGATGTTACTTTCATCTCAAGAAAGTAAAGCAGATCCTGTGACACTATATACAGATACGTATCGTTAATCGATGATGGTAAAGATCATGTGACATCAAGAACGTTTGGTAGCATAAAGGGCACAATAAAAGATGCACTGCAATGTTGGGTGGGCTGTCCGTTATCTAGCAACTTGTTAATTCTATAATCCAAAGGGATCCCATTACTCACTGACTACCTGATGTCGGTACTATATTTGTTCAAACGTACGTATAGTTCATCCAACACTTTCAAAATATAAGTTTTAAACTCTAAACTGAATAATAAACAGTACCATTGCAATTAACCAGAGTAATCATTCTGCTAACCTGTCTACTGGCTACCATATAGCCCAACGGCAAACAGAAATACCTCCTTTTAAAAATCACCTAAAAGCATCATCTCAAAATAGGTTCTTTTGGATAGCGCTACAGAGACCAATGCCACCTTTTCTTTCTAAGGATATATGCTTAGGGTATTTCTATTGTCTAAAATAATGACCAATATTCTCTCAAAATTATTGGCCAATATTTTGATCTGACAGTGTAGAATTGTTATCTTCTATATCTACCAGTGCTAGCTAGTATTTTGTTAAGTCAAAGGTAGCATCAGAAAAAATAAGAGTGGTAGACAAGTAATTATTTTTTTTATAGTCACATTAGTAATCTGATTAATCTATTATGTTCAATAATCTAATAAATAATTATGGCTAACAGGTTAGTCTGCCTGATAAGTGCCCTCTGTGGAATAAAATGTAAATTAGTAAATTAATAGTTCAATTCTAAAATTACCCTTAAAATAGTATCTAGTAATTTTAAAAGTATACTGATGATTATTTTGGGCAATAAAAGTCCTCTATGCGTAATCATTATTGTTCGTACTTCTTAGTTTATGTACAACTTTGCATATTTTCTGCAAAACCATAGGCAGCTGGACAGGGCCAGGCTAAGGGGCGTGCAAGCAGTGCGACGGCACAGGGCCCCTATTTTTCAGGGGCCCCCATCGTGCATTTGTACAGGTTTTTTCGACTGGTATAACAATGAGCATCGTCTTTCATCCGTACTGCATGAAAAAACAACAAACTAGCAAGAGTTAAGTATTGTCACGAGTTAAGTACGTGTAATGAAACATCTACAACATTTGGATCTGCATCCTACGGTCCGTTGCCTGTTTTTTATCTAACTCCGTCCACCGGGTGGAGGAGTGGTGGAGGTTAAATAAAAAAACACATTGCTCGTAGGATATAGATTTAATGGTTGAGATGCTTGATTGCACAATTGCACCAAACATATCATTGCATTATAATCGTTCCTTTTTAATATATTATATTATTATATAAAATATCACTAATATATATATGTGGTTATAGTGTATAGTTCTTTTTTCCTTAAATATAAGACTATTTTTTCCAATTTTGTAAAGGGCCTCGTATTTTACCGGTCCGGCCCTGCAGCTGGAAGTGCTGCATTTGGAGTTCCTTTCTTGTTACTTTTGCTTAGTTGTTGCAGTGATTTGCAGTTGCACCATCTTTTGTCCCACATACTGTGAAAGAACTGTCTAAATCGCTTCGATTTGTAGCTTGAATAACTTTAGAACAGAAAGTATAAACTAGGATGTTCACTGTTCAATCCCTTTTGTCTTTTTCCTACTCTGCTACTCATCAGTCTTACCTTCTGCCTTTGTTCAGACACCTAATAGCCTGTTCGGCCGTGACCCCTTCCTTCAATGACAGAAATATTCTGCACGTAATCTCGAAGTCTAGAGAAGTGTCAACGATAATTTCAAATGATAAATGTTCGGTCTAATATAATTCTGCATCATTCCTAAAAAACGATCTAATATTTTCCAGGTATAAAATGCTTACTGTTTTCTTATAACACTAGTTGTCTAAAACCAACATTATTCTAATCTGACAGCCCTTAAAATTGTTCAGTTTTATTTCCGTTGATAGAATGACCAGTTGCTTTCAGCTGACTATAAGGATTTCAACGATTTAACCTTCCAACAGATCCTTGCTATGCAGCTTTCCATGACCAAGAATGGGGAGTCCCAGTACATGATGACAAGTATGCTCTAAAACTGATAAAACCGACTACACTTTATTTCTCAGACCTACGGTCAGCAATAAATTATAAAGTTACAATCTTCAGTCTTAAACTGCAGGAGACTGTTCGAAATGCTTGTTCTGTCTGGTGCACTAGCTGAAATGGCATGGCCTGTGATTCTCAGCAAGAGGGAGACCTTCAGGTATAGTGTCCATTTTCTGAAGATTTTTTAACAGCTGAAAAAAAGAAACACTTCAAAGGCCCTGAGATAAAAAAATAAGCATTGCGCTCCACAGGGAAGTGTTCATGGATTTTGAACCCGTCTTGGTGGCGAAGCTGAACGAGAAGAAATTCTTGGGGCCGTGCAGCCCTGCTAGTTCCCTGCTGTCAGAGCACAGGGTGCGTATAATCATCGAAAACGCTCGCGAGTTGCTCAAGGTACCTTGATCTTATCATCCCGTGCTAGCTTAGGTGCTATGCTATCCATCTTTCTGCACCTGATATCGATCTTTATCCATAGCACTTAATTCATTCTGTTCACAGGTCATAGATGAATTTGGATCGTTCGACAGCTACTGCTGGGGCTTCGTGAGCGACAAGCCCCTGATCGGCCGGTTCCGGCACATGCGGGAGGTGCCGCTGAGGACCGCGAAGGCCGACGCCATCAGCCAGGACCTCATGCGGAGGGGGCTCCGCAGCGTAGGCCCGACGGTGGTCTACGCCTTCATGCAGGCCGTCGGCATGGCCAACGACCACCTCGTCAACTGCTATCGCTTCGAGGAGTGCTGCACCACCGCCACTGACGCGTGTGATGAACACGGTGATCAGCCGCCACCGGCGGCGGCGGCGGCGAGCGATCCGGAGGTGAGCATGGTCTGTGGGCTGCTGCAGTGTGTCGGTTTCGAGCCCCCGAGAGCGGCCACCGTGATCAGCATCTCATAGCAGTCAGGTGTTACAGTTAGTTGGCACTAGCTATGGCGACTAAATAGGGAGTTCAGTTCACTTGTGCCCCACGTGTACAGTTCTTGATTGACGTGGTGGCCGCTTTTTTTTGTTGTTGTTTTTCTTGGCGTTGCGAAGAGTGTTGTGCTTAGTGTGTACATGGTCGTTATTGATTTGAGGTTTGGGCAATACGTTTGATTCAAATTGACACTACCAGAAAGGTTAGTTATCATTGGCTTTTGTTTATTGGCGGTCCCTTAGTCCGCCACTACAAATGGTTACTTACGGCTCATCACTAAAAACCTACTCCCTCCGTTCCTTATTAAATGTCGTTTCAGACAAGCAGAAACAATTAAAATTGATCTGCAGTTGGCTATCTTAACGACAAATATATTGAAATCGAGAGAGTATTTTATAGTGAAACGGAGGGAGTATTTTAGAGTGTTTGGCATGGCTCCAGAGTCAAACTCCATAAAAGAGCTCAAAAATATTGTCAAACACCCAAACTGTTTGAAATTTCTGTTAGTGGACCTGTAGTCATAAAACTGCATCAAGGCTTTTTGTTTTTAGAAAGGGGGCATCAAGACTTTTATTCAAAACATCAAATATCTATGCTGTATAGAAGCCGTTTATTCAAAAAAAATTACAGTTACATTTCAGCCATACTATTTTAAAAACAGTCCGATGGGCTTCTGAAGTTCGGCCCAAAATAAATTAACAGGTCCAATAACAGACCAAAATAAATTAACAGGTCCAATAACAACGAAGGGTAAAATTGGCAAAACATTCTAAAATCTTTCTTTTTGGGAGCTGATAACACTTTGTCAGCCAAACACCTCATGTAACAACTCCATCTCCACAACAGAGTTGCTCCACTCCAGCATTTTAAAGCAGAGTTACTCTACTGCAATGTAGAGCCATGCCAAACACGTCTTTATAGTATTAGTTTAAGATGATGTGTAAACGTGTTCATATATCACATTACATGTTAAATTAGTTACACGTAATGTGGAGACGATCGATGCAGATCCAAAGTTGGAAGATTGTTCTGTGATTTGATACGCAACACCAGAAAAGTCACTTCCTTGGGCTTCTGTTAGATCTCAGATGTGACCGGAGAGTGGAAGCAGAGGCTAAAAATATGTCCAACGACGTGATTAAAGACTTAATAAAGTTGAGCCGTTGCGCTGTCCTTCTCACCGCTTTTAGACAAAGGGAAAGGAAAGCACGGGAATTAAACGAAGGCAACAGCGCAGGGTTAGGGCGCATGCGTCACGACCGAAATTTAACAATACTGTTCGACGATCGGCAATGAAGTGGTGATGCTGCCAATCATCCAAGCAGCTGTCTTTCTTTTAGTTGTAGGGATAAAGCCTCCCATTAAACTATTGAGCTATAACGAGGACAATCTAGAAAAGCGGTGATAGAAGGGTAGGTAGTGTAAAACGTTGTTCTCTGTAATTGAAATTAATCTATAGAACACCTAGCTATTCTTCGATTGTCATATGGCTAGCTATACGTATTTCTTTTAATCTTACTCCAGCCTTTGTGTATCCGCAAAGCCAGATCCAATGATCGGTTTGAAACTTATCAAATCTTCGTTGGAGCAAGAGTCATCTGTAAAGGTGTTTTTTTGGCTGCTGTTTTCTGTTTTTATTTTTCTATTGTAATGCTGAAGAAACACTTCGATGTCTTTATCGCAGATGCCGGAGTATTGATCATCGTTCTATTGCATATCTATAATGAGACGCATTAGTTTTTCTTGTCACTCGATACTGGACCGGTTTGTGGTGCGTCTTGCGCCGTGCGTGGCCTGTGCGCTAATTAACCGTGTAGTTGGACGGGCAAAAGGCTGGATTAGGCCGGAGCAGAGATGCGAGGAGATGGGCCGGTCATCTCTGCACGTCGTTTAATTCTCACTCCTGCACAGAAATTAACTGCCTGATACTGATAGGGTTCCTACCCGCCCGGGTCATGCTCGAGTCCAGTCTTTCTTTACTTATGGCTTAGAGATGCTCTATATTTGCTGAGCATCATCAGTTGGGCGGTCTTAGATTTTCAATTCAATATGTGTGATGGATATATCAGCGGGTAAAATTCTGCAATCATTTAGTACATATTTGAGAGACGTTCTACTGATATATAATACTCCTCCTTTGATTAACGTCTTGATTTTGAGAGTTGAGACACATCACGCCACACGGCCACACTGCCAAAGTAGGCCAGCACACTATTCAAGTCAGCCAGGGCCGGCCCGGCGTGAGGGGCGATCGCTCCGGGCTCCCGAGTTCTAAGGCCACATTTGAATTTATATATACATCACACACACAATTTTATTTTATTATTTAGTCTTATAAATATTATCAAACTATAACAAAGCTTAGTTAAAAAATAGTGCCGCTAGAAAATATAAAAACCAATTGCGGCTTGAAGTAGGCAAGTTACTTATAGAAAATTGACCACCCAATCTTTTTTCTTGGACAATGCAAATTACCGACACAAATCATTTTTTTCTCTGACTTGTCACTTCCGCTTCTCTAACATAACCACGCCCCTACAATCGCCACTAGATTGTTTTAGGTCATGAGGCTACAATTTTGGACCCCTTCCTCTACCCCTCTCCAATGTCGAGAAATAGCACACAATTGGTATTGTGTACGTAATACGAATTTGTTTTGTTTTAGCACTACATAAATTTTCATCATTTTTTTTCAGTATTTGTTCTCTTTAATATGTATAAAATATCTTTCTATGAAGTGTATGTTATAGTAGTTTATGTGATACATGTATCAAACATATTTAAATTGTCTTTAGAAGTGTTTTTCGTTGTAGATTGTGTGCTACATATATCAGTTTATCGCTGCTACTATTGAAATAATTTGTGACATCAAAACTATTATATATCTTTTTAGAAAAAAATATTATTTCTCTCTACCTTTCTAGAGAAAATAAGGTTTTCATAGATTAAATACGTATGTAATATTTTTTATGACTAAGAGCCTCTGATTAGTTCTTGCCGGGCCCCGAAAACTTCAAGACCGGCCCTGAAGTCAGCATCACCGTGTCTCAGACCATCCGCATCAGCATACTCTATACACTATTCTCCTTCAACTTTTACAGTACGTACTCTAAATTACACTGTGAAACAGTGTATCCAGTATGCTTTACAGCGTACCAATGCGGATGGTCTCATGCAGCTAACGGCAGCGCCTCGACCTGCTTGCCGAAGCAGGAGCTGCAGGCGATGGGCTCCTTGATCAGCACGCAGGTGACAGCGCACACGATCGGGCATATCCGGCACGCCAGCGAGCAGATGTCACGGAGGTCGCCGCGGTGCCCTGCCAAGCCCAGTTCCTCAGCGAGCTGCTCGTGCTCCATGAGTTCCCGCAGCAGCGCTCGGACAGCAGCGGCGGCCTCCTTTTTGCTGCCGGGTGACGGCAGCGACGACACCACAGACGGCCGCGCCAGGTCTGACGCCACGGTCAGGTACAAGCAAGTTCGCTGCGTTCTTCCTTCTTTTCCAGTGCTTTTAAGCAAGGGATCAATTAGGATTTACTCTAGGAGAGTACTGTGGATGACTGAACACAGACGCTACGAATGAGCACCAGCTGAGAGATTTCAGTACCCTTCCGTTTAAGAACATAAGCATTTCTGGATTTGATAGAAGTCAAACACTTTCAACTTTGTCTATCAATAACAAACAAAAGAAGATGATGTTTGCTCCAACATAAATGATGGTACTCTATTCATCGTAATACAAACTTTCAAAATATGTAATTGTTTGTATTTGGACTTTATTTTTGAAGACATTGTTAGTCAAAATTAAAGACATTTGACTTTGACCGAACCTAAAAATGCTTTCTTAGATGGGGGAGTACAAAACAAGTGAGCTGACTATGCACTGGTAATTCGAGTTTAGAGATCAGTAACAATATAGCATAAGATGTTCAACCACTCACAGACAGCCCTCTGAATTTTAGTTGGTACTCCCTCTTTTTTTTGAAGTTTGTTATCTTCTAGTACAAAAAAAATAAGAAAGTGACAAACTTTTTAAAAAGGAGGGAGTAGCATTTAGCATAACAATGCCCTAGTTACAATTAATAATTTACTTAAGATTTGGAACTTTAGGCATGTCTTTCAATTCAGAAAGATCATGGAGGACTGAAAGTGGTACTTTCTTCTACTGCAAGGGGGTCACTAATTACATATTTGCCTATAATACAGTCGGAATTCGTGTAAGATGTTATTCTAGTGCCCGCAATTCTTACAAAAGTGAATATCCCCTTTCATTGGTGCCGCACAGTTGTAGCAGAAGTACTGTTTACACCTTCAAAACAAAAAGGGGAGAATATATCAAGAGAACATTTCATCCATTTATCATGGTTATAAAAACGGTGAACTTAATGTAAAACTTGTGGGAATAAAATTTATCCTGGAAACTCAACTAATATGTAAGAACTAGCCAAAAGAAGGATGACACATGTTAGAATATATAACGCCATAGTTTGATTGAAAATACACTTCACAGTTTAAATAAAAAACATACCCAACTCACCAACCCACATGATAATCTTGATTTACATACCTACTGTTAGTTTGAAACTTGTTTGCATGAGGAATTTTAAATAGTGATTGACAATCAGGCAGGGATGCCGATTATATATTGACAAGCAATTTTTAAATAGTGATTGACAATGAGGAATGTAGCCCAGACTGGACATACCTATGACACGAAAGGAGTCGAACAAATGAAAATAAAAACAACCACAAAAAAACATCGCTAGCAATAGGAAACAATTGACGGCAAGGTTAGACAAGAATTTACAGTTTGCGTATTGAACTAAAAACAGCCAAACTATTTTTGACAAGCTGTGCCTCAAATTTACCTTTTTGAGATAATTTTATCTATTACCAAAGCCTTCGGAAATGATATGAGTTCCAATAGGGACATTGGAAGGTAGATATATTACCTGCAGTGCATTAGCAAACACCCAGACTTTCTCGAGACATACATCTTGCATTTGGGACACCTCTGCCATTTTTTCTTATGAGCCAGATTCTTAAGCATCAGATCACCCTGCCCCTTCTTATCATCCCCAAGCTTCTTGAACTCCTCACACTTGATCCCATGGTGCCATGGCACACGGCAGGATGCGCAGAACAGCCGGTGGCAGTGCGGACACTCTGATTCCTTGATCTTCACCGCGTCATCATAGATCAACAGCGCTGAGCAATCCTTGAACGGGCAGTAGAACTTGTCGCCCCCGACGATGTCCTCACAGAGCAAGAGGCTCCACCGATCAAAAAGCTCCGACGGGATGATACCGCGGCACAGATCGATCTCAACTAAACCCTGCTCGCATTCAGGGTCAGGGCACCCGATAATGGCCATGTTCTCGGCAACCTTGGCGGCGACGTACCTCCCCACGCAGGTGTTGCAGAACGCGTGGGCACAGTGGTTCACAAGAAACTTATCTGCGACCAGAACCTTGTCCAAGCAGATGGCGCAGTCGAAATGCTCGCGCTTGAAAGACTTCTTCTTGGACTTGCTCGGTTTGTCTGCCACATTGCGTCAGATTTGAAAAATTAGACAAAATTCCTAGATGACCGTGTCGCATCTCTCGCATCTACATACATAACCTTTATCGAAAAAAAGGTCTACATACATAACCGAGAGTCCGAGACACATTGCAAACTCAGGATTCTAGTAGCAAAGTGTACCTTCAGGTGACAGCTTGCGTTTGCCCTTGGGATCAGGTGGGATTTCTGGAGCGCTGAATTCATTCTTATGAGGAGAGGAGGCCGAGGCGGAAGCGGAAGCGGTGGTTGCGGCGCGAGATTCAAGGGAACGGAGGATTGCCTCCTGGATCTCGATGTCATCGTGGCTGTAGGAGTCGTCGAAGGGGGCGCGCTCGTCGTACTCGTCGGAGGAGACGTAGATGGGAATGTGCGAGCGCCTGCCGTCGGAGGCCTCCATGGCCGGCGAGCAGTTGCGCGTGCGGGGTGGCGGCGTCGAATTGTTTTTGCTTTCAGTCAATAAGGAATGGGCCCGTTTCAACTTCAACAGGCAGCAGAGCTGATTGACGGCGAGATCGCAACGCTTCGACGGTTAGGATAGCATGATGCAGGCATGCGGGAGAGGCCGAAAGTGTTCAGGATTTTAGCCTTGTATTTTATTTTATTTCGAAAACCCTTGATTTTAGCCTTGTTTTTTTTTTGAAAACCCGTGATTTTAGCCTTCTATTGGTGCAATCGTTAGTTGTGTTAACATTAACAATGAAAAAATATGAAGAAAAGGTCTGTGTTGTACATATGTTGAATCGTGTCAACTACCAACATGTAAATTTTGAATTTTAAATTTAACTTGTATGTTAAGAATAAAAAGACAATTTCAATACGGACACTCTCTATTTTTTTTAAATTGACAATGGGTAGTTCAGTTTTGAATTAACCAGCGCTAAGTAAATTAAACTAACCAGCGTCAAATAAAAATAAACGGATGAAATATATTGCACCGACTTGAATTCACCGCACGAGTTATTTGAGTCATGATTTGCTTAAGGGTGGAACAGACAAGATAAGTTGTTTAAGTAGCACTAAGAGCGTCCGCAGTGGCACATTGTAAAGCATACTGGATACACTGTATCACAGTGTAATTTAGAGTACGTACTGTAAAGATAGAAAGAGAATAGTGTATAGAGTATGCTTTAGAGGACGCTGGTGCGAATAGGCTAAGTACGCTTGGGTGGAATAGACAGGGAAATTTTCTGTTGCATCCACACATAAAGATGGCCTTCCTGTTTTCTCACGGAATCAACACCCAAGCTGAAGAATGTAAGACCATCCGTAGCAGTTTCCTCTAGAACTTATTCTATTCCTCTATACTTTTAGTATATCCTCTATATTTCCAGCATTTCACATTAGATACTTAATCTATACTTCTAATAATCTACTGTATATTTACAGTCCAATAAATTTTACAATAGTGAACCAATGCAGATGGTCTAAAGCAAGCGTCTGGAACTGTTTCCGTTCAAATAGCGCAGTAGAATTTGTTGCCGGTAGCGTAATGGACGACAGCAATTGCCCGGGATCAGCAGCGAGCCGAAGTATTAGGATCACTTTTGCAGAAAAAAAATCAACTTTATCATGCAACGAGCTGGACTTCTCTCTTTTCAGAAGAAACATAGTAAAACTGACCTGACGCTGTTAGTATTTCTAGGCAGACCAGGTAGAACATGATGTTAATGCAGATCAGGAACACATATCCTCTGCACATGTGGGCTCGTGAAGCATGGAACTCATATGTCAACCGCAGTAATCTGTATATATAACTAGGTTCATATGATGATGTTGCAGAGACTGTTCAATTGCGACGGCTGTTGTTCACATGGAGGTGGCATAAATGTTGGGCTGTCTTTCTCTTGACATTTCCTGCTTAAGTTGTAAAAGCTACGAGGGAAAGCGTAACAAATAAACCAAATGTGAACGCGAAATAAATTTACAGAGAACCATCTGGTAAAAATACTTCGCAATGCTCTAGTGGTACCGTACTTCTGAGCAGAACTGCACGAGGTGAGCAGAGAGCACTGTGGGGAAGAAAACACACGGGAAGCGACACACGGATAAGACTAGTAAGGCTCAACAGAGTACTTCTGGTCAGAACTCTGCGTGAGCTTCAGGCCATTCACCAGGTTCGCTTACACTTGCTGCAGTGATGGTCGCCCTTGGTCATCGGAGATCCACAGAGGTAGCAAAAGCGGTGTCGGCACCTGAAAATTTCAAGAAACAAGAACGAAGTTAGAGTTGTGCTTGGCACACAAGGATGATCATTCAGACTGCAAGCAGCGAAACAGTACCTGCAGACAATATACACGCAGCCGTCGATCCTCTCCACGAACATCTTGCACTTGGGGCACCTCTGCCATTTCTTCTTGTTAGCAAGGCTCTTCAGCGCCAAATCGTCCTTCCCCTTCTCGTCATCCCCAAGCTTCCGGAACTCCTTGCATTCAAACCCATGGTGCCACGCCACGCGGCAGGATGCGCAGAAGAGCCGGTGGCAGTGCGGACACTCCGATTCCTTGATCCTGTCGGCGCCATCGTTGATCAGCAGCGCAGAGCAATCCTTGAACGGGCAGTAGAACTTATCGCCCCCGACGATGTACTCGCAGAGCGCGACGTTCCACCGATCAAAGAGCTCCGACGGGATGATATCCCGGCACGGTTCGATCTCCACTGAGCCCTTATCGCAACCAGGGTCAGGGCACCCGATCATCGCCACGTTCTCGGCGATCTTGGCGGCGACGTACCTCCCGACGCAGGTGTTGCAGAACGCGTGGGCGCAGTGGCTCACAAGAAACTTCTCCGCGACCTGGACCTTCTCGAAGCAGATGGCGCAGTCGAAACGATCGCGCCTGGAAGGCCTCTTCTTGGAGTTGCTCGGGTTGCCTGCCACATTGCGTCAGATACTCAGATTAGGAAGTCCTAGATAACCGTGTCGCGTCTCGCATCTAAGTTTGAAGTACCATGAACTCAGGATTCGAGTGAAAAAAAGTGTACCTTCCAATGATAGCTTGCATTTGCCCTTGCGATCAGGTGGCATTTGCAGAGCTGTGGATACAATGGTATGTCGCGAGGAGGCGGGGGCGGTGACTGCGGCAGCACGAGACGTGTCGATTGAGAGGAGGATGGCCTCCTGGATCTCTATGTCGTCGGGGCTGTAGGAGACGTCGAAGGGGGCGCGCTCGTCGTCCTCGTCCGAGGAGATGCAGATGGGATTGTGCGAGCCGCCGAGGACGGGGGCTGCTGCGTTGGGAGCTTCCATGGCAGGCGAGCAGTTTTTTTATTCGACGGGCGAGCAGTGGCGAACGCGGCAGGGATGGCGGCGACGATTTGTTTTCGCCAGACCGGGACGACGGCGATTTGTCTTCGCTCTCAATTGAATCCGTTCTGTGAAGTTCCAACAAATCGGAGCTTGCGTATTTCTCCAGACCTAGATTTTGAAAAATCACTTGAGTTATGGAACTTCATATTCCTAACCTATTTAAACATAATTTTTTTTTGACCTTTATCGAGTTCTGTTCACGTATGAACACACCCACACTCATTCACGCCATTCATGCACGCCAACATACACACTCACTGCTTCACACATAATCAGCCCTACAACTACTTGGGAGGACATTTGGTTAACTCGATTAATTCGGTTCGGTTAATAGAAATCGATAACCAAACATGACCGAAAAAATATTAACTGCAGGATTCGTTTACGGTTAATTCAGTGCGATTATTCGATTAACTGAATTAACCGGAAATAGACTAAAACAAAATTTAAGCATAAAAATAAATGAAGCAAATATGAGCATTTGAACAATAAATCAATGTGAAATGAACTCAAGCATAAAAACCAACATATAAGTCAACATACAAGCATACATTTATGTTTCATAAATTATAAGCTAAGAGAAACACATTTGGACATGAACAAATCTGTCTGAATGATGTTAATTCGATAGTACCATTAATTAGAGTAAAAAACATAACAATTAATGCAAACCGAATTTCAAAAACAAAACATAATCGAAAACTGAATTAACTATATTTTTTATTAATTCGGTGCGGTTAATTTCGGTTAATGGTTAACCGATTAACAGCGCCCACCCCTAACAACTACACACGATTTGTGAGAACGTGTCCTTTCAAAGATCATGAGACACCAGTATTCAATTCCAGAAATCTAACTCGTACGGACGTGCTCTCTACCGAAGTCGCTGGCCACTCGGACAACTGTACATTCTCATTAGTTAACTCCATTGATCCTTATGAGCTTTGCTAAGGCCCATGCCCGTGGTGACAAGAAGGGTTAGATGTTTAAATTGTAGTTGGTGTGTTATAACACTAAAATAATGGATTAAAGATAGCCTTGTCCATGTAGCTCTCACTTGCGCAAAATGCGGGAAAGCGTCCGACCCACTTCGAGTCTTTTGTAGGTAACATTTTTCCGTATTTTTTGCAAGAGGTTGTTTCTTGGACTGGAACCCATGAGGCAATGACCTCATAAGACGACAAGTTTACTAATAAAATAATGGATTAAAAACTTAAAAGCTTTTTAAATTAATACCTCCAAGTAGAAAAGCAGTATATATATATATATATATATATATATGTGTGTGTGTGTTGTTAAGAGTTTGGATGTGGTAACCGCACGACACTCCAAACGAGACATGTATGTGGCTTTGTGGCTTGAGAAAATATAATGTATAATTTTATTTTGTTTCAATACCCATTCTGGACCAGATGTGAATGCAAATTATACGTAAAGAGAACCATCTATCATAAAGTAATATTGGAAGTTCATACGAAATTCCATCTAATGATTAGTGATTCAGTAAAGAACAGGTCAAATTTGTTAGTTGTGATCTCGGGGTGATGTGGGCAACAACTACGCCCCCGAGTCAAACTCCCCTATACACGTCCTGATCGGGGGCGCAACCGACCCTGGTTCGGTGCAGCCCCCTCTCACCCGCGCTATATAAATAAGAGGAGAGGGGTCGGGGTGCTAATCATGAGTTGATTAGTCACCACATCCCTCCTTACAAAAGTCTAACCGATCTATTAGGGTACGGAGTGAGGGGAAGGTCTGTACCTGGAGACCCGACGCCGATGTGATATGCTTCGGGCCACCACTGCACCACGCCGCCCTGCATCAACGAACTACCTGCGTCAAGCTAACTCTTCTGCGATCATCCATTAGAGCCCAATGGCATCTAATGGATCCGCTGATGGTAACACACACATCTCTCCTCTAAACCTCTATCTGTCTTCATCTTAATATTTGCAATCTAGCTGCATGTCTTTAATTGATTGTTTGCATGAGTAATCAGATCATAGATGTTCAATTATGCCTATTAAGATTAGATTAGACCTAAGTTTACCTGATTAGATGTTCGCAGTAATGATCCTAAGCACCCTAAGAACTAACAATGGCATCAGAGCCGTGCTATTGAAATCTAATCCAATAATTAAGTCTTAATCAGATGAACTAAGTTCTAATCATGTTTTAGTTTAGGCTAAGTCTCAGTTAGTTAAGTTTAATTTCAATTAAGATTAATCTAGCGCAGAAATTAGAAGGAGGGGAATCAAATTTTAGTTTCGGTTTCAACTAAGATTAAGAGATCAGACAAAAACCAAAACGAATTAAGAGAAATTAATATTAAGGGGGAAGGGGAGTTATCTGGATTTAGGGGCACGATGTGCTCGCCATAAAGGAAGCCCACAGCGGCGCTGGTGTACCTGCAAACATGCACTCAGAAAAACTTAGTGCGCGCCGCGCTAGGGTTAAGGGTCGAAACCCTAACCCTAGGGGTGGGTTTCCTTCGACGGCCAACCGACCGCACCACACGACGGTGGTGCGACGGTGCCAGAAGTCCCCGCCGATGACACACCAAGCAAACACTCAGAACCTCTCCACTCAGATCTAGCGCGACGCACGGTGGATTTCCCTCAACGGCTACCGAATCAGCACCGTCGGCCCCAGCGAAGAAGCACCTATGGTGCGTTTCCCTCGCCGGAGGCGATGACTCCGTGGCTCGCCGGAGGTCACTCGCCGGCGTCGCCCTCAACTTGCTCTGCTGCTCCCTCGCGTTCGCCGCTCGCCGCTCGCTCGAGTGAGGAGCGAGAAAGTGGAGGCGGAAATGGATTAGGTTTCGGCGAAACCCGCGGCGAGAAGCTTAAGTACCACCCCGATCTCGCCGCGAGCTGTCAGATCTAAAAAAACGGCTCAGATGATCCTAAGTTATAAGGGTTCGGTGAATCCCTCGGCGCGCGTCGGCCGCCGCTTCGCCTCAGCGGGCTCAGAGCCCATGCAGACGCGGTTAAGTGGGCCGGTGGGTTGCCCTTTCCATTTTCCCGATTTTCTCATAATTTTAAGTGGGCCGATTTGAGTCTTGGGCCAAAAGGCTGGTGGGCTGCGTGCTGGGGTTCTTTTGGTTTTTAAGGGATTTCCAGTGTTGGGCTGGTCCATTTTTCAGTGGGCCAAGAGTTTAGTTAGTGGGCTGAATATAAGGTTTTGAGCCCATTTGGACTTTTAAGTATTTTCTGATTTTCAGAATAAATTTAAAATGGGAAAATAATTCCAGAAATTGGAGAAATGATTAGAAAATTAGTTAAATAGCTGGGAAAATTTCAGAAAATTTTGTGTGATGTTTGAAATATATTGATTGCATTATTTCTGTAATTTTGGGTAATTCTAAGTTATTAAGTGCATTTTCTCATATATTTAAATCCAATTAATTGCATTAAGTTTTTGCAATTAACTTCAGTAATTTAAGAAATTAAGTTTATTTTGCTTCCGCTGTTATTTAGTAGTAAATTTAAATAAGTAACCAACGTGAAAGTTTAAATTTGCTGAAATTTTAAGTGTATATGTTTTGCATAGAAATTAAATAAGTAACCAAAGTGAAAATTTAATTTTACCATGTTTTAAGTTTATTTCCAGTATATTTGCATTATATTGGGAATTTATTCATGATATTTTAAGTATGTCTACATGGAAATTAGAGTAACCAACGTGAAATATTTCCATGTTAATTAAGTCATTAAGTAAAGTGGAAATTAGAGTAACCAACGTGAAATATTTCCTTGATTATTTAAGTGAAATGGTTTTGTTGAGTAACCAACGAGAAAGACATTTTATGCCATTTCTTGTTATTTAAGTGCAATTTTAAGTATATGCTTCATCAAATGTTGCTTAAGTCATTTTTCCTAACCCCTATATTTTGTTTTATTAAGGTGCCTCAAACGTGGTAAGTCTCATTGCCTCTATAGAGACCCTTGCTGGTCATAACTATGGGACATGGAATGAGAGACTCAGGATGAACTTAGCAATTGCAAATCTTGACCTTTGCCTAAAAAATGATCGACCTGTTGATCCTACAGCTCCCATTGCTCAGCCTGAGGAGACTGATGAGGAGTTTGGAGTAAGAAAGGAGGAGTACCTTAAGCTTAAGGAAAAGTACCCTAAGGATCTTGAGGCATGGGAAGAATCCAACAGAAAATGCCTCATGGTCATTAAGGCCACCATTTCAGAGAGCATAAGAGGAGCTATTCCTAAATGTGAGCTGGCAACTGAGTACCTTGCCAAGGTAAAAAGTCAGTACACAGGCTCTACTAAGACATTAGCAAGCACTCTCCTCAAAAGGCTTGTTAATGAGAGGTACACTGGTGGGGGTGTGAGAGATCACATCCTTAAGATGAGTAATTTAAATGCAAACCTCAAGACTCTCAACTTAGCCATGCCAGATGAGATGCTTGTGCATTTCATCTTCATGTCTTTGCCCAAAGAGTTTGAGACATTTGTGATAAATTACAACTCTAAGGAAGATAGCTGGACTTTAGAGAAAGTCATGGCTATGTGCGTTCAGGAGGAGGAGCGCATAAAAGGTAAGGGTGGAGACTCCATTAACTTCACCAAAGGTAAGGGTAAGGGAAAGGTGAAGACCTACTTCAACTCTCCCAAGCCACCATCTTTTAAGGTACATGGCTCCTCTTCTAAGGGCAAAGGGACAACTCCTCATCCTTCTGGTTCTAAGTTGAAATCAGATCAGTGCAAATTTTGCAAAGATTTTGGACATCGCCAGAAGGACTGCATTGGTTTTATTAAGTGGTGTGCTAAGAATGGTAAGGATATTATCACTTTCGTTAATGAATCCCTATACTTAGCTTATTCTCGATCTACTTGGTGGATTGACTCAGGTGCAACTGTGCACATTTATAATTCTATACAGGGGTTAAATACGATGAGGACTATAAGAAGGGGGAAAAGGACCATCAAAGTCGCTGATGGCCATGAAGCTGAAGTTGAAGCCATTGGAGCTTATCCTCTTAGACTTAGTAGTCGTTTCACACTTAGACTCCATAATCTTCTTTATGTCCCCAGTTTAGAGAGGAATTTGATATCAATATCATGTTTGGATAATTGTGGATTTGTTTGCCATCTTGGCGAAGACAAATGCTCTATTAGTTTGAATAATAAGATTGTGGGTCTTGCCTTCAGACAAGACATGCTTTTATCTATTGTCCACCCATGATAATGTCAATGCATTAAGTAATGATCAAATTCCCGCTAAGAATGACATAAAAACAAACAAGCGCAAACGAATCAATTTTGAAACATCGTCGAAATTATGGCATTGTCGATTATGCCACATTTCGAGGGGGAGGATCGAACGCTTAGTATCTCAATCGATCTTACCTCACTTAGACTTTTCAGATTCAAAATGCATTGATTGCATCAAAGGTAAGTTTGTTAAGAATATTAAGAAGAATGCCATACGTAGCATGAGAGTTTTAGAAATTATTCACACGGACATTTGTGGTCCATTTCCCGTAGTCTCTGTAGACGGGTATGACTCTTTCATAACGTTCACGGATGACTACACTCGTTATGGTTACATTTATCCAATCAAGGAGCGATCCGAAGCGTTGGATAAGTTTAAGATATTTAAGGCTGAAGTAAAAAATCAGCACAACATTAAGATTAAGGTAGTAAGATCTGATCGTGGAGGTGAGTACTACGGTCGGCATACCCCATATGGTCAGGTTCCTGGACCTTTTGCAAGGTTTTTGCATGAACATGGCATAATCGCCAAGTATTCTACACCGGGCGAACCTCAGCAGAACGGTGTTGTAGAACGTAGAAACCGCACTCTTATGGACATGGTAAGGAGTATGCTAAGTTATTCTACGTTACCGGTTAACCTATGGATGAAGGCATTAAAAACCGCCATTCATGTGCTTAATCGGGTTCCCACTAAGTCAGCACCTCAGATACCGTATGAGATGTGGACAGGACGTAAGCCCTCATTAAACTACTTTCATATTTGGGGCTGTCCAGCTGAGGCTAAGATGTTCAACCCAAACATTAGTAAGCTGAAAATCTAGAACAGTTAGTTGCCATTTTATTGGCTATCCTAAGAAAAGTAAGGGTTTTAGGTTCTATTGTCTAGATCGGCATACTAAGTTCATAGAAACACGACACGTCGTATTCTTAGAAGACGCTATGATCAGGGGGACCACGGTACGATGGGAAATAGACCTTGAGGAGGAACGGATTAGTTTACTCGTTCCGATGACTCAAGAGCCTTATTTCACCCTACTTGTGTCGTCGTGCCACCGACACCTGGTACTAGAGACACAACGTCTATTGCTGCACCTCCATCGGTCACAACAGAAATAAGTGAGGTACAACCTCCTCAGTCTGTTGAGGATATGGTCGAACAAAATGAGGTTCAGTAGCAGCCTCAACTATTAGATGATGCTCAAGTAAGAAGATCACAAAGAGTAAGACGGTCGGTCATTCCCGACGATTATCAGATCTACTTGAGCGAAGAAGTTAAGATAGAGGATGATCCCACCTCTTACGAAGATGCCATGAGACGACCTCAGTCATCTGAATGGCACAAGACCATAGAAGATGAAATGAGTTACATGAGTGCCAACAAGGTCTGGGATTTAGTAGAGATTCCTAAAGGGGCCAAAACTGCAGGCTGTAAGTGGGTCTACAGAATTAAGCGTGACTCCAAAGGGAAGATCGAAAAGTATAAGGCTAGACTTGTGGCTAAGGGATTCACTCAGCGGGAGGGTATTGATTACAATGAGACCTTCTCTCCCGTGTCGTCTAAGGATTCTTTTAGAATCATCATGGCGTTAGTAGTGCATTATAACTTAGAACTACATCAAATAGATGTAAATACGGCGTTCCTCAATGGGGATCTATATGAGGACGTCTATATGACACAACCGAAAGGTTTTGTCGTTAAGGGTAAGTAACATATGGGATGTCACTTGAAGAAATCCATTTGTGGACTTAAGCAAGCTTCAAGACAATAGTATCACAAGTTCGATGAGATTATTAGAAAGTTTGGGTTTAAGGAAAATGAGGAGGATAATTGCATTTATGCTAAGTTCAAGAATGGAAAGTTCATTTTCTTAGTCCTTTATGTGGATGATATCTTATTAGCAAGCAGTGATGTAAACCTACTCTTAGAAACTAAGAAGTTTTTATCCTCAAACTTTGATATGAAGGATCTAGGTGAAGCGACCTATGTTTTAGGGGTTGAGATACACCGAGATCGTGTTAAGGGGGTTTTAGGACTATCTCAGAAGGCATACTTAGAATGTGTACTTAGAAAGTACGGTATACATAATAGCAAAGCCTCGCCTGCTCCAATAGTTAAGGGCGATAGATTTTCAAACTCTCAATCGCCTAAGAATCAGTATGAGGTTGATCAGATGAAAGGAGTTCCTTATGCTTCTGCTGTCGGAAGCTTGATGTATGCTCAAGTTTGTACACGCCCTGACTTAGCTTTTGTGACTGGGAGGCTTGGCAGATATCAAAGTAATCCAGGATTAGATCACTGGAAAGCCGTTAAGAAAGCATTAAGATATATACAGGGTACTAAGCACCTCATGCTGACATATAGTAAGACTGAGTCACTAGAAATAGTGGACTATTCAGATTCAGATTACGCAGGTTGTGTGGATACTAAGAAATCCACGTCTGGTTACATATTCACACTCGCGAATGGAGCTATATCGTGGAAAAGCTCCAAACAAGCGATCACTACATCTTCCATAATGTACGCTGAGTTTGTTGCTTATTATGAGGCCACCGGGTCAACATCTTGGCTTAAGAAATTCGTTCCCGGTCTTAAAGTGGTCGACAGCATCCATAAACCACTTAAGTTATACTGCAATAATCAGCCAGCAGTAATGTACTCTCACAACAATAAGTCGAGTGGTGCTGCCAAACACATCGACATTAAGTACTATGTTGTGAAAGAGAAAATCCAGGATCACACAATTAGTCTCGAGCATATCAGCACTAAGCAAATGCTTGCGGATCCGCTAACTAAGGGCCTTCCACCCAACGTGTTCAGTGAACACGTAGCCGACATGGGTTTGAGGGAGACCCTGTGATAATATCCTGGATTCTAAGGGGCCACCTAAGTGTAAAGCTATTTCTATTGTGAGATGTATCGTGGTCTTCGAGTCAAACAGTACGTAAATGGCTGTTTTGATGCGTTGTGCCCTTTATGTCAAAGCAAAAGAGATATGTGTCAGATTAGTTCAGAAAATTAAGATGATAAGTTAAGGTCCCGAGATCAAAGGGGAGAATGTTAGTTGTGATCTCGGGGTGACGTGGGCAACAACCACGCCCCCGAGTCAAACTCCCCTATACGCGCCCTGATCGGGGGCGCAACCGATCCTGGTTCGGTGCGGCCCCCTCTCACCCGCGCCATATAAATAAGAGGGGAGGGGTCGGGGTGCTAATCACGAGTTGATTAGTCACCACATCCCTCCCCACAAAATCCTAACCGATCTATTAGGGTACAAAGTGAAGAGAAAGTCCATACCTGGAGACCCGACGCCGAGGTGATCTGCTTCAGGACGCCACTGCACCACGCCGTCCTGCATCAACGAACTACCTGCATCAAGCTAACTCTTCTGCGATCATCCATTAGTGCCCAATGGCATCTAATGGATCCGCTGACGGTAACACGCATCTCTCCTCTTTATCTGTCTTCATCTTAATATTTGCAATCTAGCTGCATGTCCTTAATTGATTGTTTGCGTGAGTAATCAGATCATAGATGTTCAATTATGCCTATTAAGATTGGATTAGACCTAAGTTTACCTGATTAGATGTTCGCAGTAATGATCCTAAGCACCATAAGAACTAACAAAATTCCCTTCTAAGGTAGCACATTAGCTTGCATAAGAAATCATCAGCTCTGCTATAGATCACTATTACATTAGATTGCATGAAAGCCCAGTCTCTAATGCCATTCCCTAAAGAATACTTACTTTGCGGTGCTTATATACTAGTAAAGCTCCAGTGCTACATCTGATCAGAATGGCACGAGCTAATTCTAAGCGATATTATCATATATAACTATTGAACTGCTTTAATAGAGTTGAGAACTCCAGAGTTTTGCAGCTTCAGGTCATTCACCAGGTTCGCTGGCACTTGCTGCAACGATGGTCGCCCTTAGTCATCGGGGATCCACAGAGGTAGCAGAAACAGTGCCGGCACCTGAAAGTTCGAAGAAAGAAGGACATCATTAGAGTTGTGCTGGGTGCACAAGGATGTTTGGACTGCAGGCGGCCAAACGGTACCTGCAGACAATGTACACGCAGCCGGCGACCCTCTCCACGTACATCTTGCACTCGGGGCACCTCTGCCACTTTTTGTTCTTCGCCACCTTCCTCAGCAGCAGGTCATCCTGTCCCGCTCATCGTTCCCCAGCAGCTGGAACTCTGCACAGGTGATGCCATCGTGCCACGCCACCTTGCACTGCGCACAGAACAGCAGTGTGGGCACTCGGCTTCCATTATCGCAGCCTCACCGTGACCGTGATCGTCGACCAGGAGCGTCGAGCAGTCCATGAAAGGACAGTAGAACTTAGACCATCCGCACCAATGTACTCTATAGCATACTAGAAAGCATACTGTAAAGTATATCAACAAAATTTTGTGAGACGACATACTGGAAGTACAAAGTATATAGAGTATCACTACTACAATAAGCCTCATCGCAGGCGGCTCCAAACCTATTATCATACGCGGTTTTTTAAAACCGTCTGAAACGAAAAGTCTGTGATAATCCGCAAGGCGGAGAAGTGAAACCGTCTGTGAAGACAGATTATCACAGGCGGTTCTTTATTTAGGCTAGCCGTCTGTGATGATAAGTTATCAAGGCGGGTCGTGCAGCATATATAACCGCCTGTGATAATACAATTATCACAGGCGGGTCGTGCGACATATATAACCGCTTGTGATAATAGTGTTATCACAGGCAGAACTTTACCTACATCAAGCCGTTTGTGAAGACAGTTTATCGCAGCCAGTTTCTACCATAACAGTAACCGCCTGTGATAATTAGGTTACCACAGATGATTCTTTATCTATATCTAGCTGCCTGTGATAATTGTTTTTCACAGGCAGATCTAGTCGTTAGTAAATAACCACCTGTGATAAGATATAACCTATGCAGTACTAGCTGCTGTTATTTCTAATTTCCAAGTCAATTCAATATAATCACAGAACAGAAGTCAACAATATCATCACAGAAGTCAACAATATCATCACAGAAGTCATCTCACAGAAGTCAATTTCACTAAAACAATATACATATGTACAAGTTACACATACAATTCATCTCATAGTTTACAAGTTTTCCCTAAAAACTGTTTATATGGGCATAGTCGCAAAGTTCTGGCACATCAGCTATTGTACAATTATCATCAAAGAACTGCCCTCTTTTGTGCAAAATTTCGTGACGAATGAATTGACACAGTTCAGTAGCAATATTGTCGGCTCCTCCACCAGAAATACTTCTACAAACCGGTCATTCTTCGTTCACATTCTTCGTGTGCTGCAATGAAACACATAACAAGGTTTATAATGTGTTGGTTTGAACAATCTCAAAGTATAGATCAAAGTGAGAGTATACATAAATTTATTTGGTATTTTTGGAGCAGTTATACTATGAGCAATTGAATTTTGAAGTTGGAATCAAAATATGAAAATAATTTTTCTGGTAATATTGAACAACAGAGAATATAAGTATTAAACTATGCTAGTTACGATGAAAATGAAACACAAAAGTAAAAAAAATAAGATATCGACATTAAAGATAACTTACATCCTCACGATTCACTCTATATTCACTGACGGTCCGAAGATGCTCGCATACATAATACCAGCATAAGACACTCCCAGCAGGCTGCTTCGGACAAGCATAATACGTTTAATGTCCAATGCAGTCGTATTAGAAGGTCTCTCACCGCCAAGCCGTTCCGCGTAAAACCGCCAAATATTGTAATACAAGAAATGTCATATAAAATTTGTCAACACATTTTAAATGTGTGTAAATTAAAATTATTGAATAAACGTACAATTTCAAAATGGAAAGGAAATCTTTATAATGATCTGGTGGGAAATCGACCGAGTCCAAGACTGTTGTCATTCCCTGCGTTGGCTTGATGAAGATCATTATATAGTGATTACTGCAAACATACAAACACACGTGTTAACAATTACCAATAATTGCTATTTCAATGTCATGTGTCGAACTTACTCGAAGTGGTATTGAGCCTTTACGAGGTCCTTGTCGTATCTGACAAAGTTAAACATCGCATGTCCTATGTAAGCTGCAACTTCTGTCCTTCTATCCTTCTTAAGTTTTGCGATTGCTTTTTCAAATTCTTTTTTTTTCATGTGCTTGAACTTTGCTGAGTCTCGATCCGCCTTGACATCGAATAGCGTCTTTGCAATCCGTGTAGGTTCAAGGATATCTGTCCTGTGTTCCATCTTTTCATTATCCATGTATTGCATCCTATTAAAAATTCCAAAATTATTATAATCTCATGAAATGTGTATGCGTGTAGTAAGAAAAGCATATGCAAAATATTAGAGGCACTTGCAAGCACCAGACGAGCAGCAAGTTGATTTTGAGCATGTCCCGATGGAAAAGGGGATGCAACTCTTCAAATAAAATGACTCGTCTATCGTCTCCAGTGCTCCAGAATGCTTCTTTTGGAATACAAAATGTGACAAAAGAAATATCATATTTTGTGTTGGCAAGGATGTACCACTCATGCATTCTTTTGAGCGGGGCAGGTTGTTTGCTAAGTTGTACGGATGTTATTAATGGCTTCTCATTCTTAAATTCAGGAGGAACATTCTCAAGTTTGTATATTGGAACTCCTGGTTTAACTAAAGCCGTCCGCCGATTATACATGACACCGTCTTCTTCCCACTTCTCGATATCTTCTAATGCTGGCTCATGAGAAGAACGAAATGCACTCGATTTTTTAATATTTTCCTTCATAGTTTCCAAATACTTTTACACTTCTGATGAAAGTTTCTTAATTTCGTATGGGCTAACTTTGATAGGCACTGATGATCGAGGAGTAGTCGTCGGAAGTTGGACAGTGGCTTGTTGTTGAACCTGTTGTTCAACTGATTGCTCTTTACTCCCAGCAGCTGGCTCTAGTACTACTTCAAGTTGTTGCTCAACTGGTTGCTCTTTACTAGCAACAACTTGCTCTGGTACTGCTTGAAGCTGTTGTCCAACTTGTTGCTCTTGGATATCTTTACTAGCAAGGTTACTATCATCCTTGCTGAGACATAGGAGGAGTGGATCTTCCTGGACTGGGAGTGGATCTTCCTGGACTTTTGGCTTAGAAATGGGGTTGTAGTATTTCGAGATGCGACGGGGCTAGAAATTGGCTCATCGTCCAACACGATATCGCGTCGGTGTCAAAGGATTAATTGGTTGACAGTCTGCCCAAGAGTCGCGATCCCCTCAGGTGTGACGTGGTCTATTTCATAATCTTCATAATTATTATCAATGATCTGAAGAACTTGCACCACAACATAATACAACGGAAGTGGATTCCCGTTGAAGTCACGATCAGGCTTTGCCATAGCAGTGGCAACTTGTTTGGTTTTGTTCCCTGCTCTGCCGATTGGGATAAGAAGACGACAAGATTTGCCGTTAGTAATATCATCGATAGGGAACTTATGATTTGACCCTGAGCCTGGCACAGAACCAACGCTGCTAGGGTATGCAGTTGGAGATACTAATTGCTCCTTTGGCACTAGAACCATTGCTGTAGTCGGTGCCACTAATTGTCCTGATTGTCTAAGTTGTTCCATTATTTCTTGCATATTTTCTTTGACCTTTTGATCAATCGTTTCATCAAGTGTTTTTTAATCTTCTCACGTCTTCTATATGTGTCTTTATCTTTAGGGAAACCATCTAGCCAAGACATTTGAGAAGAGACTGCTCGAACCCGTTCGATGTGTTCAGTGTTTCCTAAGATAGCGGTAAGTTGGTCATTCTCCCTCTTCGGCTTGAAGAGACCCTTCGGTTGCTTTTTAATTACTTCTTTTATTTTATTCTCGACTTCATTCACAGAGTCGGGCTTTTCAAGTTTGCCCTCGCTGGTCAAATCTGACCGAGCAAAGACCCACCGCTGAGTTCTCTCATCGCAACCTTCTAATGGGTGAGGATTGCCCTTACTGGTAATTTCGTCTAATATCTTGTTCCATTTCTAGACTTTGGGGGCATATCCGGCAGACCCCAAGCGATGATGGTATTTGTTCTTTTTTGCAAGCTCTGACCTAGTTGCACTTAGAGCTTTAGCATTAGGTGTGGTCTTTTGACAAATAAACTCTTGCCACTGAGCTTGTGTGATTTTTCCCATCTTCCTCAGGCTAGGGACCTTATCGGCCTTAACATAAGCATTCATTTCACTCTTCTAGTCACGAAACTTCTTGCCGCAAGAGACCAATGTTGCTTTCTTTACAGCTTCTTCCATGCCTTTTGGGAACTTGAATTGTTTTTTTATTCTTTTCCACAACTCATTCTTGGTCTGCTCGGGTAATTTCCTCCAATTCTCAGTTGTGATCGGCAAGAGCTCCCTAACAAGAAAACCGCATGCATTACGGTACTTGGTAACTGAATCCAGTGGTTCTTGGGGAAGCCCACCTATACCGACCCTTGTTATGTACATCATGCAGTCCAATGGACCCTTATTGGGACCTCTTGCCTTCGTTTCCGCTTGAGTGAAGCTGAGGATTCAGCCATTGGAGAACCTTCTGCGGTTTTAGGAACCGAAGTCACCTCGTTGTCTTCGCGATTAATCTAGGTAGAAAAGAATTATAAGACTTCGTATACTTGACAACCAACATTAACTTGAACTGCTGAAGTTACTTGTATCTATGTTCTGAGCACAAGCAATGTTCAAAAGCTGTATGCGAACACATTCCTTTGTTTGACAAAAAGATAGCGACACCGATCTCAAAGGAGCACAACCCTGTGAGATGAAGTGTGGGGCGGCTACACTCTATTTTCAGTATAGATGCTATTATCCACTCATGTTACCACCAAGTTTCTAGATTTTTAACTAAAATTTGGTAGAGCTTCCTTTGTATGTTGCTGATTTCCACAATTTTCAAATAGAGAACATTGATATTTGCAGAAAAAGTATATTGAAAACTTGTTACACACATCCTCAGGATTCCATAAATGTAAATTATGAAATCTTTTGATGATCCTACTAGAAATTACGATCCAAACAACAACAGAATACATAACTGTCCAGATTCTGGACTGTTACAACACCTTAAACGATACTTCGATTTAGACCTGGTTATTGCGTGTTTTAGCCTTAGCATTGAATAGGAAATTGATAGAGGACTCTTTAAGCTTTCCATACATGTATAAATATGCATAATTTGCTTTTCTAATATAAGAATTATGGCTGTTCAAATTCAGAAATTTTCTAGCTGTTTCAAAGAGCATTGTACACAGGTACTAACTTCAACTCCAGTTTCTAATTAGTTCTAAACCGAATTTGAGGTAACAATGAATATAAAAGTTGTAGAATAGCTCTTCTACTTTCAAAAAATGTATCACAATAGACTAGAAAATCTTTTTACAGGTAATTATGGCAAAAACTCAGATGCTTGTTCATACAGTTTCAGAACAGCAGCTGATTTAGTTAGAGAAGATTTTCATCACCTTCCAACGGTCTATTGGCTTGAAGGTCAATAAAAAACTTACAGAATACTTCAAGAGCTTTCCAAAAAGTATGTCTACCCTTTTCGCTACAGAAGGCTAACTAAGGATGCTACCCTTTTCGAATTCTCGAACCCTAACCAAGGAAACCTATGCAAGGCATCATTTAACTTGGCCAACGCCGAGGGCGAGGAGGGAGGCGACACAGGGATGGAGGAGGGAAGGTCGAAGGGCTTAGGGTTTACTGTGAAGCTCGGCGGCGATGACAATGGTTTCGCTCGGCGTACCTGGATGTAACGAGGGCGAAGCAAACGGATAACGGCAAAGCTCGACAGCGACGGCGAAGCTCGGCGGTGACGGCGAAGCTCGGCGGCGACGGCGACAAAAACCTGGCGGCAAATGAAATTTTGACAGCATGAAGGCGTCTAAGTGTTTCACCCGGGTTAGGTTTTTCCAAGTAGCCCGAGGGGTATATATAGATGCCTATTTTCTCAGACGGATTTTAAGTACCGACCGCCTGAGAAGATGGTTATCTCAGGCGGGTTTTACTTACCAACCGCCTGCGAAGATTCAATTATCTCAGGTGGTTTGTAAGTAAAACCCGTCTGAGGTAAACATCCTCTGAGGCAGTTCTTAAGTATTAACCGCCTGAGAAGATCTTTACTTCTTCTTAATAAATATTCTTGATTAAATGTGGGGCCCTTAAAAAGGCAAAATTCTACTTTCTTGTAATATTATTGATTAGTAAAGGTTATCATTAAATTTCACTTCATAGATCCTTTGAAATTGGTCAGAACATAAAAAACATATAACAATTGCTATTTTTCATTTTTCTATCTTGATAAATATAGTGAATTTTTTTTTTCAATGGACATTTTTATTCATCATACCAACCTCTATGTATTTTTTTTCAGATTTTTTTTAAATTTTTTTGAATCAATGTGTGTTCATAGTTTGATGAATGCCTCATATGTATATGAGCATTTAGTTAGGATGATGGATAATTTGAATTTTGACATGTTGGAATGCTTTAAAAAATAACAAAATTCATACATGTATAAATAATACAAACATGTTCATACAAACAAATTTTAGTGAAAGATCCTTTTTTAGGAGATACACAAATGTGAACAATATGTGAGTAGAAATGAATTTTATATTTAGAAAAACATTACAATGTCAGCTATACAAGTTTTAAAATATATTGTGTTATGGTATATTGATGTATGGACTATATGGATTGTGTCCTTTTTGTGTGTTCTGCTAGTTTGGTCTTTTAGATATTGATGTATGGACTATATTGTAATAAGCTTATTGTAGTTTGTACCTATTATTGACATGAATATGATTTTTAATTAACAGATGATATTGTAATATATATATATATATATATATATATATATATATATATATATATATATATATATATATATATATAAGATGCATGAAGTTTACCCGAACTTGTAATTGTAGTTTTATGTGTTTTCCTTTTCAATATGTTATTTGTGTGTGCGTACCTCCTGCTTGCATACATTTCGAAGGAGTGATTAGGGTTAGCTTTCTAGGGAGATGGTTTTATAACTCACCCATTTAGTTACCATAGTTGGATGGGATCCGACGTCAAGATATAACGGACCGGATCTCACCCAGACCTAGCCCATGCTACTGGGCTTGTTTTCCCCACGACTTCAACCTTTTGCCCCCGCTTGCTGCGCCCGACGCCTTCGACTCTGTCCGCCTCAAGACGTCGCCCGTCTCCTCCAGACTCCGCTCGACGCTGTCGCCTCCCGTCCGCCATGCTTTCTATTCGTCGCCGACCTTAGAGTTTTATTTGACGTTGCCGCCGCTCTCCTACGTGCCACCTCTCTCTACAACTCTATATCGACTTGGTATTACCGTAAAAACCTTGAGGACGACCGGATATCGATTAGCCATCGACTAGGGTCGATTAGTCACCCTAATGAACAGACCTACATTATACTAGTATTCACTCATATGATACAGTCTTGTTATGTCTCTGTAAATTCATTTTATAGAAGACCTTTAGGGAATATTTGTGGCCAAATTTTGTAAATCTGACAAAAATTCTTTTATTGAAGCATGGACCGTCGATCGTGGATGTATAACATGCCAAGACCCTATCCTATGTACATTCACAATGTTGCAAATTTTATTGAAGCATCCAAGAGACATGTGAAGTTGCAAAAGATAGATGACATATTATGTCCATGTATCGACTGCGAAAATAAGGTTGCTTGGACGGATACTATAGTAATCCAATCTCATTTGGTGAAAAGAGGTTTCAAAAAAAACTACACAATATGGACAGAGCATGGTGAGTTAGATACACATGATGTGGATAAAGATGATGAGAGAGGTTCAGATGATGATAATGTTCATATCAATGATGGTAGTGACAATCAAGATGGTGGTGATGATGATGAGTTCGATTGTGAGGAGATTGCGTCACATTGAACCATATGTATTGACTTCTATGGGAGCAAGCAAAGGTTTAAGTAAAGACATTGCAGAATGCGGCGACAGAGCTTTTATATGATGAATCAAACGGTTGTGATAAAGAGTTTACTACATTGCATGCAGTCTTAGAACTACTAAAGTTGAAAGCTACGCAAGGATGGCCCAATTGTAGTTTCTCTGATCTTTTGAATCTTATGGCAGAAATGCTTCCAAATCCAAATAAACTGCCCAGAAGCACTTATAAAGCAAAGAAACTTCTTTGCCCGATGGCACTAGGTGTGACAAAAATACACGCTTGTCTGAACCATTGTATTCTGTATCGCAAAGAGCATGAGCTCGCAACTAGATGCCCCATTTGTGGTGTCAGTAGATATAAGAAGGACTACAATCACCAGTATGTTACCAATATGAAAAAGTCTCAGAAGAATAAGAAGTTTATTATTGATCCTGAAGGT
The DNA here is from genome assembly GCA_036927565.1 of Tuctoria greenei. Classification (NCBI taxonomy): domain Eukaryota; kingdom Viridiplantae; phylum Streptophyta; class Magnoliopsida; order Poales; family Poaceae; genus Tuctoria; species Tuctoria greenei. Next base: position 11,369,327 of record JAYESD010000011.1, on the reverse strand, counting down.
GACGATGACGATACTTTTGGCGATGCAAACGGGAAGAATAAGAGAAAAATTCCTGCCTTAGTGATGTGGTACCTTCCGGTAATTGATCGCTTGAAGCGTTTGTTCTCAAGCCCTAGGGAGGCTGAACTTATGCGTTGGCATTCCGAGAAACGCAAGAAGAATGAAAAACATATTTGACACCCTGGTGATGCAACACAGTGGAAAATTTTTGATATTCAGTATCCATAATTTGCAAAGGAAATAAAAAATGTGAGGTTTGCCTTGGGTACTGTAGGAGTTTGTTTCCGGAAATTCTCCCGGTACTACCATTGGCAGCCCGCGGAGTTTGTAGTTCGGTTGTGGGCGCGTAGAGATTTAGAACAAGGTGGTGAGTTGACATGGGGATTTACGTGGTTCGGACCGCCTGAGCGTAATACCCTACTCCACGGGTGTGTGTTGTTGTTGTATTGAGCACTTGAGTGTCAGAGACTAGAGTGTTCTGAGCACTTGTGTCGCGTGAGTCAGGAATCGTCCTCTCTTGTGTATTGCTCGACCAGTCCTTTTATAGTACAAGGACTGGCCGTTACACCTTTAGCCTGGCCCGACATGTGGCCCTGGTAGTTACTGATGCTTAATACACAATTAATGTACTTAATAACCCTTAACAGTGTGGTAACGCCCCTTGATGGTGGCGTTACTGGTATTAAGGGTCTTCCGATCGTGTGTCATTAGGACAACATTAATGACATATAATCGGGTCTTGAAGCTTTAATGTCCCTTAAAGGTCCAAGCCGTTGGAGGTCCGCCAGTCAGACTGTTGAAGTCGAAGGTCCGGCGGTTGGACACGTGGCAGCTTTGGAGCTTACCGTCTAGGACGGGTAGGTAGAGTGTTGTTGTACACGTGTCAGTACCGGAGCTTCCCTCTGTCGGGGGTTAGGTCCGGGGGTGCCACGTAGGTACCTAGCCGAAGCATTCCCATGTAGGGATTGTAGCTCTAGGTTTATGACACACGTGGCGGCACCAGGACTAACCATATAAGGGAGGCAGGTTTGGTTATGTATGACATGTGGGGCCTTCGAAGGTCTTCAACTTAGATAGGTGGAGTTCCTTTGCACTCTTTGCAGTCCCAAGGGGTATCCGGTACGCAAGGTACCAACAGTGGCCCCCTGGGCCCACCTCTGGGACAGACCTTTTTGGATTAGATCATTCTGCCGGAGGTGGGTCCATCTTTTGATTTCCGCGCCGTGTCTTCAAGGGTTTTTGGATGTGGCGTTGAGGTGGTGGTTCCAGAGGTGCCCGCGCCTGAGCCTGGATGCCAAGATGAAGCTGTCGGTCCTCCATCTGAGGGACTAGTTGCTGATGAAATGGCGACGGAACCTTTAGAGCCGACTCCGGAGGTAGAAGTTCCCATGGCAGGACCTTCCTCGACGGTGACCGAGGCTATCCCGGAGGGCGGACCTAGTACCACAAAAGCTCAGGGGACCACTCTTGTAGAGTGGGACCCGATTTTTGTTGTAGAGAACCCATTGGAGCCAGCGGAGAGGACCCCGACATGTCCGGAGCCGATCCCCCTGTCGTTCTCTATCGACAACGCCTGCTCCAGCCTTTGTAAAGTGCAGCTGGCCTTCTACCACGACAGCAAGGCCCTCGAGGAGGAGCACCAAACCCTTAGGAGGTGACGTAACCGGCTCCAATTCGAGACCAAGCTGGCGCAAACCAGGCTGGCTGATGACAAGGAGTGGGTGAAAAGGGAGAAGGCTCGGATGGAGTACTGGGGCCAGCTGCTGGACGAGAGGGAAAGCATGGTGTGATCCCTCGACAACCAGCCCCAGACCATCCACGAACAGGCCGTAGCTGCTAATAATGCAGCAAATGAACGCCAAGAGAAGCTCAACGCCATCCACGACAGCCTCGTCAAGCGCCGGGAGGCTCTTGAGGAGCGAGAGAAAAAGGTCGAGGATGAAGAGCAAAAACTCCTGGAGCTGCAGGATGACCTCGTGAAGAGGGAGGAGGAGCTTACTCAGAGGGTGACTCTGGGTGACAAGAGCCTTGCAGAGCGCACCAAGAAGTTGGAGGAGCGCTGCGAGAGCGAGGAGAAGAAGGCCTAGTAGCAGGGAAAAGACCTCACCAAGAGGGAGAACAAATTAGCTGCCAGGGAGAATAAAGTGTGGGGCCGAGAGAGAGACCTGGTCGATCGCCGGAACAAGATCCACGTGCGGGAAGAGGAGCTTAGTAAACTCGAAAGGCAGGTTGCTGAAAAGATTCAACAGAAAGCCAAAGAGGTCGAGCGCCTTGCCCTGGAAGATTCGGAGCTTGCAGCGACCAAGAGGTCCTTGGAAGAGTTGCGAGGCTCAAGGGTTGCGAAGTCCCAACAAGTACGGGATTTCTTGGGCAAAGCCAATGATGCGCTGACGCCGCTGGCTTTAGTCCCGTGCGTTCGGATGACCCAGAGTCGGAGCTGGACCTGGCGTTGCAGGCCTTGAGCTCGGTGGGCAACAAACTCTCCAAGTTGGGTGATGTCATCGTGGACCAGTTGGAAAACGAATGACAATCCCTGGCGAAGAACGTTGCATAGTTCATGCTGACGTGCTACACCAACTGGTATCCTCACTCCCCACTAGACCCGGAGCTTGAAGGCCCCAAGAAAAGCCGCAAAAGCCAGTGTGTCGGAGTTTGCCCAGAAGGTTGCCTCGTTCTTCCGTAGGGTCTAGGACTCTCTCTTTGTAGCTCCCACTTGTATTTTCTCTTCTTTTCCTCAATTTTGTAATCTCTTGTCTCCAGATGAATGAAATCCAAGTATTTTATGAATTTCATTTTTGTCTTCAACATCTTTGTCTCACTTGGCCCCCTGGTAGATGTACACAATTTGATTGTGAACATGTGCCAAGAGGATGTAACAATTGTTGAAGACTTGCGTGCTTCGAACTTGTAGAGCGTAGGTCCGAAGTCTTATTGCGTCGACAGTAGAGGCCCTTGAGGTTGTCGGAGCTTAGTAGCTCTGGTAGCGACCATCGTCGAAGCTTAGTAGCTCCGGCAGCAGCCACCGTCAACACATAGAGCGTTTATAGCAAGTCCTCTGGGGTTGTCGGAGCTTGGTAGCTCCAGCATCGACCACTGTTAACACGTAGAGGTTCGATGGCAAGGAGCATTCTTCCACCATCTCTTCTTCATGTTGACAGATGGCCCCTGGATTTGCTGGAACTTGGTAGCTCCAGCGACGCTCACTATCAATGTTTAAAACATCGACAACAAGCCACCTTAGGGGATGTCGGAGCTTTGGTAGCTTCGGTATTGTCCACCATCATCACGAGATTCTTATTCTTCCTGCACACTGAAGTCAAGAAAAACAGTAAAATCCATTTCCTGTCTATAACTCAATTGCGTCTTACTATTCCCGAAAGAAATTTTAGATCGATAGCAATTCTGAACACAATCAAGCGCATTTGTTTGTTTCCTTCATGTCTGATCATTCCTAGACATGCCTTACTTCGGCCTGCCGGGGTGTAGGTAGAGTGGCGTACTTAGGGTGCAGGATCAGGCTAAGTCGATAGCACACTTTGGACCTAGATTGGCTTGGCGGCATTCAGGCGAGTGGGCCATTCAACAATGCTAAGACCCGAAAGAATTAACACTGCAACTTTAATAATACATGAATTGTTTGAGCTAAAGTTTCTTGAGAATTGCACAACTTTGTTATAGACAAGAAAGAGAAAAATAAAAAATACTGAGCATGTACAAAGTAAATGCACGTGGAGTCTGTTTTCACATAATGATGTCTTTCATTATAGGTCCGGGGTATAGGAGAAACAAGTACACTCTTAGGGTACGGAACTAGGCTAAGTGTGTTGTATTTCTCATTTGACCCAGGGTAGCTAGCTACACTTTTAGTTCTAGGAGTGTGACAAGTGTTGCCTGAACTTTGTGGACCTTCCGGGGAAAGTCCGGCTGTCCCCCTAGAGGGGCTACCCGACTCTGTAAAATAACGCTATAATATACATCACATGTAATTACAGAATCACCTCTGTGGTATTAAGCGTAGAACTTACGGAGGTGCTCAATGTTCCAAGGATTTGGGAGTGGTGTCCCATCCTTGGTTGCCAAGCGAACGCATCCGGGACAGGATACTTTGATCATTCGGAAGGGTCCTTCCCAGCTGGGGGGGAGTTTGTTTAACCCTTCGCGAGTTTGTATTCTCAGTAGCACCAGATCGCCTTCCTCGAGCTTTCGGTTATGTACATGCCTTTGGTGATAGCGCCGAAGAGCTTGGCGGTATCGGACATTCCGAATAGCTACTCGGCACCTTTCCTCTTCGACGAGGCCGAGGTCTTCACGCCGGAGCTGGTCCTGTGTGGCATCGTCGAAGGTCCGGACCCGGAGTGACCCCAAGGTGATTTCTGGAGGAAGGACTACTTCAGCACCGTACACCAGGAAGAAGGGTGTCTCTCCAGTTGGCCGGTTTGGAGTTGTCCTGTTAGCCCACAGGATGGGCGAAAGCACTTCGATTCAGTTGGCTCCATGTTTTTCAGGCGCTCATATGTGCGCGTCTTGAGTCCTTTTAGGATTTTTGCATTCGCTCTCTCGGCTCGGCCATTGCTTGCCGAGTGAGCTATGGAGGCGTAGCTGACTTGAATGCCGAGGTCTTCGCAATATCCTTGGAATGCAGAGCTTGTGAATTGGGTCCCATTGTCAGTTATGATCTTGTTTGGGACTCCAAATCTGCATACTATGGACTGCAAGAAGTTGATAGCTAATTGCTTATTTATTGTCACAACTGGAGTTGCTTCCAGCCATTTGGTGAACTTGTCAATGGCAACATACAGGAACTTGTAACCTCCGACGGCTCTTGGGAAAGGTCCCAAGATATCCATCCCCCACACAACGAATGGCCATGTAGGAGGTATAATTTGTAGGGATTGAGCTGGTGTATGAATCTGCTTCGCATGAAACTGGCATGCTTCACATTTCTTCACTAGCTAAGTTGCATCCTGGAGTGTTGTAGGCCAGTAAAAGCCATGTCGGAAGGCTTTACTGACCAACGTGCGGGAAGACGCGTGGTTCCCACACTCGCCTCCATGGATTTCTGCGAGGAGCTCGCAACCTTCTTCCCTTGTAATGCACCGCATTAGGACGCTGTTGGCACCGCGCCAATAGAGATCCCCTTCTACCAGCGTGTATCTTTTAGCCAATCTGACTATCTGGTCAGCAGATACATTATCTTCAGGAAGGAAAGTGTCTTTCAAGTAGCTCCAGATCTCCGAGATCCATGCATCGGAGCTAGCTTGAGGATTTGAGTCTTGCGTGCTGGGTTGCTTGAAGCTTCCTGCAGCACCTACGACCCTTGATGGATGCCATGGTAACAGGGCCATCGGGACTGCCAGCTTCGAGGTGCTGGTCTCGCCCCCTTCGCTCAGTTTGGCAGGCTGAGCTGTAGGTTTAGACAACCTCTGGACGAAGGTTCCGTCGGGAGCCGGAGCTCCGGTTGAAGCTTTCATCAAGAGTTTGTCAACTTCAGCGTTGTTAAGACGCTGGACATGGCAGAGGTCTAGGACTTCGAAGTCCTTCTGAAGCTTCTGGACTTCAAGTAGGTACCGTACGCAGCTAGTTGAGGGTTATTGCAGCAGCATTCACCTTTGACTTGTTTTACAACAAGCTGTGAATCACCCTTTACTAACAGCTGCTTGACACCATATGATAGTGCCACCTTGAGCTCGTAGATTAATGCTTCATATTCTGCCATGTTGTTGGTTGCCTTGAAGTCAAGGCGAACCATGTATTTGACCTTCTCCCTAATCGGAGCGAGGAGAAGGATTCCAGCTCCAGCCCCCTGCTTCTACACGGAGCCGTCGAAGTAGAGAGTCCAGTGAGGCTTGGTGAAGACCGGAACCTTGGGTTCCGACTTATGCTCATTGGGGCCCCCAGGATTTGATGGAGAGGGGGTCCATTCTGCCACGAACTCCGCCAATGCTTGACTCTTGATCGCTTGTCTTGGAACGAATTCAAGATCGAACTCGGCCAATTCCGTTGCCCACTTTGCAATGTTCCGAGTAGAGTCGGGATTATGCAAGATTGCATGCAGTGGATAAGAGGTTACCACCGAAATCTTGTGAGCTTAGAAGTAGTGGCGACACTTCTTAGAGGCAATAAGAACTGCGTAGAGCAGCTTATGCACCTCTAGGTATCAAGTCTTCGCATCGTGTAGTACTTCACTGATGAAGTACACCGAGCGCTGGACTGTCCAGACCCTCCCGGAGGGGCCCGGAGCTTCCTCCTCATCAACTCGGACCTTCCCGGAGGGGTCCGGACCTTCTTTGAGGACCTTCGAGTTCTGGCTGGAGGAACCCGGAGCTTCTTCTAAAGTGACCCGGACCTTCCCAGAGGGGTCCGAATCTTTTTGTTCAGCAACAGTGACTCCTTCATTTAAAGGAGATTGATCCTCTGCCATCTCGCCTCGAGGATCCGGGTCTGGGAGCTGGGACCCAGACTCGTCTTGAGGTAGCTCCGGACCCTCCCGGAGGGGTCTGGATTCCTGAACTGAGGATGGTTCTGGTCTTCCCACAACCAGGACCATGCTGATGACTTCGTCAGTTGTTGGAATGTAAAGTAGAAGTGGCTCACCAGGATTCGGAGCTACCAGGATTGGTAGAGTGGTGAGGAGCTGCTTCAGCTCTTGGAATGCCTTCTTTGCTTCTTCAGGCCATTGGAATGGTTCAGACTTCCTCAATAACTTGAAGAAGGGTAACGCCTGTTCCGCCAGTCTTGAAATGAACCGGCTAAGGGCAACTAGACATCCAGTTAGCTTCTGGACATCCTTGATGCGAGCTGGTGGCCGCATGTATTCAATAGCTTTAATATTTGCCGGATTTGCTTCTATTCCTCGGTGGTTCACCAAGAATCCAAGAAGCTTTCCGGATGAAAGCATCTAGGCCCCCTTGAGGTATGGTTTCGGTGATTAATGACAACCATTGGATATTACTAATGAGTTTGTGGATGCAAGGTCTCTCGTATATCTCATCACACTTAATGTATTCTACACTTATATCATCTACTGCTCATTGGATACGGTTGGAGACCCCTTAACAAATCATTCTATGAGGTCAATCGATTTTTTATGAAGATTAGAAGAAAAAGCTCATATGTCAAAATTATTCAACCAAAATTGACAGCACTCAAGATTTTGTAATCATCAGAAGAACATTTCAAACCAATGTCTAAGAGGTCAATCGAGCAAATTCCAAAAGAATCACTTAGAACAACTCGAAGCAAAAAAAATCAACTCACCGAATTAACCGATGTTTACAGAAAACAATACATCGGTCGAGTTGGTTTAGCAGACGAAGAAGACCTCAGAACTAAGTACTCACTGGATCATCCGATGATGAAGGGAATGTTACGTCGGTCCATCAGTACAGTAAGAAATCTCCCTGGACCAAGTGTAACACCGGACCATCCAATGTATAATTGATAACACATCGGTCAATCACTCTAGTAAGCATTAATTCTGTATAAATTCTGAATGAAGTGCCATCGGATCATCCAATGAGAAGGCAAGTGTAACATAGGTCTATCAATGGTCATATCTGACACAGTGACATCAGCTAATTTGGATTCTACCGATGACAACTGAAGGGAGAACATCGGATCATCCGATATTCGCAGAACAGTGATGTCAGCCTACTTTTCCAACGGCTATTTCGTGGGGGCTGACTATTTATACCCCTTCAACCAGTCTATTCGACAAGTCTTGACAACCAGAGCTACTCTACACATTCCCAAGCATTCAATACATTGAGCTACCACTTCTACATCATTTACACCACTTGTACACCAAGAGATAGGCTAGAACTTGCTAGATATAGTGGTTGTGTGCTTCCATTCTTGGTGATTGGAGTCTCTAGTGTAGTGAGAGCTGTAAGGGAGTGTCTCTTGGTGATTGTATTGGAGAGAACCTTCCGGAGCTTGCCAAGACGGTTGTGGAAGCCCGGAGGATCCAACTTGTACAAGGCTTGAGCTCCACCTTGCCGAGGTTGGCAAATGGAGAAGTTTAGTGAAGATCCCTGGTCTCGGTGACTTGGGAGTGACTATACCCTTTGGTGGGTGCCACAACGTGGATGTAGGTAGATCTTGACGATCTCGTCGAACCACGGGATAAATCTCCGTGTCTTCGTGTCTCCTCGGGAGTTTGCGCTTTCTTCCTCTCCCCTTACACTTATGCATTTCATATACCGCAAAGTTACTATTCACTTGAATGCATAGGTTGTTTGCATAGGGAATTGGGCTTTTAGTAATTAAGTTTTTATCACTTTAATTTTTGAAAAGAAGCCCAATTCACCCCCCTCTTGGGCATTCGATCCTTAGAATTGGTATCAGAGCAAGGTTGCTCATTGGATCATTCTAGCCTCACCGCTAGAGAGCTAAAATGGCCAAGATTGGGGGTTCGGTTCCCATCTTCGAGGGAAAGAACTTTGCCTATTGGAAAGCACACATGCGTGCTTATCTAGAGGTCATTGCTCTCGGGGTATGGGAAGCGACCCATGCGGGGTTTGGTGAGCATAACTATGTTGGTGATCAAGTCAAGTGAGATGCTAAAGCTAGAAATGCCATTTATAAATGCATTAGTCAAGATGTATTTTCTAGGATTGCTAGCAAAGAGAAAGCTTGTGAAATTTGGGCTTGCTTGATTGAAATTCATGAGGGTTCTTCTTGTGTCAAAGAACTAAAATATCATATGCTTAAAGCCAAATATGATGAGTTCAAAATGCTACCTCATGAAAATGTCAATGAAATTTTTTCTCGCTTAAATGTGCTTATTGAGGAAATTAATGCTCTTGATATTGCTTCTCATGGCAAGGGACTCATCAACCGCAAGATCCTTATGCTCCTTCCTAAGCCAAAGTACAACATCATAAACTCCATGCTTCAAAAAGAATCTCTTGATCACATTGAAGTTTCAGAACTTATTGGAGAGATTCACGCTCATGAGATGAGTGTACTTGGGATGATGGAGGAATCATCTTCAAAGACAATTGCTCTAAAGGCTTCCACCAAGAAAACAAGTGTCAAGAAAAAGAAAGTGGTTGAGCCTAGCTCAAGTGAAGAAGAGCAAGCATCAAGTGAAGATGACGATGATGAGCTTGCATTGATGATGAGAAAGTTCTCTCGCTTGAACTCCAAGATTTCCAAGAAGGGATACACCTTTGATCCCAAGAAGAAAGCTTTTCTACCAAGGAGAGATGACAACAAGACTTGCTACAATTGTGGCGATCAAGGCCACATCTCCTATGATTGTCCAAAACCGGACAAAAGAAGAGAGAACCACAAGGGCAAGCATCGCAAGCTTGAAGATAGTGAGGATGATGAAGAGGACAAGCCCAAATCAAGACTCTTTGGGAAGAAGAAGCATGACAAAGGCAAAAAGGCAAAACTCTTCCCAAAGAAGAGGAAAGGTCCACAAAAGGTGTTCATGTGTGAGGCAAATGAATGGATCACCGACGAAGAATCAAGTGATGAAGAGAGTGAAGTTGAGGAAGAAAACTTGGCCGGCCTTACCATTGCCAACAATGATGATTCATCACTTCATCCACCTCCCATGTGCCTCATGGCTAAAGGTAACACCAAGGTATGTGATGACTCTAGCGATGATGAGCTTTCCCCTGATGACTTAACTTCACATAAAAAATGAATACCACACTATCATTAAGAGGGAAAAGAGTAAGGTCAAGGCTCTTGAAGAAACTCGTGCTAAGCTTGAGAGTGCTAACCTCGATTTGCTTGACAAGTATGAAAGCATACTTAAGGAGCATGACACACTCAAATCTCATGTCAGGAAAGTTGAGGAGGATAAGGCTCAAATCAAGCTAGATCATCATGAGCTTGACTTAGCACACCAATCACTCTTGGGAAAGCACAATGAGTTAATCCAAGAGCATCAAGTACTTAACCTTGCTTATGAAGTTCTTGATCAAGAATTGAAAAATATTAAGAAAGAAACCCTTAATGATAAGGTATCTATTACTTCTCATGCCACTAATGTCTTGCATAAGTCTTTGCCTTTGAAAGAGAATGCTAGGGAGGACTTGTTGGAAGAAATTGAAAGTATCCGCACTAGTGTGGCAAGACTATCTAAGGGAGAAGTCAAGCACAAAGAAATTCTCTTCCAACAAGCAAAGGCCTACAACAAGAGAGGACTTGGATCATTCCCTGTGCCCAACAAAGGAAAGGTGCCCTCACCGGAGCTCAAAACAAGCTTCATCAAGGAAGTTGGTTCTTATTCCCAACATTGTGAGGTCACCGGTCACCATACAAGGGAGTGTACTCTTCCTAACCGACCTTCTCCAAAATTGCCTACTAACTACAAGTCTATCTTTAATGATCACTATTATCTCTTGAGTAAAGTAGATGGTAAGGTGAAGGCAAGGTTCATTAGCAAGGACATGAAGGGCATGAAGGGGAAGCTCCCCAAGCAACTTTGGGTCCCAAAAACACTTGTATCACACATATAAGGACCTAAGTTGGCTTGGGTGCCTAAAGTCAAAAATTGAATTCATGTGTGTAGGTGAACTACAAAGCCGGAGGAAAGCATTGGGTACTCGGTAGCGGGTGCACTCAACATATGACCGACAACGATGGTATGTTCACCACCATAGAAAACCCCGACAATCATGAACAAGTCACCTTTGGTGATAACTCTAAGGGGAAGGTAATTGGGTTAGGTAAGATTGCAATTTCAAATGATTTATCTATTTCCAATGTATTGTATGTTAAGTCACTTAGTTTCAATTTGCTTTCTATTGCACAATTATGTAATCTTGGACTAACGTGCACCTTTAGCAAAAATGATGTTGTTGTGACTAGTGAAACAAGCCAAGAACTAATCTTCAAAGTATTTCGGCATGGACATCTCTACCTAGTAGACTTCTACAACAAGGATGCTAGCTTGACCACTTGTCTTTTCACCAAGACGAGTTTGGGTTGGCTATGGCATCAACGCATAGCTCACATTGGAATGAGCAAGCTCAAGAAGTCATTCAAGCTCAGGATGGTGACCGACGTGAAGGATGTCACATTTGAGAAGAACAAGCTTTGTAGCGCTTGTCAAGCCAGGAAGCAAGTTGCTTCTCATCACCCGATGAAGACAATGGTGTCAACCTCCAAGCCACTTTAGTTGCTCCACATGGACCTCTTCGGACCGTCCACATATCAAAGTCTTGGCGGTAACCTCTATTGTCTTGTTATAGTTGATGACTACTCTCGCTATGCTTGGACTTTGTTTCTAGGTGACAAGAGTGAAACTCCGGAAGTGTTCAAGACCTTCGCTAACCGTGCTCAAAGGGAATTTCAACTTCCCATCATCAAGGTCCGGAGTGACAACGGCACTGAATTCAAGAACTATAAAATTGGGGAGTGGTGTGATCGTGAAGGCGTGAAGCATGAGTTTTTGGCCACGTACACTCCTCAACAAAATGGTGTCGTTGAAAGGAAGAACAAGACTCTCATCATCTTGTGCGAGCAATGCTTGATGACTATGGCATGTCCGAGAAGTTTCGGGCCGAAGCAATCAACACGGTGTGCCATGCCACAAATCGGGTCTACCTACATCGACTACTTCAAAAGACCCCGTACGAACTTCTCATTGGGAGAAAGCCCAACATCTCCTATTTCCGAGTATTCGGGTGCAAGTTCTACATCTACCGCAAGAAAAGGCTCGGTAAGTTTGAAAGAAGATGTGATGTTGGTATATTTCTTGGTTATGCATCAAACTCAAAAGCATATCGAGTATTCAACCAAACCTCCGGTTTAGTTGAGGAAAGTTGTTATGTTGAGTTTGATGAAACTAATGGATCCCAAGAGGAGAGTTTTGGTCATGATGAAATAGATGATGAGCCTCTACGAGAAGCTATGAAGAACATGACCATTGGAGACATCAAGCCTAAAGTTGAGGAGAGCCATGATCAAGGGGGAGCTTCAAGTTCCAACATCAACACATCTATGGCACCTCAAGTTGACGAAGAAGAAAAAGATGATCCATTGCTGACACAAGATTCACAAGCGACACAACATCAAGAAGAAGAACAAGTCCATGATCAAGTCCAACCACAAGAAGAGCAACACGCATCACCACCGCCAAGTGCTTCACAACCACTTATGAGGCATGGACGCATCTCCAAGGCGCATCCGATTGATCAAATCATCGGAAGTCCGTCAAGGGGAGTAAGTACACGTTCTCGCCATTTCGCTACGTTTTGTGAGCACTACTCGTTTGTTTCATGTGCAAAACCCACTCACATTGAGGAAGCACTCCAAGATCCAAATTGGGTGATGTCCATGCAAGAAGAACTTAACAACTTCATCCGCAATGAAGTTTAGGTGTTGGAGGAGCGACCCAAGGACAAGAACGTCATCAGAACAAAGTGGGTGTACCGCAACAAACAAGACGAGAACGGTGTTGTGGTCCGCAACAAGGCAAGACTTGTGGCCAAGGGTTTCTCGCAAGTTGAAGGACTAGACTTTGGAGAGACATTTGCTCCGGTCGCCCGACTAGAAGCCATCCATATACTTCTTGCTTTTACATCACATCATAACATAAAGCTTTATCAAATGGATGTGAAAAGAGCCTTTCTTAATGGTTATATTAACGAGCTTGTCTATGTTGAACAACCTCCCGTGTTTGAAGATCCGAGGAATACTAATCATGTGTTTAGGTTGCACAAGGCGCTCTACGGGCTCAAGCAAGCACCTAGGGCGTGGTATGAACGACTATGGGATTTCTTGATCATGGAAGGATTCAAGATCGGGAGGGTGGACACTACACTCTTCACCAAAGACATCGATGGAGAACTATTTATTTGTCAAATTTATGTCGATGATATTTATTTTTGGTTCAACTAACGAAGCTCTTAGCCATGAGTTTGGCAAAATGATGTCTAGGGAATTTGAGATGTCGATGATTGGAGAGCTCAACTTCTTCCTTGGATTCCAAATCAAGCAACTTCGAGAGGAGACCTTCATCTATCAATAAAAGTATACCAAGGACCTCTTGAAGAAATTTGAGATGGGATATTGTAGCTAAAGAAGTACTCCAATGGCAACAAATTGTCATCTCGACACGGATAAGGACGGTAAACCTGTTGATCAATCTAATTACCGTTCTATGATTGGTTCATTGCTTTATCTTACTGCATCTAGGCCCGATATCATGTTCAGTGTATGCTTGTGTGCTCGCTTTCAAGCGGCACCTAAAGAATTGCATCGGAAGGCAGTCTTTAGGATACTTCGGTATCTCAAGCATACCCCAAGTGTAGGTCTGTGATACCCTAAAGGTGCAGAATTCCATCTCTTGGGTTACTCGGATTCGGACTTTGTCGGATTCCGTGTGGATCACAAGAGTACCTCCGGTGGGTGCCACTTGCTTGGACGTTCCCTAGTATCTTGGTCTAGCAAAGCAAAATTACGTTGCTTTGTCCACTACGGAAGCGGAATATATAGCGGCTGGTGCATGTTGTGCCCAAATCCTTTATATGAAGCAAACCCTTTTGGACTTTGGTATTAAACTTGGTTGTGTGCCTCTCCTTTGTGACAATGAAAGTGCGGTTAAGATTGCTAAAAACCCCGTTCAACACTCCCGCACTAAGCACATTGATATTCGTCATCATTTCTTGCGGGGCCATGAAGCTAAGGGAGACATCTCCTTGCGAGGTGTTAGGTCCGAAGAACGATTGGCGGATATCTTCACTAAACCACTTGATGAGAAAACTTTTTCTAGACTAAGAAGTGAATTAAATGTGTTAGATGCATCGAACGTCATGTAAGTTGCCATGGTCATGTAAGAATGCATCTCATATATGTCTTGTCTAACTTTCAAAGGATAGGGGTGAGCAAGAGTTAGCTTGGGATGGAGGTTCTTTTGGGTTTCCCCAAGTCTTGGAGAGTGGCTCTCCCTGAAGAAGCCTTTGAAAGGTTCAAATTTGGCAACATAGATTTAATTTATGTCTTGCATGATGCCTTCCATATAGACTTGCACTCACATTTAATTTCCTGCACTATAAATTGTTTGGCATTGCATACGATAGATTGTCACAAAGGGGAACTCACTTCATGAGAAAGAGACTTGTTTGAAATGCAATATCTCAACTCATATGATGTGGAAAGAACAAAATGTTAGGTGCGCTAATGCCTAAAGGAACATGCTTTAAAGAGATAGAAGTCTTCATCCTCTAGCTCACAAAGCATGGGCCTTACATTTTATTTGGATGTTTTTCTTCCTTGATTTTTTGGTGTTCTATTTGATTTTGGGCTTAGCCAAGTTATTGGCAATTAGTCTTTTTGAGGGGTAAGGGGTTGCCCAAAAAGTCCTAAGACATGTGTTTCTCATTGTTTGTTTGCTTGAGTCAAAGGACATATATGGGATGTTGTTGTTTTGTAGTCATCGGATTATCCGATGCTTAGGCAGAACCACCATCGGATCAGTTTGTGTTCAAGTGCCAAGGGTCAGCTCAGTCAGAAAGTCAAATCCTCTGATGAGTTAATTCTGAGAAACATCGGAGCATCCGATGTTCACACTTCTGGAGTTGTGCCAAAATCAACCGATGCTTATTCTTTCCTCGTCGGATCATCCGGTGTCAATGGTGCCGCTGGAATACCCTTACTGTACCATTCGACCGATGCAGCCTTCATCTAATGTCGGTTCATTCGATGTTAAAATTTGAGCTAGGGTTTGGGCCCCACCTATTTAGCGCGCCACTTCAATTCACTTTCTCTCTCCCCGACCCGCATCTCCGCCATCGAAGCCCCGACGCCTCACCTCCGCCGCCGCCGCTCCTTGCCCTGTCGCCGCCCTCCGGCCACCGCCGCCTCCCACGCCTCGCCGCCGTCGCACCACTGCCACCGCCCCACGCTGCACCGCCACCCTCTGCGTCGCCGTGGTGTTCCTCTTTCGGTCGTTGTGCTCTCCGTCGCACCGCTTCACCGTTAGGGTTCCTCGGCCGCGACGATCTTTGCGTCGCCATCTCGTGCGCCCGAGCTTGTTGTCCCGCGTGCTCATCTTCATCGTCGTCATGGGCCGTGACAAGAACGAAAAAGGCAAGGCTATTGAGGAGACGACTGCTAAAAAGCAGAAGATGTCGAAGGAGGCGAAGAAAGCCCTGATGGCCGCTCGCGCCGTTGAGGAGCGAGAGCGTGGCCGAGGAGGATCACTGAGGATCCGGGAAGCCCGACAGAGGCAGCCTCCAGTGCCTGAGGAGCCAGGGGAGGAAGAAGAGCCTGAGGTGCCGCTAGTTCGCCGACACTCAGTTAGGACCCGTGGGGGTCATCCAGTTGCAGCCCTGAGACCGAGACCATCAACAGCTGACCTTCGAGAGGACAGGGCGGCCCATAGAGTCGTCTATGAGATGGACACCACCGTTCGTGTTGGTGAGGGTGTCCGCCTGACATATTACAGGAAGTTGAAGGCCAAGCAGCTCAGGAAGCTCAGGTGGAGCATTTTACTTGAGAAGTGGTTCCCGCAGCCCAAAGAGTCACTTGTGGACAGCCGCTTCTGGACCCTGACACAGGTGTCGCTGTACGAGACTTACAGACGTCGGGGCCATAAGCTCTTCCAACATAATTTTCTTGACTGGGATCAGCCCACACTTGCAGCCGAGACTGAGATACGCCCTTACTTTGAGAGGTACAGAGGACTAGTGGAGCTGATGTCTTCCCAGCGGGGTGCCTACATGGAGGATTGGGTCCGAGTATTCTATGCCACACTCTATATCTCTAAGGGCCGCAGATCCATTGATTTCATGTTCATGGGCCAGCATCATCACTTGACTCGACAGACTTTGGGACAGCTGCTAGGCGTGGATCTTCACGACACATGCCTTCACGAGAGAGTATATGGACAGGCTGACCCACCGAGTAGGCCGCTCACTGGAGGTGTGGCACCACCTTATGAGGAGATACGATCACTATTCGACCAACCTTTCTCTCCAGACCAGCCGAGGGTACCGGCTCTACTCACTCCAGCTGCACGCACTGTGCACCTTGCCTTGCACCGCACACTTCTGCCGAGGTCCGGATACCTTGAGGGGTTCACCAGCTTGCGGCAGACTCTCCTGTTCTATGTCATGAACGGGATGGAGTTCGACATTGTGGATATCCTTATCTGTGAGATGGAGAACGTCATCACTGATGGAGTTGGGATGATGAGGCATCTTGTGTTTGGTCACTGGATCAGTCACTTGCTCTACTTGATAGCTCCAGAGGGGTCCGCCGTACGTGACAGTCTCACCGACGAGAGCGTCACACGGTTCGGGCACTACCGTGCTCCGGCTCCTGGAGACCGCCGCCTTGGTCGTCCAGTTGAGCGTCAGGTTCGTGCTCGTCTCTCAGAGGAAGACTGGTCAGACCTCGAGAAGGAAGACGAGATCCTAGCACGGGCTGAGGTTCAGGGTGGGGATCTACAGCATATTTGGTCCGAGAGCGACACCAGTGACAGTGTCGAGGAGTACTTCCCACCTCCTCCCTCACCCAGGCAGAACGACGCGGAGGCTGGAGGCTCCACTGTGCCACCACCTACTCCACCTCCGGTGTCAGAGGCACAAGTCTCTCAGCTGTCCGAGCTTACCTCTCTTCTCCAGCAGATGGTTGAGCAACAGCGTCTGGATAGGCTTGCAGCTGAGCAGGCCCAAGCTGAGCAGGTTGCACGTCTCTTGTAGCTCCAGCAGCAGCAGCAGGAGATGCAGCAACATATTGCCCGCGAGAGGCGAGAGGACACTAACAGGCTCACTGGACTGATTGATCAGATGCACCAGCGTTCTCTCGACCAGCAGCAGTAGACGCAGCAGGCTATGATGGGCATCCTAGGGTTGATCACCAACCTCTACACGCAGACCGGGATTGCCCTACCGTTGCGGCTTCTAGGCCTGGATCCAGGTCCGCCTGTCCTGGCTCCAGCTTCAGCACCAGTGCCGACTACACCGATCCCGACGATCAGCATGTCACCTCTGCTTGCTCCTGGCGCTCCTATCCACTCTCCCTTGCCGGCTATGACGCTCTTCCAGCAGACTCTGGCGTCCGTTTTTAGTGCCCCGTTACCTGCGGTCCAGACTCAGCATGCACTGACAGCAGCTCCTGCAGCCCCCGTCACCTCCACTCCAGCTTCGGCAGCAGCGGGCAGCAGCTCCGACGATAGCACCCCCGACGGCGACCAGTTTGTCATCGCCCCGAGCACTCAGGATCCTTAGGCACTCGGCTTCCTTTTTGGTGTCTTGATGCCAAAGGGGGAGAAGAGTCATGGGGAGGGATAGCTTTGTCCTAGGGGGAGCCCTAGTTGTAGGGGGAGTTTATCTTTTTGGGAGTCTTTTGTAATTTGGAGATTTGCTACTCTTTTGCTATTCATTGGTTATTCGTGTGCCTCTTAATTCTCTCATGTGTTATTGATCGTTGAGCTTTCGAGTTATTGATCGCTTTTGAGTCTTCAAGTTTAATGTGCCAAATCTTGTACTTATTGCACATCCTCTCGAGTATCGTATTGTCAAAATTCATTACTATTATGCTTTACTTGTTGTGTTGTCATCAATCACCAAAAAGGGGGAGATTGAAAGCTTCTAGGCCCCCTTGAGGTATGGTTTCGGTGATTAATGACAACCGTTGGATATTACTAATGAGTTTGTAGATGCAAGGTCTCCTGTATATCTCATCACACTTAATGTATTCTACACTTATATCATCTACTGCTCATTGGATGCGATTGGAGACCCCTTAACAAATCATTCTATGAGGTCAATCAATTTTTTATGAAGATTAGAAGAAAAAGCTCATATGTCAAAATTAATCAACCAAAATTGACAGCACTCAAGATTTAGTGATCATGAGAAGAACATTTCAAACCAATGTCTAAGAGGTCAATCGAGCAAATTCCAAAAGAATCACTTAGAACAACTCGAAGCAAACAAAATCAACTCACCAGATCAACCGATGTTTACAGAAAACAATACATCGGTCGAGTTGGTTTAGCAGAAGAAGAAGACCTCAGAACTAAGTACTCACCGGGTCATCCGATGATGAAGGGAATGTTACATCGGTCCATCAGTACAGTAAGCAATCTCCCTGGACCAAGTGTAACACCGGACAATCCGATGTATAATTGATAACACATCGGTCAATCACTCCAGTAAGCATTAATTCTGAACCAATTCTAGATGAAGTGCCACCGAATCATCCGATGAGAAGGCAAGTGTAACATCGGTCTATCAACGGTCATATCTGACATAGTGACATCAGCTAATTTGGATTCGACCGATGACAACTGAAGGAAGGATATCAGATCATCTGATGTTCGCAGAACAGTGATGTCAGCCGACTTTTCCAATGGCTATTTCGTGGAGGCTGACTATTTATACCCCTTCAACCAGTCTATTCGACAAGTCTTGACAACCAGAGCTACTCTACACATTCTCAAGCATTCAAGACATTGAGCTACCACCTCTACATCATTTACACCACTTGTACACCAAGAGATAGGCTAGAACTTGCTAGAGATAGTGCTTGTGTGCTTCCATTCTTGGTGATTGGAGTCTCTAGTGTAGTGAGAGTTGTAAGGGAGTGTCTCTTGGTGATTGTATTGGAGAGAACCTTCCAGAGCTTGCCAAGATGGTTGTGGAAGCTCGAAGGATCCAACTTGTACAAGGCTTGAGCTCCACCTTGCTGAGATTGGCAAACGGAGAAATTTAGTGAAGATCCCTGGTCTCGGTGACTTGGGAGTGGCTATACCCTTTGGTGGGTTCCACAACGTGGATGTAGGAAGATCTTGACGATCCTGCCGAACCACGTGATAAATCTCTGTGTCTTCGTGTCTCCTCGGGAGTTTGCGCTTTCTTCCTCTCCCCTTACACTTATGCATTTCATATACCGCAAAGTTACTATTCACTTGAATGCATAGGTTGTTTGCATAGGGAATTAGGCTTTTAGTAATTAAGTTTTTATCACTTTAATTTTTTAAAAGAAGCCCAATTCACCCCCCCCCCCTCTTGGGCATTCGATCCTTACACCGGAGCTAACCCCGAAGACACACTTGTCTGGGTTCAGCTTTGTGCGTGTGATCCACAACTTGTCGAAGACAGCTCGCAAGGTGTTGAGAAGTGACTCCTTGTTCTTGATTTTGACAACGATGTCATCGACGTACACTTCCACTACATCTCTGATGAGCTCTCCAAACGTTTTGTACATAGCTCGCACAAACGTTGAAGCAGCGTTTTTGAGACCAATGGCATGGCAGTGTAACAATATAATCCATCTACTGTGATGAAGGAAGTATGCTCTTCATCTTCCATAGACATTCTGATTTGATGATACCCAGAATATGCGTCTAGGAAACACAGTAATTCACACCCAGAGGTGGAATCCACTATCTGATCTATTCTTGGTAGTGGGAATGGATCCTTTGGACATTCCTTATTCAGTGTAGTGTAGTCGATACACATTCGAAGCTTCCCGTTGGCCTTGGGTACAATGACTGGGTTTGCCAGCCATTTTGGGTGGAAGACTTCCTAGATGAATCCAGCTTCGAGCAACTTCTTCACTTCTTGTCGTATGAAGTTCTGTCGCTCTACTGATTGCTTCTGAGGCTTCTAATGTAAGGGCAGAGTATCAGTATAAATCTTCAAATTATGCTCAATCACTTCCCTAGGGATCCTAGGCATTTGTGACAGTTGCCAAGCAAACACGTCGACGTTAGCCCGGAGAAAAGTGATGAGCACGAGTTCCTATTTGTCATTCAGACCTCCTGATATACAGGTGGTCTGAGCGGCATCGGAACTGATTTGAATGACTTTGACAGGAATGTATGTGTCGCCGCTTGGTTGCACACGGGGTGCGGAAGTTGAGCCTCGATGACGAAGGCTCGGAGGCTTTAGAGCTTTCTCCTTTCCGGATTCTTCCTCTTGCGTTGTAGCAAGCACGTGGAGTTCTTCTAGAGCAGTTACTCCGGCGGTGCGGTCTCCGCGGATTCAGAGAACGCCTGAAGGTGTTGGCATCTTCAACACTAGGTAGCCATAATGAGCAGGAGCCATGAATTTGTACAAGGCTGGCCTGCCCAAGATGGTGTTGTAGGGTAAGTTGATCTGCGCCACGTCGAAGTCCAACTTCTCGGTCCTGTAATTCTCCCGAGACCCGAAGGTCACTGGGAGAGTTATGGCACCGAGTGGGGTTATGGCCCCCGGACCTACTCCGGAGAAAGGTTGGGAGGGGCGAAGATCCGAAGGTCGGAGCTAAAGCTTGATGAAGGCTTCGAATCTTATGAGGTTCAACCCCGAACCTCCGTCCACCATTACATGGTGAAGCTAGATGTTGTTGATGGTCGGAGATACCGTCAGTGGAAGTTGGCCAGCTCTGATCATGTTCCGAGGGCAGTCCGAAGCATCGAAAGTGATGGGAGTGTCCATCAACTTCCGGTGAGGCTCTGCCCTAGCGGTAGGAGCTACTGAGGCCATGTCCTGCCGCATTGTCTTGAGGACACGGCGGGAGGTGATATCCCACGAACCACCAAAGATGGTGTTCATGGTCTTCCAGCGCTCGTTGTCGGAGATGTCGGAGTCGTCGTCGATGGAGGTGTAAACAGCCTTCAAGACCTTTTTAGGGTCCTAAAAGCCTAACTCCTCTTCAACCGAAGCTTTTTCGACTTTTTGCTTTCCTTCCCTTTGACGGAAAGGAACTTCTTCCCGACGCTTGTTATAGCGCTCAACAAGGTTCTAGACCTCTCGACAGCCTTCCAGGTTATGGTTGTTCATCTTGTGTATAGGACACCACATCTTGGAGCTACCACCGTCTTCAGATGATGGCCGAGGTCGTTTCTCGGGGCATGGCCCCTGGCCACCCGAAGCTGCAGTAGCTGTAGCAGTAGATGTGCCATCTGACAGCTTCTTCTTGCCGTTGGACTTTTTCTTCTTTTTGCCACTCCCAGAGGTAGTGTCTTCTCCCTTGGAGGACTTCTTGTTGTCCTCCGGAAGTGGTTGGGAGTGCATTTCACGGCCCTCCGCAACTTTGGCACATTTGTCTGCCAGGCTGAAGAGTTCCGTGATGCTAGTGATTTCCTTGGTCGCCAACTTCTCCAGCATCTTCTTGTCTCGAACGCCCTTTCTGAATGCCACAATAACAGAGGCGCTTGAGATAGAAGGAATTGTGTTTCGTACCTGGGAGAACCTATGGATGAAGGATCGCAGGGACTCTCCCCCTTTTTGCTTGATAGCAAAAAGGTCCAATTCGGTGCCTGGTCGGGTGTATGAGCTCCCGAAGTTGGCGGGGAACTGTTAGCACAGCTCCGCCCAACTGTTGATGGAGTTAGGCGGAAGGCTCATGAACCAGGACCTCGCGGTCCCATTTAAAGCCACGGGAAAGTAGTTGGCCATCACGACCTCATTTCCCCCAGCCACTAGGATAGCGGTGGAGTAAATTTGGAGAAATTCGGTGGGATTGACAGTCCCGTCAAATTTCTCCGGCAGATGAGGCCAGAACTTCTGCGGCCATCTGATCATGCGTAGGTGCATGTCCAGGGCAGAATAGCCTCCTCCTACTCCCTCGGGAGCAGGACTGTCTCGAGTCTCTTGCCTCTTGCAAGCACACTCGATGTGGACACGACCCGTATTATTGACGGTAACGGCGATCGAGCTGTGCACGAAGGTCATGAGTCGAAAGCCTGGTTACCATATGAGTACGTTGCGCCCCGGAAGGCAGCGATGTCGCCTACTGAGATGCAGCACGTCTCCTGTGCTGCGAAGCGTGCAGACCAAGTCTACCTGACAAGGTCCGATGCTAAGATGGGGCCCGCCCTGAGGGGGAGGACCTTGATTGCTGATACCATCGGTTGCTGCTGCAACCAGATGTTCCACATCAGCTCTCTACTGCTCCATCGCACCCTAGGGGGCTCCTGGAGGCGGTGGACGTTGGAGAAGAGCACGCGTAGCATTAATCGTGTGTTCAGGGTTGTGGTTCGCCGATGCAGTGACCGACGCAGATGCCCCATCTCGTCGTCCAACTTGATTTGCCCAAGCAGATGGTTGCAGAGGTGGCATGACTCCTGCTAGAGCCATGACACCTGCTGACTGCTGCATGTTGGAGGGATTGCCTCCGGCAGGTTGCAGAGCATGGTTGCTGTTGGATGATCCAGCAGCAGAGTTCACCATCCTTGAATCTCGTGCGTCCCCCTACCTGGCGCGCCAACTGTCGGAGTTTATTTCTGGCAATTCTCCCAGTACTACCATTGGCAGCCCGCGGAGTTTGTAATTCGATTGTGGGCGCATAGAGATTCAGAACAAGGCGGTGAGTTGACACGGGGATTTACGTGGTTCGGGCCGCCTAAGCATAATACCCTACTCCACGAGTGTGTGTTGTTGTTGTATTGAGCACTTGAGTGTCACAGACTAGAGCGTCCTAAGCACTTGTGTCGCGTGAGTCAGGAATCGTCCTCTCTTGTGTATCGCTCGACCAATCCTTTTATAGTATAAGGACTGGTCATTACACCATTAGCCTGGCCCGACATGTGGTCCTGGCGGTTACTGATGCTTAATACACAATTAATGTACTTAATTACTATTAACAGTGTGGTAATGCCCCTTGATGGTGGCGTTACTGGTATTAAGGGTCCTCCGATCGTGTGTCATTAGGACAGCATTAATGACACATAATCGAGTCTTGAAGCTTTATTGTCCCTTGAAGGTCCGAGCCGTTGGAGGTTCGCAGACTGTTGAAGTCAAAGGTCCGACGGTTGGACACGTGGCAACTCCGAAGCTTACCGTCTAGGACGGGTAGGTTCGGTGTTGTTGTACACGTGTCATTACTGGAGCTTCCCTCTGTCGGGGGTTAGGTCCGGGGGTGCCACGCAGGTACCTAGCCGGAGCATTCCCATGCAGGGATTGTAGCTCCGGGTTTATGACACACGTGGCTGCACCGGGACTAACCATAGAAGGAAGGCATGTCCGGTTCTGTATGACATGTGGGGCCTTCGGAGGTCTTCAACTTAGATAGGTGGAGTTCATTTGCACTCTTTGCAGTCCCAAGGGGTATCCGGTACGCAGGGTACCAACAGGTACAGATAGAATGAATCCATTTGGTGAAAAAAAGGAGCATACACAACACATGGCCCATGGTCTTAACGATGTACAACCTACCGACGTGGTTGTGTCACAAAAGGAAATATATATTGTTATCTGTTCTTATCCAAGGTCCAAAACAACCCGGCATCGAAATTGATGTGTTCTTGGAACCTTTAATGGAAGATATGGCGAAATTGTGGAATGAAGGGGTACGTACATGGGATGAGTACAAGCGGGAGTATTTCACGCTAAGATCAATGATATTCGTTACCGTGCATGATTATCCCACACTGTTTACATTATCAAGACAAATAAAAGGGAAGAAAGGTTGTGTAAGGTGCGTGGATAGAACAGGATTTCTATACCTCACTTCATCTAGAAAGATGGTGTACATGAGACACCAACGGTTCTTAACAGATACACACAAGTATAGGAAGATGAAAGAACAATTTGATAACAAAATCGAAAAAGATACTGCACCAAAACCTTACAGTGGAAAACATGTGTTCGGAATGGTCAAGAACATTCATATTGCTTTTGATAAGGGCAAAAAATGTAAAGAAATTAAGAGAAAGAAAAGTACATCTTCGGATGATACAACTGATATAGCTTTCAAGAGATAATCAATTTTTTCAAGTATCTTCCATATTGGAAGAATATGGAATTTTGTCATAGTATTGATTTGATGCACGTTACAAAGAATGTATTTGATAGCATCATTGGGACCTTGCTGGACATGCCGAGGAAAACAAAGGACGGATTAAATTCACGTATGGACCTAGTAAATCTTGATTTGAGACCAGAGCTTCATCCAGTAGAAAGGGCGAACGGGAAGCATTACCCTCCCCCAGCCAGCTACAACTTGACACTAGAAGAGAAAAAAGCAATTTGTGAATGCTTGTGTGGGATCAAAGTGCCCACGAGTTTCTCATCCCATATCCGCAAAATAGTCTCGATGAAAGACTTGTCTTTATTCGGTTATAATTCTCACGACTGTCACACGATGATGACAGTGTTCGTTGCCATTGCAATAAGAGTCATCAAACCTAAGCATATAAAAATTGTCATCACACGTGTAACATCCTAATTTCTTCACAAAGTAATAAATTATGTTATATAATTAATCACCAACTGTATTAGAAACACTGATTATATAATAAAATAAGAAGCAATAATAAATATAAAGAAAGTTAAAAGAAAAAATGAAGGAAATAAAATATTGAACCCACGTCCGTCCACCATCAGTCAGCACTCACGTTCTTTTTCCTGGCACCAGACTACTCATGGCATTTTCCACCCACCCCCTCCACTTTTCCTTTAATTACAAAAGTATTCTTCTTCTTCCTCCATCAAAACACACAGCACACCAGCACCACATTCTTCTCTGACCGGCTCGGCTGCACACTAGCGACGTACGCCATGAAGCCCTCCTTATCCTCTCCCCCTTCTCCATTTTACTGGAAGGTTCCAGAATACTCGCGCCCGAGCTCGCTCAGCCAGTATACCGGTGAAGCGACAACTTCCTACCTCTTTCAATGGCTTAGCGACGGCAAAGGCACCGCTGCTAGCCGACGACCGACCGATTGGATCACTCGTGCAGGCGCGGTGAGACCCACTCGCTACGCAACACACCGTCCCAACCAGCACACGTACGGCGCATTTATCTCGCCCGACCGACCTCCATCGAAGCCGGCCTTCCACCGCCTTTTCTTGCCTTTAAATCGACCACACTGGGCTAAGTTCTGCCCAAGCCATGCCTCACGCACCCCCAGTCGAGTTCCAGTGCCAATTTCGTCTTCCCGCGCGGCGACGACTCGATCGGCACGTCGATCTCCGACGATGAGCTATTCCCATTCAAACTGAGGTGAAGGTGAGCACCTACGACGCCGACTCCACCTCCCAGACATGTCCCTGGGTCGATTATCCTCCTCTTCCAAGCTCACGGTGGCCACCACCCGCCGTGGCTACTCCCTTCCGAACAGCCGTTGATTCCCACCGCGTATGACCAAATTGATGCTTCTAGGGAGTCCTCCATGACCAGAGCGGCCGTTTCCCCTCCTCCATGTCTGCCCTCTCCCTGTTTTCCCCTTCGACTTGAGCTTCTAGAGGCGCACCATACTAATCAGAGAGAGAAGTCTGGAGGTAGAAGAAGAAGATTGTTTCCTCTCCATGAGATGTCCGGTGGTCTGTACCGTACTAACCCCATTGTTAGTTGGACCCCCATTTCCAAACTCCCTTGGTCCATGCGTGAGGAACTCCAGGCCCAAACAGCTATCCATGCACAACCGTAGACACAAGCACATGGGCTATTTTTCTTAATTAATTATATATTAATTTTCGTAATTAGCTCAGACACTACTTTTCAGCATCAATATCTCACCCATACGACCTCCGATTAACCCAATTATTTTTCTAAAATTCACATAAAATCATAAACTACTTAATAAAAAAATGTACTCATGAGTGCTTGATTGCTTGTATCATTGCGTGTGTACACACTTCGGAGCAGACCTAATACCGGAAGAGAACCCGGAGGAGCCAGCTGAGCAGGAGAACGACGCAGCCAACGGTAGCGAAGGCAAGTTCCACTGGCCCCTTTTGATCATATTATTCCTATGTGAGGTTCATCCATTGTGATCAGTAGATTATGTCTTTGTATTACTGCATGTGGGATAGTTGAGAGACCGAGAGAAGCCATATTACCTTCTATTATTGCATATTGATATGATGAGATCATACATGTTGATCTTGCTCCTTGTTTATTGTATGGGTGGTGAGAGTATGAGTTGTGACCGGGGCAGACGGGTTAGTGTTAGTGTAAGTGCTAGACTTACGACGAGTTCTATCATGAGGGTGACTCGTGTGTTGAGTATGGGGGATGCCCTGGTGAGCCTTAAGGACTGAGTTGTTTTGACATCCCACCTAGCTTCTTTCAGTACGACCACATGTCTCTGTACGGGCAGGGCTTAGCCTAATCCTGGTGGCTAGCCCGACAGTCGTCCATGGTGGAGAGAGAGAGATATATGTTTGAGATTATATTGAGATATGTCATGACACTGGGTTTGGGACGACTGGTTTGGGTAATGTTTCGATTGGGTTTCGGTTATGATGGGTTGTCTTTGACGGCCCGTGCATGTGGGTAAAGTGTACAACCTCTGCAGAGTTTAAAACCTGTTCGGACGGCCATGTCCTCGGCATAGGACAGGTTATGGTTTGGTCCTAACAACTAGAAAGCCACCTACTATGAGATTGAGTTGAGAGGAGTCTTGGGTTGAGCTATGTGGTTGCATTAGGATACATTGCTCTATGTTTTTATGCATTGCATTTATATCTGTTTTAATCCCCTCCCGTAGGGCGAGGTGGAGCTTGCGGAGTACTTTTGTATTCAAATGTTGTTGATATATTCTTTCTGATGATCCTGACTTCGTACCGGAGGATTTCGAGTAGGGTCGTGTCCGCACCCAAGTCATGTGTAGTGGATTGGATGACGCGGAGATACTAGTCTTGTTGTCGACTATTATAGTTATATTGTTAGCCGTTATAGTATTCATCCATACGGCTATGCCGTTGAAATAAAGCTATGTATGGTTGTGGTTCTGCTTGTATTATAATATTATGTACCGAACTCTGTTCTTGGTAATAATATTACATGTTTAGTTCCGATCTTATGGATTGGGACACTTCAACACGTTGTGTTACTTCTTCAATGCAGTATCGCAAAAGGTGATAGCACCTGAAGATTTAGACTATCTGAAAACATACATCGTCGAGACTATGTGCAAGCTTGAGATGTGTTTCCCACCATCCTTTTTCGATATGTAAGTACAACTAATCATACATCTTGTTGATCAGATAAAAGCATTGGGGCCACTATATTTACATCATATGTTTTCCTTAGAGAGATATTTAGGAGTATTAAAAGGTTATGTGCGGAACCATGCTCACCCAGAGGGTTCAATTATGGAAGGATACACCACTGAAGAAGTGATTGAGGGTTGCGCTGATTACATCAAAGATGAAAAATCGATATGTGTGCCTATACCAGTACATGAGGGTAGACTACGTGGGAGAGGTAAAGTGGGTAAGAAAACTTTTATCGTTCAAGATTACAAGGATGTACACCATGCACATTTTGGTGTACTATAACAACTCGCAGTAGCTGAGTCGTACATCGAGGAACACCAAATTGAGCTTCGTGATAAAAACCAAGACCGCACAGAGGACTGGATCATGAAAGAGCGCAGAAGATATTTCACTGAATGGTTAATGGACAAAAATATATCATATAGAAACACTATAGAAGAGGCAAAAATGAAGAAGTTAGCTTCTGGCCCATCAGCTTTGGTGACATCATGGCAAGCATATGACATCAATGGTTACACATTTTACACTAAAGAAAAAGACGGTGAGAGTGTTGCACAAAATATTGGTGTTCGTAATGAGGCTTATGGTTCACAAGGGCAAAAGACCACATACTTCAAGTTCATAGAGTAAATATGGGAACTCGATCATGACGAAAGAATGGTAATGCCCTTATTTAAGTGCTAATGGGTCAAATATCCTGATGGTGTGAAAGTGGACAATTACGGGCTGACACTGATAGACTTGAATAAAGTGAGTTATAAAGATGACCTGTGGGTTCTTGCCGATAGTGTTGCACATGTTTTTTCTGTTCAAGATCCAGAAACCGAGAAGATGCACGTAGTTGTTTCTGGAAAGCAAAATATTGTTGGGGTTGAGAATGTGGGAGATAATGAAGAGGAATATCATCAGTATGAAGAGATGTACCTTTTCACCGAACCAGAAAACATCAAGCGCTTAGAGAGAAGCATTAAAAAGAATTTGAAACCCTATATGCGAGAAGATGTCAATGCTGAAAAAAATGTATGATATATATTGTATATATTTGTATCTTCTGAAATCAACTTAGAACGATGCCCTATTTCAGCTTTAGATAGCATGTTTCGAATATTATTAAATTCATCTTCTGTTTCAAACATTATTAAATTCAGTATGTGTATATAAATTTCTTCTGACCTATGATGATCAGGCTTGCCTTCCAACACCTCGATTCCAAACAACATCTGGAAGCACAACTCTTGAAGCTCCTATCAAGCTAATCCCTTCACAACAAGCTCTTGTAGATGCAAGTAACACCCGAGACTCATCATTTGGATTGTTAAAAGCTTCAATTGGTCTGACGATACTTCCCGTCCATTTGAGGGCTTGTTTGGATAGGAGTGGATCCACTTCAATATAAGTGGTTTGGGGTGGATTGAGGAGAAAATTAGTTCACTCTTCACTTCAATCCACTTCAATCCAATTAGATTGAGTACACCCAAACAAGCCCTCAAAGATTTATTCTCTTCTCTCCATTTTAAAAACTTACGAAGATGCTACTTTATCAGTTCTAATGGTTGAATATATTGACTACAAATCAGTATCATCTCTCTTAGTGCTTCACACAAGCGACGAAGCGTACAACTTACATCACAAATCTTGTTTTTACCATTTTCATAGGAATTTGACCTTAATCTTTCAAGCATAGATTTATCAATAATTGAAGCTTCCTCATCAGACATGTCAATGACAGTTACAAGTGAAGAGTGTGTCGAAGCTGACGAAATATCAATGGGGCTGAAGACAAAGAGATGTTGCATATGAGTGACAATGTCCAGGTTAGACAGCATGAAGCTATGATGACAGCCTTCAACAACATGAAAAGTGATGCCAATGTTATGCTTGCATCAACCAAGGCATGTTGTGAGTGTATAACAATTGTTGGGGGCAAGCATAACCTTAGCCAAGGTTATGCTTGCCCCAACAAGTGTTATACCCTCACAACATGTCTTGGTTGATGCAAGCATAACCTTGACATCACTTTTCATGTTGTTGAAGGTTGTCATCATAGCTTCATGCTGTTTAACCTGGACATTGCCGCTCATATGCAGGATCTCTTTATCTTCAGTCCGATTCAAATTTCGTTAGCTTCGACACATCTTTCACTTATAACTGCTATTAACATGTGTGATAAGGGAGCTTCACTTATTTGATAAATCTATGCTTGAAAGATTAAGGTTAAATTCCTATGAAAGTGTAAAAATAAGATTTGTGATTGAATTTGTTTGCTTACTCGCTTGTGTGAAGCACTAAGAAAGTAGATACTAATTTCTAGTCAATATATTTAGGTATTAAAACTGAGAAAGGAGCATCTTCTTAAGTTTTCAAATGGACAGGAGGGAAAGAAATTGTTCAAATGGATGGGAAAATCCTTCCGAGGATCGTCAGGCTTCAAATTGATGTTTTCAACAATCCAAATGATGAGCCACGGGTGTTACTTGTATCTATAAGAGCTTGTTGTGCAGGGATTAACTTGACAGGAGCTTAGCAGCATCACATGCGGTTCTTAAACAACAACCGCTTGTGGAAATCATGTATTTTCTCAGACGGTTATTAATTAAGAACCGCCTGTGATGTAAGCTACATCACAGGTGGTTCTTAATTAATAACCGCCTGAGAAAATACATGATTTCCACGAGCGGTTGTTGTTTAAAAACCACCTGTGATGTCTTGTCATCACATGCGGTTATTGTATCATTCACCATCACAGTCGCATTTTTTACAGACCGTCTGTGTTTGAAAAATTCAGGCGCCTGTGAAAATGTTTTTTGTAGTAGTGTATGGTTTAGAGTATATTGGTGCGGATGGTCTAAGCGCCCCAAGAGCAGAGTCACATAGTGCAGCACCCATAGTTAAGATAGTAAGGCGATTTAAGACGACGGATCCCCTTTTTACCTTTTAAGCGATAAGGCGTAAGGCGAGATGACGCCTTAGTTATATAAAAAAAATAAAAATATAGGAATTGTTGTCATTGTTTCTATAAAAAGAATACAAAATGACTTGAACAAACTGAAGTAGGGCCTGTTTGGTTTATGTACTAAGGTTGCCACAATTTGTCACAAATTTTTGCCTAAGTTGACTAAGGTTAGGTGCTCAAATTTTCAGCCACAACTTGGCAAGCCTAAGGGAATCTTGCCACACTTTTTTGAGTCCTTGACATGTGCGACCTAGTTATATGACAAGGAATTTTGCCACAATTGTGGCTATGAATCAAACAATGACTAAGTTGGTCAAACTTGACTAAACTTAGGCATGGCAAAATGTGGCAAGTTTTGGCTTCAAACTAAACAAGCCCGTAGTCCAATCTAAACAAAATCGGCCCAACACACCAGAGGACCAAAAGTGACCCAGTATCTCAGTCCTAACAAAAAAAACCCTAACCTCTTCCTCTCTACTCGCGTAGTACTCCTCTGCTATGCCAAGACGTGCCGTCGCCCAGTGGCAGCGCCGCCGCCGCCACCCCTGCTCCCGCCGCGGCCGCAGCTGCCGCCTTCCCTACTCGCCGCGCCCCGCCGCCGGCCTCCTGTTGTGTCCCGCCGCCTTCCCTGCTCCCGCCGCACTCCGCCGCTGGATCTGCGCGCTGCCAGTATGTTGCCGCCGGATCTACGCGCCGCCGGCTTCTCCTGCTCCCGTGCCGCCGGATCCCTGCTCCCGCGCCGCCGACTCCCCCTGATGTTGTCGCCTTACCGTCCAAAGTGAGGCGACAGGACGTTTTACGGGGCTCGACCGATAAATATGGCAGCACCCCACCTCTGGACCACCTTCAGTGGGATCACATCACGACACTCCTCCGGGTGCAACGTGCCATCCTTGCACCCAGGGTCGGGGCAGCCAATGGACAACACATTCTACTCCACTTTAGCAGAGATGTACTGAACCAGACAGCCGACGCAGAAGGTGTGCGTGCACCCAGCAATGGGGAAGAGCTCTCTGACGTGCACAGATTCCATGCATATGGTGCAGTAGAAGTCGCTCCTGCCTCTTTACCTTTGCCTGCATCCATGTCCTCGAAAGAGGTCAAGGCGTCATGGAAAACATCCATCTCCATCCCCTGCTGGCGCCTCGGACACGCGCGAAGATTCACAAGAAGGCACCGGGCACCTGGGCGGCCCAGTGGGCCGTGCCTCTGGTGCGTACTGGCAGAAGCAGGCAATGCAGATAGCATGTTCACAGTCATCGGGCTTCCACGATGCCTCCAGCGACGGGAACACCTGCTTCTGCTTGCAAACCGCACACACCCTCTCTGACTGTGTCGAGAACTGGAGGACCTCTTGGACTTGCAGATCCTCGGCCAGCGCCAGATCATCAGCAAACGTGGAAACCAGATCGAGCATAGCTGTCGTGGTGTTGCGTTCCGGGTTGAACTGATCGATCAACCAGCCGCGTCCCCTGTTCCAAAGAAAGAAAGATTCAGTCACAGTCCACGTATCAAACAGATTACAAAATCTGAGATGACTCCAATGGCAATGGTCTAAACAAACTGGTAATTGCTTGAAAAAATCAAATTGAGGATGCAATGAGACCTAATACTATTGCCTAGTAGATGAGAACTCCTAGCATCCAATTCATCGAGCACTCGCCACAAAACCCCCACCGAGAAGTTAAGAGCCCCCTCAGGCTTCGTTTGGGAAGGGGTGGATCATAGTGGATCCAGACTCAATCCACGTCACACGTGGATTCACAACCACTCGTGGACCAAATTCCACTTATAGACGAAAAATGCATTTGGCTCAGACTGGGATTAGCCAGCCCACTGTCCAATCCACTTCGATGCGAGTGGAAATCGAGCGACTTATGTTGGGGCCGGGAATCTCCTCCTCTCTTCGATCGACCTGTTCAGGCGGCAGACGCTCACCTTCCACCGCCCTGGCGGCGCTCGCCCCCGCCCCTCCTCCCGGCGACCGATGCGCTCCCGACCCCCTCCCACCGGCAGCGCCGACGCGATCCCGAACCCCTCTCCCCAACGGCGCCGACACGCTCCCGAGACCCCACTCTCGTGGCGGTGGCGCGAGGCGGCGGACGCGCGGGGGCGGGTGCTGGCGTAGTTGCAGAACATGACGGCCCTAGCCACGCTGTTCGACCAGGGGAAGCAGTGGTCGTACGAGACGACGCCGCTCGGCGCGTTCCTCAACCGCGGCGAGGCCAAGGCGGCACTCAGCACGCGCGGGGGGACGTGGCGTGGAAGTAGTGCAGTGCCGCGGTGGGCGCGGCGATGCACGAGAACGTGATGAAGAGCGTGAGGCCGCAGGTGGAGGCACTGTTGCGGCGGACGCGTGTGCTGCTTCACCATGGCATCGCGACCTCCGAGACGGCGTCGTGTTTACGGAGGCGTGACTCAAGGAGGTCGACTGGTACAGATTGCAGGCATTCCTGGACGCCGACCGCGCCGTGTGACGGGTCACCTGCGGCGCGGAGATCGCCGGATACCTGCAGTGCTCCGGCCCCCTCTCCTACGCTCACCTGATCGACAAAATGCTTCAATGGCAAGCTATTTTCATCACTTTCGTCTTGATTTTTTTATTGATTTTTTCCTTCGAACTCAGTCTATTGAATTGTATGCTTTGTTTGTGATTATGATCTTCGTTTTTCTTGTTTATTTCTTGCAAAAAAAATTTGCATTGGATCATATCCCCCGTCATATTCCAAATGAACAGTGGGATTAACCTTGGACGTTAATAAACTCGACGTGGATTGGGTGTTAAGCGTGGATCAACCCAATACACGCCGGGTTCAGATCACACGTGGATTTGATTTTCATGTTGCCAAACGAGCCCTCATGCATCTAGCAAGAACAATCGCAGAAGCGCATACCAACATCTCGACGTACCCAGGCAGCTCCGCTTGAACTAGAGATTACAGGACAAACAAATCGCGTGTTAGGAAATAAGCACGCGAAAGCGACGACGGATCTCCAGAGGCATAGATGCAAGATCACGGACGACACGCGAGGCACGATATTTGTTAACGAGGTTCAGCCGAAGCCTACATCCTCGGGGCATGACTATGGGCGCACCTCCCCAATATGTTGTCTTTGTCGTGGTTACAACAGCGGCCCTCCCCTCATATTTATAAGGAGACCAGTAAAAAGTCCAACACAAACTCTACACCCCACCGCTAATACAACTCAAAGTCCTATCGTAACCAACTCGTACATAATATTCGACACATATCCAACAAACTCCACCTTGGCGAATATTACACCACCTTGAAGTTGTCATGCGCGAACCTCCATGTACTCGGACTTGAGTTGTCGACTTCGTAGCTCATGGAGAGCCACACGACGAGTCCAACGTCTTAGACTCGCCGTTCGAAGAGAACACTGCTATCCCCGCAACTCCATCTTCCATGACTCCACCTGCAACGGAACGCCCTTGTAACTTGTACAAATTTGATGTCTCCCTCTCTCCTATCATCACAGTCTTATCTCCATTCATGACCTTCATTGTCTTTCCATCCGGCTCAGCCCGAAATAACAGACCATCACGATGTAGAGCCCCAAGCGAAATTAGATTTCTTTGCAGCTTCGGTACATGCTTAACACCTTGAAGCACGTGCTCACCTCCGTCTTGTGTCTTGATCTTGATCTCGCCTATTCCAATAACAGGGTGTCCCCTATCATCTCCTAAATAAGCTTTGCCAAAATCACCTGACTTGTACAAAGAGAACCACTCCCTTTTTGTGCGTAGCATGAAAAGAGCTTGCTGAATCAAACAGCCATACTTCAGTTGACTGTATTTCGATACCCACTGAGAGAACATCACCGTCGCTATCTGAGTCACTCTTAGGAATTACCACATTAGCACTTGAACCCTTCACTTTTGCTGGACAATCTCTTTTAACATGTTCCCACTCCTTGCTGTACCTTTTTCTTCTTGTTGTTCTTAGCCTCCACCTTCTCCTTAGCATTCTCACCCCTGACCAGCAAACCTCCAGCTTGAGGTTCGTCCACTGCATTGTTCTTCCTTCTTTGCTCTTGAGCTAGTAACGCCGCAGTAACATCCTCAATTTTGATGGAATCCTTGCTGAATGTCAGAGTCGTGACCGTTTGCTCATAAGATGGTGGTAACGAGCATAAAAGAATTATTGCCTTGTCTTCATCATCAATTTTCACATCTAGCTGACCTAGATCTGTGACCCTTTGATTGAAGATATTTATGTGCTCTGCAAGATCAGACCCTTCCTGCATCTTCAGCCCATATAATTTTTGCTTCAAATACAACTTGGTCGTCAAAGTCTTCGACATGAACTGATTTTCCAGCTTATCCCAGATTTCCTTCGGTGTAGTCAACCTGATAACATGGTACATGACATTGTCGGACACACACAACTGTATAGTTGCAGCTGCTTGCATCTGTTTCTCCTCCCACTCGTCATCCACCATCTTGACCGGCTTTTTCGCCTTCAGAACGGGCAAAAGACTTTGTTGCGCCAACAAATCTTTCACCCTTATTTGCCACAAGCCGAAGTTGCCGCTGCCATCAAACTTCACCATTTCAAATCTGGTACCCGTCGGCGCCATCTAACCTCTTGCCACGGATCACTGAAAGAACCTTCGAATGTGTCACACGTCGAATCCGCGTGCCTCCTGCACGCACAAGTACGTCGTCGCATACTCCTGCGTTCCGCCTGAACACGCCGCTGCGTACACGTGCTCCTCCGCCGTACACCGTTGTGCACAGCCTGCAGCTCTTAAGCCTTCTCGACTATCACGTCGCTCGCACACGACGAAGTCGACCCGCTTGATCGCCGCCCGCCGTTCGTCTTTAACCGTTGCAGCCTTTTGGTGCCTTTTGCTGAACACACGAACAGCCGAATCCTTTTTTTCGTCTTCTGTTATCGATATCCCATAGACTCGCGTTATATATAAGTTGGATGGCACCGTATCGGTTACCGATACGGAAAGGTCCGCCGATCCTTGCTTGCCCGAACGATATCCATCAAGAATCTTCGTGTACCACGATCGGAATCCAGTTTGCATACGAGTAGGAGTCCTCAGTCAAGAGTTTGCCGATCAAACTGAGCAAAGAAAGAGAAAAGTCCAACCTGCATACGTATTGATCAGTCAAGTCAAGACATATCTAGACCCACCTTGTTCCCATGCAGCAAACATCAATGCATGCCACAACTTGTTCCTCGTATGAGTACCCTTCGATTCCAATCTGTTCACGATATTTCCAACGACCCCTTCCTCAGAATCCCAACTTAAGTACGCTATAAGTCCACCTGTCACACGAGTAGACACCGCTTCTTTGGGATCCCGCGTGATCACGCACGGGTATCCTCGTGTCCTGGCCACAGGCTCTTCCTGCGCACGCCAACTGTACTGGGTTCCAGAGAAAAAATACGCCTGGTGGTCATCAGGCAACGGCGAGCCACCAAAAAAACCGAGTCCACCATGGTTAAAACTATCGCTGTAACATCTCCATGATGAGCATGTAACATCCCCTCCAATCAAACTGACGGTACGCGTACCTCAGTTAGATCGCGAGTCGAAGCCGTCGTTCTTGTCTGCGACGTCTTCCAGCCGCACCGTCGAGCTCGACCATCACGTCTGATCGGTCCCTATCGAACAGCAGCCTGCAGCCGCCATCAATCCGTTCTCCACGTCTAGACGAAACTCCATTGATGTAGCTCATTGAACGGTTCGAGCCGTCACGCTCGAAGTGTCCAACTCCACCGATCGAGTCGTCGATCGCCGTCATGCTCCACCTTGCGCCATGTTCCTCCCGAACACATCGTGTGAGCTTTGCGCGGTGTGGAACATACCATCATGCCTGCTCATGATCTTCAACATCACCTCTAGATCCAATTCAACCTTGGCTCTGATTACCACTTGTTAGAAAATAGGCGCGCGGAAGCGACGACGGATCTCCAGAGGCATAGATGCAAGATCACGGACGACACGCGAGGCACGATATTTGTTAACGAGGTTCAGCCGAAGCCTACATCCTCGAGGCATGACTATGGGCGCACCTCCCCAATATGTTGTCTTTGTCGTGGTTATAACAGCGGCCCTCCCCTCATATTTATAAGGAGGCCAGTAAAAAGTCCAACACAAACTCTACACCCCACTGCTAATACAACTCAAAGTCCTATCGTAACCAACTCGTACATAATATCCGACACATATCCAACATCGCGGCATTGAAACCTTAATTCACGTACCCCAAGGGGGAGCGGAAGGAACGATCGCGCCGGTGTAAGGATCGAAACGCCCAAGAGGGGGGGTGAATTGGGCTTTCTTTCAAATTTTAAGGCAATTAAAAACTAACAACCTAAAGCCCAATTCCCTATGCGATTAAACTATGCAATCAATGTAAATTAAAGTTGCGGAATGAAGATTGCATAAGTGTAAAAAAGAGAGAGAGATGCAAACGCTCAAGGGACACGGAGTTTATCCCGTGGTTCGGTAAGATCACAAGGATCTTCCTACATCCACGTTGTGGCACCCACAGAGGGGTTTTGCCACTCCCAAGTCACCGAGACAAGGGGGTCTTCACTATTCTTCTCCGTTCGCCAACCTTGGCAAGGTGGCGCTCAAGCCTTGTACACTTTGGAATCCTCCGGGCTTCCACAATCCTCTTGGCAAGCTCCGGAAGTCACACACACCAAGGGACACTCCCTTATTGCTCTCACTACACTAGAGACTCCAATCACCAAGAGTGGAGGCACCCAAGCACTGTCTCTAGCTAGTTCTAGCCTATCTCTTGGTGTACAAATGATGATCAAATGATGTGAAAGTGGTAGCTCTATTGCTTGAATGCTCTAGGATGTGTAGAGTATGTCTGGGCTTCAAGTCTTTTTGATTTGACAGGTTGAAGGGGTATAAATAGTCAGCCTCCACGAGATAGCCGTTGGAAAAGTAGGCTGACATCACTTCTCTGCGAACACCGGATGATCCGATGTCTCCCCTTCAGTTAACATCGGTCAAAGCCAAATTAGCTGATGTCACTATGTCAAATATGACCGTTGTTAGACCGATGTTGATCTGTCTTCTCATCGGATGATCCGGTGGCTCTTCCTCCAGAATTTTGCTTGATCTTGAAGCTTACTGGAGTGATCGACCGATGTGTGTAAGTCTGCACATCGGATGATCCGGTGCTACACTTGGTCCAATGGTGTTGCAATCTGTGATGATGAACCGATGTCACTGAGCCACTCACATCGGATGATCCGGTGAGTTCTTTGCTCTGAGGTCTTCTTTTTCTGTTGACACAACTCGACCGATGAAGTCAACTCAAAAACCATCGGATGATCCGGTGTGTTCAACTTGTTGACTTCAAGTTGTTTTGAGTTGTTCTTTTGGAATTTGAACCTGAGACCTCTTTGACACTTGTTTGAAATGTTGTTTTGATTGTCTTCAAGCATTTGAGTGATGTTAAGTTAGAGCTTTCACTTCTTTTCTTCATATGATTTGATTTGATCTCACTCGTTGAGTTTATATGGGTCTCCAATGTAATTTTGATTTCATTTGATTGAGTGTTATTGGGACCTTGCATTCACAAATTCATTAGTAATATCGAATGGTTGTCATTAATCACCAAAATCGTACCTCATGGGGCCTAGATGCTTTCAATCTCCCCCTTTTTGGTGATTGATGACAACACAATAGTTTAAAGCGCAATAATAATGAATTTGATGATACAATACTCAAGTAGATATGCAATGAATACAAGATAAGACACATTAAGCTTGTAAAAAGCAAATGAAATTTATGGTGCGAAAAGCTCAATCGATTAAAACCATAAACAAATAAGACAAGCGGAAGAGTGCTTAATTAAAATTACAAAAGAGTACGCAAGCACGAATACAAAGGATAAACACACACTCCCCCTGAGACTACTACTACCACTCCCCCTGACTCTTCTACCTCTTCTCCCCCTTTGGCATCAAGACACCAAAAAAAGGGATCTGAGCACCTACAGACCCTGAGAGCTGGGCGCGATGACGAACTGGTCACCGCCGATGTCGTCGGAGCTGCTGGCCGGAGTAGCAGAGGAGGGTGCTGCCGGAGCCGAAGATGCCACCGTCGGTGCCTGCTGAGGAGGAGGTGCTGGAGGTGCTGGAGCAGGTACACTGGTGACAGAGGCCGGCGTCTGAAGGAACAGTGAAGTGGCCGGCAGTGGGGAGTGAAGAGGAGCACCTGGAGCCAACAGCGGGGATATGCTGAACGAAGGGATCGGAGTGGAGGGAACTGGAGCCACTGGTGCAGCAGCTGGAGCCAAGACAGGAGGCGGAGGAGCTACTCCAGGCAGCTGCGATGGAAGGGCGATCCCGGTCTGGGTGTAGAGGTTGGTGATTAACCCCAGGATCCCCATCATCGCCTGCTGCGTCTGCTGCTGGTGGTCCAGAGTGCGCTGGTGCATCTGGTCGATGAGCCATGTCAGCCGATCAGTGTCTTCACGCCGCTCACAGGCGATCTGACACTGCATCTCCTGCTGCTGCTGCTGGAGCTCAAGAAGACGCGCAGCCTGCTCCGCGCGGGCCTGCTCGGCGGCCAGCCTGTCTAGTCGCTGCTGCTCGACCATCTGCTGGAGGAGCGAAGTCAGCTCAGACGGCTGCGTGACTTGCGCCTCAGTGACGGGAGGTGGAGTGGGAGGTGGCACTGTAGAACCTCCAGCCTCCGCGTCGTGCTGCCGGGGAGAGGGGGGAGGAGGGAAGTACTCCTCGACACTGTCGTCGGTGTCGCTCTCAGACCAGATATGCTGCAGGTCCTCCCCCTGAGCCTCAGCCTCAGCAAGCCTCTCGTCCTCCTGCTCTAGGTCGGACCAATCTTCCTCTGACAGACGGGCCCAGACCTGGCGCTCAACTGGACGACCAAGGCGACGGTCTCCAGGAGCAGAGGCACGATAGTGACCAAAGCGAGTCACGCTCTCGTCAGCAAGCCTGTCCTGTGCTGCATCCCCCTGAGGCACCATCATAGAGCATATGTAACTGATCCAGTGCCCGTAGACCATCTGCCTCATCATGCCAACCCCGTCTGTGATCACGTCTTCCATCTCGCACAGGAGAATGTCCACAATGTCGAAATCCATCCCGTTCATTATGTAGAACAGGAGGGTCTGCTGCAGACTAGTGAACCCCTCCAAGTATCCTGACCTCGGCAGGAGCGTGCGGCGCAAGGCGAGGTGCACAATGCGCGCAGCTGGGGTCAGAAGAGCTAGAACTCTCGGCTGGTCCGAAGAGAACGTGGGGCCAAACAGGGACCGGATCTCGTCAAGCTGTGGTGCTACTCCTCCAGTAAGTGGCCTCCTCGGTGGATCTGCCTGCCCATAGACCTTCTCGTGCACGCAGGTGTCGTGCAGGTCCAAACCAAGAAGCTGCCCCAAAGTCTGCCTCGAGAGGTGGTAGCGTTGTCCCATAAACATGAAATCAATAGACCTCCTGCCCTTGGAGATGTACAGGGTCGCATAGAAGACACGGACCCAATCTTCCACATAAGCACTTCTCTCATAAGCAAGCAGCTGCACCAAACCTCTGTACCTCTCAAAGTATGAACGGACCTCTGACTCCGCTGCCACTGCAAGCTGCCCCCAGTCCAAGTAGTTGTGCTGAAAAAGCTTGTGCCCCCGACGTCTGTAGGTCTCGTAGAGAGACGCCTGGGTGACAGTCCAGAAACGACTGTCCACAAGAGCTTCACGGGGCTGAGGGTACCACTCCTCAAGTAGCACGCTCCAACGAAGCTTGCGTAGCTGCTTGGCCTTCATCTTCCGGTAGTCCGTGAGACGGACTCCCTCACCGACACGGACGGTCGTGTCCATCTCGTAGATGGCCCTCTCGGCCTCCCTGTCCTCACGACGGTCGGCAGCCGTCGGTCTCGGACGAGGAGCAGCCTCGGTGTGACCTCCACGTGTCCGGGCTGAGCGCCGGCGGACGAGAGGCTCAACCGGCTCCTCTTCGGCCTCGGAGTCGTCGATCACGGGAGGCTGCCTGGAACGAGCCTCGCGGATCCTCAGGGACCCTCCGCGGCCACGCTCACGCTCCTCGGCGGCGCGAGCGGCCATCAACGCCTTCTTTTCTTCTTTGGACAGCTTCTGCTTCTTCGCGGCGGGCTCCGCGATGGCCTTGCCCTTGTTCTTCTTGTCGCGAGCCATTGCAATCACGAGTTTGCACGGAGTCGACGACGGGACGTGAAGATCGACGGGCCGGGAAACCCTAGCGACGGGGAGGTGACCGGAGATGGCGGCGTCGCGGGGTGGAGGCACTGCGATGGAGGGAAGAGTGGTGGCGGTGCTTGGATGCGGTGGAGAGGTGCGTGGAGGCGGCGGTGCGACGAGCGGCGCGAGGGTGGAGGCGGCGGCGTGGCGCTTGGAGGTGAGGCGGCGCGGGTGTGCGGTGGCGGCGCCCGGCGGGAGCACGACGGCGGCGCTGTGGGCGACGGCGGCGGTGACCGGCGGCGGAGGAGGTGGCGGCGCGGTTGGCTGCGGCGAGGTGGGCGAGAGGCGGCGGCGAGGGCACGGGAGAGCGATGGTGTCGGGGAGAGAGAAGGAGGCGGCGGCGCGCGGGTTTAAATAGTGGACCCCAAACCCTAGCCGAAATTTTAACACCGGATGGACCGATGCTAGGTGAAACGAACATCGGTCGAATGCCACAGTAAGGATATTCAAAAATTGCTGTTGACATCGGATGGACCGACGTTTAGGGTTTGGGTCATCGGTCGAATGGCACAGTAAGGGTGTTCAAAAGAGGAATGTTGACACCGGATGATCCGACGTTGGAGGAAGTAAACATCGGTTGAATTGACCACAGCTCCATAAGAGAGAACACCGGATGGACCGATGTTTTTCAGAATGAATGCGTCGGATCATTTGAGGTTCTGACTGAACTGGCCCTTGAAGATTGAACACCTGTTGATCCGATGAGGGATTGATTTAGGCATCGGATAATCCGATGACAACAGAACAGAAACATCCCATATATGTCCTTTGACCAAACAAACAATCAAAGAGAAACACATGTCTTAGGACTTTTTGGGCAACCCCTTACCCCTCAAAAAGCTAATATGCCAATAGCTTGGCTAGACCTTAAGGCAAATGGAACACCGAGAAAAATGGAGGAAAAATATCCAAGATAAAATGTAAGGCCCATGCTTTGTGAGGTAGAGTATGAAGACTGCTATCTCAATGAAGCATGTTCCTCTAGGCATTAACGCACCCAACATTTTGTTCTTCTCATCTTAAATGAGTTGAGATATTGCATTTCAAACAAGTCTCTTTCTCATGAGGTGGGTTCCTCTTTGTGACAATCTACCGTATGCAATGCCAAACAAATTAGTGCAAGAAATAGAATGAGTGCAAGTCTATATGGCAGAGATCATGCAAGGCATAAAATAAATCTATCTTGCCAAGTTTAAACCTTCCAAAGGCTTCTTCAGGGAAAACTATTTCTAGCTCGCCCCTATCCTTTGAGAGTTAGACAAGACCTATATGATATGCATCCTTACATGAACATGGCAACTCACATGACGTTGGATGCATCTAGCACATTTAATTCATTTCTAAGTCTAGAAAAGGTTTTCTCATCAAGTGGTTTAGTGAAGATATCCGCCAATTGTTCTTCGGATCTAACACCTTGCAAAGAGATGTCTCCTTTAGCCTCATGATCCCGTAAGAAGTGATGGTGAATATCAATGTGCATAGTGCGGGAGTGTTGAACGGGGTTTCTAGCTATCTTAACCGCACTTTCATTGTCACAAAGGAGAGGCACACAACCAATTTTAATTCCAAAGTCCAAAAGGGTTTGCTTCATATATAGAATTTGGGCACAACATGCACCGACCGCTATATACTCCGCTTCCGCGGTGGACAAAGCCACGAAATTTTGCTTTTTGCTAGACCAAGACACTAGGGAACGCCCAAGCAAGTGGCACCCACCGGAGGTACTCTTGCGATCTACGCGGCATCCGGCAAAGTCCGAATCCGAGTATCCCAAGAGTTGGAAGGTTGTACCTTTAGGGTACCACAAGCCCATACTAGGGGTATGCTTAAGATACCTAAGTATCCTAAAGATCGCCTTCTTATGCGATTATTTAGGAGCCGCTTGAAAGCGGGCACATAAGCATACACTAAACATTA
Source organism: Tuctoria greenei (assembly GCA_036927565.1). Classification (NCBI taxonomy): domain Eukaryota; kingdom Viridiplantae; phylum Streptophyta; class Magnoliopsida; order Poales; family Poaceae; genus Tuctoria; species Tuctoria greenei. Next base: position 11,327,311 of record JAYESD010000011.1, on the reverse strand, counting down.
TATCGGGCCTAGATGCGGTAAGATAAAGCAATGAACCAATCATAGAGCGGTAGTGAGATTGGTCAATAGGTTTACCGTCCTTATCCGTGTCGAGATGGCAATTTGTTCCCATTGGAGTGCTTCTTGAGCTACAATCTCCCATCTCAAATTCTTCAAGAGATCCTTGGTGTATTTCTCTTGGTAGACAAAGGTTCCCTCTTGAAGTTGCTTGATTTGGAATCCAAGGAAAAAGTTGAGCTCTCCAATCATTGACATCTCGAATTCCCTAGACATCATGGTGCCAAACTCATGGCTAAGAGATTTGTTAGTTGAGCCAAAGATAATATCATCGACATAAATTTGACAAATGAATAAATCCCCGTCGATGTCCTTGGTGAAGAGTGTAGAGTCCACCCTCCCGATCTTGAATCCTTGCATGACCAAGAAATCCCTTAGACGTTCATACCACGCCCTAGGTGCTTGCTTGAGCCCGTAGAGCGCCTTGTGTAACCTATACACATGGTTAGGATTCCTCGGATCTTCAAACCCGGGAGGTTGCTCAACATAAACAAGCTCGTTAATATAACCATTAAGAAAGGCACTTTTAACATCCATTTGATAAAGCATTATATTGTGATGTGAAGCAAAAGCAAGGAGTATGCGAATGACTTCTAACCGAGCGACCAGAGCGAATGTTTCTCCAAAGTCTAGTCCTTCAACTTGTGAAAAACCCTTGGCCACAAGTCTTGCCTTGTTGCGGACCACAACACCATTCTCGTCTTGTTTGTTGCGGTACACCCACTTCGTTCCGATGATGTTCTTGTTCTTGGGTCGCTCCTCCAACACCCAAACTTCATTGCGGGTGAAGTTGTTGAGTTCTTCTTGCATGGCCATCACCCAATTTGGATCTTGGAGTGCTTCCTCTATATGAGTGGGTTTTACATACGAAACAAAAGAGTAGTGCTCACAAAATGAAGCGACATGGCGAGAACGAGTACTTACTCCCCGTGACGGACTTCCGATGATTTGATCAATCGGATGCGCCTTGGAGATGCGTCCATGCCTCATAAGTGATTGTGAGGCACTTGGCGGTGGTGGAGCATCTTGCTCGTCTTGTGGTTGGACTTGATCTTGGACTTCTTCTTCTTGTTGTTGGTGTTGTGTGGCTTGTGAGTCTTGCATTGGCAATGGATCATCTTTCTCTTCTTCTTCATCAACTTGAGGCGCCATGGAGGTGTTGATTGTGGAACTTGATGCTCCCCCTTGATCATGGCTCTCCTCAACTTCGGGCTTGATGTCTCCAATGGTCATGTTTTTCATGGTTTCTCGTAGAGGCTCATCATCTATATCATCATGACCAAAACTCTCCTCTTGGGAGCCATTAGTCTCATCAAACTCAACATCACAACTTTCTTCAACTAGCCCGGAGGTTTGGTTGAATACTCGATATGCTTTTGAGTTTGATGCATAACCAAGAAAAATACCAACATCACATCTTCTTTCAAACTTACCGACCCTTTTCTTGCGGTAGATGTAGCATTTGCACCCAAAGACTCTAAAGTAGGAGATGTTGGGATTTCTCCCAATGAGGAGCTCATATGGGGTCTTTTGGAGTAGTCGGTGAAGATAGACCCTATTTGCGGCATGGCACGCCGTGTTGATTGCTTCGGCCCAAAACTTCTCCGACGTGCCATAGTCATCAAGCATTGCTCTAGCAAGGGTGATGAGAGTCTTGTTCTTCCTTTCAACGACACCGTTTTGTTGAGGGGTGTATGTGGCCAAAAACTCATGCTTCACGCCTTCACGATCACACCACTCCCCAATGTTGTAGTTTTTGAACTCAGTGCCGTTGTCACTCCGGACCTTGATGATGGGAAGTTGAAATTCCCTTTGAGCACGTTTAGCAAAGGTCTTGAAGATTTCCGGAGTTTCACCCTTGTCACCTAGAAACAAGGTCCAAGCATATCTAGAATAGTCATCAACAATAACAAGACAATAGAAATTACCACCAAGACTTTGATATGTGGACGGTCCGAAGAGGTCCATGTGGAGTAGTTCAAGCGGCTTGGAGGTTGACACCATTGTCTTCATTGGGTGGTGTGAAGCAACTTGCTTCCCGGCTTGACAAGCACTACAAAGCTTGTTCTTCTCAAACGTGACATCCTTCACGCCGGTCACCATCCCAAGCTTGAACGACTTCTTAAGCTTGCTCATCCCAATGTGAGCAATGCGTCGATGCCATAGACAACCCAAGCTTGTCTTAGTGAAAAGACAAGTGGTCAAGCTAGCATCCTTGTTGGAGAAGTCCACCAAGTAAAGATGTCCATGCCGAAAGCCTTTGAAGATTAGTTCTTTGCTTGATTCACTAGTTACTACAACACCATTCTTGTCAAAGGTGCACGTTAGTCCAAGATCACATAGTTGTGCAATAGAAAGTAGATTGAAACTAAGTGACTTAACATATAGTACATTAGAAATGGACAAATCATGCGAAATAGAAATTTTACCTAAACCAATTACCTTCCCCTTTGAGTTGTCACCAAAGGTGACTTGTTCATGATTATCGGGGTTCTCTATGGTGGTGAACATACCATCATTGCCGGTCATATGTTGAGTGCACCCGCTATCGAGTACCCAATGCTTTCCTCCGGCTTTGCAGTTCACCTACACACATGGAGTTAGTTTTTGAGTTTAGGCACCCAAGCCAACTTAGGTCCTTGTATGTGTGATACAAGTGATTTTGGGACCCAAAGTTGCTTGGGGAGCTTCCCCTTCATGCCCTTAATGTCTTTTGCCGATGAACCTTGCCTTCACCTTGCCACCTATTTTGCTCAAGAGATAGTGGTAATCATTGAAAGTAGTTTTGTAGTTAGGAGGCAATTTTGGAGAGGGACGGTTGGGAAGAGGACACTCCCTCGTGTGATGTCCGGTGACCTCACAATGTTGGCAATAGGAACCAACTTCTTTGATGAAGCTCGTCCTAAGCTCCGGTGAGGGCACCTTCCCTTTGTTGAGCACCGGGAAGTATCCAAGTCCTCTCTTGTTGAAGCCTTTAGCTTGTTGGTAGAGGATTTCCTTGTGCTTGTCCTCCCCCTTAGAAAGTCTTGCCACACTAGTGCGGAGACTTTCAATCTCGTCCATCAACTCCTTCTCCCTAAGGTTTGCTTTCAAAGGCAAGGACTCATCCAAAATATTAGTGGCATGTGAAGTAGTTGATACTTTGCCATCAAGGGTTTCCTTTTTCATGTTTTTCATTTTTAGTTCAATTGCTTCATAAGCACGGTTAAGCACTTCATGTTCTTGAACCAAGTCATTGTGCTTTCCCAAGAGTGCTTGGTTTGCTAAGTCAAGCTCATGATGATCAAGCTTGATTTGAGCATTTTCCTCCTCGATTTGCTTGACATGTGTTTTGAGCGTGTCATGCTCTTTAAGTATGGTTACATACTTGTCATGCAAATCGAGCTTCGCACTCTCAAGTTTAGCACAATCTTGTTCAAGTGCCTTAACCTTGCTCTTTTCCCTTTTTATGATGACATGGTATTCATTAATCATAGATGCTAATTCATCGGGGGAGAGCTCATCATCATCGCTAGAGTCATCACGTACCTTAGTGTTACCTTTTGCCATGAGGCACATAGGAGGTGGACGAAGAGGTGAGTTGTCTTTGTTGATGATGGCAAGGCCCGCCAAGTTTTCTTCATCTTCACTCTCTTCGTCGCTTGATTCTTCATCCGTGATCCACTCATTGGCCTCGCACATGAAGACTTTTTGGGGCCCTCTTCTCTTCTTTGGAAAGAGCTTGGTCTTCTTGCCTTTGTCAAATTTCTTCTTTCCAAAGGAGCGCTTGGGCTTGACCTCTTCTTCATCTTCATCACTTTCTTCTAGCTTTCGATTCTTTCCCTTGTGGTTGTCCTTCCTCTTGTCCGGTCTTGGACAATCATATGATATGTGGCCTTGATCACCACAATTATAGCATGTCTTATTTTCATCTTTTCTTGGGAGGAAGGCTTTCTTCTTGGGATCAAAAGAGTATCCCTTCTTTGCGATCTTGGAGTTTAGACGTGAGAATTTTCTCATCATCAACGCAAGCTCATCATCGTCATCTTCGCTTGTTGCTTGCTCTTCTTCGCTTGAGCTAGGCTCAACCACTTTCTTTTTCTTGGGAGTTGTCTTCTTAGTTGAAGCCTTGAGAGCAATGATTTTTGACGATGACTCCTCCATCATTCCAAGTACGCTCATCTCATGAGCATGAATTTCTCCAATGAGCTCCGAGACTTCAATGTTGTCAAGTGATTCCTTTTGGAGCATTGAATTGATAATGTTGTACTTGGGCTTGGGTAGAAGCATGAGGATCTTGCGGTTGATAAGTCCCTTACCAAGAGAAGCAATGTCAAGTGCGTTAATCTCCTCAATGAGCACATTTAAACGAGAAAACATTTGGTTAACATTCTCATGAGGAAGCATTTTGAATTCATCATACTTGGATTTAAGCAAGTGATATTTGAGTTCTTTAACACGAGATGAGCCCTCATGAATTTCAATTAAACATGCCCAAATTTCACAAGCTCTCTCTTTACTAGCAATTCTAGCAAATACGTCTTGACTTACACATTCATAGATGGCATTTCTAGCCTTAGCATCCCATTTTAGTTGATCACCAACATAATTGAGATCTCCAAATCCCACATGGGTCGCTTCCCAAACTTCGGGAGCAATAGCCTCTAGGTAGGCACGCATGCGTGCTTTCCAATAGGCAAAGTTCTTGCCCTCGAAGGTAGGAACCGAACCCCCATTCTTGGCCATTTAAGCTCTCTAGCGGTGAAGCTAGAATGATCCAATGAGCAACCTTGCTCTGATACCAATTGTAAGGATCGAAACGCCCAAGAGGGGGGGTGAATTGGGCTTTCTTTCAAATTTTAAGGCAATTAAAAACTAACAACCTAAAGCCCAATTCCCTATGCGATTAAACTATGCAATCAATGTAAATTAAAGTTGCGGAATGAAGATTGCATAAGTGTAAAAAAGAGAGAGGGATGCAAACGCTCAAGGGACACGGAGTTTATCCCGTGGTTCGGTAAGATCACAAGGATCTTCCTACATCCACGTTGTGGCACCCACAGAGGGGTTTTGCCACTCCCAAGTCACCGAGACAAGGGGGTCTTCACTATTCTTCTCCGTTCGCCAACCTTGGCAAGGTGGAGCTCAAGCCTTGTACACTTTGGAATCCTCCGGGCTTCCACAATCCTCTTGGCAAGCTCCGGAAGTCACACACACCAAGGGACACTCCCTTATTGCTCTCACTACACTAGAGACTCCAATCACCAAGAGTGGAGGCACCCAAGCACTGTCTCTAGCTAGTTCTAGCCTATCTCTTGGTGTACAAATGATGATCAAATGATGTTAAAGTGGTAGCTCTATTGCTTGAATGCTCTAGGATGTGTAGAGTATGTCTGGGCTTCAAGTCTTTTTGATTTGACAGGTTGAAGGGGTATAAATAGCCAGCCTCCACGAGATAGCCGTTGGAAAAGTAGGCTGACATCACTTCTCTGCGAACACCGGATGATCCGATGTCTCCCCTTCAGTTAACATCGGTCAAAGCCAAATTAGCTGATGTCACTGTGTCAGATATGACCGTTGTTAGACCGATGTTGATCTGTCTTCTCATTGGATGATCCGGTGGCTCTTCCTCCAGAATTTTGCTTGATCTTGAAGCTTACTGGAGTGATTGATCGATGTGTGTAAGTCTGCACATCGGATGATCCGGTGCTACACTTGGTCCAATGGTGTTGCAATCTGTGATGATGGACCGATGTCACTGAGCCACTCACATCGGATGATCCAGTGAGTTCTTTGCTCTGAGGTCTTATTTTTCTGTTGACACAACTCGACCGATGAAGTCAACTCAAAAACCATCGGATGATCCGGTGTGTTCAACTTGTTGACTTCGAGTTGTTTTGAGTTGTTCTTTTGGAATTTGAACATGTGACCTCTTTGACACTTGTTTGAAATGTTGTTTTGATTGTCTTCAAGCATTTGAGTGATGTTAAGTTAGAGCTTTCACTTCTTTTCTTCATATGATTTGATTTGATCTCACTCGTTGAGTTTATATGGGTCTCCAATGTAATTTTGATTTCATTTGATTGAGTGTTATTGGGACCTTGCATTCACAAATTCATTAGTAATATCGAATGGTTGTCATTAATCACCAAAATCGTACCTCATGGGGCCTAGATGCTTTCAGCCGGCATGTGGGCAGTGGTGCCGTGGGCTTGCGAGTAACGGCGGGCTCTGCGACCTTGGATTTCTCGCTCCGCATCCGCGCGCGTCGGCGATCCAGAGTGTGCTGACCAGGGCGACAGCGGCGGTGGGAGTAGATGGCGGGGGTGGATGTGACGCCCCTGGCCGGAGAGTCGCGGGCTCCCGACGTGAGCGACGTAGCGGCCGTCGACGATGAGCGAGATCGCCAGACGCGCGAAGGAGGGAGGCGCGGTACGCAACCTTCTCACGAGTAGTTTGGAATATTTTCCATTAGCCCCTCATGTTTCTCGGGTCCTTCTTACATACCCCTTCGGGACGCAACCCAGGCGGGTCCACCTGACAGACACCATCAACCAAAATATCACGCACCCACGCACGCCACCCGGCTCAGTCCTCAGTTGCCTTCTCCTCGTTTCCAGCTCCTTCCTCAACCCTAGCATCTCCAGCGATCCCCATCGTCACATCTCCCCCGGTGCCAGAAGCGGCGTGTCCCCACGACGCCACCTCCGGGAAGGTCTTCAGGAGGACGTACCAGTCCTCCCATGTCTTCTCGGCCGGATCCGAAGGCGACCAATCCACCAGCAACTGCGAAATCGCCTTGTTCCCCTTCTTTACCAAGCGACGATCAAGGATCCGGTGAGGCTTCAGCGGTTTGGAGCTTAAAGCTGCGATCTTTCGCACATCCAAGAATACCGGAGCATAGCATGGCATATAGGGCTTCAGCTGGGAGATGTGGAAGACGGGATGTACCTGCGCGCCCTCCGGTAAGTCGATCCGGTAAGCCACCTTCCCCACACGTTCGAGTACCTTGAAGGGACCAAAATATTTGTAAGCTAGCTTTGGGAAAGGTCTGTTGACCACCGAGGCCTGAGCATACGGTTGTAACTTGAGTAAAACCATCTTGCCCACTTGAAATTCCCGATCTTTCCTCTTCTTGTCTGCTTTTTGCTTCATACGATTCTGGGCGACAACCAAGTTCCTCCGCAAGATTTTCGTGTATTGTGTCCTTTCCTCCATGAAATCCAGTACAGATCTGTCAGCCTCCAGTGGTAACTGGGGTATGGCCAATGGATTGGGCTCATACCCATACACATCCTTGAATGGAGAGCACCCTAGAGAAGCATGAGTGTAAGTATTGTACCAATATTCTGCCATTGGTAACCATTTCTTCCAGTCCCTTGGAGTTGCCTGCACTATGCATCGTAGATAAGTCTCCAAGCACTGATTGACCCTCTCAGATTGCCCATCAGACTAAGGATGGTAAGCAGTGGTCAAGAGCAGCTTGATATTCATTGCTTTAAACACCTTTGTCCAGATTGTACTTGTGAAGATTCGATCCCTATCTGAGAGCATGGATTTAGGAGGTCCATGAAGCTTTATCACATTATCCCACAGAGCTGTGGCCACCTGGGTAGCTGTGAATGGATGTTTCAATGGCATAAAGTGAGCACTCTTGGAGAATCTATCGACCACCACCAATATAGTGGTGTAGCCCTCATATTTAGGTAACCCTTCAATGAAATCCATAGTAATGTCCTGCCAGGGACCATCTGGAATGGGTAATGGCTGTAAGAGGCCTGCAGGGTTAGTCTTCTCACCTTTAGCTTGTTGGCATACAAGGCATTGTTTGGCATACTCCTCCACATCTTGCTTCATGCTCTGCCAAACAAACCATCTCTTGACCCTCTGATAAGTAGGGTGGATTCCAGAGTGACCTCCCATAGCACTATCATGCCAAGCTGATATGATTTTTGTTTTTAGGGCAGAATTGTTCCCCACCCATACTTGTTCACCTTTTCTTATAATGCCCTGGTGCAAAGAAAATCCTTCTTCATCAGGACTACTGTCAGTGAGCTTAGCCAATTTTTGTTGAGCCAAGACATCAGTCTCATAGAAATTCATAACTTATTGAATCCATAGGGGTTTCACCTCTATAACTGAGAATAGTGAAAAGAGAGGACCACTCCTAGATAGAGCATCAGCAGCCACATTTTCCTTGCCCTTCCTGTATTCAATCTTGAAATTGAGGCCCATTAGTTTGGACATTGCCTTTCTTTGTAAATCTGATTGCAGATACTAATCTTCCAGAAAGCATAGGCTCTTATGGTCTGTCCTGATAATGAACTCAGATCTCTGAAGATAGGGCCTCCACCTATCTACTGCTAAGATAAGTGCCATGAATTCCTTCTCATAGATAGAGAGCTGCTTGTTCTTCTCTGTCAAAGCTTTACTCAAGAATGCCACGGGCTTGCCCTGCTGCATAAGCATTGCCCCCATCCCTTGATCACTTGCATCAGTTTCCACAATAAACTTCTCATTGAAATTTGGTAATGCTAGAATAGGAGTTGTGCTCATAGCCTGCTTCAGAGCTTCAAAGGCCTGCTGGGCTGAATCAGGCCAATGAAAAGCCTTTTGTTTCAGTATTGCAGTGAGGGGTTTGGCAATAGAACCATAATGCTTCACAAATTTTCGATAATACCCAGCGAGCCCTAAAAAAGCTCTCAATTCAGTGAAAGATTTAGGTATGGGCCACTTAACCATAGCCTCAGTCTTCTTTGGATCAGTTTGCACCCCTTCAGCAGATATGATATGCCCCAAATACTCTAACTTCTCCTTTGCAAACTGACACTTAGATAGTTTGAGAAAGAAACTATGCTCCCTCAATTTGTCCAACAACATCCTCAAATGGGTTAGATGTAAATCAAATGAAGGACTGTAAATGAGGATATCATCAATGAAAACTAATACAAACTTCCTTAGAAAGGGGGATAGGATAGAGTTCATAGCACATTGGAATGTAGCAGGTGCATTAGTGAGACCAAAGGGCATCACCTTAAACTGGTAGTGACCACAATGAGTTTTGAAGGCTGTTTTGAACTTCTCCCCTTCTTTCATTCGAATTTGGTGATATCCTGACCTCATATCCAGACTGGTGAAGTATTTAGCACCTGCCAGCTCATCCAAGATCTCATCTACCATAGGCATAGGAAACCTATTCTTGATTGTGAGGTCATTAAATTTTCTATAGTCCACACAGAACCTCCAAGAACCATCTTTCTTCTGTACCAAGAGCACAGGAGAGGCAAATGGGCTGACACTATCTTCAATCAACCCAGCCTTGAACAACTCAGTAACTTGCCTCTCTATTTCATCTTTGTGTAATGGAGAGTATCTGTAAGGTCTACTGTTGACTGGGATAGCCCCTGGGATCAATGGAATCACATGGTCAAAGGGTCTGATGGGTGGTAAGGTGCTAGGCTCCTGAAACACATCCTCATACTCCTTGAGCAACCCATGTACCCTGTCATCAACTGCAGCAGGTAACATAATCTCCTGATGCTTTTCCACCACTGCTAAAGCCCAGATATCATTCCCAGCTATCATCTTCTCCAATTGTAATGCTGACAATGATGGTAAAGTAGTTTGATTTGGGACTGTATCACCTTGCAAAGTTACAGATTGCCCTTTGTACTGGAACTTAAGTTGTTTGGCTGTCCAATCACACTCCATAGGACTAAACTGAGATAACCAGTCATAGCCCAAGATGCCATCATAAGCTCCTAGTGGTAATACCTTCATATCCATGACAAAGGTGTGACCCCCACACCACCACTGTACCTCCTTAACCACCTTCTCAGCTACCAACACCTCTCCACTAGCCACCTTCACCGACACAGGATCACACTGACATGATCTGAGCCCAGCACGTTCCACAAATCTGCGGTTGATGAAGCTTTGAGAACTCCCAGAATCAACCAGTAACAGGAAAACCTGCTTCCCCACTATCGCCCTGAGCCTCATGGAATGACCATCTTGAGTACCCGCAACCGCATTCAGAGAGAGCTGGAAGCAGTCGACCTGTTGACTATCCTCTAGTTCCAACTGCTGTAGAACTTCTTCTGACAGATTCATACCAAGCTCTTCCACAGACAATGCATTCAAATGAGCTGAGGTACGCTTTGGACACTTTAAGAGATGACCAGGTTCGAACTTCCCTCCACAGCTGTAGCATAAACCATGTAGTCGTCTATAATCTCGAAGCTGATGTTCTTTTGATAGGTCTGGGAACTGGTGCTGCTGCTTGCCGTCACCCCTAGAAGCGGCATATGCTTTTGCCCCCCCCCCCCCCCCCCAGGTTTGTGCATTTTCAGTTTGGATGTTTCTTGAATGTCTCGCTGCAGCTTTGCCAGAACTGCAGCACAGTTAACTGAACTGGGCATCTGCTGCATCACAGGTCCTTGCAAATCAGGTTTGAGTCCCTTCAGAAATTGTTGAACAAAAAACACTTCATCCAAATTCAGATTATGCACTGAGGTGGAATAGCGCAACTCCTCAAAGGCTGTGATGTATTCCTCTAAGGTCTGTGTCTGCTTCAAGTGTAAACACTCATACATTGCCTGTGAATATTCATATTCACCGAACTTTTGCTTCACTGCCCGCTCAAAGTGCTCCCAGGAATGAAGACCTTCAGTCAGATTCAAAACCTGAAGCCAGCGGGCCGCGTTGCCCTCCATATGTAAGGACGCAGATCGCACCCACATCGTCTGAGGAACTTTGTATATGTGGAAGTAATCAAGGCACTTGTCCAACCAGATTGTAGGATGCTCCCCTGAGAACTTGGGAAAAGACAGCTTGGGCATGTGTCGACCAGCCACTTCCTCACCAGGTGGATGAACCTGACCGAGAGCACGAGGATCCGGTGTGTCGCGCAATCCTGGGTCACGCCGCCTCCCACGGTGAGTTTCCTCTTCCCTTCTCCGATGACCTCTACTCCGATTTGTCCTTCCACTCCAGGATGAATCAACTGAGCGCTCCTCAATGGAATGATGCAGGTCTTGCCCCATCCGCTCCAGATGCATTCCCTCCAACCTCGTTGATACCTCCTGAACTTGCTTCCCAAGTTGATCCCGCTCACGGCCCGCCTCCTCCACCAACGCCGCCGTGAGCTCCTGCTTGATCACCAACTCCTTCTGAACTCCCTCCATACTCTCCATCCGACCCGACAACTGTTCCATCCATCCCAACACCCGATCCCAATGCTCCGCCGCGGATCTAGCGTCCTCCGCCATCCTCTCCAACACCAACACCGTCTGCTTCGATGGTTTTGTTGGCGGCGCCATGATGCTCCGACCTACGCACGAATCCGCCACCAACGCCGATCAACCTCCAAACGTGCCCCCGCTCCGAAAAAAAACACCCCAAGGATAGAGCAGCTCTGATACCAACTGTGACGCCCCTGGCCAGATAGTCGCGGGCTCCCGACGTGAGCGACGCAGCGGCCGTCGACGATGAGCGAGATCGCCAGACGCGCGAAGGAGGGAGGCGCGTACGCAACCTTCTCACGAGTAGTTTGGAGTATTTTCCATTAGCCTCTCATGTTTCTCGGGTCCTTCTTACATACCCCTTCGGGACGCAGCCCAGGCGGGTCCACCTGACAGACACCATCAACCAAAATATCACGCACCCACGCACGCCACCCGACTCAATCCTCAGTCGCCTTCTCCTCGTTTCCAGCTCCTTCCTCAACCCTAGCATCTCCGGTGATCCCCACCGTCACAGTGGAGAAGGGCTAGGCTCGGCTACCGAAGCGGGCCGGCTTTACGCTCATTGGTCGCCGCCTTACCTGGCGGGGCTGACCGGGATTGACGTTTTAACTCGCCGACGTGTGGTAGTCCATGAAGCTCTACACGAACAATAATAATAATTTTATTTGTTCCGGAAGGCACGACAATGATAATTTTCAATCAGTTAAAATAGAGTATGTTTTCACTAATGTTTATAGTCCTTACATTTATACCTAACCACTAATAATTTATAAAAAATTGATAGTTAATACATAAATCATTGTAGAGTCAATATATAATCCGAAATAGAGAAATAACTAACAACAAGCACATGAATTTTTAAATAGATCGAATGCATTGAGTGAAATAACCTGACAATTTAGCCGGTTGATAATTAGTAATCCAACAATAATTGACCCTTGGGAACACATGTAAAACATATTTCCAAAACAAAAGGAAAAAATTATTCCTCTAAATACTACATCCTTTTTAAAAATTGTCGTTCTCTAATTTATTTCTAAACTAAAAAATGTCAAACTTTTAAAAATTGAGGGAGTAAGATTTTAGCATGCCATGATGCGCGTCTGCCACGCCGACCCTGCCAACAAGTCCAGACTACCAATTCGGCAAAACACGGCTTCAAAAAGTAAAAAAAAAAAATTCTGATGAATTCATAGGAAGCGGCATTTCTGTAGGATCTGACTGACAGGGGTTGGTGTGCTAGTACGACGCCCCGGCCAAATGGTGAATTTCGGGCAAAGTTATGGAGGCCACCAGATCGCCCTTTTCGGACAGCCCAAAAGCCCACTTAAGGCCCACAACCAAAGAATATGGCCCGTAGTTATTTCCTTTTTCCGTTAGAAATTCGATGGTTACTGAACATGTAACATTTTGTCTTTCCAATACGTTCCGAACTTTATTCGGTAAATATATTCCGAATTTTGAAATGCCTGGTTCAAACCTCCATGGAACGTACTTATATCGAGAGGGTCTAGTAGCTGGGTCCAAATTGTCCTCTGGTGGGGACATAAGATGAAAGTGGTCATCGTCCCTATACATATAGTCGCTTCTGCAATCTTCTCTTTTTTTGAGAGAACGGCGAGCAATCTGACTTCTGACCCAGGAGTACTAGTCCTAACTATTACGCACAGAGAAAACCAATCAAGAACTCCTCACCAAACCCCACCTATCCAGCTACTTGCTCCATCAGATGTCCCATCCATGTCGCCGCCAACTTGTCCCCCGTCCGGCCTGGGCTCCTGGCAGTGTCGCCCACTCGCCGGTACCGGTAGCCACAGTGTGGACCCGTCCTCTACGTAGATCTAAGTTTTTGTAGTAGGTTGGAGTTTATTTATGTTGATTTGGAGTTTATGCTGATGCATCAGCTCCAGAAACAGCTGAACAGATACCGATGAATATTTTATATATTATACCCTCATCGTCCTTAAATACTTATCTTCCTGTTTTTTTACTAAAATACGATAAGTATTCAGAGATAGAGATAGTACATTCAATCCGCTTCAAATCAATATGCTTCGAGATACTGCATACTTCCAGTAGTGGAAGGTAGTGCAAGTCTGCGCTCCTGGCCTGCACAATCAGGCAAGTTTGTCTTGTAGGCTCAATACTCGTCAGTCTCCAAATGTGACTTGTTTGAACTGCAAACAATGTTGTTCGACAATGAGTCAAGACAGTATGTACCTGCTGAAGGGAGTTTCATATCGCACAAATATTCCTTGACGATCAACTTGCTTATGGCATCAAGAAACACTTGTCCTTGACTTTTTAGATGGCTAATGGCAGAATGGACTGGTGATTTTATCTGATAAGCACTGAAAAGTACTTTTTAGATGGCTAATGGCAGAAAATGGACTAGTGATTTTAGCTGGTAAGCACTGAAAAGTAGCAGACACGGTAATCCCACTACAGGAAACGCGGTCATTTGCGACGGTCAGCCGTATTTGCGACGGCCGGTCAAACGGCCGTCGCAAATAGGATTTAATTGCGACGGCCGTAAGTCGAGGCCGTCGCAATTAATCCGGCCGTCGCAAATTAGGGCTTATATCGGGACGCTCCACCCCGACTCTTCATTTTCCTCATAACACCCCGCCGTCGCGCCCCCGCCACCGCCGCCGCGCCCCCGCCGCCGCGCCCCCGCCACCCTGCCGCGCCCCCGCCGCCGCGCCCCCGGCTCTGCCGCCGGCCCGCCGCCCTCGGCCCCGCCTCCGCGCCCGCCTCCGCGCCCGCCTCGGCGCCCGCCGCCCTCGGCCCCCACCGGCGTCGCCTGCCTCCGCCTCCGGCCCGCCTGCCTCCGCCTCCGGCCCGCCGCGCCACCGGCGTCGCCGCCGCCGGCCCGGACCGCTGCGCCCCCGACCGGACCGCCGCGCTCCCGACCTTGAGGTCAGTGCTACTCCCCCTGTTTTAGGGTTTTTTTTCAGATGTAGCTAGCAATTTTGTTAAGAGGTGGTAGCAATTAGCTATAGTAGCTTAGAATAGCTTGTATAGTTTATTTAAGGATTGAATCACTTAATTATAGAAGATGTAATAAAAAGGGCATTTGCTATTGCAGTTTTATGCATACGGCGAAAGAACTTGAGTGTGTGTATGTATGGGAACCATGCCATGTAATAGGCCGTCGCAAACTAAGTCTAATATCGGGACCCTCCGGCCCCGACTCTTCATTTACAATTCCCCACCGCCGCCGTGCCCCGACACCGCCGCCCCCAGCGCGCCCACCGCCCCTGGCCCCCCGCCGCCCCTGCGCCCCCGGCCCCGCCGCACCCTCGCCATCGCCCGCCGCGCCCCGACCCCGCCGCCCCCAGCGCGCCCACCGCCCCCAGCCGCCCCTGCGCCCCCGGCCCGCCGGCCCCGCAATTAAAAACCTTATTTGCGACGGCTTTTATACAGTACCGTCGCAAATAAGGACACAAGCCGTCGCAATTAAACCACAGTTATTTGCGACGGCCTGGCCATCGCAAATAAGCATTAATTGCGATGGTCTGGCCGTCGCAAATAGCGTCGTGGGTCCCGGAGGAGGACACGTGGGCCCTGCCCTCTGAACTTATTTGCGACGGCCCGACCGTCGCAAATAGAGGCCTTAATTGCGACAGCCTGGCCGTCGCAAATAAACATTAATTGCGACGGCTAGGCCGTCGCAAATAATTTTGCGGGGCCCACCAGCCCGCAGCAATAACTTGCGACGGCCTCTCCTAGCCGTCGCAAATAAGCTATTTGCGACGGCCAGGCTGTCGCAAATAAGCTATTTGCGACGCTATATTTGCGACGGCTAGAAGCCGTCGCAAATAAGGAAAGCCGTCGCAAATAGCTTATTTGCGACGACATTGGGCTTATTTGCGACGGCCCTGGCCGTCGCAAATCGTCAGGATTCCTGTAGTGTCCAATCAGAAAGCAGTCAAAGGGCCGGCTGTTATTTCTTACAACACAAGACATCTCACTTTTGAAATACAGTGCTCGGGAGTTCAGAGCCCATGAAAATTATACAGAATAACAATCGAATGGTATTCACAGTTAGCACCATTAACATTGGAAAAGGGCTAGGGTAACAGCTACCGTCATGGAACACCTACAGAAACATATGGTACATGCATGATCAATAAATATGCTTTCAATTCAGTAACAGTTCTATTATAAATTATTTGGTAACAAGTTTACATGAAAACATATTTACGAAACTCTCAAAATTTTCTTTAGTTACAATAAACATTATAGTTTTGCAATCTTTAACTACAGAAAGATCACACCATTCCTTCTACAAAGAGCAATTGAGTCGGATAAAAAATCTGAATATACCATGCATCCGTTGAATCCGAGGAGTTAGGCACTTCCAAGCCGCAATTGCGAGCACCAGTCTGGTTAGCCAACATTGAAACCTTCGTATCAGCTAAGCTTATTTTCAATTGCATTCATATACTATACTATGTTGAAAATAATCTTGTTTTTCTAGAATAAACTAAAGATTAGGTGTGTTCAGATAGGACACGATTGGTTATTAAAAATAAAGTCCAAGTATTTTAGGGAGAGTCCTAGTAAAAATTAAATATAAGAGTCCAATTTAGATTAAAAGTAGAGTCCAAAGAGGAGTTAAGTTGTATGTAAGAGGCCTTTATATACAGCTGTGTGCCCCCAGGCCAGATTAGCTAGTTTTAATATTATAATTTTAGTTCCGGAATTTCAACAATTGGCATTAGAACTTTAGGTTTACGGATCCAATTTCTTTCCCGGGAGGGAGTGCTCCAGGGAGGGGCTGTCTGATGGCGAAAGACTCGGCGCATGTGTTGTGCTGGATCTGGCCGAAGGGCGGGCTAATCTAGCAGGAGACACGCGGGCCGGAACAAGACGAGACACGCACACATCGGAGGAGATTGTTGCACGGGGCGTGCGTGCAGATCGGGCGGATCGAGGCAGATCTCAGTCGGATGGACGAAGATCCGTCGTCTCGGTGCAAGTGGGGCGCGCGGGACCCGTGGCGCAGATCGGAGCGAGACAGGCACAGTCCACCTCGGATCGACGCAGGCTCCGGCGGAGCAGGGGACGAGCGAATCTGGACAAAGACGGCTCGTGTCGGTGCAATTTCTTTCGAATCGACCTGGATCCATGAGATTCGATGGTTCATGCGGGATAATCGAGCCGCACAACGAAATTCGGAGACCGCGGGGCGACGCTTGCGGATCCGAGGGGTTGAGCAGGCAGCGCGTGTGCCGGCGAGCGGGTGCTAAGTGGAGGCCGCCGTGCTGGTCTTACGTTCTTCCCGACAAGTCGCGCTCGCATGGAAGAGGCGCACCGCTCAGGAAGAGCAACGGAGGATCGGCTGGCGTACTGGGTTGGGTTGCTGGGCCCGACAAGGATGTGCGACCGGGAGTGAAAGAAGACAGCCTATTGGTTGGTCCTGGGCTCTTGCGGTGTCTTCGTGAGAAGGTGGGCATGTCAGTTGTGGCCGACGAGCTGGTCAAAGGGATGGATGTGTCCAACTGAGTTGAGTCAGAGGAGGCTTAGAGTGTGTTTGATTCAGCTGTGGATTTCTGAAAATCTAATTCTAACTGTAAGCTGTGAAAAAGCTGATGTGAGCTGTCAACTATAGGGAAGCTGAAATCTGTTTGACTAGAAACAACTGTCAACTGTGGATTCTGTAAGAAATGATTATAATACCAATATAGATTTGTAATTACGTGTGTATAAATAATATAAATATAAAATTGATGTAATATAAAAAATATAAAGTCACAAATTACTACAAGACTAGTAACTCACATGTATAAAATTTTTTATGATAACAGTATTGATTACATCAAACTAACTAATCAAAGCATTAGCTATGTTATGACAAATATTGTTTATAGTTATCTCATTTTCCTCCTCGGGAATGTCATCTTCTCGTGTCTATGTTCCTATTTGACAAGTTGGTCCTAAAATATACAAGTCCTGCATCAAAAGTAACAAACACAAATCAGTCATAAGATGTGCGCTCGAAGCCAATAATCAAGTGCTGTTTGTGTGATCACAAATTATCAAGTCCTGCAACTATAGATCAAGTGTTGTTTGCAAACAATTGTTTCGTTCATGTGCTGTTTGTGATCCCAAGCACGAGAACAACTCGTATGCGTGAAGACGCTCTAACATGCAACGAAGAATTAACAACTCCTGCAACAAAAAATTAACAAATGTGCTTCCCTTGCAGATCCTGATCCTATCTGCAGCATTGCTGCCTTTTTACCCGCGAGGACTTCCTTCGCATGGCCTTGTACTAGACCAACAATGCTGGTAGCATGCTGGCACCCGCTCTAAAGACTCAAGCTAGGGCAAGTGGCAAACCGGACGGCACAGGTCAGGCACCGTGTGTTGCTGCGTTGGTCGGCTGCGCGACCGTGGTAGCGAGGAAATGCCTTCTGCGCACGGACGGCGTGGGGGCTGAGCGGCCTCCCAGTACGCGTGAAGGGGCGGCGGGGTTGCGCCGTGCAGAGGCGACAGAGCGACAATGGACCACGCGACTGGGCTGCGGCAGCACTTGCAGAAGTCGTGGAGGTGCGGGCGAGATACCGTCGGGGAGAGGAAATAACGAGTAGAGAAGAGAAGAGCGCTTACCGGTGGAGGCGCGCCGGTGGTGGCGCCGCCGGTGGAGGCGCGCAACCCTAGTCGCCGGCGGGCGTCAGCCTGCTCGTCGGCCTGCTCCCGATGGGTGCGCCGTGTGGGAGGAGAAAGAAAAATAACGTATGTTGTGTAACCAGTAGCAATGGTGGGTAATTTTGTGGAAAAGTTAGAATAAGAATCTGGAAAATCTGGGGTCTAGATAGATTTCTATTTGCACTAGGAAAATCTGCAGATTCCTAACAATCTGATTTCGTAAGGAAGCTCTTTGGTTGGGATTTTAGCTTTTTAGTAGAGAATTTGGTTGGAAAAGCTGAACCAAAGGGGCCCTTAGGCCCTGTTTGGAACCACTAGAGTTAATTGTTAGCTACTAAAAATTAGCTATAGAGGTTTCAAACAGTCCAGCTAATAACACATCTAATTATTAGCTAACCCCAACTAACAATAATCTCATTAGCTGCTCTAACCCAGCTAATTTCAGCTAATTGTTGGCTAAAGTACATTTTACCCTTGCTCTCTCTCATCCCCCCTCTCCTTGAGGGGTACTACAATCAATTAGTGTATAGAAACAAAATTAGTTCTAGAGATTCCAAACATGCACCAACTAATAATTAGCTAGCTAATAATTAGTTGGTACAAGCCAACTAATAGATTATTAGCTAGCTAACAATTAGCCTTATGGGTTCTAAACAGGGCCTTAGTGTGGTCAGAGGTGAAGAGTTGAATCTGGCTTGGTAGTTAGGCTGAACAGGAGTTTGGCCTTTTGTGGGTCTGAAGATGGGCATAAGAAGTCAAGCAGACTGGGCCGTGGGGCTCAATTATTGTATGCAAGCAAAAGTAATTTGCCGCAACAGAGGTGTGCTCGGGATAAAGATGTAACCATTTTGAGTGAGTGATCGGAATGAAGATGCACTCATTCCGAAGAATAGTGCAGGTTAAAGTTGTGCCCAACCTAAACTAATGAGCTGGGGTTGAAGATGTTCCCAACCCAAAAGTGCTCGGAGTGTAGATGTGCCCATTTTGAGGTCGTGCGCACGATGAAGATGAGTTCATCCTGAGGTTGAAGATGCGCCCAACCTGAATTTGTGTGCGGAGTGAAGATATGCCCATCCCGGGATGAAAATGTGTCCATCCTAAAATTGTGCAAAGTGAAGATGTGATGTGACCATCATCCTGGGGGTATAGTTGTATCCACTCCAAATTAGATGTGTTTGGGAGTGTAGTTGTATCCACTCTAAAATTAAGTATGTTGGGATGTATTTGTGTCCATTCCAAGAGTGTCCTTGTGTCCACTCGAAAGGTGTGTAGGATGGATAGATGTGTCTTCGTCTTAAGTGTGTCCTAGAAAACAAGATTAGGGGGTGTGTTGAAAATAATCTTGTTTTTCTAGAATAAACTAAAGATTAAGGAGTGTCCAGATAGAACACGATTGATTATTAGAAATAAAGTCCAAGTATTTTAGGGAGAGTTTTAGTGCAAATTAAATATAAGAGTCCAATTCAGATTAGAGATAGAGTCCAAAGAGGAGTTAAACTGTCTGTAAGAGCCTTTATATACACCCCCGACCATATTAACTAGTTTTAATATTATAATTTTAGTTCCGGAATTCCAACATACTACAAACCAATGTGAGGAAATTGAGCATTCTATGAGATATTATTCATTCTTCGAACTAGAATTGGATCCTTGCAATGTTTTGCAAAAACTTTCTTCTGAAAATCATATCTTGTAAGAGATCACAACAGGGATGAAAGCAAGTAGCATGCAATACCTGCAGCACTACATGTTGGGAGTCCATCGTTCACATCGTACACACTTATCATCCTCGATCACAACTAGTTACCCATGAAATTTACAACTGAACAAATCATCAGTACCCACTATTAGACCAGAATAACGGGATGAAAAACAGTGACCATGGTTTCCAAATATTAAGAACAATATGTGACATTCTGAAACATGGATCATTCAGATATAAAACAATACAACATTTCAACATCACCATTGTGTAGTGCTGAAATAGCAACAACTATTTATTTTCACAGCACAAAAACAAGAGAATTACCTAATACAAGTATATAACTTAGATATTTAGTATCATTCAGGAAAAAATGTCATGGATCAGTCATTTCTTCATATATAACCTGAGAAACTCTCCTCTTTCAAAGTTGCTACCTCTTTTGGACCTGTCACAATTTCTGGTGAGATATCGTCTTGGCGAAATATATTAGCCTGAAAAGTATCATATAGCAAAACGCCACTAACCTCTTCATCCTGTAAATTACTGCATCATCCTTACCAGCAACATAGTCCAAATCTCTGACGAATAGGGCTCCACATATTTGGGTCGAAAAGATAGCTGGTGAATTTTCTGCACTTCTTGCCAGTTTCCTTTTAGTTTAATGTCACTTACATAGAAAATGTATAAAAGATCATATGATCACCTCCATTGTTCTGGTAAGCAACTGGAGTAAATGTACCCATCCCAGTGCTATGTTCTTCTGAAAACCTGTCAAGCAACTTCTTCCAAGCCTTTCCCATATTCTATTTTACACTTACAGATCACCTCAGTATTAGTTAACTAGCTTACATAAACTATGAACCGAGATGCCTTTGATCCGGGACCTACAGTCAGCAAGCCAAGTGCATGTAGCTTTTAAATTTAACCAAGTCAGAAATTAACTGCAGGAGGGTCAAGTATGGACTAGTGCTCACATTTTTCAGAATAAGATGACCACAAGTGCATCCTCAGATCCCAACAAAATGTTATTGATTCAAAAGCGGACCAGAATTCATACACAATGCCAAGGATAGGGTACCTATATGGGGACTAAAACTCAGAGTCAAATCAAACATCCTGATCAATTCCCACACAGTCAAATAAAATTCTTACAAACAAAATTTTAGTAATATACATAGGATCATAAAAATTCTTAATCTCATAGCTACATTTTTTCAAAGTTATCTTCCATGTATAATACATTGCTTGTGTTTAATTTGTCATCAATAACAACAGTACTAGTGGGTAAAAAAACGAATACCCTGAAATGCTCCTTCAAGTGCATCTTTTGCAAGACTCACGTTTTTTCTTCAAGGGAAGATTCCCTCATGGTTACTGATGTTCAGTGTGAGTGTTATAATCTGAAACAAAAACTGCATATCACATATCAGATTGGATTTCGCTCAAAATTTCCATGTTTTGCTTAGTGCTTTGGATTTCACAGGCATGCCAAATAGTTAATTTCAATACAATTTCGTAAGAGATCCTTTTGTTGATGTTACTATCTCTCTGACTTTGGTCATAGTAAGAGGGGGTGCTTGTATAGACCTCTCTTTTCTTCCTTAAATACAAAGATATGCAACTCTCCCGCGTGTTTGAGAAAAAATATATATACTCCATCTCATTTGTTAACTGTTCTTCCTTCTTATATTTGACCAATGGTTTCTATAAATTCAACCAACATTAACAACATGAGATTTATATGAATCACGAAAATATTTTCATATCATATAATTTACTTGTTGAAGTTGATCAAATTTATAGAAATCATTGGTCAAAGGTACGAAAGAAGCAAGTTAACCAATCCTAGAAATAAAGTTTCAAATGAGACAGAGGGAGTAATTATTACAATTCTCAGCTGCCCAAATTAGTACCCATGATGTATATGCATTAGTTGCAAGTGTCCATAACTACACATTCTCATTCACTGATTAAACGAAATTGTAGGGTGAGTAAATGAAAATGAACTTAGCTAACATGATTGCACAAAATACAGAAATGATTGAGCCCCTCAACCAAAAAAAAGATAAATATTCGGGATGTTGAGAGCTTCTACAATTATTCTGACACACTAAATTATACCAAATGAATTGTATCGAATGAAATCGTCTGGTTAGATGAATAATTTGGCCAATCCAGGAACCATTCTCACCCATGAGAACACTATAATGCACTAATCTGCTGAAGATTAAATTTCATTGCGCATGCCTAGTAATTAAATTGATAGTTCATTGTTAAGTTATTAAAAGACAAAAAAACGGCTAAAATGCTGGAGCTATTAAGGAGAAAATATCGATCTACAAATCTTTACTCCAAATTGCTAGAAACTTATTAAGCATTGGCACAAAAAAAAAACAATCAATATTCAACAAATCAGTAGAATGCTGCCTTCGGACATGAATATTCAACTAACAATTATACTCAAATTTCCCTTTCAAAAAAAAAACAAATACTCACATTAGATGTTTATATGCAGAACTGCATATCAATTTTATTTTGCACCTTAAGGTAAGAGTTAGCAAAATGAACCAGCAACTGGGTTTTCATGGAGATTAAATGCTTCTCTAACATTATCCGAGACTTTTTGGGTTTTGTCATTCACCTTAGCTTCGTGGTCGTAGTTATATCTTCTTGACTGAATGGTTTTTGCCCAGTAGTTAAGGGATTTTGCAACTCAATGCATCCAAGGTTTGAGTTGGCAAGAGAAATTAACAAGAACACCTGTAGTTTTCATCAGATAAATAACATAAGACAGAGACGACACATTAAATTGTCACTGTTATCATAAGTTTCAAGATATGTTGCCAAGACGATTTCCCACACTAAATGACGGATTCAGTTCCATCCAAGCAAGCGTCAGGTGGTATCCAAATACATGTATATATGACATGCATGCAATTATATAAAATTACAGCCAAACAAAGACCTAAACGCGTGATTATTTGTGACCATAATTTTCATCATCAACGACCTCAAGTTAGGATTACAGGCGGGGACTATATCTACAACTAAATAAGAACTTTTATTAAACCTGTCTTTTACCGAAAAAAAAACTAAACCTCTATGTGGCTTGCATGCAGAAACAAGACAGCGCGAGGATCACAACAGCTGTATTTCTGCACCCAAGGCGGCAAGGAGAGATGGATGCAGAACTGATGGGTTGCAAATAATTTGGCAGCACTGAAACCACAATTAAATATATGCTTATAAGTCCGGAGATGCGACCAGGCTAGAGCAAAATCCAAACAGGAATCCCAATCAGTGGTTAACCGGGTGCTCTATTGTGCATACAATAAAACGATCTGTATTTCACTGTGCTGTCCCGATTTCCCACGTGGAGATCAAAATATAGGACTGATAAAATCCAGGCACACGAAGTTAAGGAAACAAGTGTGGATATGCTTGGACCTAATGGTACCTAAACGCTTGTAGAATATTGTAGATGAGAATTATTCTCTAAAATTAAGGACTAGAAACACACATGATGGCTGGTCAAACTGAACATTAGACAAACAACAGGAATGAACGAAGCAGCCAGTTAACCCTCCAAGAAAACTCATAGCTAGCTCATATTGCTAGTGCTATCAGACGAAACCGAACACAAGCAAACTCCAAGACAAGGCAAGTAACAAAATAAGAACCGCACCACCGGTAAGTCGTGTACGAGGAGGCATGCACGCTTTAGCAGAAGGTAAGCATGAGGGGAAGCCTGGACACTCACAGGAATAGAAAGATTTCCAGATCTGGCAAGCTAAGCGCCACCGCCGGCCGATGCCCCCGTTTCCACTGCAACCAGGCAGATCTGCCTTTCCACCACCACACCTCCATGGCTGCCTTTCCACCACCACCGGCCTCATCAGAGACACATGATATCAGTTAAGTTGGTAGGGGGAAGAGATCCAGTTATTTTCTGTGAAACCTGCAACGAAAAGGAGAGGGGCAAGTAGATAAGCGAGAGAGAGAGGAGGACGGGAGAGGGAAAAGGGGTAGCAAGGACTGGTCAAAATAGTGTTTTCCGTTAAGCAGACCTGGGGAGGTGAGCAAAGATCGGTGTTAATCAAATCATCACGCGTACAAGCTCGTAATAAGCCAACCTTGGAAGGCACGAAGACGGCAAAGAGCAGCTCGCCGAGAAAAGAAACGAACAGGAATTACCCGGCGCGAGGATCCATGGCGTGCATGAAGCGCAGCGGCCGCCATGAAATTAAGAGTACCTTATTCCCAAGCGCAGCGCAGGAGGCAGGCGCGGCCATCGGAACCCGAGCAGGAGACAAGATAAGGCTTCAGGTTGGGACGAGACCAGCCGGGCCGGCAGGCAGACACATCAAGCCGAACAGTGCGCCGGACCACGGCGATGGACGGGAGAACGGCTGCACACACGGCGCAGTGGTACGCAGCGATGGAATTGGTAGGAGGGAGGTGATGTGGCGGAACAAGTCCCGAGGGGATAGAGAGAGCTGACAGAGAGAGAAGTGAGCACGCAACAGCAGCTGCGTCAAGGCAGCAATCCTTCGGTCGTCTTTATCGCCTGCAGCGGCCGTATTTAGATGCAGTCTGCCCGCTGCGTGCTCACTCTCTTCTGTCAGCCACACCACCACCATCACCGCGCGCCCGTCCTATCCCATCGTCGGGCACCACCTGCTGCAAAAGGTGCTTGCCGAGCAGACGACGCAGCAAGAACTCGACACGCAGGAGAGAGAGAGATATCAAACCCCGGTTCGCAAAAGCTTCATCGTCGTCTTTTGCCCGAATTGAGGAAGAAGATGATGACTAAGCAGGCGCGGCAGCAGCCAGATCTGGGAGCTTAACCTACTGGCTGGGCTTCCACAACCGTGTTGGTGGCGTAACCCATCCAATGGAGGGTTTATATAGAGCAGATGGCCCCATGTTACCTTTCATCATCGCCAATATAGCTAACCCTATGGTTGCTAGGGTTGGACTCCGAGAGAGGGGTTCATAAGGATAGGATTCTGTTCACTTTTGTATTTCAAATACATACGAATATACTGGAGGAACGTGTCTTTTTAGCACTACTATACGCCGATAGTTTTAAATAATGTTAGCCGCCTCCTTATATTCTCTGTCGAAGTTCAACACTTTTCTAGCATCGCATATAATCACTCAAAATATTGGCTGCTCCATTCGAAAATAGGCACGTCGACCGGATACATAGATAAAAGACACTTATTTTCAACAGAATATTGTTAATTATATCCAAATAAGTATATATCCTTATTCTTTGTTTATCCCATGATTTTTATGTGGTGATGCCTAATACTGTCTTTACAGCTATCCATTAGAGCACTTGTATATATTTATGTCAAACCAATCAGAGGTCGACACAATTTCTTCGTGCTCCAATTTTGCTGTTAATTTTTAATGAAAAAGACAGGAAGAATTGCAATTAAATATATCTTGAGTACATTTTTTATAGTCAGCATGGTCTACTTTATTTAGAAAGGAGGTGGGCACTAACGCGTTGAACCGCGCTCGAACGTGAGTGGGCGCAGGCGGACCCATCTGCTCTAGCTAGCCGAGCCTCAGTTCGTTCCGGGTTTTGTTTTTTATTTACCATATAATTTTTATGTTACATAGAGATTGTTTCGTAGAGCGGGCTCCGGACTTATGAATCATTTTAATGTTTATATATTTTTGTCGTTGTACAAACTACATGAAATTGTGCACCATTTACGACGACGAATTTAATTTACGAGGGTTCATCGTCGTAAATAGAGTAGTTTACGACGACGTGCTCTGACCGTCGTAAATAACAATATTTACGACGACTGACAGCCCATAACCGTCGTAAATAACTCAACCGTCATAAAAAACTCTTACTTACGACGGTCAAATCTTAAACCATCGTAAACAAGTCAGCCGTTATAAATAAACTCCTTACTTACCACGAACGGAATGTAAACCGTCGTAAACATGCAAGCTGTCGTAAATTAAGTGAATAACCCTACAGCTCGCGGGCCACACGAGCATTTCTTCCTCCTCGTGACGCCGCCTCGCCTCATGCCTCCGTCGTGCCGAGCCGCCCCGAGGTGAACTAGCCCTCCCCTCTCCCCCCTAGCCAGACGCCACCGCCCTCCAAAGCCTCCAACACCGGCCGTCGACGCCCCCCAACTCCCCCTCCCCAACACCGGCACCTTCCCCACCCTCCCCCCTCCCCCCATTCGGCCCCCCCCCTCCACCCGAGCCCCCACCTTGGCCATTTTTTATTTTTTCTTATTACATTTAATTAGTTTAGATTAATCGGTATTATGTTTGTTAATTATTCTTGTTTAATTGTATTATTGTTGTTAAATTTTGGTTACTTAATTTAGTTTAGAATTTTTAATTTTTTACTTAGTTTAGTTTAGAGTTGTTTAATGTTTATGTTCATTAGTTTAGTTTAATTGTATATTAGTTGTTTAATGTTTTTTAATTAGTTTAGTTGTATAATTCTTGATTAATGTTATTTAAGTAGTTTCCATTTCGTGATTAATGCATATGAGTTAGGTTAATTAGTAGTTTAATTGATTAATTTTTTAATTAGTATTTTTATTGATTGAGTGTTTAATTACTATATGTAAAAAACCGGCTTCGGGCCAAGCCGGCCCGGTACGGCCCGCTTACAAATCGGCACGGCACGACATGCATGAAATGTGTTCGTGCTGTCGAGACGGCTGTAGTAGTAGCCTATGCGTCAGGATGGAAGGTACAGAAGGAGAGGAAGAGAGTGAGAGATAGGGTGGATGGTAGAGAGGAAAAGGAAGAGAGTGAGAGAGAGGGGAAGTAAAAGTGAGAGGGAGAGGGAATGGACGGTATAGAGGAAGTGAAAGAAAGTGTGAGAGAGAGGAAGTAGGAGGGAGAGAGAGAAACATGTCTAACTACTCATGTGTTTTGCATGGATCAGTGATGGAGGTTCAAACTTTATTGCCGCAGCTACCGACACCAAAGGAGGACGCGCAGATATGAGTTCTTCGGTTCCGGAGGTAGTTGAGGGGCTAGTGTGCAGCCATTTCCATTTTGTTATGTGCCGCTCAATGTTTGTAGATGTATGTGTGACTGCTTTCTGCTGTTTGTGACTGTATATTATTTGTATATGTGTTTTGTGAGCTGGTTATCGTGTCATGTTAGTCATTTTCATTTTTTTAAATAAAATTCAAAATCTTATTTACGATGGCCTGGACAGTGCTCGGCATAAATAAGACATATGTTATTTACGACGGTCATCGAGGCCGACGTAAATAAGCCTGTGTTATTTACGACGACCAGCTAGCGTCGCTAATAAGTGGCCCAGCCCACCATGTGGCACGGGCTCTTTTTTACGATAGCTACGGGCAACCGTCGTAAATAAGCTAATTTACCACGATAGTCATCGTAAATAAGATTATTTATGACGATTTAACTACACCGGCCAAAAAACGTCATGATTAAGCAAAAACTGTCATAAATAGCTTAATTATGATGATTTTAGTCTTAATTACGACGACTTAGGCCGTCGTAAGTTAGTCGTATCCTTATAATGACAGTATAACAAAGAAATTTAGTGTTCTGTTCTTAGTTCGAGTAAGAAGAAAATAACTCATCTAACATATCTCAATGAACCACTGTGAATGTCAAAATCAAGACTCCTGCTGTTGAAGCTAGGACAAGCAGGCTCATACCCACATGTGCTAAAACTTTATTATACTTTTGAAGGATATAGATAATATTTTTTCCAGACAACATATATATAGGTTTTCTTTTGAGATGAGGATAAACTTACTTTCATTACAAATGAAACATAAAGAAAAGTTTTTAAATCACAGTGGTGCAAGTAGAGAAGATAACCCCGGGCTTATTTGTTCTCTGATATCTAATTAACACTTTTAGTTGTAAGTGTAAGAGCAAGAGTGGTACTCCTATTTTATTTCTACTAACTAACGTTAAATAAAATGAGACGGAGGGGGTAGTTTGTATTGACACTCAAATATTAGAATATACGATATATTGAAAGATACATACACATATATTGATAATTTAAAACATTGTCCAGATAAGATGTTCGGTGATATTTTTATGTCCTATTCTTGATAAAGAAAATAGTGTAGGGCATTTCCCAGCCTTCCGCTCAAGTGCTCACCTTAAAAATATGTTCATCAGGTGGGATTGCAGAAGTACATGCAGCAAAGCAAGACGAAAGCCAAACTCTCAATATTTTAATGTTTGGTTGCTATCTAACACTTAGGGATGGGCATTCAGGATCACCCGAAATTCGGGTCGGGTAATTCGAATTTTTAGAAATTCAGGATTTGAGAATCGATACGCGAATTTGTACCCAAATTTTCAGGCACCTGACAATTCGAGTACCCGACAATTCGGGATTATCCAAATTACCCGAAACTTTAAATACAACATCCAAAATGTAAAAATAATATCAAAAAACAATCATATTACAACAATACAATATCCCAAGGAATATAATTTTGAATAGAGCAAGAAAAAACATTTAGTAGCATTAAACATAGTTCACGAGCAGAAAAATAAATTCAATAGCTCATCCGATGGCCCTTCTACTCGATGAAGTGTCACATGCGGCAGTAACATAACAGTGACGTGCATGGACATCCATCCACTTGTGTGAATTTGGTTCTGCCATCTAATAAAAATATATAGCATAGAGTAATGAGTACTCAAACTAAGCAATGAGAACAAAAATTCTTATTGTATATTTCGGTTATTTCGGATACCAGTCCCATTACCCGAAATATCCTAAATTAATTCGGGTTTTGAGATTGTCTACCTGAAAAATGCATTCGGTTTTTTGTCTTTGGATTATTTGGGTTCAGGTTCGGAGTTCGGGTTCGGGTTTTTGCCCACCCCTACTAACACTACAGGAATTGATCGAAGTAATGTCGGTCATGTAGCCGTCGGTAAGCCACTGACTATATGTGTGTGGTTAACCGACGGTCTTAACTGTCGAATAAAAGTCGGCGTTTTTAAGTTCCATAGTCGTCGGTACCGACGGTTATAAAGGCGTAAACTCGTCGGTAGCAGCAGACCTACGGCTGTATTGGCTAAACCAAGTATGATCGTCGGCCCATGTGCCCTGACGTTGATAGCACCATAAAGAAGTCAGCAAGCTGGGACCGACGTTTTTAAGTTCAACACAGAATAAAAAAGTTTGTCGACGGCCATCTCATCAATATTGACGGCGGCCCTGGGTAGCGCCCATCTCATCGGTATTCACGGCGGCCATCTCATTGATGTTCATGGGTGGTGGCCTTCTCGTTCGACCGTGCGGGATGCAGCGGACACGGCCTCCTCCGGCGGACAGGAGCCTCCTCACCACGGCGGACGCGAGTTCCACGGCGGCGGCCCTCAGAGTTGGCATCCACGACGGCGGCTGTCGAAGTGTTAATGCAACACTTCTACTGGATTTGCTAAGGAGCAACCCACAGAGGTTCTTTGTTCGTCGGGGCTTAGGCCTCAATCAAGTGTTCTAGCGGATGAGAATATGATACAATGGTTTTTACGTGGTTCGAGCCGCAGGGAGCGTAACACCCTACTCCACGGTGGATGGTATTGCTAGTATGTGTGTATGTGTGTGTGTGATGTAGGGATTCGATGTCCGGCTCTTTGTAGCAGTGGCAGTCCGGGCCTTTTATAGACAAGGTCGGACGCCTTACAAGTGGGGTCCTGGGGCCCGACAGGTGGTCCCGGGACGATCTTATCCTAAAGATCTAAGGCTTCTCCCATAAGCTTCCTCTGACCATGGCTTTGAAGACTCGTTGTCTTGCCATCCGAGTTGTCAGTAGCCCATGCACCGTTGTTGATATTGGCAGGGGATGTCCCGTCCAACTGTCTCTGTCGCCATAAGCTACCCACTTCGCGGAGTGGGATAGACCCACAGCGTCTTCGATGTGATGCGATTGGTCGCAGCGGTACCTGACATTAGGCGTGTGTTGCGCCATGCGTTTGGGGAAGCTACGTATCTTCAATACTTGACAGGGAAAAGGCGCACCACCCTCTTAACTCCCACGTCCCTCCGTCCAGGGCAAGTGGTTGTACTATGTGACAGCTCGAGAACTCACCTCTGCGGGGGAGGTCAGGTCCCGCCTTGTGGACCACGTGGCAGCTTGGGAGCTCATCTCCGTGGAGGAGGCTTGGTTCCGTCCTGCTGGACATGCGGCGGTGTCGAGAGCTCACCTCTGCAGAGGAGGTCAGGTCCCGCCTTATGGACCACGTGGCAGCTTGGGAGCTCATCTCTGTGGGGGAGACTAGGTCCCGTCCTGCTGGACATGTGGCGGTGTCGGAAGCTCACCTCCGCGGATGAGGTGAAGTCCTACCTTGAGGACACATAGCAGTGTGGGAGCCTGCCCATATGGGAGATGGCCCGTCTGATGTCTTGGTCCACGTGGCAGCTCTGGAGCTGTGTCTCATGGGGAGGAGGGATCCTTACCTGCTGGACACGTGGTTACCTGAGGGCTCGTATCCAAAGGGGGTATTGATCTTCTCCTTTGGGCTTCTTGCGGACATCCTGGACTACCCATCTCAGGCTGATGGGTCCAGGTCTCTTGAACATGTGGAGCCCTTGGACTCTGCCTCTACTAGGAGGCGGGATACCTAGGCGGCTCTAGCTTGTGCGCGAGGGTATCCATTATTTCGGGTACCTACGATGGCCCCTGGGTCCACCTTGGAGGGAGGCGACGAGCCCGAGGGTGGAGCCCTATACTGCTTTCCCGTGCGATCTTTTAATTTTGTCTTGATCAGCCGAAGCGGTGCACGCCTCTGCCGCTATGTCCACGCATCCCTCTTTGGTTGAGGGGTCATGGCAAAAGGATATTTGCTTGCTGCAAGATTATTGCGATGGTTCCTAATGTGGTTGTTGCTCTTCTGCTGCTTTCACTTCCGCCTTTATGGGAACCGCCGGCTTGCCTTCTCAAGCGGAGAACTGCCCGGGCCGGTTTTTCTGACGGGGTATCTGGGACCGCTTGTCATTGATGTTGGGGCATGAGTCGCAGATTCTGAGCCCGCCCAAATCTACAAGGTGCGCTCAAACGCCGGTTTGGTGCTTTAAAAGGATACCTCTATGGGTAACGGTCGTTCCTCCCTTACGCACGCTCTTAGCATTTGAGTCTTCAACTTCCTTCTTGAGCGCCCACTCCTTCCTCAGATTTGAGGTTCTCGACTCCTGCCCCAATGGACTCAGCCTTGCCTCCTTCCCGGATGGAGGATGTCTCATCCGTGCGACGGCTTTTTGACTGGGAGGACGAGGAGCGGCAGTATTTGATCTGTCCCGACTCCTTACCTCTGGAGTTGGAGGCAGGAGAGACCGTCTTCTTCTAGGCGTATGCATACTCCGGGTATGTCCCGCCCATTTTCACCTTCCTAGTGACGCTTCTGCAGGTTCTCGGGCTCCAGCTTCATCGTCTGTCGCTGAACTCTCTGGTGGTGGCGGCGGTGTCCTCGCATCTCTGCGAGATGTGAGGAGAGACCGTCTTCTTCCAGGCGTATGCATACTCCGGGTATGCCCCGCCCGTTTTCACCTTCCTAGTGACGCTTCTGGAGGTTCTCGGGCTCCAGCTTCATCGTCTGTCGCCGAACTCTCTGGTGGTGGCGGCGGTGTCCTCGCATCTCTGCGAGATGTTCATCGGAGTACATCCGATTGTGCTGGTGTTCCGGCAAATCTTCGTGTTGAGACGGACTGGGAAGAACAAGGCGGAATTCCTCGATGCCTACTACTTCCAGCATCAGGCGCACAACCCCTCTAAGTACATTACTCCGCTCTCCTCGATGAAGTGGCCTGGTTGGAGGAGCGACTCGATGGTTGTACGTCACTGACGCCCACAATCGCATGGTCCTTCCTAACGGCTGGCCGACGGTTAGGAAGGCAGCCTGGAAGGAACGCCCAGAGCTGGAGGCGACGTACACTCCGGTGATGGAGAGGATCCGATTCATGCCAGACCACGGCCTGTCGGAGCTGGCGGTGATGGCAGACTTCGTTCATCGTCGTCTGGCTCCCCTTCAGCACCATTGCCGCCCTGCATGGCTCTACTTTAGGCTCCAAGATGGCACCAGGTTGCTGAGGGTCGCGACACGGAGATGACCCAGCAGGAGGTGTTTGACATGATGTCCAAGGCATGTGATGGCCCGCTGTGGCCAGACGTCTTCAACATCCCATGGGCTTGCCCACCGATTTGCACGGATCGGGACCTTTGGATGAAAGTTATGAAGGAGATGCTCAACATGGACGCGATTGGTCTTACGCCGCGGTAGGTTGGTGATGAGAGTTGGGGCCTGGCCATCATCGGCTCTCCATAGGAGTCCGCACCTTCTTCAGGCTTCGAAGCTTCTAGTGAGGAGGATGCACCTTCTGTCGGGGAAAAAGGCAAGGCGTCGGTCCCTAACACAAGTAAGGGGAAGGCACTGATCCCCAACATAGGCAAGGGGAAGGTCCCGGTGGTCGGGTTTGTGAAGGAGAAACATCCTCGGTCGCCACCGAGGGCATTGTCGCAGGTGCCCTTCACTCCAAGTCATCGTCCCCCGGTGCGCCCCTCTTCAACCTTGGGCATCGGCGGTTCTTTGGGGGAGACTTGGTCTATCAAGCGGTGGATCCGCCGACGTTAGTGGTCCACACGTCGTCCAGCATCCCCGCCGCCAGCGCACCCCGAGGTACCACAGGAGGCTCCGCGAGCGCCACGCCTACGGAGCCTCAGGTGAAAAGGCCTCGGGCCAACGTCGTTGGCAGCCTAGGAGGAAGCTCCGGGAGTGGCTTCTTTGGAGTTGGTGGAGACCCGCCGGTGCAGGGTGGATCTGGTGGAGGTCCGGCCGGGACGACCTAGCCTGCCACGCCGTCGTCAGGACCCGCAACTTTTGGGCCGCCGAAGGTGGTGGACCGCTCGAGCTTTCGGGGACGTCGGTAAGGCATTCTTACCAATGCTTGCTTTGTTATTTCTCCTGCCTTTGTTGATTCGTCAGGTCTTGATCCTGATTTGCAGGGCTACATCAGCTATTGTAACGCCCTTACCGCCGGGGGTAGTGCCCCAAAGCGCTTCGAAGACGGCTGAAGAGGCTATGGCTGCGCCGGAGGGGTAGCCCGCCAAGCTTGTTGAGGGGAGTGCTGCTCCAAAGTCCATGCCCGGCGCGGGTAGTGAATCATCTCCTGTTGTATCTCCAGCTGTCATGTTGGAGGCATCTTTGGCCGTCGCGTGAGAGGCACCTCCAGCCGTTGTGGCAGAGACAATGTCAGAGTCAACTAAGGGGGCTGAAGGTCTGGCCTCCACCTGTAGGTTCGAAGAGAACGTGAAAAACTATCAGAGGGGGGTGAATGGTAGATTTAAAAATCTTACGCAGCGGAAACAATTAAATCCCAACCCCTTTGGCAGAAAAACAATATGTTAGATAAATCGTGTGTTAAACTAATCTAAACGTGTTTCACCATGACAAATGTGATATATATTAGAGAGAATCAAGTCACGAAGAAAACACAAGAAGAATCACTAAAATCCGTCGAGAGAAACTCAAGTTATGATGGAAAGATCGAACAAAGGTCAATATGTCCTACTCGAGAAAAACAGTTCTGGAACACTGCAAAGAAACTCTTGTAGATCAGAAACCACAAATCCAATGACCGTGAAATTTTGACAGATGATAGATAATCAAGTTTTGAAGACAACCCAAAAAGAATCACGTCAATTAGATCTGTAAAACTTGAGTTATGATAAAACCACCGACGAAAGGTAGTGCTGTCCAGAAACTCGACGAGAAAAACTTGTCTGAAACAAGTCGGACGAACAAGGCACAAAAGTTCCTTCAAACTATGAATTTTATTCAATAGAACACAAGAGGAACAAGCCCAAAGTCGTGCACCACGAGCTTTGGCCTTCCTTGCTTATATAACCAGCCCTTAGGCCAACCTAATCTCAACTAGGACTCTAATCCTACTCAGATCACGAATCAAAACTTTCTATAACTGCTTAGGACTCTTCTATACGCAGATAGAAGCAATATTAAGACTTCCAAATACCTTAGGAACGTATCCCACATTCCTAAAACAACTCAAATTCGTGACCCACATGAAATCCTATCATAACCAACTCGATACTTTCCATACCAAGCCATAACCGACTCCGCTGCAGCCAAAATCATCAACCGATACGATACGATCCTTCCAACCAGATCTTCCCATCCATAAACCATCTTCGGAACCATGTTGCCACGTCATGCACCGCATGCATACGTGCAAACACCTTCCTTCGACGTCCAGTAACCTTGATATGCATTGCCCTTGATTCAATCATCCTGCGCGACCTCCTGACTCACTCAACCACAATTCCTCCTGAATTTGGTTATTGGAACCTCATCTCCTCCCTGAGACTAGTCCAAAGGATCCTGTCACCAGCCATGTCTTGAACTCAAGCAACACCTGCACATGAATAAACAACCAATCCGTACGAGCCCAAGTCCGCGACTTGACTCAAAATAGTTCTGAACACAACACCTTACGTGAGCACCTCACATAAGCATGTTGCAAAACCACAGTAAAACGATATCAGCCATATCAACCAAAACACACCAAAAACTTAGCAAATGAATACTAAGCAATCTTTCCAAACAATGTAAAGCAAGTTCGAAATATTTGACAATAAAAATAGAAACATTGCGATCAAGCTCCGAACCTAGCCAAAGCTAATCGGAGTTTGAGCCGAAGCTTACTAAAGCTAGTCAACCTAGCGCCGGAGCTTACCAAAGCTAGTACAACCTAGCGCCGGAGCTTACCAAAGCTAGTCGGACCTAGTGCCGGAGCTAACCAAAGCTAGTACAACCTAGCGCCGGAGCTTACCAAAGCTAGTCGGACCTAGCGCTGAAGCTAACCAAAACTAGTCGGAACTAGTCATCCCAAAAGTCCGAGATAGAAAAACATGTCGGAGCTAACCAATATAAGTCGGACCTAGCAGAACATATCGGAGCTTAACAAAGACATATCGGAGCTATCAAAGACATGCCGGAGCTAGAGACAAAGCTCACCAGAGCTACCCAAAAACATGTCTAACCTCAACAAAGCAAGTTGGACCTATTGTCAGACCTTGCAGAAGCTCGGAGCTAGAGTCGGAGCTTGCTAAAAAGATGTTATGGCAGCATTCAAAACTTTTATTGTAAAAGCCAATGTATTCAGCACACATATGTCTCACAATCTACCCCTTGATGAATGCATTGGCAACACCATTTAAAATCCAAACATTTGCATGAAAAGTTTTGAGAACAATTTTCCCACTTTTGAAAATCAAATGAGATAGAAATAAATTTCTATATCCCCCTATACATATTTCTCCCCATTACATAATTCACCATATTATCTCTCCCCCTTTGACAATGTATTCAGCAAGGTTCAAAAGAGAAAGTTTAATTGTTATGAGCATATTATAACATATACATATAAAACAAAGCTCATCCAACTCATACTATCAAGTAACTTACTTATCACAACAATGAGATACATAAAGTAGTGTAAGCCATGCTAGAGATCAAATGTAATTTTCAATTTAAGCAAGTCATGATCTCACAAACTTAACTATTTCAAGACCTGAAAGCATGACACTTGTTGCTGCATTTTATTATTTATCAAAGCACAAATTTATATCATATGATATTTGCAAGAGATTATATGCGCATCTGCCTTATTCTAACCAACCAAGTCAAGTCTATGTCATTTGATAATCAGAAGCTTAAGTACATGGTTTTAGTCATACACAACTTCTTCCAAGTTCATATCTGAGTGCAATGATAAGTTATCTCAAAAGAAGAAGTGTGATGCATGCATATTCTCTCGATCTTTTCTCAACTTATATTTGTTCATAAAATCTCAACATGTGAGTTGATTACCTGATT
This sequence comes from Tuctoria greenei, assembly GCA_036927565.1. Lineage (NCBI taxonomy): Eukaryota > Viridiplantae > Streptophyta > Magnoliopsida > Poales > Poaceae > Tuctoria > Tuctoria greenei. Next base: position 11,291,767 of record JAYESD010000011.1, on the reverse strand, counting down.
AATTCTTTATGATTAAAAGCACTTGTGAGCATGCAACAAATTCAAAACAGCAAAAAAGTTCGACCATGACCAGATTTAGTGTAAGTAATTATTGCAATTACTAGACATGGCAAAAACTACAAAATGTATAACACGAGTAATGTAGTAAGAACTTTCAGCATGTAAAAGGAATCACAAAGTCATATATGTATGAAATATTATGTTCATATTATTTTAATTTCAGATTCACACATAGACTTCTAGGGTTTGAAAACTCCCCCTCAATTTAAGTCATGAGGATGCATAACCTCTATTTCACTACGAATGTAACAAAAACGAGTGAAATCCAGTTTTGTAAAAATGTCAGCCAATTGTTGTTCGGTATCTACATGGTGAAGCACAATGTTTCCTTTTTCAACATTATCACGGACAAAGTGATACCTAATGTCAATGTGCTTAGTTCTAGAATGTTGCACAGGGTTTTTAACAATGCAAATGGCACTAGTGTTATCACAAAACAGTGGAACACTATCTGGATCAACCTCATAGTCCTTAAGTGTTTGAACAATCCAAAGAATTTGTGAGCAGGCACTAGCAGCAGCTACATATTCAGATTCAGCCGTGGATTGTGCAACTAAGCTTTGTTTTCTAGAGGACCAAGCAAAAAGGGAATTACCAAGAAAATGACAAGCATCGGAAGTACTTTTCCTATCAATCCTACAACCTCCAAAATCAGCATCGAAAAAAACTTTCAAAGTAACGGTTGAGGAAGAAGGAAGAAAAATGCCAAATTCTTGAGTTCCATGTAAGTACCTGAGAATCCTTTTGACGGCTTGACGATGTGAAGCACGTGGGGATGCTTGAAACCGTGCACAAAGATATACGTTTAATTGTATATCCGGTCTTGATGCCGTGAGGTACAAAAGTGATCCGATCATGCTTCTACATTCTTTTTGATCCACGGGTTCACCATCTTCATCAAGTTCAAGTGTTGTTGCTGTTCCCATTGGTGCCCGAAGAGGCTTGCTTTTTCCATGTTGAAGCGCCGTAGGAGGTCTTTTATATACTTCGTTTGATGAACAAAGGTACCCTTCTTGGTTTGCTTGATTTGCAGCCCAAAAAGTATGTGAGTTCTCCCATCATACTCATCTCAAATTCTGAACTCATCATAGCTGAAAACTTGGACACAAGATCATGAGAAGCACAACCAAAGATAATATCATCCACATACACTTGAACAAATAATGAGTCATTTTCATGATTAAGCACAAAAAGAGTTTTATCAACCTTGCCCATGGTAAACCCATTTTCAAGTAAAAAACATTTTTAACCTATCATACCATGCTCTAGGGGCTTGTTTGAGACCGTACAAGGCTTTGGACAGTTTGTAAACATGATTAGGAAAATCTGAATTTTCAAAACCCGGTGGTTGTTTGACATAAACCTCCTCATCTATGTATCCATTAAGAAAAGCACTTTTAACATCCATTTGATATAGCTTAAAAACTTTAGATGTAGCAAAAGCTAACAAAATTCTTATAGCTTCTAATCTAGCAACAGGAGCAAAAGTTTCATCAAAATCTAGACCTTCAACTTGAGTGAAACCTTGAGCAACCAACCTAGCCTTATTCCTAACCACAACCCCATCCTCTCTTTGTTTATTTTTAAACACCCATTTAGTTCCAATTAAAGTGTGACCTTGAGGAGGAGGTACAAGTTTCCAAACATTATTTCTTTCAAAATTTTCTATCTCTTCTTGCATGGCAATAATACAAGATTCATTAGTGAGTGCGTGTGATATATCTTTGGGTTCAAAAGAAGCAACAAAAGCAAAATGAGCATGAGAGTTTGGATCGCAAAACCTGGACCGTGTAACTCTTTCGTGCAAGCTTTCAATAATCTGTTGTGGAAGATGAATTTTGAGAACCTGGAGGGGAGTGGACACTTCACAAGCTTCTTCTACTTCATGTTCATCACAAATCGATGAGCTTGTGACTTGAAGAGAATCTGGACCAGCAATGGTGGTCGTTGGTGCTGGTTGTGAATCAAAATCAGGGGCTTGAACAATGTCATTAGCTGCTGAATTTTTAGGCAGCAGCTCCACCTCTTTCTCATCTTTAACGAAAATGCTCTCCCCTTGCGGATATGGATCTGGACCTGCAAGTTTGAGCTAGTACCTGGGCTAGATTCATCAAAAGACACTTCACAAGTCTCCACAATTTTGTTAGTATCAAGTAAAAGCACACGGTAGCCTCTAGTATGAGGTGGATAACCAAGAAACATGTCATCAATGGATCTAAATCCAAATTTATCAAGATTACCATGTTTCTTAACAAACCATTTGCAACCAAAGACCCGAAAGTGCGTAACACAAGGCCTATGTCCAAACTGGAGCTCATATGGTGTTTTACCTAGCTTAGCGCGCAAGAAAACACGATTTGAGACATAACAAGCGGTTGCAATCGCATCAGCCCAAAATTTCCTACAAGTTTGATATTCATCAAGCATAGTCCTAGCCATCTCAACTAAGGTTTTGTTCTTTCTTTCTACAACGCCATTTTGTTGAGGTACATATGGTGAAGAAAATTGATGATTTATTCTATTTTCAGCACAAAAGTGATCAAAAGGTTGATTTTTAAATTCAGTTCTGTTATCACTTCTAATTGCTTTTAAAGATCCTGGGTGATCAATTGATAATCTAAGAAATAAAGTTCTAAAGTGATTAAAAGTTTCATTGTTATATGCCATAAAGTAAACCCAAGAGTATCTAGAATAATCATCAACAATAAGAACATACCATTTACCTCCAAAGGATTGAACATGTGAAGGTCCTATGGTGTCAAGGTGCAAAAGTTGAACCAGTTCAGTTGTCATGGTCATTGTGAGAGGAGTATGTGAACCTGCAAGCATCTTAGCATGTCTACAAGAAGAGCAAACAATTTCTTTATCCCCTTTAAGCTTAGGCAACCCACGTATGCGATCAAGAGCACTAACACACATTAGGTGATCAAAGCCTACGTGACCAAGTCTACGATGCCAAAAATATAAGTCCTTTGAATCATTAGCAACTAGACACCTATGCTTAGAGGAAGACATATCAAAATCAGCTTTAAAAACTCTTCCAACCCGAGACATGTTAAAAATAAGCTCACTATTTGAACCTACAACTTTGCAGCAGTTTTTATTGAAAATAATTTCCAAATTTTCATCTAGCAATTGTGAAACAGAAAGCAAGTTGTATTTCAAATTTTTGACAAGTGTCACATCCTTCAAAATGTAGTGATCATTTACTCTAACCAAACCCTTAGCAATTATAGGAGTTGAAGAATTATCGGCAAAAATAACATTCTCTACACGTGACACAAAAGAGAGAGAGCATAACCAGTCTTTGTTACCGGTCATGTGGCGTGAGCAACCTGAATCCACAATCCAAATGTTCTCCTTCCTCAAGCATGCAACTTACATAGAAGCACAATACGTCGATGACTCAATACTGGGGTTAGTCAAAAGGCAATTAGGTATCCACTACTGAGTCACACGACGTGCAGCAGGAAAAACATGCGAAAGCTGAGATAAAACAGCAGGTTTATGAGTCAAAGTTTGAGTTTTTTTATTGTTAACTACTGATCTATAAGGTGTTACTTGTGTAGCACAGAAATCAGTAGCTCCGGAGGCAAAAACAGAAGGTCCGAAGGTAAACTTTGAATGTTTTTGACTCATAACAGCAGGTTGCATGTTCCTGGCATTCAGTTTAATATGTGCAGCAAATGTTGCATGAAAGTTATGAGATCCAGCAATCATTATTTCCCTTTTTTGTATTTTAGCTAGTCTATCACAAAAATCTATGACATGACCATCTCTACCACAGTAGGTACAATGAAATTTAACTTTGCGTTCATGTCTAGATGAGAAGCAATATTTTTATTTGAAAACGAATGAGACAACACTCTTGCAGATTTGAAAACAACTTCTTTTTGTTTAGAAACTGTTTGAATCAAACCACTTCATAATGACTTTACAATTTTCGGTGGATGTGCCTTACCATGAGCATGAGAATCAAAACCTAAACCAGTTTTATCTTGGCAAGATTTGAAAGAATTCAGCGGCAAGTTTAGGTTCTTATTCCCATTACAAAACCGATCTAATGTCCTATGCATGTTATCAAGTTTATTGGATAGATCAAGGCAATTTTCACATGAAGTTTTTCCTTTTAATTTGCAATTGGAACAATATTTAACTTTATGAGAACATAAAACTTTATTCAATAATGAAATTTCATTCATAGCATCTTTCAGTTTCTTTTCAAGATCATCACAACTAGAACAATGCAAATCAATTATAGAACAAGAAGCATCTTTTAAGTTTTCAATGTCAAGTGCAGCAAGCTTTTTGTTCTTTTCAATTTTAAGTTCAAGTTTATCTAGAGTAGAAGAATGTGCAGTTCTTAATGTGGACAATTGTTCATAGATTAAATCACACAAGGGACAAGAATCATCACTAGGAATCAAGGTTTTCAAATGGTTGATTTTAGATTCTAGTGATTCAATTTTAGCAGCATTATCCCTAAGCTTTTTGTCCTTTTTCTTAACAATAATAGTTGCACGAGAAACCGCATCACACATTTCATTACAGGTAGAACATACCTCATCGTCGTCATTGTTGTGTTCTGCATCCTCCTAACTTGGTCTTGATCTTGTTTTGCCCGCCATGATACATAAGTTGGCCAGATCGTCTTCATCTTCATCACTTTCAAAGTCTACATCGTTTGAACTGAGCTCTTGAAATGCAGTGATGAATCTGTTAATCATCTTACGTCCTATGGTACCCTTCTTTTTCTTGTTGGGGTTTCCAGAGGTGGTCTTGACCTTGTTCTATTTTTCTTCACAGGTAGTAGGACCTGAAAGGTTAGGGCATTCTGTACGAAAGTGTCCTGTCTTACCACATTCAAAACAGCGTTGAGGTCCGGAGCTTCCTCTCCTTCTAGTTCTCACATTTTGCAATGCTTTTGAGAACCTAGTAGAGATTAGTGATAACTCCTCTTCTGGAAATTCCTCGATCTGCTCCAGGGTTAGTGAGGACAACAAAGTAAGAGTATTGCAAGATGATGATTGGCCGAAGCTAGTCATATCACGTTGTGAGACAAATACAATAGACTTATTTGGGTTCTTACGTAATAAAATGTCAATTTCATGAGTTTTGAGTTTAGAGTAAAGCACATATAAAGTAAGTGTACTCATGACAGTAGATTCACGAAGAGATGTAACTTTCATCTCCAAGATTAACATGTCTAATGCACTAAGAAGTTTCCTAGCATTTTCAGCATCAGAAAAATTAACATTGACACTACGCAAGTTACTGAGAATTTTGTTAAAGCGAGCAAAGAGATCATCAATGGACTCACCGGGTTGCATCTCGAAGCGCATGTATTCTTTCTTGAACATGTCTTGTCTTACCTCCTTGATTGTGTTGAATCCTTTGTGATAATCACAAAGTGCTCTCCATATATCGTATGCCGATCGGAGATGTGCAACGCGGTCGAAGTCGCTCTGAGTGAGTCCTTGGATGATCAAGTTTCGGGCTTTGTTGTTGTTGTCGACGTCCCGTAGGTTTGTAGCCGTAACTTGATCGTTTGGTGGCACTTTGTAAGGCTTTTACACCTTCTCCCATATTGCTAATCCTTGCGCCTGGATGAAAGCCTCCATACGTTTCTTCCAAACCTGAAAATCAATATCAGCAAACACACAAGGTCTGGCGGAGTATTTATCCATGTTGATTAGTCAAAAACACGTGCAAATCACAATGATTGGATCACCGTGGCTCAGATACCAATTGTAGGATCAAAGAGCACATGAAAAGCTACCAGAGGGGGGTGAATGGTAGATTTAAAAATCTTACGCAGCAGAAACAATTAAATCCCAACCCCTTCGGCAGAAAAACGATCTCATAGAGAAATCGTGTGTGAAACTAATATAAACGTGTTTCATCATGAAAAAAGTGATATATATCAGAGAGAATAAAGTCACGAAGAAAACACAAGAAGAATCACTCAAATCGGTCAAGAGAAACTCAAGTTATGATCGAAAATCGAACAAAGGTCAATCTGTCCTACTCGAGAAAAACAGTTCTGGAACGCTGTAAAGAAACTCGTGTAGATCAGAAACCACAAATCCAATGACCTTGAAATTTTGACAGATGATATATAATCAAGTTTTTAAGACAACCTAAAAAGAATCACGTCAATTGGATCTGTAAAACTTGAGTTATGATAAAACCACCAACGAAAGGTAGTGCTGTCCAGAAACTCGACGAGTAAAACTTGTCTGGAACAAGTCGGACGAACAAGGCACAAAAGTTGCTTCAAACTACGAATTTTATTCAATAGAACACAAGAGTAACAACCCCAAAGTCGTGCACCACGAGCTTTGGTCTTACTTGCTTATATAACCAGCCCTTAGGCCAACACAATCTCAACTAGGACTCTAATCCTACTCAGATCACGAATCAAAACTTTCTATAACTGCTTAGGACTCTTCTATACGCAGATAGAAGCAATCTTAAGACTTCCAAACACCTTAGGAACATATCACACGTTCATAAAACAACTCAAATTCGTGACCCACACGAAATTCTATCATAACCAACTCGATATTTTCCATATCGAGCCATAACCGAATCCACCGCAGCCAAAGTCATCAACCGATACGATCCGATCCTTCCAACAAGATCTTCCCATCCATAAACCATCTTCGGAACCATGTTGCAACGTCATGCACCGCATGCATACGTGCAAACACCTTTCTTCGACGTCCAGTAACCTTCATATGCACTGCCCTTGATTCAATCATCTTGCGCGACCTCCTGACCTGCTCAACCACAATTCCTCCTGAATTTGGTTGTTGGAACCTCATCTCCTCCCTGAGACTAGTCTAACGGATCCTGTCACCAGTCATGTCTTGAACTCAAGCAACACCTGCACATGAATAAACAACCAATCCGTATGAGCCCAAGTCCGCGACTTGACTCAGATTAGTTCCGAACACAACACCTTACGTGAGCACCTCACATAATCATGTTGCAAAACCACAGTAAAACGATATCAACCATATATCCAAAACACACCAAAAACTTAGCAAATGAATACTAAGCAATCTTTCCAAACAATGTAAAGCAAGTTCAAAATATTTCACAATAAACACAGGAACATTGCGATCAAGCTCCGAACCTAGCCAAAGCTAACCAGAGCTTGAGCCGAAGCTTACCAAAGCTAGTACAACCTAGCGCCGGAGCTTAACAAAGCTAGTACAACCTAGCGCCGAAGCTTACCAAAGCTAGTTGGACCTAGTGCCAGAGCTAACCAAAGCTAGTACAACCTAGCGCCGGAGCTTACCAAAGCTAGGACCTAGCACTGGAGCTAACCAAAACTAGTCAGAACTAGTCATTCCAAAAGCCTAAGCTAGAAAAACATGTCGGAGCTAACCAATATAAGTCGGACCTAGCAGAACATATCGGAGCTTAACAAAGACATGCCGGAGCTAGAGACAAAGCTCACCGGAGCTACCCAAAAACATGTCTAACCTCAACAAAGCAAGTTAGACCTATTGTCGGACCTTGCAGAAGCTCGGAGCTAGAGTCGGACCTTGCTAAAAAGATGTTATGGCAGCATTCAAAACTTTTATTGTCAAAACCAATATATTCAGCACACATAGGTCTCACACCACCGCTGCTGATCCGGCGGGCGGCTCCTTGAGTGATGATGACACTGCTACTTCAGGTGGCGCTGCAACTCCTGCTCAGTCTCCAGGGGTAAGATCACCGGTACTGGTGGCCTCGTCTTCACCGCTACGAGAGGAAGAGGTCCCCGAGATGATCACTGGACGACCTTCCCTGACTTCGGTGCAGCCGGAGCGCCTCTCCGACATCATGGACTTGACGCAGTCAAGCATCCTTCAGGTCAATCCAACATATGTTGGGCGTAGGAGGCTCTCACCGTGGAGTGGGAGAAGCTGCATGCTGAGGGCGAGCGCATCCGAGGCTAGGAGGACCTTCTGAGGTCCAAGATCGCGGAGGCGAGGGCGAAGTACCAAAAGGAGAGCAAGGAGCTGGAGCTGAGGCATCGCTTGGTGAAGGCCACAGACGCTTTGTCCCAGAAGATTATGGTCGTGCCAAGGTAGCCAACGACACGACTGACACCCGCTTGCACTCCCTTGAAGAAGGTCGAGAGGCCCTGAGTCGCCAAGAAGCTGCTATTGCCGAGAGGGAGGCTGCTGTCACCGAACAAGAGGTGGCGGCTCAAGCGATAATGGCCTGGGCTAAGGCCAATAGGGACAGGCTACAGTCCCGCCATGAGGACCTTGAGCTCCGGGAGAGCGACTTGGCGTGGGATTAGGTGCAGCACTTGGCTGAGCGTCAGGAACTCCTCCTGCATGATCTCGACGTCCAAGCCCGGGAACACACACCTGAGCGCCGCGCCCGGGAGCTCGGTCTACGGGAGCATCAGCTGACTCAGCGTCTGTAAGCCGAGGGTAGGGCAGCGGCGAAGACGGTGTCGTCCCATGTCTTGGTGTGCTACCAGAGCCAGTATCCCGATCTGCCTTTGGAGCTTGGTTTTGAAGGCCCTGTCGAGGAGCGTGAGGCGACCGCAACGGTGGAGGTTAAGGATGCCGCCAAACACGTCGTAGCGCAATTCAACCGAGGTTGAGTCTGGTAGCTTTTCTTTGTATCTGGGGTTCGCCCCCTTGTAAAAATTCCTTAATGAATTTGAATTTATGTTTGGTTTCTTGGCTTGTCTTTGTGCTTCTCAACTGTTGCTCTGAATCCTTACTTGCGTAAGGGTTTGTGGAACCTTTGACGAGCTCGTTAGCTTTTGAGGACCAACGGTTGCACAATTGATATGGCCGAGGTGTTGTCGATTGACTTCCTGCCTATGGAACCCCCTTAGAGGCTCCTTGGTAGATGTGGTTAGTTGGCTGGGCATATCTTCCATTTGATTTGTAGGATGTCTTCAACGTGCCCCCAGTGGAGCAGGGGAGTTGGAGTGTCGAAGCACCACTAGTTCTCGGAGAGCTGGACGCGCCGGCGTTGCCCACCGCAGTTGTGGAGACGTCAACGGCAGGCCCCTTGGGAGGTGCCAGAGTTGGGCGCTCTGGCGTCGCCCACCATCATCGTTGAGATGTCGACGGCGGGCCCCTTTGGGGGTGCCGGAGCTGGGTGCTCCGGCGTCGTCCATCATCGTTGTAGAGTCATCAACGGCAGGCCTCTGGTGTACAGGCTATTGCAAGAGAACCCTGTTAGCGACAAGAGTGGGGCAGAAGAGTTTACTTACTTATCCGTGCTTGTTGCTGTTATTGACGTGCTGGAACGTCGACACCAGGCCCCTTGCGAGGTGGCGGAGCTGGACGCTCCGCCGTCACCCACCACCGTCGTGGAGACGTCGACAGCAGGCCCCTTGGGGGGTGCCGGAGCTGGATGCTCTGGCGTTGCCCACCACCATTGTGGAGACGTGGACGGCAGGCCCCTTGGGAGGTGCCGGAGTTGGATGCTTCAATGTCGCCCACCATTGTTGTAGAGTCGTCGACGGCATACCCCTGGTGTAGAGGCTATTGAAAGAGAACCCTGTTAGCGACAAGAGCGGGGCATGAGAGTTTACTAACTTATCCGCGCTTGTTGCTATTGTTGACGTGTTGGGACGTCAACAGCAGGCCCTTTGCGAGGTGCCGGAGTTGGACGCTCCAGCGTCGCCGACCATCATTTTGTAGACTTCGACGGCAGGTCCCTTGGGGGTGTTGGAGCTGTATGCTCCGGCGTCGCCCACCACCGTCGTGGAGACGTTGACGGTAGACCCCTTGGAAGGTGCTGGAGCTGGATGCTCCGGCGTCATCTGCCATCGTCGTGGAGACTTCGACGGCAGGCCCTTGATTTACAGTTTATCACAAGAGATTCCTGTTAGCAACAAAAGCGAGGTAGGAGAGTTTACTTATTTGTCTGCATTTGTTGCTATCATTGTCGCGTTGGGACGTCGACGGCATGCCCTTTGCGAGGTGCCAGAGCTGGATGCTCCGGCGTCTTCTGCCATCTTCGTAGATACGTCGACGGCAGACCCCCTGGCAGGCACCGGAGCTGGATGCTCTGGCGTCGCCCACCATCGTCGTGAAGACGTCGACAACAGGCCCCTTGGGAGGTGTCGGAGTTGGGTGCTCCGGTGTCGCCCACCATCGTCGTTGAGACGTCGATGGTAGGCCCCGTGGGGGTGTTGTGGTTGGCTAACCTGCACATATGATAGAAAGAGGGGGGACTAGACTTACTCGTCGGTCCTACCTGTTCCTCTCCTTAGCTCTGTCATGTCTTACTATGTCGAACTGATGCACGAGGCTTGGGTAATTTGATGTGTTGGTGCTCTGGGGTCCAGCTCCTGTCGTCTTCAGGGTGTGAGCTTTCTTGCTCCAGTACTCAACTGTAGCGCTGGGAGGCAGGGTGTGTATGTTTAGGGTGTAGGACCAGGCTAAGCAGTTTACACCCCCTGGACCTCCTGCTCGGCACAAAAATTTCCTGGTGAGCCTTCTCGTGCCACGGGACCCTAATGACGAGAGCAGCTGGAAGAACCCCTCGCACAGTGCAGGTACCTCAAGTGAACCCGCGTGTAGTAGGACTGCATGACTTCAGCAGGGGTGAGTTACATAGCATACAACTGTGTATATGAAGATAACATAGAGTAAGCGAGGCTAGTATGATATGATCCTAAAATTAATGCGTAATTAAATGAATGATGTTTTTAAGAAAGCATTGAGTAAAATAGTGATTCTTTCTTATCGGAGTTCATAGGGGGAGATAGGCTTTTACAAAAGCGGGCAACGACTTGCTTCCGGATGATGAGGGAGGTAGGGTCAAGGGTGTACAGGCTTAGGGTTCGGAACCAAGCTAAGCTGATTGCACACTCTGGACCTGACCCCCTCGGTGCTCGGTTGACCCTAGTGCTGCTCCTAGATCCTATGAAAACCTTTACACTGTCCTACTAAACTTAATATTTATAATAGGGGTGCCCAAGGCTCCAAGGCAGTTGTGATGGTTGTGGTGCAACCTTGCTGTCGACGGCTACCAAAGGGGCGATGAGCGAGCGTCCCTACTTCCTGCTCCTGTCGCCCGTCTTGCGAGTGGTCTGAGCAGTGCTAGGACTGAGCTCGCCAGCTTTGACGGCGATGTTGGTGCTGCCGGAGGGCTGCAGTCGGGGTATAGCGGGTGCTCCGCACTAACGTGAGCTCGGTGGAGGCTGACCTGATCCAGCACCACACGGGGTGGGTGTCGGGTCTGCTGAGAGGGCTTGGAGTTGCTCCAAGGCTAACACCGCGGCGGTGCGGTCTCCGCTGATCCTAAGGACACCGGAGGGGGTTGGCATCTTCAGGACGAGGTAGTCATAGTGATATATGGCCATGAATCGGTACAGGGTCGGCCTATCGATGATGGTGTTGAAGGGGAGGTTGACATCGGTGACGTCGAAGAGGATGCTCTCCGTCCTGTAATTGTTGGGTGCCTCGAAGGTCACCCGGAGATGGATGTTGTTGTATGGGATGATGCTCCCTGGTCCCATCCCTGAGAATGGGCTCGAGGTGGTGAGCTTGGACACTGGGATCTGCAACTGCTCGAAGGTTGTGCGGGTGAGGAGGTTGAGGCCGGCCCCACCATCTATCAAGACGTAGTGGAGCTTGACATTGACAATGGTGGGGGCGACGAGGAGAGGTAGGACCCCTGCCCTGGCCATGTTCTTGGGGCAATCGGAGGCGTCGAAGCTGATCGGCGTCTCCTTCCACCGGTGGTGCCACTCCAGAGTGGGGGCACGGGCTATTGAAGCCACTGCTCGGCGGAGGGTCTTGACCGCGTTCCGGGATGTTGGATCCCAAGACCCTCCGAAGATGACGTGAAGTGTCTTGTGACGCTCGTGGTCGCTGCTGGCGTCGGAGTCCTCATCATGGGGGACCACTTTGACGGCCCGCTCTTGCTTCTGGTACTCCATCTCCTAATCATCTACGACTTTGGGGTCAACCTTCTGCTTGCCCTCCCGCTGGCGGAAGGGGGCACCATCTGGGCGCTGCTGCGCCCACTCTTGGTAGCGTTCGACACATCTCTTGATCTCCTTGCATTCGCTTACGGTGTGGTCGCGAGTCTTGTGCATCGAGCAGGGCTCGGCGCCGTCATCAGTAGCAGGTGGCTGACGTGGGCGCTTGTCAGAGCGTGGGGTTTCCCCCCACCAGTTGCCGCTGCTGCGGCAATGAGAGATCCATGCAGCGGCTTGTTCTGGTCGCTGCCCCGATTCTTCTTCTTGCTGCTACCTGGGGTAACGGCACGTTCGCCGGCCTGGCCAGCTCCACCTGCACCAGGGGAGTTATGGGTGTGCCAGTCACAGCCCTCTGCCACGCGGGCACACCGGTCGGCGATGGAGAAGAGCTCGGAGACATCTTGCACATTGTGTGTGGCTATCTTCTTGAGCTTCTTCCGGTCACGCACTCCCTGCTGGAACGCTACTATGACAGAAGCATTCGGGATGTTGGGGATAGAGTAGTGTACCTGGGAGAAGCACTGGATGAATGACCTTAGTGTCTCCTTGGGTTGCTGGCGCACGACGTGGAGGTCGAGCTCTGTGTCGGGCCGTGTGTAGGAGCTGCCGAAGTTCGCCATGAACTGTCAGCATAGCTCATCCCAAGAGGTTATGGACCCCTCGGGCAGGTTCATCAGCCATGACCTAGCTGAGCCGACCAGGGCGACGGGGAAGTAGTTCGCCAGAACTGACTCATCTGCTCCTGCAGCTAGGAGCGTCATAGTGTAGATCTGTAGAAACTCTGCAGGGTTTACGCTCCCCGTCGAACCTTTCCTGCAGGTGTAGCTGGAACTCGCGTGGCCACGTCGCCAGTCGAAGGTATGGCGCCAAGGCCATGCACCCTCCAACGGGCTTCACCGGAGAGGCGTAGGGGACAACATAGGCCAGGGGGGTTTGTTGCGCCATGTGTGGCTGCTGCGGGACCTGTTGCTATGGCAAATACTACTGCGATACATGGTGTACCGGGCAGTGCAGGGGTGCGGTCGACCAAATGTAGTCCTGATTCGATGGCGGCGGTGGAGGGTTTACCTGCGGTGCTCCTCGGACGGAGGACTCCTCCTACTCAGGCCCTCGAGGATTGTACTCTGCGTCAAGGTTGTGCCGCCTCTCCCGCTGCCGCTCAATGATGACACGACCATCTAACTGAGCTTGAAAATGGTCAAGCTTAGCCCTCTGGTCCTCCGTGGGGATCTTTCTAGCGCTGGTACGCCTGGTAGACTTGGAGTAGGGAGTGCGTCGGTCAATGGACAGCGTGGGCGATAGCGTCACGTGATATCTCCCTCTGTTGGTAGAGTTGATGGACGCGACAACGAAGTGGTCGATGTCTTGGACCCACTAGTGAGCCGCTCCCTGGGAAGCGTTCAGCGATGGTGGGTTGTGGAGAAGAGCCCTAGCCGCTGCTAAAGCGCTCTCCGGGCTTGCAGCTGGCAGCGCTGGAGGAGCTGACTGAGCCGGTATGTGCCCCAACATGCCGTTCTGGCCATCCATACCTGCACGGGGGCGTGACGGACCAGAGAGTGTCGCTCGAGCGACGGATCTGGTCATCGGACGATGGTTGTGGAATCCGCCTTCCACAGGCCTGATGAACACCATGATTGGTGAAAGCGCTACCACTTTTTTGAGGGAAAAAAGCCCTGCCTGGCATGCCAAATGTCGAAGTGTTAATGCGACACTTCCTCCGAATCTGCTAGGGAGCAGCCCGCGGAGGTTCTTTGTTCGACGGTGCTTAGGCCTCAATCAAGTGTTCCAGCGTATGAGAATATGAGACAATGGTTTTTACATGGTTCAGGTCACAAGGAGCATAACACCCTACTCCACGGTGGATGGTATTGCTAGTATGTGTGTATGCGTGTGTGTGATGTGGGGATTCGATGTCCAGTCCTTTGTAAAGGTGGCAGTCCAGGCCTTTTATAGACAAGGTCGGACGCCTTACAAGTGGGGTCCCGAGACCCGACGGGTGGTCCCGGGGCGTTCTTATCCTAAAGATCTAAGGCTTCTCCCATAAGCTTCCTATGACCGTGGCTTTGAAGACTCACCATCTTGTCGTCCGAGTTGTCAGTAGCCCATGCACCGTTGCTGACATTGGCAGTGGATGTCCCGTCCAACTGTCTCTGTCGCCGTAAGCTACCCACTTGGCGGAGTGGGATAGGCATGCGACGTCTTCACTGTGATGTGATTGGTCGCAGCGGTACCTGACATTAGGCGTGTGCCACGCCATGCATCTGGGGAAGCCTTGTATCTTCAATCCTTGACGGGGACAAGGCGCACCGCCCTCTTAACTCCCGCGTCCCTCCATCCAGGGCAAGTGGCTAGACTATGTGACAGCTCAGGAACTCACCTCTGCAGGGGAGGTCAGGTCCCGCCTTGCGGGCCATGTGGCAGCTCGGGAGCTCATCTCTGCGGGGGAGGCTAGGTCCCGTCCTGTTGGACATGTGGCAGTTTCGGGAGCTCACCTCCGCGGAGGAGGTGAAGTCCTGCCTTGCAGGACACGTAGCAGCGTCGGAGCCTGCCCATATGGGAGGTGACCCGTCTGATGTCTTGGTCCTTCTTGCGGACATCCTGGACCACCCATCTGAGGCTGATGGGTTCGGGCCTCTTGAACATGTGGCGCCCTCGGACCCCGCCTCTCCTGGGAGGCGGGGTACCTATGCGACTCTAGCTTGTGCGCGAGGGTGCCTGGTATGATGGGTACCAACAACGGTCGTCGTGCTCCGGCAGATTCTAAGCGCATCCGCACCAGCACGTCGATGGCGGTGGCCCTCGGAGTTGGTGTCCACGGCGGCGGCCATCGGAGGTGGCGTCCACGGCGGCGGTGCTCGGACGACGATGGACACGGCTCCGAGGCCTCGGATGTGGCGACGGGCGGCGAAGGCCGCTGGCGATGAGGGGAGGAGGGAGAGGCTCGGGCTCGACATTGGCCCAGCACGTCGGCGGCAGATTTGAGGACAGGGGCGAGGCCGTTGGGGATGGGGAGTATCAAAGAGGCTTGAGCTCGGCAGTCTCGGCGCTCGGCGGACTTAAAATCCAGTGGACTCAGCGCTCGGTGGACTTCAAAAACTTTGACTGGCGCTCGGCGCCAAACTTAAAAAATTCGCCCGGACTTTTTTGGGGGCGCGTCGGGCCCACGTTACGACCGTCGACCAGATTGAAGCCGACAGGTTTAATGTACGTGCATCGGGCCCGTGCAGCACCGACGACTTTATGGTTTGGGAGGGAGAGTTTTTTCGGGCGCGCGGTGGGTTGGTTTTCTAGGCGCGCCAGGCTCATGTTATGGTCGTCGGCCTGTATTTTTTCCCGACACCTTTATCTTATGGCCATCGGGCAGGCGCAACAATCTGACGACTTTAGTTTAGGTCGTCAGCTAAAAGAAAGGGACCAATAGTTATAACGTTTTCGCTGTCTGGTCCACAAAACCGACGCCTTTAGACTACTTAAGGTCGACGGTCCCGATGGTTATAACTTCTCCGACACTTTTTTGTACGATTCTTGTAGTATAAGCTTGTCGCACAATCTTTTCTTAGACCATATGCAGTGGTGTATTGTAAAGTTTGTTGTACAGAGTAGAGTATTGGAAGTGTAGAGTAGGTGTGCAAAGTGAACAAGTTGAATGTATAGAGAAAGTAAAGAAGATACTCCCTCAGTCCCGCAAAGAGTTTAATTGTAGGATTCAAATATCACATGAAGTGAGAAGTGAAATGACCAGAATATCCTTATTCAATGCATATCAATCTCACACATTAAATATTTCATCCCGTAAGTCAGAAAAATCCGTGACCAAAAAATGACACCATGGCCATCTCCAGCCAGTTAAAAGGTACCAGATGGGAAAAGTGTTGACCACAATGAAGAGTGACGACGTGAGGGCGTTGAGAAGAGAAAAAGTATGAGTAAATACGAGAGAGAGGGCAGAGACTAGTTGCCAAATAAACTTGCGATGGGACAAAGTTTCAGGCCAGAAATAAGGTCTCAGTTGGACGGAGGGAGTAGACTATAGTTTAGAGGAAACAAGTGAGAATAGCCTTTGACAACTAAGCTTATGCAAGGTGCACAATCTTTACTGAGGCAACTAAGCATAGGCAAGGTATGACCAGCCGCAGAGGATCTGTGTCTCCTGACGTCAGGGTCCTATCAGGAGCGAACACGTATGAGACCCGGGCGCGCGGCGCATTCGAGTGCACAGTGGGCACGAGGCAAAAGCAGCCACTGACCGTCTAATCCGATCAGGTTCACGGAGGATGAGGTAACTTAAAATAAGCTGGAAAGAGATGCTGTTTCCGGCCGAGATTCCCATGTTCATGCATGCAATTGGCCTCCGCAAAGAACCTCACCTTTCCGTAAAGCGAGCGGGGTGAAGGACCCACCAGATTCGGAGGCACGTCGTGTCTCTCCAGCGACGCATCTATCGTCTCTCTCCCTACCTCTCTCTCTCTCACAGAATGACTAAGTACAGTGTACAGACCACAACATATTCCGTTGCCGTGCGGGGTCAATGGAGACGAGAGAGCTGGGTGGTGACCGATGTCGCATGCTCGGCCGTCCATTTTGTTTAATTAATCTGCAGCCGTTGTCACGCGGGAATCATCTCTTGCTTCAACGTGATGACGTGATTAAGCAATGAGCACTAGTACCCCTACCACTCTAGACCATGCTACTCGTGCATTTCTAACTTGCACGCGGCAGTCGGGAAATTCTCCGTATATTTCTTTCATGCATGCATGGCCACAACTTTATATCACTTTTCAGTCAAATTGTGTTTTGAGATGATGCATCCACATCCACTCGATGGGTCGCATTAGGAGCAAGATCAATCTCCTGTGCGCCTGCAGCATTGAGAGATGCATCGTAGGCATAAACGTAGCATCGGTTGTGATACGTATTTGGTAGTAGTAGTAGTGTATGTCGTTCACTTGCTGCGTGCGCGGCGTGGCGCGCACCAGATGTTCCTTGCATGGCTGCACATATGCGTATGGTTCTCGCTCACTAATTAGTCTAATCTAACTTGTTACGAGATGTCACCTCCACAATCTAGGGTGCAAGTAGATGGTGTTGCAAAGATGAGATTGAAATAAATAGTTTTGTATTTAATGGTTAAGTAGTAGATTGACAATACGCTGAAGCGTTCTGTTTGACATAGCTTCTGCTACAGCTTCTTCATAAAAATAAGCTGAAGGTGTGCCAAACAAAAAACTTGTGTAACAGCTTATTAGTTCAGCTACTTCTCAGAATGAACTAAAAACAGGATATAAGCAGAAGCTGCTTTCCACCAGCTTTTTAAACGAGTTGCTTTTGTAACAAGTTCCAACTGTGCCAAATAGAGCATAAATAGACTTGTTCTATGATGAGTTATTTAGATTGTTTTTAAAATTTCGAAAGTAGAATACTCGATTTTATAGTTCGTTTGTTTGAGTAGTAGACTAACAATATGTTGAGTGGTTAAATAAATTTATTATTTTATTTAATGTGGGCAGCTAAGAATGCAAACAAATCTACGGTGTACTATTCAGACATTTCTTCAAAATTAGGCAATTAATCTTGATCTTACAGTTATTGTATTTTTGCATTTAAGCGTCCTACCTGCCTGTTAATATAAGTAAAAAAATAATGTGTGAACACCGTTGGTAGGTGAGCGGGCTTAAATATAAATATAGTGAACGTATGTGGATATCATGTAGACTAAGAAATATTTTTTGCATGACTATATACTCTTTTCGTCTCTAAATATATCACCGATAAATATTTGAGACAGATATAGTAGTTGTTTGCATTAGGCGTTGAGAGGATCATAAGGTTCTTCAAATTAATTGCAGTTCTCTGTACGCACGCTCCAAGGAGGGAGATCACGTTAGGCTATCCGCACTCGTACAGTCTATACCTACTCTAGAGTCTAATTGTATCTCTATATCCTGTAGAACTTTCTCTATATACGCTCTGTATACCTACTCTAAATTTTTAAGTAACTTTTTCAGTAGATTTTTCAGTAAGTTTTTACAACGTACTTGTCGAAGTTTGAATACGAAACTTCCCTCGGACCTGCTGCGGAGCAGCCCATGCAAGTTTTTTGATTGGATGGGCTAATGATTTTGAACGAGTTGAATTACAAGAGGCGAAAATGATGAACACAGGAGATTTACGTGGTTCAGACCGCTGGAGCATAATATTCTACGTCTATGAGAGTTTGTTGTATTGCTCTTGCTTGAGTGTGTCCGAGTGGGGATTGCGTCTAAAGAGACTTGAGCGAAGTTTTCCATGTCGATGGTTGTCCTGATCCTTTTATAATCTAAGATCGGGCAGCTACGAGTAGAACTCGGCGCCCGACGGGTGGCCCCGAAGAGATCTTAACCCTATACAAAATCTAGGGCATTATGGCTACTTGCTGCTCCATCTGACGGTGGCTTGAAGACGCGCCATCCCGTTGCGCTGAACGCTAGAGGCTAAGCATAGATATTGATGATGGCAGGAAAAGTCTCATTTGTCGTGTCGTCGCAACCCACTTCGTCGGTAGCATGGCGTAGCTCTATTGCGCTTTCATTATGATTTGATTGAGCACAGTACCCCTGACAGGGACGTGCGTTGTGCCCGTGCACCTGAAGAAGACACGAGTCTTGAATGCACGACTGGACGGGGCACGTCGCTCTTTACTCCTGTGACATACCGCCAAAGCGGACCGCAAGACACATGGCGGCATCGGAGCCCACGTCTGCGGAGATGGCCAGGTCTGGAGCTGCAGGCCACGTGGCGGTGTCGGAGCCCACCTATGAAGAAAGGCAGGGATCAAGCCCGTTGGATACGTGGCAGAAGCCAGCCCCGGAGCTACAGGACTGGCAGGTCCGGAGCTTACCTCTGAGAGAAGGCAGGGTCCGAGCCTGCTGGACACGTGGCAACACTGGAACCCGCCTTTGCGGGGAGGCCAGACTCGGAGCTACAGGACACGTGGCGGGCTCGGAGCCCACCTTTGAGGATAGGCAGAGTTCGAGCCCGCTAGACACATGGCAGTACCGGAGCCCGCCTTTACAAGAATTGTGCGGAGTACTCGGTATGCAGGGTACCGATAGTACCACTGCGGATAGTGTTAGTCTATCTGCACTCGTTTCCTCTAAAACATACTCTCTATATATTATCCTTCTTCTACTTGTCCAATATCTTTCTCTAAATTTACATCTATCTAGTATGTTTTACGGTATAACTTTAAAAACGTGACGCATCACCCATACAGCGGATATCCTTCCAACAATGAAAAAGAAACAAAAAAAGAAAAGAGAAAAACAAAGGACCTGAACTTGCCGTGTGAACACGTTGACGAGAGGTTTCAGACTGGGCCCGGAGTGAGCACAACAAGACACGGAGAAAGGCTAGGTAGGCTAGCCCAGCCCGTCCACCTGCCCTATCGTCAGACAAAAATTTACGGGCCCAGCCAACCCGGCCACGTTGATGTCGGGCCCTTACTCACATTATTGACTGCCGCGGCTGCCGGTGCGCCAGGACCGGAAAAGTGTAGACCGCTTCAAGATTCGTGTAAGACGGATTGGACGGTGCAAGTACGCCTCAGGATGGCGGCGGGATTACGGCACAGGCAACACATGTCACGTCTCTACTTATGCGGGAAGTATGAGTTAGGATATTGGAATTCAATACAAGTCGAAACTTAAAACGTGTTTTTTTTCTTCCGAAACTTATAAGTAATCCTACAAAATGAGGTACAATATGAAAAGTTTTTTTGGTTTTTTAATTATTATTTCATCAATGTTTTGGATGTAGAGTTTCAATATATCCTTCACATGCACTATGTCAACATTTTATACGAAATGTTAAAACTATTTTACAAAATTGTTGAAACGCATTTTAAAAAAATTCAAACTACTATTCAACGTTGAATGTATACAGAAATTAATACCACGAAGTTGTAACGAAAGAGAAAAAATAGAAACATGTTTGATATGTAGTCTGGCCCAGATTGATAATGGGTCAATAGTGGGCCTATATGGTCAATCTACATTGGGTCCATGTGCCGCGCCTTCCAGCCTTGGCGTTGCCCTGCTTCGACTCTCTTCAGCTCGAACCGCAGGCCGGTTGGCGCAGTATTTTGGATAAGACGATCGGAGGGGCCAAACAGATGGCGGAGAGCTGAAGAACAATGCTTCCTCGGACCGCCACTGCAGCGCGTTTGTTCACGTTCCAGGCATGACATGACACATCCATCCTCCACGCGCTTTCTTCGTGCGGTGGCAGTCACCGGCGATGCCCGTGCTTCAGCTCCGCCACATTCACGTCGAGGCCGCGGCCATGACCACGAGCGAGCGTGGCGTCCTTTTGATCGAGCGAGCGTGCGGGATCATCATCTTACTCTGGGCTCCATCTTAATTCTTACGCCTGAGATGGTCAATAAACTTTCGTCCCTTTTTTCTTGTCAGCTTTAAACTAATATCCATCTGCGCTTAGAACGAGGGACAGGGCCAGTAATCATATAAGCAAGAATCATCTAACATGTTATTTATCACGACGTTATGTGCACGGTCGCTGTATGCTGCTTCCCAATCAATCAGCTACCGCTATGGCCACGCCCATGCCCGTGCGTAGCCTTATGTGGCAAAGCTAACGGTGACAGTTTGGTCTCTTGCAAGCTCCAAGCCGGCAGTGCCACGCACATCAATGCGCCGCGCGGTCGCCGTCCCGTTTCGTCGTGTCGCGTTACAGCGAGAGCAATTTTGGATGCTCGGTAAAACGGTGTTGTAACAGCAGTTACGCGCGTCTACGTCCACCACGCAGGGTGACAGGTTGAGGTTGTACTCGTATGCCTGGACATTTTTTACCTTCGCTTGGTTCCCTGGTCTTCTGCGTGACTTGTCACGGCAAATGAGATGACTGGGCAAGAGCCAGCCAGGTGTTGAGCAGCAGCGGCATCAGATCAGCGGCCTGTCACTGTTGCTTCCTGTCTCCGAGTTAACGCGCTAGCAACATGCCACGAATAAGGTTTCTCTAGAATTCTCTGCTCGAAAGAGACAGGAGTGATACATGGAGATTCAGCTAAAACCAGGGCATTGACATCAATACTGACGCGCTGTATTCAGATTCGCTGGGCCGAAAGACATGATAAAAGTTGCAATAATGCAGAGCATCCGCATCCCTGGCCGTACCTCTGAGCCGCTCCAGGCCAATACCCCAACTCCGACGGCCAGAAAATCCCCACGCGTAACAATCAAACGGCTACGAGGACCGGGCGTCGCCAAGTGGAGCGGTGCGGACGCTCGATACAGCAACCAGGCCATCGGGATCGGAGCAGCTAGCCTGGCCTTGCAAACGTACAGGCGAAGAAGAACAACCGTCGCCGGCCGTCGCTGTCGCAGAAATCTACGTCTCTAGTCAGGGGACCAGGGGGGGCAACGCGTGTCCTCCACCGGCAATAATGCTCGTCTTTTCCGATGACGATGCATCCGACGACAACGGCAGGAGCAGGAAGGCAGCAGCCGCTGATGATGTACTGATGTCTGCCGGCGCGTCCCGTGGCGGAGGAGGCGTCGCTGTTCAACCGCTCAATTATTTGTACTGGCTCGATAGCTGCGTGCACGCCGCGGATTCGTTCTTGCAGGAATCCGGGCATTGCGCTCTGCTCGTGATGCGGTGCACCGGCCGGGGAAGGGAAGCGCGGCGCGATGCCCATACGGCGGACGCGACGTGCGATTGGATGCGGGGAGAATGTCCCTCCCCGCGCGGGGCCACCTGGCGTTCATCGTTTTGCGATCCTTTTCGGTTGGTTGCCGTTATGGACGGCGTGACGCGCGGGAGTGGCCATGTCGGCAGGGTTGGGGTGGGTGGCCGGTTCTGCCAAATTGGTGATCATGCTTGGCAGGATGGAGAGTCGTAGCTTTTTCTCTTTTATTTTTTTAATAGGCCAAATTGTTATTTCTATACAACTGTTGTCAATATGTGTTGCCAATCAGAAGTAGTCTCTGCATACACGAGCTACTTACAGTAAACTACATTAACTACTTTAAATGTCATTTATTTCAGAACAAAGTCAGTATATTAAAACTGTTGATTGAATACAAAGGAATCAATATGGCAACATGATACTCCCGCTCTCTCAGAAAAAAAAAAGAGTTCCCTAAGATAGATAAATGTAAATTCTCCGATGCCATAGGACAGGTTCCTTGGCACATGGTCGTGAGACGGGGTCTTTTCGTGGCTGATAATGCGGTAATGCCCCAGGCTCCCAGCCTAAACAAACCCGTTCTCGCCCGCAATGAGGACGGTCCAGAGGACACGGACTATATCTGTATGCATGGCAGTTGGCAGGTACAATGTTGAACGTTGAAGGCTAAGGCCTAAGGGGAGAAGCGAAGCAGGTATACTATACAATGTACTCCCTCCTTTCTTAAAAGATTGTCACCTTCTAGTACAAAAATGAGCTAGAAGGTGACAATCTTTTGAGAAAGGAGGGAGTATAGATCCATTTTTCCGAAGGAGGCAGCTGGCCTTGGCAACCATCCATCAGATTCAGATTCAGATACGCCCGAGTCCAGCAAGCAATACGCCCCTTCCGCGCGCCAACCTGGACACAACAGCCCAACGCTCCTCGTGGGCCCCTTCGGCCTTCCCGCTTCCACTCCTCCCCACCAAACGCTTGTCCCTCATCTTACCACCGCAAGGCACGACGGGACGGGCCCGCCCAACCCCACCCGCCCCTCTCCAATTGGCTCGCGCGCCACCGTATCGCATCACGCCGCGCGGCGCCAACGGCTTGCCGATCCCGTGTGCCCGCACCCGAAACAACATCATCGTTTCCTGTGGTCAAAGAAAACCATGTGCCGTGTCTGCGCGGCCGGCCCCGGCGCCGCACACTAAACCAGCGGCTCAGTCAAATAAATAAAACTTAAGAGCGCAGGCGCAATCGCGGTAGCCAGTTCATGAACAAAGCAAGCAGCAGGTGGAACACAGTACGACAGATGGCAAAAGCAGGGGAGGAAGCGGGCGAGCCGAGGAAGCTGGTCCTGGGCAAGTACCAGCTGGGCCGCGTCCTCGGCCAGGGCACCTTCGCCAAGGTGTACTACGCGCGCGACGTGACCGGCGCCGGCGCCGGCGGCAGCGTAGCGATCAAGGTCATCGACAAGGCGCGGCTGCGGCGCACGGAGGGGATGGTGGAGCAGCTGCGCCGGGAGATCTCCATCATGCGCCTGGTGCGCCACCCCAACGTGGTGGGCATCCGCGAGGTGCTCGCCAGCCGCTCCCGCGTCTTCGTCGTCATGGAGTACGCGCGCGGCGGGGAGCTCTTCGCCAAGGTGGCCCGGGGCCGCCTCGCCGAGGACCACGCGCGCCGCTACTTCCAGCAGCTCGTCGCCGCCGTCGGCTTCTGCCACGGCCGCGGCGTCGCGCACCGGGACCTCAAGCCCGAGAACCTCCTCCTCGACGAGGACGGCCGCCTCAAGGTCACCGACTTCGGCCTCGCCGCGCTTCCCGAGCAGCTGCGCCACGACGGCCTGCTCCACACGCAGTGCGGCACGCCGGCCTACGTCGCGCCCGAGGTGCTCAGGAAGCGCGGATACGACGGCGCGCGCGCCGACATCTGGTCCTGCGGCGTCGTGCTCTACGTCCTGCTCTGCGGCTTCCTCCCGTTCCAGCACGACAACTACGTCAAGCTGTACCAGAAGATCTTCAAGGCCGAGTACCAGGTCCCGCCCTGGGTCTCCGGCGACGCGCGCCGCCTCATCGCCCGCCTGCTCGTCGTCGACCCCGCCAAGCGCGCATCCATCGCGGAGATCATGTGCACGCCCTGGTTCAAGAAGGGCTTCGTGCCGCCCGTCATCGCGTCGCCACCGGCCACTCCCAGAAAATGGTCAGACGAAGACGACGCCCTCCTCGAACACGGCAGCGACAACAGCACCACCACCAGCAGCAGCCCCAGCATGTCACCGCGCACGTGCAACGCGTTCCAGCTCATATCCTCCATGTCCTCCGGGTTCGACCTGTCGGGGCTGTTCGAGAACGAGCAGAAGGCGGCCACGGTGTTCACGTCCCGGGCGCCGGCGGCCACCGTGGTGGAGAAGCTGGAGGCCGTGGGCCGGGCTCTCGGTTTCGAGGTCACCAGGGGGAAGGGGTGGAAGATACGACTGGAATCGAAGGCCGGAAGCACGAGCGTGGGGCTCGCGGTCACCGCCGAGGTGATGGAGGTGGCGGCGGACGTGGCCGTGGTCGAGTTCGCGCATGACGCCGGGGACGAGCTCGACTTCAACAAGTTCTGCGCAGTCGACGTGCGGTCCGCGCTCGCGGACATCGTCTGGGCGTGGCAGGGCGACAGCCCTCCGCCCCCTGCCGCGGCTATCGTCGGCTGCACGTAAATCAGAGGAGTAGTTTGATCTGGCGTCCATTCTGTGATGTAAACGCTCTAGCGACATTGTTAGGAAATTGCACTAGTCCAGGCTGTACACATTTAGCTGTTGCTTCGACACAGCCATGGCTTGCGTGCAGAAAAGTCTCGTTCGTTGTACAGGCAGAGGAAATGAACAGAACGAGGTGTCCTAGACACGAGTTGTTGAGGCAGCGCATGATCGGCTTGCAAAATTTTGATCTTAAAATCAAAATCCAGTTCAAGTTCAGTTTTGGTTCTTCCCACCCACATGAGTTGGCCAAATGATTGTGCTAGCTGCAGTTGGGCACTTGATGTGTTATTATTGGATTTCCGATCTGTTTCCGTGGGCCTGTTGAAAATGGTCTCATCGTGCCCCTGGCCTTGTTTATTATCTGATGAAGATACCTGATTCATGATATCATCACGTCAGTCACTATCAAATGGCCTTTTGTGCCATAACATAAGAATTATTTTAACTTTGTTTATTGGAACCTAATTATCGTACCAGTGTATTATTGACAAGAAACTAGACTGTCCCTCCATGCTCCTGAAGAGAAATAAAGTGAGTCGATTAGCACGTATGTGGTACTCTGTCTAATTTATTAAAAATAGAAAAAAAATAAACAACACAGTATGATTACAATTGAGTTGACTGCTCTTTCTCTACTTTATGCGAAATTATGCACTTTAAAAACTAATCAGATAGAAGGATCCATGCCAACAACAGCCAATTCACAGACTGATGAAAGGACAACTATAAATTTTCTTAAGGAATAGCATTTGTCACACCCCATTTACACAATGTAAAACAGGGCAAACCTGCATGTATGTCAGGATCAGTTTGATCATACATGTACAACAAAATATGGTAAACAGTTCTATATCGAATAAAATAACAATGAAATACCTTAAAATAGTTACGATCAACAGCGGAAAAAGTGAAAGCAAGCAGGGCACGCCACAGGCAAATCGACTGGCAGCAACGCGACCTTCTAGACTCCATCTTCGCTTGATCATCTTTTACCTGAGCAGCATGATATGTACAAAAAAAAATAGAAAAGGAAAAAAGCAAGGATGAGTACCTAATGTACTCCGCAAGTGTGGAAGTTATGACATGCGGGTTATTCAGTGAGGAAAGGCTGACACGGGTTAAGCCTCTATGCATCCTTAATTTCCTATATTGACCTTAGCATCATATTTACTAGGTGAAAGACATATATATACAATAATAATATTGGGTTACACCCACCCGACTCACCACCGTTCAAGTTACCCACCTGGAAACCAACTCACCGAGTTACCCCACCCGGGACCAAACTCATCGGGTTACCCACCCGACTACCAACTCACCGGGTTACACCACCCGGCTACCAACCAAACCAACCAGTCCCAACTAATCGAGGTTGAGCTATCCAAGCGAGCTCATGACCGTGAGCACGGCTATCTAGATATATTTAATACTCTGCAGAGTTTGTACTACTTTACCCACAAGTTGTGATTTCATCATCTGACGACGACTTATAAAACTCCTTTCTGTCATTCCACACTTCCTATGGTGTGCGGCCCGGAGTCCACAACAGAGCCTTTACAAAGGGTCTCCCAACAAATACGAGCACTCTAAGGTTTCGCATACCCCGCACATACTGGAGTACACCCTCCGACGTGGTAGCTTCCTCTTGAGCCATGCGGATCCCAGAGCAGGTAACACTGAACTCATTCCCCGCACCAAACCATTGCCCATACTCATTGAAAGATCTCCTAATTAATTGGCTAAGCCGTTCCATACCGTCATGTGGTAGTACGATAAGTCCTGGAAGCGCAACGCCAAGAACCGGTCTTTAGAATCCACGCAGGCATCAAACAACAAACCCGAGTCTCGTGCGTACTGCACCCACCAAGTCAACCTGCCTGCTAGATTCCTATCTAATATATATATATATATCCATAATCATCCAATAAGAGATAATAATAGTAATAATAGTATTATATCAAGTTATCATTACCACCCAACTAATGACAGCAGGGCTAAGCGTAAACACACTCCCAAGTCCCAACAATACCATCCCAAACCCATCGACAAGGAATAATATGGAAATCTAGGAAACTTACTAACATAGGATTCAATTTAAGACTTGCATGCAACTAATTCTATCTACATCCTTAATAATTCCTAACCGGTGCAAAGTGGTCAAGGACACTTGCCTTTTCTTTATAACATGAAGCTGCTCAGTCTTCCGAGTAGAACGTTCAATTCAATCTTCAAGTCTTCACATCGCATCAGGATCGGAGCACAACAGGTACATACTACCGATACAAAAGTACATTCAATAACATTACAACAAGCAAGTGAAATAAGAAATAAAGAATACTATGCGAATACCCTACGGTATAACAAGAGCCTATGCGCGATAATGGCTTAACACGAGGTTACGAGGTTTTATTAGGTTATAACAATGTTTTATAGCTTAACTCGCATGATTAAATAAAGATGAAGTTAACAAAACATGTTTCTATGGCAATATAATTCATTTGTTTATGCATGCAATGATAGGTTAAACCTAAGTTGTGAATCATTTACATACGCAAGAACACATTTAACATGCATGTAATAATAGATTGAATCTAGATTATGAATCATTATAATGCAAGAATATATTCTCAAGTATTTTTCTAGATCACAATTCATTTATCACAAGCGATGATACACTTTATTACATACTTTCAGTATCAATATGCTTTAACGAATATTGAGGAGTGTATTTTATGTAAATACAAGACTACAAAAGCGCATAAGCAAATCTTACACATTTTAATTACACAGCTATTAATTAATTAAATATAAGCTATACATAACTTACTTGCAAAAATAGTTTATTATGAACATACATCATGAAACAAAAGTGTTTACATGAAATCATAGCTCTACAGTGGCTTCTACATGGAAAACACGCTACTGCATGTGCTAATAGTGCAAAAGCAATGAGCTATTGAGGTTAACATGCAAAACCAGGTGTTTAAGAATAGCAAGTACTGAAGTTATTTACACAGCATTACGGGGTCCTATATGCTGAAACATCATGCTCTCATGGTATTTATGTGATTTCAGATTTAATCAAGGACTCTATAGTGAAATAAACATTACAACAGGGGCTAATATGTTATTTCTAACAGTTCTAGG
Source organism: Tuctoria greenei (assembly GCA_036927565.1). Lineage (NCBI taxonomy): Eukaryota > Viridiplantae > Streptophyta > Magnoliopsida > Poales > Poaceae > Tuctoria > Tuctoria greenei. Next base: position 11,264,185 of record JAYESD010000011.1, on the reverse strand, counting down.
GGGTCAGCACACTGGTATGATTAAATAGGCTAAAACAGTAAAGTACAGGGGCTTGCGTGTCATTTTACAAATTACACATAAATCTAGGGGCAATTTCATAAATCCAGGGGACGGTTTGCAAATATTCAAAAGGTTCTAGGGGGTTGGGTGCTAAAAGACGAAGGGGTAAGTTTGGATCTAAAGAGGGCCGTCGGATCTAAAAGGAGCGCACCGGATTTAAACGAGATGAAGGATTATGCTCGATCTAATCTTGGTCGTGCATCAAGGAACGAACGGTGCATATTAAAAAAAACGAAGGAGAAGCATATCTAATCTTGACCAATGAAAATGGATCTAACGGCTTGGGCTCCTCCCTGCCGACGCCGGTGGCTGACGAAAACAACCGCGGTGGCGCGCCACGGTTGCGGCCGTGGAGCTCGCCGAAGCTTCGCGATCTACTGCAAGACCACCCTAAACTCGCACCTAAAGACATATATCACAATTAAGTCTTATGTTCAATAATTTAATTTAAGATGAACAATGTGTATGAAACCCTAGATTGAGTTGATTAATTAGAATGATGAACACTCAAACAAGACACAACGATTTATCCCGTGGTTCGGCTACCACAAAGGCAACCTACGTCCATATTGAGGAGTCCACAAAAGGACCGGGTCTTCTCCAACCCTACCCTCGTTGGATCGCCACGAAGGTCAATCTTCTTCCACTAATCACAAAGGGGTGAATAACCGAATTCAAGGGGTGATCTCACACTTTGAGAGCTCCCTTAGATTACAAAACACAATGCCACCGAGAACACACTCAAAAGTTACAATTGAAACGCAGGAGTGTGTTAGAGAATCAAACCAAGAGCTCAATGTGGTGTTGCAAGTATCTCTCCAATGATCTAAAGTGAATCCTCAAAGGATTGGATGATGTTGCACTTGATTTCGTGGAGAGAGATTGTTTTTGAGGCTCTTGGGAGGTGTGACGGCGCTAGGGTTCGAGAGTGTCAAATTGGGCCGTGCACATCTATTTATATGGGATTTCTAAAAGTTACCGTTAGGGTTCAGAAAGTTCGGGCTAGTCCGTGGTGGTCACCGGACTAGTCCGGTGTGCTGTGTGTAGCAAACCCTAAGTGTCCCGAAATATCGGACTAGTCCGGCTGAAAGCGAACTTGTCCGATTTCACTACTGGAAATCTTCGGACTAGTCCGATGTCCATCGGACTTGTCCGGACATGTGAAACCCTAAGTGTGTTGGATGACAAGTCTGCACTTGGAGGACTTGTCCGATTTAGATCAGTGGGTTATTTCGGACTAGTCCGTGTGAACATCGGACTTGTCTGAAGTGGATCAGAAAGGATATCGGACTAGTCCGGTTGTTCACGGACTTGTCCGATTTTGTGTGACTTGTGTAGTGTTTTGAGGACTAGTCCGCACTGGGGAGGACTAGTCCGATTCTAGTCAGAAAGATATCGGACTAGTCCGACAGATATCGAACTTGTCTGATCTGGTGCAGAAAGGTTATCGGACTAGTCCGGTTGTGATCGGACTAGTCCGGTCCTGTGTAACTCTGTGTAATGTGTGTGTTTAATTATCATTGAGATCTTGGGGTGTGTTTCCTTAACACACTCCATACACAATAATCTGCTATTCTTTTTGCTTGATCTCATTTCCACTTTGCTCCTCTTCATCCCTTCTTTTTGGTATTTCGCTCATTTTTCTATTATAGGCCTGCATTCATCTCAACAAAGAGGTTAGAATCCCAATTGCTTGTCATAAATCATCCAAAACTCACAAAGGAGTCCTAGATGCACTTTCAATCTCCCCCTTTTTGGTGATTGATGACAACCAATTGAGATTTCACAAAATATGACAAAAATTGAGATTTTCATAAAGTATGCACATATGAATCAAAAACACATCAAACAGTGAAAGAATTATCCATATGTGCATTCTTTATGGTGGGATGCATAACTAAGACATTAATACATTGAGAGTGACATAATTTGCATTAATGAACCAAAACAAAGCACATATGTCATTCCAGGAGCAAAATTACAGATTTTAACAAAAACTTCTCAAATTAAGTAAGCATTGCATCACATAACCAATGTTAATCTTAGAAACACTGTTAAATCATTACAAACACAAAGGTAGATAAAAAGAGCTCTCTCCTCGCATCCTACAGCTAAAGCTAAGACTCCCCCTCAATCTCTCCCCCTTTGGCATCAAGACACCAAAAAAGAAGGAGAGGAGGGTCCTAGGGTCTTCACTCTCCACTGTCGGTCCTCTCGTCGTCGTCTTCGTCTTCTTCATCATCAGCTTGACGAGGAGGAGAAGGAGGAGGGACAGAGCCATTCGAGCCCCCAATGCCAAAGTAGGCAAGCTCGGAGGGGTTCAAGGGCGCGAGCTCAGTGAAGTCTGGGTCAGAGTCCTCAGAAATCACTGGAGATCCAATGAGGTCGATCTCCAGCTTTTGGCAGATTTGCTTCACATTGGCCTTTATGTACTTCATGTCCCCCTTTCTCTTCTGGTTGAGCTTGTGGGCCTTCACTTCGGCCTTCTTGCAGGAGGAGAATATGGCAGCCAGATACTTGAGGATGCCACCAGCTGATCCTCTCTGAGGGGCTTCCCTAGAAGTAGGGACAGCACTAGCACCTTCTCTTGATCTTGCCGGTGCCTCGGGACTGAAGGCCGGCGAGGGAGCAGCCTGCACACTCGGCTTTTGAGGCATTTGAGGCCTCAAGGGGGGATGCTCCACATCTTTCACAAACTCAATGTCGGTGACTTTTTCAATCACAAACATTAGGTAAGGAGCATATCCGCAAGATCTATTGGGAGTGCATGATATGTTCACCATATCATTTCAAATGTATTCCGCCACATCAAATGGGCGGTCCTTGCTTATGACTCTCATCAGAGTCCGGAGGTATCCTTGCACACTCCCAGCATCACCATCCTTGGGAGCAATTGTCTTTCTTAACACTCTGTTCAACATCACAAAGAATGGCTTCATGTTTTTGGTGGAAGGAGGGTTGAACTTTGAGTTTGGCTCATATAGGAACTTCATCCTATCCTTGTCAATGACACCAATGTTGTGTATGACCAAGCAATCAGATCTTGTGGTGTCAAGGTGAAGCAGGTTAGCAAAATCTTCTTGAGTGATGCTGTATTTGGATCCATGGGTCATCCAAGTGACACTCTCTTCATCCTCACTAGAGAAGTGACAGGTCGCAAAGAACTGCGCAATCACTTCATCATTCCAGTTATTTCTGAAAGCAAACAAATCTCTCAGTCCATGCTTCTCAATGGCTCTCACTACATCAGTGAACGGTGAGCAGCCCTTCTTCTCAAAATGTGCCCAGTCAATCCACTGACCGCGCACCACGGGGGTCTTCATTGGTAGATACACCGATTTGTAGAAATCTGCATCGAAGTTGCACCAGAGCCTTCCATCAGCAGCTTGCTTCGGCCTGCCATACCAGTCAATGCTTCTGAATTTTGCCGCCGAGTCACTGCCCTTGCCATTGAACTTCTCCTCAGTAGGGTCCCAGACCCCTTCCCTGGGAGCATGCAGCTTCAAAGGCCGACTGGACCCGTCACTATTCCTTTGCCCTTGCCCTTTGCTTGGCGGGCACTTGCCGAGCTAGGGCCACCACTGGCGGTAGCCCTAGAAGCTGGCACCTTGGAGGCCGGCTTCTTCGCTAGTACTTTCCTCCGAACTTGTGGAGGGGATGGAGCTGGCTCGGTAGGTCTTTCTTGGCGCTTCTTGCCAAGACCCATTGAGGTCCGAGGTGCCACCTCGTGGCCCATCTCAGCCTCAAAGTCGGAGATTTCATCATTTGAGCTCGACATGATCCGAGAATGATTTGCAAGAATGATGATGAGTGATACAAGGCATAGGTATGAAAAGATAGCAAGGAATTGCATTGAGGAATTGAGGAATTAGGTTTTAGGTTCAGAAACATCGGACTAGTCCGGTGTTCATCCTCAAAAACCTAACAGATTGGACAAAGGCTGATTCCTAATGCATAACAAGTCTAGCATACACGTAGTACATCAAAGAAGCATGTATTTAGTGAAAGATGCTAGGCTATTCGATCAACAATGGAGAAAAACAAGATTTCTAGGGTTTGGGGGGAAATTACCGAAGAAATCGATTGAAGCTTGAGGATTAGAGAGTTGGAGCCCCGACAAGTCCGCTAGCTTCAACGCACGAGGTCAAGCTTGATTTCTGCCCAAATGCACACCCTTTTGATGGAGGGGTCAAGGAATCGCCTTGGGAGCTCGAGCGCAAGAGAGAGAGAGTGTGTGAGCAAGAGTGGGGATGAGAGGAATTAGGCTTTTGTGGCGGCTAGGGTTATGGACACGAAAAATTGGACAAGTCCAGAGATAACCGGACTAGTCCGAACTCATCCAGAGAGCTATATCGGACTAGTTCGTGGTCTAACGGACTAGTCCGGCCTAACCGACACTCAGCGGACTAGTCTGCATGGGCAGACTAGTCCGGGTAACCACGGACTAGTCTGTGGTCACCAGGAGAAATTTGCATAGCCCATTCATATATATTTGAAGGTTCATAAATAGAGAATAGAGGGGCAAAATAGATAAATTAATCTTGATGAATTTGACCAGTAAGCATACAACAATCAAACAATGATCATAATTCATCAAGATCTAATAATTGACATAGTTTTTCGAGAAAAAATTGAGGGAGACGATTTCACAATTCAATCAACATTTTTGAAGAATTCATACAGGTGTGCAACCTTTCAAGCTACACTCCGAGCATCAAGGATATTTAGTTCATTTCAGAGTTTGCAAAAACGCTTTTAATCAAGTGGCTTGGTGAATATGTCGGCCAATTGTTTTTGGGTGTTGACATGTGAGATGGTTATATCTCCTTTCATGGAATGGTCTCTCAAAAAATGATGTCTTATGTCTATGTGTTTAGTTCTAGAGTGCTCAACTGGATTGTGGGCAATTTTAATGGCACTCCCATTGTCACAAAGGAGAGGAATACGGTTCATATTGTAACTGTAATCCCTTAAAGTTTGTCGCATCCAGAGGAGTTGTACACAACAACTCCCAGCTGCAACATACTCCGCTTCGGCTGTGGATAGGGCAATGGAATTTTGTTTCTTGGAGGACCAAGAAACTAAGGATCTCCCTAGGAATTGGCATGTGCCGGAGGTGCTTTTTCTATCTACTTTGCACCCGACATAATCTGCATTGGAGTAACCAATGAGATTGAATTTTGAGCCTTTTGGGTACCAAAGACCAAGGTTGGGTGTATGAACTAAATATCTCAAGATCCTTTTTACGGCTGTCAAGTGACATTCCTTAGGGTTGGCTTGAAATCTTGCACACAAACATACACTTAACATAATATCTGGCCTAGATGCACATAAATAGAGTAGAGATCCAATCATGAAGCGGTATACCTTTTGGTCGACGTTAGGTCCATCTTCATTGAGATCCAAGTGGCCATTTGTTGCCATGGGGGTCTTTATGGGCTTTGCCTTGTCCATGCCAATCTTCTTAAGTATGTACTGCGTGTACTTGGTTTGGCTTATGAACGTTCCTTCCTTTTGTTGCCGCACTTGGAATCCCAATAAGTATTTTAATTCTCCCATCATTGACATTTCAAACCTGTCTGTCATGATTTTGCTAAATTACTCACAAAAAGATTGATTAGTTGACCCAAATATTATATCATTAACATAAATTTGACAAATAAAGATATCATTATCTAAATTCTTTGTAAATAATGTATAATCTACTTTGCCAATTTGAAAACCATTCTAAATTAAGAAATCTCTAAGACACTCATACCAAGCTCTAGGAGCTTGTTTAAGGCCGTAGAGAGCCTTACGCAATTTGAATACGTGGTCGGGGAACTTTTCGTCTTCAAATCCGGGTGGTTGCTCCACGTACACCTCCTCCTTGATTGGTCCGTCGAGGAAGGCGCTTTTCACATCCATTTGATACAACTTGAAGTCGTGGTGAGTAGCATATGCAAGTAATATTCTAATAGATTCAAGCCTAGCTACTAGAGCAAAAGTCTCATCAAAATCCAAACCTTCGACTTGTGAGTACCCTTTGGCCACAAGTTGTGCCTTGTTCCTTGTCACCACCCTGTGTTCGTCTTGTTTATTACGGAAGACCCACTTGGTGTCGACGATGTTTGCATTGGTTCTTGCCACAAGTTCCCACACCTCGTTCCGCTTGAAGTTGTTCAATTCTTCTTGCATTGCCACCACCCAGTCCGGATCCTTCAATGCATCCTCAATCCTGCGTGGTTCCAAAAAGGATACAAACGAATAATGCTCACAAAAGTTAGCTATGCGATATCTAATGGTTACTCCCTTTTGGATGTCACCGATGATGTTGTCGATTGGGTGATCCTTTTGGACGCATTGGTGTACTCTTGGGTGTGGCACTTGAGGAGTTGTGTCTTCATGATTGTCCACTTCTCCCCCTAAGTGGTTGCCTTCATTGACTGGTTGATCATCTTCGTACTCTTGTGGTTGATCTTGTGTTGAAGCTCCCCCTTGATTGGTGGTCTCCTCTTGTGGCTCATTTTCCTCATGTAAGTGTGAAGGTGGCTCTTGTGGTCAAACTTCGCCTAGAGCCATTCTTTTCAATGCTTGACAAGGAGCTTCTTCTTTACCTAATTCACATGGATCAACTTGCTCCTTTTGGGAGCCATTAGTCTCATCGAACACTACATCACGTGCTACTTCAACAAGTCTGGATGCCTTTTTGAAGACACGATAGGCGTAAGTGTTCGAATCATAACCAAGCAAGAAACCTTCATCGGACTTCGAAGCGAACTTTGAAGTCCTAGGCTTCTTGTTCAGGATATAACATGGAGAACCGAAAACTCTAAAATATGAAATGTTTAGTTTGTTACCAGTAAGTAGCTCATAGGGAGTCTTCTTGAGTAGTTGATGAAGATAAAGTCGATTTGCAGCGTGGCAAGCGGTGTTAATAGCTTCCGCCCAAAATCGATCCGAAGTCTTGTACTCATCGAGCATTGTTCTTGCCATCTCTATGAGTGTTTGGTTCTTTCTTTCGGCAACTCTGTTTTGTTGTGGCGAGTACGACGCTGAAAATTTGTGCTTGATGCCCTCTTCATCAAGGTACTCCTCCACTTATGTGTTCTTGAACTCCGTGCCATTGTCACTTCGAATACTCTTGATTGTCAATGAAAATTTGTTTTGAGCTCGTTTGAAGAACTTCTTGAGTGTTCCTTGTGTTTCCAACTTATCATGCAAAAAGAAAACCTAAGTGAAGCGAGAAAAATCATCAATGATAACTAAACCGTATTTGTTACCGCCGATTCTTATGTAAGCAATTGGACCAAACAAGTCCATATGAAGTAGTTCGAGCGGTTTTGTTGTAGTCATGACGTTCTTTGCAGGATGATGTGCTCCAACTTGCTTCCCAGCTTGGCACGCGCTACAAGGCTTGTCTTTCTCAAAAACAACATTCTTCAAACCGCAGATGTGATCGCCCTTGAGGAGTTTTTGAAGATTCCTCATACCAACATGAGCTAGCCGTCTATGCCACGGCCAACCCATGTTGGTTTTTGCAATCAAGCATGTGTCGAGATCGGCTTTATCCTTGTTGAAGTCAACAAGGTAAAGCTTTCCCTTCAACATACCCTTGAATGCAATGGAACCATCACTCCTCCTAGAGACGTTCACACCCTCGTTAGTGAACAAGCAATTATAACCTTTGTCACATAGTTGAGATATGGACAGCAGGTTATAATCTAAAGATTTAACATGTAAAACATGAGAAAGTGTGTGTTCAGAGGATATTGCAATTTTACCGGTACCGAGCACCCTTCCTTGACTGTTATCTCCGAAGTAGATGCCCTCGTTTGGATCCTCATTATCTTCATATTCCACGAACATCCTCCTTTCTCCGGTCATATGGTTGGTGCATCCACTGTCTAGCACCCATTTGGATCCACCGGAGGAATAGGCCTGCAAAAACACATTATGCTTTGGTTTTAGGTACCCAAGCTTTCTTGGGTCCTTGGAGGTTAGTTACAATACATTTGGGTACCCACACATGGGATTTTGTGTTCCCATGGCGTGGCCCAACATAATGAGCACAAACATTGCCAAGATTATTTCTCATTAGTACATAGGAGGCATCAAAAGTTTTGAATAATAGCTGCCGTTGTTTATCAGCCGAACTAGTCTAAGGGGTCAGACTTGTCTGGAGGACCGGACTTGTCCGGACACCAACCGGACTAGTCCGGTATTCGTGTGAGTTCAAGTTTTTATTCTTCGACTTACCAGTTTGAGAGGGTCTTCCCTTCACAAAAGAAATCCTTCCCTTGTTATTCTTATGACTTCCAGCATGCTGCTTTTCATCATAGGAGTAACCAATGCCATATTTGACATTTGGAGGTCTTTGGACCAAGTATGCACTACGTGCATAGTTGATCTTCTCCTTGTCAAATATGCCACATTGGGTAGGATTTTTATCCTTTGTGGAGGTTGATTTCCCTTTCAATCTGGTGTCAGTTTTACTACATGTGCACATATGAGAAAATTCAGTTTTAGTGGGTTGAGAAGGTGAGTTTGAAGAGGAGGAAGGTTCACTCAGCTTGAGTGACTCAACTTGCACTTCAAGGATCTTGTTAACCTTGATCAGGTCAGCAAGTTGGTCCTGGATTGCAACATTTGAGTCAGTTAACTCCAAGCAAGCTTTCTTGCTTGAAGCTAACTCAAGCTCTAGTGAATTGTTTTTCTCCTTTTCAAGCTCTAGAAGTTTGTCAAGTTCGACATACTCCTCCTTTTTGGAGATAATCATGTCCCCTTGACGATGAATTAACTTCTCCTTCTCAACAAGTTGATCAAGTAAGAATTTCATTTTTGTTGCAGTTTTCCTATCTAGTCCATTTAGCATATCCTCATCATCACTATCTATTTCATCATCACTAGAGTAGGAATGCATGGAAGGGGTTTTGATGATTACCTTGCGTTTATCTTCCTTTGCCATAAGGCAAGTGCCATTTCCCTTCCTTGCACCGAGTGTAGGGAAGAGTGTAGATTTCTTGGACGTGCTCTCGATGGCTATGCTAGCCATCTATTCTTCATTGGACGATGAGGACTCATTGTTTGAGTCCCACTCCTTCCCAATATGTGCTTGTTCCGCTTGTTTCTTCTTCTTGAAGAATTTCTTAGGTTGAGGCTTGGATTCTTTAGTCTTCTTCTTGTTCTCCTCATATGGGCAATCAACTATAAAGTGGTTATATTCACCACAATTATAGCACGCCTGTCTCAACTTTGGCTTTGTTCTTTCCTTGTACTTGCCTTCACTTGATTTTGTCCCTTGTCGTTTCTTCATTATTCTCTTGAACTTTTTCATGAATAATATCATGTCCTCTTCATCTAGCTCACTGTTTTCTTCGTCACTGTCTTCCTCTAGTTGTGCTTCTCTTGCTTCTTTGGATAGAGGCTTGAGGGTGGACTTTAAAGCAACCCCTTTCTTCTTAGCCGAGGTGAGATCGGCAATCTCCTTGACGTGCTTTGCTTGTTTTTCCATCATCTCAAAGTTGATAATTTTTCCAAGCAATTCATTCGGAGTCATCTTTTTGTATCCAGGGCTTTCTCTAATCATGGAACATAGCATGACATTGCGAGGCATAAAAGCTCCAAGGATGAGCTTTACAACCTCGTGGTCATTCCAATTCTTGCTCCCATATGATCGAACTTTGTTAACAAGTGTCTTCAATCGATTGTACATATCTTGGGGTGACTCGTCTTCCTCAATTGCGAATCTTCCTAGTTCGCCTTCGATCATCTCAATCTTTGCTTCACGCACATGTCAGTCACCTTCATGTGCAGTTTGCAGAGTATCCCATATCTCCTTAGCAATTTCGAGTCCATCCACCTTGGTGAACTCGTCCCGACTGAGTGAGGAGGTGACTACAGCTGCGGCTTGAGCGTTTCTATGAATGGCCTGCTCTTGGCTTGGGGTGAGCTCCTCATCGTCATCCGGAATATCTATCCCTGTGCATACAACATGCCATAGACTTGGATTTAGGGAAATCAAATGCATCTTCATATTCTGCCTCCACATTGAGTAATCACTTCCATCGAAGTGTGGGGCTTTTCCAAGTGGGATAGATAAGTAATGGTTGTTATTGGAATTTAGGCGATCATAGTTAAAAGGATATCGGGAGTAGTCGGTGTGACTACTCCCCTTCTTCTTCTCTTCAACTTTCGCTTTCCCTTTGGAAAGTGCCTTCTTTCTGAGGAGTGCCTTTAGCTCCAGCGTCTCCTCATCATCGTCCTCAAAGTCTTGAATGGCTTCGAGGTACTTCTCCACTTTTTGAATCTTTTCGTTGTTAACCTCCTCTTGGTTGTTGATTTTGTGGACGTCCTTCATGTCCGACATGATCTCTTCGTGTGATTAGACTCTTTCTTGAAGAACCCGCTCTGAAACCAATTGAATGTAGGCCTAGAGGGGGGTGAATAGGCCTTTTTGAAAATTGTCGGATCCTGCAACACTCAACAACCAGTTCAATGCCAGAGATATCGGACTAGTCCGGTAAAGTGCGGACTAGTCCGGTGTTCACGGACTAAGTTGATTAGACTTGATTGATTGGTTTGATTCTTTTATGTGTGCAGCGGAAATATAGAATCAAACAACAGTTTAATAGTTATATACTGGATTATATCACAATTAAGTCTTATGTTCAACAATTTAATGTAAGATGAACAATGTGTATGAAACCCTAGATTGAGTTGATTAATTAGAATGATGAACACTCAAACAAGACACAACGATTTATCCCGTGGTTCGGCTACCACAAAGGTAACCTACGTCCATGTTGAGGAGTCCACAAAAGGATCGGGTCTTCTCCAACCCAACCCTCGTTGGATCGCCACGAAGGCCAATCCTCTTCCACTAATCACAAAGGGGTGAATAACCGAATTCAAGGGGCGATCTCACACTTTGAGAGCTCCCTTAGATTACAAAACACAATGCCACCGAGAACACACTCAAAAGTTACAATTGAAACGCAGGAGTGTGTTAGAGAATCAAACCAAGAGCTCAATGTGGTGTTGCAAGTGTCTCTCCAATGATCTAAAGTGAATCCTCAAAGGATTGGACGATGTTGCACTTGATTTCGTGGAGAGAGATTGTTTTCGAGGCTCTTGGGAGGTGTGACGGCGCTAGGGTTCGAGAGTGTCAAATTGGGCCGTGCACCTCTATTTATATGGGGTTTCTAAAAGTTATCGTTAGGGTTCAGAAAGTTCGGACTAGTCCGTGGTGGTCACCGGACTAGTCCGGTGTGCTCTGTGTAGCAAACCCTAAGTGTCCCGAAATATCGGACTAGTCCGGCTGAAAGCGGACTTGTCCGATTTCACTACTAGAAATCTTCGGACTAGTCCGATGTCCATCGGACTTGTCCGGACATGTGAAACCCTAAGTGTGTTGGATGACAAGTCCGCACTTGGAGGACTTGTCCGATTTAGATCAGTGGGTTATTTCGGACTAGTCCGTGTGAACATAGGACTTGTCCGAAGTGGATCAGAAAGGATATCGGACTAGTCCGGTTGTTAACAGACTTGTCCGATTTTGTGTGACTTGTGTAGTGTTTTGAGGACTAGTCCGCACTGGGGAGGACTAGTCCGATTCTAGTCAGAAAGATATCGGACTAGTCCGACAGATATCGGACTTGTCCGATCTGGTGCAGAAAGGTTATCGGACTAGTCCGGTTGTGATCGGACTAGTCTGGTCCTGTGTAACTCTGTGCAATGTGTGTGTTTAATTATCATTGAGATCTTGGGGTGTGTTTCCTTAACACACTCCATACACAATAATCTGCTATTCTTTTTCCTTGAGCTCATTTCCACTTTGCTCCTCTTCATCCCTTCTTTTTGGTATTTTGCTTATTTTTCTATTATACGCCTGCATTCATCTCAACAAAGAGGTTAGGATCCTAATTGCTTGTCATAAATCATCCAAAACCCACAAAGGAGTCCTAGATGCACTTTCAAGAGGAACTAAACGAGTGAATAGAACGAATCTCCAAGCAGTATTATTCTCGCTTCCTGCGATCTTCTACTATAGATCTTGAAACGTCGTTGGTCGAGCCGAAACTTCGTCTTCACAAACGAATTTAAAGAGAAGTCCGACGAGTCCATTCTAACTAAGGTCACGTGCCTAGAGTCGATATATAGCTCTGATACCACCTTTGTCACACCCCATTTTAAACAATGTAAAACATGGCAAACCTACATGTATGTCAGGATCAGTTTGATCATACATGCACGACAAAATATGGTAAACAGTTCTATATCAAATAAAACAACAATGAAATACCTTAAAATAGTTATGATCAACAGCGGAAAAAGTGAAAGCAAGCAGGACACGCCACAGGCAAATCGACTGACAGCAACGCGACCTTCTAGACTCCATCTTTGATTGATCATCTTTTACCTGAGCAGCATGACATGTACAAAAAAACAGAAAAGGAAAGAAGCAAGGATGATTACCTAATGTACTCCGCAAGTGTGGAAGTTATGACATGCGGGTTATTCAATGAGGAAAGGCTGATACTGGTTAAGCCTCTATGCATCCTTAATTTCCTATGTTGACCTTAGCATCCTATTTACTAGCTGAAAGACATATATATATATATATATATATATATATATATATATATATATACAATAATAATAATAATAATAATAATATACACCGTCGGGTTACACCCACCCGACTCACCATCGTCCAGGTTACCCACCTGGAAACCAACTCACCGAGTTACCCCACCCGGGACCAAACTCATCGGGTTACCCACCCGACTACCAACTCACCGGGTTACGCAACCCGGCTACCAACCAAACCAACCAGTCCCAACTAATCGAGGTTGAGCTATCCAAGCGAGCTCATGACCATGAGCACGACTATCTAGATAGATTTAATACTCTGCAGAGTTTGTACCACTTTACCCACAAGTTGTGATTTCATCATCTGACGATGACTTATAAAACTCCTTTATGCCATTCCACACTTCCTATGGTGTGCGGCCCGGAGTCCACAACAGAGCCTTTACAAAGGGTCTCCCAACAAGTACGAGCACTCTAAGGTTTCGCATACCCCGCCATACTAGAGTACACCCTCCGACGTGGTAGCCCCCTCTTGAGCTATGCGGATCCTAGAGCAGGTAACGTTGAACTCGTTCCTCGCACCAAACCATTGCTCATACTCATTGAAAGATCTCCTAATTAATTGGCTAAGCCGTTCCATACCGTCTTGTGGTGGTACGATAAGTCCTGGAATCGCAACGCCAAGAACCGGTCCTTAGAATCCACGCGGGCATCAAACAACAAACCCGAGTCTCGTACATACTGCACCCACCAAGTCAACCTGCCTGCTAGATTCCTATCTACTATACATATACCCATAACCATCCAATAAGTGATAATAATAGTAATAATAGTATTATATCAAGTTATCATTACCACCCAACTAATGACAGCAGGGCTAAGCGTAAACACACTCCCAAGTCCCAACAATACCATCCCAACCCAGCTACAAGGAATAATATGGAAATCTAGGAAACTTCCTAACATAGGATTCAATTTAAGACTTGCATGCAACTAATTCTATCTACATCCTTAATAATTCCTAACCGGTGCAAAGTGGTCAAGGGCACTTGCCTTTTCTTTATAACATGAAGTTGCTCAGTCTTCCGAGTAGAACGTTCAATTCAATCTTCAAGTCTTCACATCGCATCACGATCGGAGCACAACACGTACATACTACCGAAAGAGAGATACAAAAATACATTCAATAACATTACAACAAGCAAGTGAAATAAGAAATAAAGAATACTACGCGAATACCCTACGGTATAACGAGAGCCTATGCGCGATAATGGCTTAACACAGGGTTACGAGGTTTTATCAGGTTATAGCAATGTTTTATAGCTTAACTCGCATGATTAAATAAAGATGAAGTTAACAAAACATGTTTCTATGGCAATATAATTCATTTGCTTATGCATGCAATGATAGGTTAAACCTAGGTTGTGAATCATTTACATACGCAAGAACACATTTAACATGCATGTAATAATAGATTGAATCTAGATTATGAATCATTTATAATGCAAGAATATATTCTCAAGTATTTTTCTAGATCACAATTCATTTATCACATGCGATGATACACTTTATTACATACTTTCAGTATCAATATGCTTTAACGAATATTGAGGAGTGTATTTTATGTAAATACAAGACTACAAAAGCGCACAAGCAAATCTTACACATTTTAATTACACACCTATTAATTAATTAAATATAAGATATACATAACTTACTTGCAGAAATAGTTTATTATGAACATACATCATGAAACAAGAGTGTTTACATGAAATCATAGCTCTACAATGGCTTCTACAAGGAAAACACGCTACTGCATGTGCTAATAGTGCAAAAGTAATGAGCTATTGAGGTTAACATGCAAAACCAGGTGTTTAAGAATAGCAAGTACTGAAGTTATTTACACAGCATTACGGGGTCCTATATGCTGAAACATCATGCTCTCATGGTATTTATGTGATTTCAGATTTAATCAAGGGCTCTATAGTGAAATAAACATTACAACAGGGGCTAATATCTTATTTCTAACAGTTCTAGGGGGGTCAAACAACTAAAATCAGCACACTGGTATGATTAAATAGGCTAAAACAGTAAAGTACAGGGGCATGGGTGTCATTTTACAAATTACACATAAATCCAGGGGCAATTTCATAAATCCAGGGGTCGGTTTGCAAATATTCAAAAGGTTCCAGGGGGCTGGGTGCTAAAAGACAAAGGGGTAAGTTTGTATCTAAAGAGGGCCGTCGGATCTAAAAGGAGCACACCGGATTTAAACGAGATGAAGGGTTATGCTCGATCTAATCTCGGTCGTGCATCAAGGAACGAATGGTGCATATTAAAACAAAACGAAGGAGAAGCATATCTAATCTTGACCATTGAAAATGGATCTAACGGCTTGGGATCCTCCGTGCCGACGCCGGTGGCTGACGAAAACAACCGTGGCGGCGCGCCACGGTTGCGGCCGTGGAGCTCGCCGAAGCTCCGCGATCTACTGCAAGACCACCCTAAACTCGCACCTAAAGACATATATCAAACGAGGAGGACGTCGCGAGCTCACCCAGGGTGGAAGGCGTGGGGAGGCGGTCTCGACGGCGAGAGGTGGCGATGAGTTTCGGTGGACGGTGCGACGACGTTACAACGGCTTTCCATCTCGTCCTCCTTGACCGATGTACGTTCTAGAGCATAGAGAAAGAGAAGGAAGGGTTAGCGTGAGGAGAAAACGGCGGGAAGAGTCGGAACGACGGTGAAGAGCGGAGATACTCACCGAAGCTCGACGAGACGACAACTCGACGTCGATTCCTCGAATAAGGCAAGTCCGCACGGCGCTATGGAGCAATAAAAAATGACTGGAAAGGTTCATACGAGGAGAAGCCCAAGGAAAAAGTAGGGACAACGAGAAGGGGCGGCGAACTCACCGAATCCCATCGGGAAACTCGACCACGGCGTCGATCCGCAGCGGGGAAGGGCCAGGAGGCTTGTGCGTGCTCCCGAGAAGAATATCTACGTGCTGGCGCGGGCGATTAGCGAGGAGGCGACGCGAATCGGAGAGGAGTGGCGGTGCTACGGGAGAATGGAGCCGGCGGCGCTTGGTGCAATTTTCGGGAACGGGAGGGGAGGCTAGGGTTGGGAGGCCGCTTTATAGGAGGGGACGTCGTGCAGCGCAAGAAGACTGACCTGAATATTTTTGTCATCCGCGCCCCGGGTGCGTGCTCATGCGATGTGCGTGACCGGCAAAGGAGAGGACAGAGGTGCGGGGCGAGGTGGAAGAGAAAAAGCTGACAACGAGGTCCATGCGGCAGTGGGTGAGGGAGGGGATCCAATGCGGTGGGCAGCGGTTTGGCTGGGAAGGAGAAAAGAGTGGTTGACGTCTGGGGCCCACTGGTCAGAGAGAGAAGAGAGGATCCAAGGGGAGATGCGGTTTGGGCTGGGCCAGGAGAAAGGGATGGGCTACAGGGATGGGGTTTAGGTTTAGGCCCAAAGCTATTTTTCTTTTATTCATTACATTTGTTTTATTCCTCTTTTAATTCAATTTTGAGTTTCAAACCAACTGTTAGCTTACCTCTAAATTTAAATTTTTAGAAAAATAATCAAACACACATAAATGCATCAAATCACAAGAAACTTCACACCTTATCCAAAATTAATTTATTTTTTGTTTCAATTTTTAATATTTAAGTTATTTTAAATTTAAGTTTGCTTATATTCAAATTTAGGGTGTTACAGTGTTGCTATATTTTTCTTAAGGAATAGCATCGCACCAAGTCCATACCCCCTCCATCTTACAATAATTTTCGTTTTAAACAAGATTTTTAATTCAAAATGAACTAAATTTTTTGTTTAAAACGATAATTATCGTGAGATGAAATGAGTACCAATTAGTACTCTCTCAGAAATTAATGTAGCGGCTGCATCGTGAGCTCTCGCTAACGCTCGTCCCATTGGCGCGCGAGACCACCACAAACACTGTCGAGGCGTCGAGAAACCCTCTCCCACGTGGGCGACGGCGACACGCCGCGCGCAGCGACGTTTCTTCGTTCGTCGTCCTCGCTGAAGAACCTGAACACCACTATTGGCGACCGGTTCGGCGGTTCGTGCACGGGCCTTGCATGCTGCCGGAGAATTTCAATAACCACGGCCGAATGCAGGATCAACACGTAGATGCAGAGCACCAAGGAACAGATCACACGGAGACAGGAAAAAGGTGGCTTGTATGTGCTGACTCAGCTCATGAAGTTTTCAGTATCCGTCGCTTTCGACAGTGTTGTCTGGGCAGTGGTGACTGGACTCGACATGCTTCAACCAGATCTCGAATGCTCGAAGCTTCAGAATCAGTAGTGTCGTCAGTCGCCTAAGTCTTGAATCCATCTGCTTTGGATAAGCGCTAGCCCTATACTTTTCGACTCGAGTCTCGGGTTCATCCGGTCTGGATAAGAGCTAACCGTAATCAGCAACCGAGGTCGGCCAAACACTGTCACGTAAGTCTGGCCTTTTTGTTCTCAGCGGAAGGTATGCACGTGAATTCTACCGTCGATTTCGACGTCTTCCTAATGAATGTGTCGGAGTGCGCTAGAAAGGCATGTTACCGGCACGCTCTGCTGTACGCATTGCCCGCTGCGCATGTCGATCTGCATTCGTGAGAGATGGCGAAACAGCACCTTATTAGTTCAGAGCTCATGGAGCCATCGCATACCCAAAAAGCCGCATCAGGTTGCCCATTCTCGCAGGAGAAGTGTCTTGAAGGTTTTACCTCCTCTTCTCACGGTGAGACTGGACTCGTCTAAATGAAATCATCCAAATGCAGTTAACAGTTGTTCAGATACACGGATGCCCGCCCAGGTTCTAAACCTGGGTGCTGCACATATTTGTGGTTTTGTGCCACCTCCCTGGTTTCGGTTGCAGTTGGTCCCGGCTACCGCTTGTAGTGTTGTCATCTCTCATGGTGCACGTGTGAACCATGTCCTGAGGCTGACTCCAACGGGCGACGTATATGGACACGCAAATGCGGAATAGGTAACAAAGAGTCATTGAAACGTCTCCAACAGGAGACCAATAGCATCGACTGATTTTTGGTAACGACGTGCGCGTTACCGAGAAGTGGGTCTCCTCGCGGCGGTTACCGAAACAGCGAGCGCGAGTTTCTGGCGGCAGCACGCGCGTTTCCAGCGCGAAGCAGCATGGGATGGGCGTTTTCGGCGCCAAACATGCAGTGGCGCACACGTTCCTAGCGGGGAAAATCTATTTGGCTGCATGCATCGGCGGGAAAAAATTTCGGAGACCGCAGGCGTCCAGCATCGATCCTTTCCGTTGGAGACGGCGTTTTTTGCGTAGCCTGTAAACTCAGTCGACGATACTCAAACACCCGAATGAGTCGTTCGATTTCCGTCGTGCCGTTGGAGTCAGCCTGACTAAGTTTTGATGGGTCCCTTCTTGAGTACAACGTCAGTGGAATGTCTTTCCCCCCCGATCGAGTTTTTCTGCTGGCTTAATGCGTGAGAGAATCATATGCAGGCTTCATCGAACTACTGAAGGGCTTCTGAAATTAAACACTGCTGGATATCAGTCGTCAGGAAAAGGAACACGACCTGCCGCTTCTGGGAAACAGGGAGAGCGATTTTCTGACGAGATTGCTTCGATGGATGTAGTAATAAACTCGAGATCTGATCTGATCTGATGGGTTTCGGCTGGTGGCCTTCCCTTTCGTGGATCCGATCGGCGTGGTTGTTTAGGGAAAGAAAAGATAAGCTCTTGTCAGCGGGGCCTTATCCAGCTATCCTGTCATCGTCTGCCCATGCATGGGGCTGGATAATGCTCTTGCATGAAGCGTTCTGCCTATGTAGAAGACCGCTTCTATCGCCGCGGCGATAAGTCTGAGCTGTGGTGCCTAAGCTCTCTCAAGTCGAATCCTTTCAGTTTCTGAGTACTTTTTCCGGTTTAAAATATAAGTTCCTTTCAAAAAGAAAAAACAAAGTGGCGCGTTGCCGGGCCAAGTAAGCTGATGCAGCGCGAGCAACTGCCTGGAAAAGGCTGCTTTCATGGTGACGGCCCACTCCACAAAATCGTGCTAGCGACCATGGTGACGCCTGCATTTCGGTAGCGGTTTGAAGTGGCCTCGTCCGCTCTGCGCGTTGGATATACACCTGCAAGGCCACGGCCTGCTTGCTTGATTAGGAACTCTAGGGTCGCTGGAATCCGGAGCTCACCACGGCCGTCGCACCACCTTCGAGCCGCCACCGCCAGTGGCCTATGACGTTGGTCGGCGAGGGGATTTTGGAGGACGTGCGTGAGTTTGGGCCCGCATATGTCAGCCCAGTTTAAACAGCGAGCCCAGTTCCCAGAACGTCGGCCTTATCAGCATTCTGAGGTGTGCGGGCTTCGGCGTCTGTCATGGGCTGCAGTCAGAGTACACCAACACAATGGGCCGTCCACATATATGTCAGTTTACTTCTAAGAAAATAAAATCCATCCAGTCAACAAAGAAATCCTCCGCTGCCGCCTGACGTGGCTGCTGCCGCAGTTGAGTATGTTGACATGAACAGAGACTTGATTCTCAGACAAATAAAAAATGCGCAGTACGCGGTGGCTTAGCTTAGCGCATCGGATTATATCAGCGAGGCGGACTAGTCTTTCTTTTTTTTAATCACATTGAGGCAGTCATGACAACTCTTGGTTGGTCAATTTGTCTTTGTCCGTCTTTGTTGTCGATGCCGCGATGACGAACACCATGCTACGTCAGCAAGCATGTGTAAACTCTCCGATTCAATTCGTCAGCGTACCACCTCAAATTTTCTTCAAGTCGACGCGCGCATAGGAAAACTCGTGACGCTGGCACCAACCACGTCACGAGTGACGGCAAGATGGTGATGAGCACGGACCAGATTTGCCGATCGATAGGTCCGTCGAGTCAAGGAAAAGCGCAAATCGCCTCGGCCTATGCTGCGTCCTACCACGAGGTTCACGTGCCCTCCTGTTTCTGTTCGGGGACGGCGCCCTGCTTGCGGCGACGTGCCCTATTAGACCATCCGCAGTGGTATGCTGTAAAGCATACTGGATACACTGTTTCGCAGTGTAATTTAGAGTACGTACTGTAAAAGCTGAAGGAGAATAGTGTATAGAGTATGCTTTAGAGTATGCTGGTGCGGATGGTCTTAACACTCTGTCTGGTGCGTACGTGCAGGCGGCGGACATGGACAACGGCCAGTGCTCGTCTCCGACTGGCAGCGGCGCCGGGCTCCTACTGCTCTTATTCGGCCCGTCCACGCCGGTCTGTCGACCGTCCCCAGGCGCGCGGCACCAACAGCAGGCGGAGAGAATCGAGGAGAACGGAGAAGCTGATGCGGCTGAGCGACACTGGATACTTGTGTCCTAATCGTGTTTAACATGCTCAGGGAGTCCAGGTTCTCCGCTGATCTTGTTGCAAAAAAGGGGCATCACTTCGTGGAGTAGCTTAATTTCACCTCTGGTATCGACAACCGTAACATGGAAAGGAAGCATAGATTAAAAGCATGATTAATGCTTAAGTATGTCATTGTCTGCAACGTTAAGATAACTTGCCAACCTTTGGATACCCCAAGGGACGCTGCACCTTACATTTTATTTTAATTTTTGTCAAAATTTCAGCGATTCACATCTGAGACGTGCCCAAACAAAGAAGAGAAACAAACAAACAGTGCATCTCCGTCGTCGCGTCTCGCATTATGTTGTCATCAGAGACAAACGGCTGACGTGTCGCCGATCAGCCTAAGTGCGAGACAAGCTCAAAGATAGAGTGTCTCCTTTCTTTGAGTCATAACAGACGAGCTTTACAGAGTCATTGGAGACGTGCGTCGCACGCGTCGCCCATCAGCATACATGCGAGACAAGCTCTAATATAGCTCGTTGCAGATTTATTGACTGATCCGAGATGAGCTTTATAGTAGCTCGTCGCAGATTTGTTAACTGATCTGAAACGAGCTTTAAGAAAGTTGGTCTCTTTTATTTAGGTAATCTGAGACGATCTCTGTTACAACTCGTCGCAGATTGTTTACAGGCGTGCTCCAGCGTGCTCAACTCTCTGATGACGAAGGTCGGGGTCGACGACGGCAACGCGATAATGACGAAGAGCGAGTTGAGTAAGAAGGATGGTGAAGGCGTGCTCAGGAGCTGCGGTTTCTAAGTCGAGAGAGCGCGCGAGAGCTACAAATTTTCACCAAGTGTTGGGAGAGAGCGTGCGAGAGATAAAATAGCAAAACTCGGAGACGAGCCTCTATGACACCTGTCGAAGTGTGCCAACGACACCCCCCCGTCAATGCTAAGAAGTAGTCCGCGGAGGTTCGTATTTAGGCGGGATGCTAATTAAGATCAAGAGCAAGGATGAACACAGAGGATTTTTACGTGGTTCGGGTTGCCTGACCATAATACCCTACTACACGAGGTGTTTGTGTATTGTATGAGCTTGAGTGAGTATGGATGGCTTGCGTGTGCTTAGCTTAGATTATATTCTTATGTGCAGCACAACTGTCGATGTTTCTAAACTGACACCTCCCCCGGACTGGCTCGAGAGTAGACCGCGGGGGTTCGATGTACTTTCGAGGGCTAGTCCTAGCAAGATCGAGCATAGCGAACGATGAACGCGAGGGTTTTACGTGGTTCGGGCCGCCTGAGCGTAATACCCTACTCCACTGTGGTTTGTGTGTTGTATTGCTCAAGCGTGTGTCTAGGCCTGAAAGAGCTTGTCTTAGTCGGTTGCCGCTCGGTCCTTTTATAGTCCAAGGCCGATCAACTTACAAGTGGTACCTGGGGCCCGACAAGTGGCCCCCGGGAGTACCAAATCCCTCCTAAGATTTAGGAGTAAATGTTACCCCCCTGATAATGGCTTCAATGTGCCGCCCGACCATGCCTTGCTGCAGGGCTACACATAGCCCCTCATCATAGTAGGCGTTGTCTCGTCCATCTTGTCGCGGCCTCTCATTTGTCCGCCGTACATAGTAGTTCGGCGCCAGCCTGTTATCGTAGGACTGAGTACAAAACTCTTGACTTATGAGTGTGAGCTCCCGCTTACCTAGGGAACGTGCGCGTCTTTCCTCCTTTAGGCGCATTGGGCTCGTCCCTCTTTATTGCCGCTATCGCAGGATGGACTAGGCGCGGTGCTGCCTGACACGTGACGAGTTCGGTCCTTCCCTCTGCCGGGAGGTAAGGTCCGGAGCTGCCGGAGACGTGGCTGCGTTGGACCTTCTTCCCGCAGGGAGGCAGGTCCGGGGCTGCTATCTAGCAAATGCGTCGGACCTCTCCTTGGCGGAGAGGTGGACCTAGAGCCGCGGGACACATGCCAGCGCCGGACCTCCCCCCGAAAGGGTGATACACATGGAGCTGCAGGGCACGTGGTAGCGTCAGACCTTCCTTCAGTGGGGAGGTGTGGCCACGCCGCATGCCACGTTACACCCTGGGACCACGCTGGATCTTGCCCTCACAGGCTGTGGGACCCAGCGTGCCTTCTTTCCTGTATCCAGGGATACCCGATTTGCCAGGTACTGACAGTGGCCTCCGGGCCCATCTCGGGGAGGAACTTCCTTGGTTAAGTGGTTATACCTGAGGTGGGGCCATTTTGAATCTTCGTGCCGCGACTTTAAGGGCTTCCCTTCAATGCGGCGGATAAAATCTTTGTTTGTAGATATCGCACCATCAACTGGCGTCGGTTCCCGATACGAATTTTTTTTCGGTTTCGCGCGCCCATTAAGTCAGCGCCCTTTAGTTTTAAACTCTCTCCTACGAGAGCAGCTACCTCGAGACGACTACTCGGCCTTTCCGCCGAATTAGACTCCGACCCACCAGTCATAGCGTGGGTAGCTCCAATATCGTGGTGCCTGCAGTTCCCATCCAAACGTCGCGGAAGTATACTTAAGAAGGGGAGTGGCACATGTCACAAGCCCTTCACGCCTCCATTCACACTCGCGCTTAAGACCTTCCTGCCTTATCACATCCTTCAACCTTGATCCCTAGCCCTTGCACAACCATCCTTCCCCTGCTCCATCTTGTTGCAATGGAGTTGGGTCTCCCTGCCAGCAAGATCAAGACCGAGAAGGAGCTGAAGAAGGTCCGTGCTTACATGGGGTGGTCCCACGACTCCTTCAACGACAAGATTCGCTTTGGCGAGCTTCTGAAAGCATCTAGGCCCCATGAGGTACGGTTTCGGTGATTAATGACAACCATTCGATATTACTAATGAATTTGTGAATGCAAGGTCTCAATAGCACTCAATCAAATAAAATCAAAATTACATTGGAGACCCATCTGAAATCAACAAATGAGATCAAAACGAATCATGTGAAGAACAAGAAGTGAAAGCTCTAACTTGACATCAATCAATGCTTGAAGACAATCAGAACAACACTTCGAACAAATGTCAAAGAGGTCACAAGTTCAAAATTCCAAAAAGAACAACTCAAAACAACTTGAAGTCAACAAGTTGAACACACCGGATCATCCGATGTACTTGGAGTTGACTGCATCGGTCAAATTGGTTCAACTGAAGAAGAAGACCTCAGACAAATACACTCACCGGATCATCCGATGTAAGTGGCTTAGTGCATCGGTCCATCATCACAGATTGCAACACCATTGGACCAAGTAAAGCACCGGATCATCCGATGTGCAGGTTTGTACACATCGGTCGATCACTCCAGGAAGCTTCAAGATCAAGCAGAATTCTGGAGGAAGAGCCACCGGATCATCCGATGAGAAGACAGTTCAACATCGGTCTAACAACGGTCATATCTGACATAGTGACATCAGCTAATTTGGCTTTGACCGATGATAACTGAAGGGGAGACATCGGATCATCCGGTGTTCGCAGACAAGTGATGTCAGCCTACTTTTCAACGGCTATCTCGTGGAGGCTGGCTATTTATACCCCTTCAACCTGTCAAATCGATATGACTTGAAGCCCAGACATACTCTACACATCCTAGAGCATTCAAGCAAGAGAGCTACCACTTTCACATCAATTTCACATCAATTGTACACCAAGAGATAGGCTAGAACTAGCTAGAGATAGTGCTTGGGTGCCTCCACTCTAGGTGATTGGAGTCTCTAGCATAGTGAGAGCCACAAGGGAGTGTCCCTTGGTGTGTGTAACTTCCGGAGCTTGCCAAGTGGTTTGTGGAAGCCCGGAGGATCCCAAAAGTGTACAAGGCTTGAGCTCCACCTTGCCGAGGTTGGCGAACGGAGAAGAATAGTGAAGAAGCCCCTAGTCTCGGTGACTTGGGAGTGGCAAAACCCATCGGAGGGTGCCACAACGTGGACGTAGGAAGATCCTTGTGATCTTACCGAACCACGGGATAAACTCCGTGTCCTTTGAGCGTTTGCATCCCTCTTCCTTTACTCTTATGCAATCTCCATTCCGCAACTCTAATTTATATTGATTGCATAGTTTAAATTGCATAGGGAATTGGGCTTTAGGTTGTTAATCTTAAATTGCTTTAAAATTTGAAAGAAAGCCCAATTCACCCCCCCCCTCTTGGGCATTTCGATCCTTACAATTGGTATCAGAGCGAGGTTGCTCATTGGATCATTCTAGCTTCACCGCTAGAGAGCAAAAATGGCCAAGAATGGGGGTTCGGTTCCTACCTTCGAGGGCAAGAATTTTGCTTATTGGAAAGCACGCATGCGCGCTTACCTTGAGGCAATTTCTCCCGAAGTGTGGGAAGCGACCCATGCGGGGTTTGGCAACCATGAATATATTGGTGATCAACTAAAATGGGATGCTAAGGCTAGGAATGCTATTTATGAGTGCATTAGTCAAGATGTATTTGCTAGAATTGCAAGTAAGGAAAAAGCTTGTGAAATTTGGGCTTGCTTGATTGAGATCCATGAGGGTTCCTCTCGTGTCAAAGAGCTCAAATATCACTTGCTTAAATCCAAGTATGATGATTTTAAAATGCTTCCTCATGAAAATGTTAATCAAATGTTTTCTCGCTTAAATGTACTCATTGAGGAAATTAATGCTCTTGACATTGCTTCTCTTGGCAAGGGACTCATCAACCGCAAGATCCTCATGCTACTTCCCAAGCCCAAGTACAACATCATAAACTCAATGCTCCAAAAGGAGTCACTTGACAACATTGAGGTTTCGGAACTCATTGGAGAGATACATGCTCATGAGATGAGTGTGCTTGGAATGATGGAGGAGTCATCATCATCAAAGACCATTGCTCTCAAGGCCTCAACCAAGAAGACACATATCAAGAAAAAGAAAGTGATTGAGCCTAGCTCAAGTGAGGAAGAACAAGCTACAAGTGAAGATGATGATGACAATGAGCTTGCATTGATGATGAGGAAGTTTTCACGTCTCAACTCAAAGATTGCCAAGAAGGGATACTCGTTTGATCCCAAGAAGAAAGCCTTCTTGCCAAAGAGAGATGAAAACAAGACGTGCTACAATTGTGGCGATCAAGGCCACATATCATATGATTGTCCAAAACCGGACAAGAGGAAGGACAAGGGCAAGCATCGCAAACTAGAAGAGAGTGAGGATGATGAAGATGCAAAGCCCAAGCGCATCTTTGGAAAGAAGAAACTTGACAAAGGCAAGAAGACCAAGCTCTTTCCAAAGAAGAGAAGAGGACCTCAAAAGGTCTTCATGTGCGAAGCAAATGAGTGGGTCACCGATGAAGAAACAAGTGATGATAGTGAAGATGAGGAAGAAAACTTGGCAAACCTCGCTATCGTCAACAAGAATGACTCACCCCTTCCTCCACCGCCTATGTGCCTCATGGCGAAAGGTAACACAAAGGTATGTGATGACTCAAGTGATGATGAACTTTCTCCCGATGAACTAGCATCTATGATCAATGAATATCATGCCATTATCAAAAGGGAAAAGGCTAAGGTTAAGGCACTTGAGCTAACTCGCGCCAAGCTAGAGGGTGCCAACCTCGATTTGCAAGACAAGTATGTCACCATACTTAATGAGCATGAAACGCTCAAGTCACATGTCAAGCAAATCGAGGAGGAGAAGGCTCAAATCAAGCTTGAGTTCCATGAGCTTGACTTAGCTAACACGGCATTATTGGCTAAGCATAACGAGTTAGTTCAAGAGCATGAGACACTTAGTCTTTCCTATGAAGCAATGGAACTAAAATTGAATAACTTGAAGAAAGAAACTCTTGATGGCAAAACACCCGCTAGTTCACATGCCACTAACAATTTGCATAAGTCTTTGCCATTGAAAGCTAATAGGGAGAAGGAGCTAATGGACGAGATCGAAAGTCTCCGCACTAGTGTGGCTAGACTTTCCAAGGGAGAGGACAAGCACAAGGAGATCCTCTTCCAACAAGCTAAAGGCTTCAACAAGAGGGGACTTGGGACCTTCCCTACGCCCAACAAATGGAAGGTACCCTCACCGGAGCTTAGGACAAGCTTCATCAAGGAAGTGGGATCCTATTGCCAACATTGTGAGGTCACCGGACATCACACTAGGGAGTGCCCTCTTCCCACTCGTCCTTCTCCAAAATTACCTCCTAACTATTCATCTGCTTTCAATGATTGTCACTATCTATTAAGCAAAGTAGGTGGAAAAGTGAAGGCGAAGTTCATTGGCAAAAACATCAAGGGCATGAAGGGGAAGCTCCCCAAGCAACTTTGGGTCCCAAAATCACTTGTATCACACATACAAGGACCTAAGTTGGCTTGGGTTCCTAAACTCAAAAACTAACTTCATGTGTGTAGGTGAACTACAAAGCCGGAGGAAAACATTGGGTACTCGATAGTGGGTGCACTCAACACATGACCGGCAATGATGGTATGTTCACCTCCATAGAAGACCCCGGCAATCATGAACAAGTCACCTTTGGTGATAACTCAAAGGGGAAGGTAATTGGTTTAGGTAAAATTGCAATTTCTAATGACTTGTCCATTTCGAATGTGCTTTACGTTAAGTCTCTTAGCTTTAATTTGCTCTCTATTGCTCAACTTTGTGATCTTGGACTAACGTGCACATTTGACAAAGATGGTGTTGTGGTGACTAGTGTAGCTAGCAAAGAGTTAATATTCAAGGGCTTTAGGCATGGTCATCTATATTTGGTGGACTTCTCCAACAAGAACGCAAGTCTAACCACTTGTCTTTTCACCAAGACAAGTTTGGGGTGGCTATGGCATCGGAGGATTGCTCACATAGGAATGAGCAAGCTCAAGAAGTCCTTCAAGCTAGGGATGGTGACCGGCGTAAAGGACGTGACATTTGAAAAGAACAAGCTATGTAGCGCATGTCAAGCCGGGAAGCAAGTGGCTTCGCACCATCCGATGAAGACAATGGTGTCTACCTCCAAGCCGCTCGAACTACTTCACATGGACCTCTTCGGACCGTCCACCTACCAAAGCCTTGGCGGTAATCTCTATTGTCTCGTTATTGTTGATGATTACTCTCGCTATGCTTGGACTTTGTTTTTAGGTGACAAGGGTGAAACTCCGGAAGTCTTCAAGACCTTTGCAAAACGAGCTCAACGGGAATTCCAACTTCCCATCATCAAGGTCCGGAGTGACAACGGCACCGAGTTCAAAAACTACAATATTGGGGAGTGGTGTGACCGTGAAGGAGTCAAGCACGAATTTTCGGTTACATACACCCCTCAACAAAACGGTGTTGTTGAGAGAAAGAACAAGACACTAATCACCCTCGCGAGAGCCATGCTTGATGATTATGGGACGTCGGAGAAGTTTTGGGCGGAAGCGATCAACACGGCATGCCATGCCGCAAATAGAGTCTACCTTCATCGACTTCTCCAAAAGACTCCCTATGAGCTCCTCATTGGGAGAAAGCCCAACATCTCCTACTTCCGGGTCTTCGGATGCAAGTGCTACATCTACCGCAAGAAAAGACTTGGTAAGTTTGAAAGAAGGTGCGATGTTGGTATTTTCCTTGGTTATGCGTCAAACTCAAAGGCATATCGAGTATTCAACCAAACCTCCGGGTTAGTTGAAGAAAGTTGTGACGTTGAGTTTGATGAGACTAATGGCTCCCAAGAGGAGAGTTTTGGTCATGATGATATAGATGATGAGCCTCTACGAGAAGCTATGAAGAACATGACCATAGGTGACATCAAGCCCGAAGTTGAGGAGAGCCATGATCAAGGGGGAGCTTCAAGTCCGAACATCAATACCTCCATGGCGCCTCAAGTGGATGAAGAAGAAGACAAAGATGATCCACTGCCTATGCAAGACCAACAAGCCACACAACACCAAGAAGAAGATGAAGTCCAAGATGAAGTCCAACCACAAGATGAGCAAGATGCTTCACCACCACCAAGTGACTCACAACCGTTGATGAGACATGGGCGCATCTCCAAGGCACATCCAATGGATCAAATCATTGGAAGTCCTTCACGGGGAGTAAGTACTCGTTCACGTCATGTTGCATCCTTTTGTGAGCACTACTCTTTTGTGTCGTGCGTAGAACCCAAAAGCATTGAGGAAGCTCTCCAAGACTCCAATTGGGTGATGGCTATGCAAGAGGAACTCAACAACTTCACCCGCAATGAAGTTTGGGTGTTGGAGGAGCGACCCAAGGACAAGAATGTGATTGGAACGAAGTGGGTCTACCGCAACAAGCAAGATGAGAATGGCGTGGTGGTCCGCAACAAAGCTAGGCTTGTGGCGAAGGGATTTGCTCAAGTTGAAGGTTTGGATTTTGGGGAGACATTCGCCCCGGTAGCACGGTTAGAAGCTATCCGCATACTCCTTGCTTTTGCTTCTCATCATAATATCATGCTTTATCAAATGGATGTTAAGAGTGCATTTCTCAATGGCTATATTAATGAACTTGTGTTTGTTGAGCAACCTCCCGGGTTTGAGGACCCAAGAAACCCTAACCATGTCTATAGGCTAAACAAAGCACTCTATGGACTCAAGCAAGCTCCAAGGGCATGGTACGAGCGCTTAAGGGACTTCCTCGTCATGCAAGGTTTCAAGATTGGGAGGGTGGACACTACACTCTTCACCAAGGAAATCGACGGAGACTTATTTCTTTGTCAAATCTATGTCAATGATATTATTTTTGGCTCAACTAACAAAGCTCTTAGCCATGAGTTTGGCAAAATGATGTCTAGGGAATTCGAGATGTCAATGATTGGAGAGCTCAACTTCTTCCTAGGATTTCAAATCAAGCAACTTCAAGAGGGGACCTTCATCCATCAAGAGAAGTACACTAAGGACCTCTTGAAGAAATTTGAGATGGGAGATTGTAGCTCAAGAAGCACTCCAATGGCGACAAATTGTCATCTCGACGCGGACATGGACGGTAAATCTATTGATCAATCTCATTACCGTTCCATGATTGGTTCATTGCTATATCTTACCGCATCTAGGCCCGATATTATGTTTAGTGTGTGCTTGTGTGCTCGCTTTCAAGCGGCACCTAAAGAATCGCACAAGAAGGCGGTCTTTAGGATACTTCGGTATCTCAAGCATACCCCAAGTGTAGGTTTGTGGTACCCCAAGAACGCTAGTTTTCATCTCTTAGGTTACTCGGATTCGGACTTTGCCGGATGCCGTGTAGACCGCAAGAGTACCTCCGGGGGTTGCCACTTACTTGGGCGTTCCCTAGTTTCTTGGTCGAGCAAGAAGCAAAATTCCGTGGCTTTGTCCACCGCGGAAGCGGAGTATATAGCGGCCGGTGCATGTTGTGCCCAAATCCTATATATGAAGCAAACCCTCTTGGACTTTGGAATTAAGTTTGGTTGTGTGCCTCTCCTTTGTGACAATGAAAGTGCGGTTAAGATAGCTAGAAACCCCGTTCAACACTCCCGCACTAAGCACATTGATATTCGCCATCACTTCTTGCGTGATCATGAGGCTAAAGGAGACATCTCTTTGCAAGGTGTTAGATCCGAAGAACAATTGGCAGATATCTTCACGAAACCACTTGATGAGAAAACCTTTTCTAGACTTAGAAGTGAATTAAATATGCTAGATGCATCTAACGTCATGTAAGTTGCCATGGTCATGTAAGGTTGCATATCATATAGGTCTTGTCTAACTCCCAAAGGATAGGGGTGAGCTAGAAATAGGTTTCCCTGAGGAAGCTTTTGGAAGGTTTAAACTTGGCAAGATAGATTTATTTTATGCCTTGCATGATCCCTGCCATATAAACTTGCACTCATTTAATGTCTTGCACTATAATTTGTTTGGCATTGCATACGGTAGAATTGTCACAAAGGGGAACCCACATCATGAGAAGGAGACTTGTTTGAAATGCAATATCTCAACTCATATGATGTGGAAAGAGCAAAATTCTAAAGGGACACGCTTTAATGAGATAGAAGTTTTCATACTCTACCTCACAAAGCATGGGCCTTACATTTTTATTTGGATATTTTTCCTCTATTTTTCTCGGTGTTCCATTTGCATTAAGGCCTAGCCAAGCTATTGGCATATTAGCTTTTTGAGGGGTAAGGGGTTGCCCAAAAAGTCCTAAGACATGTGTTTTCTTCTCAATTGTTTGTTCGGTCAAAGGACATATATGGGATGTTTTAGTTCTGTTGTCATCGGATTATCCGATGCCTTTGTCTAACCCTCATCGGTCCAATAAGTGTTCATTCTTCAAAGCCAATTTCAGTCAGAACCTCAAAATGATCCGACGCGTTCATCCTGAAAAACATCGGTCCATCCGATGTTCACTCTTCTGGAGCTGTGATCAATTCCACCGATGTTTACCTCTCCCCTACGTCGGATCATCCGGTGTCAATATCACTCCGTTAAACACCCTTACTGTGCTATTCGACCGATGTTCAAAACCCTAATCATCGGTTCATCCGGTGTCAACAGCAATTCTTGTATATCCTTACTGTTGCGATTGACCGATGTTCACTGCTTCTAACATCGGTCCATCCGGTGTTTGTAAAACGGCTAGGGTTTGAGCCCCACTATTTAAAACTCCCGCGCCGCCGCCACCTTCTCTCTCCCCGACCCTTCGCGCCCCCGTGCTCACGTCGCCGCCTCTCCGTCGCCTACAGCGCCGCCGCCGGCCGCCGCCGCCGCCCGCAGCGCCGCCGCCCAGCGCCGTCGCCCGCAGCTCCGCCGCCCAGCGCCGCCTCCACCCGCAGCACCGCCGCCGCTGCCTCCCCACGCGCCATCGCCGCCCGTGCTCGCGCACCTCCATCGCCAGCCGCCGCCGCCGCCGCCCTAGGCGCCGCCGCCGCCGTGCTCCACCAGCACCCAAGCACTCCACGCTTCTCTCCCTCCGTCGAAGCACCTCCACCCAAGCAACGCCATCTCCGGTCACCTCCTCGCTAGGGTTTCTCGGCCCGGTTGATCATCGTCGCTAAGGTGAGCCCCGTGCCATGCGACATATCTCATTTGCTTCTCTCGTCGTTCTTTCGTCATCGTCGCCTAACCCTAGCTCTCCGTCGACTAGATGGGTCGCGACAGGAAGAACAAAGGAAAGGCCATTGTGGAGCCCGCCGCGAAGAAGAAGAAGCTATCCAAGGACGAGAAGAAGGCCTTGATGGCCGCTCGCGCCGCCGAGGAGCGTGAGCGCGGCCGTGGGGGTTCCTTGAGGATCCGCGAGGCCCGACCGAGGCCGCCTCCCGTGGTCGACGACTCCGACGTCGAAGAGGAGCCGGTCGCGCCCCTCGTCCGCCGGCGCTCAGCCCGGACACGTGGGGGTCACGCCGAGGCTCCTCCTCGTCCAAGACCGACGGCTGCCGACCGTCGTGAGGACAGGGAGGCTGAGAGGGACATCCATGAGATGGACACGGCCGTCCTGGTCCGTGAAGGAGTCCGTCTTGTGGATTACAGAAAGATGAAGGCGAAGCAACTACGGAAGCTCAGATGGAGTGTACTGCTTGAGGAATGGTACCCACAGCCCCGAGAGCCTCTTGTGGATAGTCGGTTCTGGACGGTCACGCAGGCGTCTCTCTACGAGACTTACAGACGCCGTGGCCACAAGCTGTTTCAGCACAACCACTTGGACTGGAGGCAGCTTGCAGTGGCCGCGGAGACTGATGTCCGCCCCTTCTTTGAGAGATACAGAGGGTTGGTGGATCTACTGGACTATGAGAGGAGTGCCTATGTGGAAGAATGGGTCCGTGTCTTCTACGCGACCCTGTACATCTCGGAAGGCAGGCGGTCCATTGCTTTCATGTTCAATGGCCAGTACTACCACCTCACGAGGCAGACCTTGGGGCACATTCTTGGTTTGGAGCTGCACGACACCAGCATACATGAGAAGGTCTATGGGCAGGCAGATCCACCGAGGAGGCCACTTACTGGAGGGGTAGCTCCACAGCTAGACGAGATCCGCTCCCTGTTTGGCTCCTCCTTCTCTCCGGACCAGCCGAGAGTCCCAGCCCTCCTGACTCCAGCTGCGCGCATTGTGCACCTCGCCTTGCGCCGCACGCTCCTGCCGAGGTCAGGGTACTTGGAGGGGTTCACGAGTCTCCAGCAGACCCTCTTGTTCTACATAATGAACGGGATGGATTTCGATATCATAGACATACTTCTCTGCGAGATGGAGGACGTAATCACTGATGGGGTTGGGATGATGAGACAGATGGTCTATGGGCACTGGATCAGTTTTATTTGCTCTATGGTAGTGCCAGAGGGGCACTCAGCACAGGCCCGGCTTGCAGACGAGAGCGTGACCCGCTTCGGTCACTACCGTGCGTCCGCTCCTGGAGACCGCCGTCTTGGCCGTCCAGTTGAGCGCCAGGTCCGGGCCCGCTTGACTGAGGAAGACTGGTCCGACCTAGAGCGGGAGGACGAGAGACTTGTTGAGGCTGAGGCTCAGGGGGAGGACCTGCAGCATATCTGGTCTGAGAGCGACACCGACGACAGTGTCGAGGAGTACTTCCCTCCCCCTCCACCTTCACCGAGGCCGCACGACGCCGAGGCAGGAGGATCAGCTGCTCCGCCACCGACACCACCTCCTGTGTCCGAGGCGCAGGTGACGCAGCCGTCTGAGCTGACGTCGCTTCTCCAGCAGATGATCGAGCAGCAGCGCCAGGACAGGCTCGCTGCTGAGCAGGCCAGGGCAGAGCAGGCTGCTCACTTGGCACAGCTGCAGAGGCAGCAGCAGGAGCTCCAGCTTGAGATCGCCCGTCAGAGGCGAGAGGATACGGACAGGTTCACCAACCTGGTAGATCAGATGCACCGCCGTACCCTCGACCAGCAGCAGCAGACCCAGCAGGCCATGATGGGGATCCTAGGGTTGATCACCAACCTATACACTCAGACCGGGATCGCCCTTCCTTCACAGCAGCCTGGACTGGGGCTGGCTCCAGGTGTCGCTCAGGTGCCTACTACTCCTATCCCTTCGATCAGTATGTCACCTCTTCTGGCACCTAGCGCACCGATTCACTCACCACTGCCGGCGACGACCTTGTTCCAGCAGACACCGGCGTCCGTGGTGAGCGCTCCACTTCCTCCAGCTCCTCCAGCACCTTCGGTCCCTGCTTCCTCTCCTCCAGCACCGGCAGCGGACCCTCCAGTTTCCACCGCTCCGGCAGCCCCTTCGACCGGCGACTCCAGCTCCGACGACTGCGACGGTGCCCAGTTCGTCCTCGCGCCTAGCTCTCAGGGTCAGTAGGCGTTCTGATCCCTTTTTGGTGTCTTGATGCCAAAGGGGGAGAAGGTGTAGGAGAGTCAGGGGGAGTAGTAGTTTCAGGGGGAGTGTGAGTGCGTGATTGCGTGGTTATCCTTTGTATCTTTGTTTTCATGCTTTGTATTCATACTCTTTTGTAATTTTAAATAAGCACTCCTTCACTTGTCTCATTTGCTTATGATGTTAATCGATTGAGCTTTTCGCACCATAATTTTCATTTGCGTTTTACAAGCTTAATGTGTCTTATCTTGTATTCATTGCATATCTACTTGAACACTATCATCAAATTCATTATTATTGTGCTTTAAATTTTTGTGTTGTCATCAATCACCAAAAAGGGGGAGATTGAAAGCATCTAGGCCCCATGAGGTACGGTTTCGGTGATTAATGACAACCATTCGATATTACTAATGAATTTGTGAATGCAAGGTCTCAATAGCACTCAATCAAATAAAATCAAAATTACATTGGAGACCCATCTGAAATCAACAAATGAGATCAAAACGAATCATGTGAAGAACAAGAAGTGAAAGCTCTAACTTGACATCAATCAATGCTTGAAGACAATCAGAACAACACTTCGAACAAATGTCAAAGAGGTCACAAGTTCAAAATTCCAAAAAGAACAACTCAAAACAACTTGAAGTCAACAAGTTGAACACACCGGATCATCCGATGTACTTGGAGTTGACTGCATCGGTCAAATTGGTTCAACTGAAGAAGAATACCTCAGACAAATACACTCACCGGATCATCCGATGTAAGTGGCTTAGTGCATCGGTCCATCATCACAGATTGCAACACCATTGGACCAAGTAAAGCACCGGATCATCCGATGTGCAGGTTTGTACACATCGGTCGATCACTCCAGGAAGCTTCAAGATCAAGCAGAATTCTGGAGGAAGAGCCACCGGATCATCCGATGAGAAGACAGTTCAACATCGGTCTAACAACGGTCATATCTGACATAGTGACATCAGCTAATTTGGCTTTGACCGATGATAACTGAAGGGGAGACATCGGATCATCCGGTGTTCGCAGACAAGTGATGTCAGCCTACTTTTCCAACGGCTATCTCGTGGAGGCTGGCTATTTATACCCCTTCAACCTGTCAAATCGATATGACTTGAAGCCCAGACATACTCTACACATCCTAGAGCATTCAAGCAAGAGAGCTACCACTTTCACATCAATTTCACATCAATTGTACACCAAGAGATAGGCTAGAACTAGCTAGAGATAGTGCTTGGGTGCCTCCACTCTAGGTGATTGGAGTCTCTAGCATAGTGAGAGCCACAAGGGAGTGTCCCTTGGTGTGTGTAACTTCCGGAGCTTGCCAAGTGGTTTGTGGAAGCCCGGAGGATCCCAAAAGTGTACAAGGCTTGAGCTCCACCTTGCCGAGGTTGGCGAACGGAGAAGAATAGTGAAGAAGCCCCTAGTCTCGGTGACTTGGGAGTGGCAAAACCCATCGGAGGGTGCCACAACGTGGACGTAGGAAGATCCTTGTGATCTTACCGAACCACGGGATAAACTCCGTGTCCTTTGAGCGTTTGCATCCCTCTTCCTTTACTCTTATGCAATCTCCATTCCGCAACTCTAATTTATATTGATTGCATAGTTTAAATTGCATAGGGAATTGGGCTTTAGGTTGTTAATCTTAAATTGCTTTAAAATTTGAAAGAAAGCCCAATTCACCCCCCCCTCTTGGGCATTTCGATCCTTACAGCTTCCTTTCGAGAAGAAGAGCGCTGGTGACATGGTTTTCTTCCATGGATACGCCATGGTCAGCTTGCTTCCCCCCTTCTCGTCCTTCCTAATGACGTTGCTGGAGTTCTATGGCATCCAGCTGCATTTCCTTGGCCCCCACTTAGTTTTGCTGGTCGCTACCTTTGTCCACTTGTGCGAGATGTGGGTGGGAGTGCGACCCAGCCTAGAGCTCTTCCAGAGTATCTTCACCCTACAGACCACCATGAAGGGGAACGAGATGGTCGGGCTGTACTACTTCGTGAAGCGAAAGCGGTGCCCCTTCAAGTACTTGGACACCTTTTCCTCCGACAAATGGGACGATTGGATGAAGGAGTGAGTGATCATCACTGTGGACACGCAGGAGAAGATGGACCTACCAGAGTGCCTCCCAAATGTGGACACCGACCTCTGGAACGATGTAACACCCTAAATTTTCGCATCTTGCATTGCATACATGATCATGCATTAAACATTAGTAGGATAAAAGAAAAATGATAAAATATACAAATGTATGTAGCAAAAGAAGAAAAAGAAAATAATAATTATAGCCTAAAACTTGTAATAGGGAATAAGTATAAAAATAGTAATAATAAAATATATATAAATGTATATAAATAATATATATATAACAATATATGAAAATAAATAAAATATTAATAATATACATTATAATAATAATAAATAATAAATATATAACATGAATAATATTTATATATGAAAGATATATAATAAATAACATAAAAAAAAGGGTATAAAAAAATAATAAGTAAAATATAAAAAAATAAAAATATATATTATTATAAAAAAAAGAAAAAAAAAAACCCCCCCTCCGGCCAGGCCGCCGACCGGCCCAGCCGGCAGCGCCCACGCGCGCTCACGCGCCGCGCAGCCCGCCCGCCTGCCCCCCCCCCCCCCCCCCCCCCCCCCCCGGCCGCGTGCCGCCCGAGGCGCACGCGCCCCGCACCGGTCTTCTCCCCCCCCGCCTCGATCCCCTCCCCCGCTCCCGCCAACCGCTCCCGCCTCCCACGCGCCGACCCCGCCGCCTGGCCCACCCAGCGCCCGCCTCGGTCGCCTGCCTCGGCCCCCGCGCCGCCCGAGGCCCCGCAGCACCCCGCCTCCTCCCACGTCGCCCACGCGGTGCGCACGCACCCTGGGCCCCGCCGAACAGCGCGACCGCGCCAGCGCGACCCCGTCGCCCGTGCCACCCCTTGGGCCCCACGCCCCGGCCCCCGATTCCTGCGCTCGCCCGCGCCCTAAAGCCACCGCGCGCACTCACGTGCGTGCGACGCGCCCGCCGCTCCAGCCCCGCGCCTGGGCCCCGCCTGCCACGCCCGAGACCCACCCCGCCGCCCTCCCATGCTGCAGCGCTCCCGCTGCCTAGCCGACCGCGCGGCCCCACCGCGAGCCGCGCTCGCGCGCCCACGCCCCGCCGCCTGTCGCGCGTTGCCCGAGCCGCGCACCAGCTCGGCCGCGCGCGCGCCTGCCCGCCTGTCCCACCCCGCACGCAGCGCAACAGCCGCGCGCCGGCCCTAGCCGCCCCTATAAAAGGCCTAGGGTTTCGTGTTTCTCGATCCCAGGAAAGCCACGCCGCTCCCAGCCGCCAGAAAAGCTGCCAGTACAGAAAAAAAAAAAACAGAGAACCAGAGGGCTGCGCCCAGGGAAGAAAAAGGAGGAAAAGAAGGGGAAGAAGAGGAAGAAAAAGAGGAGGGTGCCACCGTCTGCCGGAGATCGTCGCCGTCGTCGTGCCGCCGAGGTACTGCTGCGCCATCCACTTCGTCTACGCGTCGCATTTGTTCCGCGACCGTCAAGCCGTCAGATCTACGGTAGGATTCGTTCCCGATGCGAATTTTAGCGATCGTATTGAATCTAATAGACGTAAATTGATCGTAGTTGCATCGTCATTTTATTTTCAGCAGCATTAATCCACGTTAAAATCCCCGCAAACTCGTATGAACACGTATGAGCTAGTCGCATCTAATTAATAAACAACCGTAGTTAATTAATTAATTGGTCCTTGCATGCATGCATATCATCGCATGTTGATTAATGTGTGTGCATCATATTGAATTGTATGTGTTTTCTTGTATGTATGATCACGCGTAGAGGAACGTGCTCAAGAGGCCGCATACGAGGATTTCCAAAATCAAGACTTCGAAGCGCTTGAGCAACCCCATCCGCCGGAGCAAGGCA
This sequence comes from Tuctoria greenei, assembly GCA_036927565.1. NCBI lineage: Eukaryota > Viridiplantae > Streptophyta > Magnoliopsida > Poales > Poaceae > Tuctoria > Tuctoria greenei. The sequence continues at coordinate 11,227,047 of JAYESD010000011.1, read as the reverse complement.
AGTGTCCTTGAAGCATATTGATCCTATTTTTAAAATAAATGTTTTGTTTGCAAACTGCATGCTTGTGTCAATTTGATGGGAATCCTATGGTAGGAAGTTTACTAGTTTTGTTTGACCACCCTTGTCACCTGGGATATATGGTAGAGAGTCGGGAAGGGTTTTTACCTTTTTGCTTCGCTTAATTAATTGGGATAGCAAACAACACTACACATTTAATTACGCATTAATGATGTTCTGGTTAATGTGAACTGGTCGATACGGTATGGTGATGGGTGATCTAAGCAAGCTTGGTATGTGAATGGGTTGGATGTTATGGTGGTTTGCTTGCTTTAGATCTAAGGACCGGTTCATGCGAGAATACGCCAGGACTACAGTGCCACCACGAGGCCAAGTATGGGTGCGGCGTAGCTGATTAATTAGGGCTTTGCTAGTGCTGTTTGGACCATTGTGGATGCTCGGGGAAGGGGTAGTCGGATTGGGTTTGTTGATGATTGGTGGGACTACCCTGGGATCCGAATGGCTCAAGAGGGGGCCCTTGGTTGAAGATGTGCTCAGTTGGAGGCATCGCCACCGGTGAAACCTCAGTGGGGTCTGAATGGGCTAGTAATCCCTTTGTAAAGGCTATTTTGTGATCTCTTGGCCATACATCAAAGGAAGTGTAATTGGCATAAGGGAGGTTCTTTAGTCGCCGACGGGTGATGAAATCACAAACACGTGGGTAAAGTGGTACAAACTCTGCAGAGTTAATTAAAACTATCATGATAGCCGTGCTCCCGGTTATGAGCGCCTGGATGACCTACATGATTAGAGTCGGAAATTGGGATTTGGGATGGTTATGGTTGGTTTATGGTTATGGTTGGTTTATGGTTATGGTTTATGGATTATGGTCATGGATATGAATTTGAGTTATGGTAATTATACATGGATAATGGTGATGTTGGCAATAATTGGATATGGTTTATATTATGTTAATATGATGGTTATGATGGGATTGTTTCACATAGACCTAGTATAATGCTTTTCAAATGTTTTACTGTACTTTTCAGCACTTTGCCATTATTATTGTCGTCATTTGAATAAGCCACATGTCATACTTTCCACACTTGCTGAGTACGACATGTACTCACTCTTGCAATCCCCCACCCCAACAGTTGCAGGTCAGAATTGTGAATTTAATGGCGATAATGCGGAGATCTAGGCCGTGTCTACCGTCAGCTTTGCCTGTGGTGTTGCATGGAGCTGCGCTATCCCTTATGCTTAGTTTGCTTAGTTGCCTAATTAGTTATTTCCGCTGCATTAGTTGAACTTATCATTAATATTCATTAGAGCTTGTATTCGAGGATTTAATGAATTATGTAATAAGAGTACTTATTTAATAATTTGAGCTGTGGTAATTATCTGTTTATCATTTGTGAATCACGCGTGTATGTGTGTTGAACATCCTGGGCACACATATGCATTAGCTTGGTTCATTTTCGGAACTGGGTGTCACAGATTGGTATCAGAGCCACAGGTTGACCGTAGGACGCAGCCTAGATAGAATGGACACTTTAGAGCACATAGGAGCACTCAGGAATCGATGTGTTTTTACTTGGAGTGCTGTCTGCTATATATATACTGTTTGCTTGTGTGCTTAATAAAGGATTTTGGGATGCTTTAGCATTACCATGTCCACTTAGGCTAGTATAGCTAGTTGGTTAGCTTCATATTCCTTGATGCATATAGTTGGGGACGTTTCTAAATTCTTACCTATTGCTTTTCTCTAGATGGTGAGGACTCGCAACCAGAGGGATGCCAATGACGAGGAGGAGAACCATGGAGTACCTCAAAACAACAATGGACAAGGACCTGCTCATGGAGCTATCAACATTGAGCAGCTATTGGCTATGCAAAACCAGCTCATGCAGACCATGATACAGACTATGGGACAACTGCAGGCTGGCAATATCAACAATCAGCCCCACATGCCTCCACCGCCACCCCCGCCTCCTCATGACCGATTGGGAGAGTTCATGAGGACTAGGCCGCCAACCTTTGCTCAAGCTGCTGACCCTATGGATGCTGATGATTGGCTCAAGTCCGTGGAGAAGAAACTTGCTATTGTCCAATGCAGTGACCGGGAGAAGGTTCTTTTTGCTTCTCATCAACTCGTTGGAGCAGCTGCGGATTGGTGGGATGCTTATTGCAATGCTCATGAGAATCAAGAAAGGATCACTTGGGCGGAATTCAAGGAGAACTTTCGTTCTCATTATGTGCCGGAAGGTGTTATGATACTGAGAAGACAAGATTTCGAAAATCTCAGGCAAGGAAGGATGAGCGTGAGTGAATATCTCAATAAGTTCACTCAACTCTCAAGATATGCGCCCGAGGATGTTAGTCGGGACAGCCGGAAGCAATATTTGTTCATGAGAGGCTTGAACAATGAGATCCAAGTGCAACTACTCAACTGCGATTATGCCAATTTCCAGAAGCTGGTGGACAAAGCAATTGTAGTTGAGAACAAGATCCGTGAGATGGAGCAAGAAATCAAGAGGAAGGCGCCGTATCAAGGACAGCAACAAGGAAGTAATGTGCGCCCTCGCCTTGCACCACCAAATGCGCCCCATTACAGCTCCCCTATTCCTGCTCAGCGCCCTGGTTATGCACCACACCCAACTCAGTTTGTGCAGCAGCGCCCTGATATGCAAGCAATACCTTATGCACCTCGTGTTGATTTTCCTGGAACCAATGCTCAAAATCAAGCTCGTCCTAATAATTCTGGTGGAGTCAAGAGGTGCTATACTTGTGGAGAAGCTGGACACTTTGCGAATCAATGTCCTAAGTCAGGCCTTGGTCAAAGAAGCAATGCGCCGAGGCAAAACCCAAGACCTAATGGAGGACAACCACAAGGAAGCCGTGGACAGCAAAATTTTGCTCGTGGCAACGTGAACCATGCCTCCACGGAGGATGCTCAACAAGCGAATGACATGGTCATTGGTATGTTTCTTGCTAACTCCAACCCCACAACTATGTTATTTGATTCTGGAGCATCGCATTCATTCAATGCATCGAAGTATGTTGCTAAGTATAGTTTGCCTGTCTCTCATATGAAGTTTACCCAATTGGTCAAGTTTCCTGGAGGAGAGATGTGGACAAATATAGTGTGTCCAAAAATAAGCCGTAGAATAAGGGGGGTAGACTTCTCCGCCAACCTCATTATTTTGGATTCACAAGGAATAAGAGAATCCGTTGGTGCAAAGTGTAAAAGAAACACCATACGGAAACCGAAGCTACATGGGAACGTGAAGAAGACCTGAAGGCAGAATTCCCTCACCTTTTCTCCACGCTATCGAATCTCGAGGGCGAGATTCACTTTAAGGGGGGTAGAATTGTAACACCCTAAATTTTCGCATCTTGCATTGCATACATGATCATGCATTAAACATTAGTAGGATAAAAGAAAAATGATAAAATATACAAATGTATGTAGCAAAAGAAGAAAAAGAAAATAATAATTATAGCCTAAAACTTGTAATAGGGAATAAGTATAAAAATAGTAATAATAAAATATATATAAATGTATATAAATAATATATATATAACAATATATGAAAATAAATAAAATATTAATAATATACATTATAATAATAATAAATAATAAATATATAACATGAATAATATTTATATATGAAAGATATATAATAAATAACATAAAAAAAGGGTATAAAAAATAATAAGTAAAATAAAAAAAATAAAAATATATATTATTATAAAAAAAAAGAAAAAAAAAACCCCCCCTCCGGCCAGGCCGCCGACCGGCCCAGCCGGCAGCGCCCACGCGCGCTCACGCGCCGCGCAGCCCGCCCGCCTGCCCCCCCCCCCCCCCCCCCCCCCCCCGGCCGCGTGCCGCCCGAGGCGCACGCGCCCCGCACCGGTCTTCTCCCCCCCGCCTCGATCCCCTCCCCCGCTCCCGCCAACCGCTCCCGCCTCCCACGCGCCGACCCCGCCGCCTGGCCCACCCAGCGCCCGCCTCGGTCGCCTGCCTCGGCCCCCGCGCCGCCCGAGGCCCCGCAGCACCCCGCCTCCTCCCACGTCGCCCACGCGGTGCGCACGCACCCTGGGCCCCGCCGAACAGCGCGACCGCGCCAGCGCGACCCCGTCGCCCGTGCCACCCCTTGGGCCCCACGCCCCGGCCCCCGATTCCTGCGCTCGCCCGCGCCCTAAAGCCACCGCGCGCACTCACGTGCGTGCGACGCGCCCGCCGCTCCAGCCCCGCGCCTGGGCCCCGCCTGCCACGCCCGAGACCCACCCCGCCGCCCTCCCATGCTGCAGCGTTCCCGCTGCCTAGCCGACCGCGCGGCCCCACCGCGAGCCGCGCTCGCGCGCCCACGCCCCGCCGCCTGTCGCGCGTTGCCCGAGCCGCGCACCAGCTCGGCCGCGCGCGCGCCTGCCCGCCTGTCCCACCCCGCACGCAGCGCAACAGCCGCGCGCCGGCCCTAGCCGCCCCTATAAAAGGCCTAGGGTTTCGTGTTTCTCGATCCCAGGAAAGCCACGCCGCTCCCAGCCGCCAGAAAAGCTGCCAGTACAGAAAAAAAAAAACAGAGAACCAGAGGGCTGCGCCCAGGGAAGAAAAAGGAGGAAAAGAAGGGGAAGAAGAGGAAGAAAAAGAGGAGGGTGCCACCGTCCGCCGGAGATCGTCGCCGTCGTCGTGCCGCCGAGGTACTGCTGCGCCATCCACTTCGTCTACGCGTCGCATTTGTTCCGCGACCGTCAAGCCGTCAGATCTACGGTAGGATTCGTTCCCGATGCGAATTTTAGCGATCGTATTGAATCTAATAGACGTAAATTGATCGTAGTTGCATCGTCATTTTATTTTCAGCAGCATTAATCCACGTTAAAATCCCCGCAAACTCGTATGAACACGTATGAGCTAGTCGCATCTAATTAATAAACAACCGTAGTTAATTAATTAATTGGTCCTTGCATGCATGCATATCATCACATGTTGATTAATGTGTGTGCATCATATTGAATTGTATGTGTTTTCTTGTATGTATGATCACGCGTAGAGGAACGTGCTCAAGAGGCCGCATACGAGGATTTCCAAAATCAAGACTTCGAAGCGCTTGAGCAACCCCATCCGCCGGAGCAAGGCAAGTGTCCTTGAAGCATATTGATCCTATTTTTAAAATAAATGTTTTGTTTGCAAACTGCATGCTTGTGTCAATTTGATGGGAATCCTATGGTAGGAAGTTTACTAGTTTTGTTTGACCACCCTTGTCACCTGGGATATATGGTAGAGAGTCGGGAAGGGTTTTTACCTTTTTGCTTCGCTTAATTAATTGGGATAGCAAACAACACTACACATTTAATTACGCATTAATGATGTTCTGGTTAATGTGAACTGGTCGATACGGTATGGTGATGGGTGATCTAAGAAAGCTTGGTATGTGAATGGGTTGGATGTTATGGTGGTTTGCTTGCTTTAGATCTAAGGACCGGTTCATGCGAGAATACGCCAGGACTACAGTGCCACCACGAGGCCAAGTATGGGTGCGGCGTAGCTGATTAATTAGGGCTTTGCTAGTGCTGTTTGGACCATTGTGGATGCTCGGGGAAGGGGTAGTCGGATTGGGTTTGTTGATGATTGGTGGGACTACCCTGGGATCCGAATGGCTCAAGAGGGGGCCCTTGGTTGAAGATGTGCTCAGTTGGAGGCATCGCCACCGGTGAAACCTCAGTGGGGTCTGAATGGGCTAGTAATCCCTTTGTAAAGGCTATTTTGTGATCTCTTGGCCATACATCAAAGGAAGTGTAATTGGCATAAGGGAGGTTCTTTAGTCGCCGACGGGTGATGAAATCACAAACACGTGGGTAAAGTGGTACAAACTCTGCAGAGTTAACTAAAACTATCATGATAGCCGTGCTCCCGGTTATGAGCGCCTGGATGACCTACATGATTAGAGTCGGAAATTGGGATTTGGGATGGTTATGGTTGGTTTATGGTTATGGTTGGTTTATGGTTATGGTTTATGGATTATGGTCATGGATATGAATTTGAGTTATGGTAATTATACATGGATAATGGTGATGTTGGCAATAATTGGATATGGTTTATATTATGTTAATATGATGGTTATGATGGGATTGTTTCACATAGACCTAGTATAATGCTTTTCAAATGTTTTACTGTACTTTTCAGCACTTTGCCATTATTATTGTCGTCATTTGAATAAGCCACATGTCATACTTTCCACACTTGCTGAGTACGACATGTACTCACTCTTGCAATTCCCCACCCCAACAGTTGCAGGTCAGAATTGTGAATTTAATGGCGATAATGCGGAGATCTAGGCCGTGTCTACCGTCAGCTTTGCCTGTGGTGTTGCATGGAGCTGCGCTATCCCTTATGCTTAGTTTGCTTAGTTGCCTAATTAGTTATTTCCGCTGCATTAGTTGAACTTATCATTAATATTCATTAGAGCTTGTATTCGAGGATTTAATGAATTATGTAATAAGAGTACTTATTTAATAATTTGAGCTGTGGTAATTATCTGTTTATCATTTGTGAATCACGCGTGTATGTGTGTTGAACATCCTGGGCACACATATGCATTAGCTTGGTTCATTTTCGGAACCGGGTGTCACAAACGAGCTGCCGTCGGCGTACAAGCCCGTTGTGCCGAGGATTGAAGATTGTGTCGCCGGCGGAGTGACCCCCCAGATGGTCTTTGGGAATTTCCTGAGGAACAGATGGGTGCCACTGAAGTTCAGGGAACGGACCGCGTGGACATCCACACCGCGTGATGTTGATACCCAGATGAGGGACGAAGCTCTGAAGCTTCTACTGAAGAAATTCCAGAGTAAACCCAACATCTCACTCGACTCCCTGACACCCCCAGAGTCTTTCCCGCCTTTGAACCTGGCTCCTGAGTTCTGCCGGGAGCTCTGGAAGCTAATGCCAACGTTGGATGACATTGGGGTTGTGAAGAGGCAGGCTCCCCCCACAACCACTGCTCCTGGGGCCTCCGGGGAGTCAGCACCAGTTCCCCCAAGCCGGGGGGGGGGGGGTGAAGTTGCTAGCTCCGGCAAGGGCGAGGTTCTGGCGGAGCCCTCCAGCAGGAAGAGGAAACTGGTGCGAGGCGACAGAAGCCACGTCGGGACCTCCGAAGGGCCACCTCAACAAACTCAGGGACCTCCGACGAGCGCTAGTTCCGGGGGGCCACCTCCCACCTCGGCGCCAAGCACGGGACCAAGTTCCAGAGGTCCTCCCCCCCCCCCCCCCCCCCAAACGGGGTACACTCCAGCCAGGAAGGCTCCGACCCAAGCTCCTGGGAGGTTGGAGGCTCCGACCACATCAGGTACATCGAGCTCCAGCTCCGGCCCCGCTCAGAAGCGGCTCTGTATCCACAGTACTTGGGGCTTCCCAAGGTAAACAGCTAAGCTCTTACTTTGATTTATTTTTGGGCCAAAGTCACCCTTTGAACGTTTCTATCTTGGATGGGCAGCGCTTCCAAGAAGGGAGAGATGACCGCCACACCAATGGCCGCGCGGAAGGCTGAGCAGGCAGGCGCTTCGGCTCCAATTCCTGCACCTGATCGAGCGAATGTGGAGGCTCCGGGCGACTCGGGGGTGGCTCCAACCCCAGGTGGGGTTGCACCAGCGCGGAGGACCCTGGTTGTTGATGCGGGGATGGATGGGGCTCCAGCACCGGAGTCGATAGCCCCTGAGGCCCCGGTGGAGGTGTCGAGTGCTGGCGCAGCTCCGGCGTCAGTGGAAGTTCAACCCCCAGTGCGGGAAGCCACCAAAGGACCGTCCCCCACGCCGTCTTCCGAGGGGGTTCCGGTGCCCCGGTCGAATGTAACGGAGGGGCCGACCCCCACGCCATATGTGGTAGAGGTTCCGGTCGGCGGGCCGGAAGTAGTTGAAGATCTGGCCACCACACCAACTACTGTAGAGGTTGTGGTGGCCGACCCGATGGTCGCCAAAGTGTCTGCTCCTGCGCCGAGGGTAGTTGGGGCTTCAGTGCCTCAGTCGATGGCATCCAGCGCACCTGCGACCAGGGTGCAAGACATGGAGGCTCCGGGTGTGCATCCTACCTCTCTGTTGTTGGAGGTTGAATTGGGAGCATCGGGGGCCGAACCGGGAGCGTCTGTGGATGCACTGGAGGGTCTGACAGAGGCCGGCGCTGCTCCAGCCAACCTTCCTCTACATGCCGCCGGGGATGCAGGGCTTCTGGAGGACACCTCAGGCGCCTCAAGCCCGAAGGTGCCACCGCCTTCGAGGGGGAGCCCCTCCCAGGCGACGGCGGACATTCTGGTGGAGATGGGGGAAGGGGCGCTCCCATCTGGTCCGGCGCCCATCCCCTTAGAACTGGCCATCGACAACGCCCGCTCCAGCCCGCAGCAGGTTGCCTAGTCCTTCGAGCACAACCGCAAGGCCTTGGAGGAGGAGCGTAATAGGATCCGTCAATGGGAAGAGTGGGTCAAGGGTGAGAAAACCCGGCTGGTCGAGCAAGGTGAGATACTCAACGAGAGGGAGGCTACCCTCTGAATGTAGGCCTAGAAGGGGGGGGGGGTGAATAGGCCTTTTTGAAATTTCTCGGTTCCTGTAGCACTTCAACAACAAGGTCAAAACCAGATATATCGGACTAGTCCAGTAAAGTGCGGACTAGTCCGGATTTCACGGGCTAGGTTGATCAAGTTAGGTCAATTTGATTGTTTCGTTGACGTTTGCAGCGAAAATATAAACTTTAATAACAGTTCAATAGTTGTATGTCAAGTTCTATTGCAAGTATGATTCTTGTTCATCTACTTAACTTGAATTCAAAAAAATGAATCAAACCCTAGATAATGTTGATCAACTAGAATGATGAACACAAACGAACAAGACACAAGATTTATCCCGTGGTTCGGTTACCACGAAGGCAACCTACGTCCACGTTGAGGAGCCCACAAAAGGACCGGGTCTTCACCAACCCTTCCCTCGTCGGATCGCCACGAAGGCCAATCCTCTTCCACTAATCACACAGGGGTAAATCACCAAGTTGAAGGGGCGATCGCACAAGTTGAGAGCTCCCTTGATTACAAGTTTCAAGACCACCAATAACACACTTCGAAATATACAAATTGAGATACAAGAGTGTGTTAGAGATTCAAACCAAGAGCTCAATCGTGTGCCAAGTGCCCTCTCCAATGATCTACAAGTGATCTTCAATGGATTGATTGATTTTGCACTTAATTTCATGGGGAGAGATGGTTTTTGAGTCTCTTGGGAGATGTGACGGCGCTAGGGTTCGAGAGAGAGTGAAAGTGGGTCGTGCACCTCTATTTATATGGGGTTTCTAAAAGTGACCGTTAGGGTTCAGAAAGATCGGAATAGTCCGTGTTGGTCACCGGATTAGTCCGGTGTGCTGTGTGTAGCAAACCCTAAGTGTCCAGGAATATCGGACTAGTCCGGTTGAAAACGGACTTGTCCGATTTAGCTACTGGAAAGCTTCGGACTAGTCCGATTGCCATCGGACTTGTCCAGACATATGAAACCCTAAGTGTTTGGGATGACAAGTCCGCACTTGGAGGACTTATCCGATTTAGATCAGTGTGTATATCGGACTAGTCCGTGTAGACACCGGACTTGTCCGAAGTGGATCAGAATGAATATCGGACTAGTCCGAGTCACAACGGACTTGTCCGATTTTGTGTGACTTGTGCATTGTGTTAAGGACTAGTCCGCATTGGAGAGAACTAGTCCGAAGTGGATCAGAAAGATATCGGACTAGTCCGGTGGAGACCGGACTTGTCCGATCTAGTGCAGAATGTGATATCGGACTAGTCCAGCTGATATCGGACTAGTCCGGTCCTGTATAACTTTGTGCATTGTATGTGTGTGCTTGAGAGTGATTGAGCTCTTGGGTGTGTTTCCTTAACACACTCTATACATAATAATCTACTATTTTCTCCTTCTTGAGCTCAAATTCACTTTGCTTCTCATTTCCCTTCTTTTTGGCATTTTGCTCATTTTTCATCATTTGCCTGCACTCATCTCAACAAAAGGATTAGGATCCCAATTGCTTGTCATAAATCATCCAAAACCCACAAGGGAGTCCTAGATGCACTTTCAATCTCCCCCTTTTTGGTGATTGATGACAACCAATTGAGATTTCACAAAATAAGGCAAAAAAAAAAATGAGATTTTCATAAAGTATGCACATATGACTCAAAAATACATCAAGCAACAAGAGAATTATACATATGTGCATTCTTTATGGTGGGATGCATACTAAGTGCATGAATACATTGAGAATGACAGAATTTGCATTAACCAACAGGTATCAAATGCATATGACATTCCAGGGGCAAAAACACAGTTTTCATCACACACTCCAAATAAATTAAGCAATTCATCACAGGACCAGATTTAATATGAAAACAGAGTTAAGCTATTACAACCACAAATAAAAGATAAAGAGAAACTCTCTCCTCGCACCCTAACACAGCTAAAGCTAAGACTCCCCCTCAATCTCTCCCACTTTGGCATCAAGACACCAAAAAGAAGGAGATGAGGGTCCTAGGGTCCTCACTCTTCACTGTCGGTCCTCTCGTCATCGTCTTCATCTTCTTCACTTTCTGCTTGACGAGGAGGAGAGGGAGGAGGAGGAACGGAGCTGCTCGAGCCCCCAATGCCAAAATAGGCAAGCTCGGAAGGGGTCAAGGGCCCGAGCTCGGTGAAATCCGGGTCAGACTCCTCAGATATCACTGGAGATCCAATGGGGTCGATCTCCAGCTTCCGACAGATTTGCTCCACATTGACCTTTATATACTTCATGTCCTCCTTTCTTTTCTTGTTGAGTTTGTGGACCTTCACTTCGGTCTTTTTGCAGGAGGAGAAGATGGAGGTCAGGTACTTTAGGATCCCACTGGCTGATCCTCTCTGAGGGGCTTCCCTAGAGGTAGGGACAACCCTAGCAGTGTCTCTTCCTCTTGTCGGTGCCTCGGGACTCGAGACCAGCGAGGGAGCAGCCTGGACACTCACAGGCTGAGGCTTATGAGGCCTTAGAGGAGTGTGCTCCACATCCTTCACGAACTCAATACCTGTGACTTTCTCAATCATAAACATCAGGTAGGGAGCATAGCCACAAGACCGGTTGGGGGTGCTTGAGATGTTGACCATATTGTTCCAAATGTAATCTGCAACATCAAACTGTCTCTTCTTGCTTATGACCCTCATTAGAGTCCGGAGGTAACCCTGTACACTCCCTGCATCCACATCCTTGGGGGCAATGGTCTTCCGGAGAACTCTGTTCAGGACCACAAAGAAGGGCTTCATGTTCTTTGTGGAGGGAGGAACATACTTAGAGTTGGGCTCATACATGAACTTCATTCTGTCCCTCTCAATGACCCCCTATGTTGTGGATGATTAGGTGGTCATTTCCAGCAGAGTCTAAGTGGAGCAGGTTTGCAAAATCCTCCTGAGTGATGGAGTACTTGGATCCATGGGTCATCCAAGTCACACTTTCTTCATCTTCACTAGAGAAGTGGCACGTTGCATAGAATTGTGCAATCACTTCATCATTCCAATTGTGTCTGAAGGCAAACAGATCCTTCAGCCCATGCCTCTCAGCTGCTGCAATGACTTCATCAAAAGCTGAGCATTTCTTCTTCTCTAGGTAGGCCCACTCAATCCACTGACTGCGCACCACTGGAGTCTTCATCGGCAGGTAAACCAGCCTGTAGAAATCTGCATGGAAGTTTGTCCAAAACCTTCCATCAGCTGCCTGCTTTGGCCTCACATAGCAATCAATGCTCCTGAGCTTCACTGCCACATCACTGCCTTTCCCATTGAATCTCTATTCATTGGGGTCCCAGACCCCTTCCCTGGGAGCGTGTAGCTTCAAGGGCCCAATTGGCCCCGTTGCTACTCCCTTGCCTTTTCCTTTTGCTGGCGAATGCCTCTTGTAGACGGAGCAACCTTCGAGGCAGGCTTCTTGGCACAGACCTTCCTCCGAACCTGGGGAGGGGAAGTAGCAGGCTCGGAAGGTCTTTCTTGGCGTTTCTTGCCAAGACCCGCCGAGGACCGAGATGCCACCTCGTGGTCCAACTCGGCCTCAAAGTCGGAGATTTGGTTGTCGGAGCTCGACATGATCTGAGAATAAATGAGCAAGAAAAATGACAAGTTATGCAAGGCATAGGTGAGACATGATAGTTATGGATGGCATTAGGGAATTAAGGAAGTAGGTTTTGGTTCAGAAACATCGGACTTGTTCGGTGCCTGGGCACGGACTAGTCCGGGGTACCGGACTTGTCCGTGCATGGACCGGACTAGTCCGGTGTTCATCCGCAAAAACCTAACAGATTGAACTGGACACAGTCCCTAATGCAATTCTAGTCTAGCATACACGTAGTACATCAAATAAACATGTAACTAGTGCAGGATGCTAGGCCAAACGATCAATTATTGAGAAAAATACGATTTCTAGGGTTTTGAAGGTTTTTACCGAAGAAATCGTTGGAGACTTGAAGTGTTGGGGGTTTGAGGCCGGACTTGTCCGGTGGAATCAATCCCCAAGTCTTCAAGCTTGATCTCCGCCCAAACTTTTGGATTTTCGACGGAGGACGCAAGAGATTGCTTTGGGAGCTCGAGCGCAAGAGAGAGAAAGGCGTGAGCAAATGTGGGGATGAGTGGATTAGGGTTTGGTGGCGGCTAGGGTTATGGACACGAAAAATCGGACAAGTCCGGACATGACCGGACTAGTCCGAAGTCATCCAGAGACCTATATCGGACTAGTCCGTGGTCTGTCGGACTAGTCCGGCCTAACCGACACTCTGCGGACTAGTCTGCAATGGCGGACTAGTCCGGGTAACCACGGACGTGTCCGTGGTCACCAGGAAAGAATTGCATAGCCCATTCATATATATTTGAAGGTCCAATAATTGAGAGTAGAGAGGCAAAACAATTCAAATAATCTTGATGAATTTGACCAGTAAGCAAACAACAATCATACTATGATAAAAAATTCATCAAGATCTAATAATTGACATAGTTTTTCGAGAGAAAAATGAAGAGGGATGATTTTCACAATTCAATCAATATTTTGAAGCAATCATACAGGTATGCAACTTTTCAAGCCACACTCCGAGAATCAAGAATGTTTAGCTCATTTCGGAGTTCGCAAAAACGTTTTTCATCAAGTGGCTTGGTGAATATGCCGGCCAATTGTTTTTGTGTGTTGACATGTGAGATGGTTATGTCTCCTTTCATGGAATGGTCTCTCAAGAAATGATGTCTTATGTCTATGTGTTTAGTCCTTGAGTGCTCAACTGGATTGTGGGCTATTTTAATGGCACTCTCATTGTCACAAAGGAGAGGAATATGGTTCATATTGTAACCGTAATCCCTTAGAGTTTGTCGCATCCAAAGAAGTTGTGCACAACAACTCTCGGCTGCAACATACTCCGCTTCGGCTGTGGATAAAGCAATGGAATTTTGTTTCTTAGATGACCAAGAAACTAAAGATCTTCCTAGGAATTGGCATGTGCCAGAGGTGCTTTTTCTATCAACTTTGCACCCGGCATAATCTGCATCGGAGTAACCGATGAGATTGAATTTGGATCCTTTTGGGTACCACAGACCAAGGTTGGGTGTATGAACTAAATATCTCAAGATTCTTTTTACGGCTGTCAAGTGACATTCCTTAGGGTTGGCTTGAAATCTTGCACACAAACATACACTCAACATAATATCTGGCCTACATGCACATAAGTAAAGTAAAGATCCAATCATGGAGCGATATACCTTTTGGTCGACGCTCGGTCCATCTTCATTGAGATCCAAGTGGCCATTCGTAGCCATGGGAGTCTTTATGGGCTTTGCCTTGTCCATGCTAAACTTCTTGAGTATGTCCTGCGTGTACTTGGTTTGGCTTATGAATGTTCCCTCCTTTTGTTGCCGCACTTGGAATCCCAAGAAGTACTTCAATTCTCCCATCATTGACATTTCAAACCTGTCTGTCATAATTCTACTAAATTCTTCACAGAAAGATTGGTTAGTTGACCCAAAAATTATGTCATCAACATAGATTTGGCAAATAAAAAGATCATTATCCAGGTTTTTCGTGAATAGTGTATAATCTACTTTGCCAATCTGAAAGCCATTATCAATTAAAAAATCTCTAAGACACTCATACCAAGCTCTAGGAGCTTGTTTGAGGCCATAGAGAGCCTTACGCAGTTTATACACGTGGTCGGGGAACTCTTCGTCTTCAAATCCGGGTGGTTGCTCCACGTACACCTCTTCCTTGATCGGTCCGTTGAGGAAGGCGCTTTTCATGTCCATTTGGTACAGCTTGAAATCATGGTGAGTAGCATATGCAAGTAATATTCTAATTGATTCAAGCCTAGCTACTGGAGCAAAAGTCTCATCGAAATCCAAACCTTCGACTTGTGAGTAACCTTTGGCCACAAGTCGTGCCTTGTTTCTTGTCACCACCCCGTGTTCATCTTGTTTGTTGCGGAAGACCCACTTGGTGCCCACTATGTTTGCATTGGGTCTTTCCACAAGTTCCCAAACCTCGTTTCTCTTGAAGTTGTTCAACTCTTCTTGCATTGCCACCACCCAGTCCGGATCCTTCAATGCATCCTCAGTCCCACGTGGTTCCAAAAAGGAGACAAACGAGTAATGCTCGCAAAAATTAGCTATACGAGATCTAGTGGTTACTCCCTTTTGGATATCACCGATGATGTTGTCGATTGGGTGATCCTTTTGAGTGCGTTGGTGTACTCTTGGGTGTGGCACTTGGGGAGTTGATTGTTGGTGATCATTTTCTTCTCCCCCTGAGTGGTTGCCCTCGTTGATTTGTTGATCATATCCAAATTCTTGTGATTGATCTTGTATCAAGACTCCCCCTTGATTGTTGATCTCCTCTTGTGGTTCACTTTCCTCTTGTATTTGTGATGATGACTCTTGTGGACGAACTTCGCCTAGAGCCATTCTCTTCAATGCTTGGTAAGGAGCTTCTTCTTTACCTAATTCACATTGATCAACTTGCTCCTTTTGGGAGCCATTAGTTTCATCGAACACTACGTCACGTGCTACTTCAACAAGTCCGGAGGCCTTGTTGAAAACACGATAGGCGTAAGTGTTCGAATCATAGACAAGCAAGAAACCTTCATCGGATTTCAAAGCGAACTTTGAAGTCCTGGGCTTCTTGTTCAAAATATAGCAAGGAGAACCGAAAACTCGAAAATATGAAATGTTCGGTTTGTTACCGGTGAGTAGCTCATAGGAGGTTTTCTTTAGTAGTCGATGAAGGTAGAGTCGATTTGTGGCATGGCAAGCGGTGTTGATTGCTTCCGCCCAAAATCGATCCGAAGTCCTGTATTCATCGAGCATTGTTCTTGCCATCTCTATGAGCGTTCAGTTCTTCCTTTCGGCAACTCCGTTTTGTTGTGGAGAGTATGGTGCTGAGAATTCGTGCTTGATTCCTTCCTCATCAAGGTACTCCTCCACTTGTATGTTCTTGAACTCTGTGCCGTTGTCGCTCCGAATACTCTTGATTGATAGTGAGAACTCGTTTTGCGCTCGCTTGAAGAATTTCTTGAGTGTTCCTTGTGTTTCTGACTTGTCATGCAAAAAGAACACCCAAGTGAAGCGGGAAAAATCATCAATAATAACTAAACCGTATTTATTACCGCCGATGCTTATGTAAGCAATTGGACCAAACAAGTCCATATGAAGTAGTTCGAGCGGTCTTGTCGTGGTCATGATGTTCTTCGCGGGATGTTGTGCTCCAACTTGCTTCCCTGCTTGGCACGCGCTACAAGGCCTGTCTTTCTCAAACACAACATCTTTCAAACCTCGAATGTGATCGCCCTTGAGGAGTTTTTGAAGGTTCCTCATACCAACATGTGCCAGCTGTATATGCCACAGCCAACCCATGTTGGTCTTTGCAATCAAGCATGTGTCGAGTTCGGCTTTATCCTTGTTGAAGTCAACAAGGTAAAGCTTTCCCTTTAACATACCCTTGAATGCAACAGAACCATCACTTCTCCTTGAGATGGTCACACCCTTGTTAGTGAACAGACAATTATAACCTTTGTCACATAACTGAGATATGGACAGCAGGTTATAATCTAAAGATTCAACGTGTAAAACATGCGAAAGAGTATGTTCAGAGGATATTGCTATTTTACCGGTACCGAGGACCCTTCCTTGACTGTTATCCCCAAAGTAGATGCCTTCGTTTGGGTCCTTGTTTACTTCATACTCCACAAACATCCTCCTTTCTCTGGTCATGTGGTTGGTGCATCCACTGTCTAGCACCCATTTGGATCCACCGGAGGAGTAGGGCTGCAAAAACAAATTACGCCTTGGTTTTAGGTACCCAAGCTTGCTTGGATCCTTGGAGGTTAGTAACAATACATTTGGGCACCCACACATGGGATTTTGTGTTCCCATGGCGTGGCCCAGCATAATAAGCATACACTTTACCAACATTATTTTTCATTAATACATAAGAATCATCAAAGGTTTTAAACAAGAGTTGCTGTTGATTATGGGTCGGACTAGTCTGTGTGACCGGACTTGTCCGGATGACCGGACTTGTCCGGACCACATCCGGACTAGTCTGGTTTTCATGAGAGTTCAGGTTTTTAGTTTTCGAGTTACCAGGTTGTGAGGGTCCTCCCTTCACAAAGGTAATCCTTCTCTTGTTATTCTTATGATTTCCAGCTCTTTGCTTTCCATCATAAGAGTAACCAATGCCATACTTGACATTTGGAGGTCTTTGGACCAAATATGCACTACGTGCATAGTTGATCCTCTCCTTGTCAAATATTACACATTGGGTAGGATTTTTGTCCTTTGTGGAGGTAGAATTTTCCTTCAACCTGGTGTTAATTTTATCACATTTGCAAATATGAGCGATATTAGTTGAAGTGGGTTGAGAAGGTAGGCTTGAAGAGGAGGAAGGTTCACTAAGCTTGAGTGACTCAACCTGCACTTCAAGGATCTTGTTGACCTTGATTAGGTCATCAAGTTGATCCTTGATTGCAACGTTTGAGTTGGTTAACTCCAAGCAAGTTTTCTTGCTTGAAGCTAGCTCAAGCTCTAGTGAGTGGTTTCTCTCCTTTTCAAGAACTAGAAGATTGTCAAGTTCGACATGCTTCTCCTTTTGGGAGATAATCATGTCT
Organism: Tuctoria greenei; assembly: GCA_036927565.1. Taxonomy (NCBI): domain Eukaryota; kingdom Viridiplantae; phylum Streptophyta; class Magnoliopsida; order Poales; family Poaceae; genus Tuctoria; species Tuctoria greenei. The sequence continues at coordinate 11,209,882 of JAYESD010000011.1, read as the reverse complement.
TCTTGACGATCAATTAGCTCTTCCTTCTCAACAAGTTGGTTGAGTAAGAATTTCATTTTAGCAGCAGTTTTTCTATATAAACCAATTAGCATATCTTCATCATCACTATCTAGATCATCATCACTTGAGTAAGAATGCAAGGAAGGAGTTTTGATGTTTACCTTGCGTTTACCTTCCTTAGCCATGAGGCAAGTTCCATTTGCCTTCTTTGCACCGAGCGTGGGGAAGAGTGTGGGTTTCTTGGACATGCTTTCAATGGCTATGCTAGCCATTTCTTCTTCATCGGACGATGAGGACTCATCGTTTGAGTCCCACTCCTTTCCGATGTGTGCTTGTTCAGCTTGTTTCTTCTTCTTGAAGAATTTCTTCGGTTGAGGCTTGGACTCTTTACTCTTCTTCTTGTTGTCCTCATACGGGCAATCGACTATAAAGTGATTGTACTCACCACAATTATAGCATGCCCGCCTCATCTTCGGCTTTGTCTTCTCCTTGTATTTTCCTTCACTCGATTTTGTTCCTTGTCTTTTCTTCATAATTCTTTTGAACTTCTTCATGAACAAAATCATATCTTCTTCGTCCAGCTCGCTGCTTTCATCATCGCTGTCCTGCTCAAGCTGTGCTTCTCTTGCTTCTTTGGATAGAGGCTTGAGTGAGGACTTTAGGGCAACTCCCTTCTTCTTGGCTGATGTGAGGTCGGCTATTTCTTTTACGTGCTTGGCTTGCTTCTCCATCATCTCAAAGTTGATAATTTTGCCAAGCAGTTCATCCGGAGTCATTTTCTTGTACCCGGGACTTTCTCGGATCATAGAGCAAAGTGTGACGTTGCGAGGCATAAAGGCTCTAAGGATGAGCTTTACAACCTCGTGGTCATTCCACTTTTTGCTCCCATATGATCGAACCTTGTTCACAAGAGTCTTCAGTCTGTTGTACATGTCCTGGGGAGACTCATCTTCCTCAATTGCGAACCTTCCTAGTCCGCCTTCAATCATTTCAATCTTTGCCTCCCGCACATGTCGGTCACCTTCATGTGCTGTCTGTAGTGTGTCCCAGATTTCTTTGGCAATTTCCAATCCGTCCACCTTTGTGAATTCATCTCGACTTAGAGATGAGGTGATAACGGCTGCGGCTTGGGCATTCCTGTGGATGGCTTGCTCTTGACTTGGCGTGAGCTCTTCATCGTTATCAGGGATGTTTATTCCTGTGCACACAATATGCCATAAACTTGGGTTAAGGGAAATCAAGTGCATCTTCTTATTTTGCCTCCACATGGAGTAATCACTCCCATCGAAGTGTGGGGCTTTTCCGAGAGGAATAGATAGATAATGACTGCTGTTAGAATTTAAACGGTCATAATTAAAAGGATATCGGGAGTAGTCGGTGTGACTACTCCCCTTCTTCTTTTCTTCGACTTTAGATTTCCCTTTGGAAAGCGCTTTCTTTCTAAGGAGTGCTTTCAGCTCCAATGTCTCCTCATCATCATCATCGAAGTCTTGAATGGCTTCGAGATACTTTTCAAGCTTTTGGTGCTTGTCATTGTTCATTTCTTCCTGGTTGTTGATTTTCTGGACTTCCTTCATGTCCGACATGATCTCTTCGAGTGGTTGCACTCTTTCTTGAAGAACCTGCTCTGATACCAATTGAATGTAGGCCTAGAGGGGGGGTGAATATGCCTTTTTGAAATTTCTCGGTTCCTGTAGCACTTCAACAACAAGGTCAAAACCAGATATATCGGACTAGTCCGGTAAAGTGCGGACTAGTCCGGATTTCACGGGCTAGGTTGATCAAGTTAGGTCAATTTGATTGTTTCGTTGATGTTTGCAGCGGAAATATAAACTTTAATAACAGTTCAATAGTTGTATGTCAAGTTCTATTGCAAGTATGATTCTTGTTCAACTACTTAACTTGAATTCAACAAAATGAATCAAACCCTAGATAATGTTGATCAACTAGAATGATGAACACAAACGAACAAGACACAAGATTTATCCCGTGGTTCGGTTACCACGAAGGCAACCTACGTCCACGTTGAGGAGCCCACAAAAGGACCGGGTCTTCACCAACCCTTCCCTCGTCGGATCGCCACGAAGGCCAATCCTCTTCCACTAATCACACAGGGGTAAATCACCAAGTTGAAGGGGCGATCTCACAAGTTGAGAGCTCCCTTGATTACAAGTTTCAAGACCACCAATAACACACTTCAAAATATACAAATTGAGATACAAGAGTGTGTTAGAGATTCAAACCAAGAGCTCAATCGTGTGCCAAGTGCCCTCTCCAATGATCTACAAGTGATCTTCAATGGATTGATTGATTTTGCACTTAATTTCGTGGAGAGAGATGGTTTTTGAGTCTCTTGGGAGATGTGACGGCGCTAGGGTTCGAGAGAGGGTGAAAGTGGGCCGTGCACCTCTATTTATATGGGGTTTCTAAAAGTGACCGTTAGGGTTCAGAAAGATCGGACTAGTCCGTGGTGGTCACCAGATTAGTCCGGTGTGCTGTGTGTAGCAAACCCTAAGTGTCCAGGAATATCGGACTAGTCCGGTTGAAAACGGACTTGTCCGATTTAGCTACTGGAAAGCTTCGGACTATTCCGATTGCCATCGGACTTGTCCGGACATATGAAACCCTAAGTGTTTGGGATGACAAGTCCGCACTTGGAGGACTTGTCCGATTTAGATCAGTGTGTATATCGGACTAGTCCGTGTAGACACCGGACTTGTCCGAAGTGGATCAGAATGAATATCGGACTAGTCCGAGTCACAACGGACTTGTCCGATTTTGTGTGACTTGTGCATTGTGTTAAGGACTAGTCCGCATTGGAGAGGACTAGTCCGAAGTGGATCAGAAAGATATCGGACTAGTCCGGTGGAGACCGGACTTGTCCGATCTAGTGCAGAATGTGATATCGGACTAGTCCGGCTGATATCGGACTAGTCCGGTCCTGTATAACTTTGTGCATTGTATGTGTGTGCTTGAGAGTGATTGAGCTCTTGGGTTTGTTTCCTTAACACACTCTATACATAATAATCTACTATTTTCTTCTTCTTGAGCTCAAAATCACTTTGCTTCTCATTTCCCTTCTTTTTGGCATTTTGCTCATTTTTCATCATTTGCCTGCACTCATCTCAACAAAAGGATTAGGATCCCAATTGCTTGTCATAAATCATCCAAAACCCACAAGGGAGTCCTAGATGCACTTTCACCCTCAAAGCTCTCGATGCAAGGGCACAAAAGATATACGAGGAAGTTGTGGAATGCCACAGAGCTGCGGACCAGCGCCAAGGGGGTCTAATTACCTAACACAAGACTCTCCAGAAGCACCACCAGGAGCTTGACTTGGGCGAGGCCGAACTCGCCGAGAAGCGGAAGGACCTGAGCCAGAGAGAGGAGAAGCTCTCCCGGAAGCTGTCGGCGGGTGAGCAGAGCTTGGCGGACCGCCGCAAGAGATTTGAAGTGCGGTGTAAGCTCAAGGAGGACAGGCTCTGGGAACGGGAGCAAAGCCTCACCAAGCAAGAGGCCGACGTCTCCGCCAGAGAGGATACAGTTCGGGGCCAGGAGGAAGACCTGGCGGAGCATCGAAACTGTATCTTCCACAAGGAGTCGGAGCTCGCTGATCACCAGCGGCAGCTAGCCAAGAGCATCCAACAGCACGACATGGAGATTGAGCGTCTTGCAAAGGAGGGTGCGGATCTGGCAGCCACCAAGAGGGCTCTAGAGGAGTTGCGGAGCTCGAGAGCGGTCGAATCCCAGCGGGTGTGGGACTTCTTGGGACGGGCCGACGGAGCACTGACACCATTTGGCTTCAGCTCCATACGTCCTGTGACGCCCGGTTCCGAAAATGAACCAAGCTAACGCATATGTGTGCCCAGGATGTTCACCACACATACACGAGTGAAATCACAAAAGGGTATACAGAAAATTACCACAGCTCAAATTATTAAATAAGTATTCTTATTACACAATTCATTAAATCCTCGAATACAAGCTCTAATGAATATTAATGACAAGTTCAACTAATGCAGCGGAATAAACTAATTAAACAACTAAGCAAACTAAGCAACTATGCAGCATAAGCGACAGGGTATGTATATGCGCAGCTCCAATCAACACCACAGGCAAAGCTGACGGTAGACACGGCCTAGAACTCCGCATTATCGCCATTAAAATCCCAGTCCTGACCTGCAACTGTTGGGGTGGGGAATTGCAAGAGTGAGTACATGTCGTACTCAGCAAGTGTGGAAAGTATGACATGTGGCTGATTCAAATGACGACAATAATAATGGTAAAGTGCTGAAAAGTACGGTAAAACATTTGAAAAGCAATATATCTAATGTATGTGAAGTAAACCCATCATAATCATAAATGATATCATAATACCAAATCTGAATTCATTACCATCATCAAAAAAAAATTCCAGATTTCACCATTGCCAATAACCATATTCATTACCAGAGATTAATCCATAACCATCCATAACCATTATCAAACCATGACCATCCCAAATTCCAATTTCCCTCTAATCATGGAAGTTGTCCAGGTGCTCATAACCGGGAGCACGGCTATCATGATAGTTTTAGTTAACACTCTGCAGAGTTTGTACCTCTTTACCCACGTGTTCGTGATTTCATCACCCTTCGGCGACTAAGAACCTCCCTTATGCCCATGACCCGTCGGTCACATTACACACTTCCGTTGGTGTGTGGCCAAGAGATCACAAAATAGCCTTTACAAAGGGATTACTAGCCTATTTAGACCCCACTGAGGTTTCACCGGTGGCGATGTCTCCCGCAGAGCACATCTTCAACCAAGGGCCCCCTCTTGAGCCATTCGGATCCCAGGGTAGTCCCACCAATCATCAACAAACCCAATCCGACTACCCCTTCCCCGAGCATCCACAATGGTCCAAACAGCACTAGCAAAGCCCTAATTAATCAGCTACGCCGCACCCATAACTTGGCCTCGTGGTGGCACTGTAGTCCTGGCTTATTCTCGCATGAACCGGTCCTTAGATCTAAAGCAAGCAAACCACCGTAACATCCAACCCATCCACATACCAGGCTTGCTTAGATCACCCATTACCATACCATATTTAACTAGTTCATGTTAACCATAATCTCATCCATGCATAAATAAATTGAGTGATATAGTTGTTCCCATCCCAGTTGATTAAGCGAAGCAAAAGGGTAAAAACCCTTCCCGACTCTCTACCATAATTTCCAGGTGACAAGGGTGGTTTAACAAGTCTAGTAAACTTCCTACCATAGGATTCCCATCAATTTGACACAAGCATGCAGTTTTGCAAACAAAACATTTAATTTAAAACAGGATCAATATGCTTCAAGGACACTTGCCTTGCTCTTGCTGTTGATTAGGGTCAAAGCCTTCGAACTCTTGAGGTTGTAGATCCTCCGTGGCACTCTCTAGCGCAAATCCGTCTAATCCACACAATAAACATACAAAACAAGAAACACAATCAAAGAGTGCACAAATATTACTCAACATGACATGACATGCATGATTGATGCAATGCAAGGTAGAACTTGTTACTAGATTGCTTTTAATGATCACTAACTAGTTCTAATAGATTTTAACCAGTTTATACAGGTTTGGATTCGATTAGATCAAATTTTAGAATTAATTCAACACAATTTAACCAGAAAGATCGGACTAGTCCGCTTGGGACCGGACAAGTCCGCACTCTGCGAGATCAGCGGATTAGGGTTTTCTAGATCGACGTGAATTTGGAGATTAGGGGTTGAATTCACATAAGGAAAAGAGAATAGAGGGTATACCAGGTGTTTAGAACTCCAATGAACCAAGAAACTTGGAGGTAACACTTGGATCTTGATGATCTAGGGTTGGTGATGAACTTGGGGATGAATTGGTGGTGAAGGACGAAACTTGGTGGAGATCTTGATCCTCCTTCGTTTCCTCCTCTTCTTCTTCTTGTTTGGGATCTTCTCCTCCCTCCTTGATGGTGGCTCCCCACGAACTAGGGTTTGGGTGGGTGGAAAAGTGGCAAATAGATGTCAAACCAAGGGGTGGGGTTGTTTATATAGGGGTGGAGGCTAGGGTTAGATGGATTTCGAGTTTTGGGATGAGTAGAGGCCGGTTTAGAGTCCCACATGGGCCCTAAAAGAGTTGGGCACGACGTCCCTAGGCCCACTTGACGTGAAACCCAAGAAACAAGTCGTAAAACAAAAGGTCAATCTCGGAGTCACGAAATATCGGACAAGTCCGGACAGGACCGGACTAGTCCGAAGTCGTCCAGAGAGAAAATCGGACAAGTCTGGCCAAAAATCGGACAAGTCCGATCTTAGTCAGAAAGGAAAACGGACAAGTCCGCTGGAACACCGGACTAGTCCGGAAAAGTCCAGGGACTTAGCAAATTTTCAAGGATTCATGGAATATCGGACTAGTCCGCACAAAATCGGACAAGTCCGAAAGTTTCCAGAGCCAAAATCGGACTAGTCCGCAGCAAAAACGGACAAGTCCATTTTTAGTCAGAGAGAAATCGGACTAGTCCTCAGTAAAATCGGACTAGTCCGCACTTTCCTGCGTTTTAAGTGCGGTTTTGCTCCAAATCAATTTTAAATGCTCCGAATCGATTTTAAACTCGTTCCTCTTGTTGTGGGCTAATGTTAAACATGTATATGAGTGCATGTAGGGCATGATGCATGAAAATGAGGGTGTTACAAACCTACCCCCCCTTAAAATGAATCTCGCCCTCGAGATTCGACGCGGAAGAGAAGAGATGGGGAAATTCCTTCTTGAGATCGTCTTCTAGCTCCCAAGTTGCTTCTTTTTCTGTATGGTGCTTCCATTGGACTTTACACCATCGAATCACCTTGTTCCTTGTGACTCTCTCCTTGGTTTCCAAGATCTTGACCGGTTGCTCGGCATACGTCAAATCTTCCTCTAGTTCCAATTCTTCCATTGGCACTTGATCTTCCGGTACCCTCAAGCACTTCTTGAGCTGGGAAACGTGAAACACATCATGTACGTCTGAAAGATGAGCTGGCATCTCCAACTTATATGCTACTTCTCCTCTTTTGTCCAAAATCTTGAATGGTCCAATATAACGAGGTGCGAGCTTACCCCTTATGTTAAACCTCTTATGACCTCTCATTGGTGACACCTTGAGGTAAACAAAATCTCCTATTTCAAAGGCTAACTTCCTTCTCCTATTATCCGCATAGCCTTTTTGCCTTGATTGGGCAGCCCTCAAGTTTCCACGAATTATTTGGACTTGCTTTTCGGCTTCTTGCAACACATCCGGACCAAATACTTGAGTTTCTCCTGCCTCATTCCAGAATAAAGGTGTCCTACACTTCCTCCCATAAAGCGCTTCATATGGTGACATTTTCAAGCTTGCTTGGTAACTATTGTTGTATGAAAATTCCGCGTATGGCAAGCTTTTGTCCCAACTTTTCCCATGCTTTAAAGCACAAGCTCTTAACATGTCCTCCAAAATCTGATTGGTCCTCTCGGTTTGTCCATCCGTTTGAGGATGATATGCTGAACTAAAATTCAACCTCGTTCCCAAAGCTTCATGCAATTTTTGCCAAAATCTGGAGGTAAATTGAGAACCTCTATCCGAGACTATCTTCTTAGGGACTCCATGTCGACACACAATATGCTCCATGTATATTTCGGCCAATCGTGCAGCTGTATACTTGGTCTTCACAGGGACAAAATGAGCTGACTTGGTTAAGCGATCCACAATTACCCAAATTGAGTCATACCCGGACTGAGTACGGGGTAACCCAACTATGAAGTCCATACCAATTTCTTCCCACTTCCATTCCGGAATCTTCAACGGTTGCAATAATCCGGCTGGCCTTTGATGTTCCGCCTTGACTCGTTGGCACACATCACATAATGCTACATATTCAGCTATGTCCTTTTTCATGCTATCCCACCAATAACAAGTCTTCAAATCCTTGTACATCTTCGTACAACCAGGGTGAATTGAGTATGGCGAGTCATGTGCCTCCTTTAATATTGTCTCCCGAATATGCTTTACATTAGGCACAACGATTCTCTTTCCAAGCCATAAGGTACCATGTTCATCCTCGTCAAATCTGAATTCTCTCCCTTCTTCGATCCTTTCCTTGATTTCCTTGATATCCTCATCCGTGGTTTGTGCTTCTCGAATTTCTTGCTCTAAGGTTGGATTTAACTCCATCATCTCCATCTCATTTACAAACCCGAGGTTCAACCTTTCAAACTCCTTACATAACTCGAACGGTAACTCTCGAACGGTAAGTTGATGACTTACTCCTTTCCTACTCAAAGCATCGGCCACTACGTTGGCTTTTCCCGGATGATAGTTGATCCCCAAATCATAATCTTTGATGAGTTCCAACCATCTTCGTTGCCTCAAGTTCAGATCCGTTTGTGCGAAAATATACTTCAAACTCTTATGATCCGTATAAATTTCACACCTATGTCCAAGAATATAGTGTCTCCAAACCTTCAATGCATGTACCACGGCTGCTAGTTCAAGATCATGCGTGGGGTAATTCTGCTCATGTTTCTTCAATTGTCTCGCCGCATAGGCGACCACTTGACCTCCTTGCATCAATACACATCCAAGCCCTTGTCTTGATGCGTCACAATAAATGTCAAAACTCTTGCTTACATCTGGCAATACCAAAACTGGGGCTGTTGTCAACCGCTTCTTCAACTCCCCAAAACTCTCTTGACAAGCATGAGTCCATTGGAATGCCTTTCCCTTCGTTAGCAACTCCGTCATAGGCTTGGCTATCTTAGAAAAATCCTTGATAAACCGACGGTAATATCCAGCCATCCCAAGAAAACTCCTTATTTCCTTGACGTTTTGCGGTGGTTCCCACTTCAACACGTCTCTCACTTTTCCGGGGTCAACCGATACTCCTCCTCCTGAGATTATATGACCCAAAAATGGCACCTCTTTCAACCAAAACTGGCACTTGTTGAACTTGGCATACAATCGATGCTCCCTCAATTTCTGCAGCGTAAGCCTCAAGTGTTCCTCATGTTCCTTCTCATCCTTCGAGTAGATCATAATATCATCAATAAACACCACAACGAACTTATCTAAGTACTCCATGAAGACCTTATTCATGAGGTACATAAAGTAGGCAGGTGCATTTGTCAATCCAAAAGACATCACGGTGTACTCATAAGATCCATACCGTGTCCTAAAAGCTGTCTTGGGTATGTCCGATGGTCTAATCTTCATTTGAAAGTATCCCGACCTCAAGTCAATCTTAGAGAAGACACAAGCACCCTTCATCTGATCAAACAAGTCTTCTATGCGTGGCAAGGTGTACTTGTTCTTGATTGTTACCTCGTTGAGAGCTCGGTAATCCACGCACATCCTTTGGGATCCGTCCTTCTTGTCCACAAATAGAACGGGCGCTCCCCAAGGTGAAGAGCTTGGGCGAATAAAACCCTTCTCTAATTGCTCTTGAATTTGTTTCTTGAGCTCCGCTAATTCCATAGGAGGCATCCTATACGGCCTCTTAGCTATAGGTGCAGTTCCAGGTATTAAATCAATAACAAACTCAATGTCTCGATCGGGTGGCATACCTGGCAACTCATCCGGAAAAACATCCAAAAATTCACACACCACCGGAATCTCCTCAATTGCGACACCGTCTATATGATTCAATTCCAATTGCTTCGGTGCGGTTTGAGATGCTTCAAATTCTACAGTTATCCCTTCCTCATTGGTCAACTTCACTGTCTTTGTGGCACATTCAATAACCCCATTGTGCTTCCTCAACCAGTCCATACCAAGTATAATATCCAACCCTTGAGAATCTAAAACAATGAGGTTGGCGGAGAAGTCTACCCCCCTTATTCTAAGGCTTACTTTTGGACATACTATATTTGTCCTCATCTCTCCTCCAGGAGACTTAACCAACAGAGTAAACTTCATATGAGAGATAGGCAAACTATACTTGGCAACATACTTCGATGCAATGAATGAATGCGATGCTCCAGAATCAAATAACATAGTCGCGGGGTTGGAGTTGGCGAGAAACATACCAATGACCACATCATCCGCTTGTTGAGCATCCTCCGTAGAGACATGGTTCACGTTGCCACGAGCAAAATTCTGCTGTCCACGGCTTCCTTGTGGCTGTCCTCCATTAGGTCTTGGGTTTTGCCTCGATGCATTGCTTCCTTGACCAAGGCCCGACTTAGGACATTGATGTGCAAAGTGTCCAGCTTCTCCACAAGTATAACACTTCTTAACTCCACCAGAATTATTGGGACGAGCTTGGTTTTGAGCATTGGCTCCAGGAAAATCAGCACGAGGTGCATAAGGCGTCGGAGGCCTAGGTGCTTGCATGACAGGGCGCTGCTGCACAAACTGAGTTGGGCGCGGTGCATATCCAGGGCGCTGAGCAGGAATAGAGGAGCTGTAATTAGGCGCATTGGGTGGCGCAAAGCGAGGGCGCACATTACTTCCTTGTTGTTGTCCTTGATATGGCGCCTTCCTCTTGGTTTCTTGCTCCATCTCACGGATCTTGTTCTCAACCACAATTGCCTTGTCCACAAGCTTCTGAAAATTGACATAATCACAGTTGAGCAATTGCACTTGGATCGTATTGTTCAATCCCCTCATGAACAGGTATTGCTTCCGGCTGTCCCGGCTAACATCCTCAGGCGCATATCTTGAGAGTTGAGTGAACTTATTGAGATATTCACTCACGCTTGATTTTCCTTGTCTCAAGTTCTCAAATTCTTGCCTCTTCAAGAGCATAACACCTTCCGACACATAATGAGAACGGAAACTCTCCTTGAATTCCGCCCAGGTAATTCTCTCTTGGTTCTCATGAGCACTGCAATAAGAATCCCACCAATCTGCAGCTGCTCCAACGAGTTGATGAGAAGCAAATAGCACCTTCTCCCGGTCACTGCATTGGACAATGGCTAGCTTCTTCTCCACGGACTTGAGCCAATCATCAGCGTCCATAGGGTCAGCAGCTTGAGCAAAGGTTGGCGGCCTAGTCCTCATAAACTCTCCCAATCGGTTATGAGGAGGTGGGGGTGGCGGTGGAGGCATGTGGGGCTGATTGTTGATATTGCCAGCCTGCAGCTGTCCCATAGTCTGTATCATGGTCTGCATGAGCTGGTTTTGCATGGCCAATAGCTGCTCGATGTTGATAGCTCCCTGAGCAGGTCCTTGTCCATGGTCGTTTTGAGGCACTCCATTGTTCTCCTCTTCATCATTGCCATCCCTCTGGTTGCGAGTCCTCACCATCTGAAGAAAAGCAGTAGGTAAGAATTAGAAAACGCCCCAACTATATGCATCAAGGGATATGAAACTAAACAACTAGCTACACTAGTCTAGGTGGACATGGCAATGCTAAGGCATCCCAAAATCCTCTATTAAGCACACAAGCAAGCAATATATATAGCAAACAGCACTCCAAGCAAAAACACATTGATTCCTGAGTGCTCCTATGTGTTCTAAAGTGTCCATTCTATCTAGGCTGCATCCTACGGTCAACCTGGCTCTGATACCAATCTGTGACGCCCGGTTCCGAAAATGAACCAAGCTAACGCATATGTGTGCCCAGGATGTTCACCACACATACACGAGTGAAATCACAAAAGGGTATACAGAAAATTACCACAGCTCAAATTATTAAATAAGTATTCTTATTACACAATTCATTAAATCCTCGAATACAAGCTCTAATGAATATTAATGACAAGTTCAACTAATGCAGCGGAATAAACTAATTAAACAACTAAGCAAACTAAGCAACTATGCAGCATAAGCGACAGGGTATGTATATGCGCAGCTCCAATCAACACCACAGGCAAAGCTGACGGTAGACACGGCCTAGAACTCCGCATTATCGCCATTAAAATCCCAGTCCTGACCTGCAACTGTTGGGGTGGGGAATTGCAAGAGTGAGTACATGTCGTACTCAGCAAGTGTGGAAAGTATGACATGTGGCTGATTCAAATGACGACAATAATAATGGTAAAGTGCTGAAAAGTACGGTAAAACATTTGAAAAGCAATATATCTTATGTATGTGAAGTAAACCCATCATAATCATAAATGATATCATAATACCAAATCTGAATTCATTACCATCATCAAAAAAAAATTCCAGATTTCACCATTGCCAATAACCATATTCATTACCAGAGATTAATCCATAACCATCCATAACCATTATCAAACCATGACCATCCCAAATTCCAATTTCCCTCTAATCATGGAAGTTGTCCAGGTGCTCATAACCGGGAGCACGGCTATCATGATAGTTTTAGTTAACACTCTGCAGAGTTTGTACCTCTTTACCCACGTGTTCGTGATTTCATCACCCTTCGGCGACTAAGAACCTCCCTTATGCCCATGACCCGTCGGTCACATTACACACTTCCGTTGGTGTGTGGCCAAGAGATCACAAAATAGCCTTTACAAAGGGATTACTAGCCTATTTAGACCCCACTGAGGTTTCACCGGTGGCGATGTCTCCCGCAGAGCACATCTTCAACCAAGGGCCCCCTCTTGAGCCATTCGGATCCCAGGGTAGTCCCACCAATCATCAACAAACCCAATCCGACTACCCCTTCCCCGAGCATCCACAATGGTCCAAACAGCACTAGCAAAGCCCTAATTAATCAGCTACGCCGCACCCATAACTTGGCCTCGTGGTGGCACTGTAGTCCTGGCTTATTCTCGCATGAACCGGTCCTTAGATCTAAAGCAAGCAAACCACCGTAACATCCAACCCATCCACATACCAGGCTTGCTTAGATCACCCATTACCATACCATATTTAACTAGTTCATGTTAACCATAATCTCATCCATGCATAAATAAATTGAGTGATATAGTTGTTCCCATCCCAGTTGATTAAGCGAAGCAAAAGGGTAAAAACCCTTCCCGACTCTCTACCATAATTTCCAGGTGACAAGGGTGGTTTAACAAGTCTAGTAAACTTCCTACCATAGGATTCCCATCAATTTGACACAAGCATGCAGTTTTGCAAACAAAACATTTAATTTAAAACAGGATCAATATGCTTCAAGGACACTTGCCTTGCTCTTGCTGTTGATTAGGGTCAAAGCCTTCGAACTCTTGAGGTTGTAGATCCTCCGTGGCACTCTCTAGCGCAAATCCGTCTAATCCACACAATAAACATACAAAACAAGAAACACAATCAAAGAGTGCACAAATATTACTCAACATGACATGACATGCATGATTGATGCAATGCAAGGTAGAACTTGTTACTAGATTGCTTTTAATGATCACTAACTAGTTCTAATAGATTTTAACCAGTTTATACAGGTTTGGATTCGATTAGATCAAATTTTAGAATTAATTCAACACAATTTAACCAGAAAGATCGGACTAGTCCGCTTGGGACCGGACAAGTCCGCACTCTGCGAGATCAGCGGATTAGGGTTTTCTAGATCGACGTGAATTTGGAGATTAGGGGTTGAATTCACATAAGGAAAAGAGAATAGAGGGTATACCAGGTGTTTAGAACTCCAATGAACCAAGAAACTTGGAGGTAACACTTGGATCTTGATGATCTAGGGTTGGTGATGAACTTGGGGATGAATTGGTGGTGAAGGACGAAACTTGGTGGAGATCTTGATCCTCCTTCGTTTCCTCCTCTTCTTCTTCTTGTTTGGGATCTTCTCCTCCCTCCTTGATGGTGGCTCCCCACGAACTAGGGTTTGGGTGGGTGGAAAAGTGGCAAATAGATGTCAAACCAAGGGGTGGGGTTGTTTATATAGGGGTGGAGGCTAGGGTTAGATGGATTTCGAGTTTTGGGATGAGTAGAGGCCGGTTTAGAGTCCCACATGGGCCCTAAAAGAGTTGGGCACGACGTCCCTAGGCCCACTTGACGTGAAACCCAAGAAACAAGTCGTAAAACAAAAGGTCAATCTCGGAGTCACGAAATATCGGACAAGTCCGGACAGGACCGGACTAGTCCGAAGTCGTCCAGAGAGAAAATCGGACAAGTCTGGCCAAAAATCGGACAAGTCCGATCTTAGTCAGAAAGGAAAACGGACAAGTCCGCTGGAACACCGGACTAGTCCGGAAAAGTCCAGGGACTTAGCAAATTTTCAAGGATTCATGGAATATCGGACTAGTCCGCACAAAATCGGACAAGTCCGAAAGTTTCCAGAGCCAAAATCGGACTAGTCCGCAGCAAAAACGGACAAGTCCGTTTTTAGTCAGAGAGAAATCGGACTAGTCCTCAGTAAAATCGGACTAGTCCGCACTTTCCTGCGTTTTAAGTGCGGTTTTGCTCCAAATCAATTTTAAATGCTCCGAATCGATTTTAAACTCGTTCCTCTTGTTGTGGGCTAATGTTAAACATGTATATGAGTGCATGTAGGGCATGATGCATGAAAATGAGGGTGTTACACGTCCGGCCAACCCAGTACAGGAGCTAGATGAAGCGCTGACAGCTCTTAGCTCCGCTGGTGGCAAACTCGACGCAGTGGTTGACGTCGTTGCGGACCAGCTAGAGACGGAGGGGAGGTCCTTGGCCAAGACTGTCGCCGAGTACGTGCTAACGTGTTATCGGAGCCGGGACCCCCACTTCCCCTGAGTCCGGCGGTCGAAGGGCTGATCAAGGAAGAGCTGGATGCTGTCTGGGAGAGCGTTCAGGAGGCCGCTCAATCTGTAGCCTCAGCTATCCGTAGGACTTAGGCCTTTCCTTTCTTGCTCCCGCCTGTATGCTTCCAATTTTGTAAGATGATCTTTCAATGAATGAAGTCCTCTTGATCTTTGTATTTGATATTTTTGTGTCATGCCCCTTGTAGATGTACGTAATTTTGATTGTGTACATGTACCAAGAGGAACTCACCTTGTTTCGGGGACATCGACCCCCCGAGGTTGTCGGGGCTTAGGAGCTCCAGCGACACCCATTGTCAGTGTGAGATGTCGACGCCGGGCCCCCTAGGGTTGTTAGAGCTTAGGAGCTTTGGCAACACCCATTGTCTATGTAGGAGACGTCACCGCCGAGCTCCCTGGGGTTGCCCGAGCCTAGGAGCTCCGGCAACACCCATGATCAACATAGGACGCCTGCGCCGTTCCCCCTGTAATTGCCAGAGCTCAGAAGCTCTGGCGACGCCTGTTGTTGATGTAGAGGACACCGACAACGGGCCCCCGAGCCCACTCTCGGTGGAGTGGCCGTTCGACATTGGTGGTACGGGAGTGGCTTTACTTAGCATTGTAACCTTAGGAATTTGCACACATGACAGATAAAAGGTAATTCCGCTCTCCAGTCAATCTTCTACCCATGCTCTATTAGTGTTGTTTGTCTTACGATCCGTTGCCGTCGTGGGGGGCTTGATTAACTCAGGGCCCCCGTACCCGGATCTTGTTACCCAACACACATGAGGAGTGGGTTCGGAGGTTCCGGACACTTAGCAAGTACCTCAAGTGACCCACCGGCAAACGGACAGCAACGCTCCCACTATTGCAGAGACGAAGGGAAAAACTGACCGCACCCATGCTAGATGATGAGGTAATGGCAAATGCGTGACATCATTCATAAGAACTAAAGATAATTTCAAATGAACAAGGCATCTCAGGGTAGGGCAAACATCTTTTCATTATAACGCTCATAGGAGAGAACAGACTTTACAGGAGGAACGACTCGACCTGGGCGACAGGGAGCTGAGTGTACCTTCTCAGGGTACTGGACCGTGCCGAGCAAGGCAGACACTCGGAGCTCATCCCCCTGACCTTCGTTAACCCAAGTGTTGTCTCTAGACACTATGATCTCTTTATAACAAAATAAAATAAAATTCCCTTCCACTGGCTATGGATAAAACTTACGGAGGTGTTCGATATTCCATGGGTTGGGCATTGGTTGCCCATCCTCCGTAGCTAGGCGAACGCACCTGGGGCGACAAACTTCTGTGACCCGGAAGGGACCCTCCCAACTGGGTGAGATATTGTTTGTCCCCTCACGGTAAAGTAGACGTCGCAGGACCAAGTCGTTCACCTTGAGCTCCCTACTGCGCATGGTCCGCTGATGGTAGCGTCAGAGTGCTTGCCTATATCGTGCGTTTCGGAGGGCTGCTCGTATGCGTCCCTCATTGACGAGGTCCATACCTTCACACCTGAACTGGTCCTCGGTGGCTTCGTCGTACATCCGGACACGAGGAGAGCCCATGGTAATCTCTGGGGGAAGGATGGCCTCCGCCCTGTACACCAGGAAGTAGGGCGTTTCTCCTGTAGCCCGGCTGGTTGATGTCCGGCTAGCCCACAACACATATGGCAGCTCATCCACCCAGTTTTCACCATGCCCCTCGAGGCTTGAGTATGTACGAGTCCTAAGGCCCTTGAGAATCTCAGCGTTTGCTCTCTCTACCTGCCCATTTATTTTGGGGTGAGCAACAGAGGTATAACAAACTTGGATTCCAAGGTCTTCGCAGTATTCTTGGAATGTTGCGCTCGTGAACTGGGTCACATTATGTAACACCCTCATTTTCATGCATCATGCCTTGCATACATTCATATACATGTTTAACATTAACCCATAACAAGAGGAACAAGTTTAAAATTGATTTGGAGCAAAACCGCACTTAAAAATGTAGGAAAGTGCGGACTAGTCTGGTTTTGCTGAGGACTAGTCCGATTTCTCACTCGCTAAAAACGGACTTGTCCGTTTTTGCTGTGGACTAGTCCGATTCTGCCCCTAGAAACTTTCGGACTTGTCCGATTTTGTGCGGACTAGTCCGATATTCCATGAATCCTTGGAAATTTGCTAAGTCCCTAGACTTTTCCGGACTAGTCCGGTGTTCAAGTGGACTTGTCCGTTTTCCTTTCTGTTCAAATTCGGACTTGTCCGATGTTTGGCCAGACTTGTCTGATTTTCTCTCTGGACGACTTCGGACTAGTCCGGTCCTTTCCGGACATGTCCGATATTTCGCGACTCCGAGTTGATCTTTTGTTTTACGACTTGTTTCTTGGGTTTCACGTTAAGTGGGCCTAGGTACGTCGTGCCTAACTCTTTTAGAGCCCATGTGGGACTCTAAACCGGCCTCTACTCATCCCAAAACTCAAAATCCATCTAACCCTAGCCTCCACCTCTATATGAATAGCCCCACCCCTTCGTTTGACATCTATTTGCCACTTTTCCACCCACCCAAACCCTAGTTCGTGGGGAGCCACCATCAAGGAGGGAGGAGAAGATCCCAAGCAAGAGGAAGAAGAGGAGGAAATGAAGGAGGATCAAGATCTCCACCAAGTTTCGTCCTTCACCACCAATTCATCTCCAAGTTCATCACCAACCCTAGATCATCAAGATCCAAGTGTTACCTCCAAGTTTCTTGATTCATTGGAGTTCTAAACACCTGGTATACCTTCTATTCTCTTTTCCTTACGTGAATTCAACCCCTAATCTCCAAATTCGTGTCGATCTAGAAAACCCTAATCTGCCGATCTCGTCAAGTGCGGACTTGTCCGGTCCCTAGCGGACTAGTCCGATCTTCCTGGTTAAATTGTGTTGAATTGACTCTAAAATTTGATCTAATCGAATCCAAACCTGTATAAACTTGTTAAAAGCTATTAGAACTAGTTAGTTATCATTAAAAGCAATCTAGTAACAAGTTCTACCTTGCATTTGCATCGATCATGCATGTCATGTCATATTGAGTAATATTTGTGCACTCTTTGATTGTGTTTCTTATCTTGTATGTTTATTATGTGGATTAGACGGATTTGCGCTAGAAAGTGCCGCGGAGGATCTACAGCACCAGGAGTTTGAAGGCTTTGACCCTAATCAACAGCAAGAGCAAGGCAAGTGTCCTTGAAGCATATTGATCCTGTTTTTTAAAATAAATGTATTGTTTGCAAAATTGCATGCTTGTGTCAATTTGATGGGAACCCTATGGTAGGAAGTTTACTAGTTTTGTTTGACCACCCTTGTCACCTGGAATTTATGGTAGAGAGTCGGGAAGGGTTTTTACCTTTTTGCTTCGCTTAATTAATTGGGATGGAAAACAACACTACACATTTAATTATGTATTAATGATATTCTTGATAATGTGAACTGGTCGATAAGGTATGGTAATGGGTGATCTAAGCAAGCCTGGAATGTGGATGGGTTGGATGTTATGGTGGTTTGCTTGCTTTAGATCTAAGGATCGGTTCATGCGAGAATAAGCCAAGACTACAGTGCCACCACGAGGCCAAGTATGGGTGCGGCGTAGATGATTAATTAGGGCTTTGCTAGTGCTGTTTGGACCATTGTGGATGCTCGGGGAAGGGGTAGTCAGATTGGGTTTGTTGATGATTGGTGGGACTACCCTGGGATCCGAATGGCTCAAGAGGGGGCCCTTGGTTGAAGATGTGCTCAGTTGGAGGCATCGCCACCGGTGAAACCTCAGTGGAGTCTAAATAGGCTAGTAATCCCTTTGTAAAGGCTATTTTGTGATCTCTTGGCCACACACCAACGGAAGTGTGTAATATGACTGACGGGTCATGGGCATAAGGGAGATTCTTAGTCGCCAAAAGGATGATGAAATCACGAACACGTGGGTAAAGAGGTACAAATTCTGCAGAGTTAATTAAAACTATCATGATAGCCGTGCTCCCGGTTATGAGCACCTGGACAACTTCCATGATTAGAGGGAAATTGGAATTTGGGATGGTTATGGTTTGGTAATGGTTTGATAACAATTATGGATTTAATTTCTGGTATTGAATATGGTTATTGGCAATGGTGAAATCTAGACATTGATGATGGTAATGAATTCAGTTTGGTATTATGGTATTATTTATGATTATGATGGGTTTACTTCACATACATATAATATGTTGCTTTTCAAATGTTTTACTGTACTTTTCAACACTTTGCCATTATTATTGTCGTCATTTGAATCAGCCACATGTCATACTTTCCACACTTGCTGAGTACGACATGTACTCACTCTTGCAATCCCCCCCCCCCCAACAGTTGCAGGTCAGGATTGGGAGTTTAATGGTGATAGTGCGGAGTTCTAGGCCGTGTCTACCGTCAGCTTTGCTTGTGGTGTTGATTGGAGCTGCGCATACATACCCTGTCGCTTATGCTGCATAGTTGCTTAGATTGCTTAATTTGTTTATTTCCGCTGCATTAGTTGAACTTGTCATTAATATTCATTAGAGCTTGTATTCGAGGATAATATGGTTTGTGTAATAAAATTTGATAATTAATCTTGTTCTGTGGTAAGTTGCTGTATACTCTTTTGTGATTGCACTCGTGTATGTGTGTTGAACATCCTGGGCACACATATGCGTTAGCTTGGTTCAGTTTTTCGGAACCGGGCGTCACAGATTGGTATCAGAGCCACAGGTTGACCGTAGGATGCAGCCTAGATAGAATGGACACTTTAGAGCACATAGGAGCACTCAGGAATCGATGTGTTTTTGCTTGGAGTGCTGTTTGCTATATATATTGTTTGCTTGTGTGCTTAATAGAGGATTTTGGGATGCCTTAGCATTGCCATGTCCACCTAGGCTAGTGTAGCTAGCTGTTTAGTTTCATATCCCTTGATGCATATAGTTGGGGACGTTTTCTAATTCTTACCTCCTGCTTTTCTTCAGATGGTGAGGACTCGCAACTAGAGGGATGGCAATGATGAAGAGGAGAACAATGGAGTGCCTCAGAACAACAATGGGCAAGGACCTACTCAGGGAGGTATCAACATCGAGCAGCTATTGGCCATGCAAAACCAGCTCATGCAGACCATGATACAGACTATGGGACAGCTGCAGGCTGGCAATATCAACAATCAGCCCCACATGCCTCCACCGCCACCCCCGCCTCCTCATAACCGGTTGGGAGAGTTTATGAGGACTAGGACGCCAACCTTTGCTCAAGCCGCAAACCCTATGGATGCGGATGATTGGCTCAAGTCTGTGGAGAAGAAGCTAGCTATTGTCCAATGCAGTGACCGGGAGAAGGTCTTGTTTGCTTCTCATCAACTCGTTGGAGCAGCTGCGGATTGGTGGGATGCTTATTGCAATGCTCATGAGAACCAAGAAAGAATCACTTGGGCCGAATTCAAGGAGAATTTTCGTTCTCATTATGTGCTCGAGGGTGTTATGATCTTGAAGAGGCAAGAATTTGAGAATTTGAGGCAAGGAAGATCAAGCGTGAGTGAATATCTCAATAAGTTCACTCAACTCTCAAGGTATGCGCCTGAGGATGTGAGTCGGGACAGTCGGAAGCAATACTTGTTCATGAGGGGCTTGAACAATGAGATCCAAGTGCAACTACTCAACTGCGATTATGCCAATTTTCAGAAACTTGTGGACAAAGCAATTGTGGTTGAGAACAAGATCTGTGAGATGGAGCAAGAAATCAAGAGGAAGGCGCCGTATCAAGGACAACAACAAGGAAGTAATGTGCGCCCTCGCTTTGCGCCACCCAATGCGCCTTATTACAGCTCCTCTATTCCTACTCAGCGCCCTGGTTATGCACCGCGCCCAACTCAGTTTGTGCAGCAACGCCCTGTCATGCAAGCACCTAGGCCTTCGATGCCTTATGCACCTCGTGCTGATTTTCCTGGAGCCAATGCTCAAAACCAAGCTCGTCCCAACAATTCAGGTGGAGTTAAGAAGTGTTATACTTGTGGAGAAGCTGGACACTTTGCGCATCAATGTCCTAAGTCGGGCATTGGTTAAGGAAGCAATGCACCGAGGCAAAACCCGAGACCTAATGGAGGACAACCACAAGGAAGTCGTGGACAGCAGAATTTTGCTCGTGGCAACGTGAACCATGTCTCTACGGAGGATGCTCAACAAGCGGATGACGTGGTCATTGGTATGTTTCTCGCCAACTCCAACCCCACGACTATGTTATTTGATTCTGGAGCATCGCATTCATTCATTGCATCGAAGTATGTTGCCAAGTATAGTTTGCCTATCTCTCATATGAAGTTTACTCTGTTGGTTAAGTCTTCTGGAGGAGAGATGAGGACAAATATAGTATGTCCAAAAGTAAGCCTTAGAATAAGGGGGGTAGACTTCTCCGCTAACCTTATAGTTTTGGATTCTCAAGGATTGGACATTATACTTGGTATGGACTGGTTGAGGAAGCACAATGAAGTTATTGAGTGCGCCACAAAGACGGTGAAGTTGACTAATGAGGAAGGGATCACCGTAGAATTTGAAGCATCTCAAACCGCACCGAAGCAATTGGAGCTGAATCATATGGACGGTGCCGCAATTGAGGAGATTCCGGTAGTGTGTGAATTTTTGGATGTGTTTCCAGATGAGTTGCCAGGTATGCCACCTGATCGAGACATTGAGTTTGTTATTGATTTATTACCTGGAACTGCACCTATAGCTAAGAGGCTGTATAGGATGCCTCCTGTGGAATTAGCGGAGCTCAAGAAGAAAATTCAAGAGCAATTAGAGAAGAGTTTTATTCGCCCAAGCTCTTCACCTTGGGGAGCGCCCGTTCTATTTGTGGACAAGAAGGATGGATCCCAAAGGATGTGCGTGGATTACCTAGCTCTCAACGAGGTAACAATCAAGAACAAGTACACCTTGCCCCGCATAGAAGACTTGTTTGATCAGATGAAGGGTGCTTGTGTCTTCTCTAAGATTGACTTGAGGTCGGGATACTTCCAAATGAAGATTAGACCATCGGACATACCCAAGACAGCTTTTAGGACACGGTATGGATCTTATGAGTACACCGTGATGTCTTTTGGATTGACAAATGCGCCTGCCTACTTTATGTACCTCATGAATAAGGTCTTTATGGAGTACTTAGATAAGTTCATTGTGGTGTTTATTGATGATATTATGATCTACTCGAAGGATGAGAAGGAACATGAGGAACACTTGAGGCTTACGCTGCAGAAATTGAGGGAGTATCAATTGTATGCCAAGTTCAACAAGTGCCAGTTTTGGTTGAAAGAGGTGCCATTTTTGGGTCATATAATCTCAGGAGGAGGAGTATCGGTTGACCCCGGAAAAGTGAGAGACGTGTTGAAGTGGGAGGCGCCACAAAATGTCAAGGAAATAAGGAGTTTTCTTGGGATGGCTGGATATTACTGTCGATTTATCAAGGACTTTTCCAAGATAGCCAAGCCTATGACGGAGTTGCTAATGAAGGGAAAGGCGTTCCAATGGACTGAAGCTTGTCAAAACAGTTTTGAGGAGTTGAAGAAGAGGTTAACAACAGCCCCAGTTTTGGTATTGCCGGATGTAAGCAAGAGTTTCGACATCTATTGTGATGCATCAAGACAAGGACTTGGGTGTGTATTGATGCAAGAAGGTCAAGTGGTCGCCTATGCATCAAGACAATTGAAGAAACATGAGCAGAATTACCCCACACATGATCTTGAACTAGCAGCCGTGGTACACGCATTGAAGATTTGGAGACACTATATTCTTGGACATAGGTGTGAAATTTACACGGATCACAAGAGTCTTAAGTATATTTTCACACAGACAGATCTGAATTTGAGGCAACGAAGATGGTTGGAGCTCATCAAGGATTATGATGTGGGAATCCACTATCATCCGGGAAAAGCCAATGTAGTGGCCGATGCTTTGAGTAGAAAAGGAGTAATTCATCAACTCACGGTTCGAGAGTTACCATTCGAGTTATGTAAGGAGTTTGAACGGTTGAACCTCGGGTTTGTAAATGAGACGGAGATGATGGAGTTAAACCCAACCTTGGAGCAAGAAATTCGAGAGGCCCAAACCACAGATGAAGAGATCAAGGAAATCAAGGAAAGGACTCAGGAAGGGAGAGAATTCAGATTTGATGAAGACGAATATGGTACCTTATGGCTTGGAAAGAGAATCGTTGTGCCTAATGTAAAACATATTCGGGAGACAATATTAAAGGAGGCACATGACTCGCCTTACTCGATTCACCCCGGATGTATGAAGATGTACAAGGACTTGAAGGCTTGCTATTAGTGGGATAGCATGAAAAAGGACATAACTGAATATGTGGCATTGTGTGATGTGTGTCAACGAGTCAAGGCGGAACATCAAAGGCCAGCTGGACTACTACAACCATTAAAGATTCCGGAATGGAAGTGGGAAGAAATTGGTATGGACTTCATAGTTGGGTTACCACGTACTCAGTTCGGGTATGGCTCTATTTGGGTAATTGTGGATCGCTTAACCAAGTCGGCTCATTTTGTCCCTGTGAAGACCAAATATACAGCTGCACGATTGGCCGAAATATACATGGAGCATATTGTGTGTCGACATGGAGTCCCTAAGAAGATAGTCTCGGATAGAGGTTCTCAATTTACCTCCAGATTTTGGCAAAAATTGCATGAAGCTTTGGGAACGAGGTTGAATTTTAGTTCAGCATATCATCCTCAAACGGATGGACAAACCGAGAGGACCAATCAGATTTTGGAGGACATGTTAAGAGCTTGTGCTTTAAAGCATGGGAAAAGTTGGGACAAAAGCTTGCCATACGCGGAGTTTTCATACAACAATAGTTACCAAGCAAGCTTGAAAATGTCACCATATGAAGTGCTTTATGGAAGGAAGTGTAGGACACCTTTATTCTGGAACGAGGCAGGAGAAACTCAAGTATTTGGTCCGGACGTGTTGCAAGAAGCCGAAAAGCAAGTCCAAATGATTCGTGAAAACTTGAGGGCTGCCCAATCAAGACAAAAAGGCTATGCGGACAATAGGAGAAGGAAACTAGCCTTTGAAGTGGGAGATTTTGTTACCTCAAGGTGTCACCAATGAGAGGTCATAAGAGGTTTAACATAAGGGGTAAGATCGCACCTCGTTATATTGGACCATTCAAGATTTTGGACAAAAGAGGAGAAGTAGCGTATAAGTTGGAGATGCCAGCTCATCTTTCAGACGTACATGATGTCTTTCATGTTTCCCAGCTCAAGAAGTGTTTGAGAGTACCGGAAGAACAAGTGCCAATGGAAGAATTAGAACTAGAGGATGATTTGACGTATGCCGAGCAACCGGTCAAAATCTTGGAAACTAAGCAGAGGGTCACAAAGAACAAGGTCATTAGATGGTGTAAAGTTCAATGGAAGCACCACACAGAAAAAGAAGCGATGTGGGAATTAGAAGATGATCTCAAGAAGGAATTTCCCTATCTCTTCTCTTCCGCGTCGAATCTCGAGGGCGAGATTCATTTTAAGGGGGGTAGGTTTGTAACACCCTCATTTTCATGCATCATGCCTTGCATACATTCATATACATGTTTAACATTAACCCATAACAAGAGGAACAAGTTTAAAATTGATTTGGAGCAAAACCGCACTTAAAAATGTAGGAAAGTGCGGACTAGTCCGATTTTGCTGTGGACTAGTCCGATTCTGCCCCTGGAAACTTTCGGACTTGTCCGATTTTGTGCGGACTAGTCCGATATTCCATGAATCCTTGGAAATTTGCTAAGTCCCTGGACTTTTCCGGACTAGTCCGGTGTTCGAGCGGATTTGTCCGTTTTCCTTTCTGTTCAAATTTGGACTTGTCCGATGTTTGGCCAGACTTGTCCGATTTTCTCTCTGGACGACTTCGGACTAGTCCGGTCCTTTCCGGACATGTCCGATATTTCGCGACTCCGAGTTGATCTTTTGTTTTACGACTTGTTTCTTGGGTTTCACGTTAAGTGGGTCTAGGTACGTCGTGCCTAACTCTTTTAGAGCCCATGTGGGACTCTAAACCGGCCTCTACTCATCCCAAAACTCGAAATCCATCTAACCCTAGCCTCCACCTCTATATGAACAGCCCCACCCCTTGGTTTGACATCTATTTGCCACTTTTCCACCCATCCAAACCCTAGTTCGTGGGGAGCCACCATCAAGGAGGGAGGAGAAGATCCCAAGCAAGAGGAAGAAGAGGAGGAAACGAAGGAGGATCAAGATCTCCACCAAGTTTCGTCCTTCACCACCAATTCATCTCCAAGTTCATCACCAACCCTAGATCATCAAGATCCAAGTGTTACCTCCAAGTTTCTTGATTCATTGGAGTTCTAAACACCTGGTATACCTTCTATTCTCTTTTCCTTACGTGAATTCAACCCCTAATCTCCAAATTCACGTCGATCTAGAAAACCCTAATCTGCCGATCTCGTCAAGTGCGGACTTGTCCAGTCCCTAGCGGACTAGTCCGATCTTCCTAGTTAAATTGTGTTGAATTGACTCTAAAATTTGATCTAATCGAACCCAAACCTGTATAAACTTGTTAAAAGCTATTAGAACTAGTTAGTTATCATTAAAAGCAATCTAGTAACAAGTTCTACCTTGCATTTGCATCGATCATGCATGTCATGTCATATTGAGTAATATTTGTGCACTCTTTGATTGTGTTTCTTGTCTTGTATGCTTATTATGTGGATTAGACGGATTTGCGCTAGAAAGTGCCGCAGAAGATCTACAACACCAGGAGTTTGAATGCTTTGACCCTAATCAACAGCAAGAGCAAGGCAAGTGTCCTTGAAGCATATTGATCCTGTTTTTTAAAATAAATGTATTGTTTGCAAAATTGCATGCTTGTGTCAATTTGATGGGAACCCTATGGTAGGAAGTTTACTAGTTTTGTTTGGCCACCCTTGTCACCTGGAATTTATGGTAGAGAGTCGGGAAGGGTTTTTACCTTTTTGCTTTGCTTAATTAATTGGGATGGAAAACAACACTACACATTTAATTATGTATTAATGATATTCTTGATAATGTGAACTGGTCGATACGGTATGGTAATGGGTGATCTAAGCAAGCCTGGAATGTGGATGGGTTGGATGTTATGGTGGTTTGCTTGCTTTAGATCTAAGGACCGGTTCATGCGAGAATAAGCCAGGACTACAGTGCCACCATGAGGCCAAGTATGGGTGCGGCGTAGCTGATTAATTAGGGCTTTGCTAGTGCTGTTTGGACCATTGTGGATGCTCGGGGAAGGGGTAGTCGGATTGGGTTTGTTGATGATTGGTGGGACTACCCTGGGATCCGAATGGCTCAAGAGGGGGCCCTTGGTTGAAGATGTGCTCAGTTGGAGTCATCGCCACCGGTGAAACCTCAGTGGGGTCTAAATAGGCTAGTAATCCCTTTGTAAAGGCTATTTTGTGATCTCTTGGCCACACACCAACGGAAGTGTGTAATATGACTGACGGGTCATGGGCATAAGGGAGATTCTTAGTCGCCAAAAGGGTGATGAAATCACGAACATGTGGGTAAAGAGGTACAAACTCTGCAGAGTTAATTAAAACTATCATGATAGCCGTGCTCCCGGTTATGAGCACCTGGACAACTTCCATGATTAGAGGGAAATTGGAATTTCGGATGGTTATGGTTTGGTAATGGTTATGGTTTGATAACAGTTATGGATTTAATTTCTGGTATTGAATATGGTTATTGGCAATGGTGAAATCTGGACTTATTGATGATGGTAATGAATTCAGTTTGGTATTATGGTATTATTTATGATTATGATGGGTTTACTTCACATACATATATTATGTTGCTTTTCAAATGTTTTACTGTACTTTTCAGCACTTTGCCATTATTATTGTCGTCATTTGAATCAGCCACATGTCATACTTTTCACACTTGCTGAGTACGACATGTACTCACTCTTGCAACCCCCCCCCCCCCCCCCAACAGTTGCAGGTAAGTATTGAGAGTTTAATGGTGATAGTGCGGAGTTCTAGGCCGTGTCTACCGTCAGCTTTGCCTGTGGTGTTGATTGGAGCTGCGCATACATACCCTGTCGCTTATGCTGCATAGTTGCTTAGATTGCTTAATTAGTTTATTTCTGCTGCATTAGTTGAACTTGTCATTAATATTCATTAGAGCTTGTATTCGAGGATAATATGGTTTGTGTAATAAAATTTGATAATTGCGGCACCGTCCATATGATTCAACTCCAATTGCTTCAGTGCGGTTTGAGATGCTTCAAATTCTATGATGATCCCTTCTTTGTTGGTCAACTTCACCGTCTTCGTGGCACACTCAATAACTTCATTGTGCTTCCTCAACCAGTCCATACCAAGTATAATGTCCAACCCTTGAGAATCCAAAACAATGAGGTTGGCGGAGAAGT
This sequence comes from Tuctoria greenei, assembly GCA_036927565.1. NCBI lineage: Eukaryota > Viridiplantae > Streptophyta > Magnoliopsida > Poales > Poaceae > Tuctoria > Tuctoria greenei. Next base: position 11,182,852 of record JAYESD010000011.1, on the reverse strand, counting down.
CTAGCCCCCTTATTCTAAGGCTTACTTTTGGACATACTATATTTTTTCTCATCTCTCCTCCAGGAGACTTAACCAATAGAGTAAACTTCATATGAGAGATAGGCAAACTATACTTGGCAACATACTTTGATGCAATGAATGAATGCGATGCTCTAGAATCAAATAACATAATCGCGGGGTTGGAGTTGGCGAGAAACATACCAATGACCACGTCATCCGCTTGTTGAGCATCCTCCATTGAGACATGGTTCACGTTGCCACGAGCGAAATTCTGCTGTCCACGGTTCCCTTGTGGCTGTCCTCCATTGGGTCTTGGGTTTTGCCTTGGTGCATTGCTTCCTTGACCAATGCCTGACTTAGGACATTGATGCGCAAAGTGTCCAACTTCTCCACAAGTATAACACTTCTTAACTCCACCAGAATTATTGGGACGAGCTTGGTTTTGAACATTTGCACCAGGAAAATTAGCGCGAGGTGCATAAGGCATTGGAGGCCTAGGTGCTTGCATAACAGGGCGCTGGTGCACAAACTGAGTTGGGCGCGGTGCATAACCAGGGCGTGGAGCAGGCGCAGAAGGGCTGAAGTAAGGCACATTGGGCGGTGCAAAGCGAGGGCGCACAATACTTCCTTGCTGTTGTCCTTGATATGGCGCCTTCCTCTTGATTTCTTGCTCCATCTCACGGATCTTGTTCTCAACCACAATTGCTTTGTCCACAAGCTTCTGAAAATTTGCATAGTCACAATTGAGTAGTTGCACTTGGATTTCATTGTTCAAGCCCCTCATGAACAAGTATTGCTTCTGGCTGTCCCGACTAACATCCTCAGGCACATATCTTGAGAGTTGAGTGAATTTATTGAGATATTCACTCACGCTTGATCTTCCCTGCCTTAAGTTCTCAAATTCTTGCCTTTTCAAGATCATAACACCTTCCGGAACGTAATGAGAACAGAAACTCTCCTTGAATTATGCCCAAGTAATTCTCTCTTTGTTCTCATGAGCATTGCAATAAGAATCCCACCAATCCGCAACTGCTCCAACTAGTTGATGAGAAGAAAATAGGACCTTCTCTCGGTCATTGCATTGGACAATAGCAAGTTTCTTCTCCACGGACTTAATCCAATCATCCGCATCCATAGGATCGGCGGCTTGATCAAAGGTTGGCGGCCTAGTCCTCATAAACTCTCCCAATCGGTTATGAGGAGGCAGGGGTGGCGGTGGAGGCATGTGGGGCTGATTGTTGATGTTGCCAGCCTGTAGTTGTCCCATAGTCTGTATCATGGTCTGTATGAGCTAGTTTTGCATAGCCAATAGCTGCTCAATGTTGATAGCTCCCTGAGTAGATCCTTGTCCAATGTTGTTCTGAGGCACTCCATTGTTCTCCTCCTCATCATTGCCATCCCTCTGGTTGCGAGTCCTCACCATCTGAAGAAAAGCAATAGGTAAGAATTAGAGAATGTCCCCAACTATATGTATCAAGGGATATGAAACTATACAGCTAGCTACACTAGCCTAGGTGGACATGGCAATGCTAAAGTGTAACACCCTCAAATTTCGCGTCATGCATTGCATACATGTTCATGCATTAAATATTAATAGAGTAAAAGAAACATAATACAATATAAAACATACATGTACAAACATGTGTAGCAAAAGAAGAAAAAAAAGGAAAATAAAAATATAAAACATGTATTAGGGAATAAATAATATATATAATAGTATATATATAATAAAAAATAAAATAAATAAAATAAATATAAATAATAAATATATAATAAAAATAAAATATAAATATAAGAAAATAAATAACATAAAGTATAAATAAATAAATAAATAAGAAAAAAGGGATTGCTCCGCCGGCCAGGTCGACGGCCCAGCGAGCGCCTCCCGTGCGCGCCCCCGCGCCCTAGCGCGAGCCGCCCGCCCGCGCGACACGCCCAGGCCCCACCCCGCACCGATGCCCTGCTCCCGCCCGCGACCCCGGGCGCTAGCCCGGACCGCCCGACCGCGCCTGGCTCCCGCGCGTGCCCCGACCCCGCGCCGCGTTGACCTGCCCAGCGTGACCGACTCAGCGCGCGCCCGACGGCCCAGCAGCCCGTGCCTGCGCCGTGCCCGCCGGCTATATAAGGAGCGAAGTCCATGTTTTCTCGACGCCAGAAAACCACCGCCGCCAGGAAAAAGGGAAGAAACCCTAGCGCCCCACCTATATAAACTAACGTAGGTCATCGTAATTTCCCGATCCCAGGAAAACAGCGCCGCCAGTGTAGAAGAAAAGATCTAGCGGTACAGAAAAAAAAGAGGGACCAGAGGGCTGCGCCGCCAGGGAAGAAAAGAGAGGAGAAAAGAGGAGGAAGAGGAAGAAAAAGAGGAGGGCACCACCGTCCGTCGGAGATCGTCGTCGTCGTGCCGCCGGAGGACCTTGCGCCGTCTACTTCATCTACGCGTTGCCATCATCCCTCGATCTTCGAAGCCATCGCATCTACGGTAGGATTCGTTTTTCCGATGCGAATTTTAGCGACGTATTAGATGTAATAGATGTAAATTGATTTTTGTTGCATCGTGTTTTTATTTTTAGCAACATTAATTCTCGATTAAAACCCGTAAACTCATATGAACATGTATGAACTAGTTGCATCTAATTAATAAACAACCGTAGTTCATCAATTATTGTACTTTGCATGCATGCATATCATCACATGTTGATTAGTGTGTGTACATCATGTTGATTTGTATATGTTTTCTTGTATGTGTGATCATGAGTAGAGAGAAGTGCTCAAGAGATCGTGTACGAGGATTTTCAGAATCAAGACTTCGAAGCGCTTGAGCAACCCTATCCGCCGGACAAGTCAAGTGTCAAGTACATATTGATCCTGTTTTTAAAATAAATGTTTTGTTTGCAAACTGCATGCTTGTGTTAATTTGATGGGAATCCTATGGTAGGAAGTTTACTAGATTTGTTTAACCACCCTTGTCACCTGGAATATATGGTAGAGAGTCGGGAAGGGTTTTTACCTTTTTGCTTCACTTAATTAATTGAGATGGCAAACAACAATACACATTTAATTATGCATCAATGATATTCTGGTTAATGTGAACTGGTCAATACGATGGGTGATCTAAGCAAGCCTGGTATGTGGATGGGTTGGATGTTATGGTGGTTTGCTTGCTTTAGATCTAAGGACCGGTTCATGCGAGAATAGGCCAGGACTACAGTGGCACCACGAGGCCAAGTATGGGTGCGGCGTAGCTGATTAATTAGGGCTTTGCTAGTGCTGTTTGGATCATTGTGGATGCTCGGGGAAGGGGTAGTCGGATTGAGTTTGTTGATGATTGGTGGGACTACCCTGGGATCCGAATGGCTCAAGAGGGGGCCCTTGGTTGAAGATGTGCTCAGTTGGAGACATCGCCACCGGTGAAACCTCAGTGGGTCTGAATAGACTAGTAATCCCTTTGTAAAGGCTATTTTGTGATCTCTTGGCCATACACCAAAGAAAGTGTAATTGGCATAAGGGAGGTTCTTTAGTCACCTACGGGTGATGAAATCACAAACACGTGGGTAAATAGGTACAAACTCTGCAGAGTTAAATAAAACTATCATGATAGCCGTGCTCCCGGTTATGAGCGTCTGGATGACCTACATGATTAGAGGGAAATTGGGATTTGGGATGGTTATGGTTTGGTAATGGTTATGGTTGATATTATGGTTATGGTTATGGGATGGAATCATGTTTTATGACATTGATTATGGTTATTGGCAATGGTAAATTATGGACTGGTATTATGATGGTTACATGGTTTATGATGGATTTACTTCACAAAAATATGATACATTGCTTTTCCAAATGGTTTTACTGTACTTTTCAGCACTTAGCCATTATTATTGTCGTCATTTGAATCAACCACATGTCATACTTTCCACACTTGCTGAGTACGACATGTACTCACTCTTGCAATCCCCCTCCCCAACAGTTGCAGGTCAGGATTGTGAGTTTAATGGTGATAATGCGGAGTTCTAAGCCGTGTCTACCGTCAGCTTTGCCTGTGGTGTTGATTGGAGTTGCGCTATCCCTTTTGCTTAGTTTGCTTAGTTGCTTAATTAGTTTATTTCTGCTGCATTAGTTGAACTTGTCATTAATATTCATTAGAGCTTGTATTCAACGATAATATGGTTTGTATAATAAAATTTGATAATTAATCTTGTTCTTTGGTAATTTTCTGTATACTCTTTTGTGATTGCACTCGTGTATGTGTGTTGATCATCCTGGGCACACATATGCGTTAGCTTGGTTCAGTTTTCGGAACTGGGCGTCACAGATGGTATCAGAGCCACATGTTGACCGTAGGATGCAGCCTAGATAGAATGGACACTTTAGAGCACATAGGGGCACTTAGGAATCGATTTGATTTTGTTGGCTTGCTGTTTACTATATATATATTGTTTGCTTGTGTGGTCAATAGAGGATTTTAGGATGCTTTAGCATTGCCATGACCACCTAGGCTAGTGTAGCTAGCTGTTTAGTTTCATATTCCTTGATGCATATAGTTGGGAATTCGTTCTACCTCTCTTTTCTTTCTCGCTCGATCTCTACTTCAAATGGAAGAAGGACACAACCAGAAGATCCACTGTCTTAGACGAAGCTGTATGGAAGATGAGAACAAAGATGGTGTGTCCAAGAGCAAGTTTTAAAATAAGGGGGGTAGAATCCTTTGCCAACCTTATTGTTTTGGATTCACAAGGATCGTACATGACGCTTGGAATGGATTGACTACGGAAGCATAATGGAGTGGTCCAATATGCCACAAGGACAAAGCAATCGACAGGTGATAAGGAAGTTAGCATTGGAGTTGATGCGTCGCAATAAATATCAAAGCTAACCAATCATCAAGGACTACTCCAACGTAGTGAAGCGCATGACTAAGTTGCTAACAAGGGGAAAGCTTCTCAAATGGACTCTATCATGCTAGGACGACATTGAGGAGGTGAAGAAGAGATTTATAACTGCACCGATGCTGGTATTACTAGACGTGAGCAAGAAATTTGGATTTGTACGACACATCGAGACAAGGAATTGGATGTGTATTGATGCAAGAAGGTCAAGTGGTCGCCTATGCGTCGAGACAATTAAATAAACATGAGAAGAATTATCCTACACATAATTTAGAACTTACAGCCGTGGTACATGCATTGAAGATTTGGAGACACTATATTCTTCGACATAGGTGTGAAATTTATACGGATCACAAGAGTCTCAAGTATATTTTCACACAAATAGATCTGAATTTAAGGCAACGGAGATGGTCGGAGCTCATCAAAGATTATGATTTGGGGATCAACTATCATCCAGGAAAGGGCAATGTAGTGGCCAATGCCTTGAGTCGAAAAGGAGTAAGTAATCAACTCACGGTTCGAGAATTGCCATCCGAGCTATGTAAGGAATTCAAACGGTTGGACCTCGGATTCGTGAATGAGATGGGAATAATGGAGTTAAATTCAACCTTGGAGCAAGAAATTCGAGAAGCACAAACCACGGATGAAGAGATCAAGGAAATCAAGGAAAGGACTGAGGAAGGGAGAGAATTCAGATTTGATGAAGACGAACATGGTACCTTATGGCTTGGAAAGAGAATCGTTGTGCCTAATGTAAAACATATTTGGGAGACAATATTAAAGGAGACACATGAATCGCCGTACTCAATTCATCTCGGTTGTACAAAGATGTACAAGGACTTGAAGACATGCTATTGGTGGGCCAGCATGAAAAAGGACATAGCCGAATATGTTGCGTTATGTGATGTGTGCCAACGAGTTAAAGCTGAACATCAAAGGCCAACGGGATTATTGCAGCCATTAAAGATTCCAGAGTGGAAGTGAGAAGAGATTGGTATGGACTTTATAGTTGGATTACCACGTACACAGTTCGAATATGACTCGGTTTGGGTAATTGTGGATCGATTGACAAAATCAGCTCACTTCATTCCTGTCAAGACCACATATACCACCGCGAAGCTAGCAGAAATGTATATGGAGCATATTGTGTGTCGACATGGAGTTCCAAAGAAAATAGTCTCGGATCGAGGTTCTCAGTTCACCTCTAGGTTTTGGCAGAAACTGCATGAAGCTATGGGTACAAGGTTAAATTTCAGCTCAGCATATCACCCTCAAACGGATGGACAAACCGAGAGGACCAATCAAATTTTAGAGGACATGTTAAGAGATTGTGCTTTAAAGCATGGGAAAAGTTGGGATAAGAGCTTGCCATATGCAGAATTTTCATACAACAATAGTTACCAAGCCAGCTTGAAAATTTCACCCTACGAAGCATTGTATGGAAGGAAGTGTAGGACTCCCTTGTTTTGGAATGAAACCGGAGAGAATCAAGTGTTTGGTCCCGACGTGTTACAAGATGCTGAAAGGCAAGTCCAAATAATACGGGAAAACTTAAAGGCTGCCCAGTCTCGACAGAAAGGTTATGCTGATAATAGGCGAAGGAGTCTGACTTTTGAAGTTGGAGATTTCGTATACCTCAAAGTGTCACCTGTCAGGGGTCAGCGACGGTTTAACGTCAAAGGAAAACTGGCACCTCGCTATATCGGGCCATTTAAGATTCTGGACAAGCGAGGAGAGGTAGCTTATCGACTTGAGCTGCCGGCGTATCTCTCCGATGTACACGACGTGTTTCACATGTCTCAACTCAAGAAGGGTCTCAGGGTGCCGGAAGAACAAGTGCCGATGGACGAGTTAGAACTTCAGGAGGATTTGTCCTATGTCGAGCAACCTATCAAGATCTTGGACGTGAAGTGAAGGGGCACGAGAAATAAGAGAATCTGTTGGTGCAAAGTGCAATGGAAACACCATACAGAAGCCGAAGCTACGTGGGAACGTGAAGAAGACCTGAAGGCAGAATTCCCGCATCTTTTCTCCACGCTGTCGAATCTCGAGGGCGAGATTCACTTTAAGGGGGTAGGTTTGTAACACCCTCAATTTTCGCATCATGCATTGCATACATGTTCATGCATTAAATATTCATAGAGTAAAAGAAAGATAATACAATATAAAACATACATGTACAAACATGTGTAGCAAAAGAAGAAAAAAAGGAAAATAAAAATATAAAACATGTATTAGGGAATAAATAATATATAATAGTATATATATATATATAAAATAATAAATAAAATAAATAAAATAAATATAAATAATAAATATATAATAAAAATAAAATATAAATATAAGAAAATAAATAACATAAAGAATAAATAAATAAATAAAAATAAAAAGAAAAAAAAGGGACTGCTCCGCCGGCCAGGCCGACGGCCCAGCCAGCGAGTGCCTCCCGCGCGCGCCCCCGCGCCGTAGCGCGAGCCGCCCGCCCGCGCGACACGCCCAGGCCCCACCCCGCACCGATGCCCCGCTCCCGCCCGCGACCCCGGGCGCTAGCCCCGACCGCCTGACCACGCCTGGCTCCCGCGCGTGCCCCGACCCCGCGCCGCGTTGACCTGCCCCACGTGACCGACTCAGCGCGCGCCCGACGGCCCAACAGCCCGTGCCTGCGCCGTGCCCACCGGCTATATAAGGAGCGAAGTCCGTGTTTTCCCAATGCCAGAAAACCACCGCCGCCAGGAAAAAGGGGAGAAACCCTAGTGCCCCGCCTATATAAACGAACGTAGGTCATCGTATTTTCCCGATCCCAGGAAAACAGCGCCGCCAGCGTAGAAGAAAAGATCTAGCGGTACAGAAAAAAAAGAGGGACCAGAGGGCTGCGCCGCCAGGGAAGAAAAGAGAGAAGAAAAAAGGAGGAAGAGGAAGAAAAAGAGGAGGGCGCCGCCGTCCGCCGGAGATCGTCGTCGTCGTGCCGCCGGAGGACCTTGCACCGTCTACTTCGTCTACGCGTCGCCATCATCCCTCGATCTTCGAAGCTATCGCATCTACGGTAGGATTCGTTTTTCCGATGCGAATTTTAGTGACGTATTAGATCTAATACACGTAAATTGATTTTTGTTGCATCGTCTTTTTATTTTCAGCAACATTAATTCTCGATTAAAACCCGTAAACTCATATGAACACGTATGAACTAGTTGCATCTAATTAATAAACAACCGTAGTTCATCAATTATTGTACTTTGCATGCATGCATATCATCACATGTTGATTAGTGTGTGTGCATCATGTTGATTTGTATATGTTTTCTTGTATGTGTGATCACGAGTAGAGAGAAGTGCTCAAGAGATCGTGTACGAGGATTTTCAGAATCAAGACTTCGAAGCGCTTGAGCAACCCTATCCGCCGGAGCAAGGCAAGTGTCCTTGAAGCATATTGATCCTGTTTTTAAAATAAATGTTTTGTTTGCAAACTGCATGCTTGTGTCAATTTGATGGGAATCCTATGGTAGGAAGTTTACTAGATTTGTTTAACCACCCTTGTCACCTGGAATATATGGTAGAGAGTCGGGAAGGGTTTTTACCTTTTTGCTTCGCTTAATTAATTGGGATGGCAAACAACACTACACATTTAATTATGCATCAATGATATTCTGGTTAATGTGAACTGGTCAATACGATGGGTGATCTAAGCAAGCCTGGTATGTGGATGGGTTGGATGTTATGGTGGTTTGCTTGCTTTAGATCTAAGGACCGGTTCATGCGAGAATAGGCCAGGACTACAGTGCCACCACGAGGCCAAGTATGGGTGCGGCGTAGCTGATTAATTAGGGCTTTGCTAGTGCTGTTTGGACGATTGTGGATGCTCAGGGAAGGGGTAGTCAGATTGAGTTTGTTGATGATTGGTGGGACTACCCTGGGATCGGAATGGCTCAAGAGGGGGGCCCTTGGTTGAAGATGTGCTCAGTTGGAGACATCGCCACCGGTGAAACCTCAGTGGGGTCTGAATAGACTAGTAATCCCTTTGTAAAGGCTATTTTGTGATCTCTTGGCCATACACCAAAGGAAGTATAATTGGCATAAGGGAGGTTCTTTAGTCGCCGACGGGTGATGAAATCACAAACACGTGGGTAAAGAGGTACAAACTCTACAGAGTTAAATAAAACTATCATGATAGCCGTGCTCCCGGTTATGAGCGCCTGGATGACCTACATGATTAGAGGGAAATTGGTATTTGGGATGGTTATGGTTTGGTAATGGTTATGGTTGATATTATGGTTATGGTTATGGGATGGAATCATGGTTTATGACATTGATTATGGTTATTAGCAATGTTAAATTATGGACTGGTATTATGATGGTTACATGGTTTATGATGGATTTACTTCACATAAATATGATACATTGCTTTTCCAAATGGTTTTACTATACTTTTCAGCACTTAGCCATTATTATTGTCGTCATTTGAATCAACCACATGTCATACTTTCCACACTTGCTGAGTACGACACGTACTCACTCTTGCAATCCCCCTCTCCAACAGTTGCAGGTCAGGATTGTGAGTTTAATGGTGATAATGCGGAGTTCTAGGTCGTGTCTACCGTCAGCTTTGCCTGTGGTGTTGATTGGAGCTGCGCTATCCCTTTTGCTTAGTTTGCTTAGTTGCTTAATTAGTTTATTTCCGCTGCATTAGTTGAACTTGTCATTAATATTCGTTAGAGCTTGTATTCGAGGATAATATGGTTTGTGTAATAAAATTTGATAATTAATCTTGTTATGTGGTAATTTTCTGTATACTCTTTTGTGATTGCACTCGTGTATGTGTGTTGAACATCCTGGGCACACATATGCGTTAGCTTGGTTCAGTTTTTGGAACCGGGCGTCACATAAAGCATCCCAAAATCCTCTATTAAGCACACAAGCAAACAATATATATAGCAAACAGCAAGCCAACAAAATCAAATCGATTCTTAAGTGCTCCTATGTACTCTAAAGTGTCTATTCTATCTAGGCTGCATCCTACGGTCAACCTGTGGCTTTGATACCAATCTGTGACGCCCGATTCCGAAAAATGAACCAAGCTAAAGCATATGTGTGCCCAGGATGTTCATCACACATACACGAGTGCATTCACAAAAGAGTATACAGAAAATTACCACAGAACAAGATTAATTAACCAAATTTTATTACACAAACCATATTATCCTCGAATACAAGCTCTAATGTACATTAATGACAAGTTCAACTAATGCAGCGGAAATAAACTAATTAAGCAACTAAGCAAACTAAGCATAAGGGATAGCGCAACTCCAATCAACACCACAGGCAAAGCTGACGGTAGACATGGCCTAGAACTCCGCATTGCCACCATTAAACTCCCAATCCTGACCTGCAACTGTTGGGGGGGGGGGGGGGAATTGCAAGAGTGAGTACATGTCGTACTCAGCAAGTGTGGAAAGGATGACATGTGGCTGATTCAAATGACGATAATGGCAAAGTGCTAAAAAGTACATTAAAACATTTGAAAAGCAATATATTATATGTATGTGAAGTAAACCCATCATAATCATAAGTAATATCATAATACCAATCTGAATTCACTACCATCATCAATAATTCCAGATTTCACCATTGCCAATAACCATATTCAATACCAGAAATAAATCCATAACCATCCATAACCATTACCAAACCATAACCATCCCAATACCGAGTTCCCTCTAATCATGGAAGTTGTCCAGGTGCTCATAACCAGGAGCACGGCTATCATGATAGTTTTATTTAACTCTGTAGAGTTTGTACCTCTTTACCCACGTGTTTGTGATTTCATCACCCGTCGGCGACTAAAGAACCTCCCTCATGACAATTACACTTCCTTTGGTGTATGACCAAGAGATCACAAAATAGCCTTTACAAAGGGATTACTAGCCTATTTAGACCCCATTGAGGTTTCACCGGTGGCGATGTCTCCCGCAGAGCACATCTTCAACCAAGGGCCCCCTCTTGAGCCATTCGGATCCCAGGGTAGTCCCACCAATCATCAACAAACCCAATCCGACTACCCCTTCCACGAGCATCCATAATGGTCCAAATAGCACTGGCAAAGCCCTAATTAATCAGCTACGCCGCACCCATACTTGGCCTCGTGGTGGCACTATAATCTTTATTCTCGCATGAACCGGTCCTTAGATCTAAAGCAAGCAAACCACCATAACATCCAACTCATCCACATACGAGGCTTGCTTAGATCACCCATTGTCATACCGTATTGACCAGTTCACATTAACCAGAATATCATTAATGCATAATTAAATTGAGTGGTATAGTTGGTTTCCCATCCCAGTTGATTAAGCGAAGCAAAAGGTAAAAAACCCTTCCCGACTCTCTACCATAAATTTCAGGTGACAAGGGTGGTCAAACAATGCTAGTAAACTTCCTACCATAGGATTTCCATCAATTTGACACAAGCATGCAGTTTTGCAAACAAAACATTTATTTTAAAACAGGATCAATATGCTTCAAGGACACTTGCCTTGCTCTTGCTGTTGATTAGGGTCAAAGCCTTCGAACTCTTGGTGCTGGAGATCCTCCACGGCACTTTCTAGCGCAAATCCGTCTAATCCACATAGTAAACATACAAGACAAGAAACACAATCAAAGAGTGCACAAATATTACTCAATATGACATGACATGCATGATTAATGCAAATGCGAGGTAGAACTTGTTACTAGATTGCTTTTAATGATCACTAACTAGTTCTAATAGCTTTTAACAAATTCATACAGGTTTGGATTCGATTAGATCAAATTTTAGAATCAATTCAACACAATTTAACAAGAAAGATCGGACTAGTCCGCTAAGGACCGGACAAGTCCGCACTTTACGAGATCAGCAGATTAGGGTTTTCTAGATCGACGTGAATTTGGAGATTAGAGGTTGAATTCTCATAAGGAAAAGATAATAGAAGGTATACCAGGTGTTTAGGACTCCAATGAATCAAGAAACTTGGAGGTAACACTTGGATCTTGGTGATCTAGGGTTGATGATGAACTTGGGGATGAATTGGTGATGAAGAACGAAACTTGGTGGAGATCTTGATCCTCTTTCGTTTCCTCCTCTTCTTCTTCTTTCTTGGGATCTTCTCCTCCCTCCTTGGTGGTGGCTCCCCACGAACTAGGGTTTCGGTGGGTGGAAAAGTGGCAAATAGATGTTAATCCAAGGGGTGGGGCTGTTTATATAGAGGTGGAGGTTAGGGTTAGATGGATTTCGAGTTTTGGGATGAGTAGAGGCCGGTTTAGAGTCCCACACGGGCTCTAGAAGAGTTAGACACGACGTCCCTAGGCCCACTTAACGTGAAACCCAAGAAACAAGTCGTAAAACAAAAGATCAACTCGGAGTCGCGAAATATCAGACAAGTCCGGAAAGGACCGGACTAGTCCGAAGTCGTCCAGAGATAAAATCGGACAAGTCTGGCCAAACATCGGACAAGTCTGACTTTAAACAGAGAGGAAATCGGACAAGTCTGACTTTAAACAGAGAGGAAATCGGACAAGTCCGCTGGAACATCGGACTAGTCCAGAAAAGTCCAAGGACTTAGCAATTTTTCAAGGATTCTTGGAATATCAGACTAGTCCGCAGAAAATCGGACAAGTCCGAAAGTTTCCAGTGCCAAAAATCGAACTAATCCGTGGCAAAAACGGACAAGTCCGTTTTTAGTCAGAGAGAAATCGGACTAGTCCTCAGTAAAATCGGACTAGTCCGCACTTTCCTGCGTTTTAAGTGCGATTTTGTTCCAAATCAATTTTTAAACTCGTTCCTCTTAATGTGGGTTAGTGTTAAACATGTATATGAATGTATGCAATGCATGATGCATGAAAATGAGGGTGTTATAGGGCAGCACGCGCGGAGCTGCGGTGGAGGTCCATTGGGACGGGCCTTGACTTGGTTGACCTTCCCTCGCACCATCGAGGCTCAGGGCCCGCCCTGCAGCGAGTGCTTGGAGCTGCTCTAAGGCTGACACCGCCACAGTGTGATCTCCCCCGACCCTGAGGACCCCAGATGGTGTTGGCATCTTCAGGACCAGATAGCCGTAGTAAGCTACGACCATGAACTAGTATAGCGCCAGCCTTCCGATGATGGCGTTGAAGGGAAGCTCGACATCCTCCACGTCGAATAAAATATTCTTCGTGCGGTAGTTCTTTGGAGTACCAAAGGTTACCGGGAGGTGGATGCTACCATTGGGCACAATTTTCCCTGGGCCCATGCTTGAGAATGGGCTCGAAGGCATGAGCCGCGACATAGGTATCTGCAGCTTCTGAAAGGTTGAAGTGGAGATGAGGTTGAGGCCTGCACCGCCATCGATAAGCACATAATGGAGCCTCACGTTGGCGATGGTTGGGGCCACGAGCAGCGGGAGCACCCCAGCCCCTGCCATGTTCTTCGGGCACTCCGAGGAGTCGAAGCCGATTACAGTGCTCATCCACTTGTTGTGTGGAGCCGGACTTGGCGCCGGGGCCACCGCTGCCACGGCCCGTCGCAGGACTTTCACCATGTTCCGAGACGTAGGGTCCGTGGCTCCCCCATAGATGACGTAGAGGAGCTTCTGGTGCTCCTGTTCGCTGCTAGTGTCGGAGTCAGCACTCATGAAGACGGCTTTCACTGCCCTGTGGGTCTCCTGATACCCCATGTTTTCGTCTTTGTCCTCCACAGGGTCAAGCTTCTGTTTACCCTCCCTTTGGCGGGGAGGCTCGCTCTCTTGACGCTGCTGCTTCTATCGCTGCTCGCAGAAGCATTCCACGAGCTTCTTGACTTCCCGACACTCACTTGCACTGTGACCATTGGTCTGGTGCACCGAGCACTTGAAGTCAGCGTCATCACCCTCAGGTGACAGGCGTGGGCGCTTATCCTGGCGCGAGCTCCGGGCTCTGCCAGCTGCCGTAGCTGTCACCATGGGAGCTCCGGGCCTCAGCTTACTCCGGCCACGGCCCCTATTTTTCTTCTTCCTGCCACCACCCCTGGTAGTGGCCTCCGCTTTGGACTGTTAGGTCTCCCCACTCTCTGAGGAGCGTTGAGCGTGCCAGTTATGACCCTCCGCTGCCTTGGCGCATCTGTCTGCCAAGGCAAACAGCTCGGAGACACCACACACGTCATGCGTGGTGAGCTTCTCGAGCATCTTCTTGTCCCTCACACCCTGCCTAGTGCAATTATGACAGATGCATTCGAGATGTGCAGGATGGTGTTTCGTACCTGGGAGAATTGCTGGATGAACATTCGCAGCGGCTCCCCCGAGCGCTGTCTAACAGCGTGGAGGTCGAGCTCCGTGCCAGGGCGCTCATATGAACTTCCGAAGTTCGCCACGAACTGCCAGCACAACTCTTCTCAGGAGGTGATGGACCCCTGGGGCAGGTTCATGAGCCATGACCGGGCTGGACCGGCCAGGACCACAGGGAAGTAGTTGGCCAAGATGACCTCGTCACCCCCCGCAGCTAGGATCGAGGTGGAGTAGATCTGCAGGAACTCACTCGGGTTGACACTCCTGTCATACTTCTCTAGCGTGTGCGGCCGGAACTTGTGAGCCACACCACTCTCTGCAGGTGTGCAGCTAGAGCTGCGCACCCTCCACTGGTACTTGCAGGCGACTGCTTTGGCACTGCGTGACCTTGATGGCCAGGTGGCACTGCATACGCCTAGTGTTGAGGTGTGGCGGCAGATGCCTGGTGTGGCAGAGGCACACCATATTCCTGGAGTGGAGGAGGCGCAACGTACGCCTGTTGTAGAGGAGGCGCCACATACACCTGGTGCTGCGCGGGGGGGCATCACATACACCTGTCGCGGTGGGAGAGCGTCGTGCACCTGGGGTCCAGGACCCGACAAGCTATAGTGTAAGGACCGAATGCCCAAGAGGGGGGAGGGGGTGAATTGGGCTTCTTTTCAAAAATCAAAGCAACAAAACTTAATTACTAAACGCCCAATTCCCTACGCAAACAACCTATGCATTCAAGTAAATAGCAACTTCGCAGTATATAAAATGCATAAGTGTAGGGTGAGAGGAAGAGAAGGCAAACTCTCGAGGAGACACGAAGATTTATCCCGTGGTTCGGCAAGATCGTCAAGATCTTACTACATCCACGTTGTGGCACCCACCAAAGGGTATAGACACACCCAAGTCATCGAGACTAGGGATCTTCACCATTCTTCTCCGTTCGCCAACCTCGGCAAGGTGGAGCTCAAGCCTTGTACAACTTGGATCCTCCGGGCTTCCACAATCGTCTTGGCAAGCTCCGGAAGTCACTCTCAGTTACAATCTCCAAGGGACACTCCCTTACAGCTCTCACTACACTAGAGATTCCACTCACCAAGAATGGAAGCACACAAGCACTATCTCTAGCTAGTTCTAGCCTATCTCTTGGTGTGTAGGTGGTGTAGATGATCTAGAAGTGGTAGCTCAACGTCTTGAATGCTTGAGAATGTGTAGAGTATGTCTGGTAGTCAAGACTTATCGAATAGACTAGTTGAAGGGGTATAAATAGCCAGCCTCCATGAAATAGCCGTTGGAAAAGTAGGCTGACATCACTGTTCTGCGAACATCGGATGATCCGATGTCTCCCCTTCAGTTATCATCGGTCAAATCCAAATTAGCTGATGTCATTGTGTCAGATATGACCGTTGTTAGACCGATGTTGCACTTGTCTTCTCATCGGATGATCCGGTGGCACTTCCTCCAGAATTGGTTCAGACTTTATGCTTACTGGAGTGATTGACTGATGTGTATATTTCTGTACATTGGAGGATCCGATGTTACACTTGATCCAGGGATATTTCTTACTGCACTGATGGACCGATGTAACATGTCCTTTGACATCGGATGATCCGGTGAGTACTTGGTTCTGAGGTCTTCTTCTTCTGCTGAACCAACTCGACCGATGTGTTGTTCTCTGGAAACATCGGTTGATCCAGTGAGTTGATCTTGTTTGCTTCGAGTTGTTCTAAGTGATTCTTTTGGAATTTTCTCGATTGAGCTCTTAGACATTTGATGGAAATATTCTTCTGATGACTGTCAAGCATTGAGTGTTGTCAATTATGGTTGAATAACTTTGACATGTGAGCTTTTACTTCTAATCTTCAAAACATTGATTAATCTCATAAAGTGATTGTTTAGGGGTCTCCAATGATCAGTAGTTGATGTTCATATTCATATAGATTTCATTTGATTGAGTGATATGGGAGACCTTGCATCCACAAATTCATTAGTAAAATCCAAAGGTTGTCATTAAACACCGAAACCATACCTCATGGGGGCCTAGATGCTTTTAATCTCCCCCTTTTTGGTGATTGATGACAACACAACAAGTGAAGCATAATAGTAATGAATTTGATAGTACGATACTCAAGAAGATATGCAATGAGTACAAGATATGGCATTTTAAACTTGAAGACTCAAAAGAGATTAATAACGCGAAAGCTCAATCGATCAATAACTCAAGAGAATCAGTGGCGCATGAATACTCGATGAATAGCAAAAGAGTAGCAAAAACAGCAAATTACAAAAGATATAGATAGAGACTCCCCCTACAGCTAGAACACTCCCCCTGAGGATAAGCTATCCTCCCCCTGACTCTCCTCTAACTCTTCTCCCCCATTGGCATCAAGACACCAAAAAGGAATCCGAGTACCTAAGAATCCTGAGTGCTCAGAGCGATGACGAACTGGTCACCGTCAGGGGTGCTGTCGTCGGAGCTGCTGCCTGCTGTTGCGGCTGAGGCTGGAGTAGAAGTGGAGAGAGTTGTAGGAGTCGAAGGAGCCGCTGTCGATGCCTGCTGAGTCGGAGCTGCTAGCAATGGGGCACTGACAACGGATGCCATCGTCTGCTGGAACAACGTCGTAGCCGGCAGCGGAGAGTGGATCGGTGCGCCTGGAGCAAGCAGTGGAGACATGCTGATCGTCGGGATAGGCGTGGTCGGCACTGGAGCTGCAGCTGGAGCAAGGACAGGCGGGGGTGGAGCAAAGCCTAGCAGCTGCGACGGCAGGGAAATCCCGGTCTGGGTGTAGAGGTTGGTGATCAACCCCAGGATGCCCATCATCGCCTGCTGCGTCTGCTGCTGCTGGTCGAGGGAGCGCTGGTGCATCTGGTCTATCAGCCATGTCAGCTGGTCAGTGTCCTCTCGCCTCTCGCGGGCGATCTGGCACTGCATCTCCTGCTGCTGCTGCTGGAGCTCCAAAAGACGTGCTGCCTTCTCAGCTTGGGCCTGCTCAGCTGCAAGCCGGTCCAGGTGCTGCTGCTCAACCATCTGCTGGAGGAGGGATGTGAGCTCGGACGGCTGAGAGACCTGTGCCTCTGAGATGGGAGGTGGAGTAGGGGGTGGCACCGTCGAGCCTCCAGCCTCCGCGTCGTGCTGCCTGGGTGAGGGAGGAGGTGGGAAGTACTCCTCAACACTGTCATCTGTGTCACTCTAGGACAAAATGTGCTGAAGGTCCTCACCCTGAGCCTCTGCCTGTGCAAGTCGCTCATCTTCCTTCTCCAGATCAATCCTCCTCTGATAGCCGAGCACGGACCTGACGCTCGACTGGATGGCCGAGGCGGCGGTCTCCAGGAGCTGGAGCACGGTAGTGGCTGAACCGTGTGATACTCTTGTCAGTGAGACTGTCACGCACGGCGGACTCCTCAGGAACAACCATGGAGAGCAAGTAGCTGATCCAGTGTCCAAACACAAGCTGCCTCATCATGCCAACTCCATCAGTGATCACATCCTCCATCTCACATATGAGGATGTCCACAATATCGAACTCCATCCCGTTCATGATGTAGAACAGGAGGGTCTGCTGCAGGCTGATGAACCCCTCTAGATATCCGGACCTCGGCAAAAGTGTGCGGTGCAAGGCAAGGTGCACCGTGCGTGCAGCTGGAGTCAGCAGTGCCGGTACCCTCGGCTGGCCTGGAGAGAAAGACGATGCAAATAGGGAGCATATCTCCTCCAGTGGTGGTGCCACTCCTACAGTGAACGGCCTCCTCGGCGGGTCTGCCTGTCCATACACTCTCTCGTGCAGGCAAGTGTCGTGGAGATCCACTCCTAGCAGCTGTGCCAAAGGCTGTCTCGTCAAGTGATGGTGTTGGCCCATGAACATAAAGTCTATAGATCTGCGGCCCTCAGAGACGTAGAGGGTAGCGTAGAATACGCGGACCCAGTCCTCCACGTAGGCACTCCTCTCATAGGACATCAGCTCCACCAGCCCTCTATACCTCTCAAAGTAGGGGCATATCTCTGTCTCGGCTGCCAGGGCAAGCTGATCCCAATCAAGAAAGTTGTGCTAGAAGAGCTTATGGCCTCGGCGTCTATAGGTCTCGTATAGCGACGCCTGTGTCAAGGTCCAAAAGCGGCTGTCCACAAGTGCCTCTCTGGGCTGCGGGAACCACTCCTCAAGCAAAATGCTCCATCTGAGTATTCTGAGCTGCTTGGCCTTCATCTTCCTGTAATCTGTCAACCGGACACCTTCACCAACACGGACGTTGGTGTCCATCTCGTAGACGGCTCTCTGGGCCGCCCTGTCCTCTCGAAGATTGGCAGCAGATGGTCTCGAACGTGGTACTGCCGCGGGATGACCCCCACGGGTCCTGGCTGAGGGCCGGCAAACAAGCGGCACTTCCGGGTCTTCTTCTTCCTCGGACTCATCCGGCACGGGAGGCTGCCTCTGACGAGCCTCGCAGATCCTCAGTGATCCTCCTCGGCCATGCTCTCGCTCCTCGGCGGCGCGAGCAGCCATCAAAGCCTTCTTTTCTTCCTTCGACATCTTTCGCTTCTTTGCGGCTGGCTCCGCAATGGCTTTGCCCTTTCCTTTCTTGTCACAAGCCATTGCGATAAGACGATGCGCGAGAATGAAGTCGACGATGTCAAGGGCACGGAACGGCGACACGAAGATTGTCGCGATCGGAAACCCTAGTGGCGTAGTGGCGGCTGTAGAGGGAGGCACCACGGCCACGCAGAGGGCGGTGGGGCGGTGTGCTTGGGGCGGCGGCAGTGGTGCAAGGGAGGCGACGGTCGGCAGCGCTTGGATGGAGCGGCTGCGGCGGTGGAGGAGAGCGGCGGCGGCGGCGCTGGAGGAAGCGGCGGCGGCGGCGACCGGAGGGCGGCGGCGATCGGTGGCAGTAGGGCGAGGGAGCGGCGGCGGCGGAAGAGCAAGCGAGCGTCGGGGTCGGGGAGAGAGAAAGGAGGGAGGCGAAGCGGTGTTTAAAAAGTGGGTCCCGAACCCTAGCTTGAAATTTAACACCGGATGGACCGACATTAAAAGATAGAGGCATCGGTCGAATGGCACAGTAAGGGTATTCAGAAAAGTACCGTTGACACCGGATGGTCCGACGTGGAAGGGATTTGCATCGGTGGAATTTGGCACAGTTCCATAAATGTGAACATCGGATGGACCGATGTTTCTCAGAATGAACTCGTCGGTTGATTTGTGTTACTGACTGAACTGGCTCTTGGTCTTTGAACACCAACTCATCCGATGATGGTCTAACCTAAGCATTGGATAATCCGATGACTACAAAACAGCAACATCTCATATATGTCCTTTGACCAAACAAACAAACAATGAGAAACACATGTCTCAGGACTTTTTGGGCAACCCCTTACCCCTCAAAGATACTAATTGCCAATAACTTGGCTAAGACCTAAAGAAAATAGAACATCGAAGAAAAAGGGAGGAAATTGTCCAAATAAAATGTAAGGCCCATGCTTTGTGAGCTAGAGGATGAGGCCTTCTATCTCTTAAAAGCATGCTCCATTAGGCATTAACGCACCTAACATTTTGTTCTTCCCACATCATAAGAGTTGAGATATTGCATTTCAAACAAGTCTCTTTCTCATGAGGTGGGTTCCCCTTTGTGACAATCTACCGTATGCAATGCCAAACAATTTACAATGCAAGAAGTTTAAATATGAGTGCAAGTCTATATGGCAGGCATCATGCAAGACATAAAGTAAATCTATCTTGCCAAGTTTGAACCTTTCGAAGGCTTCTTCAGGGTGAGCCACTCTCCAAGCCTTGGGGAAACCCAAAAGAACCTCCATCCCAAGCTAACCCTTGCTCACCCATATCCTTTGAAAGTTATACAAGACCTATGTGAGATGCATTCTTACATGATTATGGCAACTTACATGACGTTCGATGCATCTAGCACATTTAACTCACTTCTTAGCCTAGAAAAAGTTTTCTCATCAAGTGGTTTAGTGAAGATATCCGCCAATTGTTCTTCAGACCTAACACCTCGCAATGAGATGTCTCCCTTAGCTTCATGGTCCCTCAAGAAATGATGGCGAATATCAATGTGCTTAGTGCGGGAGTGTTGAACGGGGTTTTTAGCTATCTTAACCGCACTTTCATTGTCACAAAGGAGAGGCACGCAACCAAGTTTAATACCAAAGTCCAAAAGGGTTTGCTTCATATAAATAATTTGGGCACAACATGCACCGGCCGCGATATATTCCGCTTCTGCCGTGGACAAGGCGACGGAATTTTGCTTCTTGCTAGACCAAGATACTAGGGAACGCCCAAGCAAGTGGCACCCACCGGAGGTACTCTTGCGATCCACGTGGCATCCGGCAAAGTTCGAATCCGAGTATCCCAAGAGATGGAATTTTGCACCTTTAGGGTACCACAAGCCCACACTAGGGGTATGCTTAAGATACCTAAGTATACTAAAGACCGCCTTCCAATGCGATTCTTTAGGTGCCGCTTGAAAGCGAGCACACAAGCATACACTAAACATGATATCGGGCCTAGATGCGGTAAGGTAAAGTAATGAACCAATTATAGAACGGTAGTTAGATTGATCAATAGGTTTACCGTCCTTATCCGCGTCGAGATGATAATTTGTTGCCATTGGAGTGCTTCTTGAGCTAAAATCTCTCATCTCAAATTTCTTCAAGAGGTCCTTGGTATACTTCTCTTGATAGACAAAGGTCCCCTCTTGAAGTTGCTTGATTTGGAATCCAAGGAAGAAGTTGAGCTCTCCAATCATCGACATCTCGAATTCCCTAGACATCATTTTGCCAAACTCATGGCTAAGAGCTTCGTTAGTTGAACCAAAAATAATATCATCAACATAAATTTGACAAATAAATAATTCTCCGTTGATGTCTTTGGTGAAGAGTGTAGTGTCCACCCTCCCGATCTTGAATCCTTGCATGATCAAGAAATCCCTTAGTCGTTCATACCATGCCCTAGGTGCTTGCTTGAGCCCGTAGAGCGCCTTGTGCAACCAATACACATGATTAGGATTCCTCGGATCTTCAAACCCGGGAGGTTGTTCAACATAAACAAGCTTGTTAATGTAACCGTTAAGAAAGGCACTTTTCACATCCATTTGATAAAGTCTAATATTATGATGTGATGCAAAGGCAAGAAGTATACGAATGGCTTCTAACCGGGCGACCGGAGCAAATGTCTCCCCAAAGTCTAGTCCTTCAACTTGCAAGAACCCCTTGGCCACAAGTCTTGCCTTGTTGTGGACCACAACGCCGTTCTCGTCTTGTTTGTTGTGGTACACCCACTTTGTTCCGATGACGTTCTTGTCCTTGGGTCGCTCCTCCAACACCCAAACTTCATTGCGGATGAAGTTGTTAAGTTCTTCTTGCATGGCCATCACCCAATTTGGGTCTTGGAGTGCTTCCTCAATGTGAGTGGGTTCTACACATGAAACAAACGAGTAGTGCTCACAAAACGAAGCAAAATGGCGAGAACGTGTACTTACTCCCCTTGACGGACTTCCGATAATTTGGTCCATCGGATGCGCCTTGGAGATGCATCCATGCCTCATAAGTGGTTGTGAAGCACTTGGCGGTGGTGATGCATGTTGCTCATTTTGTGGTTGGACTTGATCATGGACTTCTTCTTCTTCTTGATGTTGTGTGGCTTGTGAATCTTGAGTCGGCAATGGATCATCCTTCTCTTCTTTGTCGACTTGAGGCGCCATAGATGTGTTGATGTTGGAACTTGAAGCTCCCCCTTGATCATGGCTCTCCTCAACTTTAGGCTTGATGTCTCCAATGGTCATGTTCTTCATAGCTTCTCGTAGAGGCTCATCATCTATTTCATCATGACCAAAACTCTCCTCTTGGGAGCCATTAGTTTCATCAAACTCAACATCACAACTTTCCTCAACTAAACCGGAGGTTTGGTTGAATACTTGATATGCTTTTGAGTTTGATGCATAACCAAGAAATATACCAACATCACATCTTCTTTCAAACTTACCGACCCTTTTCTTGCGGTAGATGTAGCACTTGCACCCAAAGACTCGAAAGTAGGAGATGTTGGGCTTTCTCCCAATGAGAAGTTCGTACGGGGTCTTTTGAAGTAGTCGATGTAGGTAGACCCTATTTGCGGCATGGCACGCCGTGTTGATTGCTTCGGCCCAAAACTTCTCTGACGTGCCATAGTCATCAAGCATTGCTCACGCAAGAGTGATGAGAGTCTTGTTATTTCTTTCAACAACACCATTTTGTTGAGGAGTGTATGTGGCCGAAAACTCATGCTTTACGCCTTCACGGTCACACCACTCCCCAATGTTGTAGTTCTTGAATTCGGTGCCGTTGTCACTCCAGAACTTGATGATGGGAAGCTGAAATTCCCTTTGCGCGCGGTTAGCGAAGGTATTGAACACTTCCGGAGTTTCCTCTTGTCACCTAGAAACAAATTCCAAGCATAGCGAGAGTAGTCATCAACTATAACAAGACAATAGAGGTTACCGCCAAGACTTTGATATGTGGACGGTCCGAAGAGGTCCATGTGAAGTAGCTTAAGTGCCTTGGAGGTTGACACCATTGTCTTCATTGGGTGGTGTGAAGCAACTTGCTTCCTAGCTTGACAAGCGCTACAAAGCTTGTTCTTCTCAAATGTGATATCCTTCACGCCGGTCACCATCCCAAGCTTGAATGACTTCTTAAGCTTGCTCATCCCAATGTGCGCTATGCGTCGATGCCATAGCCAACCCAAACTTGTCTTAGTGAAAAGACAAGTGGTCAAGCTAGCATCCTTGTTGGAGAAGTCTACTAGGTAGAGATGTCCATGCCGAAATCCTTTGAAGATTAGTTCTTGGCTTGTTTCACTACTCACAACAACATCATTTTTGCTAAAGGTGCACGTTAGTCCAAGATCACATAATTGTGCAATAGAAAGTAAATTAAAACTAAGTGACTTAACGTACAATACATTGGAAATAGATAAATCATTTGAAATAGCAATTTTACCTAACCCAATTACCTTACCCTTAGAGTTATCACCAAAGGTGACTTGTTCATGATTGCCGGGGTTTTCTATGGTGGTGAACATACCATCATTGTCGGTCATATGTTGAGTGCACCCGCTATCGAGTACCCAATGCTTTCCTCCGGCTTTGTAGTTCACCTATACACATGAATTCAATTTTTAACTTTAGGCACCCAAGCCAACTTAGGTCCTTGTATGTGTGATACAAGTGTTTTTGGGACCCAAAGTTGCTTGGGGATCTTCCCCTTCATGCCCTTCATATCCTTGCCAATGAATCTTGCCTTCACCTTGCCATCTACTTTACTAAAGAGATAAAAACGATCATTAAAAGTAGATTTGTAGTTAATGGGCAATTTTGGAGAAGGCCGGTTAGGAAGAGGACACTCCCTTGTATGGTGACCGGTGACATCACAATGTTGGCAATAAGAACAAACTTCCTTGATGAAGCTTGTTCTAAGCTCCAGTGAGGGCACCTTTCCTTTGTTAGGCACCGGGAACGATCCAAATCCTCTCTTGTTGAAGGCCTTTGCTTGTTGGAAGAGGATTTCCTTGTGCTTGACTTCTCCTTTTGATAGTCTAGCCACACTAGTGCAGAGACTCTCGATTTCTTCCAACAAGTCCTTCTCCCTAGTGTTCTCTTTCAAAGGCAAAGACTTGTGCAAGACATTAGTGGCATGAGAAGTAATGGATACCTTATCATTAAGAGTTTCTTTCTTTATATTTTTCAATTCTTGATCAAGCGCTTCATGAGCAAGGTTAAGTATTTGATGCTCTTGGATCAACTCATTGTGCTTTCCCAAGAGTGCTTGGTGGGCTAAGTCAAGCTCATGATGATCTAGCTTGATTTGAGCCTTATCCTCCTCAACTTGCTTGACATGGGATTTGAGCATGTCATGCTCTTTAAGTATGCTTTCATACTTGTCAACCAAATCAAGGTTAGCACTCTCAAGCTTAACACGAGTTTCTTCAAGAGCCTTAACCTTACTCTTTTCCCTCTTAATGATAGTGTGATATTCATTTATTAATGAAGTTAAATCATCGGGGAAAAGCTCATCATCGCTAGAATCATCACATACCTTGGTGTTATCTTTAGCCATGAGGCACATGGGTGGTGGATGAAGAGGTGAGTCATCATTGTTGGCAATGGCAAGGCCGGCCAAACTTTCTTCTTCCGCTTCACTCTCTTCATCACTTGAATCTTCGTCGGTGACCCATTCATTTGCCTCACACATGAACACCTTTTGTGGGCCATTCTTTTCTTCGGGAAGAGCTTTGCCTTCTTGCCCTTGTCATGTTTCTTCTTCCCAAAGGATATTGGTTTGGGTTTGATCTCTTCTTCACCACCTTCACTATCTTCAAGCTTGCGATGCTTGCTCTTGTGGTTCTCTCTTCTTTTGTCCGGTTTTGGACAATCATAGGAGATGTGGCCTTGATAACCACAATTGTAGCAAGTCTTGTGGTCATCTCTCCTTGGTAGAAACGCTTTCTTCTTGGGATCAAAGGTGTATCCCTTCTTAGTAATCTTGGAGTTCAAGCGTGAGAACTTTCTCATCATCAATGCAAGCTCATCATCGTCATCTTCACTTATGCTTGCTCTTCTTCACTTGAGCTAGGCTCAACCACCTTCTTCTTCTTGAGAATTGTTTTCTTGGTGGAGGCCTTTAGAGCAATTGTTTTTGAAGATGATTGCTCCATCATCCCAAGTACACTCATCTCATGAGCATGAATCTCTCCAATGAGTTCTGAAACTTCAATGTGGTCAAGAGATTCTTTTTG
Organism: Tuctoria greenei; assembly: GCA_036927565.1. Taxonomy (NCBI): domain Eukaryota; kingdom Viridiplantae; phylum Streptophyta; class Magnoliopsida; order Poales; family Poaceae; genus Tuctoria; species Tuctoria greenei. The sequence goes on along the minus strand of JAYESD010000011.1, from coordinate 11,157,938 downwards.
AAGCATGGAGTTGATGATGTTGTACTTTGGCTTGGGAAGGAGCATAAGAATCTTGCGGTTGATGAGTCCCTTGCCAAGAGAAGCAATGTCAAGAGCACTAATTTCTTCAATAAGCACATTCAAGCGAGATAACATTTCATTGACATTTTCATGAGGTAGCATTTTAAATTCATCATATTTGGCTTTAAGCTTGTGATATTTTAGTTCCTTGACACGAGAAGAGCCCTCATGAATTTCTATTAAGCAAGTCCAAATTTCACAAGCCTTTTCCTTGCTAGCAATCCTAGCAAACACATCTTGACTAATACATTCATAAATTGCATTTCTAGCTTTAGCATCCCACTTAATTTGATCACCAACATAATTGTGCTCACCAAACCCTGCGTGGGTCGCTTCCCATACTTCGGGAGCAATAGCCTCTAGATAAGCGTGCATGCGTGCTTTCCAATAGGCAAAGTTCTTGCCCTCGAAGATAGGAACCGAACCCCCAACCTTGGCCCTTTTAGCTCTCTAGCGGTGACGCTATAATGATCCTATGAGAAACCTTGCTCTGATACCAATTGCAAGGATCGAATGCCCAAGAGGGGGGGTGAATTGGGCTTCTTTTCAAAAATCAAAGCAATAAAACTTAATTACTAAACGCCCAATTCCCTACGCAAACAACCTATGCATTCAAGTAAATAGCAACTTCGCGGTATATAAAATGCATAAGTGTAGGGTGAGAGGAAGAGAAGGCAAACTCCTGAGGAGACACGAAGATTTATCCCGTGGTTCGGCAAGATCGTCAAGATCTTTCTACATCCATGTTGTGGCACCCACCAAAGGGTATAGCCACACCCAAGTCACCGAGACTAGGGATCTTCACTATTCTTCTCCGTTCGCCAACCTCGGCAAGGTGGAGCTCAAGCCTTGTACAACTTGGATCCTCCGGGCTTCCACAATCGTCTTGGCAAGCTCCAGAAGTCACTCTCAGTAACAATCACCAAGGGACACTCCCTTACAGCTCTCACTACACTAGAGATTCCACTCACCAAGAATGGAAGCACACAAGCACTATCTCTAGCTAGTTCTAGCCTATCTCTTGGTGTGTAGGTGGTGTAGATGATCTAGAAGTGGTAGCTCAACGTCTTGAATGCTTGAGAATGTGTAGAGTATGTCTGGTAGTCAAGACTTATTGAATAGACTGGTTGAAGGGGTATAAATTGCCAGCCTCCACGAAATAGCCGTTGGAAAAGTAGGCTGACATCACTGTTCTGCGAACACCGGATGATCCGATGTCTCCCCTTCAGTTATCATCGGTCAAATCCAAATTAGCTGATGTCATTGTGTTAGATATGACCGTTGTTAGACCGATGTTGCACTTGTCTTCTCATCGGATGATCCGGTGACACTTCCTCCAGAATTGGTTCAGACTTGATGCTTACTGGAGTGATTGACCGATGTGTATATTTCTGTACATCGGAGGATCCGATGTTACACTTGATCCAGGGATATTGCTTACTGCACTGATGGACCGATGTAACATGTCCTTTGACATCGGATGATCCAGTGAGTACTTGGTTATGAGGTCTTCTTCTTCTGCTGAACCAACTCGACCGAAGTGTTGTTCTTTGGAAACATCGGTTGATCCGGTGAGTTGATCTTGTTTGCTTCGAGTTGTTCTAAGTGATTCTTTTGGAATTTTCTCGATTGACCTCTTAGACACTTGATGGAAATATTCTTCTGATGATTATCAAGCTTTGAGTGTTGTCAATTATGGTTGAATAACTTTGACATGTGAGCTTTTACTTCTAATCTTCAAAACATTGATTGATCTCATAAAGTGATTGTTTAGGGGTCTCCAATGATCAGTAGTTTATGTTCATATTCATATAGATTTCATTTGATTGAGTGATCTAGGAGACCTTGCATCCACAAATTCATTAGTAAAATCCAAAGGTTGTTAATAATCACTGAAACCATACCTCATGGGGGCCTAGATACTTTCATGTAGTCAGCCTAAAGATTGCGGTGCCGCTCCCTCTGTCGTTCGATGATGACTCGGCAGTCCTCGCCTTCCCTACGACGCTGCAGCTCAGCCTGCAGGTCTGCCATCAAAAGCCTCATCGAGCTGCTATCAGCGGTCCGCCGGTTGACGGTGTGCGTTCACGACAGCGAGACAAACGTTGTTGCCGCTCTCGTCCCGCCTTGTGGAGTCGCTTGGAGCGCAGCGACGACAAGATGGTCGACGTCGTTTACCCACTGCTAGGTTGCTCCCTGGGGGGCACCTGTCGTCGGTGCGTTGCGGAGTAGTGCACGTACAGCAAGGAGTGCACTTTCCGGGCTTGCTGTTGGCGGGGCCGTAGCAGCTGTCACGGCAGGAGTTTGTCGTGCCGTGTTGTGCGGGCCTGCAGTCAGTGGGGTGACTGCACAACGTCGCGATGGTCCAGATCTTCCTGCCCTGGAGCGAGACCCAGCTCTGGGGTGGGACGAAGCTTGGTCCTCACCCGCCGCCTGCTGGCGGGGCCGTGGCCTGGAGGAACTAGCGTTGGAATGGGCGTTCACCATGCTACCGGTGAAGATGCTTGCAGGAGAAAACCCCCCTACCTGGCGTGCCAAATGTCGAGGTGTCTAAACTGACACCTTCCCCGGACTGGCTCGGGAGCAGCCCGCATGGGTTCGATGTACTTTCGGGGGCTAGTCCTAGCAAGATCGAGCGTAGCGAACGATGAACGCGAGGGTTTTACGTGCTTCGGGCCGCCTGAGCGTAATACCCTACTCCACGGTGGTTTGTGTGTTGTATTGCTCAAGCGTGTGTCTGGGCCTGAGAGAGCTTGTCTTAGTCGATTGCCGCTCGGTCCTTTTATAGTCCTAGTCCGAGCAACTTACAAGTGGGACCCGGGGCCCGACAAGTGGCCCCAGGAGTACCAAATCCCTCCTAAGATTCGGGAGTAAATGCTATCCCCTGACAATGGCTTCAATGTGCCGCTCGGCCATGCCTTACTGCAGGGCTGCACATAGCCCCTCATCATGGTAGGCGCTGTCTCGTCCGTCTTGTCGCGACCTCTCATTCTTCCGTCGTACATAGTAGTTCGGCGCTAGCCTGTTATCGTAGGACTGAGTACAAAACTCTTGACTTATGAGTGCGAGCTCCCGCTTACCTAGGGAACGTGCGTGTCTTTCCCCCTTTAGGCGCACTGAGCTCGTCCCTCTTTATTGCCGCTATCACAGGATGGACTAGGCGCGGCGCTGCCTGGCACGTGATGAGTCCGGTCATTCCCTTTGCTGGGAGGTAAGGTCCGGAGCTGCCGGACACGTGGCTGCATCAGACCTTCTTCCCGCAGGGAGGCAGGTCTGGGGCTGCCGATCTAGTGAATGCACCGGACCTCTCCTCGACGAGGAGGTGGACCCAGAGCCACCTTTTATTACTGAATTCAGAATAAGATTAATTAACCACTTTTATTACTGAATTCAGAATATCCTCAATACAAGCGCTAATGAATATTAATGACAAGTTCAACTAATGCAGCGGAAATAAACTAAACTGAGCAAACTAAGTAACTAAGCAGCATACGCAAATAGGGTATAGCGCAGCTCCAACACTCCACAGGCAAAGCTAACGGTAGACACGTCCTAGAACTCTGCATTATCATCGTTATACTCCCAATCCTGACCTGCAACTGTTGGTGGGGGAATTGCAAGGGTGAGTACATGTCGTACTCAACAAGTGTGGAATGTATGACATGTAGCTGATTCAAATAACGAATATAATAATGATTAAGTGTTGAAAAGTACATTAAAACATTTGAAAAGCAATATATTACATTTATGTGAAGTAATATCATGACAAACCATAAGTAATATCATAGTACAAGTCCATATTCCATATCCATCACCATTATACCAGGTTTCACCATTACCATTCACCATGTCCACTGCCATAAATCAAATCAAATACCAGAATTTAATCCATAACCATATTATTGACCATAACGAGTGTCAAACCATCCCAATACCAATTTTCCTCTAATCATGTGAGGGTCCAGGTGGCTCATAACCAGGAGCACTGCTATCGTGATAGTTTTTGACACACCCTGCAAAGGTCATACTGCTTTACCCACGTGTTTGTGATTTCAACACCTTGGAGTGACTAGTACCTCTATTATACCGTCTCACACTTCTGTCGGTGTGTGGCCAAGGGATCACAAAATAGCCTTTATAAAGGGATTACTAGCCTATTTAGACCCCACTGAGGTTTCACCGGTCGCGATGCCTCCAACTGAGCACATCTTCAACCAAGCGCCCCCTCTTGAGCCATTTGGATCCCAGGGTAGTCCCACCAGTCATTAACAAACCCAATCCGACTACCCCTTCCCCGAGCATCATTAATGGTCCAAATAGCACTAGCTAGCCCCAATTAATCAGCTACGCCACACCCATACTTGGCCTCGTGGCGGCGGCGGGAGGCGCGCAGGCGGCGCATGGGAGGCGCACGGGATCCCGCTGTAGAGCAGCAAGGTCGGGACCTTCACGTCGCCTTGCTGTCACCTCGCGGAATGCAGGCTGGCATGCCACACCATGGCGTACTCCAGCCGTGATGGCAGCTACGGCGCCGCCGGCAGCGAGCCCGGAGAGTGCGCTCGCAGCAGCGCGCGCGCTACTCCACAATCCACCTGCTGGAGATGCTCCTCGGGGAGCAGCTCAGCAGTGGATCAACGACGTCGACCACCTCGTCACCGCTGCGCTCAACGCACCTCCACCAAGGGAGACACATGCCCAACCGATGCATGTGTCGTTGTCACGGACTCCAACAGTTGACCGATGGACGGCAGACTCGCGCTCGACCAGGATCTCGACAACAGACTTGAGAACAGGGTTGCAGCGCCGCAGGTCGGGAGAAGACTGCCGAGTCACCATCGAGCGACAGAGGGAGCGGCGGCGCAACCTCGAGGCAGATTATGGTGCGTAGGGCCATGAGCCCCAGGCTCGCGCCGTCTGAAGATCTACCCCAACACCCGACCGGTGCAACAGAAGCCCAGGAAACAGTCCATCGAGTGGCAGAACTTCATCCGTGAAGAAATCAAGAAGCTGCTCGATGCTGGTTTCATCCAGGAGGTCCACCACCCACGGTGGTTGGCCAACCCTGTTGTCGTCCCCAAGGCTGGCGAGAAACTCCGGATGTGCATAGACTACACTAAACTCAATAAGGAATGCCCAAAGGATCCATTCCCTCTTCCTAGGATAGATCAAATAGTAGACTCAACATCAGACTGTGATCTTCTATGTTTCCTAGATGCATATTCTGGTTTCCACCAAATATCGATTTCTAGGGAAGATGAGGAACACACTGCTTTCATAACAGTAGATGGCCTGTATTGTTATGTCTCCATGCCTTATGGACTTAAGAATGCTCTCCCCACCTTTGTATGTGCAATACATAAGACATTTGGGGACCTCATTAGAGATTTGGTAGAGGTGTATGTCGATGACATCATGGTAAAGATTAGAGCCCGCACATAATTATTAGACAACCTAGCCCAAGTCTTCAGAAAGCTGCGCACGACACGCACGATGCTGAACCCCGACAAGTGCGTCTTTGGGGTTTCTGCAGGGAAGCTCATTGGTTACTTGGTCTCGCACCAAGGAATTGAAGCTAACCCAGAGAATTTTAAGACAATAGAACTGATGCGGCCGCCTGCCCGCATCAAGGATGTGCAGAAGCTTTCAGGGTGTTTGGCAGCCCTCAGCTGGTTCATCTCAAGACTGGCTGAGCAAGCGCTGCCATTCTTCAAGATTCTACGGAAGTCGGGTCCCTTTGTGTGGACCGAGGAAGCGGAAGCGGCATTCCAGGAGCTCAAGAAGCACCTGACAACGCTACCCATTATGGTGGCGCCAGAACCTGGCGAACCACTCCTGCTGTACATCACTGCAACAACGAAGGTGGTCAGCATGGTCTTGGTTGCAGAGCGGTCGGAGCTACTGCTGCAGCAAGCACCCGAGGGAGCCCCAGAGGAGGAAGCTGAGCCTCAGGGCCCGGACCCAGCAGAGGACCCCCTCGCTGTGTGCTCCAGTGACCAAGTGCCCTCCAGGTCCCAGCCCCCGGAGGTTCGACTAGATCTTGGGGGCCACATTCCCCAGGATGCAGACGCATTGCAAGGAGCCCCGGACCCTCCAGGGAGGGTTCAGACCTCCCAACGGCCAGTCTACTACATCAGTGAGGTCCTCCATGAAGCGAAAGCAAGATATCTGGAGGTACACAAGTTGTTGTATGCAGTGCTCATAGCGTCGAGGAAGCTCCGGCATTACTTCCAAACTCACCGGGTTTCAGTGGTCACCTCTTTCCCACTAAAGACCATACTCCACAGCCCTAACTTGACTGGCAACGTCGCCAAGTGGGCAGCGGAACTGGCGGATTTTGAGCTGGAGTTCTTACCTCGACATGCAGTCAAGAGCCAAGCACTGGCAGACTTCTTGGCAGAATGGACTCCATCGCCAAGCAACCCAGGGGGCCCAGACAACGGAGAAACAGTGCCCAAGGCTCCAGTTTTCACCAAAACCCCCTGGACGCTCTACTTCGACGGCTCCTCGCGGATGAGGGGGCCGGAGCCGGGGTCCTGCTCCTCACCCCAACTGGGGAGTAGTTCAAGTACATGGTGCACCTCGACTTCAAGGCGACTAACAACATGGCGGAATACGAGGCCCTAATCTTTGGGCTAAAAATTGCCCTGACTCTCAATGTCCGTCAGCTTCTGGCTAAAGGTGATTCTCAACTGATCATCAAGCAAGCCAAAGGGTAGTGCAGCTGCAACGACCCTCAGCTGGCAGCATACTTGTTGCATGTCCGAAAGCTGGAGAAGGACTTTGAAGTCTCGGACCTGTGCCATGTACCCCAAGCCGACAACTCAATCGCAGACGACCTGTCAACGAAGGCCTCCACAGGGGCCCCCATGCCTGAAGGAGTCTTTGCAAGGACGTTACCACGACCAACCGCCCGGGCAGCCGAACCGGGCGAAGGGGGCGAGCCCAGCACCTCGAAGCTGGCAGTCCCGGCAGCCCTGCTACCATGGAGTCCGCCAAGGATCGTATGCGCCACCGGGGGCTCCAAACTACCGGGCGCCCAATATCCAAAGGCTCAAGCAAGTCCTGATGCATGGATCTCGGAGGTCCAGGACTACTTGAAAGACAACATCCTTCCCGAAGAACATGCCCTGGCAGAAAGGATAGTCCGCATGGCTAAGAGGTACAAGCTGGTGGAAGGGGATCTCCATCGGCGTGGCGCCAACGACATCCTGCTGCGATGCATTACCCGGGAGGAGGGCTGCGACTTGCTTGCAGAGATCCATGGAGGCGAGTGTGGGAACCACGCATCATACTGCACGCTGGTCAGTAAATCCTTTCAGCATGGCTTTTACTGGGCGACAACACTCCAGGATGCCGCCGAGATGGTTAGGAGATGCAAGGCGTTCCAGTTTCATGCCAAGCAGATCCACACACCAGCTCAGGCGCTGCAGATGATCCCTCCCTCATGGCCATTCGCTGTATGGGGGTTGGATATCCTGGGACCCTTTCCCAGAGCCGTCGGAGGATTCAGACACCTCTATGTCGTCGTAGACAAGTTCACCAAGTGGCCGAAAGCCGACCCAGTTGTCACCATCAACAAGCAGTCAGCAGTCAAATTCATCAAGTCGATCGTCTACTGGTTCGGGGTCCTGAACAGAATCATCACTGATAACGAGACCCAGTTCACAAGTGCAGCGTTCCAGGAATACTGCTAGGACCTTGGGATCCAAGTCTGCTATGCATCTGTTTCTCATCCAGAGAGCAATGGACAGGTCGAGAGGGCCAATGCAGAGATCCTCAAGGGTTTCTAGACTCGCACATTCTCACACCTTGAGAAGCATGGTGCAAATTGGGTAGATGAGCTTCCGTGTGCGCTGTGGGCTAGCCGGACATCAACCAGCCGGGCTACTGGGGAAACTCCTTTCTTCCTGGTGTACGAGGCAGGGGTCGTCCTCCCCCCAGAAATTACCAGGGGATCCCCCCATGTCCGGGTGTACGACGAAGCCGCGCAGGACCAGCTCCGGCGTGAAGACGTGGACCTCGTCGACGAGGGACGAGTGAGAGCGGCTCTCCAAAATGCACAGTACAGGTAGGCGCTCCGACGCTACCACCAGAGGATCGTGTGGAGTAGGGAGCTAAAGGTAGACGACCTCGTGCTGCGTCGCATACCCTCCTGGGAAGGGGCTAACAAACTCTCCCCCAGATGGGAGGGCCCCTTCCGGGTTACGGAGGTATGTCGCCCAGGGTGCGTCCGCCTAGCTACGGAGGATGGAGAGCGACTGCCCAACCCCTGGAACATCGAGCACCTCCATAAGTTCTACCCCTAGACCTGAGTTAGGACAATTTTCTTTCATTGTAAAAGGTACATAGTGCCTAGGAACAGTACTTAGGGTAACTAAGGCTACAGAGATGGGGCTCTGAGTGCACATTTCGCTTAGCCTGGTCCAGAACCCTAAGTAGGTGCACTCGACTTCCCTTGTTGCCCGGGCCGAGTCGTTCCCCTTGTAAAGTTTGTCCCATCTTATGGGAAACCGCAATGAAAGAATGTTGTCCTGCCCTGTATAGGGTTTGTCATTCAAAAAATTATCTTTAATTTTTATGATATTGTTGTAAGTTCGCCGTAGCTTGTGATCTATCATGGGCGCTGTCATTTTTTCCCTGCTTTAGCAATAGTGGAAGCCTTGCTGTCTGGTTGCAGACGGGGTTGCTTGAGGTACCTGCAATGTGCCTGGGGCCTCGGATGTTCCCATACTCGGAGGTCTGTGTCTCCAGATGGCCTCCCCCGGGAAAGGCTTACGCTGAGTGGGAGGTCCAGGGGCACAGCCTGCTTAGCCTGGTCCTTTACCCTAAGCCTGTGCGCCCTGCCTCCCTAACGCTGCAGCTGAGTACTGGGGGCCAGATGGACCACCCTTAAGTAGTATGGATAGCGAGCCCTAGGTGCAGATGCACTAAATTACTCAAGCCCCATGAGTCAGCCCAGGATCGTAAGTCAAGCAACACTAAAAAAGAGCAGGGAAGAAATGACCAGTGGACAAAATTACTTCTCCTATTTTTGATCTATACGCAGGTCTTCAAGGAGTTATCACAGCGATAACCGTCAGAGTACCCACGAAGATGGCGGGCACCGCCAGACTGGGGCTCCGGTGGCACCCCGAGGGGGCCCGCCGTCGACCTTTCACCGAAGATGGTGGGCACTACTGGACTGAGGCTCTGGTGGCACCCCTAGGGGGCCTGCCGTCGACGTTTCACCGAAGATGGTGGGCACCGCCAGACCGAAGCTCCAGCGGCACCCCCAGGGGGGCCGCCGTCGACGTTTCACCGAAGATGGTGGGCACTGCCGGACTGAAGCTCCAGCGGCACCCCTAGGGGGCCCGCCGTCAACGTCCCTGCATACTCAGTTACAACAATGCTACCTACGCATCCTAAGCTCCCCTACAACCGTCTGCCCTAATTTCTAGGTATTTGACAGGTGTGCCCATAACAACTGGCTACACCTGCCAGGGGGCCACACTCCGGGGGACGGCAGGTCCTGGAAGCTAAGGAACAACAGGCAACTAGAAGATATTGCTGAAAAGTAAAACATGCTAAGTATGAGGGGCACTCCAAGCAGATTTTTTGTTCCAAAATAAAGGTCTGTCATCACAAACAACTACAAAGAAAAACTGAAAGAAACAGAAGATACAAGCAGCGCATGGGGAGCCCTCAGCCGCTCCGTTGGAATCTCGAGGTGATGAGCGCCACGACATCTGAGACTTCAGACTTGGCAGCCTCCTCCCTCTTGACCATGGGCCCTTCGAGGACCGGCTGAAGAGGGACATCAAGGTACCATCTCCGGTAGCATGACAGGATGTGCGTCGCCACCTCCTTCACCAGCATCCTCCCTTCTTCCTCCAGCTGGTTGTCGATGATGGCCCCCAGCGAACGCATCCTCGAGCTGGTGGAGTCAAGGGCTGGGAACACCTGACTCACCGCCTGCGCTGGTTCCCCCACGCGCACCGGGCTAAAGCCGAGCGGCACCCGAGCTGAGTCAGCGCCGCCCAGGAACTCCTAGACCTTCCGGGCCTCAGCAGAACGCGACGCCCGGAGCTCCTGCACCTCCTGCTGAGCTACCGCCAGCGCCCGGGGACCGCTGTCCAGGAACCGCTCCTCCTTGGCTGCCAGGGCCTTCTCGCGCTCTTTGACCTCCCTCTCGCGACGGCTCAAATCACCCTCCTTGAGGGTGACGTTGAACTCGCGGTCCAGGAGAGCCTGGTGCTCAGCGAACTGGGCTCGCTCCACCTTAGCCAGGGCAGCATCCCAGCGGTCTAGCTCCGCGGCACGGACTCTCGCCCCTTCCTGCTGGAGGATGAGCCGGCGGGAGGTCGCCTCCACCTCAGTCGGCTTTGCCATCAACTCCTGCTCTCGTTTGGCAAGAGGAGCCACCCGGCGAGATAACAGCTGCTGGAGCTCCTCGCAGGACTGGAGGCAGGAGCTGGCCTCAACATGGATTGCCGCGGCGTCCGCCTTCCGCTTCTGGGTGACGGCGTCCAGACGGGCGATAAGCTTGCGCTCCTGGTCGAGGATTTTCATCTCCTCCCGAACGACTGCCTCCCGCTGCGCCACCCGGCTCTTTGCCAACCGGGTCCGGGCTTCCAGGGTCCTCGCCCATTCCCGGAGCCGGTCCTCCTCGTCCTCAAGCCTCCCCCTCTCCCGGTCGAGGGCCGCCCGAGCCTGCCGAAAACCAGAGTAGGCTACGACCATGGCTTCAGACAGGGGGTGCTCCACCATATCCGCGGGTCCCTGCCTCCCCACCTCTTCAATATCGTCCTCCATTTGGAGGACCACCGGGGAGACGGGGACCAGAGCCCCCCCAATCGGAGAAGGCGGGGGGGGGGGGGGGGGGGGGGGGGCCCTAGAAGCAGGCGCGTCGTCTCCAGGGGGCCCCTCCCCAGCGGAGGCCGGAGCTCCACCCGGGGCGGTGGCACCAGCCGACGTAGCAGTGTCAGTCGGCGCGGTATCATCGGCTGGTGCGCAGTAGCCGGTGGATGCGGAGTCATGGGCGGGCGCGGCACCAGTCGCCAGCGCACGCTGCGGACCCTCAATAGCTGCTGTAGGGGCCTCGGGCACGAAGGCCCGGGGCACCTCGGCGGCAACAGCCTGGTGCGCCCAAGCAGGGTTCGAGGCTGCAGAGGAGCCCCGTGAGCTGGCTGGAGTAGCATGCCCACCAGCGAAAAGGCGCACGGGCAGAGGAGTAGCCGCGGTTGCGCTGAAAACAGACAAACCCGAATCATAAGGGTATTACAGGGTAAGCACACAGCAAAGAACATCCAAGATGAGATTTATGCGGACTTACCGGGGGACGTTGAAGCTCCACCGCTTCCAGAAAGGGGTGGGGGGGTCCGGACCCCCCAGACCCGCGGTGGGGGCTGCTGCGTGTGCTGGGGGCCCCTGAGATGGAGGAGTCTGCGGCATCCCCGAAGTCTAGCGCTCCTCTGAACGGCGAGGGAACGCTGGGGTCCCATCGGCGTTGAGAAGCCTCCCCCTCTTGCGCGTCGAGGACTCGGGCGGCAAAGTGGTGCCACTGGCACCCCCTAGCACCGAGTACGGCGGCGACCAGGCGCGCTTCTTGGGGGTTGGGTCCGACACCGGCACTGGTGCTTCCCCTTTCCCCATATCAGCAGTGGTGCCGACGCCTCCCCGCTGATGGAGCTGGAGGCCACTCGAGGGGTCATCACTCGAGGGATCTTCGTCGCTTGAGGGATCTTCACCTCCCTCAGCGTCATAGGCAATGTCGACCCCCTCGGCATCATCGGCAATCTCGACCCCCCGAAACGTGTCTCCAATCTGGCGCTGTGCCAGCCCAGACTCGTCGAGCGTTGGCATCACCTTCAGCAGCCGCCTCTTCAGCTCGGAGTCTGAGAACAGGGGGCGGCAGGCCGCTGGAAGGGCCAGTACCTCAGGGGAAATGTCGTCGGGGCAGACCCGGACCAGCATATCGTGCAGCAGCTACTCGTCCGGGTTGGAGTCGGAGCCGGTCACGAGCCGGGTGCAGTCCATTGGACCAGTGTACATCCATGTCGGGCAGACGCGGCGCTGGAGCGGAGCCATGCGTCGGGACATGAAGTCCCTCAACACCATCGCAGACGTCATCCCATGGTCCGCCAGCATCTGAATCCTCTCCAACAATGGGTCGAATGCCCTCTCCAGCTCTGGGCGCTCCTCCCAGAATGACTGCTCAGAGTAGGGGCTCCCGGTGGGGAGGCACATCCGATCGTGAGCCTAGACCTTGACAATCACCCAATCTTCGCGCCATTGCTCCCACCGCGCAGAGCTGAAGGAAGCAATGTACCTAGAAGGGATCTTGGTTCGGCGCTGGAAGTAGTAGGCGCCGAGCTGATCCTTCGAGCTTTTGCCAGTGGCCCTCAGTACAAAGAAGTACCTGAAGAGCTTCACCAACGACATCACCCCCACGAACATCTCGCAGAGGTGAGCAAAGACTGCCAGCAAGGCGATCGAGTTCGACGGGAGGTGGTGAAGTTGGAGGCCGAAGGTCTCCAGAAGCATTACCAGGAAAGCCGATGCTGGCAGAACGAAGCCGGCCAGCACGTACGACGAGAACAACATGATCTTCCCTTCGGTGAGGTTCAGTGGGAGCTCCCCGTGATGGAGCCACTTCTCCTGTTCAGGAGCTTGCCAGCCAAGAAGCCGGCGCACGGGGGCCAGATTGACAGACCTGGACAGCCGGGACCTGGGCAGGATGCTCGCCATGAGGTTGAAGGAGGAGGCTCCGGAAGGGGAGATCGGGAGCTAGAGCACAAGAACTGGGCTTGGGGCAAGAGGCACGAGTGCAAGGATGCATAAGCGGAAGAAAGAACCCTTAGGGGGAAAGGTCTATTTTTATTCACCTCTGCAAGCCAACAGACGCGGTGTGTGAATCGCCACAGCCTCAGTAGAAGAGCAATAGACCCGCATAGGCAATGACATGAGGGTCCGAGTCGCTCGACAAAGAAGGCGAGCCGGGTGGCCAACTATGTGGGAGGTAACTCGGCGGTTTATGAAAAGGCAAAAGCAGCGGAAGTGCAGGAGCCACCTTGGGAACCACCGCAGTTAAAGCACGATTGAAAGCAGAAGTCATGTCACGCGGCGCACGTCTCGCGCCTCCGCTTACCAGAGAGAGACGTGTCGCCACGATGACAGGGACGTGCCGCCCGGGGAACTGCCTCGAATTGGAATCGAAAGATTTGCGCGGGAAGATAAGGAAGAAGACCCCACCTGCGGTATCGACGACTCTCCCGAGGTGGGCTCGGGGGCCACTGTCGGTACCCCGCAGACCGGGTACCGCCATACACAAGGAGAAAACAGCTAAGGACTCGGCCTCTACTTGGAGGCAGAGTCAGAGGCTGCCACGTCATGGAGGGATGGACCAGATCCTACCTCCCCGCCGAAGCGGGCTCCCGGGCTGCCACATGGCCGGCAGGACCAGACCCTCGCCTCCCCGCCGAGGCGGGCTCCGGGGCTGCCACGTGGCCAGTAGGACCGAACCCTCGCCTTCCCGTCGAGGCAGGCTCCAGAGCTGCCACGTGTCCAGCATGACCAGACCCTCGCCTCCCCGCCGAGGCAGGCTCCGGGGCTGCCATGTGGCCGGCAGAACCAGACTCTCGCCTCCCTGCCGAGGCGGACTCCGGGGCTGCCACGTAGCCATTGGAACCCCCGGGACCAGGCCCGTCTCCCCGCAGAGAAGGGCTCTTGAACTACCACGTGGCCCGCAGGGCTAAGCCTCCACCCATCCGGGGAGGTGAGCTCCAGAGGCACCACGTGGCCTGTACAGCCAGGCGCTCAACTCCCCGCAGGGGCAGGCTCCAGTGCGACCATGTGGCGGAGGACCAACTCAATGCGGTAGAAGGTCGCAGTAAAGGAAAGAGTGTGCTGCTCAGACAGGCATTAAGTACGCGCGCCTTCCCTAGGCGAAGCGGAGTCGCGCATGCGAAAGTCAAGGCTCCTGTGACCTGTCTTGTCCAAGTAGTCGGTACAGACCCACTGCGCAAGACGGACGAGTGAGCCGCAGGGACAAGACAGCGGGACATGCCCTGCCATCATCAACAACTATGTGTAGCCCTGGCGCACGACGCGGCGGGACGGCACATTGAAGCCCCTGACAAAGGGAAATAGATAGCATTTAATCCTAGATCTTGTATAGGATTTGGCTCTCCCCAGGACCACCTTTCGGGCCCCGGGGCCCACCTTGTGACTACAGAGTCCTTGGACTATAAAAGGACTCAGCAGGCGACCTTCACAAGGGATCGATCAATTGAAACTCACACACGCTCAAGAAAGGCAATACACAAACACTCCCGTGGACATAGGGTGTTACGCTCCGGCGGCCCGAACCACGTAAACCCTCTGTGTTCATCATATCGTTGCGTTGAATCTCCTGGGACTAGCCCTCGTGAATCCAAAGAACCTCCGCAGGCTGCTCACTAAGCAGGTCCGGGGGAAATGTCTTTTAAGACCTTCGACAGCGTCAGTTTTAAGAGTATCGTCGCTTATAAAATTTTATATGTGTCGGTCTATGTGGTTGACGCATTTACAGTTAAGAGTGTTGGTTTTTTTTAACCGACGCTCATAAATGATAAGAGCATCAGCCCCAATGCATTTATATGTTAAATGCGTCCGCCGGATTTTGTCGGTTAAAAGCGTCGGTTCACCGACGCTTTTACCATATGAGTGTCGATTTCTATAGACAACTGACACTCATTGTAACACCCTAAATTTTCGCATCTTGCATTGCATACATGATCATGCATTAAACATTAGTAGGATAAAAGAAAAATGATAAAATACACAAATGTATGTAGCAAAATAAGAAATAGAAAATAATAATTATTGCCTAAAACTTGTAATGAGAAATAAGTATAAAAATAATAATAAAATTATATATATAACTAATATATAACAATATATAAAGATAGATAAAATATTAATATTAATAATATACATTATAATAATAATAAATATATAACACGAATAATATATATATATAAAATATATATATATATAATAAATTACATAATAATAAAAAAAAGTATAAAAAAAAAGTAAAATAAATAAATATAAATTATAAAATAATAATAACAATATATAAAAAGAAATATATAAATAAATTATATAATAATAAATATATATATATATGTAATAATAAATAAATGAAAGAAAAAGAAAATATATAAAAAAATATAAATGAGTAATATAAAAAAAATAGTAAAATAAAAAAAAAAGAAAAAAAAAGGGAAAACCTCCCGCCGGCCAGGCCGTACCGGCCCAGCCGGCCACACCACCGCGCGCACGCAAATGCGCCAGCGCGCCGTACGCGCCGCTGGGCCCCGACCCTGCCCCGACGGCACGCGCGCCGCATAGCCCGCCCCGCCTCCTCCCACGTCGCCCACGCGGTGCGCATGCACCCTGGGCCCCGCAACCACGCCTGCCCCCCCCCCCCCCCCCCCCCGCCTCCACGCGCGCCACCCCGCCTGACCCGCTCGCGCCGAACCCGCACCGGCCCCCGCGCCGCCTGGACCCCGGGTCCCACGCCCGCACGCCACGGAGCCGAGCGCTCGCCCCGCCCTCCCGTGCAATCGGCCGCACCGACGCGCGCCCAGCGCGATTCCCGCAACGCGCCAACTCCCGCGCGTAACTCCCAGCGCCGGCCCTAGGGGAGCCCTAGCCGCCGGTATAAAAGCCTGTAGGCTTCGCATTTTTTTTTGACGCCAGAGAAGCTAGCGCCGCCGGTACAGAAAAGGCCAGAGAACAGAGCGCCGCCAGCGAAGAAAAAAGGAGAAGAAAAAGGAGGGGAAGAAGAGGAAGAAAAAGAGGAGAGTACCGCCGTCAACCGGAGATCGTCGCCGACATCGCGCCGCCGCCGTCGTACCGCCGAAGGACTGCTGCACCATCTATTTCGTCTACGTGTCGCATTTATTTCGCGATCGTCACGCCGTCAGATCTACGGTAGGGTTCGTTCCCGATGCGAATTTTTGCGATCATATTAAATCTAGTAGGCGTAAATTAAATTTAGTTGCACCATAAATTTTATTTCAGCAGCATTAATCCGCCCTAAAACCCCCGTAAACCCTTATGAACACGTATGAACTAGTCGCATCTAATTAATAAACGACCGTAGTAAATTAATTATTAAATTGTGCATGCATACATGTCATTTCATGTTGATTATTTCGTATGCATTATGTTGAATTGTATATGCTTTCTTGTATGTATGATCACGCGTAGAGGAACGTGCTCAAGAGGCCGCATACGAGGATTTCCAAAATCAAGACTTTGAAGCGCTTGAGCAACCCCATCCGCCGGAGCAAGGCAAGTGTCCTTGAAGCATATTGATCCTATTTTTAAAATAAATGTTTTGTTTGCAAAACTGCATGCTGTGTCAATTTGATGGGAATCCTATGGTAGGAAGTTTACTAGATTTGCTAAACCACCCTTGTCACCTGGAATTTATGGTAGAGAGTCGGGAAGGGTTTTTACCTTTTTGCTTCGCTTAATTAATTGGGATGGAAAAACCAACACTACACATTTAATCATGTATTAATGATATTCTGGTTAATGTGAACTGGTCGATACGGTATGGTGATGGGTGATCTAAGCAAGCCTGGTATGTGGATGGGTTGGATGTTATGGTGGTTTGCTTGCTTTAGATCTAAGGACCGGTTCATGCGAGAATACGCCAGGACTACAGTGCCACCACGAGGCCAAGTATGGGTGCGGCGTAGCTGATTAATTAGGGCTTTGCTAGTGCTGTTTGGACCATTGTGGATGCTCGGGGAAGGGGTAGTCGGATTGGGTTTGTTGATGATTGGTGGGACTACCCTGGGATCCGAATGGCTCAAGAGGGGGCCCTTGGTTGAAGATGTGCTCAGTTGGAGGCATCGCCACCGGTGAAACCTCAGTGGGGTCTGAATAGGCTAGTAATCCCTTTGTAAAGGCTATTTTGTGATCTCTTGGCCATACACCAAAGGAAGTGTAATTGGCATAAGGGAGTTTCTTTAGTCGCCGACGGGTGATGAAATCACAAACACGTGGGTAAAGAGGTACAAACTCTGCAGAGTATTAAAACTATCATGATAGCCGTGCTCCCGGTTATGAGCGCCTGGATGACCTACATGATTAGGGTTGGAATTGGGATTTGGGTTGGTTATGGTTATGGTTGGTCTATGGTTATGGTTGGTTTATGGTTATGGTTGGTCTATGGTTATAGTTGGTTTATGGTTATTGTTGGTTTATGGTCATGGATATGAATTTGAGTTATGATAATTGGACATGGATAATGGTGATGTTGGCAATAATTGGATATGGTTTATATTATGTTAATATGATGGTTATGATGGGATTATTTCACATAGACATAGTGTAATGCTTTTCAAATGTTTTACTGTACTTTTCAGCACTTAGCCATTATTACATTCGTCATTTGAATCAGCCACATGTCATACTTTCCACACTTGCTGAGTACGACATGTACTCACTCTTGCAATCCCCCACCCAACAGTTGCAGGTCAGGATTGTGAGTTTAATGGCGATAATACGGAGATCTAGGCCGTGTCTACCGTCAGCTTTGCCTGTGGTGTTGCATGGAGCTGCGCTATTCCCTTTTGCTTATTTTGCTTAGATGTTTAATTAGTTTATTTCCGCTGCATTAGTTGAACTTATCATTAATATTCATTAGAGCTTGTATTCGAGGATTTAATGAATTATGTAATAAGAGTACTTATTTAATAATTTGAGCTGTGGTAATTATCTGTTTATCATTTGTGAATCACTCGTGTATGTGTGTTGAACATCCTGGGCACACATATGCGATAGCTTGGTTCATTTTCGGAACCGGGCGTCACACTCATATAGCCGACACCCTATTCGCAGATTCTTGTAGTGATCTCTAAACTCCCCTACCTAGTGCGCCAAATGTCGAAGTGTGCCAACGACACTTCCCATGGTACTACTAAGAAGTAGTCCGCAGAGGTTCGTATTTAGGCGGGGCGCTAATCAATATCAAGAGCAAGGGTGAACAAAGGATTTTTATGTGGTTCGGGTCGCCTGAGCGTAACACCCTACTCCACAGGGTGTTTGTGTATTGTATGAGCTTGAGTGAGTATCGATGGCTTGCGTGTGCTTGCTTAGCTTAGATTAGATTCTACCGTGCAGCGCAACCCTTTTTTATGGCAAGGACTGGATGTTATAGTATGCACCGTGGCTCGATGGGTGGCCCCAGCTGTAATATACACGATCTACGGATGTTAAAGGGGGTTAATAGTGTGATAGTGTGCCTTAATGGCAGTGTTACCGGTCTTGATAGTCCTCTGATTGTGCATCATTAATATGATATTATGATGTGTTAACCAGGTCTTGTAATGATCGACTGATAGCTCTTGAATGTCCACGCCGTTGGAGATCTCGCTGTCTCCCGTTGCAGACATAGGCCCAGAGCTAATGGTCACGTGGCAACACCAGAGCTACCCCTGACATGTGGCAACGCTGGAGCCACTCTAAGGAGGGAGGCAGGTCCGGCACTGCAGGACACGTGGCAGCACTGGAGCCACCCTAAGGAGGGAGGCAGGTCCGGTACTTTAGGACACGTGACAGCACCGGAGCCACCCTAAGGAGGGAGGCAAGTCTGGCATTGTGGGACACGTGTTGTGTCCAGAAGTCCACACACTGGAAGGTGGAACTCGACGCATCTTCTTTTGGTACGAAGGGATACCTGGTATGCTGGGTATCGACAACACCCGTCTCTCATTTGAGCATCTCCCTTAGGTCGAGAGAGCGCGAGTAAGTTTTGTGCAAAAATGTTCGCCAGAGAGCGTGCGAGAGCTCAAAGTAGGTCAAAAATCGGAGTCGAGCCTGTATAATGCCCATCTCTCATTTGACCGTCTACCAAAATTAGCGATAGGTCTTAATACAATGTGTCCCTCATTCACCCTTCTCTCTTTTGCCAATGGTCAAAAATCAGAGACACTCCTGTTTAATGTTCGTCTCTCATGTCCTCATCTCCCTTTTTCCACTTGCGTGACATCGTGAGCATCCATTGCCACTCGCACGTAGAGTTAACATCATGAGTGTCCATTGCAGGGATAAACAAACACAATGCCATTGCAATTCAGGGATATAATTGGATTGCAGTTCAGAGATAATTTGCAACTCAATGAATTTCATAGTTCATACACATTGTGTGCCCTCTAAACTATACATTTTGATTCTAAAATTATTCCTATGAAACTCCCATCAATCATCTAAACTGTACCATCCAGCTTGCTCCCGAACACGTCTCTTATATTCTCTTGGATCCTGAAAGTATTCACATTCTTTAAATTAACAAAAGTCAAATGAGAAATGTATATAACCTATGTTGGTCACTAACGCAAAGTTACTAGCCTTTATAAGTAGATTATTGCAATCATTTTCAACATCGGGTGCATTTGGCTGATAAAGCAAACTCTGAACTTCAAGTAGTATAATTTTAATTGTAAAACCAGACCACCACCCCCAAGAAATATAAATTTAAGCAACATAAGAAACCATTTAAAATAAGTTCGACAACAATTACTAATTACCTGAGCAAAATAAGTCTATCTTATAGGCTCTTGATCAAGAACCCCAAGGCAGAGTGCTCCTGAGCAATGGACATTCGGGTGGAAGAAACCACGTGGAAAGGCGCATCTTGGAGGCACCAATGGATATTCCTCTGAGAAGGATATTGTCAAGGGGAAGTAACCACTTTTCCAATCAGTCTACAAAGGAAATTCATTAATAAGGGGACGATATTATACTGGATATGATTGTGCTTGTTCTTCATGACTTACCCTTTTTTTACCGGGGACGATGTACTGCTACTTCAATAAATCTCCCGACTTAGGCTTCGCACAGAAATTGGACAAACAAGAGACACAAATGGAGGCGAGCCATGAAATTGTAAATACAAAAAAAACAAGACGGAAAAATAAAACTACAGTTAAGTTTATCAGTCTATCGCGGAGCTACATACAACTATACGACTGATGTGCTATATGTACCATACATGGGGATGGTTCTTGCGCCACGCCAAGCACTCCTCCTTCAGTTGGTTACGCGCCAAGCCGATATATAACCTAGCCATGAACAATGACAACGACGAGGATGATGATGACGATGACAGTGATGGCGAACAGAGGCGGCGGTCGCACTGGAGTTGGTCGAACAGAGGCGGCGGTCACACTGGAGTTGGTTGATTAGTAAAGGAGCACCAATAGCGAAGAACGCGAGACAAGCAAGATATGAAAGTGCATCTTCCATTATTGACAAAGAGAGATGCGCAACACAAGGACTGCGAAGAACATAATTTCGGCAGCGGTGGTGCAGAGATGCGTGCGACTGGTGTGCGCGACCTTTCGTTTCTCCGAGGCAGTATCAAAGCATCCCATCATCCCATCAATGCGTGCAAAACCAACCGCACCATCGTCGACTCTGCACATATCTTATATAAGATGCGTCATCACCCGTCAGTTCTCCACAAGCGCGTCTCTCCTTTTGCATCCATTTTTTCTTCTTCGCCTTCTTCGCGTAGAAGACCCACCACCACCATGGCCAACGTTCCCTGCCAAGCCCGCCGAGGGAGCCACTCGTTGACGGCTGTTATATACCAATTTCATCCGTCAATTTAACTCAATTACGTGAAGGATTTGACATTTCTTGCACACATCACCTCTCTATCTAACCCAATTCCACTTGGACTTGGAGAAATATGTGTATGCAGCATTTTATGCAGGAAATGAGGAAATGTAGAGGGACCAATCCTATAAAATATCATCCCAGCCAATCAGGTGATGACACGTGGCATCCCACGGATCAAATGGCCCACAAACAGAAGTATCCGAGGAGATCCAACGGTGTATCACCCATATACATCAATGGGACCCACCTAGCAGCCACCTAGAGAAAGAACACGAGAAACGGTGCAATGACCAGGTCGGCCGAACCAGGGGGTCAGCCGACCTGGTCTTTGCACCAAACTCGGTCAGCCTCCACGTGTTGGCTCCTCCGGCTCCCTGGAGTCAATGGTGACTGATTCGCGCGCTTTTGGTGGCAGGAACCAACCTCGACACTAGTATAAATAGGACCCCCTACCCTCACTTCAACACACACCACTTGGGCATCGTTCTATTGTATTCATTATCTTCCATAGTCCTTAGAGGAGTTAGGATGTAGAGAGGAGAGCCTCTAGTCCCAAGTCCAAATTGGGAAAGGAGTAGAAAGAGTCTCTCTTCCCAATTCCACATTGGGAAAGGTATGGCTTATATTCCTTCTTATATTTGTGACTTTGTGCTCAATAAAGATATTATCTTTAGTCTTCTTTTATACGTATACTTGGACAAAGCGTTTCTTGTTTGATTGTGGAGTCCATGTATGTGGAAGGTATATTCTTTATGATTTCACTCTCATGATCACATCTTATGGTCATAAACACTATAGACCCCCACTATAGTCTATGTAGTTATGATATGATTAGGTTAATATGAATGACTTATGATATGCTTCAACATTGGTTCAACGATGTTTAGGTTAGTCATTGCCTTAGGATGGCTTGTGCCATAGATCCTAAGGTATTTGCTTAGTATGCTAGCATGGTGCTAGGGTATTTAAGTAGTGTTGGATGTCTCGTAGACCCACGGGTTAAAGAGGCGGGCAGTAGGTGGTGACAACCCTATCTGTCCTTTGTAATCCTCCACGTTCGGCTATGCCACATGCTCTTGGCGGGAGTCGCCCTAGTATTGCTAGAGGTAAGCCTGTGCCCGATGTGTTGAATAACATTGCATAGGAATTCATCATTGACATGACCATTGGTATCTACCTTAGGCTATGTATATGTATTAGGAGCATTGTAGGAGCAACTCTCTAACTCTCAATCCAATCTCCCTCTAGGACCCATTTTACCCTTTAGAATAAATCGTCTAGGTGTGTGTCACACTACCCCTATTATCAACTTACTTCTGTCCGGATAATGGATTAGTATCCCATAGCTTGACCATAAGAGTAGTATATGCTTTACTCCATTGCCTTTCTTTGGGATAAATACGATACCCTTGGGAATACTCATGGGTGAAATGCTACAACGGTATCTTCCGTGCGCTTGCGGATCTCATCTCTTTACGGGAGATGATCTGTGATGTTAAGAAATACCAACAAGCATTTCTGGCGCCGTTGTCGGGGATGATTTGTTAGTATATCTTAGGAGCCGTCAACACCACCCTACAAGAAACAGTGTTGCAGCTCCCCCGAGAGGCTCAACACCGGGTGGCGCCTCATTATGGTGCAAGAGGCGTACAACAGTACGTCTCGCGCCATGAGTACCTTGGGTTTGGGTACCCTTTTAGAGTTTACTGTAATGGGTATCATCGGCCACTACCTCTACGCCATCACAGGAGTGGCCGATCATCTCGACATTCTGTTTGTGACGATGACTCAGATGCTCGGCGCCGAAAGCTGCAGTAACCTGGTGACAACGACGGAGAGGAACCTCGGTCGCAGGATTGCACTGTCGACGCAGTCGGAGCAGCCGGCCCAGGCTCCTGTTGCACCGGCGCCGGAGTCGCCGAAGGAGGAGGAGAAGGAGGAGAATGATTTAGTTTTTCTTTGTTGTTTTAAGTTGATGTTTTTATTTTTATTATTTTGTGTCTGCTTGTACTTTTTCTTGTGTTTTGTAATATATTGTGTTAATGAATGAAATTTATCTGTCTTCATCTATGTGAATGAATATTATCTTGTATGTTCAACTATGTGAATTAATGAATGTGTGGTGTGTTCATCGTGTTCCTTAGGAATCATAAGGAAGGATTTGAGACAAATGAATGATTTAGTTATCAAGTGAATGTGCTCTCAGTTCAGTGATGTATTGTCTGTATGATATCAACAATGAACTGAAGTAAAATGGAGAAAATCACGAAGCTGACGTGGGAAATAGGAGACACGCTTTGCCGTTAAGCACGTCTCCCTTTTAGTAGAGGAGAGGGAGACGATGATAATAGGATACGCGCTTCGCTGTTAAGCGCGTCTCCATTTTTCATCTCCGCACAAACCTTATATAAGGCGCGTCATCAGCCTCTCTCTCCTCTTCTCTTCGTTCGTCTTCTCCGGGCAAATCACCCAGGCCAACTTTCTATCGCCAATCCCGCCAAGGGAGCCACCCTGCAAGAAACAGTGATGTCGCTCCCCCGAGAGGCTCAACAACGAGTTGCTCGAGACAATGGCTCAGGTGCTCTAGAGGTTGTTCGACAGGCTGTTCGACAGGTTCAAGAAGACTGCTCGAGACGATGGCTTCGGTGCTCGACGCCGAGGGCCGCAGTAACTTGGTGGCAGCCATGACGAGGAACCTCGGTCGCAAGGTTGCACTACCGGACCAGCCGGAGCAACCGGCGGAGCAACCGATCAGGTCTCCTGTTGCACCAGCGCCGGAGTCGCCGCTGGAGGAAGAGTAGTAGAATTTATGTTTTCTTTTGTTGTTTTTAGTTGATGTTATTTTTCTTTTCTTGTGTCTTGTACTTTTTTCTTGTGTTTTGTAATATATTATTAATGAATGAATGTGTTATCTATATTTATCATCTGTGTGAATGAATATTATCTTATGTGTTCAACTGTGAATGAATGAATGGTGTGTTCGTCGTGTTCCTCAAAAATGACAATTCATAAGGAATGATTTGATTATTTTTTAGATTTAAAATACTATTGTGAAGGTACTCTACATTGGAATGATTATTTTAGTTATCAAGGGAATGTCCTCTCCATTTGTACAGCGATGTGTTCATGATTGTCTATAACCAATGCCAAAGGAGACGTGCTTTCTGTAAAATTTGTCTCATTTCTTTCGCAAATAGGAAATGCACTCTGTTAGTCGCGCGTCTCCCGTTTGTTAGAGGATCAGACTCGTCTCAGATATTTTATTAAATGGGACGCGCTTTATAGTACCTCGTCTCCTTTTACGTTTAGCCGCGCTTTTCTTTCGTGAACCAGCATAGTCGCTGAGGCGGGCTAGTCTCGTTTACCAATATCAGTGACGGTCGCCTTTGTGCTCGTCTCTTATTCTTTTCTTCTATTTGTGTTTTTTACGTAGTGTCAATTATGAACCGAATGGGTTGTTTCTGTGCATTTCCGGTCACGAGTTTCTTATGCATCAAAATCATATCCGCAATGTCATGAACATATAAGGAGGTCCAATTAACCATCTCCCACTAAAAAACGTCAGACTAAGATGTTTCTATTAGCGTGGGGAACTAACGTACCTTGGCTGACGTCGCCAACCTGACGTAATGTTGAAGGAATCCTAGGGAACGGCATAGAAAAGTCCAGGCCGTGTGGAATCCGTTGAAATGGAAAAGCTTCTGTCCCGTGCACGAGGTCCCGGGTCATGCGTGCAGCACGACTCCTTTGAAGAGTCAATCTTAAGTAAATTTGTTTATGAAAATGACGATTTGATAGTACAACGTAATTGATTGCACTTTGCTACGTGGGCACGTGGCGTTTGGCAATGTAATGTTTGAGTATTACTACCAAACGATTTTCTTGACTTGGGCACGTTTGATTGAGAACCAATTGACTTGGTTGCTTCCCTTGTTATATCTGACATCATATGAGCATTGCGTGTCGAATTTGTGAAGAGAAGGCAACAAATTTTATAGAAATGAGAAACACAAGGTGAGAAAGAAATTTAGACGACGTGACCGATAGAAAGCGTTGCCATCGGTTTCTCAAGCGTAAGCTGCGCTTTATTTGTGATTCTTCCTTCAGTTTCAAGCTTTCAAACTCATTTTTCTCATCTAGTTTCCTACTTCTTTCATTCCAAAATACTTGTCATTTAGAACAAAATTTTTATTTCAAAATCATTAAAATTCCTAAGTTACAAATATTTTGAGACGAAAAAAGTAATTAATAGCATCATAATGACGAAGATAAGTGATTTACTTATCTTACAAGATTTGGCTATCCTCACAAGGGGATTATTATTTTTCCGTCGCAGGTTAAGATTTGCAAAACCTGCTAACCACTATCACCAACCAGACGACGAGGACTTGCTTCAGGTCAACCGCATTCACAAGGACTCCACGGAGAATTTGACGAGTCGCTCTCGCCGAGTTCCGTTCTTATCGGCAGAGCCACCGGCGAGAGATATCTCCGAGTCTCCGCACTCTGCAGCAATGGCGCGGCACATGATAAACCGAAGAAAGCGAGAAGAAACTTTGATGTGGACACATGGTGAACTTCTAGTCCCGGAAGAATGGGAAACCAGATGCACGAGGACAACGCGTAAGCAATTGAAGTGTCGCCTCCGTAACCGTGCATACACACCTGATTACCCGAACAAGCAGACGACCGTTTGATAGAATGATAGGACGCCGCTCCATCCATCCCCTTCCCTGCACTACGCAACACCGTGTTTGCCTGCTGCCGATGTCAATCACGCCGGTCAGCATGATCAAGTCGATGGTTTCCGGAGACGTCAGCTCGGACACGAGGCCCTGACGTTTCAGCCCCTTACGTCACACCTTCCAGCGGACGACGCGCCGTGACATTCTCGCTCTCCAAAGCTGCCTACGACCGGCAGTGCACGCCGCGTCCGGCTCGTGATCCACTTCTTCCACTCAATTGCGTCATAATTTTCATTTTTTTCACACGCCGCGCACGTCAGAACCCAGCGATCCCATCAATCATCCCACCGCTGACGGCTCGGCTCTCGGCAGATCGCCCTTATATATGTACCACTCCATCATTGGCCCACAGAAACATCTGCAAAAGCACCACGTTACAAACGACGGCGAGCTTGAAGCAACGACGATGCTGCTGATGGACTCGGCTCGCCACGCCGGTTGCTCGACGGTCTGCCTCGACCTCAGCGTCGGCCTGTCGCCGCCGCCGCAGCCGGCGAGAGACACGGAGATGGAAGAACCTAACTGCCCGACTGGTGGCAGGGCGGCGGCGTCCATGACCGACGAGGAGGTAACAGATCGATGACACACACCCCTCATTGCCCTGCTTCTTGCTCTGCATCTTCCGGAACGGTGTCCCTGAACTGGCGCAGCCAATTCTAAACTCTTCCGTGGTCATTCAGGCCAAGACACTGGAGGCCAAGCTCACCCAGGTCAACGAGGAGAACCGGCGGCTGACCGAGATGATCGCCCACCTCTGCGCCAAGATCGCGCGCCCGGTCTCGCCGACGCCGGCTGCCGCAGGCGAGAAGAGGGGACGGGAGAGTCCGGAGCCGCCCAACTCGTGCGACGCCGACAACAGAAACAACAGGAAGTGCTCTGCCGACGCCGAGAGCCCCCTGCCGCTGAGCGACGGTGCCTCGTGCAAGCGGATCAAGGTCAGCAGGGTGTGCACCCGAATCGACCCGGCCGACACAACGCTCACCGCCATCAAGGACGGGTACCAATGGCGGAAGTACGGGCAGAAGGTCACGCGCGACAACCCGTCGCCGAGAGCGTACTTCCGCTGCGCCTTCGCGCCGTCCTGCCCCGTCAAAAAGAAGGTAAACTTTCGTGACGCGTTTTCATCGTTCATTGCGATTCCCATCCCATGGAATCTGCCGTCGCTGATATGATACTGGCGGTTCTCTGTTCCCCCGGGGAGCAGGTGCAGAGGAGCGCGGAGGACAGCTCGGTGCTGGTGGCGACGTACGAGGGCGAGCACAACCACCCGAGGCCGACGCGCGCCAGCGAGCTTCCCGGCTCCGCGCCGTGCTCCATTTCCATCAACTCGTCCGGGCCAACCATCACGCTGGACCTCACCAAGAACGGCGCGGGCGGCGTGCGGGTGCTCGAGTCCGCGGAGCCGGACCTCAAGAAGCTGCGCCGGGAGATCGCGTCGCCAGAGTTCCGGACGGCGCTGGTGGACCAGATGTCAAGCGCGCTGACCAGCGACTCCAACTTCACCGGCGCGATCGCCGCGGCGATCCTGCAGCAACTGCCGGAGTTCTAGAGTTCTGCGGCCGGTCTCACGGTTCAGAAACTCGAGTCTCCCGTGGCCGTTCTTCAGAAAACAAACACACTTGGTAGTGAAAGTGTACATCCATTGAGATTCCGGAGTCGTTTCTCCCAATTTTACACGCATAATTTCAAGGTTCTTCCTTTGTTATGTCTGAACTGTACTATCTCTCAATAATGTTGTACATTTCAAATGTCCAAAAGTTTTAATCACGAATTCCGAACTGTCTCAGCCCATATATTAGTAGCATCCAAGCCCATTAGCCCTGCTAGTTGTTACTGACAAGAGCTGTTTTCCTAGTAGGCAACTATGGTTGGCCCATGGTGGCACGTCGCAACATATAAAACATGTTGTTGAGATGAACCAGGGATTTTCTTGCCACTGCAGCAATACCAAAAAAAAATACCGCTAGTACCAAAATACTCCTTCGGTTCTAAAAAGCCTGTCTCTTTCTAGTTTAAAAATGCCACGAGAATCAGACGCATCTGAAACTCTGAACTCATAAAAAACATTGAAGTACTAGACCCGGACCTGAACTCAATATTTGCCAGATCTCCGTAGTCTTGCTCTCACCTGCAAACAGAGATGCACCAACCCTACCTAGCCGCTACGATGCCACACGGCCGGCCCTTGTTTCCGTTCGCGAATCAGGTCGCAGCTGGATCATTCCAGTTCGTGGCCACGGAAAGGCAGTCAGGTTTGTTGTCACTTTGTTGCTGCTGCAGTACTGCTACTACTAGCTTTCCGTCAATTTCCTCCATGAGCAGATCACACAATAAGCAACAAGATCGCTTTCCTTCGTCCTCGTGCGCCCTCTGTTACGTACGCCTAACTCCGCCTTAAGTTCAGATCTAACGGACGCGCAAACAAGTTCGGCAGAGGCACAGGTCACGCTCTCTCTAATCGCGAGCTGGATGAGCCAAATTTGGGGATAATAAGCACGCGCGCCGACAAGGTGCTAAGCAACACGGGTTCGCGTTGTTGGTTATATGTCTAAGAGACAATCAAAACAATTCGGGTTAAGCCATGTTAGATATTTGATGCATAAGCAATTAATGTACGCGTATAAATACGAGGGGTAAAGTTAGAGGTTAATTACTCCAGCACGTGACAGCCCTAGCCGCCACCCCTTGCAGGCCTCACGCCG
Organism: Tuctoria greenei; assembly: GCA_036927565.1. Lineage (NCBI taxonomy): Eukaryota > Viridiplantae > Streptophyta > Magnoliopsida > Poales > Poaceae > Tuctoria > Tuctoria greenei. Next base: position 11,129,767 of record JAYESD010000011.1, on the reverse strand, counting down.
AGACCCCTGCCGCGCACGCGGTGCTAGTACACTGGTGCACGGCGTTCCTCTCCACACGTGTGGACTTCGTGAAGGCGCTACTGCTACTGCTGCGCTGATCGGCAACGACGATCGTGATCGTCTACCTGCTGTCGTGACGAGGACGAGAAGGAGACGAACGAGATCCTCTGCTTCCCCTACACCGACGCGCGTCTATGTCCCGCTGCGCTGCACGTCTAATGGTAACGATCTATGACATTTGTACTTGCATGTTTTCTAAATAATACGGTAGAATTGCAAGAGTAGCATACCGTCAATTTCCCAACACGAGTCAGTTTCTTTCGTCGCATCCATGCATATGGCAAAGACCAACATGAGCTGCAGTGCTCCACGACCCCGTTCTCTCTGCACGGTTGACTTGTGAGGACGCCTAGGACGGTTCCATCCGCCAACATCTACCTAAAAGTCAGCCAATAAAAAAAAGTCAGCCAATCATGTGCTGCACTACACATAAACGTCAACCTCCCCGTCTATCATTTGAAGGTAATAGATTAAATATAATGCGTGAATTAAATTGCATGGTGTGTCTATCGTCATTATAAGTATGTACGTATACGTGTGTCTATATATATAGTACATGAGACTTGAAGGTAAGACAAGCCATACATACGATAGTTTGTGTTTTAAAAAAAATCTAATCTAATATCTCCGTTTCAAAATAGTTGTCACTCATAATTCATTTTTAAAGTAAATAGTGATAATATTTTAGAATAAAAAGGAGTACTAAATATAGTCTTAATAAGTATGCTTATAACTTTCCACGTTTGGTATGAAATAGTGTTGACCATGGTCCATGGTTAGCTGTTTGATCCATTATTTGGCCTCGTGAAGATGAGCTGCACACACGCACACAACTCCAGTCACTGCATTTCTCTTATTTGAGCTCGATCCACAAGCGACGCGCGTGCCGTGCGCCCTTAGTGGAGGCTGCGACACACAGGCGTTTGCTACTGGGAAGAGACGCAGCTTTCTTCTTTGCTGTGTTATTCCAGTCTTTGCGTCTTAGTTTTTTTGCTCCTAATAGGTTATTGCAGTTTCAACTCCTCATCAAATGCTTTGAGTTTATTTCCACTTTACTATTTGGAAAATGAACATGTTGCTTTGCCGAAATTTCCACAATAATCTAGTCTGATTTTATTCGACAAGATGCAATTTGTCCCCATAGAAGGAAGTTCCATCCCGCCGTACCTAGCTCTACTTCGTCTACTTTCACTCAGAAAACTGAACAAATTAAAAGGAGCTAGCTAGGGTATGAGTACTAGACTCGCTGTACTCCATGTTTGCAACCACACACACGATACGGTTTTTGTGCAACTTGCAGTAATCTATTGCCTCATGCCGGTGAATTAAACACTTGATTAGTCAAACACAGTCAGAGCCGTCTCACTGTCTACGCTCAGTTCCGCTCCATTCCGTCCAAGGAACTAAGGACTTTAAGGAGTAAAACAATGAAACGTTAGCCGCCGCCCCCGCTATAAATAGCCGGCGACACCTACCCCGTATGCCCTTGGTCCTCTTCTCTTCTCCCTGCCTTCGACTCGAGTCACCACCAACCTTTCCTCAGCCTCTTGTGCCTTGGCTAGCCAGCCAGCTTCCTTCGCGGCCCTAACCCTAGCTAGCGTGCCGAGCGGGCGAGGATCGAGTGATGCAGCCCACGGCGCGAGAAATGCAGGCCATGGCCGCGGCCGGGCAGATCTCCCTCGACGACCTCCGCGCGGCAGTCAGCGCCGGCGGGATACACGATGAGTTCCTCGACCAGATGCTCGGCGGCCTGCCACTGTCAGCCTGGGCCGACCTCTCCGAAGCGGCCGGCGGGAAAGCACCGGAGGGCGGCGGGCCGGCAGAGGGGATGCAGCAGCCGCAGCAGTTCGGGGGCTTGTACGACGAGTCCGCGCTGCTGGCGTCGAGGCTCCGGCAGCACCAGATCAGCGGCGGCCCTGGGGGCGGCGGAGGCGCGGAGGGCGCGGCGGCGAAACAGATGGTGATGCAGCAGCTGGCCGATCTGAGGCAGGGACATCACATGATGCTCCAGGGAATGGGCCGCTCGACGGCTGGAGGCGGCGGCGGGGACGGCGGCATGCTTCTCCCGCTCTCCCTCGGCAGCGGCGGATCGGGCGGCGACGTGCAGGCGCTGCTGAAAGCGGCCGCGAATTCCGCCGTACTGATCCACCACCCTCCTCGTTCAAATCCACTTGCTGCCTTTTTATCTCTCTCGTTTTGATTCAGGAACTTCTTTACGAAAAGTTCGCGTTTTTATTCGGTGTGTTCGTTCCAGGGAGGAGAAGCTGGCGGCGTGTTCGGCGGCAGCTTCGCCGGATCGCTCCAACAGCAGCAGCAACATTTCCAGCCCCATACGCAGGTTAATTTGCAGTATGAACAAACTACACACGTACATAAGCAAACACACGAGTGGCTTTCTAAACTCGGTGTTATGCTCGGAGCAGCAAACGGCGTCGATGCCAAACTTTGGTGCAGGAGTAGGAGGAGGAGGCGGAGCGTCCGGCAGTGCGTCGCAGCAGCAGAACGGCGCCGCGGGGGGAGGCGCCCCGGCGCCGCCCAGGCAGCGCGTGCGGGCGCGGCGCGGCCAGGCCACCGACCCACACAGCATCGCGGAGCGGGTGAGCTCGTCCTTCTCCTTTTTTCCTGAGTACAGTAGTTAGCAGTTAATCGGGCGAATAAATCCACACGGGGGGCAGTTACTAATCAGCGCCCGTGTCTGCTGTTGTTTCCTCCATTTGGATTGTTCTTCGTTCCGACACTGCTCCCTTGTCCGTTTCTTCGTTTTCATATTCCTCTTCACCGGCCATTACATGTTTATTACGACTTCTTCTAACCTGTTTCTTCAATCGTCTTCGCCGTGTTGCAGCTCCGGAGAGAGAGGATCGCGGAGAGGATGAAGGCGCTGCAAGAGCTGGTGCCCAACGCCAACAAGGTAAGCACAGATGGAATAGAACTAGAGCTCAACTGCATACTCGATGCTGAGATTACAACCGTCTAGGGTTTTGGTTGTTGGGAGACGCTGCAAATAAAGGTTCCCCCCAATCACTCACCGTGAGTTTGTGCCGAGGGAAACGGGGGATTAAACTATGGAAAGACAGCAGCTTTTCTTTATTTAGAGTTGAATGCCGGCCGCCATGCCCGAGCACGGAGAGAGGGGTAGTAGCAGTCGGTCCTCAGATTGAGCTACGACTACGATGTGTGGTTGGCGCATCTACCCGCACGTTGGCCTACTTGACCAGCACCGTGCTCCCTCGGCGACCGAGCGGTGGCACGGCATCGGCATGGCCTTTCTCCTCCTAGAATTCCTGCCCGTGTCCCGCGCGCGGCGCCTCTTCCGACGACCAGGGGCTTTAACGCTTTCTTTGCAGCTGTCTATCTTACTTTTGGATGTCCGAGCTTGGCTTTTGTTCATCGATTGATGTGTGATTTTGGAATGGCTGCGCAGACGGACAAGGCGTCGATGCTGGACGAGATCATCGACTACGTCAAGTTCCTGCAGCTCCAAGTCAAGGCAAGCATGAAATGTTGATGTAGCACGACGAGGGGACGATAGACGATGCAATGTTGTTGATTGATCATTGCAATTAATTGCTGACATGTACGTACTAATCTGCGTTTACCAACCCACGCAGGTGCTGAGCATGAGCCGGTTAGGTGGCGCCGCCGCCGTCGCGCCGCTCGTGGCCGACATGTCCTCGGAGGTGACACGCTTCTCTCTCTCTCTTCTCTGCTGCTTTTCCCGCACCCGAAAGAATCAGCTGGTATGTGAACGAGCTTTTCAGCGCCACAGCTGATGGCTACTGCCACGCCACAGTGCCCCGCGTGCAGCACCGCGAAATGACGCGACTGCCCTCCCGAGACGAGCCAGTCAGCCAGAGCTACCACTAGGAGCGAGCGCGTGCCTGCCGTCTCTGACACCATCTATATGTGTTCGCGCGTGTGCAGGGGCGAGGCGGCGGCCCGGCGCCGGCGGCGGGGAGCGACGGCCTGGCGGTGACGGAGCAGCAGGTGGCCAAGCTGATGGAGGAGGACCTGGGCACTGCGATGCAGTACCTGCAGGGGAAGGGTCTCTGCCTCATGCCCATCTCGCTCGCCTCCGCGATCTCCTCCGCGACGTGCCACATGCGCCCGCCCGTCGCAGCGGGGCTCGGCGCCACCGCGGCGCACCACATGGCCGCCGCCATGCGCTTGCCCGGCATGAACGGCGGTGGCGCGGACGCGGTGCCGGCCTCGCCGAGCATGTCAGTGCTCACGGCGCAGTCGGCCATGGCCAATGGAGCCGGCGCCGACGGCGAGGCCTCGCAGCAGCAGCCCAAGGACGCCGCCTCCGTGTCCAAGACATGAGCTCTCGTCTCTCGACGAGGTCGCCGTCTCACCAACGGCGAAACCCTGGCGTCAACATCCGCGGGGCCGAGGTCTCGCTCGCTTGGACTAGCGGGAATCAATCATGGGCCCCACTTAGGGCCCACGGGCCCTTTTGTACTGCAGCAGCAGCAGCCCACGGGCTCCACTTTTTCCTTCTATCTAGTGTTACCATTATTTTCTTTCTGTTTAATATTTATCCTGTATGTTTTTAAATTCAAGTAAATATATTAAAATCCAGGGCTGTTCGATCTCCTGGCTTTGTGCCAGCTTTAGCCTTTCTTTCCTCGCCATCCGCATCAACTTTTCCCCTCCTTTTTTGCTCGCCTCCCCTTTCTTGTTAATTTACGTCCAAGTTTGTCCTTTGCGGTTGGACGGGGAATTTGGTCTCCCTGCTTTGGCTACTAACCCATTCTTTTCTCTTCTTTTCATTCTGGTGTACTCTCTCTATTTTTAAATTAATGTCGTAAAGGAAATAAACTTACTTCAAAATTAAACTAAATCTATTGGTCTAGCGAAAATAATTGAAAAATGGAGAAGTAGCTTACTAAATCTATTTTTTTTAAAAAATATGTTTAGGATAACTAATTTATTTCAAATTGAACTAGATTTTTAACATAAAAATCATATATTTCAGAATTGAGATGATATTATATTTCACCTCTTGGAGTTGTGAGGCACCATGATCCAGTGAAGAACCATCCGTGATGGTATTCTTGTTGGGAGTACCGGACTTGTCCGGTAAAGACCGGACTAGTCCGGTTTTGTCCAGTAAGGGTGACCGGACTAGTCCGGACCCTTAGAGGACTAGTCCGATATTGTCCAGTAAGGGTGACCGGACTAGTCCGGACCCTATACGGACTAGTCCGATTTTTCGGTAACTGTCAGTTTGAACTCGAAATTGGCATGTGTTCTAATTGAAAGGACACAACCCACCGAATTTTGAGTCTCTGATCGGGAGACTCAATAATTCCTAAGGGTGGGAGGCCCCCTCTTGTGTCTCTTGGTCAACTATAAGAAGAGGGTCAAGTGTGTGATCAAAGAAGGCTTAAGGGCATTCATTCATACACACTTGAACATCCTAATCCACTCAGAATCCGATCAAGATACCAAGAGAAGAACAAGGGGAAACGCCTCTCGTCGTCGTCGTTCTTCTTGCGGCCTCGCCTTGTTGGCTAGATGGCCGCATCGTCAAGCAACAACAAAGATGGAGGAGAAGGTATTATTGATGTTCTTGTGCTATTTGAGAGATAGCACTTGGTATTCATGTTGTAATCAGATTTCTCCATATAATTCGAGATGATTTAGTGGCTATTTGATCTTTGGGCTCTCTCTTGTTTTCTGACAATGGTATCAGAGCCATTTAGACCACTAATCACTTCGAATTGAGTTTTGATCGAAGTTTTTCGCTGAAAGTTTTGAAGGTCCGGACTTGTCCGGTCTAAGGGCCGGACTAGTCCGGTGTGCCACAGTTAAGTGGTTAGGTTTTCGGATCAGGGCGTTTTGACGCGTTCATCTGATTGAAAACCAATTAAGCACTTTGGATTGAAATCCATTGTGAAAATTAAGTTGATTTGGTAAGATGGTAAGATTAAGTTTCCCTTTTGGGTATTTTGACATTTTTTCCAGTTTTTTATATGATACTTTTACGGGGTTGGTCGTACTAGTCCGGAATAGTACGGACCAAACTCGAAAAGTTCAATAAAGAACGGATCAAATGTTTTTGATGGGACCGGACTTGTCCGGCGTATGGACCGGACAAGTCCGAAAACCATACTGTAAGAGTTCGGACTAGTCCGGCCATGTGCGGACTAGTCCGTGCTATACAATTAAGTTTGCTTATTAAATTAAGTTTCCGCTGTGAATTAAGTTTATTGTCATAGCAATTTGGTCGAGTAACCAAAGCGAAAGATAAATTGCTATGTCAATTTAAGTTGCATGAAATTCTATTGAGTAACCAAAGTAAAAAATAGAATTATCATGATTTTAAGTTTTATTAATGTCATTATTGGCTGATTAACCAAAGCGAAAGGCATTAATGACATTCTTTTTGTAAGAACATAGTAATTTGGTCGAGTAACCAAAGCGAAAGATAAATTACTATGTTGATTTTCAGTTATTCTTAAATGTTGAGTTTTGGTCGAGTAACCAAAGTGAAAGATAAAACTCATCATTTTCTTGCGGTTAACATCTATGCATTCTTCTTGATTTTGTTTTTTTGATTATGAAGGTTCCTCCAATGCTAATTCAGCACTGAGTTTCATCGCTTCTATTGATCCACTCAATGGAAGCAATTATGGGAGATGGCGAGAGAAGTTGGAGATTGCTTTGGCAGTCTCTGAGATAGACTTGGCTCTCACTACTCCATATCCGGTTGCACCGGTTGAACCAGTAAGAAATGATGATGAAACTCAGGAAGCCTTTGCCGTGAGGACAAAGGAATATACTACTGAGTTATTGGCTTATGACATTGATTGTTATAAGTGGAAGAAATCAAACAGGAAATGTTTGATGGTAATTAAGGGCACTATCACTGAGGCCATTCGGGGAGCAATCCCTGAATGTGAAACTGCTGTTGAGTACCTCCAAAGGATAGAGAATCAGTTTACTGGTTCTTCTAAGGCCACTGCAAGCACTCTTATCAAGAGGCTTGTTACTGAAAAATATCATGGAGGTGGTGTGCGTGAGCACATCTTAAGGATGACAAATATGGCTGCAAAGCTTAAGCCTATGGATTTGGGGATTAAAGATGAGTTCATTGTGCATCTCATCATTGCCTCACTTCCTAAGGAATTTGAGACTTTTGTCATCAACTACAACTCTCAACCTGAACTATGGAACATAGAAAAACTCATGGCTATGTGTGTTCAGGAGGAAGAGAGGATTAAGTCCCTTCACGGTTATGATGCAATCAATTATGTGAAGGGAAAGGGTAAGGCTAAGAAGAATTATTCTTCTAAGCAATCTTTTAAGTATCATGGTTCATCTCACCATGATAAAGATAAGAGTAAGTTTCCACAAAGCCATCCTTATAATAAGGATGTGAAAGTGGATAAAGATCAGTGCCGCTTTTGTTTAGACAAAGGTCACCATCAGAAGGATTGCATTGGCTTCCTTAAATGGTGTTGCAAAAATGGTAATGACTTTGTGACCTTTGTTGATGAATCCCTGCTTTTAGATTATACACCATCTTCTTGGTGGATTGACTCAGGTGCCACTGTGCACGTTTGCAATTCGTTGCAGGGGTTAAATATGAGGAGGACCCTAGAAAGAGGGGAAAGGGCCATTAAAGTTGCTGATGGCCATAAAGCTGAAGTGAAAGCCATTGGAGATTATCCATTAGTATTAAGAAATGGCTTTGTACCTACACTTCAGGATGTGTTATATGTACCCTCTTTAAGTAGAAATCTCATCTCAGTGTCATGCTTAGATGATGATGGTTATGTTTGCCAGTTTGGCAAAGACAGATGTGTAATTAAGTATGATAATAAGATGGTTGGTGTTGCCATAAGACAAGGCATGCTATACTTATTATCTATGCATGATGATGTTAATGTTGTAAGCGACAATCAGTTTTCCTCACATCAGGGTAAGCGTAAGAGAATCAATTCCGAAATGTCTTCGAAATTATGGCATTGTCGCTTGGGCCATATTTCGAGGGGGGGAATTGAACAATTGATTTCACAATCGATTCTTCCCCATTTGGATTTTTCGGATTCAGAAGAATGCATAGACTGCATTAAGGGAAAGTTTGTTAAGAAAATTAAGAAAGGTGCCATACGCAGTGCGGGAATTTTGGAATTAATCCATACGGACATTTGTGGTCCATTCCCCGTAGTATCTGTTGATGGTTTTGATTCATTCATAACCTTCACGGATGACTATTCTCGCTATGGCTATATTTATCCAATTAAAGAACGCTCTGAAGCGTTGGATAAATTTAAGATATTTAAGGCTGAAGTTGAAAATCAGCACAATATTAAGATTAAAGTGGTAAGATCCGATCGTGGTGGTGAGTACTACGGTCGTCATACCCCGTATGGCCAAGTTCCTGGACCGTTTGCTCGGTTCCTACAGGAAAATGGCATAGTCGCCCAGTATTCCACACCGGGCGAGCCTCAGCAAAATGGAGTAGCGGAACGGCGCAACCGTACGCTAATGGATATGGTTAGATCCATGTTAAGTCAATCAGATTTGCCGGTTAGCTTATGGATGGAGACATTAAAAACCGCCATTCATGTGCTAAATCGGGTTCCTACTAAGTCGGTGCCCAAAACACCGTATGAGTTGTGGACAGGACGTAAGCCCTCATTAAGTTATATGCATATATGGGGCTGTCCCGCTGAGGCAAAATTGTTTAACCCAAACATTGGTAAGTTGGATTCTAAGACAGTAAGTTGCCATTTTATTGGCTTTGCAGAAAAGAGTAAGGGATATCGTTTCTATTGTCCAGAACGATATACTAAGTTTGTAGAAACAAGGCATGCCGTCTTTTTAGAGGATGCCATGATCAGGGGGAGTACGGTAAGACGAGAAATTAATCTTGAAGAGAAGCGGGTTTATGTACCCACTCCTATGATTCAAGAACCATATTTCTCATTACCTACTGCTGTTGAATCATCAGTGCCTATTGGTAATGATTCAACACCTGTTGTTAGTTCTCCATTGACAACGGAATTATTAAGAGAGGTTGAACATTTTCAGCCCGTTGTCACTAATAATGAAGAGCAACAACAGCCTCAAAATGAGGATAATGTGCAATTAAGAAGATCTCAACGAGAAAGAAAATCGGCCATTCCGGACGATTATGAGATCTATTTGAGTGAGGCAATTCAAATGGAGGGTGATCCCACCACATTTGAAGAAGCTATGAGAAGTCCTCAATCATCTGAATGGCGTAAAGCCATGGAGGATGAAATGAGGTCTATGGAAACAAACAAAGTCTGGGATTTAGTTGAGATTCCTAATGGAGCCAAAACAGTAGGCTGTAAATGGGTCTACAAAATTAAACGTGACTCCAAAGGGAATATTGATAAGTTTAAGGCCAGACTTGTTGCAAAAGGCTTCACTCAAAGAGAAGGGATTGATTATAATGAGACATTTTCACCTGTCTCAAGTAAGGATTCGTTCAGAATCATTATGGCATTAGTTGCACATTATAATTTAGAATTACATCAGATGGATGTAAAGACGTTGTTTCTCAATGGTGATCTATATGAGAACGTCTATATGACACAACCGAAAGGTTTTGTTATTAAGGGTAAGGAACATATGGGATGCCACTTAAGGAAGTCCATTTATGGACTTAAACAAGCATCAAGGCAGTGGTATCTCAAGTTCGATGAAATAGTAAGAAAGTTTGGGTTTAAAGAAAATGAGGAGGACAATTGCATTTATGCTAAGTTTAAGAGCGGGAAATTTATTTTCCTCGTGCTTTACGTAGATGATATACTACTTGCAAGTAGTGATGTCAATCTACTATCAGAAACTAAGAAGTTTTTGTCCTCTAATTTTGATATGAAAGATCTTGGTGAAGCATCCTATGTATTGGGCATAGAAATTCACCGAGATAGAAATAAGGGGGTATTAGGCTTATCACAAAAGGCATACTTAGAGAATGTACTGAGAAAGTACAGTATGCATAAGAGTAAGCCTTCGCCTGCTCCGATTGTCAAGGGCGATAAGTTTGGGAACTTTCAGTGTCCCAGGAACCAATATGAGATCGATCAAATGAAGTCGGTTCCATATGCTTCTGCTGTCGGAAGCCTTATGTATGCTCAAGTCTGTACTCGCCCTGACTTAGCTTATGTGACCGGAATGCTTGGCAGATATCAGGCCAATCCAGGGATTGATCACTGGAAGGCAGTTAAGAAAGCATTAAGATATGTGCAAGGCACAAAAGGCCTCATGTTAACGTATAGTAAGTCAGACCCACTTGAAGTAGTGGGATATTCAGATTCAGATTTCGCGGGTTGTGTGGATACTAAGAAATCAACGTCAGGTTATATATTCACCCTCGCGAATGGAGCCATTTCGTGGAAAAGCTCCAAACAAACCGTCACTGCATCGTCCACAATGCATGTCGAGTTTGTTGCATGTTATGAGGCCACCGGGCAGGCTGTTTGGCTTAAGAAATTTTTACCCGGTCTTAGAGTGGTCGACAGCATTGAAAAACCACTTAAGTTATACTGCGATAATGAGCCCGCAGTATTTTACTCTCACAACAATAAGTCGAGTGGTGCTGCCAAACACATCGACATTAAGTTTTATGTTGTGAAAGATCGAATCCAGGATCATACCATAAGTCTTGAGCATATAAGTACCAAGCGTATGCTTGCGGATCCGCTAACAAAAGGTCTTCCACCCAGCGTGTTCAGTGAACACGTAGCCGGCATGGGTTTAAGGGAGAGCCTATGATCACTGGATATTTAGGGGCCAAGTAAGAGTAAGGTTCATTTTCAAGTGTGAGATGTATTGTGGTCTTCGAGTCCAACAATACGTAAATGGTTGTTGTGATGCGTCGTGCCCTATATGTCAAGCATGAGAAAATGGACACTAAGTTTAGTATTAAGTAAGTTGGTAAGTTTCAGATTCGAGTTCAAGGGGGAGAATGTTGGGAGTACCGGACTTGTCCGGTAAAGACCGACTAGTCCGGTTTTGTCCAGTAAGGGTGACCGGACTAGTCCGGACCCTTAGAGGACTAGTCCGATATTGTCCAGTAAGGGTGACCGGACTAGTCCGGACCCTATACGGACTAGTCCGATTTTTCGGTAACTGTCAGTTTGAACTCGAAATTGACATGTGTTCTAATTGAAAGGACACAACCCACCGAATTTTGAGTCTCTGATCGGGAGACTCAATAATTCCTAAGGGTGGGAGGCCCCCTCTTGTGTCTCTTGGTCAACTATAAGAAGAGGGTCAAGTGTGTGATCAAAGAAGGCTTAAGGGCATTCATTCATACACACTTGAACATCCTAATCCACTCAGAATCCGATCAAGATACCAAGAGAAGAACAAGGGGAAACACCTCTCGTCGTCGTCGTTCTTCTTGCGGCCTCGCCTTGTTGGCTAGATGGCCGCATCGTCAAGCAACAACAAAGATGGAGGAGAAGGTATTATTGATGTTCTTGTGCTATTTGAGAGATAGCACTTGGTATTCATGTTGTAATCAGATTTCTCCATATAATTCGAGATGATTTAGTGGCTATTTGATCTTTGGGCTCTCTCTTGTTTTCTAACAATTCTCGGCAGCCACTGTCTTTCGATGGATGAGGGGTCAACCGTCGGTGTGATGCATGCTTTGGGAATCTTAAATTGATGATTACTTGTTTTCTACCGGTCATAATCCATTGCTTAATCCAAAGACAGTCGGACCTGGTTCGTTCGGAACCAATGGGATGGGAGAAGAAAAGGAATGGGCAAAAAACGGGGAGAAATTGTCGGATGAAGCAGGAAAATATTGTAAACTCCCTTTTGGATTCTTTTTTTGTCTCTGTCCCACTCACTGGATCGGAGCAAATTACTCATTTGCATCAATTAGCTCATTGGATTTGTTTGATAAATTACATTTCTCTGTGTATATAAAAGGTTCAGTGTATAATTAACTCCCTTCAATATAAGTGTTGCCACACGCAACTATATTATACTCTCTCCGTTCTAATTTACTTGAATTTTTTCAGATATTTTTGCAACAATTAAGGAAGTTGTGAAATGATGATTTTGCCCTTCCACTAGTCACTTCAACTCTCTTCATTTTTAAAAAAGATCGTGCTTAAAAAATATAAATGAAGATACTATAGACCGGATGGATAAAGATGCATGTAATGCCTTTTTTACTTGACTTAGAAGATTAAGTAAAAAATATGTTTTCATTTTACCTTGAGAAAGTATATATCACACATCCGCACGCGGTATTTGCATCTTGCAAATCTCTTGTAGTTGTAAGATGTACTCCCGCCTTCTTAAAATAATTGTCGTCTTGACAAGATTTTTAGTTCATTTTTGAATAAAAAACTTGTCCAAAACTTATCATCTATCGTTTCGATCTCGGATAAGACGCCCATGAGAAAGTGGAATCCAAATGTTCGCCAGCATGGTTCCTCGTCGTCGATCCGGATCAGTTCCAGACGGGGCGAAGCTTCATGGGTCTGGCAAACCACCTCGTCCTGCTAAGATCGCTGATGACTGTTTACTTTTTTTTGAACAAGAGATGACTGTTTACCTACTAGACTGGACGCTTATCCTCGTTGACGTTTTTCTTCCGGCGTGTTGACCCCGGAGCCGCCGTTTTGCTGCACGTCCAGCAACTAGCTGACCAGACGATTCATGTGCTCTCTCCTCCAGTTTTCTATACACTGACTTTCACACGATAATTCAACGCACTAACGCCAGGCTTGCAGTGGAGGTAAAGCCACCGACCGTGACGTGTGGTCGATCGACAGCGCGGCCAAGTCAATTTCATGTATGATATACGTACGTCCATTTTGATGCCGATTTCGGGTGCAAAAGACGGCTCCATTGCTTTTGCTTGTAGTATCGAAAATGAGATTCACGGTTGGGTCATCTCCCATTCCACGGTAGATATGCTAGTTGTGACCTATGGCTCAAGATAGCCGCACTCCGATTCCAAAGCTGAACTTAGTTTTTGCGCTCTCTGTTGTCTTTGTCCCATAGAGGAATGAATGCAACCAGCCACAAAAAGGATGCATTCATAGAATGGAATTTCTCACTGCTGATTTTTGTTTAAGTGTATTGCTTGAAGCATCTCAAATCTGCAATGCTGTACACCTCAAAAAGGAGAGGCTCTGTATCGGAGGATTTTTTTTTGAAACTAATGTATCGGAGGATTTCCATCATCCGATTTCATAACAAAAGCGCACAACTTTCTTTTCTCTTAAATAGGATCGATGTTTTATACACTTTAAAAAATAATATAATGAACAATATGCTATCATGAAGCTAGCATCCAAAATGGTCTACCTCGAGCAACAACTTGAACAAATATAAATTTCAAATCATGTTTGTGATTGCCTGGAATATGCTCCATGCCACCCCTATTTACCTTCCTCGAATCGTGAATTTTTTTTATTAATATATTTTTAAAAAATCATTTATAATAAATAACCCACGGATTCCAAAATTTACCAAAATGACCCATCGTCGTATGTGCCTCATACGAAATGACACGTGGCCCACGCATTTCGTATGAGGCACATACGACGGTTACGTGGCACGCCACGCTGTCGTCAGTTCCCGAGGTGGCGGCTTGCTTCCCGAGGAGGAGGCGAATCTCGTATGAGCCGCATACGAGATTCACATTTCGTATGCGGCGCATACGAAATTCGCCCCCCCCCCCACCCCCCGAGGTTTCGTATGTGGCTCACACGACTTGCGTCCTTCTATATAAGGCGCGGGTTTCTTCAGTTTTCGGCACTTCCCCGTCACGCCACCGCTCTTCCACCGCCGCACCGCCGCTCTTCCACCGCCGCGCCGCCGCTCTTCCGCCGCCGCTCCGCTCGCCGCCTTCTTCTAGGCATTCGGTACTATTTTTATTCCTTATACTTATTGCAATAGGTAATATGTTATTTGGGCGTTCCTAGGTACTATTTTTATTACCTTGTACTATGTTATTAGGCGCCTTACTTATTAGCTTTGTAAATAATTTGTTATTTGGTTTCTTACTTATTGCAATAGGTTATATGTTATTCGGTCCCTTACTTATTGCAATAAGTGTCCTTCGGTACTATTTTTATTCGCTTGTACTATGTTATTAGATGCCTTACTTATTTGAATAGGTATTTTGCTCTAGTTAGTAATTGTAGTTATTGACTTGCTAATAGTGGTATGGACTATTTAGTTTTGTACTTGTTTTCGACTTGTTCATAATTAGCGACGTGTTAATAGTTAATGATTTTAGTTAGTCATTTGTTAATAGTGGTATGCACATTGTAGTCCTCTTGTAGAACTTGTTAATAATGTTATGTGTTAACATGCAATGTCTTTTATTTTAGAAGTAATTATATATGATTTATTTGTGTGTATAAATTCCAATAGGAATGTCAGAGAAGTTAGTATTTCGGATATTTTATGGAGAAGGCACAATAGTTTATGGCCCTACTGGGATTGATTTGTCTGGTTTCGCGTCGTGTGATAGAGGGATAACAAGAGCAAATGAGAGGACATTTAGTGGTGTTGTAAACTAGTTGATGAAAAAATTTAACCTTGATCCAGAACAACATCAGTTGACATTGAAAGGAATGATTAATCGGGCAAGAAATGGAATTTATTGGGATTTGATTATTATTAAAGGAACACTGAATTGGAGGAAATATGTAGATTTAGTTGTGGAGCGGGGTTGGCCTCTAGTGCTTCTTGCGCAAGCGGAAAAGGAAGAAGTAGAGATTGTAGCGGAATGTGATGAAGCAAATAGCGTGGAAGATGATGTCGGAGTAGAAGAAGCTGGAGAGAACTTGATACATGTAGAAGCACGTGGTGTGGCAGATGAAGGAGAACACATTGAGAACATAGTTGAACAAATAAGAATCGAAGATATGGAACACGAAAATGTTCCAGAAGTTGATTCTTCTGATGATGAGAATGAGAATGATACTATTATTCCGGCTGAGTGGAACAATCCAATCCCGAGTAATTTATCAGCTACAGAAAAGTATTGTGGCTTATCGAGATATCACGAGAATCAATTAACACAAGGAGATATCTTTAAAGACAAAGATAGTTTGAAGGATGCCGTGAAATATTGGTCTCTGGCTGTGCAAAGATCATTTACAGTTTACAAGTCAAATAAAAAATATTATGATGTTAAATGTGTGTTCTCAAGTTGCCCTTTCCGGTCCATGGTTTCGAAGAGAAGTGGACGAAAGTATGGAGAGTATCTAAAATGATTGATCACACATGCGTGTTGCATGAATTGGAGAAGTGCAATAGTGCTCTTACATCGCAGTTTATTGCGAATCACATGTACGCCCGCATTGTGGACAGCATTCGATTTGAGCCGAAATCAATAATAAACACTACTGAGGAGGAGTTCAAGTACACTATAAGTTACTCCAAAGCTTGGAAGGCAAAACAGAAGGTGATTGAGCAAAGATTTGGTTCATTTGAAGCTTCTTATGAAAATCTTCCGAAGTTATTGCAGACCATCCGGGAGAGGAATGTTGGTACTTATTATAACATTATGGATGTGCCGAACAGAGATATGTCAGGGAAGTTGTTTCTCCATCGTGCATTTTTTGCATTAGGTCAATGTATTGCTGCATTCAGACATTGTAGGCCTATTCTATACATTGATGGTACTTTCTTAACTGGAAAGTACAAATGTCAAATTCTAACAGCTATTGCAGTTGATGGGAACCAACAGGTGTTGCCTGTAGCTTTTGCTTTTGTCGAAAGCGAGAACACTGATAGCTGGTATTGGTTTCTTAGTCGGGTAAAGATGGCTGTTGTGCAAGAACGACCTGATGTTTGTTTGATACACGATCATCATGCTGGTCTGCTTAAAGCAATATCTGATTTGAAATATGGTTCCTCCGAGCGTGGGCAACAACCTTATTGGACATACATTCAATCAAGATATTGCATGAGACATGACTAATTAATTGTTGTATGATCGATCACTTCGCACTTGAGAAGATGAGTCGGTTCCGATAGGTTCTCGCGGAGTCCTCTGCTGGACTCCAACGACTCAGACAGGGGATATCGATGACTTCTTCAGAGATGGTGCACATGCTCCAAAACATATACAGTCACGCCAAAGAGGGGTTGAAGTTGGCTTCTTGTGCACAATCATGTGCACAAGACACTACTGTACCGACCGCACGTCACTTTAGGCATCCCAGCACAACAGGTACATAATTATTAGTTAACTTGACATATTTGCATGATACTAATATTTCTACTTGTGGTGCAGGCCCGTCCACGCAAGTACCTGCTTGGGTCGCAGGGCCGTCTACACAGGTACCTGCTGCTTCGGGTCCAGGCCGTTCCACACAGCCACCTGCTGCTTGGGCTCCAGGCCCATCCACACAGGCACCTGCTGCTTGGGCTCCAGGCCCATCCACACATGCACGTGCTGCTTGGGCTCCTGGGCCGTCGACACAGGTATGTGCTTGGGATTTTGCAGACCTGTCGGCACAGATACCTTCTTGGGTTCCTATTTCGAACCAGGCTGGCCCGTCCACGCATGTGCCACACATGGGCGCAGGTATGACGTGAACCTATTATGCTACTTAAATACATATTGGACACAATGCTGCTGCTAACTATATGTTATATGTGAATGCAGGAGACGACACAACAGACTTTGATTCTACGATTTCTGGCTCACTGGCGCACCACGGCAGTCCTCCAGTATCACCTTTCCAGATCGACGACTACCTGGTGGACGTGCCGTAGCAGGACACAGTTCCTGCATCACAATTGGACGGTGCTCCCATTCCGACTCAGCCTTCACAGCAGTTTGAGACACCAGCGCCTGCGCAACAGCGATGGAGGAGGGCAGCTCCTACGCGCGTGTCTTACGATCGGGCTCATGTCAATGCAGCGCGTAGGTTTGACAACAAGCGTGGTAGACGTTAGTAATGTGTACTCATGTAATTGTGTGTTATATTATATAAGAACTATGTTATGTTTCTTTATGCACTATATCTTTCATCGTTACAATGCACTTTATATCAGGCGAATTTCGTACTCCATATCAGACGAATCTCGTACAAGAGAAATACAAAATTGCACTGCTCCGTGTCAGACAAATCTCATACTCCATGTCAGACGAATCTCGTACAAGAGACATACAAAATTGCACTGCTCCGTGTCAGACGAATCTCATACTCCATGTCAGGCGAATCTCGTACAAGAGACATACGAAATTGCACTGCTCCGTGTCAGACCCCATGAAATGTCATTTCACACTTATACATTTCAGAGATGAATTTTCTCATAGACTAGGTCCATACACCATCATCCGCTCGTCTATATAACACTCACCCCGGTAACAGCTTCACCACGCACTACCAACAATCATTCTATATACTTCACTACCATAGACGAGAACTCACCACCCACAAATAGAGAAAAGGTTCCAATCCCTGAGGGATTGCAACCTCCGATGTGTTTCTGTGGCACTGATTGTAGGTTTGTAAGAGATCTTCGACCTGGTTACTCGTATGGTTGCCGGCTTTGGATGTGCGACAACTACGAGTACGATCCTCCTCACAGGACGTGCCCATTTCTTCCAGGTGGTAGGAAACAGGTAATATGAAACATTATTTATGTTTTATGCATGCTATAGAATCTAATATTTTGGACAAACACTTGTGCAGTCGCCGCCACCTCTATGCGACTTCAGGAACTACATCGACTAGGAACAATCGGCAGAAGACGCCACAGAGGTTGAGAGAATGGCTCGACTTGCATATTGGAAGTTAAAAGAAGAAAGAGAGTGGGATGAAAGAATAGAGCAAGAGAGGAGGAATAGAGCTGCACAGGAGGAGCGTCGTCGCAAGAGGCAAGAAGAAATTCGACAATGGAGAGCAGAGTGTGATCGCAAAGCTGCAGAGGAGGAATGCATCGCAGCACAAGCACGAGAGGTTGAGCGAGAACGTATGCACGAGAGAGCTCGTTGCGCAAAAGAAGCCGGTCCGGATGCTTTGCGTAAGGGAAAATACCCCCGTTGCACTCAGTAGCAATTTGGGTAAACTATGCTCGGCGTTTAATTCAACTAAGGCGTGTTAGGATTAGATCGACGCATATTTAGTGCGTCGTACACACGCCATTTGTATCACCTATTTTACATTTTCTTCCAGAAATATGTGCACTTATGTTTTGCCTCATGTACCGTAGTAGTAGACTGGCAAACAACATGCATATACTTTCGGAACTACGTAATTTCATTTCATGTAACAGCCGCCGAGCTTACAATTAATTATCTTCAATTAATATGCATTTGTATAAATTTATACATTATTTGTATAATTTTCCAAACTATGCATTTGTTATCGCTATAGGATTTTAAAAAATTTGATACTCCCATTAAACTCTCATAAATTATATTCATAACTTATGTTTTATACTCAACAAAAACTTACATTACAATAACCTTTACGAACATTTATGTCGATTCTAACTACAAATATTTGTAAACAAAAAACTAAAATTGAATACATTTTACAAATGTGCAGAAACGTGATCGTATTGCCTAATAACACATACAATTACTCTAGTTTCTACATACTAAACATAGAGAAAGTTCATTGATTTCAAAACTTCACAATGTATTCTCTATTTTCTACTTTAGAAGTTTTTAGCAAATCGGTCTACAAATATTTTAAAAACTTTGACTAAAATCCATTACAAGATGGTTCAACACTGGGGCTAGGGTTAGGGCACGCACGCATTTCGTACGTGCCCCATACGACGGTACTGTTCACGTCGTATGGGGCATGTACGAAATGCGTGCGTGCCCTTTTCTTCCACCGTGGCAGGTCATAACACCACCGTGGCATATGTCTACCACTGCTACAATAAGCCTCATCACAGGCGGCTCCAAACCTATTATCATAGACGGCTTTTAAAACCGCCTGAAACGAAGAGTCTGTGATAATCCGTAATTTCACAGACGGAGAAGTGAAACCGCCTGTGAAGACACATTATCATAGGCGGTTCTTCACTTAGGCTAGCCGCCTGTGAAGACAGATTATCATAGGCGGTTCTTTACTTAGAATAGCCGTCTGTGAAAATACTTTATCACAAACGTGTCGTGCAGCATATATAACTGCCTGTGTAAATGTCTTATCACAAACGGTTATTGAAGCATAACTAACCGCCTATGATAATGAGTCTTCACAGACGGGTATTGAAGCATAACTAACCGCCAATAATAATGTGTCTTCACAGGCGGGTTTGGAAGCATAACTAACCGTCTATGATAATGTGTCTTCACAGGCAGATTTTGAAACATAACTAACCGTCTATGATAATGTGTCTTTACAGACGGGTATTGAAGCATAACTAACCGTCAATGATAATATGTCTTTACAGACGGTTATTGAAGCATAACTAACTGTCTATGATAATGGTGTTATCACAGACGGAGTTTACCTATATCAGCCGTCTGTGAAGAACCTTTAACGCAGCCGGTTTCTACCATAACAGACACCGCCTGTGAAAATTAGGTTATCACAGATGTTTCTTTACTTGTATCTAGCCGCCTGTGATAATTGTTTTTTCACAGTCATGCAGTACTACTGCTGTTATTTCTAATTTCCAGGTCAATTCAATATAATCACAGAACAAAAAACAACAATATCATCACAGAACAAAAATCAACAATATTATCATCACAGAAGTCAATTTCACTAAAACAATATACATATGTACAAGTTACAGATACAATTCATCTCAAAGTTTACAAGTTTTCACTAAAAAATGTTTATATTGGCATAGTCGCAAAGTTCTGGCACATCAGCTGCTGAACCATTCTTATCAAAGAACTTCCCCTTTTTGTACAAAATTTCACGACGAATGAACTGACAGAGTTCAGAAGTAATCCTGTCGGCTCCTCCATCAGGAATACTTCTACAAATCGGTCATTCTTCGTTCAGATTCTTCTTGTGCTGCAATATAACACATAACAAGGTTTAGAATGTGTTGGTTTGAACAATCTCAAAGTATAGATCAAAGTGAGAGTATACAAGAATTTAGTAGGTATTTTTGGAGCAGTTGTACTATGAGCAATTGAATTTTGAAGTTGGAATCAAAATATGAAAATAATGTTTCTAGTAATATTGAACAGCAGAGAATATAAGCATTAAACTATGCTAGTTACAATGAAAATGAAACACAAAAGTAAGAAAATAAGGTAACGACATTAAGGATAACTTACATACTCATGATTGACTCTATATACGGCGGCGGTCCAAAGATGCTCGCATACATAATACCCGCATAAGACACTCTTGCAGCAGGCTGCTTCAGACAAGCATAATACGTTTTAATGTCCAATGCATTCGTATTAGGAGGTCTCTGACCGTCAAGCTCCGCGTAAAACTGCCAAGCGCTGTAATACAAGAAATGTCATATAAAACTTGTCAACACATTCTAAATGTGCGTAAATTAAAATTACTGAATAAAAGTACTTTTTCAAAATGGAAAGGAAATCTTTGTAACGATCTGGTGGGTAATCGGCCGAGTCCAAGACTGTTGTCATTCCCTGCGTTGGCTTGATGAAGATTATTATGTAGTGATTACTGCAAACATACAAACACACGTGTTAACAATTACCAATAATTGCTATTTTAATATCATGTGTCGAACTTACTCGAAGTGGTACGGAGCCTTTACGAGGTCCTTGTCGTCTCTGACAAAGTTAAACATCGCATGTCCTATGTAAGCTGCAACTTCTGCCTTTCTATCCTTCTTAAGTTTTGCAATTGCTCTTTCAAAATCTTTTTTTTTTCATGTGTTTGTACTGGCTTGATTCTCGATTCGCCTGGACGTTGAATAGCGACTTTGCAATCCTAGTAGGGTCAAGGATTCGTGAAAACTTGAGGGCTGCCCAATCAAGGCAAAAGGGCTATGCGGATAATAGGAGAAGGAAATTGGCCTTTGAAATAGGAGATTTTGTTTACCTCAAGGTGTCACCAATGAGAGGTCATAAGAGGTTTAACATAAGAGGCAAGTTCACACCTCGTTATATTGGACCATTCAAGATTTTGGACAAAAGAGGAGAAGTAGCATATAAGTTGGAGATGCCAACTCATCTTTCAGACGTACATGATGTCTTTCATGTTTCCCAGCTCAAAAAGTGTCTGAGAGTACCGGAAGAACAAGTACCAATGGAAGAATTGGAACTAGAGGAAGATTTGACGTATGCCGAGCAACCGGTCAAAATCTTGGAAACCAAGGAGAGAGTCACAAGGAACAAGGTGATTCGATGGTGTAAAGTCCAATGGAAGCACCATACCGAAAAAGAAGCAACTTGGGAGCTAGAAGATGATCTCAAGAAGGAATTTCCCCATCTCTTCTCTTCCGCGTCGAATCTCGAGGGCGAGATTCATTTTAAGGGGGGTAGGTTTGTAACACCCTCATTTTCATGCATCATGCCCTACATGCACTCATATACATGTTTAACATTAGCCCACAACAAGAGGAACGAGTTTAAAATTGATTCGGAGCATTTAAAATTTGATTTGGAGCAAAACCGCACTTAAAACGCAGGAAAGTGCGGACTAGTCCGATTTTACTGAGGACTAGTCCGATTTCTCTCTGACTAAAAACGGACTTGTCCGTTTTTGCTGCGGACTAGTCCGATTTTGGCTCTGGAAACTTTCGGACTTGTCCGATTTTGTGCGGACTAGTCCGATATTCCATGAATCCTTGAAAATTTGCTAAGTCCCTGGACTTTTCCGGACTAGTCCGGTGTTCCAGCGGACTTGTCCGTTTTCATTTCTGACTAAGATCGGACTTGTCCGATTTTTGGCCAGACTTGTCCGATTTTCTCTCTGGACGACTTCGGACTAGTCCGGTCCTTTCCGGACTTGTCCGATATTTCGTGACTCCGAGATTGACCTTTTGTTTTACGACTTGTTTCTTGGGTTTCACGTCAAGTGGGCCTAGGGACGTCGTGCCCAACTCTTTTAGAGCCCATGTGGGACTCTAAACCGGCCTCTACTCATCCCAAAACTCGAAATCCATCTAACCCTAGCCTCCACCCCTATATAAACAACCCCACCCCTTGGTTGGACATCTATTTGCCACTTTTCCACCCACCCAAACCCTAGTTCGTGGGGAGCCACCATCAAGGATGGAGGAGAAGATCCCAAACAATAAGAAGAAGAGGAGGAAACGAAGGAGGATCAAGATCTCCACCAAGTTTCGTCCTTCACCACCAATTCGTCTCCAAGTTCATCACCAACCCTAGATCATCAAGATCCAAGTGTTACCTCCAAGTCTCTTGGTTCATTGGAGTTCTAAACACCTGGTATACCTTCTATTATCTTTTCCTTACGTGCATTCAACCCCTAATCTCCAAATTCACGTCGATCTAGAAAGCCCTAATCTGCTGATCTCGTCAAGTGCGGACTTGTCCGGTCCCTAGCGGACTAGTCCGATCTTTCTGGTTAAATTGTGTTATATTGATTCTAAAATTTGATCTAATCAACTCCAAACCTGTACAAACTTATTAGAAGCTATTAGAACTAGTTAGTTATCATTAAAAAGCAATCTAGTAACAAGTTCTACCTTGCACTTGCATCAATCATGCATGTCATGACATATTGAGTAATATTTGTGCACTCTTTGATTGTGTTTCTTGTTTTGTATGTTTATTGTGTGGATTAGACGGATTTG
Source organism: Tuctoria greenei (assembly GCA_036927565.1). Lineage (NCBI taxonomy): Eukaryota > Viridiplantae > Streptophyta > Magnoliopsida > Poales > Poaceae > Tuctoria > Tuctoria greenei. Next base: position 11,107,003 of record JAYESD010000011.1, on the reverse strand, counting down.
CGCTAGAAAGTGCCACAGAGGATCTACAACATCAAGAGTTTAAAGGCTTTGACCCTAATCAACAGCAAGAGCAAGGCAAGTGTCCTTGAAGCATATTGATCCTGTTTTAAATGTTTTGTTTGCAAAACTGCATGCTTGTGTCAAATTGATGGGAAATCCTATGGTAGGAAGTTTACTAGATTTGTTAAACCACCCTTGTCACCTGGAATTTATGGTAGAGAGTCGGGAAGGGTTTTTACCTTTTTGCTTCGCTAAATCAACTGGGATGGGAAACAACTATATCACTCAATTTAATTATGCATGGATGAGATTATGGTTAACATGAACTGGTTAAACATGGTATGGTAATGGATGATCTAAGCAAGCCTGGTATGTGGATGGGTTGGATGTTATGGTGGTTTGCTTGCTTTAGATCTAAGGACCGGTTCATGCGAGAATAAGCCAGGACTACAGTGCCACCACGAGGCCAAGTTATGGGTGCGGCGTAGCTGATTAATTAGGGCTTTGCTAGTGCTGTTTGGACCATTGTGGATGCTCGGGGAAGGGGTAGTCGGATTGGGTTTGTTGATGATTGGTGGGACTACCCTGGGATCCGAATGGCTCAAGAGGGGGCCCTTGGTTGAAGATGTGCTCTGCGGGAGACATCGCCACCGGTGAAACCTCAGTGGGGTCTAAATAGGCTAGTAATCCCTTTGTAAAGGCTATTTTGTGATCTCTTGGCCACACACCAACGGAAGTGTGTAATGTGACCGACGGGTCATGGGCATAAGGGAGGTTCTTAGTCGCCGAAGGGTGATGAAATCACGAACACGTGGGTAAAGAGGTACAAACTCTGCAGAGTGTTAAATAAAACTATCATGATAGCCGTGCTCCCGGTTATGAGCACCTGGACAACTTCCATGATTAGGGGGAAATTGGAATTTGGGATGGTTATGGTTTGGTAATGGTTATGGATGGTTATGGATTAATCTCCGGTATTGAATATGGTTATTGGCAATGGTGAAATCTGGACTTATTGATGATGGTAATGAATTCAGTTTGGTATTATGGTATTACTTATGATTATGATGGGTTTATTTCACATACTTATACTATATTGCTTTTCAAATGTTTTAATGTACTTTTCAGCACTTTACCATTATTATTGTCGTCATTTGAATCAGCCACATGTCATACTTTCCACACTTGCTGAGTACGACATGTACTCACTCTTGCAATCCCCCACCCCAACAGTTGCAGGTCAAGATTGGGAGTGTAATGGCGATAATGCGGAGTTCTAGGCTGTGTCTACCGTCAGCTTTGCCTGTGGTGTTGATTGGAGCTGCGCGTATATACCCTGTCGCTTATGCTGCTTAGTTGCTTTAGTTTGCCTAATTAGTTTATTTCCACTGCATTAGTTGAACTTGTCATTAATATTTATTAGAGCTTGTATTCGAGGATAATATGGTTTGTGTAATAAATCTGACAATTAATCTTGTTCTGTGGTAATTTTCTGTATACTCTTTTGTGATTGCACTCGTGTATGTGTGATGAACATCCTGGGCACACATATGCGTTAGCTTGGTTCATTTTCGGAACCGGGCGTCACAGATTGGTATCAGAGCCACAGGTTGACCGTAGGATGCAGCCTAGATAGAATGGACACTTTAGAGCACATAGGAGCACTCAGGAATCGATGTGTTTTTGCTTGGAGTGCTGTTTGCTATATATATTGGTTGCTTGTGTGCTTAATAGAGGAATTTGGGGTGCTTTAGCATTGCCATGTCCACCTAGGCTAGTGTAGCTAGTTGTTTAGTTTCATATCCCTTGATGCATATAGTTGGGGCGTTTTCTAATTCATACCTACTGCTTTTCTTCAGATGGTGAGGACTTGCAACCAGAGGGATGGCAATGATGAAGACGAGAAGAATGGAGTGCCTCAGAATAACAATGGGCAAGGATCTACTCAGGGATCTATCAACATCGAGCAGCTATTGGCCATGCAAAACCAGCTCATGCAGACCATGATACAGACTATGGGACAGCTGCAGGCTGGCAATATCAACAATCAGCCCCACATGCCTCCACCGCCACCCCCACCTCCTCATAACCGATTGGGAGAGTTTATGAGGACTAGGCCACCAACCTTTGCTCAAGCCGCAGACCCTATGGATGCGGACGATTGGCTCAAGTCCGTGGAGAAGAAGCTGGCTATTGTCCAATGCAGTAACCGGGAGAAGGTCTTGTTCGCTTCTCATCAACTAGTTGGAGCAGCTGCAGATTGGTGGGACTCTTATTGCAATGCTCATGAGAACCAAGAGAGAATTACGTGGGCCGAATTCAAGGAAAATTTTCGTTCCCATTATGTGTCGGAAGGTGTTATGCTCTTGAAGAGGCAAGAATTTGAGAACTTGAGACAGGGAAAAACAAGCGTGAGTGAATATCTCAATAAGTTCACTCAACTCTCAAGATATGCGCCTTAGGATGTTAGCCGGGACAGCCGGAAGCAATACTTGTTCATGAGGGGATTGAACAATACGATCCAAGTGCAATTGCTCAACTGTGATTATGTCAATTTCCAGAAGCTTGTGGACAAAGCAATTGTGGTTGAGAACAAGATCCGTGAGATGGAGCAAGAAATCAAGAGGAAGGCGCCATATCAAGGACAGCAACAAGGAAGTAATGTGCGCCCTCGCTTTGCGCCGCCCAATGCGCCTCATTACAGCTCCTCTATTCCTGCTCAGCGCCCTGGATATGCACCGCGCCCAACTCAGTTTGTGCAGCAGCGCCCTGTCATGCAAGCACCTAGGCCTCCGACGCCTTATGCACCTCGTGCTGATTTTCCTAGAGCCAATGCTCAAAACCAAGCTCGTCCCAATAATTCTGGTGGAGTTAAGAAGTGCTATACTTGTGGAGAAGCTGGACACTTTGCACATCAATGTCCTAAGTCGGGCCTTGGTCAAGGAAGTCGTGGACAGCAAAATTTTGCTCGTGGCAACGTGAACCATGTCTCTACGGAGGATGCTCAACAAGCGGATGACGTGGTCATTGGTATGTTTCTCGCCAACTCCAACCCCGCGACTATGTTATTTGATTCTGGAGCATCACATTCATTCATTGCATCGAAGTATGTTGCCAAGTATAGTTTGCCTATCTCTCATATGAAGTTTACTCTGTTGGTTAAGTCTCCTGGAGGAGAGATGAGGACAAATATAGTATGTCCAAAAGTAAGCCTTAGAATAAGGGGGGTAGACTTCTCCGCCAACCTCATTGTTTTAGATTCTCAAGGGTTGGATATTATACTTGGTATGGACTGGTTGAGGAAGCACAATGGAGTTATTGAATGTGCCACGAAGACGGTGAAGTTGACTAATGAGGAAGGGATCACCGTAGAATTTGAAGCATCTCAAACCGCACTGAAGCAATTGGAATTGAATCATTTGGACGGTGCCGCAATTGAGGAGATTCCGGTTGTATGTGAATTTTTGGATGTGTTTCCGGATGAGTTGCCAGGTATGCCACCCGATCGAGACATTGAGTTTGTTATTGATTTAATACCTGGAACTGCACCTATAGCTAAGAGGCCGTATAGGATGCCTCCTATGGAATTAGCGGAGCTCAAGAAACAAATTCAAGAGCAATTAGAGAAGGGTTTTATTCGCCCTAGCTCTTCACCTTGGGGAGCGCCCGTTCTATTTGTGGACAAGAAGGATGGATCCCAAAGGATGTGCGTGGATTACCGAGCTCTCAACGAGGTAACAATCAAGAACAAGTACACCTTGCCACGCATAGAAGACTTGTTTGATCAGATGAAGGGTGCTTGTGTCTTCTCTAAGATTGACTTGAGGTCGGGATACTTTCAAATGAAGATTAGACCATCGGACATACCCAAGACAGCTTTTAGGACACGGTATGGATCTTATGAGTACACCGTGATGTCTTTTGGATTGACAAATGCACCTGCCTACTTTAGGTACCTCATGAATAAGGTCTTCATGGAGTACTTAGATAAGTTCGTTGTGGTGTTTATTGATGATATTATGATCTACTCGAAGGATGAGAAGGAACATGAGGAACACTTGAGGCTTACGTTGCAGAAATTGAGGGAGCATCAATTGTATGCCAAGTTCAGTAAATGTCAATTCTGGTTACGGGAAGTTTCCTTCTTAGGCCATATTATTTCCGGAGGAGGAGTATCAGTTGACCCAGGGAAGGTGAGAGATGTGCTTAAGTGGGAACCGCCACAGAATGTCAAGGAAATTCGGAGTTTTCTTGGGATGGCTGGATATTACCGTCGATTCATCAAGGACTTTTCCAAGATAGCCAAGCCTATGACGGAGTTGCTAACGAAGGGAAAGGCGTTCCAATGGACTGAACCTTGTCGGAATAATTTTGAGGAGTTGAATAAGAGGTTGACAACAGCTCCAGTTTTGGTATTGCCGGATGTAAGCAAGAGTTTTGACATTTATTGCGATGCATCAAGACAAGGGCTTGGATGTGTATTGATGCAAGAAGGTCAAGTGGTCGCCTATGCGTCAAGGCAATTGAAGAAACATGAGCAGAATTACCCAACACATGATTTAGAACTTGCAGCCGTGGTACATGCATTGAAGATTTGGAGACACTATATTCTTGGACATAGGTGTGAAATTTACACGGATCACAAGAGTTTGAAGTACATTTTCACACAAACGGATCTGAACTTGAGGCAACGAAGATGGTTAGAGCTCATCAAAGATTATGATTTGGGGATCAACTATCATCCGGGAAAAGCCAACATAGTGGCCGATGCTTGAGCCGAAAAGGAGTAAGCCATCAACTTACCGTTCGAGAGTTACCGTCCGAGTTATGTAAGGAGTTTGAAAGGTTGAACCTCGGGTTTGTAAATGAGATGGAGATGATGGAGTTAAACCCAACCTTGGAGCAAGAAGTTCGAGAAGCACAAACCACGGATGAGGATATCAAGGAAATCAAGGAAAGGATCGAAGAAGGGAGATAATTCAGATTTGACGAGGATGAACATGGTACCATATGGCTTGGAAGGAGAATCGTTGTGCCTAATGTAAAGCATATTCAGGAGACAATACTAAAGGAGGCACATGACTCGCCTTACTCGATTCACCCCGGTTGTACGAAGACGTACAAGGACTTGAAGACTTGCTATTGGTGGGATAGCATGAAAAAGGACATAGCTGAATATGTAGCATTATGTGATGTGTGCCAACGAGTCAAGGCGGAACATCAAAGGCCAGCCGGATTATTGCAACCGTTGAAGATTCCGGAATGGAAGTGGGAAGAAATTGGAATGGACTTCATAGTTGGGTTACCGCGTACTCAGTCCGGGTATGACTCAATTTGGGTAATTGTGGATCGCTTAACCAAGTCAGCTCATTTTGTCCCTGTGAAGACCAAGTACACAGCTGCACGATTGGCCGAAATATACATGGAGCATATTGTGTGTCGACATGGAGTCCCTAAGAAGATAGTCTCGGATAGAGGTTCTCAATTTACCTCCAGATTTTGGCAAAAATTGCATGAAGCTTTGGGAACGAGGTTGAATTTTAGTTCAGCATATCATCCTCAAACGGATGGACAAACCGAGAGGACCAATCAGATTTTGGAGGACATGTTAAGAGCTTGTGCTTTAAAGCATGGGAAAAGTTGGGACAAAAGCTTACCATACGCAGAATTTTCATACAACAATAGTTACCAAGCAAGCTTGAAAATGTCACCATATGAAGCGCTTTATGGGAGGAAGTGTAGGACACCTTTATCCTGGAATGAGGCAGGAGAAACTCAAGTATTTGGTCCAGATGTGTTGCAAGAAGCCGAAAAGCAAGTCCAAATAATTCGTGAAAACTTGAGGGTTGCCCAATCAAGGCAAAAGGGCTATGCGGATAATAGGAGAAGGAAATTGGCCTTTGAAATAGGAGATTTTGTTTACCTCAAGGTGTCACCAATGAGAGGTCATAAGAGGTTTAACATAAGAGGCAAGCTCACACCTCGTTATATTGGACCATTCAAGATTTTGGACAAAAGAGGAGAAGTAGCATATAAGTTGGAGATGCCAGCTCATCTTTCAGACGTACATGATGTCTTTCATGTTTCCCAGCTCAAGAAGTGTCTGAGAGTACCGGAAGAACAAGTACCAATGGAAGAATTGGAACTAGAGGAAGATTTGACGTATGCCGAGCAACCGGTCAAAATCTTGGAAACCAAGGAGAGAGTCACAAGGAACAAGGTGATTCGATGGTGTAAAGTCCAATGGAAGCACCATACCGAAAAAGAAGCAACTTGGGAGCTAGAAGATGATCTCAAGAAGGAATTTTCCCATCTCTTCTCTTTCGCGTTGAATCTCGAGGGCGAGATTCATTTTAAAGGGGGTAGGTTTGTAACACCCTCATTTTCATGCATCATGCCCTACATGCACTCATATACATGTTTAACATTAGCCCACAACAAGAGGAACGAGTTTAAAATTGATTCGGAGCATTTAAAATTTGATTTGGAACAAAACCGCACTTAAAACACAGGAAAGTGCGGACTAGTCCGATTTTACTGAGGACTAGTCCGATTTCTCTCTGACTAAAAACGGACTTGTCCGTTTTTGCTGCGGACTAGTCCGATTTTGGCTCTGGAAACTTTCGGACTTGTCCGATTTTGTGCGGACTAGTCCGATATTCCATGAATCCTTGAAAATTTGCTAAGTCCCTGGACTTTTCCGGACTAGTCCGGTGTTCCAGCGGACTTGTCCGTTTTCCTTTCTGACTAAGATCGGACTTGTCCGATTTTTGGCCAGACTTGTCCGATTTTCTCTCTGGACGACTTCGGACTAGTCCGGTCCTTTCCGGACTTGTCCGATATTTCGTGACTCCGAGATTGACCTTTTGTTTTATGACTTGTTTCTTGGGTTTCACATCAAGTGGGCCTAGGGACGTCGTGCCCAACTCTTTTAGAGCCCATGTGGGACTCTAAACCGGCCTCTACTCATCCCAAAACTCGAAATCCATCTAACCCTAGCCTCCACCCCTATATAAACAACCCCACCCCTTGGTTGGACATCTATTTGCCACTTTTCCACCCACCCAAACCCTAGTTCGTGGGGAGCCACCATCAAGGAGGGAGGAGAAGATCCCAAACAAGAAGAAGAAGAGGAGGAAACGAAGGAGGATCAAGATCTCCACCAAGTTTCGTCCTTCACCACCAATTCGTCTCCAAGTTCATCACCAACCCTAGATCATCAAGATCCAAGTGTTACCTCCAAGTCTCTTGGTTCATTGGAGTTCTAAACACCTGGTATACCTTCTATTATCTTTTCCTTACGTGCATTCAACCCCTAATCTCCAAATTCACGTCGATCTAGAAAGCCCTAATCTGCTGATCTCGTCAAGTGCGGACTTGTCCGGTCCCTAGCGGACTAGTCCGATCTTTCTGGTTAAATTGTGTTATATTGATTCTAAAATTTGATCTAATCAACTCCAAACTTGTACAAACTTGTTAGAAGCTATTAGAACTAGTTAGTTATCATTAAAAAGCAATCTAGTAACAAGTTCTACCTTGCACTTGCATCAATCATGCATGTCATGACATATTGAGTAATATTTGTGCACTCTTTGATTGTGTTTCTTATTTTGTATGTTTATTGTGTGGATTAGACGGATTTGCGCTAGAAAGTGCCACAGAGGATCTACAACATCAAGAGTTTGAAGGCTTTGACCCTAATCAACAGCAAGAGCAAGGCAATTGTCCTTGAAGCATATTGATCCTGTTTTAAATGTTTTGTTTGCAAAACTGCATGCTTGTGTCAAATTGATGGGAAATCCTATGGTAGGAAGTTTACTAGATTTGTTAAACCACCCTTGTCACCTGGAATTTATGGTAGAGAGTCGGGAAGGGTTTTTACCTTTTTGCTTCGCTAAATCAACTGGGATGGGAAACAACTATATCACTCAATTTAATTATGCATGGATGAGATTATGGTTAACATGAACTGGTTAAACATGGTATGGTAATGGATGATCTAAGCAAGCCTGGTATGTGGATGGGTTGGATGTTATGGTGGTTTGCTTGCTTTAGATCTAAGGACCGGTTCATGCGAGAATAAGCCAGGACTACAGTGCCACCACGAGGCCAAGTTATGGGTGCGGCGTAGCTGATTAATTAGGGCTTTGCTAGTGCTGTTTGGACCATTGTGGATGCTCGGGGAAGGGGTAGTCGGATTGGGTTTGTTGATGATTGGTGGGACTACCCTGGGATCCGAATGGCTCAAGAGGGGGCCCTTGGTTGAAGATGTGCTCTGCGGGAGACATCGCCACCGGTGAAACCTCAGTGGGGTCTAAATAGGCTAGTAATCCCTTTGTAAAGGCTATTTTGTGATCTCTTGGCCACACACCAACGGAAGTGTGTAATGTGACCGACGGGTCATGGGCATAAGGGAGGTTCTTAGTCGCCGAAGGGTGATGAAATCACGAACACGTGGGTAAAGAGGTACAAACTCTGCAGAGTGTTAAATAAAACTATCATGATAGCCGTGCTCCCGGTTATGAGCACCTGGACAACTTCCATGATTAGGGGGAAATTGGAATTTGGGATGGTTATGGTTTGGTAATGGTTATGGATGGTTATGGATTAATCTCCGGTATTGAATATGGTTATTGGCAATGGTGAAATCTGGACTTATTGATGATGGTAATGAATTCAGTTTGGTATTATGGTATTACTTATGATTATGATGGGTTTATTTCACATACTTATACTATATTGCTTTTCAAATGTTTTAATGTACTTTTCAGCACTTTACCATTATTATTGTCGTCATTTGAATCAGCCACATGTCATACTTTCCACACTTGCTGAGTACGACATGTACTCACTCTTGCAATCCCCCACCCCAACAGTTGCAGGTCAAGATTGGGAGTGTAATGGCGATAATGCGGAGTTCTAGGCTGTGTCTACCGTCAGCTTTGCCTGTGGTGTTGATTGGAGCTGCGCGTATATACCCTGTCGCTTATGCTGCTTAGTTGCTTTAGTTTGCCTAATTAGTTTATTTCCGCTGCATTAGTTGAACTTGTCATTAATATTTATTAGAGCTTGTATTCGAGGATAATATGGTTTGTGTAATAAATCTGACAATTAATCTTGTTCTGTGGTAATTTTCTGTATACTCTCTTGTGATTGCACTCGTGTATGTGTGATGAACATCCTGGGCACACATATGCGTTAGCTTGGTTCATTTTCGGAACCGGGCGTCACATACAAGCACCAGACGAGCAGCAGGTTGATATCTAGCATGCCTCGATGGAAAAGGGAAAGCAGCTCTTCAAATAAAATGACTCGTTTATCTACTCCAGTGCTCCAGAATGCTTCTTTTGAAATACGAAATGTGACGCAATTAAGACCAAATTTTGTGCCGGCAGTGATGTACCACTCATGCATTCTTCTGAGCTGGACGGGTTGTTTGCTAAGTTGTACGGATGTCATGAACGGCTTCCCATTCTCAAATTTAGGAGGAACATACTCAAGCTTGTATATTGGAACTCCTGGTTTAACTAAAGCCGTCCGCCGGTTATACATGACATCGTCTTCTTCCCACTCCTCGATATCTTCTAATGCTGGCTCATGAGAAGAACGAGATGCACTCGATTTTCTAATATTTTCCTTCATAGCTTCCAAATACTTTGACACTTCTGATGAAGATTTCTTATTTTCGTATGAGCTAACTTTGACAGACACTGATGATCGAGGAGTAGTCGTCGGAAGTTGGACACTGGCTTGTTGTTGAACCTGTTGTTCAACTGATTGCTCTTTACTCCCAGCAGCTGGCTCTAGTACTACTTCAAGCTGTTGCTCAACTAGTTGCTCTTTACTAGCAACAGCTTGCTCTGGTACTGCTTGAAGTTGTTGTCCAACTTGTTGCTCTTGGATATCATCCTTGCTCAGACATAGGGGGAGTGGATCTTCCCGGATTGGGATTGAATCTTCATGCACTTTCGCCTTAGAAGATGGGGTTGTAGTATTTGGAGATGCAACGGGGCTAGAAATTGGCTCATCGTCCAACATGATATCGCGTCGGTGCCAAAGGATTAATTGGTTGACAGCCTGCCCCAGAGTCGCGATCTCCTCAGGTGTGACGTGGTCTATTTCATAATCTTCATAATAATTATCAATGATCTGAAGAACTTGCACCACAGAATAATACAACGGAAGTGGATTCCCGTTGAAGTCACGATCAGGCTTTGCCATAGCAGTGGCAACCTGTTTGGTTTTGTTCCCTGCTCTGCCTATCGGGACAAGAAGACGACAAGATTTGTCGTTAGCAATATCATCGACAGGGAACTTATGGGCTGACCCTGAGCCTGGCACGGAACCAACGCTGCTAGGGTAGGCAGTTGGAGATACTAATTGCTCCTTTTGCACCGGAACCATCATTGTACTCGATGCCACTAATTGTCCTGATTGTCTAAGTTGTTCCATTATTTCTTGCATATTTTCTTTGACCTTTTGAGCAATCATTTCATCAAGTGTTTTCTTAAACTTCTCACGTCTTCTATATGTGTCTTTATCTTTAGGGAAACCATCTAGCCAAGACATTTGAGAAGAGACCGCTCGAACCCGTCCGCTGTGTTCAGGGTTTCCTAAGATAGCGGTAAGTTGGTCATTCTCTCTCTTCGGCTTGAAGAGACCCTTCTGTTGCTTTTCAATTACTTCTTTCATTTTATCCTCTACTTCATTCAGAGAGTCGGGCTTTTCAAGTTTGCCCTCGCTGGTCAAACCTGACCGAGCAAAGACCCAGCGTTGAGTTCGCTCATCGCACCCTTCTAATGGGTGAGGATTGCCCTTACTAAGAATTTCGTCTATTATCTTATTCCATTTCTGGACTTTGGGGGCATATCTGGCAGACCCCAAGCGATGATGGTATTTGTTCTTTTTTGCAAGCTCTGACCTAGTTGCACTTAGAGCTTTAGCACCAGGTGTGCTCTTTTGACAAACAAACTCTTGCCACTGAGCTTGTGTGATTTTTCCCATCTTCCTCGGGCTAGGGACCTTATCGGCCTTAACATAAGCATTCATTTCACTCTTCCAGCATCGAAACTTCTTGCCGCAAGAGACCAATGTTGCTTTCTTTACAGCTTCTTCTGTGCCTTTCGGGAACTTGAATTGTTTCTTTATCTTTTCCCACAACTCATTCTTGGTCTGTTCGGGTAATTTCTTCCAATTCTCGGTTGTGATCGGCACAACCTCCCTAACAAGAAAATCGTATGCATTACGGTACTTGGTAACTGAATCCAGTGGTTCTTGGGGAAGCCCACCTGGACCGACCCTTGTCATGTACATGATGCGGTCCAATGGACCCCTATTAGGACCTCGTTGCCCTCGTTTCCGCTTGAGTGAAGCTGAGGATTCATCCATTGGAGAACCTTCTGTGGTTTTAGGAGCCGATGTCACCTCATTGTCTTCGAGATTAATCTAGGTAGAAAAAAATTATAAGACTTCGTATACTTGACAACCAACATTAACTTGAACTGCTGAAGTTAAGATCCGTGATCCATACCTCGTCGGCAGGATTATATTCGAGGTCTAGATCCACTGAAGTCTTTTTAATTTTTATATTCGGAAAAGGATCCGAAGGACTGTGATAGGAGCCTGAACTGCTGGAGTCAGTAAACTCCATATTGTCTTCTTTGTTGTTACTATCAGGACTAGTCTTCTTAGGGCTTTCCATGCTAGATCTAATAAGACAAAAAATCTAATAAATGGCATAACTAAATTTGGTCATATTTAAAACAAATTTTCTCAATTTTGGCTCAATTAAGTAAATTTAGCCAAAACACATTTTTGAAGTTATATAGGTCTAACTAAATTCTTGTATCATAGAGATCGGCATCATATGCTCAGACTCCATTTCCACACCTAGTGGTACCTAGACATGGGCGTGAGGATGCTCCTGGCATCACAAATGAGTTGGCCAGCAACTTGTTTGGCTTCAGAGCTAAATATAGCATAACTTTGGTAGCTCAGATTAGGTACAATTGCTCAAATGAAGCTGATGGAGCCACAAGTGCAGACATCTTTGGTAGCACAGATTAGCTACAATTGCTCAAATGAAACTTAGAGAAATAAAAGCAAACTTAGCCAAACTTAGTCTAGCATAGCTAACTCTAAGCAAAAGTAGCCAAATATAGCTAAATATAGCATAACTTAGTCAAAATTAGTCAAGTATAACTATATCTAATGTAACTTAGCCAAAATAAGCCAAAATTGGTCAACTTAACCAAATATAGCTAAATCTTGCCCCTAATAGAGAATTATGTGGCATATGCAAGGCCGATGACAGAAATAGGGAATATACTGCTGTTACTAGAGTCTAGAATCATGTTTACCACTAATGTGTCAGAACAGTTTCAGACACATAGAACCAACTACCAATTTATCGTGATATAACCATCCACGACGAAGGGAGTAACTCCTATTCATTCGAACTTGACAGTTTTATCTCTGCAAACTACCAGAAGATGAAATGCTACTGATTTCACAGTTTTGGACACACAAAACCAACTACCAATTTATCGTGATATAACCATCCACATAAATCTTGCCCCACCAAACCCTAACCAAAGATGCCACCGAACTTGACAGTTTTTCGAATTCCACCGAACCCTAACCAAGGATGCCTACCATTTTCTAATTCTCGAACCCTAACCAAGGATATGCAAGGCGACGGCGAGGGTGGGGAGGGAGGCGGCACGGCGAAGGAGGATGGAAGGTCGAAGGGTTTAGGGTTTACCTTGAAGCTCGGCGGTGACGGCAATGGCTTCACTCGGCGTACCTGGAAGTGAGGAGGGCGAAGCTCGGCGGCGACGGTGAAGCTCGGCAGCGTACCTGGAAGTGACGAGGGCGAACACTTGGTGGCAAACGAAATTTTGGCAGCCTAACGGCGTCTAAGTGTTTCGCCCAGGTTAGGTTTTTCCAATGCTGCCGAGGGGTATATATAGACTCACATTTTCTCAGACGGATTTTAAGTACCGACCGTCTAAGAAGATTGTTACCTCAGTCGGATTTTACTTACCAACCGCCTGAGAAGATACAATTATCTCAGGCGGTTGGTTAGTAACACCCGCCTGAGTTAAACATGGTCCTGTGAAGATATTTACTTCTTCTTAATTTGATGAACGCCTACATAAAGACCCCTCACCAACCGTGCGCGACCTTTCTTTTCCCTGAGGCGCGACCTTTCTTTTCCACTCCGCGCGGCCTTAAATACGCGCTATCGCTCATAAGCGCATCGCTCACTTTGAATCCTATTGTTTTCTTCGTCTTCCTCCGCTCCGATGACCCAACACCACTATGGCCGACCTTCCGCCGCCAAGCCCTCCGAGGGAGCCACCTTGCAAGAAACTATGTTGCAGCTCCCCCGAGAAGATCAACACCGAGCAGTGCCTCCTCATGGCGTGAGAGGCGTACAACAATACGTCTCGCGCCATGAGTGCCTTGGGGCTGGGTACCCTTCCAGAGTATACTGGAATGGGTACCATGGGCCACTACCTCTACGCCCTCACGGGGGTGGCTGATCGTCTCGACATTCTATTCGCGACGATGGCCCAGGTTCTTGGCCCCGAGGGCCGTAGAACGCTGGTGGAGGCGACGTCTAGCAACCTCGGGGTTGCACCACCGGTGCAGCCGGTGCAGCCGGTGCAGCCGGCCCTGTCTCCTGTTGCACCGGTGCCGGAGTCGCCGCCGGAGGACGAGGAGGAGGAGGAGGAGGAGCAAGAGGAGTAGGAGTAGGATTAAATTAGTTTTTCTTTTTGTTGTTTTCAGTTGCTTCTGTTTTGTAAATATTGTTAATGAATGAAATCTATCTTTGTTCATCTATGTTAATTTTATACAAATGTAGAAGAAAGAATCATCGAATTTGGACACAATTTGCAGAATCTAAACATGTTTGAGTATTTATATTGGAATCTAAATAAAAAAGAAGCAAGAGATAAGGAAACTGAAGAACAGTATCGGGCATTATCTCATGCGGTTGTTAAGTAATACCCGCCTGAGATAAATATATTTTCAGGCGGTTGTTAAGTACCAACCGCCTGTGAAAATATTTACTTCTTCTTAATTAATATTCTTGATTAAATGTGGTCCTTTAAAACGCAAAAATCTACTTTCTTGTAATATTATTGATAAGTAAAGGTTACCATTAAATTTCACTTCATAAATCCTTTGAAATTGGTCAGAACATAAAAAACATACAACAAATGCTATTTTTCATTTTTCTATCTTGATGAATATAATGCTTTTTTCATTTATTTTTTCAGTGGACATTTTTACTCATCATACCAACCTCTACGAATTTTTTCATATTTTTTTAAATTTTTTTGAATCAATGTGTGTTCATAATTTGATGAATGCCTCATATGTATATGAGCATTTAGTTAGAATGGTGGATAATTTGAAGTTTGACATGTTGGAATGCTTTTAAAAAAATTAAAAAAATTCATACATGTATAAATTATACAAATATGTTCATACCAACAATTTTGAGTGAAGGAACTTTTTTTTATGAGATACACAAATGTGAATAATATGTGAGTAGAAATTAATTTTATATTTACCAAAACATTACAATGTCAGCTATATAAGTTTTAAAAATATTTTGTTCAGGTGGTAGATGTTAATTTTATACAAATGTAGAAGAAAGAATCGTCGAATTTGGACACAATTTGCAGAATCTAAACATGTTTGAGTATTTATATTGGAATCTAAATGAAAAAGAAGCAAGGGATAAGGAAACTGAAGAACAGTATCGGGCATTATCTCAGGCGGTTGTTAAGTAACACCCGCCTGAGATAATATATTTTCAGGCGATTGTTAAGTACCAACCGCCTGTGAAAATATTTACTTCTTCTTAATTAATATTCTTGATTAAATGTGGTCCTTTAAAAGGCAAAAATCCACTTTCTTGTAATATTATTGATAAGTAAAGGTTAACATTAAATTTCACTTCATAAATCCTTTGAAATTGGTCAGAACATAAAAAACATACAACAAATGCTATTTTTCATTTTTCTATCTTGATGAATATAATGCCTTTTTCATTTATTTTTTCAGTGGACATTTTTACTCATCATACCAACCTCTATGAATTTTTTTAGATTTTTTTAAATTTTTTTGAATCAATGTGTGTTCATAATTTGATGAATGCCTCATATGTATATGAGCATTTAGTTAGAATGGTGGATAATTTGAAGCTTGACATGTTGGAATGCTTTTAAAAAAATTAAAAAATTCATACATGTATAAATTATACAAATATGTTCATACCAACAATTTTGAGTGAAGAACTTTTTTTATGAGATACACAAATGTGAATAATATGTGAGTAGAAATTAATTTGATATTTACCAAGACATTACAATGTCAGCTATACAAGTTTTAAAAATATTTTGTTCAGGTGGTAGATGTTAATTTTATACAAATGTAGAAGAAAGAATCATCGAATTTGGACACAATTTGCAGAATCTAAACATGTTTGAGTATTTATATTGGAATTTAAATAAAAAAGAAGCAAGAGATAAGGAAACTGAAGAACAGTATCGGGTATTATCTCAGGCGGTTGTTAAGTAACACCCGCCTGAGATAAATATATTTTCAGGCGGTTGTTAAGTACCAACCGCCTGTGAAAATATTTACATCTTCTTAATTAATATTCTTGATTAAATGTGGTCCTTTAAAAGGCAAAAATCCACTTTCTTGTAATATTATTGATAAGTAAAGGTTAACATTAAATTTCACATCATAAATCCTTTGAAATTGGTCAGAACATAAAAAACATACAACAAATGCTATTTTTCATTTTTCTATCTTAATGAATATAATGCATTTTTCATTTATTTTTTCAGTGGACATTTTTACTCATCATACAAACCTCTATGAATTTTTTCAGATTTTTTTAAATTTTTTTGAATCAATGTGTGTTCATAATTTGATGAATGCCTCATATGTATATGAGCATTTAGTTAGAATGGTGGATAATTTGAAGTTTGACATGTTGGAATGCTTTTAAAAAAATTAAAAAAATTCATACATGTATAAATTATACAAATATGTTCATACCAACAATTTTGAGTGAAGGACTTTTTTATGAGATACACAAATGTGAATAATATGTGAGTAGAAATTAATTTGATATTTACCAAAACATTACAATGTCAGCTATACAAGTTTTAAAAATATTTTGTTTAGGTGGTAGATGTTAATTTTATACAAATGTAGAAGAAAGAATCATCGAATTTGGACACAATTTGCAGAATCTAAACATGTTTTTGTATTTATATTGGAATTTAAATAAAAAAGAAGCAAGGGATAAGGAAACTGAAGAACAGTATCGGGCATTATCTCAGGCGGTTGTTAAGTAACACCCGCTTGAGATAAATATATTTTCAGGCGGTTGTTAAGTACCAACCGCCTGTGAAAATATTTACTTCTTCTTAATTAATATTCTTGATTAAATGTGGTCCTTTAAAAGGCAAAAATCCACTTTCTTGTAATATTATTGATAAGTAAAGGTTAACATTAAATTTCACATCATAAATCCTTTGAAATTGGTCAGAACATAAAAAACATACAACAATGCTATTTTTCATTTTTCTATCTTGATGAATATAATGCCTTTTTCATTTATTTTTTCAGTGGACATTTTTACTCATCATACCAACCTCTATGAATTTTTTCAGATTTTTTAAATTTTTTTGAATCAATGTGTGTTCATAATTTGATGAAGGCCTCATATGTATATGAGCATTTAGTTAGAATGGTGGATAATTTGAAGTTTGACATGTTGGAATGCTTTTAAAAAAATTAAAAAAATTCATACATGTATAAATTATACAAATATGTTCATACCAATAATTTTGAGTGAAGGAACTTTTTTATGAGATACACAAATGTGAATAATATGTGAGTAGAAATTAATTTGATATTTACCAAAACATTACAATGTCATCTATACAAGTTTTAAAAATATTTTGTTCAGGTGGTAGATGTTAATTTTATACAAATGTAGAAGAAAGAATCATCGAATTTGGACACAATTTGCAGAATCTAAACATGTTTGAGTATTTATATTGGAATCTAAATAAAAAAGAAGCAAGAGATAAGGAAACTGAAGAACAGTATCGGGCATTATCTCAGGCGGTTGTTAAGTAATACCCGCCTGAGATATATTTTCAGGCGGTTGTTAAGTACCAACCGTCTATGAAGATATTTACTTCTTCTTAATTAATATTCTTGATTAAATGTGGTCCATTAAAAGGCAAAAATCCACTTTCTTGTAATATTATTGATAAGTAAAGGTTACCATTAAATTTCACTTCATAAATCCTTTGAAATTGGTCAGAACATAAAAAACATACAACAAATGCTATTTTTTCATTTTTCTATCTTGATGAATATAATGCTTTTTTTCATTTATTTTTTCAGTGGACATTTTTAATAGTCATACTCGCGCTCAATCCTACAGTTCTCAGTACAGAAGACGGTCTCGGACCACCCTCGCCCGCCGCAGCGGGCAGGCCCCTGGTTCCCCCCTGTTGGGCAGCGGCAAACGCCATCGTCAATGTCGGGCAGCGCCACCGGCGGCGGTCCGGGAGGAGGCCTACGCAGTAACCTCCAGCTCACAATAACGTCGAGCCTCTGCATGGATTGATTCCGACACCGGCAACACTCCTTGTTGGTCCTCTTCATCGCGATGGACCCGACCGCGTTGTCGCCGACGTGGGCCTCGCCTTCTACCCGCCGGATATACTCAAGGGCATCGCGGTCCCCGCGGTCGGCGTCGTAGCAGAGCATGGTGAGGACGTAGGCCGCCACCTTGTGGCCGTTCGCGGCCGCCTGGGCAAGGAACTGGGTGCCCCGCTGCGCCTGCGCGCGGTCGTAGTTGAAGACGAGGTCGAACCCAGTGACGTAGCACGCATGAGGGTTGCCCACGTTGGCCAGGCGCTCCACGAGGGCGTCGTAGCTCTCGTTCCCGTGCCGTTGGAACCACTCCCAGCTGCTCTCCCGCTCCAGTGCCACACGCCTGCCCACGGTGGAATCACGGCACGCCGCGTGCATGGCCTTGCAGGTGGCGCGCAAACTGGAGAGGTCATCCATGGGCTGGGTGGAGGTTGCGGCGACCCACCCCGTGATCAGGACCGCAGTATCGTGCGGTAAGGGGAACTCTATGGGCTTATCTCACGCGGTTGGTAAGTAACACCCGTCCCCGAAATAAATATATTCTCAGGCGGTTGGTAAGTACCAACCGCCTGAGAAGATGTTAATTAACTGACGCGTCGCACGAGGTCTGCGGAGAAGTTAAGAAGCTGTGGTGCAGGGACGCGTGCGACGGAAGGATCTCTGAAGATCGTCTTCAACAGTGGTTTAATTGTGCGCCGCACGAGGTCTGCAAAGAGTTCAATGCGCAATGAACAAAATATTTTGTTCAGTTGGTAGATGTTAATTTTATACAAATGTAGAAGAAAGATTTTTACTTCTTTTTTTTCTCAGTCGGTTTGTAAGTAATACCCGCCTGAGATAAACATTTTTGAAACTACAATATGTTAATTAACGGCCTGAGAAGTGTTAATTAACTGACGCGCCGCACGAGGTCTGCGGAGAAGTTGAGAAACCGTGGTGTAGGGACGCGTGCGACGGAAGGATCTCTGAAGATTGTCTTCCACAATGGTTTAATTGTGCGCCGCACGAGGTCTGCAAAGAGTTCAATGCGCGGGAAATGAACCGCTCCCTCGTCTACTCCGCACAGACTATATATAAGGCGTGTCGTCGGTTATGTACAAGCACAGAACTTTTGCACTCCTTTCTTCTTCTTCCATCGTTCCACCTCTCCTAGCCCGGCGCCGACGAACCACCACAGCCATGGCCAACCTTCCGCCACCTAGCCCGCCGAGGTAGCCACCCTGCAAGCGGATACGCTGCAGCTCCCCCTAGAGGGTGAATGACGACCAGCGCGTTCCATCGCCGGTGCAGCCGGAGCCACCGGTACAGCCGGAGCAATCGGCTCAGCCGGAGCAGCTGACCCACTCTCCTGCTGCATCATCGCCGGAGGAGGAGGAGGAGGAGGAGGAGGAGGAGGAAGAGGAGGAGGAGGAGGAGGACGATGACGACGACGATGATGACGACGAGTCGTACTCCGACGAAAGCGATGACGAGTCGTCCTTCGACGACGGCGACCACCACCATGGTGACGACTACGACGATGAGTCAGAGGAGGACCGCTTGGCGTGGTTTGAGAAGTTGGCGGAGAGGATGGCGGAGGCGGGGCCATAGTGTAGTTTTAGGATTTCAATCAAGTGTTCTTGTACATATTTCTTGTGTTTTGTACATATTTCAATCAAGTGTCAATGAATACTGGTGGACAATTTGAAGTTTGACATGTTGGAGTGCTTTTAAAAAAATTTAAAAAATTCATACATGTATAAATTATACAAATATGTTCATAGCAACAATTTTGAGTGAAGGAACTTTTTTTATGAGATACACAAATGTGAATAATATGTGAGTAGAAATTAATTTGATATTTACCAAAACATTACAATGTCAGCTATACAAGTTTTAAAAATATTTTGTTCAGTTGGCATTATCTCAGACGGTTGTTACGTAATACCCGCCTGAGACAAAAGCTTCTTAGGCGGTTGTTAAGTACCAACAGCATGTGAAGATATTTACTTCTTAATTAATAAACATCTTCTCAAGCGGTTGGTAAGTAAAACCCGTCTGCGATAAAGTTAAAAACCGTCTGTGAAAAACCGACGTCTATATAAGGAACCCTCACCGCAGTCAAAACGCAACCCTGGAGAATTTATATCGACGCCGCAAGGCTGTTGAATTTCCCCTGCGTCGCGCCGCCACTCCGCCGCCCAGCCCATACTGTTGTGCCGCCGCTCAACCCCGCACCGCCACTTCTCCACTCAGCCGGCCCACCGTGCTGACGCCTCCCCACCGTGCTGACGCCTCTGCAAGGTAAATGTAGTTTCCTTACTTTTTTTGTATATTTTCATTAGCTGATAAGCTGTTAGTTTTGTGTGTTCTCGTATATGGATTCTGTCCTTTTGCATGTGCAAGGACTGTATGGTATTTGTTCTAGTATATTGATGTATGGACTATATGGATTGTTTCCTTTTTGTACCTATTATGTGACATGAATATGATGTTTAATTAACAGATGCTATTGTAATATATATATAAGATGCATCTGGGCCTGTTTCCCGATATAACGGACCGGATCCCACCCAGACCTAGCCCATGTTGTTGGGCCTGTTTCCCCCTTTGACTCCGTCCACCTCAAGACGTCGCCCGTCTCCTACATTAGTCGCCCTAATCATACTTGTTATGTCTCTGTAAATTCATTTTATAGAAGACCTTTAGAGAATATTTGTGGTCAAATTTTGTAAATCTGACAAAAATTCTATTATTGAAGCATGGACCGTCGAGCGTGGATGTATAACATGCCAAGACCCGATCCTATGTACATTCGTAATGTTGCAAATTTTATTGAGGCATCCAAGAGACATGCGAAGTTGTAAAAGATAGATGACATATTATGTCCATGTATCGACTGCGAAAATAAGATTGCTTGGACGGATACTATAGTAATCCAATCTCATTTGGTGAAAAGAGGTTTCAAAAATAACTACACAATATGGACAGAGCATGGTGAGTTAGATACACATGATGTGGATAAAGATGATGAGAGAGGCTCAGATGATGATAATGTTCATATCGATGATGATAGTGACAATCAAGCTGGTGATGATGATGATGAGTTTGATTGTGAGGAGATGTTGCGTCACATTGAACCATATGTACTGACTTCTATGGGAGCAAGCAAAGGTTTAAGTAAAATGGAGACATTGCAGAATGCGGCGACAGAGCTTTTATATGATGAATCAAACGGTTGTGATAAAGAGTTTACTACATTGCGTGCAGTCTTAGAACTACTAAAGTTGAAAGCTACGCACGGATGGTCTGATTGTAGTTTCTCTGATCTTTTGAATCTTCTGGCAGAAATTCTTCCAAATCCAAATAAACTGCCCAAAAGCACTTATAAAGCGAAGAAACTTCTTTGCCCGATGGCACTAGGTGTGACAAAAATGCACGCTTGTGTGAACCATTGTATTCTATATCGCAAAGAGCATGAGCTCGCAACTAGATGCCCCATTTGTGGTGTCAGTAGATACAAGAAGGACTACAATCACTAGTATGCTACCAACATGAAAAAGACTCAGAAGAATAAGAAGTTTATTATTGGTCCTGAAGGTGACGATGACGATACTTCTGGCGATGCGGACGGAAAGAATAAGAGAAAAATTCCTGCATTGGTGATGTGGTACCTTCCGGTAATTGATCGCTTGAAGCGTTTGTTCTAAAACTCTAGGGAGGCTGAACTTATGCGTTGGCATTCCGAGCAACGCAAGAAGAATGAAAAACATATACGACACCCTGGTGATGCAACACAATGGAAAAATTTTGATATTCAGTATCCAGAATTTGCGAAGGAAATCAGAAATGTGAGGTTTGCCTTGGGTACAGATGGAATGAATCCGTTTGGTGAAAAAAGGAGCATACACAGCACATGGCCCGTGGTCTTAACTATGTACAACCTACCGACGTGGGTGTGTCACAAAAGTAAATATATCTTATTATCTGTTCTTGTCCACGGTCTGAAACAACCCGGCATCGAAATTGATGTGTTCTTGGAACTTTTAATGGAAGATATGGAAAAATTGTGGAATGAAGGGGTACGTACATGGGATGAGTACAAGCGGGAGTATTTCACGCTAAGAGCAATGATATTCGTTATTGTGCATGATTATCCTGGACTGTTTATATTATCGGGACAAATGAAAGGGAAGAAAGGTTGCGTTAGGTGTGTGGATAGAACTGGATTTCTATACCTCACTTCATCCAGAAAGACGGTGTACATGAGACATCGACGGTTCTTGACAGATACACACAAGTATAGGAAGATGAAAGAACAATTTGATAACAAAATCGAAAAAGATACTGCACCGAAACCTTACAGTGGAAAACTTGTGTTTGAAATGGTCAAGAACATTCATATTGCTTTCGGTAAGGGAAAAAAGAGTAAAGGAATTAAGAGAAAGAAAAGTACATCTTCGGATGATACAACTGACATGGCTTTAAAGAAACAATCAATTTTTTTCAAGTATCTTCCATATTGGAAGAATCTGGAATTTTGCTATAGTATTGATTTGATGCACATTACAAAGAATGTATTTGACAACATCATTGGGACCTTGCTGGACATGCCGAGGAAAACAAAGGACGGATTAAATTCACGTATGGACCTAGTAAATCTTGATTTGAGACCAGTGCTTCATCCACTAGAAAAGGCGAACGGGAAGCATTACCTTCCCCCAGCCAGCTACAACTTGACGCTAGAAGAGAAAAAAGCAATTTGCGAATGCTTGCGTGGGATCAAAGTGCCCACAAGTTTCTCATCCAATATCCGCAAACTAGTCTCGATGAAAGACTTGTCTTTATTTGGTTATAATTCTCACGACTGTCACATGATGATGACAGTTTTCCTTGCCATTGCAATAAGAGTAATCAAACCTGAGCATATAAAAGTTGTCATCACATGTTTGTGTTACTTCTTCAATGCAGTATCGCAAAAGGTGATAGCACGTGAAGATTTAGACTATCTGAAAACATACATAGTCGAGACAATGTGCAAGCTTGAGATATGTTTCCCACCATCCTTTTTTGATATGCAAGTACACCTAATCATACATCTTGTTGATCAGATAAAAGCATTGGGGCCACTATATTTACATCATATGTTTTCGTTGGAGAGATATTTAGGAGTATTAAAAGGTTATGTGCGGAACCGTGCTCACCCAGAGGGTTCAATTATGGAAGGATACACCACTGAAGAAGTGATTGAGGGTTGCGCTGATTACATCAAAGATGGAAAATCGATTTGTGTGCCTATACCGGTACATGAGGGTAGACTACGTGGGAGAGGCAAAGTGGGTAAGAAAACTTTTATTGTTCAAGATTACAATAATGTACACCGTGCACATTTTGGTGTACTACAACAGCTCGCAATAGCTAAGTCGTACATCGAGGAACACCAAATTGAGCTACGTGATAAAAACCAAGACCGCAAAGAGGACTGGATCATGAAAGAGCACAGAAGATGTTTCACTGAATGGTTAATGGACAAAAATATATCATACGGAAACACTATAGAAGAGGCAACAATGAAGAAGTTAGCTTGTGGCCCATCTGCTTTGGTAACATCATGGCAAGCATATGACATCAATGGTTACACATTTTACACTAAAGAAAAAGACGGTAAGAGTGTCGCACAAAATAGTGGTGTTCGTATTGAGGCTTATGATTCACAAGGGCAGAAGACCACATACTTCGGGTTCATAGAGGAAATATGGGAACTCGATTATGGCGAAAGAATGGTAATGCCCGTATTTAAGTGCCAATGGGTCAAACATCCTGATGGTTTGAAAGTGGACAATTACGGGCTGACACTGGTAGACTTGAATAAAGTGGGTTACAAAGATGACCTGTGGGTTCTCGCCGATAATGTTGCACAAGTTTTTTATGTTCAAGATCCAGAAACTGAGAAGTTGCACGTAGTTGTTTCTGGAAAGCAAAATATTGTTGGGGTTGACAATGTGGGAGATAATGAAGAGGGATATAATCAGTATGAAGAGATGTACCTTTTCACCGAACCAGAAAACATCAAGCGCGTAGAGAGAAGCATTAAAAAGAATTTGAAACCCTATATGCGAGAAGATGTCAATGCTGGAAAAAATGTATATAGCAATGTGAGGTGATATATATTGTATATATTTGTATCTTCTGAAATCAACTTAGAACAATGTTGGTATATGGATTGTGTCCTTTTGCATTTGTGTACATATGCGTTTGGACTCAATGATTTGAAAGTTTGGAAGTTAGGTCTTTCAGATAATGATGTCTCGGGCGTGTAGCCGATTGAAGGAGGAGCGCTTGGCGTGGCGCAAGAACCATCCCCATGTATGTACATATGGCACACCGGTCACATGGTTGTATATACATATGTATCTGTAATGGACTGATAAATTTAACTGTAGTTTGTTTTTCCGTCTTGTTTGTTTTTACTATTTTCAATTTCTCCGCGTAGGGTTTCTCTGCGAAGCCTGAATCGGGAGATTTTTTGAAGTGGTAGTGCATCGTCTCTGGTAAAGAAGGGGTAAGTCATGAAGACAAGCACAATATGAGTTTAACCATCGTCCTCCTATTAATAAATTTCTTTTGCAGACTGAATGGGAAGATGGTTACTACCCCCTGACAATCTCCTTCACTGAGGACTATCCCTTGGTGCCTCCAAGATGCGCCTTTCCAATTGGGTTCTTCCACCCAAATGTCCATCATTCGGGAGCACTCTACATCGAGATTCTTGATCAAGAGACTATAAGATAGACCTATTTTGTTCATGTAATTATTACTTATAATTGTTGTCAAACTTATTTGAACTGGTTTCTTATATTGCTTAAATTATATTTCGTAGGGGTGGTACAGTGCTTTTACAATCAAAACTATACTACTTGAAGTTCAGCGTTTGCTGCATCAGCCAAATGTGCCTGATGTTGAAAATGATTGCTATAATCTACTTATCAAGGTTAGATGACACTTTGACTTAGTGACCAATGTAGGGTGTTCATTCCTCCTTTGACATTTGTTAATTTAAATAATGTCAATATTTTCAGGATTCAACGGAATATAAGAGACGTGTTCGGGAGCAAGCAGGACGGTACAATTTAGATTGATCGATGGGAGCTTCATCCTCGATCTACAATGAATGTAGCATGATTTTTGTTCAGTGTGTAAAGAAATTATCTTTGAACAATTGTAAAGCCTCTAATGGTGTATTATTACAATTAAGCCAGCCTCACTGGTGATCGAGCATTTCCTATAATGCATTACTGTACTAGTATCTGCTAGCTCATCTGTGTTTTTTTCCTGATACAATTTTGCCTGCACGACTACATACGGTTGTGATAATTGCAACTACATCCCTGTAATTTCAATGAAAACCGCTTATGATAATTAAACAATGACCGCCACTGAAAATACATGATCTTCTCAGGCCGTTGTTAATCCAGAACCGTCTATGAAGTTCATTGCATTACATACGGTTATTAATTAAGAACCGCCAACGAAGATCATGTATTTACCCAGACGGTTGTTCCTTAAAATCCATCTGTGAAGTTCATTGCATTACAGACGGTTATTAATTAAGAACCGCCAACGAAGATCATGTATTTACCCAGGCGGTTATTTCTTAAAATCCGTCTATGAAGTTCATTGCATTACAGACGGTTATTAATTAAGAACCGTCTATGAAGATCATGTATTTACCCAGACGGTTGTTTCTTAAAATCCGTCTGTGAAGTTCATTGCATTATTGACTATTTTTAAATAAGAACTGTCTGTGAAGATAATGTATTTACCCATACGGTTGTTCTTTAAAATCCGACTGTGTTGTTCTGTCATCACAGACGGTTATTATATCATTCGTCATCACAGTCGCATATTTTTAAGGACCGCCTGTGTTTGAAAATTTGAGGCACCTGTAAAAATGCTTTTTGTAGTAGTGTACTGACGTGGCATCGTGTAGATCTGCATTTCGTATGTGCCTCATATGAAATTCGAATTTCGTATGAGGCACATACGACGGTGGGTTATTTTGGCAAATTTTGGAATCCGTGAGTTATTTATTATAAATGATTTTTTAAAAGCTATATTAATAAAAAAAATTCTCGAATCGTTCGAGGTTTTCTTCGGCCTTGCTAGCTTCCAGCCGTTGTCCTATGGTAGCACCTAGCACGGATGAGGAGGAGCACGGAACGTCTAGATATGGTCCATTTCGCTGCCGAAGATCCCAGCTCAGGAGCAAGAGCAACCCCTCTCCTCCCCACACGCCCGTTGACCATCCCACTAGAACCACCACGCCCACGGATAATCGCCGCCAAGGGCTGCCATGTCAAAAGGCTGCAATCATCACACTACGGAGTGCCAAGAAAGCCAGCCGTCAGTCGGCTCGCTAGTGGGGGGTTGAGTAACCCGTACTCCTCACCCTGTCCGCGCGCGATACACACGCCTTCCTTGATTACTCGCGACGAGGCCAGGAATCATAGATTAGTGCCAGAATTAGCTTTACTTAACCCGCTCAATCACGGGCGCATCGAGCACATCAGTACGCATGCTCCAAC
This sequence comes from Tuctoria greenei, assembly GCA_036927565.1. Classification (NCBI taxonomy): domain Eukaryota; kingdom Viridiplantae; phylum Streptophyta; class Magnoliopsida; order Poales; family Poaceae; genus Tuctoria; species Tuctoria greenei. The sequence continues at coordinate 11,080,733 of JAYESD010000011.1, read as the reverse complement.
ATGCATGCTGCGAGCTGAGCTTTCTCCGGCCGATTCGCATGCCGGTTCACGCATGCGAAGGCACGCAAGGCGCCCCGGCCGAGTCAACCCGTAATGCGCATCATCTCAGCTGGTTGTTGTTGACCTAATAAGTTTATTACACAGCCCTATAGTGGGTGAGGAGAGGGCCGCGGTTGACAGCAGACTGATGATAGTGCAGGAGGGCGCGATCAGCTTTGGCCGACGTCGACGTTGCAGCCGTCCGGCAGCGATCTGCGCGCGCAGGCGCAGGCCTTGGGACGGTCATGATGGCGACGGCCGAGACGAGGACGTGTGAGAGGGGCAGCAGTTTTCAGCGCCATATTTCTGTCTCCTTTGATTGACCATTGGTCGAGTCGGATCTCTATCTCACGCGAGATCTCTGCACCTGCACCGGCGTGCCAACACCTGGACCACGAGCTGCACTTAGCCGGGGGGGGGGGGGGGGGGGGGGGGTTGGTACGTGTAAGTGTTGGTGAGCGCAGTGGCGAAGTTAGAGCTCCGGATACCGAGTGCACACTACAATATACCGACATACTTAGTTGTACCATGGTGCATAGGTTGAGTTGATTTTTACTTCATCAGACCTTTGTGACAGTCTAGTGGTGCACATTTTTTGCTCAAGGTTATGCACTCATGGTCAAAATTTGATGATGTCAATTAAATTTTGATTTGCAGCCTGGTGCTGGTGCACCAGAGGAGCTCCATGTAGCTTCGCCAGTGGGTGAGCGGGCGATCCAGCGAGCGGTTTCACACTATCGTTTTCTGCTGGCCCGATTTAGCTGTCGATTTGTGGGCTGCGGAAGATGACAATTTTTTAAACGAACAGTGTGGAAGTTGACATCAACCAGATAGGCAATAATAAGACCATAGTCTATCGGATTCATTTTTAAATATTTGCTACAACAAAGTCAAATTTGACTTGTGTGATATTGTCGTCCGACATTGGCAAGATTGGCTTCTTTGATTGCCAAGAGCTGATTGGGATGACAGCTAAAGTCAACCTACTAACCTAGTATATAGAGTAGCCTGATTAAGTAAGCCATCTGTTATTGAATCTAACTATGGGTATGGCAAAGTGAGTCAAGGGAGCCCGCAATACAGCATGCGCGTCTGTGTAGAAGTGTCGCGAAGTTAAGGTGATTTTCTTGTTCATGTTTAGTTAGGCTGCATAAGTAATCAAGGTGCTAACTCTCTTTTTATTTTATTTTATTGTAGGTTACTGTCGGTACCCTAGAAATCATACACCCCTTGAGGTTACAAAGATCTCAAAGGAAAGTCATCTACTTGATTTGAAGACCTTCGGAGGCCCACATGTCAGAATAACCGGACCCGCTTCTCCAGCATGGTTAATCCCAGGGTCGCCACATGTACTATTAAACCGGAGCTACCGCCCACAAGGAGGAAGCTTCGGGCCATGTACCGAGATGGTACCTCCGGACTTAACCCCAGACCGAGAGAAGCTCTGGACCTGACACGTGTCAGGTAGCTCCAGAGCTGCCTGCTTCCCACAGTACGCTCTGGAGCTGCCACGTGTCCAACCGTCGGAGCTTCAGCCTCTGACCTCCGGAAGATTCCATAACGGCTCCGGATCTTCAAAGAGGAATCAAGGACTTCAAGACCCGATTATGTGTCATTAATACCATATTAATGACACACGATTGGATGACCTTAATTACCAATAACGGCGCTGTCAAAGCCCATTACCCGGTCGTTAAGGACAATTAAATGTATTGAATAAGTGTCAATACTAGTAACCGCCGGGGCCACATGTCGGGTCAGGCTAACTTGTAACAGCCTGCCCTTGTACTATAAAAGGACAGGCCGACGACACGTTGAAGAGAGGTTGAGTAAGGCCAGAGACACGCGTCATAGACGCTCAACACAAGCTCATACAGCTAATACAACACCAACACACCCGTGGAGTAGGATATTACGCTCAGGCGGCCCGAACCACGTAAACTCTTGTGTCTCCTGCGTCATTTGCTATTCACCTTCTTGAATCTCCGCGCGCCCACACCGAACATCAAACTCCTCTAACACTTTAGTAGTGCCGGGAGATCTGCCGGTCCCAAACCACCGACAGTTGGCGCGCCAGGTAGGGGCGCCTGAGATTTTGAGAATGGTGAACTCAGCTACTGGATCATCCAACGGTCAACTTGCTGCTCAGGTTGTTGGGGGCAATCCCTCCAATATGCAGCCACCAGCAGGAGTCTCAGCATCAGCAGGAGTCACACTCCCACCACCACCGCATCCATCAGCAAATCAAGCTGGGCAACGCGATGGTGCGCCGGCGTCAATCACCGCGTCGGCAAATCATGACAACCCAGAACACGCACTCCATGCAGCGCGTGCTCTTCTCCAACGCCCACCATCTCCGGATGCATCCCGGGATGCACTGGAACAGTGGAGGGCCGATGTGGAACATTTGGTTGCAGCAGCAGCCGAACGCCTCAGCAACCAGGGTCCTCCTCCTTCAGGACGAGCCCCGTCGCAGCGGCGGACTTTGTCTGGTAGACTTGGTCCGCACGTTTCCAATAGTAGGAGACGTGCTGCCTCACAACAAGTGATGTCATTGCCCTCCGGGGCACGACGCACTCACACGGTATCTAGGCTATCAACTCATGACCTCCGGGCGGAGCTTGATCGCCGATACCGCCAACAAGATGGCCGAGTCCATATTGAGCGTGCTCGTGAAAGACGGGAAGCTCAAGACCTTTCTGCTCCTGAAGGAGTAGGAGGAGTCTGTTCAGCTCTGGTCATACATCTGCGTATGGTCAGGTGGCCACAGAAGTTCCGGCCTCACCTGCCGGAAAAATTCGACGGGACTGTCAATCCCGCCGAATTTCTTCAGATCTACACCACTGCAATCTTGGCAGCTGGAGGAAACAAGGTTGTGATGGCCAATTATTTTCCAGTGGCCTTAACTGGGACCGTCAGGTCCTGGTTTATGAGCCTTCCACCCAACTCTATCAACAGTTGGGAGGAGCTGTGCCGGTAGTTCACCGCCAACTTCGGGAGTTCATACACCCGACCAGGCACTGAACTGGACCTTTTTGCAGTCGTGCAAAAAGGGGGAGAATCCCTGCGATCATTCATCCAGAGGTTCTCTCAGGTACGAAACACTATCCCTTCTATCTCTAGTGCCTCTGTCATTGTGGCATTCAGACAGGGTGTACGGGACAAGAAGATGCTGGAGAAACTAGCGATCAAGGAGATCACCAGCGTCACGGAACTCTTCAGCTTGGCTCACAAATGTGCCAGAGCTGCGGAGGGCCGTGAGATGCACTCCAAACCAACCCCGGAAGGTCACAAGAAATCCTCCAAAGAAGAAGCTGCTACCTCCGGGAACGGCAAGAAGAAGAAAAAGACCAACGGCAAGAAGAAGTCGTCAGCCGGTGCATCCAATATTGCAGCTGCTGCAGCTCCGGGTGGCCGGGGGCCACGCCCCGAAAAGCGACCTCGACCGTCTTCTGAAGATGGCAGCAAGCCCAAGGTGTGGTGCCCAATCCACAAAACGGGCAGCCACAGTTTGGAAGACTGCCGGGAGGTCCAAAACCTTGTCGAGCGCTACAACAAGCGCCGGGAAGAATCTCCTTTTCGACAGAGGGAAGGAAAGCAAAAAGTCGACGAAGCTCTGGCTTAAGAGGAGTTAGGATTTCAGGATCCAAAAAAGGTCCTGAAGGCCGTTTACACCTCTGTCGACGATGATTCTGACGTCTCTGACAACGAGTGTCGGAAGACCATGAACATCATTTTTGGTGGATCATGGGACATCACCTCCCGCCGCGTCATCAAGACTATGCGTCGGGATATGGCTGCTGTAGCTCCTACAGTCAGGCCGGAACCTCATCGGAAGTGGATGGACACAACCATCACTTTTTGATGCTTCGGACTGCCCTCGGAGCATGGTTGGAGAAGATCAGTTACTTTTGATGGTATCTCCTACCATCAACAACATCCAGCTCCACCACGTCATGGTAGACGGAGGTTCGGAGCTTAACCTCATAAGCTTCGAAGCTTTTACTAAGCTTCAACTCTGACCTTCGGATCTCCACCCCTCTCGACCTTTCTCCGGAGTAGGTCCGGGGGCAATTACCCCACTCGGAGCTCTTACTCTCCCTGTTACCTTCGGGACACGGGATAAGTACCGCACCGAGAAGTTGGTCTTCGACGCCACTCAGATCAACTTACCCTTCAATGCCATCTTGGGTAGGCCTGTCCTGCACAAATTCATGGCAGCTGCTCATTATGGTTATCTGGTATTGAAGATGCCAACACCAGTAGGCGTTCTCTGGATCCGCGGAGATCGTACTGCCGGAGTAACTGCTCTGGAAGAACTCCATGCACTCACCACGGCGCAAGAGGAGGACTCCATGCAAGAGCAAGCTCTAAAACCCCCGAGCATTCCTCAACGAGGCTCGACTTCTGCACCTCGTGTGCAGCCAAGCGGCGACACCGACATTCCCGTCAAAGTCGTCCAAATTGGTTCCGATACCACTCAGACCACCCGTATATCAGGAGGATTGAATGACAAATAGGAACTCGCGCTCATCACTTTCCTCCGGGCTAACGTCGACGTGTTTGCCTGGCAACCGTCACAAATGCCTGGGATCCCCAGGGAAGTGATTGAGAACAATCTGAAGATCTACCCCGACGCCCGGCCTGTGCATCAGAAGCCTCGGAAGCAATCCGTAGAGCGACAGAACTTCATCCGACAGAAAGTGAAGAAGTTACTCGAAGCCGGATTCATCCGAGAAGTCTTCCATCCAAAATGGCTGACAAACCCAGTCCTTGTGCCCAAGGCCGGCGGGAAGCTTCGGATGTGCATCGACTACACCACACTAAATAAGGCATGTCCAAAAGATCCATTCCCACTACCTAGAATAGATCAGATAGTGGATTCCACCTCCGGGTGTGAATTACTGTGTTTCCTAGACGCATATTCCGGGTATCATCAAATCAGGATGTCTAGGGAAGATGAAGTGCATACCTCATTTATCATAGTAGATGGATTGTACTGTTATACAGCCATGCCCTTTGGTCTCAAGAATGCAGCTTCAACTTTTGTACGAGCTATGTACAAAACTTTTGAAGAACTCATTAGGGACATAGTGGAAGTGTACGTCGATGACATCGTGGTCGAGGTCAGGGACAAGGAGTCACTCCTTGACACCTTGCAGGCTGTCTTCGACAAGCTGCGGGCCACCCGCACAAAGCTAAACCCACACAAGTGTGTCTTCGGGGTTAGCTCCGGAAAACTTCTCGGTTTCCTGGTAAGTCACCGGGGCATAGAAGCTAATCCGGCGAAGATTAAGGCCATTGAAGACATGCAGCCACCAACCCGCATCAAAGACGTCCAAAAGTTAACTGGATGTCTAGCAGCCCTCAGCCGGTTCATTTCAAGACTGGCGGAACGGGCACTCCCCTTCTTCAAGTTATTAAGGAAGTTCGGACCATTCCAATGGTCCGAAGAAGCAGAGAAGGCATTCCAGGAGCTGAAACAGTTCCTCACCACCCTACCAATTCTGGTAGCTCCGAACCCTGGTGAGCCTTTGTTGCTTTACATTTCAGCTACTGACGAAGTCGTCAGTATGGTTCTGGTTGCGGAGAGACCAGAACTACCCCATACTCAGGAATCCAGACCCCTTCGGGAGGGTCCGGAGGTTCCTGAAAGTGAATCTGGGTCCCAGCTCCCAGATTCGAATCCACAAGAGACTACTTCAGAAAATCCGACCCCTCTGGGAGGGTCCAGGTCACTTCTGAAGAAGTTCCGGGTTCCTCCATCCAAGACCCTGAGGTCCCCGAAGAAAATCCGGATTCCTCCGGGAGGATCCGGGTCAGTGAAGAGGAAGCTCCGGACCCCTCCGGGAGGGTCCGGACCATTCAGCACCCGGTGTACTTTATTAGTGAAGTATTACATGATGCCAAGACTCGATACCTAGAGGTGCATAAGCTGCTCTATGCAGTTCTTATTGCCTCGAGGAAGCTTCGCCATTACTTCCAAGCTCACAAAGTCTCAGTGGTGACCTCTTACCCACTTCGAGCAATCTTGCATAATCCCAATTCAACTGGGAATATTGCAAAGTGGGCAGCAGAATTGGCTGAATTTGATCTTGAATTTATTTCAAGGCAAGCAGTCAAGAGTCAAGCATTAGCAGATTTTGTGGCAGAATGGACTCCCTCTCCATCAAACCCTGGGGACCCCAGTGAGCAGAAGACGGAGCATCAAGCTCCAGCCTTCACCGAGCCTCACTGGACCCTCTACTTCGACGGCTCCATGCAGAAGCAAGGGGCCAGAGCTAGAATCCTTCTCCTTGCACCGACCGGGGAGAAGGTGAAATACATGGTATACCTTGACTTCAAGGCGACCAACAACATGGAAGAGTACGAAGCGCTCATCTACGGACTAAAGGTGGCACTGTCATATGGTGTCAAGCAACTGCTGGTCAAGGGAGATTCGCAGCTCATCATTAAGCAGGTGAAGGGTGAATGTTCCTGCAATAATCTCCAGCTAGCTGCTTACCTCCTTGAAGTCCAGAGGCTTCAGAAGGACTTTGAAGTCCTAGATCTCCACCATGTTCAGCGTGCCCATAACGTTGAAGCTGACGAACTCTCAACGAAAGCGTCAACCGGAGCTCCGGCTCCTGACGGAATTTTTGTCCGGAGGTTGTCAAAACCAACAGCTCAGCCAGCCGAACTGAGCGAAGGGGGCGAGATCAGCATCTCGAAGCTAACGGTCCCAATGGCCCTGTTACCATGGCAGCCATCAAGGGTCGTAGGTGCTACCGGAAGCTCCGAGCAACCCAGTACGCAAGACTCAAATGCTCAAGTTAGTTCCAATGCATGGATCTCGGAGATCTGGAACTACTTGAAAGACAACATCCTTCCTGACAATGATGTATCCGCTGACCGGGTAGTCAGATTGGCTAAAAGATACACGTTGGTAGGAGAGGATCTCTACCGGCGCGGTGCCAACGGCATCCTAATGTGGTGCATTACAAGGGAAGAAGGCTGCGAGCTCCTCGCATAAATCCATGGAGGCGAGTGTGGGAACCACGCGTCTTCCCGCACGCTGGTTGGTAAAGCCTTTCGGCATGGCTTCTACTAGCCTACAACACTCCAGGATGCAACTGAGCTGGTGAAGAAATGCAAAGCATGTCAATTTCATGCAAAGCAAATTCACACACCGGCTCAGCCCCTACAAATGATACCTCCTACATGGCCTTTCGCTGTGTGGGGGCTGGACATCTTGGGACCTTTCCCAAAAGCCGTCGGAGGTTACAAGTTCCTGTACGTCGCCATTGATAAGTTCACCAAGTGGCCGGAAGCAACTCCAGTTGTGACAATCAACAAGCAATCTGCTATCAACTTTTTGCAGTCCATTGTATGCAGATTTGGAGTCCCAAACAAAATCATCACAATGGGACCCAATTCACAAGCTCTGCATTTCAAGGATATTGCGAAGACCTCGGCATTCAAGTTTGCTACGCCTCTGTAGCTCACCCAGCCAGCAATGGCCAAGCCGAGAGAGCAAATGCTGAAATCCTTAAAGGACTCAAAACGCACACCTATGAGCGCTTGAAAAAACATGGAGCCAACTGGATCGAAGAGCTTCCGCCCACCTTATGGGCCAACAGAACATCTCCAAAACGGTCAACTGGAGAGACACCCTTCTTCCTGGTGTATGGAGCTGAAGTAATCCTTCCTCCAGAAATCACCTTGGGGTCACTCCGGGTCCAGACCTTCGATGAAGCCACGCAGGACCAACTCCGGCGTGAAGACCTAGACCTCCTGGAGGAGGGAAGGTGCCAAGCAGCTGTTCGGAATGCCCGATACCGCCAAGCCCTTCGGCGCTATCATCAGCGGCATGTACACAACCGACAGCTCGAGGAAGGCGACCTGGTGCTACGGAGAATACAATCCAGAGAAGGGTTAAACAAACTCTCCCCTGGTTGGGAGGGACCCTTCCGGGTGATTAAAGTATCCCGTCCCGGGAGCGTTCGCTTGGCTACCGAGGATGGGACACCTCTCCCAAATCCTTGGAACATTGAGCACCTCCGTAAGTTCTACACTTAATACCACGGAGGTGAGTCTCAAGTAACTTGAAGTGTATGTTATAGAGTCATTGTACAGACTCGGGTAGTTCCTCCGGGAGAGCAGCCGGACCTTTCCCAAAAGGTCCGCAAAGTTCATGCTACACTTGTCACAGTCTCAGGACTAAAAGTGTGGCTAGCTACCCTCGGTCAAACGATAAATGAAACACGCTTAGCCTGGTTTCGTACCCTAAGAGTGTACTTGTTTCCCCTGTACCCCGGACCTATAATGAAAGACATCTTCATGTGAAACAGACTCAACATTTTTTATTTTTCTCTTTCTTGTCTATAACAAAGACGTGCAATTCTTAAGAAATTTTAGTTCGACCGGTTTATATACGATACGAGTTGTATTGTCAATTCTTTTGGATTCAAATATTGTTCATGGCCAACTCTCCTGAAAGCCGCCAAGCCAACCTAGGGCTGGAGTGTGCTATCGACTTAGCCTGGTCAAGCACCCTAAGTACGCCACTCTACCTACACCCCGGCAGGCCGAAGTAAGGCGGGTCCATGTACAGTTGAATCTGGAAGAAAATTCAATGCATTCGGTTGTATTTAGAATCGCGTTTGACTTAAAATCTTCTTGAGAATCGTAAGTCGCGATGAAGTAATAGACAAGAAACGAATTTTATTATTTTTCTTGGCTTAAGTGTGCAGGAAAAATAAAATCTACGTTGATGGAGAAAAGCCAGAGCTAACAAAGCTCCGACTCCCCTAGGTGGCTTGTAATCGATGTTACGCATCACCGGAGTAATCAAGCTCCGGTAAAGCTAGGGGGGTCAGCCGTCGACGCTGAATAAAAGATGGTGAGAAGACCCCGCAAACGAAGTCTGCTGCCAACAAACTAAGTGTTGGCAAAGGTCACTGCCGGAGCTACTAAGCTCCGACACCCTGGAGGACTAACTGTCGATGCTCTATGCGTTGATAGGGACTATTACCGGAGCTACTAAGCTCCGACGGTAGTCAGTTTGACCTCAGGGGGCCTTCACCATCAAAGACTTCGGACCTACGCTCTACAAGTTGTCGAACGGGGACCTCCAGCTCCGGATCATCCGGGCGCACGGGGCTGAAGCCCATCGGTGTCAGCGCGTCGTTGGCCTTGCCCAGGAACTCCCAAATTTGTAGGGAGTCCGCAGTCCTCAAGCCCTTTATTTCTTCCAGGGATCTTCTAGACGCCACCAGTTCAGAATTCTCGTGGGCGAGGCGCTCAACTTCTTTGGCGTTTTGTTGAATCTTCTCAGCAACCCGATTTTCGAGTTTTCCGAGCTCCTCCTCCCGGAGGTGGATCTTGTTCCGGCGGTCGACCAGGTCCTTCTCTCTACCCCTCACTTTCTTCTCCCTGGCAGTAAGGGCACACTCTTGCTCGTAGAGTTCCTGCCCTCGCACCCAGGCCTTCTCCTTTTCCTCATGGCAGCCTTCTCCTTGTCAGCCAGAGCCACCTTCTTAGCTAGCTCCTCCTCCCTCCTCAGGACGTCATCCCGCAGCTCTAGGAGTTTCTTCTCTTCATCTTCGAGTCGTTTCTCCCTCTCTTTAAGTGCCTCTCGGCGCTTGATGAGTGTAGTGTTAATGACCTCAAGCCTTTCGTGGCGTTCATCGGCCGCACTATTGGCTGCTTTGGCCTGATCGTAGATCTCCCGGGATTGAGCGTCGAGAGCGCGAGTCAAACTCTCCCTATCATCCAGTAACTTGCCCCAGTACTCCAGGCAGATCTTCTCCCGCTTGATCCACTCTTTGTCATCTGCTAGCCTCGACTGCGCCAGCTTGGTCTCGAAGTAGAGCCGGTTACGCCACCGCCTAAGGGTTTGGCGCTCCTCTTCAAGAGTCTTGCTGTCGTGGAAGAAGGCTAGTTGGACTTGACACAGACTGGAACATGCATTGTCAACAGACAGTGACAACGGGATAGGTTCCGGACGTGCTGGGGTCTCCTCTGTTGGTTCCAGCGGGTTTTCAGATACAAAAATTGGGTCCCACTCCACAAGAGTGGTCCCCTGAGTCTCCATGGCACTAGGGTCGTCCTCCGGGATGGCCTCAATCGCCATCGAGGAAGGCCCCGCCGCCAGGTCTTCGTTCACCCCCTCAGGCAGGGGGCCAGCGACTTCGCTTGGGCACTCCAGCTCGGCCGCAGGTACCTTCGGCGTCGTCACTTCCGGAGCAGGAGCCGCTGCTGACTCCGGTCTGGGCACCTCCTCTGATGGGGGCTCGAGCTCCGTCACCTCTTCAACAACCGGCTCGAGAGCCGGAAGATCTTCAACATCGACCGGCCCTGCGGCCGGAGCTTCAACAATGACCGGCTCTGCGGCCGATGCTTCGGAGGTAGCCAGCCCAACTGCCGAAACTTTCTCAGCTTCCGGCGCGCACGCCGGGGCTTCAATCACCTCCGGCTCAACCGCCGAGGCTTCAACACTTTCCGGCTCAGAGGCCGGAATCACAGCTTCTTCCGGCTCGGCGGCCGGAGCTTCCATCATCTCAGCACCAAGACCCGGAGCTTTAACCTCCGGGACAGGTGCCGCTGGCGCATCTTCACTCCCGCGGTCCGGCGCTACCACGGGAGCCTCTGGGGATGAGTCGAGGTCCATGACCACGACAGCCGGCGCCGGAGCTGTCGCAGCATCAGCCACCACTTGGGGCGGCACCGGGACAGGAGCAGAAGCTTCCACCCTCACGGCTTCAGCCGCTGTGGCTGAGAGTGGAGCCTCACTCCCCTTCTTGGAGACGCTGCAGATGATGAACGAAGAAACTTAAAAAATAGTTACTACAATTAAAACAACTATCCAAGGTAAAGATTAAAAATTATCTTGGGAGGCTTCCGCACCAGCTTGTGCGGAACCTTTTTCCCGGGCGTTCTGGGCTGGTCATAACCGGCGTGGAAGCTCCGGAAGGCCCCCCGGAACTCGTCGCGGCCACGGGTGTTTCCCGAGTCGAGGACCCCCTCGATCGGGAAGAACCCCCGGACCTAGAGACCTCCACATGCCCAGGTGCTGGAGTCGCATGCCTGGAGCTAACACCCCGGGAGGACCCCACTGCGGGAACAATCGCGCCCTGGGAGGACCCCACTACGGGAACAGTCTCCGTAGCTGTAGAAGACCTTCCCCTATGGAGAGAAGGAGCCGACGCAGAAGTAGCGGGCCTGACGGACCTTCCGTCGGCATACTGCAGCTTCCTCTTCCGGCTCACGGGTTCATCTGCCAGCTCCTTGCCCTTGCCGACGACCTCTTCCCTCGGCTTCGGAGCAGGGTCGGAGCCACCTTCGGACACTCCAGGGATCGCCACCCTAGTGGTTGATCTTCTCTCGACGATACCAAGGTCGTCAAGCATGGGCATCTTCCGCCGGAACTCCCTACTGAACTCAACTTCCACGTTCAGAGGAAGAAAAGCCGATGGCGAAGTCAAGTCATCACCCTCGACGTCGATGTCGTGCTGTAACTTCTTGAGGTGGAACTCCAAGGTTTTCCCCACCATGTTGGACTTCAGCCCGGTCTCGACCCGAACGTCGTCCATCACGCTGTTGAGGGCCCATGCGAGTTTCTCTCTCCTCTTCAGCGGCGCCCACCTGTTGACCAGGAAGTTACAAAACACCGCTTGAGGGGTTAATCCCCCCTCCACGCACTAGCAGATCCTGGTCAGAACAGGGTCGAAGGCGTCCGCCAGCACCGGAGCTTCACTCCAGATCGTCGTGTCAATGTTGGGGAGGCCTTCGGGCAGCTCCAGCCTCTCGCGCTCCTCCACCCGGATGACTATCCAGTCCTTCTTCCAGTCATCCCACTTCCCAGAGGCAAACGACCGGAGGTACTTGAATGGGCACTTCTTGCGCTTCACGAAATAGTAGAAGCCGAGGTACTCATTGCTCCTACCGGTGGTATGGACGGTGAAGAAGGTCCGGAAGAGTTCGATGCAGGGGGGTATGCCCACCCACACCTCACAGAAGTGGACGAAGATAGACACGAGGAGATTGGAGTGAGGGCCAAGGTGATATAGTTGCAGACCATAAAAGTCCAGCAGCATCAAGAAAAAGGAAGAAAAAGGTGGGATCAACCCCACCATGGCGTACGAGGAGAAGTACACCATTTCGCCGGCGCGCTCCTTCTCAAACGGGAGCTCTCCACCGGCGCGGACCGAGCGGTTGAAGAAGTCCGAGGACCATCCCATGAGGGCCCGGACCTTCTTCAGGTCGCCGTCGGTCTTCAAGCGACTCTCGCGGAGACCCAACTCCATCGTGGCACGGCTAGGCAAGAGAGGAAAAGTGAAGCACAAGTTGGGAGTTTGAGTGCAAGAACAGATGAGAGGCGTAAAGAACTCTCGACGGTGCACGCTTTCCTTCTTAAGTAAGCCCTCGCAACGCTTGGATGGAAACCGCAAGGAAGTCGAAGATACCATTCAAAAATTCCACCCAACCGATGACAAGGGGGCCCGGGACCACCCTGACGATCAAGTCGAGGTTCTTACCCAGGCGAACGGTTGTCATCATGAGGCGGGAAACCCGAAGGCGACGACCTGACAAGACGCGCGGAACCGATACAGTTTTCGTATCGAGAACCGGTGACCTTCTATTGCGTGAGATCCGCACGCCAAAGATCTCATCTGCCGCACGCGGGATACGCCACACGGCGAGGATTTAACTCCAAATCCTCGCCAACAGCACCTCCGAAGACCTTTGAAGAATCAGTTCAAAAGTCGCGAGGATGGACCCACCTCCGGCGGAATGACTTCAGCCCAGTGGTCTTCCCCGGAGGTAGGTCCAGGGGGCCACTATCGGTACCCTAGAAACCGTACACCCCTTGAGGTTACAAAGATCTCAAAGGAAAGTCATCTACTTGATTTGAAGACCTTCGGAGGCCCACATGTCAGAATAACCGGACCCGCTTCTCCAGCATGGTTAATCCCAGGGTCGCCATGTGTACTATCAAACCGGAGCTACCGCCCACAAGGGGGAAGCTCCGGACCATGTACCGAGATGGCACCTCCAGACTTAACCCCAGACCGAGAGAAGCTCCGGACCTGACACGTGTCAAGTAGCTCCAGAGCTGCCTGCTTCCCATAGTACGCTCTAGAGCTGCCACGTGTCCAATCGTCGGAGCTTCAGCCTCTGACCTCCGAAAGATTCCATAACAGCTCCGGATCTTCAAAGAGGAATCAAGGACTTCAAGACCCGATTATGTGTCATTAATACCATATTAATGACACACGATCGAATGACCTTAATTACCAGTAACGGCGCTGTCAAAGCCCATTACCCGGTCGTTAAGGACAATTAAATGTATTGAATAAGTGTCAATACTAGTAACCGCCGGGGCCACATGTCGGGCAAGGCTAACTTGTAACGGCCTGCCCTTGTACTATAAAAGAACAGGCCGCCGACACGTTGAAGAGAGGTTGAGTAAGGCCAAAGACACGCGCCATAGATGCTCAACACAAGCTCATACAGCTAATACAATACCAACACACCCGTGGAGTAGGGTATTACGCTCAGGCGGCCCGAACCACGTAAATTGTTGTGTCTCCTGCATCATTTGCTATTCACCTTCTTGAATCTCCGCGCGGTGTCGGGGGATCTGCCGGTCCCAAACCACTGACAGTTACTTATTAAGATATGCACATATCTAGAATCAATATCAATAGAATAAAGTGGTGCACAAGGATGACCTATGTAGAGAGATTTCAAGGTCAAACTTGACATGGTTTAGAAAATAGATATATAAAAGAATTTGTCTAGATTTCAGATGCATAAAATTTGGCAAAATTTCAAGCAAGGATAATAACAGCTAATTACTTTTATTAACAACTAATCCTTATAATTAATATGTAATTCTAATAATTAATAAAATTAATAATTTTTCTATGATCTATACAATCACAAAATAAATTTAATTGATTATTTATAACTAGTATAATCCTTATAAATTAACAGATTAATAATTAAAAATAACAAAATCACTCACCTTCTTCCTCTCATCCCGTCGACGGCCATTGCCGCCGCCGTCGTCCCGTGACACCGCTGTCGCCGACGTCACTTGTCCCGCACTGCCACCATCGCTTGTCCCTCGCTGATGTTGTGGCTTGTCCCGCGCTACCGACGTTGCTTGTCCCGTGCGGGTGCGGCCACCATCATTTCTTATGATCATAATAGATACTTAAGAAATAGATATATTTCAATTTATGTACAAAAAGTTCATCTAAGTCCTACTCTGAGCTCATCACATCCTATACTCCAATTATTTCCATAGATATGTCTCAAAAATATACCTGTAAGTAATTTTAAGCTAATATCAAAAATTGAACAGAGTTAAGATAAAAATACTAGTCGACCTATGTCAGGATTCTGTCGTGTATCTTGTGGTCAATTTGATGACGTGACACTTATAGTCCTCCACCGGATGGACAAATCGTCCTTGTACTGGACGATTGGTTGTCCATGTGAGCTAATCGTTCATCAGATGGACAACTAGATGATTAGATTGGTAAAAATCAGGTGGTTATTAATATAAAATGAATAAAAAACGACGTTAAAAATAAAAAATCTGGATTCTTGCCATTGCCATCGAAAAGCCTTGCTCGCATCCGGTGCTTTCGTTTTGTTGGCGACGAGCATATGCAGGCCGTGCGAGGCACAGGCCCAGCTCCATAGCGCAATCCCGTTCCTCTGCTACTGTGGAATTTGCGCCCGTTCTGCGGGCCTGCAAGCGACGAACGCACACGGCAAAGCCCAATCGTTGATCTACATGGATGGGCCACGTACTACCAGAGAGCTTACGAACCAGGCTTTGCGGTTGATTACCACACGTCGGCGACTACAAGCGAACTACGGAACGCTGGGCGTTCAGCTTATCAAGCAGGGCGCTCGCGAGCGCGGAACGGCACGGCAGCGGCGCATGCAGGCGCGCCTCCTCCCACAGCGTAACTGCTTCGTAGCGTTTTTCTTCGTGCACCTACTCACCTAGCACGATCTCGGGCGTAATAAAGCCCGTTCCGTTGTGTCGATCGTGAAGAACGCGAGGACTACTGATCAGATCAGCTACCGTCGGTAGTGCAGTGCAGGCAGTAACGCTGGATGATCGATGTACGGAACTGCAGCTAATGCGCATGAATGCAGTTCATGTACAGTAGTATGCTTGGACTCATTCTAAAAGCAGCCAGGCGCAGAAGCAGGACCAAGCTAATTAAGCTGGAATACGACCAGCAGTTAGACCATCCTGAATACACTGTTTCGTAGTGTAATTTAGAGTACGTACTGTAAAAATTGAAAAAGAATAATATATAGAGTATGCTTTAAAGTATGCTTAGTGTGCATGGTCTTAGAAACCGAGATGTGATTCGGAAGCCGGACGAACAGGCTAGGCTCAGATGGGCAAACACACAGAGCGGCCTTTATCGCCACGGCGACTTGTTTGGCACATACTCTAGTCAGGTTTGGCACGCATGATGGCGGCGTCCGGTAGTCGAGGCATCATTTTTTTCGCTGATGTACTCGTTTCGATCGAGTCCGTTGATTGCTGCTACCTACAGAGAGAGAGGGAC
Source organism: Tuctoria greenei (assembly GCA_036927565.1). Classification (NCBI taxonomy): domain Eukaryota; kingdom Viridiplantae; phylum Streptophyta; class Magnoliopsida; order Poales; family Poaceae; genus Tuctoria; species Tuctoria greenei. The sequence continues at coordinate 11,065,107 of JAYESD010000011.1, read as the reverse complement.
ACACCAGAACCAATCAGGTCGAATGAACCGGACTATAGCTGCACAGGACGCCGGCCCGTAGGGAGCACGAAACGATCCCTCGCCGGCCCGTGCGTGCGCTCGACAACAAATGAATGCGGCCACTTACCACTCCACCTACACACATGGTCCAAAACAAATCTAACGGTGGCCTCCAGTAGCGGTCTGTGAGCGCCTTCTCCGCACCACCAGATTCCCGCTACGCGCCTGTCGGCCGGCCCCATACCAACCGCACCGGCCGATCGGGAAACGAAAGGCCTCGTCCATGATTGCGCGTACAAACAACCTCGTCACGTCCCGTCCCAAGCTAGCAGCTAAGGATCGGGGACGCATATCTTACTGAACTGGCCTCCACGAGGATCTGCCGGGCGTGCAACGAAGAAAAAAAATACTCTACTAGTATCAGTACTGGTTATAGATTGCCAAATGGGCCTGGCCCATCAGGCGGCACGAGGCCCGACCCGGTTAAGCCCGGCACGAACCCGAGCCCGGCACGAGACGAACCGTGCCGGGCCGGCCCGGGCACGATGCCCGACCGTTTTTCTGGCCTGTTGGGCTGGCCCGAGCACGGCCTGATAAGCCACCGGCCTGATACGGGCCCGACCATCCAAGTCGTCGTTCTCTTACCCTATATTGCATCTGGGCCGTCCATCACCGCCGGTGGAATCCGCTTGTATATATCGGTCGCTCGCTCTCACTGAGGCTCCTCGCAAACCCTAGCCTCCATTCGATCTATCTCGAACCCTCTCGCCTCTCTGGCTCTCCTCGCAAACCCTAGTCGTAACCACTTTGTCGCCGCCGCCGCTCCGTCGATACCGCGATAGATCTGCGCCGGTGCCAGCCTCGCACGCTCCTTGCCGGCTCGTTCCTCGCCGGTGTCACCGCATCTGACCCTGCAACCCGCTGGTCAGCACTCCTCGTCCTCTCCGCCGCCAGATCCACTCACTCTGTCGCCCTCCAGCCAGTCCACCGCACTCTGCCGTTGTGCTTCACCGTTGTGTGGCCCTGGAGGCTGGTGCTCCGGAGTCTGTCAAGGAACCAGTGCTAAGATCTGGTGCTCAGGTCTCCGTCGAGGAACCAGTGCTAAGATCTGGTGCTCCAGAGTCCGATCTCCACCGCTGTCTGGTCGTTTCTGGGCCGTGCTGGGCTCGGGCCAGGCGGCCCATTTGGCAATTTATAGTACTAGTTAAGCATACTATGGACCGAGAACAACCGTACGACTTCGATAAAATTGCAGTTGCACGTTGCAACTCGAGGCTCATTGCTTTAGACTCTCTGCAGTGGTACTTACCGTAAAGTATATTATAAATTTTGTAAAACTAAAAATAAATATAGAGTAATAAAATATGATGTGATTTCGATTAGACTTTAGAGTATGTTAGCCTTATATAATTTTGCAATGGTCGTTCGCGCAGGTGCCATGTGAGTGACAGTTCTGGGTAGAAAACTGCATGCCCGTCGACGGGCCACAGCTGGGCAAATACTACATTATTACTAGTCGTCACTCGCATGCGACGGCATCTTCTCCTTCTTCAGCTCGCGCGCACATTAGCCTCGCCTCGCTCTGGTCCCAACAAACGCTCATGACGTTATCCGATCACCAACCCACCATGCAATTATCAAAACGCCGGCACATGATGATCACCAGCAAAGAATGTGCATGCATGGTCCATATGGTCCTGTATACGTCAAACACAGATGTGTGTTGTGTACAATGCACTGGCAGTTCTAGACGGACTGGTCGGTGCGATACGGATCTCGCTATAACGTCCGGTCACTCTACTTTAATTTGAGCGGTGAACCAGATCCAATGTCGGTGAGAGGAGGTTACTGCTGTTCATTGGTGCCACAAAATTCCTCATTTCAGGTGTCCAGGTACGATAACGCTCTACTGCAACTGCTCATAATCTTCCTTGACTCGAGTACATTCATTAGAAAGAGATTTTGCATTGCTTTGTTTTTCCCGTTCGATGCCATGGGCGCAGCTGCGTGGGTTTTCCTATCATCATACTAGCTGTCTGCTTGGCATCGATCCTGAAACACACACAATCCGAAGATGCACAAAAGATACAAAGCTGGAACAGACGAAATGATGAATGCAAAAGCATGAATGTTAACGATCGATCCAAACGATGATGATGAGCCAACAACAAAGGTAGTTAAAACATGAACCGCTGCGGCATCCTCTTTCTAGTTCTTCTAAAACTCCCCCACTACCTTACCACACTCTCCAAGGCAACAACACATGCATGTGCACACAACAACTAAGGACTGACGACACACTAGATCTAGTACGTACTCCCTCCGTTCCCATGAACTTGTCGTTTTATAGTTCAAAAATGAACTACAAAGCGACAAGTTCATAGAGACGGGGGAGTATTACTCAACAAATTAACCTATTCCATTTACAAAAGCGAAGCGAGGCGAAAGTGGTTCGGAGAAGGTCTCAAAGCCAGCTCCCGCGGTCCTGTCGACTGAACTGGATCGGTCCAGGCACGTGGGCGCGAGGAAAGCGGCGAGAGAGGAATGCATAAACTAGCTGTAGTGTTATACGTAGCTTAAGCCACCATGTTCTCATCACTCCGTCCGCTGCAGTGCCGGCACCGAAAGATTCCCCGGCACGCGACGGAATGGAATGGTGTGCCACTTGGCTGCAGCAAAGTCTCCTCCTCATCCTCTTCATCATCATCGCCCTTCCATGCTGCAAAAACGGATTCAGAGAGAATTTTTTACTTCCTGGCCCATCCTCAGCCTCAGGAGTACTCCAGTTCAACATGAGATAGAATAGTGTTTATTGTGTAATCTATTCATTCCATGGATTCGAGTCTTGCAGGACAAAGAAATAGGAACAGTTGCTGTAGACATTTTAGTTGGTTGGAACTGTTTTGGGAGCTGGGACAAATGGAAATTCCCATGGCTGATTGGATTTAGACTTCTTTTAGTAGCAGTAGCCGTTTGTAAGACACTGAGACCAATGGTTTATTCGGTGACTGTAGTGACGGACAAAATGCTAGATCATTGTTGATATGATGGTTGATCCATCAACTGGTGATGCTACCAAATGTCAAATGCAGTGTTATACAGCTGTGAAGAACGGCGACGAAGTCGAGTTAGTTTTCTTTTCACCTGTACTTTGGTGCCTCTGTTACTGTGGCGATTTGGCTTGGTCTCCTAGAACGGCAAGCTCTTGGAGGTGGAGGACGCCGTCAGCGCCTTGAGGCTCTCCGACGACGCCGGCGCGAGGTCCTGCGGCAGCCGCGCCCGTCGCACGATGCGGCGCATGTTGCTGTGCAGGCTCTGCTGCACCAGCTGCCGCACGGCGCGCTTCTCCACGCTCATACCGGCGACTCCCGCCGCCGCCTCCTCCTCCTCCTCCTCCCGGCACCCGCGCTCCTGCGGGGCCGACACCGCCGCCACGACGCCGGACGCGTCCGCGACCTGCTTGCCCTTGTCGGCGCGGAGGATCTCGAGGATCCTGGACGCTCGCTTCTGCGCGAGCGCCGTGCCAACGAGCGTGAGCTCCAGGAGCGCGGACGCGGCGCCGGCCTCGGCCATGGCCGCGCGGTCGCCGTAGCTCCGGTGCGCCAGGACCATCAGCACGTACGCGGCCTTCTCCTGGCATCCCGGCTCGTCGGACCAGCCTAGCACGTCGACCAGGACTGGGACCGCGTCGGGGGCGCGGCTCACCGCGCGGCGGCCCTCGGGGCAGGCGGCCACGAGGTTGCAGAGCGCGGCGAGCGCGTGGTCCGTGGTCACGGATGACGCGTCACCCCCCACGGCCGCCACGAGCGCCGGCGCGAGCCCGGCGGCCAGCAGGTGCGGCGCGTTTGCCGGCGCGATGGAGAGGTTCAGGAGCGCGCGCAGCGCGTCGTGCCGCGCCTGCTCGGTGGACGACGCGCCCTCGAACGCGCGCACCAGGAACGGCACGGCGCCGGACGCACCGATGACGGGCTTGTTCGCGTCGAGCGCGCTGAGGCAGAGGAAGTTGGCGGCCACGGCCTCGTCCGCCAGCCCGCCGGTTGACGCGCCCTCCACAATGCGGAGCATTTTGTGCACGGCGCCGGCCTTCACGATCGCCGCCTTGTTGCTGCAAAGAAACTCTGCAAATCAGATCTGATCATGAAACAGAGGAAACAGAGGAGCACACGAAAAGAAACTCACGTGTCATCGCCGATTCCCAAGTTGAGCAACGCGTAGAGCGCGGCGGCCGTGACATCCTCCTCCTCCCCACCGTCGCCCTCGTCGAGCATCGCGACGAGCGGCGGGATGGCCCCGAGCATCGCGAGCATCTCCCTCGCGCCGGCGTCGTCCTTGGCCTTCCTCCGTACCACCATCGCCGCCTCCACGCGGGACATGCACGCATCGCCGTCACCTCTGCCGCCCGCCTGAAGCGCTCCCACCAAGCCCTTCAGCTCCTCCAGCGCCTCCACCTTCCTTGCCGCGTCCGCCTCGTCCTCAACGTCGTCGCCGCACTCTGACGGCTCGTCGGCCCTGAGCAGCTCCGCGAGCCTTTCCGAGCGCGGCTTCGGCCTCGGCATCCGCTGCGGCGACCGGTACGCGGTCTTGCTGCGGCACGAGCCCGGGCCCCCTTCCCCGCCTCCGCCGCAGGTCAGGACCTCGAGCACCTTCCTCCGCAGCGCGGCGCCCGAGAAGATCGGCCAGAGGCGGAACCCGCCGGCGTCGGCGTGCGCGCACCTGGCCACCATCGCTGACGCCTCCTTGGTCCCCGTCGGCTTCGGGCGCAAGTCACATTGGCCGGAGGAGGCGGGACGACACCTGGCTTGCGACTGGCGTCGGGAGGAAGTCGTGGCGCGGGCGCGCGGCACAGTGGGAGCGGGGTTTATACGCGTGGAGGGCGCCATGGCCAGTGGGGCTCAGAGCACAGGTGGGACCACGTGGTCAGTTGGACAAGCTTACATTTTTGAGAATAAAGTATAGGGTCATTAATGCTGTTATATTTTGATTTTGAGCTGAGACGAGACCATCGTGTACAGTAGTGATTCTTAATTGGTGCTTACAAAATTGGCTTTTTTATGGTTATATACATGGGCGTATGGCATGGTCTTCTATGACCAGGCTTACTTTTATATTCTCGAGATCCAGACACTAACTTACAGTTGGAACTTGAATGGACGACAAATGCATAAAAAAATTAAAGAAGTGCTGTCAACTAAGCTGCACCAGGCCAGCAAACGACGTTTCGCGCTCACATTGACCTTGTGAACCACACTGCAACTTGACCTCGAATCCTTGTTACATTGGACCATTTTATTTGCTGCGTTTGTTTTCTTGCCGTTGATTGCCTGCTGACTGGCACCCTGACTCTGTATGATAAGTACCTTTGTTGCTTGTCGGATTAGTAGCATCATCCAGTTTAACCGTGAGTAGATTTACTGAGATACAGTAAGGGGCCCAAGTTGTGTGGCGTCAGCTCAATGTGCACTACTGTGTGTATTGTTGATGGAGCAGCGTAAACCGATCAGACGGTCCATGTCTGAAGAAATTAGCATACGCCAAAGCAAGGAGGGTGTTACTGACAGCATTCCGACCTCCAGTTCCATGGTCTGGCACCGCCGATGTCTAGCTGAGGTAGAGACGATCATCTCTGCCGCTGTAGAAGCTGGCGCGCGACAAGGCGTGAGAAGATGCAGGTGTTTGTTGACTGCTGTGCTCACGGAGAGTGAGAGCGTCTTCATCATCAGGAGCCGCGCGTACTGTACGTCCTAGCCGCCGTAGCCGGCCGCTCCACAGTTGCGTTCGTACCTGCTGCAGTCTATTTTCGGAGCGTTCAAAAGCTCCCGAAGAAGCGGTATGGGGCTCATGCATGTGGAACTGCTTCACGCCATGCGAACACGCCAGTTTGACTGTGGACTTACTTCGTCGTCGGCGAGGCCGGTAGTAGACGCTTGTCTCGTCCTAGAGATCAACGCAATGGAAGGTTCAGTCCTGGCAGGACAGCTGGCAGCAGTTTCTTTTTGGAATAGGTTCATGCAGCAGTAGCCACGTCAAAACAGCTCCTGCGGATATGCCTCCGGCCGGGAACGGCAACTTCTGCCATGCCAGGTATTTTCGAGAGTCGCCAGCCAAAGTATGTAGCTAGTGCGGAAACGGCATCAGCCACCGCCACGGCCACCGACACCGGCACGCGACCCGCGTGCAGCATTCAATCGACAGCGAGCACGTAACTCCATGTGCCGGATCGAGGGGCAGCTGGTCTACGGCCTGTACGGTACGGAGCGCGACGGCGGCGGCACCAAAAACACTCTCGTCCCGAATCACTGGAGACGCTCCGACCCACCACCAACCAACCCCACGTTGCCGCGACCCGACCGGCGACGTCGGTTTGTGCGTGCCGTCGTCGCAGGCTGCCTTCGCTTTTGGTTCGGTCGGCGCGCGGCGTGGTGGTGACCGGCCTTCTTAATCTTAAAACTGGCAGCTGGAGCTGAACGTACGGCACAACAAGGTTCGGTTTGGTTTGGTTGTACAGCTCGCTGGAAAAGCGCCTGCCGATGTGTGCCTCCCTTGGCTATCCAGTCTAGTAGGAGTAAGCTGGAAAGCTGCTTCCTCGGCTACCTTGTCCAGGCAACTCGACTGCCGTTTATTTGGTCGGCGGCCGAACCAGGTGCTGTGTACGTCTGCTGATGGAGAAAGCTACAGGCAAAGGGGATCAGCCGAAAAGCTAAACAACGGTGTAGTAAACGCTGTAACAAGCGGTCGGAAGCTGGGTCCTGCAATGTACACTGCAGCAAGCACGTCAACGCTTGCTTGGCAACGACGAGCGGTGAATGGTGAACCGACATTGCCGAGGAACGAACACGCCGTGGCGAGACGCAGAGACCGTGAAATATGAGTACGCCGTCGCACATCAGATGGCGTGGTTTGGGCTGTCATTCACTGGTAAAACGGTAGTTTCAGGTTCTTTCATCAAAAGTGTAACTAGTAAGATAAAATCAATTCTTTTTCCGAAGATCCTACCAGAATTGATACGCCATAATGTCGTAGCCAAAAGTGTTTCAAGAAAGTATGTAGGCATGCTGCGACTAGTGGTGGGAATTGGACCGGGCCAAACTCGGATGGCCTGAAGCACGACGCCACAACACGAGGTCCAGCCCGGCACGAAGTCTGTTCGGGCCGTGCCGTGCCTGGATTTTGGGCACGGCGGGTGGCACAGCCCGACACGACGAGGTGGGCCGTGTCCAGGCCGGCACGACATGAAAATGGTCCGATGGCCCGAAGCGGCCCGTAACCAGCACGAAAAAAGGGGCATACAGCCTGGCGCGAGGCCAGACAAGCAACTAGGCCCAAGCACAACAGACCCAGGCAAGCGAACGAGGCAAGCGAGGCCCAACGCCCAAACGAACAAGGCAAGCGCGGCCCAGGAGCGAGAGCGGGAGTGGCGGGAGCAGCACTTCGGAGATCGATGAAACGGTGAGCGCGCCCGTTTATAAGGAAAGCAGTCGCCACGTAAAGTCCCGATGTGGGACTATTGCCGCCGTGCGGGGAGGCGCGGCCGCGCGGGGCTCTGTGGGCTAATTTCGAGGGAAGGCCCATGATGGGGCGCAGCCGCTGACGGCCCATTAAGCCGCGCGGAAGCTGATCGATGGGGCCACCAGGGCGCGTGCGTTGACGGCCCGCGGCGCGCGTCACGCGCGTACGCTGACGGCAGGGCCCACGAGGAGGAGCGAATGCTGACGGCTGGGCCCAGGCGAGCGGTTGTTCTTGAGTTGCAGGTCTTTTTTTATTTTGATTCCTATTTAAATATTCCAACTTGTATAGATTTTGCAAATTAAGTTCAAATTTGATGATTTTTTTCTATATTCTTATAAAAATACTCTCCACCACCTGGAACAATTATTTTCAAATTTATATAGCTCTTTTTGTATCTTTTTTATAAATAACCAAAACAAATCATATGTACATATTCTTCACTATTTTTAAAATCTCCAAAAAAATAAAGATGTTGTCTCAATATTTGTTTTGTATCTGTATATCCTATATTTTTACATGTATGCATTTTTTATAATTTTTTTGAGGTACTTCAACATGTGAAGATTCACATGTTCTCTCATCTCAATCAAAAGCTCATAATCATATGTGTCAATCTTTAAATTTAAAGACACATTCATTCAAACAAAGTTCAAAAAACCTAAAAAAAATCATGAAGGTTTTTATTATCATTTAAAAGCCTCACGTAAAATTCTACTAAAAAAATCAATATATTATTCAAGATATAAAAATGTCAAAAACTACTCAAAACCCTTTTTTATTTTTTTTGTTCTGATCAATTTATGATGTTTTTAAAACTCAAATTTAGTGGGTGCATGAAATACAACACCATTAGACTTCAGTATTTTTTTTCAGATTTTTTTGAAAATTTTTGTCCAAGTATTCCATAAAAAACTCAAAATTCATTTTTCTTTGTTTTTTATTCCCAGCAATATATTATCATTTTGAATGTAAAAATTTGTACAAACATGTAATACAATTTTATTAACCTTCCTCAAAATTTTCATATTTTTTGAACGTATTGTTCTTTGTATTCTAAAAATATTTTGTCTCAATTCGAATTTTAAAAGCTTGATGGGCTGCGGCAGGTGGGCTGGCCTGGTAGGCTGTGCGTGGTGGGATGTGCCTGCTGCTGGGCTGCTGGTGGGATGGGCTGGTGGTGGCTGCACTGCTGCAGTTTTTTTTTTCAAATTTTATATTTACTGCAGTGGGCTTTTGGGCCGTGCTCGGCCCTGGCATGACCTGAAGGCATCCCGTCGGGCTCCGGGCCGTGCTTGGGCCGCGATTTTCGGCCATCGGCCTGGCTGGCTCGGCCTAAACCGGCCCGTCGTGCTTTCGAGCTCGAGCCGTTTTGGTCCAAAGCACGAACGGGCCGTGCCGGGCCTGCCCGTGCACGACCCGAGTCCCACCACTAGCTGCGACTCACAATTCTTAGACTGATCGCATCGGACGCCTCTACCGTAAATTTGGAGGTCAGAGCTGTACAGGTCGTCCGCACCGGGGGACTTTACAGGCCCTCCAAAATCACGGCTTCCACAATCCATCTCCAAATGTGGAGTTCTGACACACATCGCTATGCGAAGAAATAGAGTACGGTGATGTGGCGACGGTTGGCTTCGCGCGCTCGGGGAGGACGGCGATGCGGCGAGAACTTCACTTGCCGGCAAGAAGGGCGAGGGAGGAGGACGCGGCCGCCGTCGCGCTCCTCGATGCCGCCTAGAGAGGCTGCGCCGACGCCGCCTGTTGGCCTCCTCGTCGGCGCCGAGCGAGCCGTCTCTCAGATCGGCGACCATTGGGGAGGGGGCGAGCGCGGCGGGGAGGGCAAGGATGCGGAGGCGCTGGGAGCAGCGGCCTGAAAGTTGCCTAGAGGGGGGGTAAATAGGCTAATGGACCTGAAATGACTTAATAAAACGAAATCAGTACCAAAGGGGGCGGACTAGTCCAGTCCAGGGGCGGACTAGTCCGGTCCAGGGGCGGACTAGTCCGGTCCACCTGCAGGAAAACCCTAGAAAGTGTTTCTAACAAGTTTTAGTTAGATTCTCGTGATGTGAAATGTGTTAGGATGTTTCAGTGAACCTTAACAAGTTATAGAGCATGTATGAAGCTAAGGATCACAGTGAAATGAAAACGATGAACGAAAAACGTTAAAGTTAACCCTAGAAGCAATGTGCGATAAATGAAAGCGAAGTACACAAGTGACCCATGGATTTTATCCTGAGGTTCGATCTCACACTGGAATATACGTCCCCGTTGAGGAGTCCACGGAGGACCGGGTTCAACAACCCTTCCCTCACCGAGTTTGCCACAAGGGCCAAATCAGTTCTCCACTATCATAAGGGTGAATACAAGATTCGTTGGGGCTTCTCACAATATGAGGCTCCCACCACAAATATGATCACAAATCACAAAGAACAACTCAAGCCATAGATCACAAAGATTCAACAAGTGCAAGAGATCAAACCGAGAGCCAAAGAGTAGTGTTCTTCCTCTTCTTCACCTCACCAAACCCTAATCCACACAAGAATTAGTTTTTTGAGGGAAAGTAGGCAAGAGAGAGGCTTTATAAGGCTCAAAGTTTGTTGTGGCGGCGCTAGGGTTTCAAAGTTAGTTCAAATGAACCCGGGAGTCCTCTATTTATAGAGGACCCAAGCCCATACTGCTGACCTTAGCAGATGGGCGGACTAGTCCGGCCTTTGGGACCACTGACGTCCCTGACACCTGCCACACTGCGCGGCAATCGTCACGCTACCCGCCAAAATCAAATTCAAACAGTCACTTCATAACGGACTAGTCCGGTCCAAACCGGACTAGTCCGATCTCACACAAAACCTTTTGTTCCGTATGAAAACGGACTAGTCTGGAGACCACAGACTAGTCCGGCCTCCCAGACTTAGTCATTGAAGCACCCAACTCTCACAAACCCGGACTAGTCCGCACCCACAACGGACTAGTCTGATCTCAGTCAGGATCTCTTGGTCCGGACTAAAACGGACAAGTACGGGGTTTTAGGACTTAGTCCCGAAAACCCACTCCATGACTACCCAGGACTAGTCCGTCCCACTACGGACTAGTACGAAGTTAGTCAGAACCTCCTGGTCAGCCTGAAAATGGACTAGGCGGGCAAGGAGCGGACTAGTCCCGCCACCCACACGGACTAGTCTGGCCTCTCCTGCTAGACTACTCTAGCACTTTTCTCTCAATGTGTTTTTATATCTAAACCACTTTGAGCTCCCAACTCTATCTCAATCCACTTTACACACACCCTCATACACATACGACTAGTCTAAACTCGACATGCTAGAAACCCTAGTTTCTAGATTTTGAGTCGACACCGCCATTTCCATCCTTTTCCTTTTTGAGGGTTTGTGATTCCAATTGGGTCCACACCTGTGCTTAAGATCACTGAGCTCATTAGTTACTTAACTATCGTCATCAATCATCCAAAACCAACGGGGATTCTAGATGCACTTTCAATCTCCCCCTTTTTGGTGATTGATGACAACACATCAAGTCTTCAACATATAAGAGTATAAAATTTTGTTTTCATAATGTGCGGGTGTATGAGTGACACCCCCTCAATGAATGCATCATGAAAAGAAGATTGAGGAAGTCCTTCATACACACACACACATTATGGTGGGGTGCCTACGTGTTGTGCTCAACATTTGTGACAAGACATAATAGTTATGAACGTGATCAAAAGATAGAAAATTAAAGAATCACATTAATGTTAAACAATCAAACATAGTCTTGCACAAATTTAAACATCCAAATGACATAAATATTACAATATAGAGTGCAACACGTCCAAGGATCCAAAATAACTAGACAAGTACTACTACCCCCCTCTAACTCTCCCCCTTTGGCATCAAGACACCAAAAAGGAAAAGAAGAGGGAGACTAAGAGGCACAGAGTCTAGTCATCATCCTCCTCGCTATCGGCCGCCTCATTGCTCTCTGAAGCCTCTGGATCCTCGTAGTACTCATCGTCGTCGTCGTCGGAGACTGGTGTCGAGGGAGCCGCCTGGGAAGAGCTCCCGTCCTCATGGAACTGGGCGAGCTCGTCGGCAGTGAAGTCGGGGTACACAGTGATCTCGCCATCGCTCTCCTCCGGAGGAGACATAGGAACCTCAAGCTTACACCGCCTTGAGGTACTTCTCTTGGCGCTTGTGCGCCTGCTGATTGTGGACTTCTTGCTTCCAGCAGGAGGTGAAGATGGCCTTGAAGTACTTGAAGAAAGTGCTCATCGACTGAGGCGGAGGCGGAGATGGAGGTGCCACAAGGCGAGGTGCTGGCATCCTTGGATGGGAAGGAGGCTCGACATTCTTCCGGCGAGCAGGCTCCGGGATGGATGGAGGCATCTGAAGACAGAGGGGCTGATGAGTTGTATCCTTGGCAAACACAAGCCCTGACACCTTCTCGATGAAGCACATAATGTAGGGTGCATGCCCACAAGCAAGGTTCGGAGTGTGTGATATGTTGAAGATGTAATCAAAGATATAATCCACAAGATTGAACATCTCATCTCCATTAATTAACAAGAAGGTGCCTCAAGTTGCCCTGTATGATCCCGACATCACCCTCTTTAGGAGCCATTGTCCTCCTCAGGATTGTGTTCAGGATGTTGTAGAAAGGCTTGATGTTCCTCGCAAGCCAGGCCTCATAGGGGACATGACTAGGATACATGTAGGCCAACTCATCCCTGTCCACTGCCTTTAGATTCGAGATGATGATATCGTGGTCCAGGTGGTGCTCAAGTCTTAGAGCCTTAGCAAACTCTTCGAATGTGGCAGAATACTGCTCACCATTCGTCATCCATGTGATGGATCGGTTGCCAAAAGGATGAAAGCAGACAGTTGTGTAAAACTGCACAATCACCTCCACGTTCCATTCATACTTGAAACCTAGAATGTATTTGATGCCATGTCGCTCAGCGGCTTCAATCACTTCATCAAAGGCTTCATTCTTCTTCTTGGCCATGTATTCCCAATCGACCCATTGAGCTTGGATGACAGGAGTCTTCATGGCTTGGTAGACTGAGCGATAATAATCGCAACGAAAATCACACCAAAATCGTGGGTCGGTGGTGTGCTTCTCATAGTCATACACTCAGTCAGTCCTTAGTCTTCGAGCCTTCTTAGCTCCTTTGCCCTTAAAGATATTTGCTGCCAGGTTGGGCTGCCTGTTCGGGTTGTGAGCTGGAGAGTGCATCTTCAGGGGGCCAATGGGTTTGGCCTTCCCTTTATCCTTTATGACTACGCCCTTGGACTTCTTAGCCGGAGACTTCACAGAAGGCTTCTTCTTCTTGGGCTCTATAGGGGTCGGGGCCTTGCCCTTCTTTGGATCTCTCTCGATCCTGCGTTTAGCAACTTCTTCTTGGGCTTGCACCTTGGCCCTTTCCTTCTCACCCACTGTCACTAGCTTCTTCCGCTTGAAGGATTGTGTTGCGGCAGCCTGGGAATTATGTGCTTCTTGCTCCTCTCTATTCTTCTTCCTGAGCTCCTTGCGGCTTGCCTCAATGGCATGCTGCATAGCTGCCTCTTCATCATAGAGCTCCTAGGGGTTGGAGCAAGGGGAGCTATGCTCGGATCCCTCCATGGTTGCTGCGAACACATTAAGGACAAAGGTGGTGAGGTCAAGAAAGTGGAATATTGAGAAAGAGATCACGAGAAAAGGTCAAAGTTAGGGTTTTTCATGTGTAAACTGGACTTGTCCACCAGGGGTCAGACTAGTCCGCAGGGCGGACTTGTCCGCCTGGGATCGGACTAGTTCGGGTTACGGAGGAAGAACCCTAACGATTTTTCAAAAAATCTTCGAAACAAGTCGCAATACTCCTACGCCATTGTCGGTGGGTAAATCCGGCAGATCTCCCGACACTACTGTTAGTAGTCCATGGAGTTCGTAGTTCGGTAATGGGCGCGCAGAGATTCAAGAGATGGTGGCAAGTTGACACGGATGTTTACGTGGTTCGGGCCGCCTGAGCGTAATACCCTACTCCACGGGGTGTGTTGTTGTTGTATTGAGCGAGTGAGAGCTTTCAGTGATTGTGTGTGCTTGAGAGCCCTCAGAGTCCCCCTTTGTGTATCACCGACCAGTCCTTTTATAGCACAAGGACTGGTCGTTACACTGTTAGCCTGGCCCGACATGTGGCCCTGGCGGTTACTAATGTTTAATACACAATAAATGAGGTTAATTACCCTTAATAGCGTGGTAACGGGCCTTAACAGTGCTGTTACTGGCATTAAGGGTTTTCCGATCGTGTGTCATTAATATGGTATTAATGACACTTAATCGGGTCTTGAAGTCTTTGATTGCCCCTTGAAGGTCCGAGCCGTTGGGGGTCCACCAGTCAGATTGTTGAAGTTGAGGGTCCGACGGTTCGGACACGTGGCAACTCTGGAGCTTACCGTTGTGAACGGGTAGGTCCGGTGCTATTGGACGCATGTCGGTACCGAAGCTTCCCTCTGTCTGGGGTTAGGTCCGGGGGTGCCATACTGGTATCCAGTCTGGAGCTTTCCCATGTGTAGGTGATAGCTCCGGTCTTATAATACACATGGCGGCCCTGGGACTAACCATGTCGGGGAAGCAGGTCCGGTTATGGTTGACATGTGGGGCCTTCGGAGGTCTTCAAATATGGTAGATGGAGTTTCCTTGTGATCTTTGCAATCCCAAGGGGTATCCGGTACGTGGGGTACCGATAGTGGCCCACTGGGCCCACCTCTGGGAGAGACCTTTTGGATGAAGTCATTCTGCCGGAGGTGGGTCCATTCTTCGGTTTTTGAGCCGTGTCTTCAAAGGTTTTCGGATGTGCCGTTGGTGGTAGTTCGTAGTTAAACCAACGCCGCGTGACATATCCTGGATGCGGCAGGTGAGATCTTAGCGTGCGGATCTCACGCAATTGAAGGTCGTCGGTTCCCGATACGAAAATCGTATCGGTTCCGCGCGCCCTGTTAGGCCGCCGCCTTCGGGTTTCCCGCCTTTCATGATGACAACCGTTTGCCTGGGGTAAGGACCTCGACTTGATCGTCGCGGTGGCCCGTGCCCCCTTGTCATTGGCAGGGTGAAGTTTTTGACTGATATCGTCAGCTCCTCTGCGGTTTCCATCCAAGTATTGTGGGGGCTTACTTAAGAAGGAACGCACACACCGTTTGGGGATTCTTTACGCCTTCATTCGAACTTGCGCTCAAATCCTCCAAACTTTCACTTGCTTTTCATCTCTCGCCCCGCTGTGTTGCGATGGAGTTGGGTCTTCGCCAGAGCTGACTGAAGACTGACAGTGATTTGAAGAAGGTACGGGCCCTCATGGGGTGGTCCCCTGACTTCTTCAACCACCAGGTCCGCGCCGGCAAGCTTCCTTTCGTGAAGGAGCACGCCAGCGAGATGGTGTACTTCTCCGAGTACGCCATGGTGGGACTGATCTCACCTTTCTCCACTTTTTCTTGATGCTGCTCGACTTCTATGGTCTGCAGCTGTACCACCTTGGCCCCCACTCCATTCTTCTGGTGTCGATCTTTGTCCACTTCTACGAGATGTGGGTGGACATTCCCCCTACGTTGATCTCTTCCGCACCTTCTTCACCGTCCAAACCACCGGCAAGAGCGACGAGTACCTTGACTTCTATTATTTTGTGAAGCGCAAGAAGTGCCCGTACAAGTACTTGCAGTCGTTCCCTTCTGGGAAGTGGGACGACTGGAAGGATTGGATCGTCATCAGGGTGGAGGAACACGAGAAGCTGGAGCTGCCCGAAGGCCTCCCCAACATCGACACTACGACTTGGATCAAAGTTCCGGTGTTATCGGACGCCTTCAACCCTGCTCTGACCAGGATCCGCCAATGCATGGAAGGAGGGGTGACTCCTCAGACGGTATTTTGCAACTTCCTTGTCAACAGGTGGGCTCCGCTAAAGAAGAGGGAGAAGCTTGCTTGGGTCCTCAACAGTGTGATGGACGACGACCGGATCGAGACCGGTTTGTAGTCCAACATGGAGGGCTCAACTTTGGAGTTTCACCTCAAGAAGTTCCAGCACGGCATCAACGTCGAGGGTGACGACTCGACTCCGCCACCAGCTTTCCTCCCTCTGAACATGGAGGCAGAGTTCAGCAGGGAGCTCTGGCAGAAGATGCCGGTGCTCGACGACCTTGCTGTCGTTGGGAGGCGTTTGATCACCGGGTTGGCGATATTCGGAGCTTCCGAGGGTGGTCCCCTTTCTGTCCCGGAATAGAGAGTTGAAGTCGTGGGCAAGGGAAAGGAGTTGGCCGAGCCCTGGAGCCGTAAAAGGAAGCTGAAGCACCCTGATGGGAGGTCCGCCAGACCTGCTCCTTCCACGACGGCTCCTTTTCCCTGGAGGGGAAGGTCTTCATCGGCGGCAACTACTCCAGCATCGGCATCTCCCCGGGGTGCTAGCTCCGGCCATGCGGCTCTAGTACCAGGGCCAGCTGAAGGCTCTGGGTCCGGAGGTCCTTCCCGATCGAGGGGGGCCTCAACCAAAGTGACGCCGACAGCAGCAGCAGCGGGCTCCGGGGAACCTTCCGGAGCCACAACACCAGTGGCGACAGGGTCCGGCTCTGAGCGTCCAGAAAAGAGGTTCCGTGCTAACTGGTGCAGAAGCCTTCCGAGGTAATTTTTGATTTTTTACCTCAGTTGATTGTTTTTTGTTGTAACTGTGTTTTGAGTTTCTTCGTCCTTCATCCACGGAGTGCCCAAGAAAAGAGTTGAAGCTCCGGTTCCTGCAGCAGTAGCTGAGGCTGTGCAGGCGGAAGCTCCGGCTCCAATTCCAGCGCCGCCCCAAGAGGTGGCTGAGGCTGCGGCAGCTTCGACGCCGGCTGTCGTGGTCTTGGATCTCGACTCATCTCCAGAAGCTCCTGTGGTAGCGCCGGACCACGAGAATGAATATGTACCAGCAGCACCAGCTCCGGAGGTTGAAGCTCCGGGCTTGGATGCTGAAATGATGGACGCTCTGGCCTCAGAGCCGGAGGTAGCTGCGATTCCGGCCCTAGAGCCGGATGTTGTTGAAGCCCCGACAGTCGACCCGGTGGTTGATGAGGCCCCGGCGGTAGAGCCGGGTATTTATGAAGTTCCGGCGCTTGAACCGGCTTGAGCCGGTTGTCGAGGAAGCTCCGGGGGTAGCGCCGGTTGCTGCAAATGTGCCGGCGGTAGAGCCGGTCATCGAAGAAGTTCTGGCGCCTGAGCCAGTTGCTGCGGAGGTGCCGGCGCCCGAGCCCATGGTGGTCGACGCGTCAGCACTGGAACTAGCGGTGGAGGAGGCTCCAACGTCGGAGCCGAACGTGGCTTCAGCTCCGGCAGAATCTTCTATGCCCACCCCGGAAGCTGTGGTCCCGGAGGTGCCCGCGCTCGAGCCAGGGTGCCCAGATGAAGCTGTCGGCCCCCCGCCTGAGGGTCCAGTTGTTGATGATCTGGCAGCGGGACCTTCGGAGCCAATTCCGGAGGTCGTAACTTCTACTGAAGGACCTTCCTTGGCGGCGGTCGAGGCTATCCCGGAGGACGGCCCTAGTGCCATGGAAGCTCAAGGGACCGCTCTTGTAGAGTGGAACCCGATTTTTGTCACAGAGAACCCGCTAGAGCCAACGGAGATGACCCCGGCAGGTCCTGACCCAATCCCCCTGTCGTTGTCTATTGACAATGCCTGCTCCAGTCATCGTTAGGTCCAGCTGGCTTTCTACCACGACAGCAAGGCCCTCGAGGAGGAGCGCCAGACTCTTAGGAGGTTGCGCAACTGACTCCAATTCGAGATGAAGCTGGTGCAGTCGAGGCTGGCTGACGACAAGGAGTGGGTGAAGAGGGAAAAGGTCCGCCTGGAATACTGGCGTAAGCTGCTGGATGAGAGGGAAAGCATGACGCGATCCCTTGACAACCAGTCCCGGGCCATCTACGAGCAGGCCAAAGCTACTAATAGCGCAGCGGATGATCGCCAGGAGAGGCTCGATGCCATCCACGGTAATCTTGTCAAGCGTCGGGAGGATCTTGAGGAGCGGGAGAGAAAGCTCGAGGATGACGAGCAAAAACTCCTGGAGCTGCGAGATGACGTCGTGAAGAGGGAAGAAGAGCTCACTCAAAGGCTAACTCTGGGTGACAAGATTCTCGAGGAGCGCACCAAGAAATTAGAGGAGCGCTGCGAGAGAGAGGAGAAGAAGGCCTGGGAGCGAGGGCAGGAACTCCAGAGGAGGGAGAATGCCGTTGCTGCCAGGGAGAAGAAAGTGCGGGTCCGGGAGAAGGACCTGGTCGACTGCCAGAACAAGATCCACCTCCAGGAGGAAGAGCTCGGAAAACTCGAAAGGCAAGTTGCTGAAAAGATTCAGCATAACGCCAAAGAGGTTGAGTGCCTTGCCCGTGAGAATTCGGAGCTTGCGGCGACCAGAAGGTCCTTGGAAGAGATGCGAGGATTGAGGACTGCGGAGTCCCAACAAGTTTGGGACTTCCTGGGCAAAGTCAACGACGTGCTGATGCCAATGGGTTTTAGTCCCGTGCGTTCGGATGATCCGGAGCCGGAGCTGGACCTGGCGTTGTAGGCGTTGAGTTCGGCAGGCAACAAGCTCACCAAGATGGCGATGTCATTGCAGACCAGCTGGAAACCGAGGGACAATCCCTGGCGAAGGACGTCGCAGAATTCGTGCTGACGTGCTACACAAGCCGGGACCCTCAATTCCCCCTGGACCTGGTGCTTTAAGGCCCCATCGAAGGAGAGGGAGAAGCTGCCCAAGCCAGCGTATAGAAGGCTGCCCAGAAGGTCGCCTCGTTCTTCCATAGGGTCTAGGACCATCTCTTTGTAGCTCCCACTTGTATCCTCTCTTCTTTTTCTCCAATTTTGTAATCTCTTGTCTCCAGATGAATGAAATCCAAGTTTTTTGTGAATTTCATTTTTTGTCTTCAACACCTTTGTCCCACTTGGCCCCCTGGTAGATGTACACAATTTGATTGTGAACATGTACCAAGAGGATGTAATAGTTGTAGAATGTAAGTTCGAAGTCTTCGATAGTGAAGGCCCCCTGAGGTTTTCGGAGCTTATTGGCTTCGGCATTGACCATCGTTGGAGCTTAGTAGCTCCGGCAGTAGTCTCCATTAACGCGTAAAGCATCGACAGTTAGTCCTCTGGGGTGTCGGAGCTTGGTGGCTCCGGCAGTGACCTCTGTCAACACGTGGTGTGTCGACAGTAGACTCCACTATAGAGTCTTCCCACCATCTTTTCTTCACGTTGACGGCTGGCCCCTAGCTTTACTGGAGCTGAGTAGCTCCAGCGACGCTCGCTATCAATGTTTGAACATCGACCACAAGCCACCTAGAGGATGTCGGAGCTTTGGCAGCTCTGGCTTCATTCACCATCATCATGAAATATTTATTTTTCCTGCACACTGAAGTCAAGAGAAATAGTAAAATCCATTTTCCTACCTAAAACTTCATTGTGACTTACTATTCCCGAGAAATTTTTAGGTCGAACACAATTCTAAATACAATCAAGTGCACTGCCTTGTTTCCTTCAAATCCGATCGTTTCTGGACTCGCCTTACTTCGGCCTACCGGGGTGTAGGTAGAGTGGCGTACTTAGGGTGCATGACCAGGCTAAGTCGATAGCACACTCCAGCCCTAGATTGGCTTTGCGGCATTCAGACGAGTAGACCATCAACAATGTTTGGACCCGGAAGAATAGACGATGCAACTCGAATTGTACATGAACTGGTTGAGCTAAAGTTTCTTAAGAATTGCATAACTTTGTTATAGACAAGAAAGAGAAAAATGAAAAATATTGAACCTGTACAAAGTAAATGCACATGGAGTCTGTTTTCACACAATGTCATCTTTCATTATAGGTCCGGGGTACAGGGAAACAAGTACACTCTTAGGGTACGGAACCAGGCTAAGTGTGTTTTGTTTCTTGTTTGACCCAAGGTAACTAGCTACATTTTAGTTCTGAGACTGTGACAAGTGTTGCATGGACGTTGCGGACCTTACGGGATAGGCCCGGCTGTCCTCCCAGAGGAGCTATCCGACTCTGTACAATGACTCTATAATATACATCACGTGTAACCACAGACTCACCTCCGTGATACTAAGCGTAGAACTTATGGAGGTGCTCAATGTTCCAAGGATTAGGGAGAGGTGTCCCATCCTCGGTTGCCAAGTGAATGCATCCGGGACGGGATACTTTAATCACTCGGAAGGGTCCTTCCCAACTGGGAGAGAGTTTGTTTAACCCTTCTCTGGATTGTATTCTCCATAGCACCAGATCGCCTTCCTCGAGGATTCGGCTGTGAACATGCTGTTGGTTATAGCACCGAAGAGCTTGGCGGTATCGGGCATTCCGAACAGCTGCTCGGCACCTTCCCTCTTCAAGGATGTCTAGGTCTTCACGTCGGAGTTGGTCCTACATGGCATCGTCGATGGTCCGGACCCGGAGCGACCCCAAGGTGATTTCCAGAGGAAGGACTGCTTCAGCTCTGTACACCAGAAAGAAGGGTGTCTCTCCAGCTGACCGGTTTAGAGTTGTCCTGTTGGCCCATAGAGTGGGCGGAAGCTCTTCGATCCAGTTGGCTCCATGTTTTTTCAGGTGCTCATATGTGCACGTCTTGAGTCCTTTTAGGATTTCTGCATTTTCTCTCTCGGCTTGGCCATTGCTTGCCGGGTGAGCTACAGAAGCATAGCTAACTTGAATGTCGAGGTCTTCGCAGTATCCTTGGAAAGCAGAGCTTGTGAATTGGGTCCCATTATCTGTTATGATTTTGTTCAGGACTCCAAATCTGTATACGATGGACTGCAAAAAGTTGATAGCTGATTGCTTGTTTATTGTCACAACTGAAGTTGCTTCCGGCCATTTGGTGAATTTGTCAATGGCAACATACAGGAACTTGTAACCTCTGACGGCTCTTGGAAAAGGCCCCAAGATGTCCATCCCCCACACAATGAAAGGCCATGTAGGAGGTATCATTTTGTAGAGACTGAGCTGGTGTATGAATTTGTTTTGCATGAAACAGGCATGCTTCACATTTCTTCACCAGCTCATGAGCATCCTGGAGCGTTGTAGGCCAGTAAAAGCCATGCCGAAAGGCTTTACCAACCAGCGTGCGGGAAGATGCGTGGTTCCCACACTCGCCTCCATGGATTTTTGCGAGGAGCTCGCAACCTTCTTCCTTTGTTATGCACTGCGTTAGGACGCCGTTGGCACCACGCCGGTAGAGATCCCCTTCTACCAACGTGCATCTTTTAGCCAATCTAACTATCCGGTCAGCGGATACATCATCGTCAGGAAGGATATTGTCTTTCAAGTAGCTCCGGATCTCCGAGATCCATGCATCAAAGCTAGCTTGAGCATTTGAGTCTTGCGTGCTGGGTTGCTTGGAGCTTCCGGCAGCACCTACGACACTTGATGGCTGCCATTGTAATAGGGCCATCGGGACCGCCAGCTTTGGGATGCTGGTCTCGCCCCCTTCGCTCAGTTTGGCGGGCTAAGTTGTGGGTTTTGACAATCTCCGGACGAAGGTTCCGTCGGGAGCCGGAGATCCGGTTGATGCTTTCGTCGAGAGTTCGTCAGCTTCAGCGTTATGGACACGCTGGACATGGTGGAGGTCTAGGACTTCAAAGTCCTTTTGAAGCCTATGGACTTCAAGGAGATAAGTAACTAGTTGGGGATTGTTGCAGGAGCATTCACCCTTCACCTGTTTAATGATGAGCTGCGAATTTCCCTTGACCAACAACTGCTTGACACCGTATGACAGTGCCACCTTTAATCAGTAAATGAGTGCTTCATACTCCGCCATGTTGTTGGTCGCCTTGAAGTCAAGGTGGACTATGTATTTTACCTTCTCCCCAGTTGGAGCGAGGAGAAGGACTCCATCTCCGGCCCCCTGCTTTTGCATGGAGCCATCGAATTAGAGAGTCCAGTGAGGCTCGATGAAGACCAGAGCCTTGAGTTCCGGCTTCTGCTCACTAGGGCCCCCAGGGTTTGATGGAGAGGGGGTCCATTCTGTCACGAAGTCTGCCAATGCATGACTCTTGATCGCTTGTCTTGGGACAAATTCAAGATCAAATTCGGCCAATTCCGCTGCCCACTTTGCAATGTTCCCAGTGGAATTGGGATTATGCAAGATCGCACGCAGTGGATAAGAGGTCACCACTGAGATCTTATGAGCTTGGAAGTAATGGCGAAGCTTCCTGGAGGCGATAAGAACTGCATAGAGCAGCTTATGCACCTCTAGGTATCGAGTCTTTGCATCATGAAGTACTTCGCTGATGAAGTACACTGGGCGTTGGACTGCCCGGACCCTCCTGGAGGGGCCTGGAGCTTCCTCCTCATCGACCCGGACCCTCCCGGAGGGGTTCGGACCTTCTTCGGGGACCTCCGGGTCCTTGCTGAAGGAACCCGGAGCTTCTTCTGGAGTGACCCGAACCCTTCCGAAGGGGTCCGGATCCTCTTGTTCAATAAGAGTAACTCCTTGTAGATCCAAGTATGGGGGCTGGGACCCAGACTCGCCTTCAGGAACCTCCTGACCCTCCCGGAGGGGTCTGGATTTCTGAGCTTGTGACGGTTCTGGTCTCTCCGCAACCAGGACCATGCTGACAACTTTGTCAGTTGCCGAAATGTAAAGCAGTAGAGGCTCACCAAGGTTCGGAGCTACCAAGGTTGGTAGAGTGGTGAGGAGATCCTTCAGCTCCTGGAACGCCTTTTCTGCTTCTTCAGACCATTGAAATGGTCCGGACTGCCTCAACAGCTTGAAGAAGGGAAGTGCCCGTTCTGCCAGTCTTGAGATGAACCGGCTGAGGGCGGCTAGACATCCAGTCAGCTTCTGGACGTCCTTGATGCGGGCTGGTGGCCGCATATCTTCAATATCTTTAATCTTCACCGGATTCGCCTCTATGCCTTGGTGGTTCACCAAGAATCCAAGAAGCTTTCCGAAGCTAACCCTGAAGACACACTTGTCTGGGTTCAGCTTTGTGCGGGTGATCCGCAGCTTGTCGAAGACAGCTTGCAAGGTGTCAAGAAGTGACTCCTTGTCCTTGATTTTGATGACGATGTCATCAACATACACTTCCACTACGTCTCTGATGAGCTCTCCAAAGGTTTTGTACATAGCTCGTACAAATGTCGAGGCTGCATTCTTGAGACCAAATGGCATGGCAGTATAACAATACAATCCATCTACTGTGATAAAAGAAGTGTGCTCTTCATCTTCCCTAGACATTTTGATTGGATGGTACCCATAATATGCGTCTAGGAAATACAGTAATCCACACCCAGAGGTGAAATCCACTATCTGATCTATTCTAGGTAGTGGGAATGGATCTTTTGGACATGCCTTATTCAGTGTTGTGTAGTCGATACACATCTGAAGCTTCCTGCCGGCCTTGGGTACAACTACTGGGTTTGCCAACCATTTTGGGTGAAAGACTTCTCGGATGAATCCAGCTTCGAGCAACTTCTTCACTTCTTGTCGTATGAAGTTCTGTCGCTCTACTGATTGCTTCATAGGCTTCTAATGTACATGCCGAGCATCGGGATAGATCTTCATATTATGCTCGATCACTTCCCTAGGGATCCCAGGCATTTGTGACGGTTGCCAAGCAAACACGTCAACATTAGCCCGGAGGAAAGTGATGAGTGTGAGTTCCTATTTGTCATTCAGACCTCCCGATATACGGGTGGTCTGAGTGGCATAAGAACCGATTTGGACGACTTTGAAGGGAATGCCATTGTCATCGCTTGGTTGCACACGGGGTGTAGAGGTTGAGCCTCGTTGACAAATGCTCGGGGGTTTCGGAGCTTGTTCCTGCCTGGATTCTTCCTCCTGCGTTGTAGCAAGCGCGTGAAGTTCTTCCAGAGCAGTCACTCCGGCAGCGCGGTCTCTGTGGATCCGGAGAACACCAACTGGTGTTGGCATCTTCAACACCAAGTAGCCATAATGAGCAGCAGCCATGAACTTGTATAAGGCTGGCCTGCCCAGAATGGCATTAAAGGGTATGTTGATCTGAGCAAAGTAAAAGACCAACTTCTCAGTGCGATAGTTCTCCCGAGTCCCAAAGGTTACGGGGAGAGTAATGGCACCAAGTGGGGTTATGGCCCTCGGACCTACTCCGGAGAAAGGTCTGGAGGGGTGAAGGTTCGAAGGTTGGAGCTGAAGCTTGACGAAAGCTTAGAAGCTTATGAGGTTCGGCCACGAACCTCCGTCCACCATTACATGGTGGAGTTGGATGTTGTTGATGGTCGGAGATACCATCAAAGGGAGTTGGCCAGCTCCAATCATGTTCCGAGGGAAGTCTAATGCATCAAAAGTGATGGTAGTGTCCATCCACTTTCGATGTGGCTCCGCCATGGCGGTGGGAGCTACTGAGGCCATGTCCCGCCGCATGGTCTTGAGGACACGGCGGTAGGTGATGTCCCACGAACCACCAAAGATGGTGTTCATGGTTTTCTGACGTTCATTGTCGGAGACGTCAGAGTCATCGTCGATGGAGGTGTAAATAGCCTTCAAGACCTTTTTAGGGTCCTGAAAGCCTAACTCCTCTTCAGCCGGAGCTTCGTAGACTTTCGGTTTTCCTTCCCTTTGTCAGAAAGGAACTTCTTCCCGACGCTTGTTGTAGCGCTCAACAAGGTTCTGGACCTCTCGGCAGTCTTCCAAGTTGTGGATGTTCGACTTATGTATAGGACACCACATTTTGGATTTGCCGCCATCTTCAGATGAAGGTCAAGGTCATTTCTCGGGGCGCGGCCCCCGACCACCCGGAGCTGCAGCAGTAGGTGTGCCAGCCGACGGCTTTTTCTTGCTATTGGACTTTTTCTTCTTTTTGCCACTCCCGGAGGTAGTGGCTTCGCCCTTGGAGGATTTTTTGTTATCCTCCGGAGGTGGTTTGGAGTGCATTTCACGGCCCTCCGCAGCTTTAGCACACTTGTCTGCCAAGCTGAAGAGCTCCGTGACGCTGGTGATCTCCTTGACCGCCAGCTTCTCCAACATCTTCTTGTCTCGTACGTCCTGTCTAAATGCCACAATAACAGAGGAGCTAGAGATAGAAGGAATAGTTTTTCGTACCTGGCAGAACCTATGGATGAAGGAACGTAGGGATTCTCCCCCCTTCTGCGTTATAGCAAAAAAGGTCCAGTTTGGTGCCTGGCCGGGTGTAATGAACTCCCGAAATTGGCGGTGAACTGTTGGCACAATTTTGCCCACCTATTGATGGAGTTGGGCGGAAGGCTCATGAACCAGGACCTGGCGGTCCCAGTTAAAGCCACTGGGAAGTTGTTGGCCATTACGGCCTCGTTACCTCCGGCTGCAAGGATTGCAGTGGAGTAAATCTGGAGAAACTCAGCGGGATTGATAGTCCCGTCAAATTTCTCTGGCAGGTGAGGCCGAAACTTTTGTGGCCATCTGACCATGCGTAGGTGCATGGCCAGGGTAGAACAGCCTCCTCCTACTCCCTCGGGAGCAGGACTGTCTCGAGCTTCTCGCCTTTCGCGAGCACGCTCGATATGGACATGGCCATCCTGTTGACGGTAACGGCGATCAAGCTCCGTCCGGAGGTCGTGAGTTGAAAGCCTCGTTACTGTATGAGTGTGTCGTGCCCCGTAAGGCAGCGACGTCACTTGTTGATACGCATCACGCCTCCTATTTTGGGAAGCGTGTGGACCAAGTCTGCCCGACAAAGTCCAATGCTGCGATGGGGCCCGCCCCGAGGGGGGAGGACCTGGGTTGCTGATGCGATCGGCTGCTGCTGCAACCAGATGTTCCACATCAGCCATCCACTGCTCCATTGCACCCTGAGATGCACCCAAAGGTGGTGGGCGTTGGAGAAGAGCACGCGCTGCATGGAGCACGTGTTCAGGGTTGTTGTTATTCGCCGATGCTGTGACCAACGCGGATGCTCCGTCCCGCTGTCCAGCTTGATTTGCTGGTGCAGACGATGGCGGCGGAGGCATGACTCCTGCTGGAGCCGCGACACCTGCTGGTTGTTGCATGTTGGAGGGATTGCCTCTAGCAGGTTGCGCAGCGGGGTTGCCGTTGGACGATCCAGCAGCACAGTTCACCATCCTTGAAATATCGGGCGCCCCTTCCTGGCGCGCCAGCTGTCGGTGGGTAAATCCGGCAGATCTCCCGACACTACTGTTAGTAGTCCATGGAGTTCGTAGTTCGGTAATGGGTGCGCAGAGATTCAAGAGATAATGGCAAGTTGACACAGAGGTTTATGTGGTTCGGGCCGCCTGAGCGTAATACCCTACTCCACGGGGTTTGTTGTTGTATTGAGCGAGTGAGAGCTTTCAGTGATTGTGTGTGCTTGAGAGCCCTCAGAGCCTCCCTTTGTGTATCGCCGACCAGACCTTTTATAGCACAAGGACTGGTCGTTACACTGTTAGCCTTACCAGACATGTGGCTCTGGCGGTTACTAATGTTTAATACACAATAAATAAGGTTAATTACCCTTAATAGCGTGGTAACAGGCCTTAATAGTGCTGTTACTGGCATTAAGGGTCTTCCGCTCATGTGTCATTAATATGGTATTAATGACACTTAATCAGGTCTTGAAGTCTTTGATTGCCCCTTGAAGGTCCGAGTCGTTGGGGGTCCACAAGTCAGATTGTTGAAGTTGAAGGTCCAACGATTCGGACACGTGGCAGCTCTGGAGCTTACCGTTGTGAACGGGTAGGTCCGGTGCTGTTGGACATGTGTCGGTACCGGAGCTTTCCTTTGTCTGGGGTTAGATCCGGGGGTGCCATACTGGTATCTAGTCCGGAGCTTTCCCATGTGTGGGTGATAGCTCCGGTCTTATGATACACGTGGCGGCCCTGGGACTAACCATGTCGGGGAAGCAGGTCCGATTATGGCTGACATGTGGGGCCTTCGGAGATCTTCAAATCTGGTAGATGGAGTTCTCTTGTGATCTTTGCAATCCCAAGGGGTATCCGGTACGTAGGGTACCGACAGCCATGTGACGCCCGGTTCCGAAAAGTGAACCAAGCTAACGCATATGTGTGCCCAGGATATTCATCACACATACATGAGTGCAATCACAAATGATATACAGATAATTACCACAGAACGAGATTAATTAACCAAATTTTATTACACAAACCATATTATCCTCGAATACAAGCTCTAATGAATATTTATGACAAGTTCAACTAATGCAGCGGAAATAAACTAATTAAGCAAACTAAGCAACTAAGCAGCATAAGCGATAGGGTATATATATATGTGCAGCTCCAAAAACACCACAGGCAAAGCTGACGGTAGACACAGCCTAGAACTCCGCATTATCACCGTTAAACTCCCAATCCTGACCTGCAACTGTTGGGGGGGGATTGCAAGAGTGAGTACATGTCATACTCAGCAAATGTAGAAAGTATGACATGTGGCTGATTCAAATAACGACAATAATGATGGCAAAGTGCTGAAAAGTACATTAAAACATTTGGAAAGCAATATATCATATGTATGTGAAGTAAACCCATCATAAACCATAATTAAAATCATAGTACCAGTCCATATTCCATATCCATCATCAATAATTCCAGATTTCACCATTTGCCAATAACCATATTCAATACCAGAAATTAATCCATAACCATAATACTGACCATAACCATCCCAAATACCACCCCAATACCAATTTCCCTCTAATCATGTAGGTCATCCAGGCGCTCATAACCGGGAGCACGACTATCATGATAGTTTTATTTAACTCTGCAGAGTTTGTACCTATTTACCCATGTGTTCGTGATTTCATCACCTTTCGGTGACTAAGAATCTCCCTTATGCCCATGACCCGTCGGTCATATTACACACTTCTGTTGGTGTGTAACCAAGAGATCACAAAATAGCCTTTACAAAGGGATTACTAGCCTATTCAGACCCCACTGAGGTTTCACCGGTGGCGATGTCTCCTGCAGAGCACATCTTCAACCAAGGGCCCCCTCTTGAGTCATTCGGATCCTAGGGTAGTCCCACCAATCATCAACAAACCCAATCCGACTACCCGTTCCCCGAGCATTCACAATGGTCCAAACAGCACTAGCAAAGCCCTAATTAATCAGCTATGCCGCACCCATATTTGGCCTCGTGGTGGCACTGTAGTCCTGGCTTATTCTCGCATGAACCCATCCTTAGATCTAAAGCAAGCAAACCACCATAACATCCAACCCATCCACATACCAGACTTGCTTAGATCACACATTACCATACCGTATTGACCAGTTCACATTAACCATAATATCATTAATACATTATTAAATGTGTAGTGTTGTTTTTCCATCCCAATTAATTAAGTGAAGCAAAAAGGTAAAAGCCCTTCCCGACTCTCTACCATATATTCCAGGTGACAAGGGTGGTTAAACAATTCTAGTAAACTTCCTATCATAGGATTCCCATCAATTTGACACAGCATGCAGTTTTGCAAACAAAACATTTTTTTTAAAATAGGATCAATATGCTTCAAGGACACTTGCCTTGCTTTTGCTGTTGATTTGGGTCAAAACCTTCAAACTCTTGGTGCTGTAGATCCTCCGCGACACTCTCTAGTGCAAATCCGTCTAATCCACACAATAAACATACAAGACAAGAAACACAATCAAAGAGTGCACAAATATTGCCCAATATGTCATGACATGCATGATTAATGCAAACGCAAGGTAGAACTTGTTAATAGATTGCTTTTAATGATCACTAACTAGTTCTAATAGCTTTTAACAAGTTTATACAGGTTTGAATTCGATTATATCAAATTTTAGAATTAATTCAACACAATTTAACCAGGAAGATTGGACTAGTCCGCTAGGGACCAGACAAGTCCGCACTTTACGAGATCAGCATATTAGGGTTTTCTAGATCGACGTAAATTCGGAAATTAGGGGTTGAATTAACGTAAGGAAAAGATAATAGAAGGTATACTAGGTGTTTAGGACTCTAATGAATCAAGAAACATGGAGGTAGCACTTGGATCTTGATGATCTAGGGTTGGTGATGAACTTGGAGATGAATTGGTGGTGAAGAACGAAAACTTGGTGGAGATCTTGATCCTCTTTCGTTTCTTCCTCTTCTTCTTCTTGCTTGGGATCTTCTCCTCCCTCCTTGATGGCGGCTCTCCACGAACTAGGGTTTGGGTGGGTGGAAAAGTGGCAAATAGATGTAAATCCAAGGGTGGGGTTGTTTATATAGAGGTGGAGGCTAGGGTTAGATGGATTTCGAGTTTGGGGGGAGTAGAGGCCGGTTTAGAGTCTCGCATGGGCTCTAAAAGAGTTAGGCACGACGTCCCTAGGCCCACTTAATGTGAAACCCAAGAAACAAGTCGTAAAACAAAAGATCAACTCGGAGTCGCGAAATATCGGACAAGTCCGGACAGGACCGGACTAGTCCGAAGTCGTCCAGAGAGAAAATCGGACAAGTCTGGCCGAACATCGGACAAGCCCGAATTTGAACAGATAGGAAAATGGACAAGTCCGCTGGAACACCAGACTAGTCCGGAAAAGTCCAAGGACTTAGCAATTTTTTCAAGGATTCATGGAGCATCGGACTAGTCCACACAAAATCGGACAAGTCCGAAAGTTTCCAGTGCCAAAAGTCGGACTAGTCCGCAGCAAAAACAGACAAGTCCATTTTTAGTCCTCAACAAAATCGGACTAGTCCGCACTTTCCTGCGTTTTAAGTGCGGTTTTGTTCCAAATCAATTTTTAAACTTGTTCCTCTTTATGTGGATTAATGGTAAACATGTATATGAATGTATGCAGGGCATGATGCATGAAAATGAGGGTGTTACAAACCTACCCCCCTTAAAATGAATCTCGCCCTCGAGATTCGACGTGGAAGAGAAGAGAGAGGAAAATTCCTTCTTGAGGTCATCCTCCAATTCCCATGTCGCTTCTTTTTCTGTGTGGTGCTTCCATTGAACTTTACACCATCTAATGACCTTGTTCCTTGTGACCCTCTCCTTAGTTTCCAAGATTTTGACCGGTTGCTCGGCATAAGTCAAATCTTCCTCTAGTTCCAATTCTTCCATTGGCACTTGTTCTTCCAGTACTCTCAAACACTTCTTGAGCTGGGAAACATGAAAGACATCATGGACATCCAAAAGATGAGCTGGCATCTCCAACTTATACGCTACTTCTCCTCTTTTGTCCAAAATCTTGAATGGTCCAATATAGCGAGGTGCGAGCTTACCCCTTATGTTAAACCTCTTATGACCTCTCATTGGTGACACCTTGAGGTAAACAAAATCTCCTATTTCAAAGGCTAATTTCCTTCTCCTATTGTCCGCATAACCTTTTTGCCTTGATTGGGCAGCCCTCAAGTTTTCACGAATTATTCGGACTTGCTTTTCGGCTTCTTGCAACATATCCAGACCAAATACTTGAGTTTCCCCTGCTTCATTCCAGAACAAAGGTGTCCTACACTTCCTCCCATAGAGCGCTTCATATGGTGACATTTTCAAGCTTGCTTGGTAACTATTGTTGTATAAAAATTCTGCGTATGGCAAGCTTTTGTCCCAACTTTTCCCATGCTTCAAAGCAAAAGCTCTTAACATGTCCTCCAAAATCTGATTGGTCCTCTCGGTTTGTCCATCCGTTTGAGGATGATATGCTGAACTAAAATTCAACCTCGTTCCCAAAGCTTCATGCAATTTCTGCCAAAACCTGGAAGTGAATTGAGAACCTCTATCCGAGACTATCTTCTTCGGGACTCCATGTCGACACACAATATGCTCTATGTATATCTCGGCCAATTGTGCAGCTGTATATTTGGTCTTCACAGGGACAAAATGAGCTGACTTTGTCAACCGATCTACAATGACCCAAAAATGGCACCTGTTTCAACCAAAACTGACACTTGTTGAACTTGGCATACAATTGATGCTCCCTCAATTTCTGCAGCGTAAGCCTCAAGTGTTCCTCATGTTCCTTCTCATCCTTCGAGTAGATCATAATGTCATCAATAAATACCACAACGAACTTATCCAAGTACTCCATGAAGACCTTATTCATGAGGTACATAAAGTAGGCATGCGCATTTGTCAATCTAAAAGACATCACGGTGTACTCATAAGATCCATACTGTGTCCTAAAAGCTGTCTTGGGTATGTCCGATGGTCTAATCTTCATTTGAAAATATCCCGACCTCAAATCAATCTTGTAGAAGACACAAGCACCCTTCATCTGATCAAACAAGTCTTCTATGCGTGGCAAGGTATACTTGTTCTTGATTGTTACCTCGTTGAGAGCTCAATAATCCACACACATCCTTTGGGATCCATCCTTCTTGTCCACGAATAGCACGGGCGCTCCCCAAGGTGAAGAGCTAGGGCGAATAAAACCCTTCTCAAATTGCTCTTGAATTTGCTTCTTGAGCTCCGCTAATTCCAAAGGAGGCATCCTATACGGCCTCTTAGCTATAGGTGCAGTTCCAGGTATTAAATCAGTAACAAACTCAATGTCTCGATCAGGTGGCATACCTGGCAACTCGTCCGGAAAAACATCCAAAAATTCACACACCACAGGAATCTCCTCAATTGCGGCACTGTCCATATGATTTAGCTCCAATTGCTTTGGTGCGGTTTGAGATGCTTCAAATTCTACATACCAGGCTTGCTTAGATCACACATTACCATACCGTATTGACCAGTTCACATTAACCAAAATATCATTAATTCATAATTAAATGTGTAGTGTTGTTTTTACATCCCAATTAATTAAGCGAAGCAAAAAGGTAAAAGCCCTTCCCGACTCTCTACCATATCTTCCAGGTCACAAGGGTGGTTAAACAATTCTAGTAAACTTCCTATCATAGGATTCCCATCAATTTGACACAGCATGCAATTTTGCAAACAAAACATTTATTTTAAAATAGGATCAATATGCTTCAAGGACACTTGCCTTGCTCTTGCTGTTGATTTGGGTCAAAGCCTTCAAACTCTTGGTGCTATAGATCCTCCGCGACACTCTCTAGCGCAAATCTGTCTAATCCACACAATAAACATACAAGACAAGAAACACAATCAAAGAGTGCACAAATATTACTCAATATGTCATGACAGACATGATTAATGCAAATGCAAGGTAGAACTTGTTAATAGATTGCTTTTAATGATCACTAACTAGTTCTAATAGCTCTTAACAAGTTTATACAGGTTTGGAGTCGATTAGATCAAATTTTAGAATTAATTCAACACAATTTAACCAGGAAGATCGTACTAGTCCGCTAGCGACCGAACAAGTCCGCACTTTACGAGATCAGCGGATTAGGGTTTTCTAGATCGACGTAAATTCGGAGATTAGGGGTTGAATTAATGTAAGGAAAAGATAATAGAAGGTATACCAGGTGTTTAGGACTCCAATGAATCAAGAAACTTGGAGGTAGCACTTGGATCTTGATGATCTAGGGTTGGTGATGAACTTGGAGATGAATTGGTGGTGAAGAAAAAAAACTTGGTGGAGATCTTGATCCTCTTTCGTTTCCTCC
Organism: Tuctoria greenei; assembly: GCA_036927565.1. Taxonomy (NCBI): domain Eukaryota; kingdom Viridiplantae; phylum Streptophyta; class Magnoliopsida; order Poales; family Poaceae; genus Tuctoria; species Tuctoria greenei. The sequence goes on along the minus strand of JAYESD010000011.1, from coordinate 11,033,143 downwards.
TCTTCTTCTTCTTGCTTGGGATCTTCTCCTCCCTCCTTGATGGCGGCTCTCCACGAACTAGGGTTTGGGTGGGTGGAAAAGTGGCAAATTGATGTCAATCCAAGGGTGGGGTTGTTTATATAGAGGTGGAGTCTAGGGTTAGATGGATTTCGAGTTTGGGGTGAGTAGAGGCCGGTTTAGAGTCCCACATGGGCTCCAAAAGAGTTAGGCACGACGTCCCTAGGCCCACTTAATGTGAAACCGAAGAAACAAGTCATAAAACAAAAGATCAACTCGGAGTCGCGAAATATCGGACAAGTCCGGACAGGACCGGACTAGTCCAAAGTCGTCCAGAGAGAAAATCGGACAAGTCTGGCCAAACATCGGACAAGTCCGAATTTGAACAGAGAGGAAAACAGATAAGTCTGCTGGAACACCGGACTAGTTCGGAAAAGTCCAAGGACTTAGCAAATTTTTCAAGGATTCATGGAGCATCGGACTAGTCCGCACAAAATCGGACAAGTCCGAAAGTTTCCAGTGCCAAAAATCGGACTAGTCCGCAGCAAAAACAGACAAGTCCATTTTTAGTCAGAGAGAAATCGGACTAGTCCTTAGCAAAATCGGACTAGTCTGCACTTTCCTGCGTTTTAAGTGCGGTTTTGTTCCAAATCAATTTTTAAACTTGTTCCTCTTTATGTGGATTAATGTTAAACATGTATATGAATGTATGCAGGACATGATGCATAAAAATGAGGGTGTTACAAGCCATGATCGCAAGGATACTAGAAACAACTTTTGTAAAGAGGCATCTATTAATAACTCTACGAATCAAGAATGAGGAAGGATTTTGAAAAGTTGAGAGTACCTCTTCATATCTCGAAGGATCGAGGGGATCGGTGATGGATCTCGTTGGGAACGCGCGGGGAAAGTTTCCCACAACTCCAAAGGGTTCAATGCACGGATTGGAATTGGTTTTTTGTGGAGGGAATCAAAAATCGCCTAAGGGGGCGGTTTTCGTGCGTGATGGAGAGAGAGAGGCAAGTGAGGAGAGAGAGGAAGGGTCGGGCCGCCTCCTAGGGGTTTAAGTCCCCAGGGGCCAAACTAGTCCGATGTGGGGGCTAGACTAGTTCGGTCGGCAGACCAGATCCGGACAAGTCTGCGTTCGGACTTGTCCGGCCTCCGGGCGGACTAGTCCCATGCAAAAATGTTGAAACATATATATATATATATATATATATATATATATATATATATATATATATATATATATAGAGAGAGAGAGAGAGAGAGAGTGAGAGAGAGAGAGTTTTAGCCACTTAAATGGATCCTTTTGGACATATTTACACAAGGAAACTTTATGAACATGGTTAGTAAGAAATCAACAATCAAACTATGACCATAATTCACAAAGTTAATAGTTTTTCAAATAATTTAGAGAAAATCGAGATAGAGATGAATTTTTCAAATACATGCGTTCTTTTGAATAAGGTGCAAAGTAAACATTCAGATGTGCATGTTTCAAGCCACATTTTGAGAATCTAAGATATTGAGCTCACTCCTGAGCTCACAAAAGCGCTTCTCATCTAAGGGCTTGGTGAATATATCGGCTAGTTGGTTCTCAGTTCTTACATGGGAAATCACTATATCTCCCTTCAAAGAATGATCTCTCAAGAAGTGATGCCTAATATCGATGTGCTTTGTCCTCGAATGCTCAACTAGATTATGAGCTATTTTGATGGCACTCTCACTGTTATATAGGAGTGGAATATAGCGCAAGTTTATACCATAATCACTTAGAGTTTGTCGCATCCAAAGAAGTTGTGCACAACAACTTCCGGCTGCGACATACTCCGCTTCGGCTGTGGAAAGAGCAATGGAGTTTTGTTTCTTGGAGTACCAAGAAACTAAGGATCTTCCCAAGAATTGACATGTTCCGGATGTGCTCTTTCTATCAACTTTGCACCCCGCATAATCCGCATCAAAATAGCCAATAAGGTTAAACTTGGATCCTTTGGGGTACCAAAGTCCTAGGCTAGCTGTGTGAACTAAATATTTAAGAATTCTCTTAACGGCGGTCAAATGACATACCTTAGGTGAGGCTTGAAAACGTGCACACATGCACACACTAAGCATAATATCCGGTCTAGATGCACAAAGATATAGCAAAGAAACAATCATAGAATGATATACCTTTTGGTCCACACTTGGACCATCTTCGTTGAGGTCGAGATGTCCATTAGACGCCATTGGAGTCTTGATGGCTTTGGCCTTGTTGTAGGGATCGAATGCCCAAGAGGGGGGGGTGAATTGGGCTACTTCAAATTTTAAGTCAATTTAAAGCTTAAGTGAAATCTAGTTCTCTAAGCAAGCCAACAGTGCAATTAAGAGAAATGAGTGCGGAAATGAGAATTGCGTAATCGTAAAGGAGTAGGGAGGAGGAATGCAAACGCTCGAAGACACGGGGACACGTCGATTTTTCCCGTGGTTCGGTGAGATCACTAGGATCCACCTACGTCCACGTTGTGGCACCCACCTAAGGGTATCGCCACTCCCAAGTCACCGAGACGAGGGAATCCACTATCTTCCTCCGTTCGCCATCCTTGGCAAGGTGGAGCTCAAGCCTTGTACAACTTCGATCCTCCGGGCTTCCACAATGGTCTCGGCAAGCTCCGGGGCGATCTCTTCACTCTCCTATTGATACAAGGTGAGTGCAATCACCAAGAATGCACTTTCTCACGGCTCTCCCTACTCTAGAGTCTCCACTCACCCAGAGAGGACGCACACAAGCTTAACTCTAAGAGGAACTAGCCTATATCTTGAGGTGTGAAAGGATTACAAGAGTGTGAAAATGAGTATTCTAAGTCTTGGACACTTGGGGAATGTGTAGTGGTGCTCTAGTTGTTCAGCCTCTTCGAAATGACTGGTGGGAGGGGGTTAAATACTCAGCCCAACCGAATTAGCCGTTGGAAAAGTAGGCTGATTACTTTTTCTGTGTACATCGGATGATCCGATGACCCCCTTTTATGAGCATCGGTCTAATTTGATTAGCTGACGTCATTCTGTCAGAAATGACCGTTATTAGACCGATGCTTCACCTCCTTCATCATCGGAGGCTCCGATGAATAGATCTTCAATCTGGTTGAGCTGATAATTTGCTTCTGTTGTAATCGACCGATGTGCATCTGCCTTCAACATCGGATGATCCGGTGTTCAGTCCTTCAGAACACTTCAGAAAATTTGCTTACTGTTGTATTCATCCGATGTTCACTTGATACACATCGGATGATCCGGTGTGTACTTCATTCTGAGGTCTTCTTCTTCTGTTGAGTCCAAATCGACCGATGCAGTCATTCTTCAGATCACCGGATGATCCGGTGTATACAATTTTGTTTCCTTCGAGTTGAGTTGGACTGATCTTTTGGATTTTGGACTTGTGACCTCTTGAACACTTGTTTGTATGGCTCTTCTGATGGATATGAGGCTTCTTGTGTTGCCAATTTTGATAAGGTTGCGTCGTTGTACGAGTTCTTCATTTGTTTCCGATTAACCCCTTAGGTTAGTTCGTTGAGGGGTCTCCTTTTGCATCCAATGAGCAGTAGATGACATTTATGATTGATTGATAGACGTTTGATTCATTGTACATGAAACCTCGCATCCACAAACTCATTAGTAGTAAATAACGGTTGTCATTAATCACCGAAACCGTACCTCGTGGGGGCCTAGATGCTTTCAATCTCCCCCTTTTTGGTGATTGATGACAACACAACGAGTAGAGCATAAAGGTAATGAAATTTGAAATGCAAACGCAATGCTCATAAAGAAATGTAATCGGAACAATATGCAACACAAGGAGCTCGAAGGCTCAAACAGTGATCAAATATAAATCATAAGAGTGAAGTAGCATACTGAATTACAAATAGTAGCAAATGATAACAATCAAGTCTCAAATAGAAGCAAATAACAAGCTGAAGGCAAATAGATAACTAGCACTCCCCCTAAGCCCAAGACACTCCCCCTAACTCTAACTCTTCTCCCCCTTTGGCATCAAGACACCAAAAAGGGAAGAGGAGTACCTAGGACTCCGGAGCTCTCGGGGCGACGGTGAAGCGGACGACGTCGGCGGTGTCGGAGCTGCTCGAGGTAGACGTCGCCGGAGCTGGTGCTGGAGCGGGAGGAGCCGGAGGTGCTGACGTGGCTGGAGCTGGAGGCGCTGGAGGGTCCGCTGGAGCTGGAGCTGCTGGAGGAGAACGCACAGCCGGGAGAGGCGAGAACTGGAACGGCACCGTCGAAGCCAACAGTGGAGACATGCTGTAGCTCGGGATCGGCGACGCCGGTGCTGGAACTGAAGCTGGAGCCAGAGGGGGTGCTGCTGGAGGCTGACTAAGACCGGTGGGCTGTGGCGGAAGGGCTATCCCGGTCTGCTGGTAGAGGTTGGTGATCAACCCCAGGATACCCATCATCGCCTGCTGGGTCTGCTGCTGCTGGTCCAGTGTCCTCCGGTGCATCTGGTCCACCAGACTCGTGAACCGGTCCGTGTCCTCACGCCTCTGGCGGGCCATCTCTAGCTGCAACTCTGTCTGCTGCCTCTGAAGCTCTGCGAGCCGCGCAGCCTGCTCGGCCCTGGCCTGCTCAGCAGCGAGCCTGTCCTGGCGCTGCTGCTCGATCATCTGCTGAAGAAGCGACGTCAGCTCAGACGGCTGCGTCACCTGCGCCTCGGACACAGGAGGTGGTGTCGGTGGCGGAGCAGCTGATCCTCCGGCCTCGGCGTCGTGCTGCCTCGGTGAAGGTGGAGGAGGAGGGAAGTACTCCTCGACACTGTCGTCTGTGTCGCTCTCGGACCAGACGTGCTGTAAGTCTCCACCCTGAGCTTCTGCCTCAGCCAGACGCTCATCTTCCTTCTCGAGGTCAGACCAATCCTCCTCAGTCAAGCGCGCCCTGACCTGGCGCTCAACTGGACGGCCAAGGCGGCGGTCTCCAGGAGCGGACGCACGGTAGTGGCCGAAGCGGGTCACGCTCTCGTCAGCAAGCCGGGCCTGTGCTGAATGTCCCTCTGGCACCACCATAGAGCAAATAAAGCTGATCCAGTGCCCATAGACCATCTGCCTCATCATGCCCACTCCATCTGTAATGACGTCCTCCATCTCGCAGAGAAGTATGTCTATGATATCAAAATCCATCCCGTTCATTATGTAGAACAGGAGGGTCTGCTGGAGACTCGTGAATCCCTCCAAGTAACCTGACCTCGGTAGGAGCGTGCGGCGCAAGGCGAGGTGCACAATGCGCGCAGCTGGGGTCAGGAGTGCTGGGGCTCTTGGCTGATCTGGAGAGAAAGTGGGGCCAAACAAGGAGCGGATCTCGTCCAGCTGAGGTGCTACCCCTCCAGTAAGTGGCCTCCTCGGTGGATCTGCCTGCCCATAGACCTTCTCGTGAATGCTAGTGTCGTGCAGGTCCAAGCCAAGGATGTGCCCCAAAGTCTGCCTCGTGAGATGGTAGTACTGACCATTGAACATGAAGGCAATTGATCTTCTGCCCTCTGAGATGTACAGGGTCGCGTAGAAGACACGGACCCATTCTTCCACATACGCACTCCTCTCATAGTCCAGTAGCTCCACCAAGCCTCTATATCGCTCAAAGAAGGGGCGGACATCAGTTTCTGCGGCCACTGCAAGCTGCCTCCAGTCCAAGTGGTTGTGCTGGAAGAGCTTGTGCCCCCAGCGCTTGTAGGTCTCATAGAGAGACGCCTGGGTGACAGTCCAGAAGCGACTGTCAACAAGCAGCTCTCGGGGCTGTGGGAACCACTCCTCAAGAAGAACACTCCATCTGAGCTTACGGAGTTGCTTCGCCTTCATCTTCCGATAGTCCACAAGACGGACTCCTTCACGGACTAGGACGGCCGTGTCCTCCTCATGGATGTCCCTCTCAACCTCCCTGTCCTCACGACGGTCGGCAGCCGTCGGTCTCGGATGAGGAGCAGCCTCGGTGTGACCCCCACGCGTCCGGGCTGAGCGCCGGCGGACGAGGGGCTCAACGGGCTCCTCTTCGGCGTCGGAGTCGTCGACCACTGGAGGCGGCCTCGGACGGGCCTCACGGATCCTCAAGGAACCCCCACGGCCGCGCTCACGCTCCTCGGCGGCGCGAGCGGCCATCAAGGCCTTCTTCTCATCCTTCGAAAGTTTCCGCTTTTTCGCGGCGGGCTCCGCGATAGCCTTGCCTTTGCCTTTGCGATCACGGGCCATCTTCAAGAAAATCGAGAGCAAGGGTAAGCGAAAGGATGACGGGAACAATGAAGGACGTCGCGCTGCACGGAACAAACCTCGTCGACGAAAAGACACGAGATCGATGAAAGGCGACGAACGGCGACGATCGATGGCTCGGGCGAGAGACCCTAGCGGGGAGAACTGCCGGCGTTGGAGGCTGGTGGAGGAGGCGGCGGTGGCGCTTGATGGCGGCGCTGCGAGGTGTGGCAGCCGGGGACGCTCGGCGGCGGCGCTTGGGGAGGCGGCGGCGGCAGCGCTGTGAGCGGGAGGAGAGGCGGCGGCGGCCGGCGGCGGCGCTGCAGGTGGCGGCGGTGCTAGGCGGCGGTTAGGGCGGCTGGGTGCGGCGGCGCGGTGGCCGACGGGAGGAGGCGGCGGCGGCGGCGCGCGGTGTAAAGATCGATCGGGGAGAAAAAGAAACGGCGGCGGCGCTCGAGTTTAAATAGTGGGGCCCAAACCCTAGCCGTTTTTTACACACCGGATGGACCGATAATAGATGCAGTGAACATCGGTCAATTGCAACAGTAAGGATATTCAAGAATCGCTGTTGACATCGGATGAACCGATGATTAGGGTTTTGAACATCGGTCGAATAGCACAGTAAGGGTGTTCAACCGAGTGATATTGACACCGGATGATCCGACGTTAGAGGGAGGTAGACATCGGTTGAATGGATCACAGCTCCAGAAGAGTGAACATCGGATGGACCGATGTTTCCCAGGATGAACGCGTCGGATCATTTGAGGTTCTGACAGAGTTGGGCTTTGAGGATTGAACACCTATTTGACCGATGAGAGATTGACAGGGGCATCGGATAATCCGATGGCAACAGAACGAAAACATCCCATATATGTCCTTCGACCGAACAATCAATTTAGGAGAAACACATGTCTTAGGACTTTTTGGGCAACCCCTTACCCCTCAAGAAGCTAATATGCCAATAGCTTGGCTAGACCTTAACACAAACGGAACACCAAAAAAAATGGAGAAAAAAATATCCAAATAAAATGTAAGGCCCATGCTTTGAGAGGTAGAGTATGAAAACTTCTATCTCATTAAAGCATGTTCCTTTAGAATTTTGCTCTTTCCACATCATATGAGTTGAGATATTGCATTACAAACAAGTCTCCTTCTCATGATGTGGGTTCCCCTTTGTGACAATCTACCGTATGCAATGTCAAACAAGATAATGCAAAATATTAGATGAATGCAAGTCTATATGACAGGAATCATGCAAGGCATAAAATAAATCTATCTTGCCAAGTTTAAACCTTCCAAAGGCTTCCTCAGGGAAAGACTATTTCTAGCTCACCCCTATCCTTTGGGAGTTAGGCAAGACCTATATGACATGCAACCTTACATGAACATGGCAATTTACATGACGTTAGATGCATCTAGCACATTTAACTCACTTCTAAGCCTAGAAAAAGTTTTCTCATCAAGTGGTTTGGTGAAGATATCCGCCAATTGTTCTTCGGACCTAACACCTTGCAAAGAGATTTCTCCCTTAGCCTCATGGTCCCGCAAGAAGTGATGGCGAATATCAATGTGCTTAGTGCGGGAGTGTTGAACGGGGTTTCTAGCTATCTTAACCGCACTTTCATTGTCACAAAGGAGAGGCACACAACCAAACTTAATTCCAAAGTCCAAGAGGGTTTGCTTCATATATAGGATTTGGGCACAACATGCACCGGCCGCTATATACTCCGCTTCCGCGGTGGACAAAGCCACGGAATTTTGCTTCTTGCTCGACCAAGAAACTAGGGAACGCCCAAGTAAGTGGCAACCCCCAGAGGTACTCTTGCGGTCTACACGGCATCCGGCAAAGTCCGAATCCGAGTAACCTAAGAGATGAAAACTAGCGTTCTTGGGGTACCACAAACCTACACTTGGGGTATGCTTGAGATACCGAAGTATCCTAAAGACCGCCTTCTTGTGCGATTCTTTAGGTGCCGCTTGAAAGCGAGCACACAAGCACACACTAAACATAATATCGGGCCTAGATGCGGTAAGATATAGCAATGAACCAATCATGGAACGGTAATGAGATTGATCAATAGATTTACCGTCCATGTCCGCGTCGAGATGACAATTTGTCGCCATTGGAGTGCTTCTTGAGCTACAATCTCCCATCTCAAATTTCTTCAAGAGGTCCTTAGTGTACTTCTCTTGATGGATGAAGGTCCCCTCTTGAAGTTGCTTGATTTGGAATCCTAGGAAGAAGTTGAGCTCTCCAATCATTGACATCTCGAATTCCCTAGACATCATTTTGCCAAACTCATGGCTAAGAGCTTTGTTAGTTGAGCCAAAAATAATATCATCGACATAAATTTGACAAAGAAATAAGTCTCCGTCGATGTCCTTGGTGAAGAGTGTAGTGTCCACCCTCCCAATCTTGAAACCTTGCATGACGAGGAAGTCCCTTAAGCGCTCGTACCATGCCCTTGGAGCTTGCTTGAGTCCATAGAGTGCTTTGTTTAGCCTATAGACATGGTTAGGGTTTCTTGGGTCCTCAAACCCGGGAGGTTGCTCAACAAACACAAGTTCATTAATATAGCCATTGAGAAATGCACTCTTAACATCCATTTGATAAAGCATGATATTATGATGAGAAGCAAAAGCAAGGAGTATGCGGATAGCTTCTAACCGTGCTACCGGGGCGAATGTTTCCCCAAAATCCAAACCTTCAACTTGAGCAAATCCCTTCGCCACAAGCCTAGCTTTGTTGCGGACCACCACGCCATTCTCATCTTGCTTGTTGCGGTAGACCCACTTCGTTCCAATCACATTCTTGTCCTTGGGTCGCTCCTCCAACACCCAAACTTCATTACGGGTGAAGTTGTTGAGTTCCTCTTGCATAGCCATCACCCAATTGGAGTCTTGGAGAGCTTCCTCAATGCTTTTGGGTTCTACACACGACACAAAAGAGTAGTGCTCACAAAAGGATGCAACATGACGTGAACGAGTACTTACTCCCCGTGAAGGACTTCCAATGATTTGATCCATTGGATGTGCCTTGGAGATGCGCCCATGTCTCATCAACGGTTGTGAGTCACTTGGTGGTGGTGAAGCATCTTGCTCATCTTGTGGTTGGACTTCATCTTGGACTTCATCTTCTTCTTGGTGTTGTGTGGCTTGTTGGTCTTGCATAGGCAGTGGATCATCTTTGTCTTCTTCTTCATCCACTTGAGGCGCCATGGAGGTATTGATGTTCGGACTTGAAGCTCCCCCTTGATCATGGCTCTCCTCAACTTCGGGCTTGATGTCTCCTATGGTCATGTTCTTCATAGCTTCTCGTAGAGGCTCATCATCTATATCATCATGACCAAAACTCTCCTCTTGGGAGCCATTAGTCTCATCAAACTCAACGTCACAACTTTCTTCAACTAACCCGGAGGTTTGGTTGAATACTCGATATGCCTTTGAGTTTGACGCATAACCAAGGAAAATACCAACATCGCACCTTCTTTCAAACTTACCAAGTCTTTTCTTGCGGTAGATGTAGCACTTGCATCCGAAGACCCGGAAGTAGGAGATGTTGGGCTTTCTCCCAATGAGGAGCTCGTAGGGAGTCTTTTGGAGAAGTCGATGAAGGTAGACTCTATTTGCGGCATGGCATGCCGTGTTGATCGCTTCCGCCCAAAACTTCTCCGACGTCCCATAGTCATCAAGCATGGCTCTCGCGAGGGTGATTAGTGTCTTGTTCTTTCTCTCAACAACACCATTTTGTTGAGGGGTGTATGTAGCCGAAAATTCGTGCTTGACTCCTTCACGGTCACACCACTCCCCAATATTGTAGTTCTTGAACTCGGTGCCGTTGTCACTCCGGACCTTGATGATGGGAAGTTGGAATTCCCGTTGAGCTCGTTTTGCAAAGGTCTTGAAGACTTCCGGAGTTTCACCCTTGTCACCTAAAAACAAAGTCCAAGCATAGCGAGAGTAATCATCAACAATAACGAGACAATAGAGATTACCGCCAAGGCTTTGGTAGGTGGACGGTCCAAAGAGGTCCATGTGAAGTAGTTCGAGCGGCTTGGAGGTAGACACCATTGTCTTCATCGGATGGTGCGAAGCCACTTGCTTCCCGGCTTGACATGCGCTACATAGCTTGTTCTTTTCAAACGTCACGTCCTTTACGCCGGTCACCATCCCTAGCTTGAAGGACTTCTTGAGCTTGCTCATTCCTATGTGAGCAATCCTCCGATGCCATAGCCACCCCAAACTTGTCTTGGTGAAAAGACAAGTGGTTAGGCTTGCGCTCTTGTTGGAGAAGTCCACCAAATATAGATGACCATGCCTAAAGCCCTTGAATATTAGCTCTTTACTAGCTACACTAGACACCACAACACCATCTTTGTCAAATGTGCACGTTAGTCCGAGATCACAAAGTTGAGCAATAGAGAGCAAATTAAAGCTAAGAGACTTAACGTAAAGCACATTCGAAATGGACAAGTCATTAGAAATTGCAATTTTACCTAAACCAATTACCTTCCCCTTTGAGTTATCACCAAAGGTGACTTGTTCATGATTGCCGGGGTCTTCTATGGAGGTGAACATACCATCATTGCCGGTCATGTGTTGAGTGCACCCACTATCGAGTACCCAATGTTTTCCTCCGGCTTTGTAGTTCACCTACACACATGAAGTTAGTTTTTGAGTTTAGGAACCCAAGCCAACTTAGGTCCTTGTATGTGTGATACAAGTGATTTTGGGACCCAAAGTTGCTTGGGGAGCTTCCCCTTCATGCCCTTGATGTTTTTGCCAATGAACTTCGCCTTCACCTTTCCACCTACTTTGCTCAATAGATAGTGACAATCATTGAAAGTAGATGAATAGTTAGGAGGTAATTTTGGAGAAGGACGAGTGGGAAGAGGGCACTCCCTAGTGTGATGTCCGGTGACCTCACAATGTTGGCAATAGGATCCCACTTCCTTGATGAAGCTTGTCCTAAGCTCCAGTGAGGGCACCTTCCATTTGTTGGGCGTAGGGAAGGTCCCAAGTCCCCTCTTGTTGAAGCCTTTAGCTTGTTGGAAGAGGATCTCCTTGTGCTTGTCCTCTCCCTTGGAAAGTCTAGCCACACTAGTGCGGAGACTTTCAATCTCGTCCATTAGCTCCTTCTCCCTATTAGCTTTCAATGGCAAAGACTCATGCAAATTGTTAGTGGCATGTGAACTAGCGGGTGTTTTGCCATCAAGATTTTCTTTCTTCAAGTTATTCAATTTTAGTTCTATTGCTTCATAGGAAAGACTAAGTGTCTCATGCTCTTGAACTAACTCGTTATGCTTAGCCAATAGTGCCGAGTTAGCTAAGTCAAGCTCATGGAACTCAAGCTTGATTTGAGCCTTCTCCTCCTCGATTTGCTTGACGTGTGACTTGAGCGTTTCATGCTCATTAAGTATGGTGACATACTTGTCTTGCAAATCGAGGTTGGCACCCTCTAGCTTAGCGCGAGTTAGCTCAAGTGCCTTAACCTTAGCCTTTTCCCTTTTGATAATGGCATGATATTCATTAATCATAGATGCTAGTTCATCGGGGGAAAGTTCATCATCACTTGAGTCATCACATACCTTTGTGTTACCTTTCGCCATGAGGCACATAGGCGGTGGAGGAAGGGGTGAGTCATCCTTGTTGACGATAGCGAGGCTTGCCAAGTTTTCTTCCTCAACTTCACTATCATCACTTGTTTCTTCATCGGTGACCCACTCATTTGCTTCGCACATGAAGACCTTTTGAGGTCCTCTTCTCTTCTTTGGAAAGAGCTTGGTCTTCTTGCTTTTGTCAAGTTTCTTCTTTCCAAAGGTGCGCTTGGGCTTTGCATCTTCATCATCATCACTCTCTTCTAGTTTGCGATGCTTGCCCTTGTCCTTCCTCTTGTCCGGTCTTGGACAATCATATGATATGTGGCCTTGATCGCCACAATTGTAGCACGTCTTGTTTTCATCTTTCCTTGGCAAGAAGGCTTTCTTCTTGGGATCAAACGAGTATCCCTTCTTGGCAATCTTTGAGTTGAGACGTGAAAACTTCCTCATCATCAATGCAAGCTCATCATCATCATCATCTTCACTTGTAGCTTGTTCTTCCTCACTTGAGCTAGGCTCAACCACTTTCTTCTTCTTGGTATGTGTCTTCTTGGTTGAGGCCTTGAGAGCAATGGTCTTTAATGATGATGACTCCTCCATCATTCCAAGCACACTCATCTCATGAGCATGTATCTCTCCAATGAGCTCCGAAACCTCAATGTTGTCAAGTGACTCCTTTTGGAGCATTGAGTTGATGATGTTGTACTTGGGCTTGGGAAGTAGCATGAGGATCTTGCGGTTGATGAGTCCCTTGCCAAGAGAAGCAATGTCAAGAGCATTAATTTCCTCAATGAGTACATTTAAGCGAGAAAACATTTGATTAACATTCTCATGAGGAAGCATTTTAAAATCATCATACTTGGATTTAAGCAAGTGATATTTGAGCTCTTTGACACGAGAGGAACCCTCATGGATCTCAATCAAGCAAGCCCAAATTTCACAAGCTTTCTCCTTACTAGCAATTCTAGCAAATACATCTTGACTAATGCACTCATAAATAGCATTCCTAGCCTTAGCATCCCATTTTAGTTGATCACCAATATATTCATGGTTGCCAAACCCCGCATGGGTCGCTTCCCACACTTCGGGAGAAATTGCCTCAAGGTAAGCGCGCATGCGTGCTTTCCAATAAGCAAAATTCTTGCCCTCGAAGGTAGGAACCGAACCCCCATTCTTGGCCATTTTTGCTCTCTAGCGGTGAAGCTAGAATGATCCAATGAGCAACCTCGCTCTGATACCAATTGTAGGGATCGAATGCCCAAGAGGGGGGGGGTGAATTGGGCTACTTCAAATTTTAAGTCAATTTAAAGCTTAAGTGAAATCTAGTTCTCTAAGCAAGCCAACAGTGCAATTAAGAGAAATGAGTGCGGAAATGAGAATTGCGTAATCGTAAAGGAGTAGGGAGGAGGAATGCAAACGCTCGAAGACACGGGGACACGTCGATTTTTCCCGTGGTTCGGTGAGATCACTAGGATCCACCTACGTCCACGTTGTGGCACCCACCTAAGGGTATCGCCACTCCCAAGTCACCGAGACGAGGGAATCCACTATCTTCCTCCGTTCGCCATCCTTGGCAAGGTGGAGCTTAAGCCTTGTACAACTTCGATCCTCCGGGCTTCCACAATGGTCTCGGCAAGCTCCGGGGCGATCTCTTCACTCTCCTATTGATACAAGGTGAGTGCAATCACCAAGAATGCACTTTCTCACGGCTCTCCCTACTCTAGAGTCTCCACTCACCCAGAGAGGACGCACACAAGCTTAACTCTAAGAGGAACTAGCCTATATCTTGAGGTGTGAAAGGATTACAAGAGTGTGAAAATGAGTATTCTAAGTCTTGGACACTTGGGGAATGTGTAGTGGTGCTCTAGTTGTTCAGCCTCTTCGAAATGACTGGTGGGAGGGGGTTAAATACTCAGCCCAACCGAATTAGCCGTTGGAAAAGTAGGCTGATTACTTTTTCTGTGTACATCGGATGATCCGATGACCCCCTTTTATGAGCATCGGTCTAATTTGATTAGCTGACGTCATTCTGTCAGAAATGACCGTTATTAGACCGATGCTTCACCTCCTTCATCATCGGAGGCTCCGATGAATAGATCTTCAATCTGGTTGAGCTGATAATTTGCTTCTGTTGTAATCGACCGATGTGCATCTGCCTTCAACATCGGATGATCCGGTGTTCAGTCCTTCAGAACACTTCAGAAAATTTGCTTACTGTTGTATTCATCCGATGTTCACTTGATACACATCGGATGATCCGGTGTGTACTTCATTCTGAGGTCTTCTTCTTCTGTTGAGTCCAAATCGACCGATGCAGTCATTCTTCAGATCACCGGATGATCCGGTGTATACAATTTTGTTTCCTTCGAGTTGAGTTGGACTGATCTTTTGGATTTTGGACTTGTGACCTCTTGAACACTTGTTTGTATGGCTCTTCTGATGGATATGAGGCTTCTTGTGTTGCCAATTTTGATAAGGTTGCGTCGTTGTACGAGTTCTTCATTTGTTTCCGATTAACCCCTTAGGTTAGTTCGTTGAGGGGTCTCCTTTTGCATCCAATGAGCAGTAGATGACATTTATGATTGATTGATAGACGTTTGATTCATTGTACATGAAACCTCGCATCCACAAACTCATTAGTAGTAAATAACGGTTGTCATTAATCACCGAAACCGTACCTCGTGGGGGCCTAGATGCTTTCACTTGTCCATGTCAAACTTCTTCAATATGTCTTGAGTGTACTTTGTTTGACTTATGAACGTGCCTTCCTTGAGTTGTTTGACTTGGAAACCTAAAAAGAACTTCAACTCCCCCATCATGGACATCTCAAATTTCTCTGTCATTATCTTAGAAAACTCATCACAAAACACTTTGTTAGTAGAACCAAATATGATGTCATCGACATATATTTGGCACACAAAGAGATCATCATTAAAGTGCTTTGTAAAGAGAGTATAATCAGCTTTCCCTATCTTAAAACCATTTTGGATCAAAAAGTCTCTAAGGCACTCATACCAAGCTCTAGGAGCTTCTTTGAGGCCATAGAGAGCCTTACGCAATTTGAGGACATGGTAGGGGAAGTCTTGGTCTTCAAAACCTGGCAGTTGCTCCATATAGACTTCCTCCTTGATTGGGCCATTTAGGAACGCACTCTTGACGTCCATTTGGTAGAGCTTAAAATCATGGTGAGTAGCAAAGGCAAGTAATATACGAATTGACTCTAGCCTAGCTACGGGAGCAAAGGTTTCATCGAAATTCAAACCTTCGACTTGTGAGTACCCCTTGGACACAAAGTCGTGCCTTGTTCCTTGTCACCACGCCATGCTCATCTTGCTTGTTGTGGAACACCCACTTGGTGCCCACAACGTTTGCTTCTGGACGCTTGACGAGCTCCCACACTTTGTTTCTCTCAAAGTTGTTGAGCTCCTCTTGCATGGCCACCACCCAATCCGGGTCTCTCAATGCGTCTTCAACCTTATGAGGCTCCAAAGAAGAGACAAAGAAGTAATGTTCACAAAAGTTTGCAACACGAGAACGAGTGGTTACCCCTTTTGTAATGTCTCCTAGGATGTTGTCAACGGAGTGATCCCGTTGAACACTTTGATGCACACGAGGATGTGGAGGTTGGACTCTTGAGTCATCATCATCATCCTCTTCTTCTTGGTCTCCCCCTTGATCTATGCATCCCCCTTGATCTTCGTCTTCTTGATCATGTTGAGGTGCAACTTGTCCATCTTCAACTTGGTCACGTGGGGGATGACTTGCATCATTTTGTGGTTGATCACTTGGGTTTTGAGGTTGTTCTTGTGGACTAACATCTCCAAGTGCCATCCTCCTAAGAGCTTCTTGTGGAGAGTCTTCTCGATCTAACACACTTTGATCAACTTGCTCCACTTGGGAGCCATTAGTTTCATCAAACACCACGTCGCGTGCTATTTCAACAATCCCGGAGGATTTGTTGAAGACACGGTAGGCGTGGGTGTTCGAATCATAACCAAGCAAGAAACCTTCATTGGACTTTGAAGCGAACTTCGAAGTCCTAGGCTTCTTGTTGAGAATATAGCATTTGCTCTCAAAGACACGAAAGTAAGAAACATTGGGTTTCTTACCAACTAGAAGCTCGTAGGGGGTCTTCTTGAAGAGGCGGTGGAGGTACAACCGGTTGACGGCGTGGCAAGCGGCGTTAACCGCTTCCGCCCAAAACCGGTCCGACGTCTTGTACTCATCAAGAATTGTCCTTGACATCTCAATGAGTGTCCTATTCTTCCGTTCCGCCACACCATTTTGTTGAGGGGAGTAGGGGGATGAAAATTCATGCTTAATGCCCTCGTCATTCAAGAATTCTTCCACTTGTGTGTTCTTGAACTCGGTGCCGTTGTCGCTTCTTATAGCCTTGGTTCTTAAGGTGAACTCGTTTTGAGCTCTCCTTAAGAACCTCTTGAGGACACCGTGAGTCTCACCCTTATCATGTAAGAAAAATACCCAAGTGAAACGAGAAAATTCATCAACAATAACAAGAGCATATTTGTTACCGCCAATGCTAATATAGGTTATTGGCCCGAAAAGGTCCATGTGTAGCAGTTCCAAAGGCCTTATCGTCGTCATGATGTTATTGGATGGGTGTTGAGCTCCTACTTGCTTCCCCTCTTGGCAAGCGCTACATGACCTATCTTTTTCAAACACAACATTCTTCAAGCCATAGATGTGATCTCCCTTAAGAAGCTTCTGTAAGTTCCTCATCCCACCATGGGCTAGCCTTCTATGCCAAATCCACCACATGTTGGTTTTCGCCATTAAGCATGTGTCAAGTTGAACTTTATCCGCGGCGAAATCCACGATATAAAGCTTTCCTCTGAGTACACCCTTAAAAGCTATTGAGTTATCCCTTCTTCTAAGGACGCTCACACCCTCCTTGGTAAAAACACAATTATAACCCTTGTCACATAGTTATGATATGAACAATAGGTTATAGTCTAGGGAATCAACATGCAAAATATGAGAAAGTGAATGTTGAGGGGAAATAATGATTTTACCGGAGCCAAAGATTTTCCCTCGGCTATTGTCCCCGAAGAAGATCCCTTCACTTGGATCATCATTTTGCTCATACTCCACGAACATTTTCCTCTCTTCGGTCATGTGGTTGGTGCATCCACTATCAAGCACCCATTTCGATCCACCGGAGGAGTATGCCTATAAAACAAGATTATGCCTTCCTTTTAGGTACCCAAGCAGAGTTGGGTCCATTGACGTTAGTGGTGAGGCACTTGGGCACCCACACGCAAGGCTTGGGGCTCTTGCAGAGTGGCCCAACATATCTAGCAAAGAATTTGCCATACTTGTTCCTCATTAGAACATAAGATGCATCAAAATAATGAAAGAGAGGGTGTGGTTCAGTTTTAGGCATTTAATTGCTAGTTGCTATGTTCTTCCCAATTTTAGTTGGGGATGTGCTTCCCTTGACAAAGACAAGCAAGTCTTTGCCACACTTGGAGGTTTTAGCATTTTGTTTTCCACGTCTAGTATAACCAAGACCATCCTTGACATATGGAGGTCTTGTGTTGGTGTATGCACTTCGTGCATAAGCCACCTTCTCTTTGTCAAAGATGGCACCCTTAGGTGCTTGTTTGCCTTGAGTCAACTTAAGCTCATCCTTTAATTTAAGGATCAAGTTTGAACATTTGCAAGTGGAGATTACTTTGGATGCAACCTTTGAGGAGGATGAGCTTTTGGAGGAAGAGACTACATTAGTCTTGAGGGACTCAACTTGAGTTTCAAGGATCTTTTTAACTTTTGCCAAGTTGCCAAGTTCGTCCTTGAGCCCAATGGTTGTCTCCTCAAGACTTGAGCAAATTTTCTTGCTTAGAGCAAGTTCATGCTCTAATGCCTTTCTCTTCTCTCTCTCAAGCTCAAGGAGCTCAATAAGCTCTAGACATCTCTCTTTTTCATGGATGAGCATGTCCTCTTGCTTATATATGAGCTCCTCCTTCTCAAAGATTTCATCAGAGAGTAATTTTATTCTACGCAAAGTGCTCTTACTTATATCCTTAAGCATGTGTTCGTTTTCACTGGCACTATCAAATTCATCATGAGAAGATATGGAGGAGGATGAGTGAGAAGTAACCTTTCTCCTTCCTTCTTTTGCCATGAGGCATGTTGGCTTGTAGTCGTCGAGGTTGGAGAATAGCTTGCTGAAAGTGCATCTAGGACTCCCTTGTGGGTTTTGGATGATTTATAACAAGCAATTGGGATCCTAACCTCTTTGTTGAGATGAATGCATGCCTATAATAGAAAAATAAGCAAAATACCAAAAAGAAGGGATGATGAGGAGCAAAGTGGAAATGAGCTCAAGGAAAAAGAGTAGTAGATTTTTGTGGAGTGTGTTAAGGAAACACATCCCAAGAGCTCAATCATAATTAAACACACACATTGCACAAAGTTACACAGGACCGGACTAGTCCGATCACAACCGGACTAGTCCGATAACCTTTCTGCACCAGATCGGACAAGTTCGATATTTGTCGGACTAGTCCGATATCTTTCTGACTAGAATCGGACTAGTCCTCCCTAGTGCGGACTAGTCCTCAAAACACTACACAAGTCACACAAAATCGGACAAGTCCGTTATCAACCGGACTAGTCCGATATTCTTTCTGATCCACTTCGGACAAGTCCGATATTCACACGGACTAGTCCGAAAAAACCCACTGATCTAAATCGGACAAGTCCTCCAAGTGCGGACTTGTCATCCAACACACTTAGGGTTTCACATGTCCGGACAAGTCCGATGCACATCGGACTAGTCCGGTGACCACCACAGACTAGTCCGAACTTTGTGAACCCTAACGGTAACTTTTAGAAACCCCATATAAATAGAGGTGCACGGCCCAATTTCATACTCTCTCGAATCCTAGCGCCGTCACACCTCCCAAGAGCCTCAAAAACGACATCTCTCCACGAAATTAAGTGCAACATCGATCAATTCCTTGAGGATTCACTCTAGATCATTAGAGAGACACTTGCAACACCACATTAAGCTCTTGATTTGATTCTCTAACACACTCCTGCGTTTCAATTGTAACTTTTGAGTGTGTTTTCGGTGGCATTGTGTTTTGTAATCTAAGGGAGCTCTCAACGTGTGAGAACGCCCATTGAATTTGGTTATTCACCCCTTTGTGATTAGTGGAAGAGGATTGGCCTTCGTGGCGATCCAACGAGGGTAGGGTTGGAGAAGACCCGGTCCTTTTGTGGACTCCTCAACGTGGACGTAGGTTGCCTTCGTGGTAGCCAAACCACGAGATAAATCGTTGTGTCTTGTTTTAGTGTTCATCATTCTAATTAATCAACTCAATCTAGGGTTTCATACACATTGTTCATCTTACGTTAAATTATTGAACATAAGACTTAATTGTGATATAATCCAGCATATAACTGTTAAACTGTTGTTTGATTCTATATTTCCGCTATACACATAAAAGAATCAAACCAATCAATCAAGTTTAATCAACTTAGTCCGCGAACACCGGACTAGTCCGCACTTTACCGGACTAGTCCGATATCTCTGGTATTGAACTGGTTGTTGAGTGTTGCAGGATTCGACAACTTTCAAAAAGGCCTATTCACCCCCCCTCTAGGCCTACATTCACTTGCTTCCCTTGGAGCTCCTTCCGATGGCTATAGTTGCCACCTTCTCCTCATCTTCGGAGGAGGACTCATCGTTAGAGTCCCATTCCTTGCCCAAGTGAGCATGACCGGAGGGCCTCTTCTTCTTGAGGAATTTCTTTTCTTAAGGCTTTCCCTCCTTCTTCTTTTTGCCCTCTTCATGTGGGCAATCCACAATAAAGTGTCTGTACTGGCCACAATTGTAGCAAGCTCTCTTTGTTTTGGGCCTTGCTTTTTTCCTTGCCCTTGCTTTCATTGTTGTACCCTCCTTTCCTTCTCCTCATCATCCTCTTGAATTTGTTGATGAAGAGGGCCTCTTCCTCATCGGTGTCGAGGCTCTCCTCATCACTTTCTTTTTGCTCTTTTGAGGAGGATGTTGCTTTGAGTGCCACATCCTTCATCTTCGAGGCGGTGAACCTTTGGAGGTCGTTGTAGAAGAGCGTCTCCTTCTCCATGATCTCGTGGTTGATGATCCTTCCTAGGACCTCCTCCGGGGTCATTTGAGCAAACCCCATGCTTTCTTGTATCATGGAGCAAAGAGAGACGTTTCTAGGCATGAATGCCCGAATCATCCTATTCACCACCTCATGGTCGGTCCTTTTGGTGCAGCCATAAGATCTACTCTTGTTGATGAGGAGCTTTAGCCAGTTGTACATCTCCTGGGGAGACTCACCATCCATAATGGCAAACCTCTTGGGCTCTCCTATGAGCTTAATCTTTGCCTCCTTCACGACTTGGTTGCCTTCATGAGCCGTCTTGAGAGTGTCCCAAATATCCTTGTCCACCTCAAGTCCATCTACCCGATTGAACTGTAACACCCTCATTTTCATGCATCATGCCCTACATACACTCATATACATGTTTAACATTAATCCACAACAAGAGGAACGAGTTTAAAATTGATTTGGAACAAAACTGCACTTAAAACGCAGGAAAGTGCGGACTAGTCCGGTTTCACTGCGGACTAGTCCGATTTCTCTCTGACTAAAAACGGACTTGTCTGTTTTTGCTGCGGATTAGTCCGATTTTTGGCTCTGGAAACTTTTGGACTTGTCCGATTTTGTGCGGACTAGTCCGATGCTCCAAGAATCCTTGAAAATTTGCTAAGTCCCTGGACTTTTCCGGACTAGTCCGGTGTTCTAGCGGACTTGTCCGTTTTCCTCTCTGTTCAAATTCGGACTTGTCCGATGTTTGCCAAACTTGTCCGATTTTCTCTCTAGACGACTTCGGACTAGTCCGGTCCTGTCTGGACTTGTCCGATATTTTGTGACTCCGAGTTGATCTTTTGTTTTACGACTTGTTTCTTGGGTTTCACATTAAGTGGGCCTAGGGACGTCGTGCCCAACTCTTTTAGAGCCCATGTGGGACTATAAACTGGCCTCTACTCATCCCAAACTCGAAATCCATCTAACCCTAGCCTCCACCTCTATATAAACAACCCCACCCCTTGGATTGACATCTATTTGCCACTTTTCCACCCACCCAAACCCTATTTCGTGGGGAGCCGCCATCAAGGAGGGAGGAGAAGAGCCCAAGCAAGAAGAAGAAGAGGAGGAAACGAAAAAGGATCGAGATCTCCACCGAGTTTCATCCTTCACCACCAATTCATCTCCAAGTTCATCACCAACCCTAGATCATCAAGATCCAAGTGCTACCTCCAAGTTTCTTGATTCATTGGAGTCCTAAACACCTAGTATACTTTCTATTCTATTTTCCTTACGAGAATTCAACCCCTAATCTACGAATTTACGTCGATCTAGAAAACCCTAATCTCCTGATCTCGTGAAGTGCGGACTTGTCTGGTCCCTAGCGGACTAGTCCGATCTTTCTGGTTAAATTGTGTTGAATTAATTCTAAAATTTGATCTAATCAACTCCAAACCTATATAAACTTGTTAAAGCTATTAGAACTAGTTGTGTGTATTAGATGGATTTGCGTTAGAGAGTGCCGCGGAGGATCTCCAGCACCAAGAGTTCGAAGGCTTTGATCCTGATCAACAGCAAGAGCAAGGCAAGTGTCCTTGAAGCATATTGATCCTGTTTTTAAAATAAATGTTTTGTTTGCAAAACTGCATGCTTGTGTCAAATTTGATGGGAACCCTATGATAGAAAGTTTACTAGCGTTGTTTGACCACCCTTGTCACCTGGGATATATGGTAGACAGTCGGGAAGGGCTTTTTACCTTTTTGCTTCGCTTAATCAACTGGGATGGAAAATAACTATACCATTCAATTTAATTATGCATGGATGAGATTATGGTTAACATGAACTGGTTAATATGACATGGTAATGGGTGATCTAAGCAAGCCTGGTATGTGGATGGGTTGGATGTTATGGTGGTTTGCTTGCTTTAGATCTAAGGACCGGCTCATGCGAGAATAAGCCAGGACTACAGTGCCACCACGAGGCCAAGTATGGGTGCGGAGTAGATGATTAATTAGGGTTTTGCTAGTGTTGTTTGGACCATTGTGGATGCTCAGGGAAGGGGTAGTCGGATTGGGTTTGTTGATGATTGGTGGGACTAGCCTGGGATCCGAGTGGCTCAAGAGGGGGCCCTTGGTTGAAGATGTGCTCTACGGGAGACATCGCCACCGGTGAAACCTCAGTGGGGTCTGAATAGGCTAGTAATCCCTTTGTAAAGGCTATTTTGTGATCTCTTGGCCACACACCAACGGAAGTGTGTAGTATGACCGACGGGTCATGGGCATAAGGGAGATTCTTAGTCGCCGAAAGGTGATGAAATCACGAACACGTGGGTAAAGAGGTACAAACTCTGCAGAGTGTTAAATAAAACTATCATGATAGTAGTGCTCCCGGTTATGAGCACCTGGACAACTTCCATGATTAGAGGGTATTTGGTATTGGTATGATATTTGGGATGGTTATGGAATAATTTCTGGTATTGAATATGGTTATTGGTAAATGGTGAAATCTGGAATTATGGATGAGGATGGTGAATTATGGACTGGTATTATGATATTACTTATGATTATGATGGGTTTACTTCACATACATATAATATATATATTGCTTTTCAAATGTTTTTAATGTACTTTTCAGCACTTTGCCATTATTATTGTCATCATTTGAATTAGCCACATGTCATACTTTTCACACTTGCTGAGTACGACATGTACTCACTCTTGCAATCACCCTTCCAACAGTTGCAGGTCAGGATTGGGAGTTTAATGGTGATAATGTGGAGTTCTAGGCCGTGTCTACCGTCAGCTTTGCTTGTGGTGTTGATTGGAGTTGCGCATACATACCCTATCGCTTATGTTGCTTAGTTGCTTAGTTTGCTTAATTAGTTTATTTCCGCTGCATTAGTTGAACTTGTCATTAATATTCATTAGAGCTTGTATTCGAGAATAATCTGGTTTGTGTAATAAAATTTGGTTAATTAATCTTGCTCTGTGGTAATTTTCTGTATATCGTTTGTGATTGCACTCGTGTATGTGTGATGAACATCCTGGACACACATATGCGATAGCTTGGTTCATTTTTCGGAACCGGACGTCACATGAACTCATCTCTTGAGAGAGATGAGATAATCACTACGGTCACTTGGGCATTGAGGTGAATAAGCACGGCTTGCTCCGGAGTGATGTCTTCCTCATTCTTTGGGATATGCACCCCGGTCAATATAATTTGCCACAATGAAGGGTTGAGTGACATGAGGTGGATCTTCATGTTGTGCTTCCACATTCCGTAGTCGGTTCCATCGAATTGGGGAGGCTTCCCCAATGGGATGGAGAGGTAGTTGTCGGAGTGTTTTTCCGGCAATTCTCCTGATACTACCGTTGGTAGCCCGCGGAGTTTGTAGTTCGGTATTGGGCGCGCAGAGATTCAAAATACGATGGCAAATAGACACAAGTATTTACGTGGTTCGGGCCGCCTGAGCGTAATACCCTACTCCACGGGGTGTGTAGTTGTTGTATTGAGCGTCTAAGAGCCCAAAGCTTCTAGCTTTGGGCCTTAGAGAGTCCGAGGGGAGAGAGAGAGTCTAGCCCTTTGTGTATCATCGACCAGCCCTTTTATAGTACAAGGACTGGTCGTTACACCGTTAGCCTGGCCCGACATGTGGCCCTGGCGGTTACTGATGCTTAATACACAATTAATGAGGTTAATTACCCTTAATAGCGTGGTAACGGGCCTTGATAGTGTCGTTACTGGTATTAAGGGCCTTCTGATCGTGTGTCATTAATATGGTATTAATGACACTTAATAGGGTCTTGAAGTCTTTGATTGCCCCTTGAAGGTCCGAGCCGTTGGGGGTTCACCAGTCTGATTGCTGAGGTTGAAGGTCCAGCGGTTGGACACGTGGCAGCTTCGGAGCTTTCCGTCTGGGACGGGTAGGTCCGGTGTAGATGTACACTTGTCGGTACCGGAGCTTCCCTCTGTCGGGGGTTAGGTTCGTGGGTGCCGCACAGGTGTCTAGCCCGGAGCTATCCCATGTGTGGGATGTAGGTCCGGTTGTAGTATACACGTGGCAGCACCGAGACTAACCATAGATGGGAGGCAGGTCGGATCTCTGAGATCCATGCATCAGAGCTAGCTTGAGGATTTGAGTCTTGCATGCTGGGTTGCTCGGAGCTTCCTACAGCACCTACGACCCTTGATGAACGCCATGGTAACAGGGCCATCGAGACTGCCAGCTTCAAGGTGCTGGTCTCGCCCCCTTCGCTCAGTTCGGTAGGATGAGCTCTAGGTTTAGACAACCTCCGGACGAAGGTTCTGTCGGGGGCCGGAGCCCCGGTTGAAGCTTTCGTTGAGAGTTCGTCAGCTTCAGCGTTGTTGAGACGCTGGACATGGCAAAGATCTAGGACGTCGAAGTCCTTCTGAAGCTTCTGGACCTCAAGTAGGTATGCAACTAGTTAAGGGTTGTTGCAGCAACATTCACCTTTGACTTGTTTTACAACAACTTGTGAATCACCCTTTACCAACAGCTGCTTGACACCATACGATAGTGCCACCTTGAGTCCATAAATTAGTGCTTCATACTCCGCCATGTTGTTGGTCGCCTTGAAGTCAAGGTGTACCATGTATTTAACCTTCTCCCCAGTCGAAGCGAGGAGAAGGACTCCAGCTCTGACTCCTTGCTTCTGCACGGAGCCGTCAAAGTAGAGAGTACAGTGAGGCTCAGTGAAGACCAGAACCTTGGGTTCTGACTTCTGCCCACTGGGGCCCCCAGGATTTGATTGTGATGCCCGGTTCCCAAAAATGAACCAAGCTAACGCATATGTGTGCCCAGGATGTTCAACACACATACACGAGTGCAATCATGAAAGAGTATACAGAAAATTACCACAGAACAAGATTAATTAACCAAATTTTTATTACACAAACCACATTATCCTCGAATACAAGCTCTAATGAATATTTATGACCAGTTCAACTAATGCAGCGGAAATAAACTAATTAAGCAAACTAAGCAACTAAGCAACATAAGCGATAGGGTATATATATATGTGCAGCTCCAATCAATACCACAGGCAAAGTTGACGGTAGACACGGCCTAGAACTCCACATTATCGCCAATAAACTCACAATCCTGACCTGCAACTGTTGGGGGGGGGGGGATTGCAAGAGTGAGTACATGTCGTACTCATCAAGTGTAGAAAGTATGACATGTGGCTGATTCAAATGATGGCAATAATAATGGCAAATTGCTGATAAGTACATTAAAACATTTAGAAAGCAATATATCATATGTATGTGAAGTAAACCCATCATAAACCATAATTAAAATCATAGTACCAGTCCATATTCCATATCCATCATCAATAATTCCAGATTTCACCATTGCTAAAAACCATATTCAATACCAGAAAGTAATCCATAACCATAATGATGACCATAACCATCCCAAATACCATCCCAATACCAAATTCCTTCTAATCATGGAAGTTGTCCAGGTGCTCATAACCGGAAGCGCAGCTATCATGATAGTTTTATTTAACTCTGCAGAGTTTGTACCTCTTTATCCACGTGTTCGTGATTTCATCACCTTTCGATGACTAAGAATCTCCCTTATGCCCATGACCCGTCGGTCATATTACACACTGCCGTTGGTGTGTGGCCAAGAGATCACAAAATAGGCTTTATGTAACACCCTCATTTTCATGCGTCATGCCTTGTATACATTCATATACATGTTTAACATTAATCCACATCAAGAGGAGCGAGTTTAAAATTGATTTGGAACAAAACCGCACTTAAAACGCAGGAAAGTGCGGACTAGTCCGTTTTTGCTGAGGACTAGTCCGATTTCTCTCGGACTAAAAACGGACTTATCTGTTTTTGCTGCGGATTAGTCCGATTTTTGGCACTGAAAACTTTCAGACTTGTTCGATTTTGAGCGGACTAGTCTGATGCTCCATGAATCCTTGAAAATTCGCTGAGTCCTTGGACTTTTCCGCACTAGGCCGGTGTTCCAGCGGACTTGTCCGTTTGCCTCTCTGTTCAAAGTCGGACTTGTCCGATGTTTGGCCAGACTTGTCCGATTTTCTCTCTGGACGACTTCGGACTAGTCCGGTCCTGTCCGGACTTGTCCAATATTTCACAATTTTGAGTTGATCTTTTGTTTTACGACTTGTTTCTTGGGTTTCACGTTAGGTGGGCCTAGGGACGTCGTGTCTAACTCTTTTAGAGCCCATGTGGGACTCTAAACCGGCCTCTACTCATCCCAAACTCGAAATCCATCTAACCCTAGCCTCCACCTCTATATAAACAACCCCACCCTTGGATTAACATCTATTTGCCACTTTTCCACCCACCCAAACCCTAGTTCGTGGAGAGCCACCATCAAGGAGGGAGGAGAAGATCCCAAGCAAGAAGAAGAAGAGGAGGAAACAAAAGAGGATCAAGATCTCCACCAAGTTTCGTCCTTCACCACCAATTCATCCCCAAGTTCATCACCAACCCTAGATCATCAAGATCCAAGTGCTACCTCCAAGTTTCTTGATTCATTGGAGTCCTAAACACCTGGTATACCTTCTATTCTCTTTTCCTTACGCGAATTCAACCCCTAATCTCCGAATTTACGTCGATCTAGAAAACCCTAATCTGCTGATCTCGCAAAGTGCGGACTTGTCCGGTCCCTAGCGGACTAGTCCGATCTTCCTGGTTAAATTGTATTGGATTAATTCTAAAATTTGATCTAATCGAATCCAAACCTGTATAAACTTGTTAAAAGCTATTAGAACTAGTTAGTGATCATTAAAAGCAATTTAGTAACAAGTTCTACCTTGCATTTGCATAAATCATGCATGTCATGTCATATTGAGTAATATTTGTGCACTCTTTGATTGTGTTTCTTGTCTTGTATGTTTATTGTGTGGATTAGACGGATTTGCGCTAGAGAGTGCCGCGGAGGATCTACAGCACCAAGAGTTTGAAGGCTTTGACCCTAATCAACAGCAAGAGCAAGGCAAGTGTCCTTGAAGCATATTGATCCTGTTTTTTTTAATAAATGTTTTGTTTGCAAAACTGCATGCTGTGTCAATTTGATGGGAATCCTATGGTTGGAAGTTTACTGGAATTGTTAAACCACCCTTGTCACCTGGAATATATGGTAGAGAGTCGGGAAGGGTTTTTACCTTTTTGCTTCGCTTAATTAATTGGGATGGAAAAACAACACTACACATTTAATTATGTATTAATGATATTCTGGTAAATGTGAACTGGTCAATACGGTATGGTAATGGGTGATCTAAGCAAGCCTGGTATGCGGATGGGTTGGATGTTATGGTGGTTTGCTTGCTTTAGATCTAAGGACCGGTTCATGTGAGAATAAGCCAGGACTACAGTGCCACCACGAGGCCAAGTATGGGTGCGGCGTAGCTGATTAATTAGGGCTTTGCTAGTACTGTTTGGACCATTGTGGATGCTCGGGGAAGGGTTAGTCGGATTGGGTTTGTTGATGATTGGCGGGACTGCCCTGGGATCCGAATGGCTCAAGAGGGGGACCTTGGTTGAAGATGTGCACATCTTCAACCAATCCGAGGCCTTGGTTGCGATGTCTCCCACAGAGCACATCTTCAACCAAGGCCCCCCTCTTGAGCCATTCGGATCCCAGGGTAGTCCCACCAATCATCGACAAACCCAATCCGACTACCCCTTCCCCGAGCATCCACAATGGTCCAAACAGCACTAGCCAAGCCCTAATTAATCAGCTACGCCGCACCCATACTTGGCCTCGTGGTGGCACTGTAGTCCTGGCTTATTCTCGCATGAACCGATCCTTAGATCTAAAGCAAGCAAACCACCATAACATCTAACCCATCCACATACCAGGCTTGCTTAGATCACCCATTACCATACCGTATTGACCAGTTCACATTAACCAGAATATCATTAATACATAATTAAATGTGTAGTGTTGTTTTCCATCCCAAATAATTAAGCGAAGCAAAAAGGTAAAAGCTCTTCCCGACTCTCTACCATATATTCCAGGTGACAAGGGTGGTTTAGCAAATCTAGTAAACTTCCTACCATAGGATTCCCATCAAATTGACACAGCATGCAGTTTTGCAAACAAAACATTTATTTTAAAAACAGGATCAATATGCTTCAAGGACACTTGCCTTGCCCTTGCTGTTGATTAGGGTCAAAGCCTTCAAACTCTTGGTGTTGTAGATCCTTCGCGACACTCTCTAGCGCAAAACCGTCTAATCCACACAATAAACATACAAGACAAGAAACACAATCAAAGAGTGCACAAATATTACTCAATATGTCATGACAGGCATGATTAATGCAAATGCAAGGTAGAACTTGTTAATAGATTGCTTTTAATGATCACTAACTAGTTCTAATAGCTTTTAACAAGTTTATACAAGTTTGGATTTGATTAGATCAAATTTTAGAATTAATTCATAACAATTTAACCAGAAAGATCGGACTAGTCCGCTAGGGACCGGACAAGTCCGCACTCTACGAGATCAGCAGATTAGGGTTTTCTAGATCGACGTGAATTTGGAGATTAGGGGTTGAATTCACGTAAGGAAAAGAGAATAGAAGGTATATCAGGTGTTTAGGACTCCAATGAATCAAGAAACTTGGAGGTAGCACTTGTATCTTGATGATCTAGGGTTGGTGATGAACTTGGAGATGAATTGGTGGTGAAGGACGAAACTTGGTGGAGATCTTGATCCCCTTTCGTTTCCTCCTCTTCTTCTTCTTGCTTGGGCTCTTCTCCTCCCTCCTTGATGGCAGCTCCCCACGAACTAGGGTTTGGGTGGGTGGAAAAGTGGCAAATAGATGTCAATCCAAAGGGTGGGGCTGTTTATATAGAGGTGGAGGCTAGGGTTAGATGGATTTCGAGTTTTGGGATGAGTAGAGGCCGGTTTAGGGTCCCACATGGGCTCTAAAAGAGTTAGGCACGACGTACCTAGGCCCACTTAACATGAAACCCAAGAAACAAGTCGTAAAACAAAAGATCAATTCGGAGTCGCGAAATATCGGACAAGCCTGGACAGGACCGGACTAGTCCGAAGTCGTCCAGAGAGAAAATCGGACAAGTCTGGCCAAACATCGGACAAGTCTGAATTTGAACAGAGAGGAAAAGGGACAAGTCCGCTGTAACACCAGACTAGTCCGGAAAAGTCCAAGGACTTAGCAAATTTTTCAAGGATTCATGGAGCATCGGACTAGTCCGCACAAAATCGGACAAGTCCGAAGATTTCCAGTGCCAAAAATAGGACTAGTCCGCAGCAAAAACGGACTAGTACGCACTTTCCTACGTTTTAAGTGCGATTTTGTTCCAAATCAATTTTAAACTTGTTCCTCTTTATGTGGATTAATGTTAAACATGTATATGGATGTATGCAAGGTATGATGCATGAAAATGAGGGTGTTACATTGATGGAGAGGGGGTCCATTCCGCCATAAAGTCCGTCAATGCTTGACTCTTGATCTCTTGTCTTGGGACGAATTCAAGGTCAAACTCGGCTAATTCCGCTACCCACTTTGCAATGTTCCTAGTGGAATTGGGGTTACGCAAGATTGCACGTAGTGGATAAGAGGTTACCACTGAAATCTTGTGAGATTGGAAATAGTGTCGGAGCTTCCTAGAGGCAATAAGAACTGCGTAGAGCAGCTTATGCACCTCAAGGTACCGAGTCTTGGTGTCATGGAGTACTTCGCTGATGAAGTACACTGGGCGTTGGACCGTCCGGACCCTCCCGAAGGGGCCCGGAGCTTCCTCCTCATCTACCCAGACCCTCCCGGAGGGGTCCAGACCTTGTTCGGGGACCTCCGGGTTCCGTTTGGAGGAACCCGGAGCTTCTTCTAAAGTGACTCGGACCTTCTCGCAGGGGTCCGGATCTTGTTGTTCAGTAACAGTGACTCCTTCATTTGAAGGAGATGGATCCTTCGGCATCTCGCCTTGAGTATCAGGGCCTGGGAGCTGGGACCCAGACTCGACTTCAGGTAGCTCCGGACCCTCCTGTAGGGGTCTGGATTCCTAAACTATAGATGGTTCTGGTCTTTCTGCAACCAAGACCATGCTGACAACTTCGTCAGTTGCCGAAATGTAAAGCAGTAGTGGCTCACCAGGGTTCGGAGCTACCAAGGTTGGTAGGATAGTGAGGAGCTGAAGCAGCTCCTGGAACGCCTTTTCAGCTTCTTCAGACCATTAGAATGGTTCGGACTTCCTCAATAGCTTGAAGAAGGGTAGCGCTCGTTCCGCCAGTCTTGAGATGAACCGGCTAAGGGCAGCTAGACATCCAGTCAGCTTATGGACGTCCTTGATGCGGGTTGGTGGTCGCATATCTTCTATAGCTTTTATCTTCACCGGATTTGCTTCTATTCCTCGGTGATTCACCAAGAGACCAAGAAGTTTTCCAGAGATAACCCCGAAGACACACTTGTCCGGGTTAAGCTTCGTGCGAGTGACTCGCAACTTGTCGAAGACAGCTTGCAAGGTGTCAAGGAATGACTCCTTATTCTTAATCTTGACGATGATGTCATCGACATACACTTCCACTACGTCTCTGATGAGCTCTCCAAAAGTTTTGTACGTAGCTCGTACAAATGTTAAATCAGCATTCTTCACACCAAATGGCATGGAAGTATAACAATATAATCCATCTACTGTGATGAAGGAGGTATGCTCTTCATCTTCCCTAGACATTTTGATTTGATGGTACCCAGAATATGCGTCTAGGAAACACAATAATTCACACCTGGAGGTGGAATCCACTATCTGATCTAGTCTAGGTAGTGGGAAAGGATCTTTTGGACATGCCTTATTCAGTGTAGTGTAGTCGATACACATTCGAAGCTTCCCGCCGGCCTTGGGTACAAAGACTGGGTTTGCCAGCCATTTTGGGTGGAAGACTTCTCGGATGAATCCATCTTCGAGCAACTTCTTCACTTCTTGTCGTATGAAGTTCTGTCGCTCTACTGATTGCTTCTGAGGCTTTTGATGTACAGGCCAAGCATCAGGATAGATCTTCAGATTATGCTTGATCACTTCCCTAGGGATCCCAGACATTTGTGACGGTTGCCAAGCAAACACGTCGGCGTTAGCCCGGAGGAAAGTGATGAGCACGAGTTCCTATTTGTCATTCAGACCTCCCGATATACGAGTGGTCTGAGCGGCGTCGGAACCGGTTTGGACGACTTTGACGGGAATGTCGGTGTCGCCGCTTGGTTGCACGCGAGGTGCGGAGGTTGAGCCTCGATGACGAATGCTCGGGGGGTTTCGGAGCTTGCTCCTTTCCGGATTCTTCTTCCTGCGCTGTCACTCCGGCGGTGCGATCTCCACGGATCCGGAGAACACCAGCTGGTGTTGGCATCTTCAACACCAAGTAGCCATAATGAGCAGCAGCCATGAACTTGTATAAGGCTGGCCTACCCAGAATGGCGTTGAAGGGTAAGTTGATATGCGCCACGTCGAATACCAACTTCTCAGTGCGGTAATTCTCTCGGGTCCTGAAGGTCACCGGAAGAGTAATTGCCCCCGGACCTACTCTGGAGAAATGTCAGGAGGGGCGAAGGTCCGAAGGTCGGAGCTGGAGCTTGAGGAAAGCTTCGAAGCTTATGAGGTTCAACCCCGAACCTCCGTCCACCATTACATGGTGGAGTTGGATGTTGTTGATGGTCGGAGATACCATCAATGGGAGTTGGCCAGCTAAAATCATATTCTGAGGGCAGTATGATGCATCGAAAGTGATGGCAGTATCCATCCACTTCCGGTGCGACTCTGCCCTAGTGGTGGGAGCTACTGAGGCAATGTCCCGCTGTATGGTCTTGAGTACACGGCGGGATGTGATGTCCCACGAACCACCAAAGATGGTGTTCATGGTTTTCCGACGTTCATTGTCGGAGACGTCGGAGTCGTCGTCGACGGAGGTGTAAACAACCTTCAAGACCTTTTTAGGGTCCTGAAAGCCTAACTCCTCTTCAGCCGGAGCTTCGTCGACTTTCTGATTTCCTTCCCTTTGACAGAAAGGAACTTCTTCCTGGCGCTTGTTGTAGCGCTCGACAAGGTTCTGGACCTCTCGCCAGTCTTCCAGGTTGTGGCTGTTTGACTTATGTATATGACACCACATCTTGGAGCTGCCACTGTCTTCAGATGACGGTCGAGGTCGTTTCTCAGGACGTGGCCGCCGGCCACCCGGGGCTGCAGCAGCTGCAGCAGTAGGTGTGTCGGCCGACAGCTTTTTCTTACCGTTGGACTTTTTCTCCTTTTTGCCACTCCCGTAGGTAGTGGCTTCACTCTTGGAGGATTTTTTATTATCCCCCAGAGGTGGTTGGGAGTGCATTTCATGGCCCTCTGCAGCTTTGGTACATTTGTCTGCCAAGCTGAAGAGCTCTGTGACGCTGGTGATCACCTTGGTCGCCAGCTTCTCCACCATCTTCTTATCTCGTACGCCCTGTCTAAATGCCACAATAACAGAGGCGCTAGAGATAGAAGGAATAGTATTTCGTACCTGGGAGAACCTCTAGATGAAGGATCACAGGGATTCTCCCCCCTTCTGCTTGACAGCAAAAAGGTCCAGTTCGGTGCCTGGTCGGGTGTATGAACTCCCAAAATTGGCGGTGAATTGTTGGCACAGTTCTGCCCAACCGTTGATGGAGTCGGGCAGAAGGCTCATGAACCAAGACCTGGCGGTCCCAATCAAAGCCACGGGGAAGTAGTTGGCCATTATGGCCCCGTTGTCTCCGGTCGCAAGGATTGCGGTGGAGTAAATCTGGAGAAACTCAGCGGGATTGACAGTCCCGTCAAATTTCTCCGGCACATGAGGCCGGAACTTTTGTGACCATCTGACCATGCGTAGGTGCATGGCCAGAACAGAACAGCCTCCTCCTACTCCCTCTGGAGCAAGACTGTCTCGAGCCTCTCGCCTTTCGCGGGCACGCTCGATATGGACGCGACCGTTCTGTTGACGGTAATGGCGATCAAGCTCCGCCCGGAGGTCGTGAGTTGAAAGCCTGGTTACCGTATGGGTGCGTCGCGCCCCGGAAGGCAGCGATGTCACTTGTTGAGACGCATCACGCCTCCTATGTTGGGAAGCGTGTGAACCAAGTATGCCCGGCACAGTCCGATGTTGCGATGGGGCCCGCCCCGAGGGGGGAGGACCTTGGTTGCTGATGCGATTGGCTGCTGCTGCAACCAAATGTTCCACATCAACCCTCCACTGCTCCATTGCACTCTGGGATGCACCTAGAGGTGGTGGGCGTTGGAGAAGAGCACGCGCTGCATGGAGCGCGTGTTCAGAGTTGTTGTTAGCCGATGCCATGACCGAAGCAAATGCCCCGTCCCGCTGTCCAACTTGATTTGCCAGTGCGGACGGTGGCGGCGGAGGCATGACTCCTGCTGGAGCCGCAGCACCAGCCAGTTGCTGCACATTGGAGGGATTGTCTCCAGCAGGTTGCGCTGCAGGGTTGCTGTTAGACGATCCAGCAGCAGAGTTCACCATCTTCGAATCTCGGGCACGCCACCTTCCTGGCGCACCAATTATCGGAGTGTTTTTCCGACAATTCTCCTGATACTACCGTTGGTAGCCCGCGGAGTTTGTAGTTCGGTATTGGGCGCGCAGAGATTCAAAAGACGATGGCATATAGACACAAGGATTTACGTGGTTCGGGCCGCTTGAGCATAATACCCTACTCCACGGGGTGTGTAGTTGTTGTATTGATCGTCTAAGAGTCCAGAGCTTCTAGCTTCGAGCCTTAGAGAGTCCGAGAGGAGAGAGAGAGTCTAGCCCTTTGTGTATCGTCGACCAGTCCTTTTATAGTACAAGGGCTGGTGTTACACCGTTAGCCTGGCCCGTCATGTGGCCCTGGCGGTTACTGATTCTTAATACATAATTAATGAGGTTAATTACATTTAATAGCATGGTAACGGGCCTTGACAGTGCCGTTACTGGTATTAAGGGCCTTCCGGTAGTGTGTCATTAATATGGTATTAATGACACTTAATCGGGTCTTGAAGTCTTTGATTGCCCCTTGAAGGTCCGAGCCGTTGAGGGTTCACCAGTCTGATTGCTGGGGTTGAAGGTCCAGCGGTTGGACACGTAGCAGCTTCGGAGCTTTCCGTCTGGGACGGGTAGGTCCGTTGTAGATGTACACGTGTCGGTACCGGAGCTTCCCTCTGTCGGGGGTTAGGTCCGGGGGTGCCGCACAGGTGTTTAGCCTGGAGCTATCCCATGTGTGGGATGTAGGTCCAGTTGCAGTATACACGTGGCAGCACCGGGACTAACCATAGATGGGAGGCAGGTCTGGTCCCGTATGACACGTGGGGCCTTCGCAGGTCTTCAACTCAGACAGGTGAAGTTCATTTGGTCTTTTTGTAGTCCCAAGGGGTATACGGTACACAGGGTACCGACAGTAGTGGTTGTTGGAGACAAGGCGTTCATAGTTGTAGTCTTGTTGGTTGTAGTGGGTCGTGCCACCTGTTGTAGAGGTTGAGGAGTCGACCTTTGGAATCCTCAACTTTTCTCGAAGTTTCGCCTTGAGCTAGTGAATCTCTTCGTCATCTGTTGGTTTGTCTTGGTAGACAACCATCTCCTCATGGGTTGCTTGGACCTCGTTGGTCGAGACTTCGTCATTCCCCATTCCGGCCATCTCCTCTCCGAGTTGTTAGACTCTTTGTGGAGAGTCCTGCTCTGATACCAATTGAAAGTTGCCTAGAGAGGGGTGAATAGGCTAATCGACCTGAAATGACTTAATAAAACAAAATCAGTACCAAAGGGGACGGACTAGTCCGGTCCAGGGCGGACTAGTCCGGTCCATCTGCAGGAAACCCTATAAAGGGTTTCTAACAAGTTTTAGTTAGATTCTCGTGATGTGAAATGTGTTAGGATGATTCAGTGAACCTTAACAAGTTATAGAGCAAGTATGAAGCTAAGGATCACAGAGAAATGAAAACGATGAATGAAAAACGGTAAAGTTAACCCTAGAAGCAATGTGCGATAAATGAAAGCGAAGTACACAAGGGGCACACGGATTTTATCCCGAGGTTCGATCCCAGACAGGAATCTTCGTCCCCGTTGAGGAGTCCATGGAGGACCGGGTTCAACAACCCTTCCCTCACCGAGTTTGCCACAAGGGCCAAACTGATTCTCCACTATCACAAGGGTGAATACAAGATTCGTTGAGGCTTCTCACAATCTGAGGCTCCCACCACAAATATAATCACAAATCACAAAGAACAACTCAAGCCACAGATCACAAAGATTCAATAAGTGCAAGAGATCAAACTGAGAGCCAAAGAGCAGTGTTCTTCCTCTTCTTCACCTCACCAAACCCTAATCCACACAAGAATTAGTTTTTTTAGGAAAAGTAGGCAAGAGAGAGGCTTTAGAAGGATCAAAGTTTGTTGTGGCGGCACTAGGGTTTCATAATTAGTTCAAATGAACTCGGGGTCCTCTATTTATAGAGGACCCAAGCCCATACTGCTAGCCTCAGCAGACGGGCGGACTAGTCCGGCCTATGGCCCGGACTAGCCCGACCTTTGGGACCACTGACGTCCCTGACACCTCCCACACTGCGTGGCAATCGTCACGCTACCCGCCAAAATCAAATTCAAACGGTCACTTCATAACAGACTAGTTCGGTCCAAACCAGACTAGTTCGATCTCACACAGAACCTTTTGTTCCGTGTGAAAACGGACTAGTCCGGCCACAAGGGCGGACTAGTCCGGCCTTCCAGACTTAGTCGCTAAAGCACCCAGCTCTCACAAACCCGGACTAGTCCGCACCCACAATGGACTAGTCTGATCTCAGTTAGGACCTCTTGGTCCGGACTAAAATGGAAAAGTCCGAGGTTTGGGGACTTAGTCCCGAAAACCCACTCCATGACTACCCGGACTAGTCCGTCCCACTACGGACTAGTCCGAAGTCAGTCAGAACCTCCTGGTCCGCCTGAAAATGGACTAGGCGGGCAAGGAGCGGACTAGTTCGGCCACCCACACGGACTAGTCCGGCCTCTCCTGCCAGACTACTCTAGCACTCTTCTCTCAATGGGTTTTGATCTCTAAACCGCTTTGAACTCCCAACTTGATCTCAATGCACTTTACGCACACACCCTCATACATATACGGCTAGTCTAAACTCGATACGCTAGAAACTCTAGTTTCTACTTTTCGAGTCGGCACCGCCGTTTCCATCCTTTTCCTTTTTAAGGGTTTGTGATTCCACTTGAATCCACACCAGTGCTTAAGATCACTGAGCTCATTAGTTACTTAATTGTTGTCATCAATTATCCAAAATCCACAGAGATCCTAGATGCACTTTCACGGCCATCGGGCGAGCGCCGGGAGAGGGGCGTTGCTGTGGCGAGAGACGTCGCTGGAGCGGCTCCTAGCCATGGAGCGGATGGGATCGGAAGATGGAGCGGAAGAAGAGAGTGTTGTGGAGGATGGATCAGAAGAAGAGAGCTCAGGAGAGAAATATGGCGAGGAAAGAAAGAATCGGGTGAGTCCAGGGTGTCGGGAAGGTTCCAGAATGTGAGAGAAGGACATGGAAAGAGAGAAGAAAAAGGGGAAAAAGGAAAAATAGAAAAAAATAAGATTGTAAATTAAAGAGAGAAAAAAATAAAAATGTACTGTATTTTTCTATATAGTAACACAAGAAAATTATAATTAGCTATATGATAAAATAAAAAAAGTTGGAATAAGATGATATAATATAGATGTTAGTTGATATAGAGGTTCCATATAGAGGTGAACGAGTGCAGAGAAGAGAACTGTAAAGATGATAATATTTTAGAGGTGACTGTAAAGGAGAAGAATATTCCTTTTTAGAGGTGAATTTTAGAGGTGGACGAGTGCAAACGGTCTAAAAGATTCTCAGATTTAGACTGCTAGCACTCATCAACCTCTATATCTTACCTCTATACCATTTTTTACACTCATCTCTAAAAGATTCTCTGTTTTACAGTTTATTCCCCCTCACTCGTTCACCTCTAAATGAGACCTCTATATCAACTACCATCTATTTTATATTATATCAAATAACTACTTCTTCTTTTCCATTTTATCTATTTCATATTTCTCCCTATTATTTTGTTTTCCATCTCTTTATTTTCATTTCCCCTTTATTTATTTCCCTCCTATTTTATATATTTTGCCCTCTTTTCATTTTCTCTTTTTTTTTCTCTCCTTTATTTCTCTTCACCCGCCCTTCCTTCCAGAACATACCGGGGATCCCGCCCTTCCTCTCCCCATAGTAGAACATTACCGGAAAATCTCTCCTGCTCCCTATAGTTCCTCTCCCGATACTTTCTTCTTAGCTGCCCTTCCTCTCCCCATCGGCAAAATCGATCGCCTCCTCCCCCACAGATCCCGGCGCCCCCACCACACAACGCTCCTCTTCCCCACATGGACGAGTGTCGCAGCCTCATGGAGTTCGTCCGCGCCTGCGAGCAGCATCACCGTGGTCCTGCTTCTTTCCCTCCTCGAACTCGGCGGCGTCGATCTAGGTCCCGCGCTCGGTGCTGTTCTCGGTGTGGTTGGTGGGCAGATCCGTCGCAAGAGGTCATGGCGGGCAGATCTCATCTCGTCGTCTTCATCCTCGGATCCTACCGTCTTCGTCGATCCAGCCTTTTCGGCGACCTTGTCCTCCCCGCCTCCGGCGTCCCCGCGCCAAGCGCCGCCGCACGCAGTTCCGCCGAGCGCGCGAACCTCCCACCGAGCGCGCGAATGAACTCACTGATCCGAGCTGGCATTTGAAGGTGGCTACAGAAGAGCGCTTGGTTTGAAGGTCTCCTGTAGCAACCTCGATTATAACGGGCGCTTTACTGATGCCGTTGCGGACGCGTGGACTGTTAATAAGCGGATAGCGGGCCGTTTACAGGCCCTGCTGCAAACGGTCTTACAGTTTCGTTTCCCACAGTCATGGGACTCTATATGAATCTCTATATCAACTATCATCTATTTTATATTATATCATACAACTACCTTTTATTTTCTATTGCCTTATATTTCATCTTTATTCCTATTATTTTTTTTTTCATCTTTTTATTTTCTTTTTCCCCTTTTATTTATTTTCTCTTATTTTCTATATTTTTTCTCTTTCTCTTTTTCTCTCTCTTAATTCACTCTCGTTATTTCTCCCTCCCGTTATTTCCCCTCCCAGTCTCCCATGTTCTAGAACATTCCCGCCATATATTTTTCTTCCCCAGTCCCTTCTCTCCTCTCCGATTCCTCTTCCTCGGTCCTTTCTCTGTCTCCCGATCGTGATTCGTCTTCCTCGGTCCCTTCTCTCATCTCCGCCTCCAACCTGGCCACAGAACCTCGACCATGGGCGGTGTCGACGCCCTAACGGCGGCATCGAGAGATTACCGGCCACAGGTCCTCTACGGCGCCGGCGACTCCTTTCGCTCCCCTCTCTGCGACCAGATCCGGGTCCACAACTCCTCGACGACGGCGGCCGAGACGACGACGCCTCCTCTCGTCCTCCTTGTCACTTCCCACTTGTTGCCGCCGCCTCTCATCCTCATGGGCGGTCAGATCCAACTCGATAGCGGCCTCAGCTCCTCCACAACGGTGGCCAAGCCGGCGACGCCTCGTCCCCCATGCTCGTTGCCTCACCGTCGCCCTCCCCAAGCGCACGAAGGAAACCGTCGTGATGCTTCTCTCTCTTCGTAGCGATGGCAACATTAACCGCTATATGTGACGCACTACTGTAAAAATCGCCATATGGCATTCCCCGTAAAACGACCGCTGCGTCGTGTCCCGAGACCGCTAAAAAGGTAGAATGCGATAGCGGACCGTATACCATCCCCCACTGCGAACTGTGAGTGACACCACTCGAATCCAAGTTGTACCGTTACCAGCTCAAGTAACAGAATACATAAGGGCATTTCAATCAATAGCAAGAAAGCAACAAGACAATACGGCATACTCCCTCCGGAATTTCAGACAGCACAATTGACTTTGACATGAATAAACAGTAAAGAGGTGGCAACTGCTACTCCCTCCTGAATTTAATTCAGTTTTGAGCTAATAAAATTGTCCATACTACATCAATTTTATTAGTTCAAAGCTGCACTAAATACAGGCAGGAGCAGTAGATAACATCAGCACATAACGGAGAGGTCAGAGGAAATGACAACTTGGAGAGCATACCGGCAAAATCAACAGACAGCAATACGCTCGTGCATACATGATGAAGCAAGAACTGTCTGACAATCCATAATCAAGCCAGATTGCATTTTGAACAAGGAATAGAGGGATGTACCAAGGACAAGACGTATTAGGAAAGTACAATGTATGCAAACACTACACAATACGAATTCATGAAAAGCGAGCAGAACAAAACATGGTGAACTGATCATCAGAAAGAATTATATAATACAGAGCAAAGAGAATGCAAATCATAAGTCAAAAACCTAGTTCAAAAAGAAACTCACTCACTATTATTTCATCTGCGTTCTTTTAACAGGTGGAACTCCCAAAACCATACAGAACAATAGATGCAAGAATGCATCAGACTGTATTGTGATAACTGATAAATGATAATAAAAACAAGCTTTATGAAAGGCAAGATGTTTCAAGTTTCATGAGATGGTACTTCAAGATTAAACTCCCTTTAAAAGCAGATGTCAATTTTATGAACAGATGACAAATTACACAAGTTAAAACATTATAATGTCTCTGCCTCTATCTCGGAAACTGTAAAGAAGACTGCATTCATACAGCCACGATTCAAGGTTGCTTCATACTGGTGAGCATATTATGCCTTTTGCTAGTACAAAATGGCACTGTACCTGGTGACTTTGTGCAAAGTTATTAGCACCAAGTACTCAAGAACATTCCACCAAGTTCACAAACTTGAATCAGAAAGCACAAACTTATAAATGGCAATTGGCAAGCAAAGAAAATCATCAGACACAAAATCACTTCATCTTTTATTCAACAGTCCACTATTAGTAGACGACAGGACAAGCAGTATTAGTTTAAGTGAAGTGAAAGGACACTTGAGATGTCTGATTCAGTAAAGTTTTCAAGATTCAGCAACAAGAACATGAAAAAGAAACAAAAAAAAAGACATGCCCAAAGAGAAGGTTCACTTGAGGAAGTTCGAACAAACCAAAATGGTGAGCACAAAGAGGTGGTAACTGAAATGAGCAGTAAAGAGGTGGTAACTGAAAATAGAACATTCGCCTGGGTAAATAAAGGAGAGCTCCAAATAAATTGGCAACTCCGGCATACCAAAAACCTGCACACATAACTATATTCTCATGCATATCCCTGAAGCAAAAGCTCTATGCATAGTCAAGCTACAATTTAACATGTATGCGTCACACAATATTTTTCAATCATAGTTACAACAAAAGGGAAAACATTTAGCAGCAAACGATGAGAGGTGGTACAATGGACAGCATGTTCCCATAATGAAATTCAAATTGAGTGACTGTTAAGGCATACAAACTACAGTCACAATACGAGTTCAGCAAAAGTAACTAGAACATGGTGAAGTGATAGACCAGCAGAATTATGAAATATAGATGTCAGTCGTACATAAAAATACGGTTACAGAAGAAGCTCAAAATGAAATTACCAGTGAAAGGAATCTTTATAAGCAATCTCAGACACATGAGGTCATGGTCATGGAGTGCCTATCTGAACTGTACGGGGGCCAGGTAACACTCGGACCCCCGCTGCACCCACAAGGGCAACCTATATGTTAAGTTCACTACTATTTTATACAAGCCTTTTTTACCACTGAAGCTGTAAATTGCTGTGGATATCCATACTTTGGGTCAGTTCATCAGTTAGTGTGTGTGTTTTCAATAGCTTGAACTGCTGATTCAGATCAATAGATACAAAGGGTGCACTGTGTTTAGTAGTGTGGGAACTGGAAACTACAAAACTAGTAGTACATTATAGCCACGGTAATATATAGATGCAAAGTCTACGATCAGACAGATTATGAGTAGATGACTCACATAATAGGTATTGCTTTTCTGAAAGGATATAAAACTCGGAATAGTGCCTCCAAGCACCCACGATTAACGGGTAACTACAAAAACAATGTAAAACCAGATTCCATCTTCGTATATCCAAGGGCCAGTTAAGTACTGTTTTGCTATTCGGCATTGGTCAGCCAAGTCAACGACACAATTTATTAGGTGATGAGGTGATTAGCATAGCCTAATAGCATTATAGACTTAAGAGGAGCAATTAAAATTGCATCCCGTCAAACCACAAAGCAAAATTCATACAGCACAAACTATATCACCATATATGGAGATAACTTGCGGGCGAAATCACAATTGAGCGAAAAGGCAGTACCTTTTCCATGGCAAGGAAAAGGAAACCATCAGGCACACAATCACAAGACAGATTTATCCCATTTTCATAAATAGTCCATCTTTTATTTAACTATCCATTACTCAGTGAGCAGAGGTGGTCTCGCCACCCTCAAAGCCAAGCCCATACAACACACCAGCATATTTCTCAGTTATCCCATTGAAGTACGCCTCCTTGAGCTTCTTGAAGGAGAGCGCAGTCAGAAGCGAGTCAGACCCCGCCTGGTGGCAGATTCCAACACGCGCAACGTCGAGCAGCTCAGCAAGCTTGTTCAGCCCACCGTGGAGGCTGTTGCAGAACCTCATCAAGTGCTTGATGTCATATACCACGGGGAAGTATATCTTGATGAGGTTGAAGAATCCAGACATCGTGTCCGGCAGGTTTGTGCCGGTGAG
This sequence comes from Tuctoria greenei, assembly GCA_036927565.1. Lineage (NCBI taxonomy): Eukaryota > Viridiplantae > Streptophyta > Magnoliopsida > Poales > Poaceae > Tuctoria > Tuctoria greenei. Next base: position 10,991,511 of record JAYESD010000011.1, on the reverse strand, counting down.
CAGCTTGAGCAGGTAGCCGAAGTCGTAGCCGCTGTGGAAGGTCACCCAGCGCACATCGGAGTTAAGGACCACGCCGGAGGACATGAGCAGCTCAGCGAAGCGACGGGCGTCAGCTCCGTCCGCGGCATGGCGGGGGAAGTCGATCCCGCTGCGGCGGAGCAGATCGATGGAGTCCGCGGCCGCGACGTCGGTCCGGGGGTCGAACCCGCGGAAGTTGAACTGCCAGACGCAGGGGCGACCGCCCTGGCCGAGGGCTGGGAGCCCGCCGTGCTCGTCGGAGAAGGTAAGCCCGAGCTGGATGAGCTTGAGCATGTCGACGTTGGCCTTGAGCGTGGCGTAGTTGAACTCGGCGGCGGACTTGTAGGTCCCGAGCGGGCGGCATACCACGCCGGGGAACTCCGTGTCCATAGCGACGTAGGGGTAGTCGTCGACGATCTCGCGGATCACGGCGAACTCGGTCTCGAGATTGTCCGCCCACACCTCGCGGATCTCAACCTGGTCGGGCTTCTCTGCTGCGGGCGTCTCCATAAGCTCCGGCACATCAAAGATTCGAGCTCTTCCCTCTCCTTCCCGGCCGCCAGAGGTCTTCCGGCAACAACGGCTAGGGTTCGCGTGGCTGAGTGGGGCTTGGGGCGGGGGTGGGCGGAAGCGAGCGATGGGACCCACAAATCAGCAGCGAGGGTTGGGGCTCCCTCCGTGGAGGGCGAGGGCGGTGTTGGGGTGGGGGCTAGATCCGGCGAGGGAGGGGAGAGCCCGACTGGGGAGAGGAGCAAGAAGAAGAAGAGAGGAGACTCGGATGAATCGGGAAAGCGGGTGCCGTGCGCCGCCGGGACACGATTGGTGCCACGTGGCGGGACCCACGAGGTGGGGGCCCGCAGGCATGATTGCCGGCCGGGCGTGCCGACGTGGTGGGCCGCGGTGGGGTCCCTGGCTGGTGGGGACACGGGCTCGTCGCCCCGTGTGGCCGTGTCTGGTGTAGCCTGCTTCGGGCGACGTCACCGAGGATAGAAACGGAACTGGTAGCAAATATCAGTTTGGGCTCGGTTTCGATTGGATCAGGCGTGTTTATCTTTATATTTTTCTTTCACCTTCTGCACTAAGTACATGTATTTGGTAAAACCCGATCAATGCAAGTCAACACGCAGACGCATCGCAGCGTACAGATCCAAATTATTGAGCACCTATATGCAAACCGGCAACAGAGACCAATAATTGCGAGTTCCGAAGTATTATACAGAGATGTCTGAGAAATAAAATAGCCACCTTCTTCCTTAATCGAACAACCACCTGGATGTAGCAAATAAAATATTACTATGAAGATTAGTTAATGGATTATTATTGGGAATATCTAGAATGCAATCGGCATTATGTGAAATCATGCAAAAATTAAATCTGAATAATATGATCTTCATCTAGTGGTTTCTACATGTTTACACTTAAATTCGTCTATCTAACAGTAGTGTTTACATTGAATTTATGTTCTCATGTGGGAGGGTTTAAGTGTAAAATTATAGTAATTGTTGGATGAACATCGTGTGATTCAGATTTAATACAAGATTGCACCATAATGCTGATTGCATTCTAGTTGTTCCCGCTACTATTTTGTTCAAATGTATTTTTTCTAAAGATATTGGATCAAAGCTTAATTTTTGAAAATTGTCATAATTCACTTGCGTTAAGTATTCGACTCTACATGAATGTTTGTGCACGTAAAAATATAATATAAGATCTCACAATTGGATCGAACAAGTATGAGCACGACACGTAGCACATGTTTTTCTTCCAGAAAAAAAAAGAAATTCAGATCTTGTTTTTTGGAACATTAGATTATTTACGTAATACCAAACGCTTTATTTTGAAACATCACTGCGGTGGTTAAAACAACACGTACTTAGAATTTTTCAAGGAAGCTTTCATGATTGATTCGAGTATGGCACCGAGGCGAGCGTCCGGCTCGGCCGCACCCGACCGGAACCGGTTGACCGCGCCACCGGACCTGATGCCTCTCTTCTCCAAACACATCGGGTCCGGGCGGACCGGGCGTCGCGTCGGACACCAACAACCCCCGGTCCTCTTCCCTCCCACCGGTTCGCTCACAGCGCTACTCCGTCCCGCCCCTGCGCGCACGAGATCCGGACGCCTCCGCCGCGCGCCGCCGGGACCTCTGTTTCCTCGACGCGACGTACCGTTAGGACGGCGCCCACGAGGAGGAGGAGCAGGCGGGGAGGGGAGCCATGGCGGCGGCGTCCTGGGACGCCCTTCGGAAGCAGGTGACGGCGCCCGCCGAATCCCCCCTCGCGTGCTCTCTCTCCCCCTACCCGATTCCCTCTTCACCGGTCCCGTCGATCCTGCTCTCGGTATTCCGTAGCCGCCGCACGTGCCTGTTTGCCTGGGATCTGGCGCTTGCTGCTCCCGCGATGCTGCGGGGATCCTTGCGCGCATAATCCATGATGGATAGGTCTTGCAAATTAGTGGAGGCCGCTGGCGCTGTTGGTCACCGAATCCTAGTCTACTCACGCGTTTAGCGGAACGCCGGATGCAAACAAAATTGAATTCAGTTTAGTATTTTTGTTGCCGCTACCCGTTACTCTTGCATTCCTTATTATAGAAATCGCGGTTTAACTTTTCGCTTGTACAGCCCCTCAGTCGTCATTTCTTACTGAGTAGTGCAAAATGGAGCAATGTGGCACTGATTCGTTCATCTACTGGATAGTTTCTGTTTTCTGCTAAAATGGTCCTGCTAGAGACTGATTTTTCTGTCGAATGAGTATTTCCAAAGTTAAATGGTGTATTATATATGTATGTATGTATATTAGTAGCAATGATTGTTCAATCTCTGATTTGGATAATGTCGGTACCTTGCGTACCGTATACCCCTTGGGATTACCAAAAGACCAAAGGAACTTCACATGTCTGGGTTGAAGACCTGCGAAGGCCCCACATGTCATACGGGACCGGACCTGTCTCCCATCTATGGTTAGTCTCGGTGCTGCCACGTGTGTACCGCAACCGAACCTATATCCCATACACGGGATAGCTCTGGGCTAAACACTTGTGCGGCACCCTCGGACCTAAGCCCTGACAGAGGAAAGCTCCAGTATCTACACGTGTACATCTACACCGGACCTACCCGTCCCAGACGAATAGCTCCGAAGCTGCCACGTGTCCAAACCGCCGGACCTTCAACCTCAGCAATCAGGCTGGTGAACCCCCAACGGCTCGGACCTTCAAGGGGCAATCAAAGACTTCAAGATCCGATTAAGTGTCATTAATACCATATTAATGACACACACGATCAGAAGGCCCTTAATACCCGTAACGGCACTGTCAAGCCCCGTTACCACGCTATTAAAGGTAATTAATCTCATTAATTATGTATTAAGCATCAGTAACCGTCAGGGCCACATGTCGGGCCAGGCTAACGGTGTAACGATCAGTCCTTGTACTATAAAAGGACTGGTCAACGATACACAAGGGGAGACTCTCTCGACTCTAGAAACTCTCAGATGCTCAATACAAACAACTACACACCCCGTGGAGTAGGGTATTACGCTCAGGCGGCCCGAACCACGTAAATCCTTGTGTCCATTTGCCATCATCTTTTGAATCTCTGCGCACCCAATACCGAACTACAAACTCTGCGAGCTACCCACGGTAGTATCGGCAGAATTGCCGGAAAAACACTCCGACAGATAAGTTTACCTGGGGTGCCCTTTCTTTGCATTTATATGTTCTTTGATATCATTGCATGGGAACCTTGTTTTCTGGGATAACACTGCCAGTGCTACTCCGGGTTCCGTATCCAGCGCAGGTGCATGTTTCCCTGGGATCTGGCGCTCGCTGCGGGAATGCGTGCGCGCACAATCGATGAGGAATAAGTCTTGCAAATTACTGGAAGCTGCGATGTTGGTCGTCGAATCCTAGTCTATTCAAGCGAATGCCGGATGCAAACAATGTGAATTTGGTTTAGTATTTTCATTGACACTACCCGTTACTCCTGCATCCTTATTATAGAAATAGTGGTTTAACTTTTCGCTTGTACAACCCTTCGTTGTCATTTCTTCTTAAGTAGCGCAAAATGGGGCAAGGCGACACTGATTCATTCATCTACTGGATATTTCTGTGTTCCTGCTAAAATGGTCCTGCTAGGGACTGATTTTTCTGTTGATCGAGTATTTTCATAGTTCAATGATGTATTATACATATATTACTGGAAATGGCTGTTTAATCTCTAATTTGGATAAGTTTACCCGGAGTGTCCTTTCTTTGCGCTTCTATGTTCTTTGATATGTTGCACTGGAACCTTGTTTTCTGGGTTAACACTGCCAATGCTATTCTGTACCGAAGAAGCCAAAGCATACTGTATTACTACGTCTGTTAAATTTACTTATTTCATGATTTCATGGTGCTGTTGACAAATTGATTACTCTAAAGCGACCAGTTATTGGTGTGTAAGGTTCACCTTGTGTTTTAAATGTTGTATCTACCATTTCAGGCCAGGAGGCTGGAAGCTCAGTTAGATGATCAAATGAATGCTTACCGTAAATTGGTTTCTATGAAATCGGATGGTTCAGAGAATGATATCGAGTCCGACATCGAAAGATCACTGAAGCAGCTACAACAAGTAAATTCACAAATGCAAACTTGGGTGTCATCGGGAGGTTCTGAAGTTCTTTCTCATACACTGACTCGTCATATGGAGATTTTGCAAGACCTTACTCAGGTTCCAGTTGCCCCTTACACTGCTTTCATTCTTAAGAATACACCAGACACACAATTAGACTTGCATTATGATGCCATTGTTTGACTCCCGTTCTGATGACATGATCTGCTTAATCCAAAATAGGAATTCTATCGGCTTCGATCAAGCCTCAGAGTGAAGCAACAACATGCATCTCTCCTTGACTTGAGAGATTTTGACAGAGCAAAGTTTGATGTTGAAGAGGCATCAGACTCGGCTGATCAAGCTCTTCTCAGGGAACAAGCTGCAATTAGCAGGAGTACTGGACAGGTACGAGTACCCTTCTTTTTGGGCATCCTTCAATTTTGTTTGCAAACTCTTCTTGACAGAATAATGCAGAAAGGCACACCATCTATAAAATCTTTCAAGCTTTTGGAATAGAACCTGCCCTCAGCTTCCTGTTGGAAGAGGATTTCATTTTCCAAGATAAAAAAGACTTTTCATAAAATGAAAAACTATAAATTATGAGAATATATCCTAACATTTTCCTCAAAGTGATAGAAATGAACAATGCTACCCAGTACCCACAAAGTGCTACATTCCATGTCTTTTAGACCTAAGAGGACTGCTGCATAGTTTTTAAGTGAACTTGACTGATGTCTTAATATGGTTGTGGCTGCTAAGGCGGCTCCGGAAGGAGCCGTCTCAGCTAGGATAGAGCACATTATGGTATCTTAGCTATAAGGACCAGACATATCCTCAGCAGCAAGCTTTTCTTGGCCCAATGAGACAATCTAGCCTGTAAAAGTACTGTTTGTTTCACACTTCTAAATGCCCAGCCTAGAGATTAGCCTAGGACCCAAATGCGCAATCACTTTCGAACTGAATCACATGAAAGATTTAGTCCCTGTTGGATACAAAGTACTTTTGGAGTTTTAGGGAAATACTATGGTTTTACGAAAACTCCACCTATGTTGTAATGACATAGCCGGTCCCAAGTCCGGATGAAGGAGGAGGGGTTGTGATAGGCTTGGCGAGCCAGCAACTATACTTAGCTATTCTCATGGAAATGAAACCCATTGGAAATTCGTTGGGGGCGAAACCCTCTTAGCGACACGCCATACCGGAACCCGGTTATGGTGTTAAGTGAGCGAGGGCCGGGTCGCCACCGCCTTAGGACCTGTTTGTTTTCGCTTAAAATCCGCTTATCAATGGAAAAAAGCGAAAATCCCACCCAAACACCTTGCTGAAATCTTGCTTAGCTCCTAAGCCGCTTAATTAGGGGGCCAAAAAACAACAGTAATCTCGATTACTCATAATGCGAGGTGGAAGGGCGGTCTGGAATTAAGCGACACACTTTTTCCACTGATACCCTCCGCCCTTTCGTCTCTCCGGTCCGTCTCCTTGCTCCAGCGGGGCCGACGCGCTCCCGTCCTCTGGCCACCGCAGCCGCGCGCCCAGGCCGCAGGCACCGCGCACCCGTGCTGCGCTTCGTCGATGCCCAAGTGCAGCTGTGCGGCTTTCTCGCCGACGCCAGGACCTGCGCTCCCAGGTGAGTGATTCACCTCGATGACCAGCCGTACAACTGATTACCTGTTGCAAAAAAAAGAACACGGACACTGTACCTTGTTAGCAATTGGTACAGGTTTTGGAATAAAAAAATATTAAAACAATGAACTTCGTTAATAAAAAAGGAAAAAAATGGACTTTGTTACAGTCAAATACGAACTGAACAAAAAAAAAACGAACAGTTGATTCACAATTATCACTTATTTAAGGGCATAGAAGTCATTTTACACATACTTCAGTAATAAGCCACGAAAAATAATCAGGTTACCCAAACACTCCAACCTCCTCGAGCAGTTGCTTAATTAGACCACAGACTCAACAGATAATCATGCTCAGCAGATAATCGGGATATAGAAAAGTGAAACCAAACAGGGCCTTAGTGGCGCGCCATATCAGAACCCGAATGTGGTGTTAAATGGGCGAGGGCCGGATCGCCACCACCTTAGTGGCGCGCTACATCATCGCCCGGATGTAGTGTTAAGGGAGCAAGGGTCTTTGCTTCTTCCTCAACGGATGTGAAGGGTAAGGAAGCTGGTCGAGGAAACTAGGTTTCGGGTGCGTAGTTGGAATGTAAGATCCTTGACGGGAAAGCTACGAGAGTTAGTGGACGTTGCAATTAGGAGGCGTGTAAATATCCTGTGTACAAGAGACTAGATGGGCAAGTCAAAAGGCGAGAGGTTGAGAATACCGGTTTCAAGCTTTGGTATTCTGGCTCGACTGGAACTAGGAATGGCGCAGACATCCTAATAGATAAGAGCCTCAAGGATGGAGTAGTTGATGTCCGTAGACGAGGGGATAGGATCATCCTAGTCAAGGTAGTTGTGGGGGGCCTTATCTTGAATGTCATTAGTGCTTATACCCCACAAGTTGGGCTCGACATGAGCACTAAGAGACAATTTTGGGAAGACTTGGAGGATATGGTTAGTAGTATACCAGTAACCGAGAAGCTCTTCATAGGAGGAGATCTCAATGGTCATGTAGGTACAACTAACATAGGTTTTGAGGGGGTTCACGGAGGTTTTGGGTGTGGCGATAGAAACCAGGAGGCAAAGCATATCCTAGACTTTGCCGTAGCCTATGACATATTAGTAGCTAACACCCTCTTTAAGAAGAGGCTATCTCACTTAGTAACCTTTACTAGTGCCCAACATTCTAGTCAAATTGACTATCCTCACCAGGAGAAGGGAGAGAGGGGCATGTTTAGATTGTAACGTGATTCTTGGGGAATGTGTTGTTCCACAACATAAACTTGTGGTAGCCGACTTTCGTTTCCACGTGCGTGTGTCACGAGACAAAGGTGTTAAAACCGCAAGAAAAAAGTGGTGGAAGTTGAAGGATGAAGGACAACAATCATTCAAAAGGAGGACGATCGCAGAAGGACCTTGGAGCGAAGAGGAAGATGCGGATAGTATGTGGGTGAAGATGACAACTTACATTAGGAAGGCAGCTAGGGAGGTGCTTGGGTGGACAAAAGGTAAGAAACTTGCAGATAAAAACACTGGTGGTGGAATGAAGATGTACAAAAAGCTATTAAGGAGGAGTCTTATAAGAGCAGACATCATGAGAGAAACACAAGTAACATGGCGAAGTATAAAGAGACTAAGAAAAATGCAAGGCGTGTTGTGAGTAAAGCAAGGGACAGACCTATGATGCGCTATATGAGAGGCTAGGGACAAAAAGGCGAAAAAGATATATACAAGATGACGAAACTTTGCGAGAGAAAGGTGAGAGATCTCAACCAAGTCAAATGCATTAAGGATGAGGCAGATCGAATTCTATTGAATGATGAAGAAATTAGGAACAGATGACGGAACTACTTTAATGGACTATTCAATGACGGGAATGAGACCATTAGGTTCGAGTTGGATGACTCATTTGATGACACCAATAGACGATTCGTGCGGAGGATACAAGAGTCTGATGTTAGAGATGTCTTAAAAAGGATGAAAGGAGGAAAGGCCCACGGCCCTGATGATGTCCTCATTGAGGTGTGGAGATGTCTGGGGGATGTAGCAATAATATGGTTCACTAAACTATTCAACCGCATTTTCCAGTCAAACAAAATGCCTGAAGAGTGGCGGAAAAGTATTTTAGTACCCATTTTCAAAAATATAAGAGATGTTCAAAGTTGTACTAATTACCGAGGAATTAAGCTCATGAGTCATACTATGAAGCTCTGGTAGAGAGTGATTGAACACCGCTTGAGGAAAGTGACCAATGTCACTAAAAACCAGTTTGATTTTATGCCTGAGAGGTCTACTATGGAGGCGATTTTCTTACTCCGTCAGCTTATAGAGAGGTATAGGGAGCAAAAGAAGGATCTACATATGGTGTTCATTGACTTGGAGAAGACATACGATAAGGTACCAAGACCGGTCATGTGGTGGGCACTAGAGAAACACAAAGTCCCAACAAAGCACATTAACCTTATCAAGGATATGTACGATAATGTGGTGACAAGTGTGCGCCTAAGAGATAGTGAGACCGACACTTTTCCTATCAGAATAGGGCTACACCAAGGATTAGCCTTAAGTCCTTACATCTTTTCCTTAGTGATGGATGAGGTGTCGGAGTATATACAAGGGGATATCCCTTGGTGTATGCTCTTTGCTGATGATGTAGTGTTGGTAGATGAAACTAGGGATGGTGTTGATAGAAAATTGGAGCTATAGAGGCAGACCTTAGAGTCTAAGGGGTTTAGACTTAGTAGAACCAAGACCGAGTATATGAGATGCGACTTTAGTGATGTCGGGTGCGAGGATGGAAATGTTAGTTTACAAGGACAAGTAGTACCTATGAGAGACACATTTTGATATTTAGGATCAATGTTACAAAGTAATGGTGATATTGACGAAGATGTTTGCCACATGATCAAGATCGGGTGGATGAAGTGGCGACAAGCATCTGGAATCTTATGTGATAAGAAAGTTCCACAAAAATTGAAAGGAAAATTCTATAGGACGGTGATCAGACCTGCTGTCTGTACCCTCTGTACCGGATACCCCTTGGGATTGCAAAGATCACAAGGAAACTCCATCTACCAGATTTGAAGACCTCCGAACGCCCCACATGTCAGGTGTAACCGGACCTGCTTCCTCGACATGGTTAGTCCCAGAGCCGCCACGTGTATCATAAGACCGGAGCTATCGCCCACACATGGGAAAACTCCGGACTAGATACCGGTATGGCATCCCCGGACCTAACCCCAGGCAGAGGGAAGCTCCGGTACTGACACGTGTCCAACAGCACCGGACCTACCCGTCCACGACGGTAAGCTCCAGAGATGCCACGTGGCGACCGCCGGACCTTCAACTTCGACAATCAGACTGGTGGACCCCCCAACGACTCCGGACCTTCAAGGAGCAATCAAAGACTTCAAGACCCGATTAAGTGTCATTAATGCCATATTAATGACACACGATCGGATGGCCCTTAATACTAGTAACAACACTGTTAAGGCCCGTTAACAGACTATTAAGGGTAATTAACCTTATTAATTGTGTATCAAGCATGTATAACCGTCGGGGCCACATGTCGGGCCAGGCTAACTATGTAACGACCAGTCCTTGTACTATAAAAGGACTGGTCGACGATACACAAGGGACGGTTCGAGACCACGACTGAACTCTCTGAGCTAGACGAGATTCTTCTTATGGAGCTTCTTCTAGACTCACACGCTTAATACAACACCAACACACCCCGTGGAGTAGGGTATTACGCTCAGGCGGCCCGAACCACGTAAATCTCTGTGTCCACTGGTTCTTCACCTTCTTGAATCTCTGTGCGCAAATTACCGAACTACAACTCCTCGATCTACCAAAGGTAGTGTTGGGAGATCTGCCGGATCCAAACACCGACAGTTGGCGCGCCAGGAAGGGCGCCTGAGATTTCAAGTATGGTGAACTCAGTTGCTGGATCATCCAACGACAATCCTGCTGTTCAACCCGCTGGGGGCAATCCCTCCAACATGCAGCAACCAGCAGGTGTCGTGGCTCCAGCAGGAGTCATGCCTCCACCGCCACCGCCTGCACCAGCACGTCAAGCTGAGCAGCGTGACGGTGTATCGGCGTCGGTCACCGCATCGGCGAATAACAACAACCCTGAACACGCGCTTCATGCAGCGCGTGCTCTCCTCCAACGTCCACCACCTCCAGGTGCATCCCAGGGTGCAATAGAGCAGTGAGGGCTGATGTGGAACATCTGGTTGCAGCAGTAGCCGACCGCATCAACTACCAAGGTCCTCCCCCTTCGAGGCAGGCCCCATCGCAGCGCCGGACTGTGTCGGGCAGACTTGGTCCGCACGCTTCCCAAAACATGAAGCGTGCTGCATCTCAGCAAGTTACGTTGCTACCTTCCGGGGTGCGACGCACTCATACGGTAACCAGACTTTCAACTCATGACCTCCGGGCGGAGCTTGATCGCCGTTACCGTCAATAGGATGGCCGTGTCCATATCGAGCGTGCTCGCGAAAGGCGAGAGGCTCGAGACAGTCCTGCTCCTGAGGGAGTATGAGGAGGCTGTTCTGCCTTGGCCATGCACCTACGCATGGTCAGATGGCCACAAAAGTTCCGGTCTCACCTGCCGGAGAAAATTGACGGGACTGTTAATCCCGCTGAGTTTCTCCAAATTTACTCCACCGCAATCCTTGCGGCCGGAGGTAACAAGGCCGTAATGGCCAACTACTTCCCAGTGGCCCTGACTGGGACCGTCAGGTCCTGGTTCATGAGCCTTCCTCACAACTCCATCAATAGTTGGGAGGAATTGTGCCAACAGTTCATTGCCAATTTCGGGAGTTCATATACCCGACCAGACACCGAACTGGACCTTTTTGCAGTCGTGCAGAAGGGGTGAGAATCTCTGCGCTCATTCATCCAGAGGTTCTCCTATGTATGAAACACTATTCCTTCTATCTCCAGCGCCTCTGTTATCGTGGCATTTAGACAGGGCGTACGAGATAAGAAGATGCTGGAGAAGCTGGCGATCAAGGAGATCACCAGCGTCACGGAGCTCTTTAGCTCGGCAGACAAGTGTGTCAAAGCTGCGGAGGGTCGTGAAATGCACTCCAAACCACCTCCAGAGGATGGTAAAAAATCCTCCAAAGGCGAAGCCACTACCTCCGGGAGTGGCAAAAAGAAGAAAAAGTCCAACGGCAAGAAGAAGTCGTCGACCGGCGCATCTACTGCTGCAGCTGCTGTAGCTCCGGGTGGTCGGGGGCCCCGCCCCGAGAAACGACCTCGGCCGTCCTCTGAAGACGGTGGCAACTCCAAAGTGTGGTGTCCCATTCACAAGTTGAACAACCACAACTTGGAGGATTGCCGGGAGGTCCAAAACCTTGTCGAGCGCTACAACAAGCGCCGGGAAGAAGTTCCTTTCCATCAGAGGGAAGGACAGAAGGTCGATGAAGCTCCGGCTGAAGAGGAGTTAGACTTCTAGGACCCTAAAAAGGTCCTGAAGGTTGTTTACACCTCCGTCGACGATGACTCCGACGTCTCCGACAATGAGCGTCGGAAGACCATGAACACCATCTTTGATGGTTCGTGGGACATCACCTCTCGCCGTGTCCTCAAGACCATGCGGCGGGACATGGTCTCAGTAGCTCCTACAGCCAGGGCGGAGCCTCATCGAAAGTGGATGGACACCACCATCACTTTTGATGCTTCGGACTGCCCTTGGAACATGATCGGAGTTGGTCAGCTACCTTTGATGGTATCACCTACCATCAATAACATTCAACTCCACCATGTAATGGTGGACGGAGGTTCGGGGCTGAACCTCATAAACTTCGAAGCTTTCGTCAAGCTTCAGCTCCGACCTTCGGACCTTGCCCTTCCCGACCTTTCTCCGGAGTAGGTCCGGGGCCATAACCCCACTCGGTGCCATTACTCTCCCCGTGACCTTCGGGACTCGGGAGAATTATCGTACTGAGAAGTTGATCTTTGACGTCGCTCAGATCAACTTACCTTTCAACACCATTCTGGGCAGACTCGCCTTGTACAAGTTCATGGCTGCTGCTCATTATGGCTACCTGGTGTTGAAGATGCCAACACCATCTGGTGTTCTCCGGATCCGCGGAGATCGCACTACCGGAGTGACTGCTCTGGAAGAACTTCATGCGCTTGCTACAGCGCAGGAGGAAGAATCCAGGCAGGAACAAGCTCTGAAACCCCCGAGCATTCGTCAATAAGGCTCAATCTCCGCACCTCGCGTGCAACCAAGCGGCGACACCGACATCCCCGTCAAAGTCGTCCAAATCAGTTCCGATGCTGCTCAAACCACCCGTATATCGGGAGGTCTGAATGACAAATAGGAACTCGCGCTCATCACTTTCCTCCGGGCTAATGTCGACGTGTTTGTCTGGCAACCGTCACAAATGACTGGGATCCCTAGGGAAGTGATCGAGCATAACCTGAGGATCTATCCTGACGCTCGGCCTATACACCAGAAGCCTCGGAAGCAATCAGTAGAGCGACAGAACTTCATACGACAAGAAGTGAAGAAGTTGCTCGAAGCTGGGTTCATCCGAGAAGTCTTCCACCCAAAATGGCTGGCAAACCCAGTCATTGTACTCAAGGTCGGCGGGAAGCTTCGGATGTGTATCGGCTACACAACACTCAATAAGGCATGCCCAAAAGATCCATTCCCACTACCTAGAATAGATCAGATAGTGGATTCCACCTCCGGGTGTGAATTACTGTGTTTCCTAGACGCATATTCTGAGTACCATCAAATCAGAATGTCTAAGGAAGATGAAGAACATACTTCTTTTATCACAGTAGATGGATTGTACTGCTATACTGTCATGCCATTTGGTATCAAGAATGCAACTTCAACATTTGTACGAGCTATGTACAGAACCTTTGGAGAGCTCGTCAGAGACGTAGTGGAAGTGTATGTTGATGATATCGTCGTCAAGATCAAAGACAAGGAGTCACTCTTTGACATCTTGCAAGCTGTCTTCGACAAGCTGCGGGTCACCCGCACGACGCTGAACCCAGACAAGTGCGTCTTCGGGGTTAGCTCCGGAAAGCTTCTTGGTTTCCTGGTAAACCACCGGGGCATAGAGGCAAATCCGGCGAAGATTAAAGCCATTGAGGATGTGTGGCCACCAGCCCGCATCAAGGACGTCCAGAAACTGATTGGATGTCTAGCCGCCCTCAGCCAGTTCATCTCAAGACTGGCAGAACGGACGCTACCCTTCTTCAAGCTATTGAGTAAGTCCAGACCATTCCAATGGTCTGAAGAAGCAGAAAAGGCGTTCCAGGAGCTAAAGCAGCTCCTCACCACTCTACCAACCTTGGTAGCTCCGAACCCTGGTGAGCTCTTACTGCTTTACATTTCAACAACCGACGAAGTTGTCAGCATAGTCTTGGTTGCGGAGAGACCAGAACCATCCCAAGCTCAGGAATCCAGACCCCTCCGGGAGGGTCCGGAGGTTCCTGAAGGTGAGTCTGGGTCCCAACCCTCAGACTTGGATCTACTTATTCCAGAAGATCTGGACCCCTCCGGGAGGGTCCGAGTCACTTCAGTAGAAGCTCCGGGATCCTCCAGCAAGGACCCGGAGGTCCCCGAAGCAGGTCCGGACCCCTCCGGGAGGGTCCGGGTCGATGTGGAGGAAGCTCCGAGCCCCTCCGGGAGGATACGGACAGTCCAGCGCCCAGTGTACTTCATCAGCGAAGTACTACATGATGCCAAGACTCGATACCTAGAGGTACACAAGCTGCTCTACGTAGTTCTCATCGTCTCCAGAAAGCTTCGCCATTACTTTCCAAGCTCACAAGATCTCAGTGGTGACCTCTTACCCACTGCGTGCGATCTTGCATAATCCTAACTCTACTGGAGACATTGCAAAGTGGGCAGCAGAATTGGCCAAATTCGATCTTGAATTCGTCCCAAGACAAGCGATCAAGAGTCAAGCATTGACAGACTTTGTGGCAGAATGAACCCCCTCTCCATCAAACTCTGGGGGCCCTAGTGAGCAGAAGTCGCAACTCAAGGCTCCGTTCTTCACCGAACCTCACTGAACCCTCTACTTCGATGGCTCCATGCAAAAGCAGGGGCCGGAGCTGGAGTCCTTCTCCTTGCTCCAACCGGGGAGAAAGTAAAATACATGGTCCACCTTGACTTCAAGGTGACCAACAACATGGCGGAGTATGAAGCACTCATTTACAGACTAAAGGTGGCACTATCATATGGTGTCAAACAGCTGTTGGTCAAGGGAGATTCGCAGCTCATCATTAAACAGGTGAAGGGTGAATGCTCCTGTAACAATCCTCAACTAGTTGCCTATCTCCTTGAAGTCCAGAGGCTACAGAAGGACTTCGAAGTCCTGGATCTCCACCATGTCCAGTGTGTCCATAACGCTGAAACTGACGAACTCTCGACGAAAGCGTCAACCGGAGCTCCGGCTCCTGACGGAACCTTCGTCCGGAGGTTGTCAAAACCCACACCTCAGCCTGTCGAACTGAGCGAAGGGGGCGAGACCAGCATCCCGAAGCTGGCGGTCCCGATGGCCCTGTTACCATGGCAGCCATCAAGGGTCGTAGGTGCTGCCGGAAGCTCCGAGCAACCCAGCACGCAAGACTCAAATGCTCAAGCAAGCTCCGATACATGGATCTCGGAGATCCGTAGCTACTTGAAAGACAATATCCTTCCTGACGATGATGTATCCGCTGACCGGATAGTCAGATTGGCTAAAAGATACACGCTAGTAGAAGGGGATCTCTACCGGCGCTGTGCCAACGGCGTCCTAATGCGGTGCATCACAAGGGAAGAAGGCTGTGAGCTCCTCGCAGCAATCCATGGAGGCGAGTGTGGGAACCACGCGTCTTCCCGCACGCTGGTCGGTAAAGCCTTCCGGCATGGCTTCTACTGGCCTACAACGCTCCAGGATGCAACTGAGCTGGTGAAGAAATGCGAGACATGCCAGTTCCATGCAAAGCAAATTCACACACCGGCTCAGCCTCTACAAATGATACCTCCTACATGGCCTTTCGCTGTGTGGGGTGGACATCTTGGGACCTTTCTCAAGAGCCCTCTGAGGTTACAAGTTCCTGTATGTTGCCATTGACAAGTTCACCAAATGGCCGGAAGCAACTCCAGTTGTGACAATAAACAAGCAATCAACTATCAACTTCTTGCAGTCCATCGTATGCAGATTTGGAGTCCCGAACAAAATCATAACAGATAATGGGACCCAATTCACAAGCTCTGCTTTCCAAGGATACTGCAAAGATCTCGGCATCCAAGTCAGCTACGCCTCCGTAGCTCACCCGGCAAGCAATGGCCAAGCCGAGAGAGCAAATGCAGAAATCCTGAAAGGACTCAAGACGCGCACATATGAGCTCCTGAAAAAACATGGAGCCAACTGGATCGAAGAGCTTCCGCCCAGTCTATGGGCCAACAGGACAACTCCAAACCGGTCAACTAGAGAGACACCCTTCTTCCTGGTGTACGGAGCTGAAGCAATCCTTCCTCCGGAAATCACTTTGGGGTCGCTCCGAGTCCGGACCTTCGACGAAGCCACGCAGGACCAACTCCGGCGTGAAGACCTTGACCTTCTTGAAGAGGGAAGGTGCCGAGCAGCTGATCGGAATGCCCGATACCGCCAAGCTCTTCGGCGTTATCACCAAAGGCATGTTCACAGCCGACAGCTCGAGGAAGGCGATCTGGTGCTACGGAGAATACAATCCAGAGAAGGGTTAAACAAACTCTCCCCCAGCTGGGAGGGATCCTTCCGAGTGATCAAAGTATCCCGTCCCGGATGCGTTCGCTTGGCAACCGAGGATGGAACACCTCTCCCAAATCCTTGGAACATTGAGCACCTCCGTAAGTTCTACGCTTAATATCACGGAGGTGAGTCTGTAATTACTTGTGATGTATGTTATAGAGTCATTGTACAGAGTCGGGTAGCTCCTCCGGGAGGGCAGCCGGACCTACCTTGTTAGGTCCGCAACGTCCATGCAACACTTGTCACAGTCTCAGAACTAAAAGTGTAGCTACCTTGGGTCAAACGAGAAACGAAACACGCTTAGCCTGGTTCCGTACCCTAAGAGTGTACTTGTTTCCCCTGTACCTCGGACCTATAATGAAAGACATCATTGTGTGAAAACAGACTCCACGTGCATTTATTTTGTACAGGCTCAATATTTTTCTCTTTCTTGTCTATAACAAAGTTGTGCAGTTCTTAAGAAACTTTAGCTCGACCAGTTCATGTACAATTCGAGTTGCATTGTCTATCCTTCCGGGTTCAAACATTGTTGATGGTCTACTCGTCTGAATGTCGCCAAGCCAATCTAAGGCTGGAGTGTGCTATCGACTTAGCCTGGTCACGCACCCTAAGTACGCCACTCTACCTACACCCCGGCAGGCCGAAGTAAGGCGAGTCCAGAAACGATCGGACCTGAAGGAAACAAGACGACACTCTTGATTGTATTTAGAATTGTGTTCGACCTAAAACTTTCTCGGGAATAGTAAGCCGCAATGAAGTTATAGATAGGAAACGAATTTTACTGTTTTTTTTTTACTTCAGTGTGCAGGAAAAATAAATATTTTATGATGATGGTGAATGAAGCTGGAGCTGCCAAAGCTCTGACATCCTCTAGGCGGCTTGTGGTCGATGTTCAAACATTGACATCGAGCATCTCTGGAGCTCCTCAGTTCCGGTAAAGCTAGGGGGCAAGCCGTCAACGTGAAGATGGTGGAAAGACTCTAAAGTGGAGTCTGACATTGACACAACACGGGTTGGCGGAGGTCACTGTCGGAGCTTCCTAGCTCCGACACCCCAGAGGGCTAAACATAGATGCTTTACGCGTTGATGGAGACTACTGCCGGAGACGATGGTCAATACCGGAGCCCCTAAGCTCCGACAGCCTCAGGGGGCCTACACTATTGAAGACTTCGGACCTACATTCTACAAGTTCGAAGCACGCAAGTCTTCAATAACTGTTACATCCTCTTGATACATGTTTACAATCAAATTGTGTACATCTACCAGGGAGCCGAGTGAGACAAAGGTGTTGAAGACAAAAAATGAAATTCATAAAAAAATTTGGATTTCATTCATCTGGAGACAAGAGATTACAAAATTGGAGAAGAAGAAGAAAGAATACAAGCGGGAGCTACAGAGAGATGGTCCTAGACCCTATGGAAGAACTGGGCGACCTTCTGGGCCACCTCCGACACGCTGACTCGGGTGGCTTCACCTTCTCCTTTGATGGGGCCTTCAAGCACCGGGTCCAGAGGGAATCGAGGGTCCCGGCTGGTGTAGCACGTCAGCACAAACTCTGCGACGTTCTTCGCCAGGGACTGTTTCTCAGTTTCCAACTGGTCCGCGATGACATCGCCCATCTTGGTGAGCTTGTTGCCTGCCGAACCCAGCGCCTCCAACGCTTGGTCCAGCTCCGGCTCCGAATCATCCGGACGCACGGGACTGAAGCCCATTGGTGTCAGCGCGTCGTTGGCCTTGCCCAGTAAGTCCCAAACTTGTTGGGACTCCGCAACCCTTGTGCTACGCATCTCCACCAAGGATCTTTTGGTCGCCGCAAGCTCCGAGCTCTCCCGAGCAAGACGCTCCACCTCTTTGGCATTTTGCTGAATCTTTTCAGCAACCTGCCTTTCGAGTTTGCTGAGCTCTTCCTCCCGGAGGTGGATCTCATTCCGGCGGTTGACCAGATCCTTCTCTCAGCCCCACACTTTCTTCTTCCTGACGGCGATGACATTCTCCTGCTTGTAGAGATCTTGCCCTCGCTCCCAGACCTTCTTCTCCTCCTCCTCGCAACGCTCCTCCAATTTTTTGGTGCGTTCTTCGAGGCTCTTGTCAGCCAGAGCTGTCTTTTGGACAAGCTCTTCCTCCCTCTTCACGAGGTCGTCCCGCAACTCCAGGAATTTCTGCTCTTCATCTTCGAGCCGTCTTCCACGCGCTTCAAGAGCCTCCCGGCGCTTGACGAGACTATCGTGGATGGTAGTGAGCCTTTCCTGGCGATCATCCGCTGCGCTATTTGCAGCCTTGGCCTGCTCGTAGATGGCCCAGAACTGGTTGTCGAGGGATCGCGTCATGCTTTCCCTCTCATCCAACAGCTTACCCCAGTACTCCAGGCGGACCTTTTCCCTCTGCACCCACTCCTTGTCGTCAGCCAGCCTCGACTGTGCCAGCTTGGTCTCGAAATGGAGTCGGTTGCGCCACCTCCTAAGGGTTTGGCGCTCCTCCTCGAGGGCCTTGCTGTCGTGGTAGAAAGCCAGCTTGACCTGGTGAAGACTGGAGTAGGCGTTGTCAATAGACAACGATAGGAGGATCGGGTCCGGACCTGCCGGGGTCCTCTCCGCTGGCTCCAGCGGATCTTCAGTGACAAAAATTGGGTCCCACTCTACAAGAGTGGTCCCCTGAGCTTCCACGGCACTAGGGCCGTCCTCCAGGATAGCCTCGGCCGCCGCCGAGGAAGTACTTGCAGCAGAAGTTCCGACCTTCGAAATTGACTCCGAAGGCCCAGCCGCCAGGTCATCAACAACTGGCCCCTCAGGCGGGGGGCCAGCAGCTTCATCTTGGCACCCTGGCTCAGTAGCGGGCACCTCCGGGATCACTGCTTCCGAAGCGGGTTTTGAAGGTTCGGTCGGAGCAGAAGCTACTTCTGGCTCCGACGCAGACGCCTCCTTCGCTGTTGGCTCAGGTGCCGGCGCTTCGACCATCATGGGCTCGGGCGCTGACGCTTCGACCACCATAGGCTCAGGTGCCGACACCTCAGCAGCAACTGGCTCGGACGCCAGAACCTCTTCAACGGCCGGCTCCACAGCCGAAACTTCTACAACAACCGGCTCTACCGCCGGAGCTTCCTCGATAACTGGCTCAAGTGCTGGAGCTTCATCAACACCCGGCTCTACCGCCGGGACCTCATCAACCACCGGCTCGACTGTCGGGGCTTCAACAACATCCGGCCCTAGGGCCGGAATCGCAGCTACCTCCGGCTCTGCGGTCGGAGCGTCCAACATCTCAACATCCAAGCCCGGAACTTCAACCTTCGGGGCTGGTGTTGCTGGTACATCTTCATTTCCGTAGTCCGGCACTACCATGGGAGCTTCTGGGGATGAGTCGAGGTCCAAGACCACGACAGCCAGCGCCGGAGCTGTCGTAGCCTCAGCCACCTCTTGGGGCGGCGCTAGAATCGGAGCTGGAGCTCCAGCCTGCACAACCTCAACCGCTGCTGCAGGGACCAGAGCTTCAGCCCTTTTCTTGGGCACGCTGTGGATGAAGGACGAAGAAACTCAAAATACAGTTAACGATAAAACAACCGACTGAGGTAAAAAATCAAAAATTATCTCGGAAGGCTTCCGCACTAGTTAGCACGGAACCTCTTCTCCGGACACTCCGGACTGGCCCCAGCCGCCACTAGCGTGATAGTCCCGGAGGGTCCCCCGGAACTTGCTGCTGCTATCGGCGTTGCCTTGGTCGAGCCCCCCTCGACCGGGAAGGACCTCCGGACCCAGAGCCCCAGCTGGCCCTGGTACTGGAGTCACATGGCCGGAGCTAGCACCCCGGGAAGATGCCGCCGTTGTAGACCTTCCCCTCCGAGGAGAAGGAGCCACCGCGGAAGAAGTAGGCCTGACGGACCTTCTGTCGGCGTGCTTCCTCTTACGGCTCGAGGGCTCGGCCAATTCCTTGCCCTTGTCGATGACTTCGGTTCTTGGCTTAGGGGCGGGAATGGAGCCACCTTCGGGAGCTTCAGAGATCGCCAACCCGGTGGTCGAACGCCTCTCAACGATGCCAAGATCGTCAAGCACCGGCATCTTCCGCCAGAGCTCCCTGCTGAACTCTGCCTCCATGTTCAGAGGGAGGAAAGCTACCGGCGGAGCCAAGTCGTCACCCTCGACGTCGATGCCATGTTGGAACTTCTTGAGATGGAACTCCAAAGTTGCACCCTCCATGTTGGACTTCAAAACGGTCTCGATCCGGTCGTCGTCCAGCATACTGATGAGGGCCCAAGCAAGCTTCTCCCTCCTCTTCAGTGGAGCCCACCTGTTGGTCAGGAAGTTGCAAAACACCGCCTGAGGAGTCACCCCTCCTTCCACGCACAGGCGGATCCTGGTCAGAGCAGGGTTGAAGGCGTCTGACAACACCGGAGCTTCACTCCAAACTGCAGTGTCGATGTTGGGGAGGCCTTCCGGCAGCTCCAGCTTCTCGTGCTCCTCCACCCTGATGACAATCAAATCCTTCTTCCAGTCGTCCCACTTCCCAGAAGGGAATGACCGCAAGTACTTGCACGAGCACTTCTTGCGCTTCACAAAATAGTAGAAGTCAAGGTACTCGTCACTCCTGCCTGTAGTTTGGACAGTGAAAAAGGTGCGGAAGAGCTCAATGCAGGGGGGAATGCCCACCCACATCTCGCAGAAGTGGACAAAGATTGACACCAGGAGAATGGGGTGGGGGCCAAGGTAGTACAGCTGCAGACCATAGAAGTCTAGCAGTATCAAGAAGAAAGAGGAGAAAGGTGGGATCAGCCCCACCATGGTGTACGCAGAGAAGTACATTATGTCGTCTGCGTGTTCCTTCTCGAACGGAAGCTTGCCGGCGCGGACCAAATGGTTGAAGAAGTCAGGAGACCATCCCATGAGGGCCTGTACCTTCTTCAAATCATCATCGGTCTTCAGTCGGCTCTGGCGGAGACCTAACTCCATCGCGGCATAGCGAGGCAAGAGAGGAAAGGCAAGCGAAAGTTTGGAAGGTTTGAGCGTAAGTTCGAGTGAAAGGCGTAAAGAACTCCAAACGGTGCGTGCTTTCCTTCTTAAGTAAGCCCCCGCAACGCTTGGATGGAAACCGCAGAGGAGCCGACGATCCTAGTCAAAAACTTCGCCCCGCCAATGACAAGGGGGCCCAGGGCTACCGCGACGATCAAGTCGAGGTTCTTACCCCAGGCGAACGGTTGTCATCATGAAAGGCGAGGAACCCGAAGGCGGCGGCCTGACAGGGCGCGCGGAACCGATACGATTTTCGTATCGGGAACCGGCGACCTTCAATTGCGTGAGATCCGCACGCTGAGATCTCACCTGCCGCCTCCTGGATATGCCACGCGGCGGAGGTTTAACTGCGAACTATCGCCAACGGCACGTCCGATGACCCTTGAAGACACGGCTCAGAAACCGAAGAATGGACCCACCTCCGGCGGAATGACTTCATCCAAAAGGTCTCTCCCGAAGGTGGGCCCAGGGGGCCACTGTCGGTACCCTCCGTACCGGATACCCCTTGGGATTGTAAAGATCACAAGGAAACTCCATCTACCAGATTTGAAGACCTCTGAAGGCCCCACATGTCAGGTGTAACCGGATCTGCTTCCCCGACATGGTTAGTCCCAGGGCCGCTACGTGTATCATAAGACCGGAGCTATCGCCCACACATGGAAAAGCTCCGGACTAGATACCGGTATGGCATCCCCGGACCTAACCCCTGACAGAGGGACGTTCCAGTACTGACACGTGTCCAACAACACCGGACCTACCCGTCCATGACGGTAAGCTCCGGAGCTGCCACGTGGCGACCGTCGGACCTTCAACTTCAACAATCAGACTGGTGGACTCTCCAACGGCTCCGGATCTTCAAGGAGCAATCAAAGACTTTAAACCCGATTAAGTGTCATTAATGTCATATTAATGACACGCGATCGGATGACCCTTAATACTAGTAACGGCACTGTTAAGGCCCGTTATCAGACTATTAAGGGTAATTAACCTCATTAATTGTGTATCAAGCATGTGTAACTGCCGGGGCCACATGTCGGGCCAGGCTAACAATGTAACGACCTGTCCTTGTACTATAAAAGGACTGGTCGACGATACACAAGGGACGGTTCGAGACCACGACTGAACTCCCTAAGCTAGACGAGCTTCTTCTTCTGGAGCTTCTTCTAGACTCACACGTTTAATACAACACCAACACACCCCGTGGAGTAGGGTATTACGCTCAGGCGGCTCGAACCACGTAAATCTCTGTGTCTACTGGTTCTTCACCTTCTTGAATCACTGCGCGTCCATTACCGAACTACAACTCCTCGATCTACCAAAGGTAGTGTCGGGAGATCTGCCGGATCCAAACACCGACACCTGCGATGCTGTATGGAGCAGAATGTTGGCCAACTAAAAGGCAACATGTCCAACAAATGAGTGTTGCGTAGATGCGCATGCTACAGTGGATGTGCGATCACACAAGAAGAGACAAAATTAGGAACGAGGTGATAAGTGATAGGGTAGAGGTGGTACTGATTGAGGAGAAGCTAGTCTAACATCGCCTACGGTGGTTTGGGCATATCCAACGAAGACGTCTAGAAGCACCAATTAACAGTGGGATTATAAAGCGTAGAGAAAATTTTAGGAGGAGTAGAGGTCGACCAAGGTTGACATGACAGGAGGCCGTGAAACGAGACTTAAAGGAGTGGGACATACCTAAAGATTTGGCTTATGATAGGACTGCATGGAAATTGGCAATTCATGTGCCAGAACTTAGTTTATTCGTATTTTGTTACTCTTATATTCTTTCTTATTAACCCATTTTTAAAATAAATAAAATGTAGAATCTTATTTTATTTGTATTTATTATTATTATTGTATTTTTTATTATTATTATTATTTTTTTTCATCTTATTTTCTATTACTTTTCTTCAAAATTGTTGGGTTTCATTTCTAGCCGACCCCAACTTGTTTGGGACAAAGACTTGGTTGTTGTTGTACTATGGTTTTACGAAAAGACTTTGGTTTTAGATAACTAAGAGGGTTTTAGATGGAAGAAATACTGTAGTTTTAAAAAGTTTAAGCTGTGGGGCACTCCGAAATCATGACTTTAGCTCTAGGACATACTCAAAGTTGATTTTATCTCTAGGACACACTGAAATTATGAATTTTTGCTACTGGACACAATATGGTGTCCTAGATGTCCAGTAGCAAATATCCACAATTTCAGTGTCCTAGAGCTAAATTGACTGTCCCAGAGCTATAACCACGCTTTCAGAGTGTCCCACAGCTAAAATGACCTTTTAAAACCATAGTATTGCCAAACCTGCAGTCTTTTTGGAGTCCTATTTTTCTGAACAATGGTATTACATGACTTCTAGAACGGTTTCGTGATACCTTGGTTTTAAAAAAACTACTGCATCCGAACATGCCTTTATAGGTTCAGACTAATTGCTAGTTTCCTCTCCTGTCGTGGTGGTGGTGTCTCAAGAAATGGTGACCTTCGATCTAGTACTAGGTAATTTAAGTTTATTTAGTGCTGCACGGTCATGTTGAAAACACACTTTTATATATGCTCGTAAACTAGTGTTTTTTAATTATTAGTTTTTGTCAAAATTTGAGGTGATTTGTTTAAACCTAAATTTTTAAATTAGCTTCCACATGAAGAGCCACACAAATGCTTGTGTATCAGCATCTTTCCAGCACATATGTCTAGCTAGTGTAGCTATGGTATCAGTAACTAGTGCTAGTTGGAGACATCCTAAGTATTTCAGCAACAAAAACAATGCTGTAGTATTTGAACATCACTTGGTTGCATTTCAGTAGAAATAAAACAAACTGAAAACTTCAAAACTCTCTCCTCTGTGTCTTTTTTTTTTTTTTTGAGCTCAAGCTGCAAGGGAAGCCCTCACCCTCTGTGTCTTTGTTGAGAGGTAATGGTAATCAAGTCTATGGACATATCTGAATATCTGGAATAAAATGATGCATATAAGGAGTCAGTAGGCAACAATGAAGAACAACAACAACAACAACAACCAAGCCTTTGTCCCAAACAAGTTGGGGTCGGCTAGAAATGAAACCCAACAATTTTGAAGAAAACAAATAGAAAATAAGATGAAAGTAAAAAAAATAAGAGTAACAAATTACGAATAAACTAAGGTTCTGGCACATGAATTGCTAATTTCCATGCAGTCCTATCATGAGCCAAATCTCTAGGTATGTCCCACTCCTTTAAATCTCGTTTCACCGCCTCCTGCCATGTCAACCTTGGTCGACCTCTACCCCTCCTAAAATTTTCTCTACTCTTTATAATCCCACTGTTAACCGGTGCTTCTGGAGGTCTCCGCTGAATATGCCCAAACCACCGTAGGCGATGTTGGACTAGCTTCTCCTCAATCGGTGCCACCCCTATCCTATCACGTATTACTTCGTTCCTAATTTTGTCTCTTCTTGTGTGACCACACATCCACCGTAGCATGCGCATCTCCGCAACACTCATTTGTTGTACATGTTGCCTTTTAGTTGGCCAACATTCTGCTCCATACAACATCGCAGGTCTGATCACCGTCCTATAGAATTTTCCTTTCAATTTTTGTGGAACTTTCTTATCACATAAGATTCCAGATGCTTGTCGCCACTTCATCCACCCGATCTTGATCCTGTGGCAAACATCTTCATCAATATCACCATTGCTTTGTAACATTGATCCTAAATATCGAAATGTGTCTCTTCTAGGTACTACTTGTCTTTGTAAACTAACATTACCATCCTCGCACCCGACATCACTAAAGTTGCATCTCATATACTCGGTCTTGGTTCTACTAAGTCTAAACCCCTTAGACTCTAAGGTCTGCCTCCATAGCTCCAATTTTCTATCAACACCATCCCTAGTTTCATCTACCAACACTACATCATCAGCAAAGAGCATACACCAAGGGATATTCCCTTGTATATCCTTCGACACCTCATCCATCACTAAGGAAAAGATGTAAGGACTTAAGGCTGATCCTTGGTGTAACCCTATTGTGATAGGAAAAGTGTCGGTCTCACTATCTCTTACGCGCACACTTGTCACCACATTATCGTACATATCCTTGATAAGGTTAATGTACTTTGTTGGGACTTTGTGTTTCTCTAGTGCCCACCACATGACCGGTCTTGGTACCTTATCGTATGCCTTCTCCAAGTCAATGAACACTAAATGTAGATCCTTCTTTTGCTCCCTATACCTCTCCATAAGCTGACGGAGTAAGAAAATCGCTTCCATAGTGGACCTCCCAGGCATAAAACCAAACTGGTTTTTAGTGACATTGGTCACTTTCCTCAAGCGGTGTTCAATCACTCTCTCCCAGAGCTTCATAGTATGACTCATGAGCTTAATTCCTCGGTAATTAGTACAACTTTGAACATCTCCTTTATTTTTGAAGATGGGTACTAAAATACTTTTCCGCCACTCTTCAGGCATTTTGTTTGACTGAAAAATGCGGTTAAATAGTTTAGTGAGCCATACTATTGCTACATCCCCTAGACATCTCCACACCTCAATGGGGACATCATCGGGGCCGCGGGCCTTTCCTCCTTTTATCCTTTTTAAGGTCTCTCTAACCTCGGACTCTTGTATCCTCCGCACGAATCGTCTGTTGGTGTCATCAAATGAGTCATCCAACTCGAACCTAATACTCTCATTCCCGTCATTGAATAGTCCATTGAAGTAGTCCCGCCATCTGTTCCTAATTTCTTCCTCCTTCAATAGAATTTGGCCTGCCTCATCCTTAATGCATTTGACTTGGTTGAGATCTCTCACCTTTCTCTCGCGAAGTTTCGCCATCTTGTATATATCCTTTTCTCCTTCTTTTGTCCCTAGCCTCTCATATAGCGCATCATAGGCCTGCCCCCTTGCTTTACTCACAACACGCCTAGCATTTTTCTTAGCCTCTTTATACTTCGCCATGTTACTTGCACTTCTCTCATGATGCCAGCTCTTATAAGACTCCTTCTTCTCCTTAATAGCTTTTTGTACATCTTCATTCCACCACCAAGTGTCTTTATCTACAAGTTTCTTACCTTTTGTCCACCCAAGCACCTCCCTAGCCGTCTTCCTAATGTAAGTCGCCATCTTCTCCCACATACTATCTGCATCTTCTTCTTCGCTCCAAGGTCCTTCTGCGATCATCCTCCTTTTGAATGATTGTTGCGCTTCATCCTTCAACTTCCACCACTTTGTTCTTGCGGTTTCAACACCTTTGTCTCGTGACACACGCGCGTGGAAACGAAAGTCGGCTACCACAAGTTTATGTTGTCGAACAACACATTCCCCAGGAATCACCTTACAATCTAAACATGCCCCTCTCTCCCTTCTCCTGGTGAGGATATAGTCGATTTGACTAGAATATTGGGCACTAGTAAAGGTCACTATGTGAGATAGCCTCTTCTTAAAGAGGGTGTTAGCTACCAATAGGTCATAGGCTACGGCAAAGTCTAGGATATCCTTACCCTCCTGGTTTCTATCGCCACACCCAAAACCTCCGTGTACCCCCTCAAAACCTACGTTAGTTGTACCTACATGACCATTGAGATCTCCTCCTATGAAGAGCTTCTCGCTTACCGGTATACTACTAACCATATCCTCCAAGTCCTCCCAAAATTGTCTCTTAGTGCTCATGTCGAGCCCAACTTGTGGGGCATAAGCACTAATGACATTCAAGATAAGGTCCCCCACAACTACCTTGACTAGGATGATCCTATCCCCTCGTCTACAGACATCCACTACTCCATCCTTGAGGCTCTTATCTATTAGGATGCCTACGCCATTCCTAGTTCCCGTCGAGCCAGAATACCAAAGCTTGAAACCGGTATTCTCAACCTCTCTCGCCTTTTGACCTGCCCATCTAGTCTCTTGTACACAAAGAATATTTACACGTCTCCTAATCGCTACGTCCACTAACTCTCGTAGCTTTCCTGTCAAGGATCCTACATTCCAACTACCCACCCGAACCCTAGTTTCCTCGGCTAGCTTCGTTACCCTTCGCATCCGTCGAGGAAGATGCAAAGACCCTTGCTCACTTAACACTACATTCGGGCGATGATGTAGCGCGCCACTAAGGTGATGGCGATCCGGCCCTCGCTCATTTGACACCACATCCGGGTTCCGATATGGCGCGCCACTAAGGCGGTGGCGACCCGGCCCTCGCCCACTTAACACCACACCCGGGTTCCGGTATGGCGCGTCGCTAAGAGGGTTACGCCCCAACGAATTTCCAATGGGTTTCATTTCCATGAGAGTGGCTAAGTTTAGTTGCTGGCTAGCCAAGCCTATCACAACCCCTCCTCCTTTACCCGGGCTTGGGACCGGCTATGTCATTACAACATAGGCGGAGTTTAGGCAACAATGAAGAAAAGTTGCTAAAAAAGCAAACAATTTCATGGCTATGATGCAAAAATCAGACGATCAGGCGGCCACAAAATTGAGCGTGATACGGAAAGGCTAGAATATTATTTAACAGATTTCCATGGTTTCGAGATTACAAGAATAACAAAAATGCGACTAGAAACCCACAAGCAAGTGTTATTCAGAGATCGCTCTCAGAAAATGGGAATCGACTGTATGTGGATATAACAGATTTGGTTTGCTTTAACTATTGATCCCTCTAGTCTGCAATTCCTTGTTCTGCTCCAGCCGTTTCTTTCGCCACCTCAAGTTGTGAACCAAATAATTAGTTTTCCTAAAAAAAAGTTCATTCAAGTGACAAGTAAATCCCAAGGCCCACAAGTGAGCATGCTGGATGAAACTTCCATGCAAACTATATACTGAGAGTACAATACTCAACTCAGCTTTAAATTATCTCATTTTACTTTCTTACTATGTTTCTTAATGCAGATTACCTATCTAGTTCTCAGCTGAGAAGTCACCTTTTAGCTAAAAATCCTTGAATTTAATGCTTTTAGCTTTGGGAAAACCTTAAAAAAATTAATTTTTCTAGAGTACCGATTTTTTACTTCAGAACGGTGATGGTGTTAATCATTCTAATGCCTGAAAAAAATTACTTTGAATGATACCAGATGGATAATGTGATATCACATGCTCAAGCAACACTAGGTGCTCTCATGACTCAGAGATCTGCATTTGGTGGCATTACCACGAAGATAAGCAATGTTAGCAGCCGGCTTCCTACGGTACGTATCAAATATGCCTTGACCAAGCAACAGTTCCCTGTCTTCATGTAATGTACACCTAATAGATTTGCTCTCAACCTGACAGATCAACCATGTCCTCGCGTCCATCAGGAGAAAGAAATCCATGGACACCATCATTCTTTCGCTCGTCGCGGCAGTCTGTGCGTTCCTTATTTTCATCTACTGGCTGTCAAAGTAGTTTTCGGGCAGGGCAAAGACATTGCATACAGTGTTGTAAGTTTGGGATCACACTACCGAGTACAGATAATCACGATTGGTGTTTGTACAATATATTGGTTGATTCAATGTTATTGCGATTCCGTCGTGCTGTAGCACCATGCCTCCAGCTGTGTTCAGCACCAAGTCTGAACTCTGAACTGAACTGATGCCTGCGTGGCGTGGCTTTTAGCTCCTCCCATGTTGCCCAGATCTGAGAGCTTAAGGTGGATCTTGACCTCCAGCTGAAGTATGGATCTGCCAGGGTGCGGCTGATGTTTCAGTACGTATGGACGTACGGCGTGCCTCGTGGGACAGCGAGATATGGGGTGCCTTGTACTCTGCTCGAGGAATGAATGGAACTGCTTCGAGATCTCGCTGCGGACGATGATGGGTGAGAGGGATCAGGCGTCTCTATGAACGTGGAGGTGCTCGCAAAAAGCCAAACCGGAAAAGCGGCGACAGGCGACTAGACTCGTCGGCGGCCGGCATTTCCGGCGCCAGCGGGGGGCCTCCCACATGCGGTGTGCCCCGGCGCCATCCCATCCGGCCGTGCGCTTTGGGGAGCAGGCACGCGGGTTTCCACGAGCGGGCGCCCACAGCAACACGGGATGGACTGAGATGAGCTGATGACGGCTCCACGTCCTCCGTTCCGTCGCCGGCGTAAGATCACGGCCCGCAAGTGGCGCGGGCATTGTACGCCTGCAGAGGGTTTTAACCATTTAATGACGAGCATCTCTCGTATTGTAAAACTAGTACTTGAAAGTAAAGTAGACAATTGTTGAGACAATGTTTATGAATGAACTTATCTTTTCATTAATCAATCTGAAACTTATATACATGTTCAATGGTTGCGAGGGAGGAAACCGCAGCTGGCGTTGGCGTCGCGTCTGTTCGGGAATGTACCCGCTGGAGGAGCAACCGCCACCGGCATCTACTGTTCACACTTGGAATATTTGTAATATTCTTAACACTCCTCCTTGGACAGTTGATGCCCATTAATGTCTATACGTCTCCTTCAAAAACCCTTTGGGAAAAAAAATCGAGAGACAAACATAATCTTATGTGCACATTGCCTCGTTAAAAACCTTTCAATAAGAAATTCTTTATAAACTCATAAAGAGAAAAAGAGTACAATGTGATGCCTTAATAGGATACTTCATAGAGGTTCTTCACCTGAACCTTGCAAGTCTCTAAGTCTTTTCATCCCAATGCCTTTGACACATTTGTCAAATATGGCTAGTGGTAATGATTTTGTAAACAAATCTGCAAGATTATCACAAGACTTCGTTTGTGTAACACTTATTTCTCCATGTTGTTGTAGCTCATATGGATAAAACAATTTTGGAGAAATATGTTTCGTATAATTAGTCTTTATATATCCCGTTTGCATCTGAGCAACACAAGCTGCATTATTTTCATAGATAATCGTAGGTGACTTCATTTCACCTATACCACATGTAGCTTTTGGAAGAGGAAAGGAAATCAGTATCAATCTATTCATACATAAAGTTGACCCGGACCTCTTCAAACTATAAAGTCTCTCTCAACAAACTGTTTTTGCAATTAGATAATGGTCTGGCATCTGCTCTATTTCGGGTGGATCTTCACGGCACAACAGAACGCATGAAAACCCGGTGCAATTTCCGCAAAAGCAAGTGGAGAGCCTTCAGCGCTATCCATCCAATTTAAATTGACAATACGGCCCCAACCTCCGCTATAGGAGCATTTTCAAAACGCACCGGTTCATTGCACACCCATGATGCCCCATGACATCCCACCAAGAATTGCACACACATATGTATTAGCACATTGTTTTGCTGTGGAACACTCATGGACATTCCCAACTGAATTGGCATAGTTTAAGCAGGCCCTAACTACCAGACAACTGACAGCCACAGCTCCAGAGACGTACCAGCATGTGAACGTCGCAATCTAAACAGCCCGACGAATTTCGTCATCTATCAGCTCATACATGATTGGGGGCTCAATTTGCAGTTGCCAACAATAGCAGAACAATATAACCTTTCCTGCAAGCTGTAAAGCAGAAAAGGAAACCGAAGCGTAGAGGCATGTTATTCTATCTGAGAGATATAATTCTCACATAACCAATATCATTAGGTGTGACCACTCACAACCAGGAGTAGTATATTACAATCCAATTCAAATTTCTACCTAGTGAAGCAAACAAACCAATGATTTGCAGAATTTAGCGACTCGCAACCTACTACGGAGCAGCCATGGATCAGAAAATAGTTTCTCTAGCTGTTGATTTGTTTGGTGGACCAAAGTAATTGTAAAAATGATTTGGTCAGCCGGTCACTCAAGACAGCACAAAAACATAGCTCGGTGAACACTTGCAACTTAGACCATCCGCACCAGCATACTCTAAAGCATACTCTATACACTATTCTCCTTCAGCTTTTACAGTACGTACTCTAAATTACACTGTGAAACAGTGTATCCAGTATGCTTTACAGCGTACCACTGCGGATGGTCTTACAACAACTGGAAGAAAGAAATCTTCACTGAATCGAGAATCAATCATCAATGGGAACAATGCCGGCGAGCCGCTTTCGTCGCCACCGCTTGCTGGTCAGCCACTAGCCCGACGCGCTAGTTCTTACAGGCGTAGACGACAAGGGAGAAGCCGTGGCCGCGCTGCAGCTCCGCCTCCTCGGGGCTAGCCCAGTCCATGACCGTCGAGCCACTCGCGAATGACGCGGAGGAGGACGCTACGGACGCCGAGGACGAGGAGCTCTCCTTTGCCCGCCGGCGCGCCTCTCTCCTCTTCCTCCGGTGCTCGCCGTTGCTGCTGCTCTCGCTCCAGTCCCCTCTCGCCCACCTACCGACGTAGCCTGCCCAGCCGCCGGCTCCTCTCCCGGCCTTGTCCAGAAGCTCCTTCTCCTTGGCCTCAGACGAGTCGCGCTCATTTCCGCCGTCATTGTCGTTGCCGAGCTCGAAGCGGAAGACGAAGACGGCCTGAGCCGGGGGCAGCGGCACCGCGGCGAAGGCCGCGGCGCCGGCGTCGGGGGGCGACGTCTCGCGGGACGGGAAGAGCCAGTTGTGGAGGTCCCAGGAGACAAGGACGCGGTCGCCGCAGCCGAGGTCCACCATCTCGCTACCGCGGAACTTCCAGCGCAGCCGGCGGACGTGGAGCACGCGCTCGCCGTCGACGGAGACTGACATGCCGACCTCGGCCCTGTCCCTTTCCTTCCCATTCCCCTGGCCCTGGCCGCGGTCGCGGGACACGAGATCCACCGAGATCTCCCGCACCTTGCCGCGGACGGTGACGCAGGTCCGGTGCCCGCGCCCGCCGCCGTCGCCGCCCCCGTCGCGCATGGACACGTGCTCCCGGCGCGAGACGAGGACGGGGCCCGGTCCAGGCGGCCGCCGCGCCTTCGTCTTCCTGTAGGCCTCCTCCGCCATGTCCCCCGCGACGACCGCCATCTCGCCGTCCACCACGACGGCGACGAAGTACCCGGACGACGGCTCGGGGGAGCCCGACGGCGGGAACCGCGCGCGGGAGAGGTCCCACGCGAGATCCACCCGGCGGCCCCCCACGCGGAACCGCTTGGACCCGCGCCGCCGCCACAGCAGCCACGGCCGCAGGCGCACGGCCACCGTCGCCTCCTCCTCCTCCACGTCGTCGTCCTCCTCCTCCATCTCCCCGTCGCCGTAGTCGGATAAAACCGCGGGGGAGCGGGACGAGGGCGCAGACACGCGGAGCACGGCGCGGAGACTGAGCCCGAGCGCGGCGCGCGACCAGGACAGGGCGGCCAGGCCGAGGCGCGTCTCGTAGACCGAGGTGGCCAGGCTGGTCCCCTCTACCCCGGACCCGGAGCCCGACGACGCCCAGCCGCCGGGCGGCGGCGCCGCGCAGAAGCAGGCCCGTATGGCGTCCCGCATCGCTTCGGTCGCCTCCGCTGCCTTTTTTGAGTTCAGATGAATCGCAGCGAAGACCACGAGATTTAAGGCTGAAAAATGGAAGAGAAAACGTACTAGACCTAGGCCTAGGCGAGTAGGCGTTTGGGAATTGGGACCAGTCGCGAGGCGGGAGGGTTACTTATAACTCTGACGCGGTGGGTCGCTCGCGGCGCCTTGGCTTGGCTCGGCTTGGTGCCTTGGGCCCTTGGACTGGAACCAGCTGAGGCGCTAGCTGCGGCTTGGGCCGTCCTTGTTGGTCATCGCTGTTTTTGAAAAAAAATCGCCTTCACAAAAGCAAGTGTTCATATAACCCAGTCAAGCGTGCGATGTTAAGAACGTTGTTAATCATGGGAGCACTGCTGTAAAAGTGGTGAGCCGGAACCTCGATCTGTTCGAGTTAGAGATACTCCTCGTGCAACGAAGTAGATCACGTGCCGGTCATCGCGTTTCACATGATGGTCAAGCAGCCGGGTCGTCGGGTCTCAAGCTGTCAACGAAGACGAAGCGCCGGGCGACGAAAGAAGTCGATCGAGCAAGCAACGGGGAGACGACGACGACGACGCAGGTGCGGCGAACGAGCGATCGCCGTGCCGCTCCACTTCCACCACGGCCTTTTAGTTGAACACGTGACGTGAGGTTGATGACAGTGGATTCTTCAGCGTTGATTATTTCTTTCTTCCTCGCCGTGGACCGGACCAGATCGTCGGTCGGTCCGACCACCCAGCCAGCCAGTGTGTGACCGGACGGTCGTGCGATCATCGACCCCCGCGTCCCACGGGTGGCGCGACAAGAGCCCCATGGCCGACACTCCCGATGGTCGCTGAAGTGGCGCGGTCCATGGGCATGGCCCCGCTTGGCTGCGAGCGAGACCAGCCGTCGACGCTCGCTGCTGTTCCTGGCCCCAGACGGCGGCGCGCTAGCCAGCAGCCGTCGTGCGGATGCTGCCGCGTGCGTGCCTGAGATCGAGGCGCCCCAGTCTACACGGAGAGCTTTTTTTTTGGAAACCAGTCCAGGGAGAGCTAGGTGATCCGAGCGCGGCGCGAACTGAGACGAGCCGGTGGATATGGAAAGCCGAAGTTCCGGTCCATTTGACGCAGACCGAAACTCGACCAGGGCGCTTGGGTCTGATGAATATCATTGCTGCAAGCCTGCAACCACGTTTCCCTCTGGGTCAGTCAGGAAACGTGCCAGTTCTTCGATGCCGGGCCGGATCTAGTAGTACTAAACTGCTTGCGACATCGATTTCACTTTCACCCGGTCGCCTATTATGTCATCACTCGGCGCCAGACTTGTCAACGCGTCTGTATATGAGGGGAACTACCAAAAAACCGTGGCCCAGAAGACTAGCAATTGGCAAGCTAGTACCCATTTCTGTCACTCTCTTCATCTCTTCTTTTAGACTTTTATTAAGCTTGCTCGAGCTTCAGAAACAAGACCAGTTGAGACAAACCGCAACAATGTGATGGCTCTGTCTATGGCGTTCGCGGTTCCTGGAGAAGATCAGACTGTGAAGCTAATGTTTCAAGAACGAGGAACGGTCGAGTGCCGAGAATTGCAACCTCAATACAGTAAAATGGCACAGCAATCATCGCCGCCTAACACGTTTCTGAATGAAGGGAAAAAATGACCATCGCATGCTCAATCTGAATGTTAAATATAGCATGTTTATCTGAAAGCATCTAAATCCATCAATCGAACATGAATAACAAATAAGGTAATACAGTATTAATTACGAAGAAAAACATTGAACTGAGGACAAAACCCCTGCGCACAAAGAAACGCCATGGCGCTACGCTAGTGCAAACGCGAAATGCTGTAAATCCACATATGAACGATGTTCTGTAACCCAACATCATTTATACAACTAAAAGTAACGGCTGAGGTTCCACCACACAGCTATTGGTTCAGACACTCATAAGTCGGCTCATAAGAACCATTTGACCAAACCAGCAAACCGATCTTAACAAGAAAGAGAGATGTACAAAGAACAGTCGACACAATGGTCAGTTCACAAGCAGTAACAAGGGCTGCTGACAGAAGCTCTGTTTGGAATTGGAACGCATATGAAGATCACTTGCGCCCGAAGTGAGCGAGGCACCACAGTGCCCCTTCAGATGCATGTTCTTGCGCAGCTTTCTTCTGCCTCTTCTGGTCACTGAAACACTCCAAAACAGTGTTGGAGACTCCCTCCACAAGGACAGTCACCTTGCACTTGAATCTGCAATATCAATTATCGAGTACACAGTTATTCCCATTTCTAGTCTCTGTGGTGATATAATATCATCTTCAAATACACAACTAACAACTGTACTGACTGACGGTGGTTAAAGGTAACAAAAATGAGGCAGCAAATGCAGGAACACCAAGTCTAACAATTTAACTTGCACCTTATGCATTTGTCAAAATTGCCGAAGGATTTTTTTTCTCGTTCAGAAATACGCATTCTGCTGAACATGAGCTGTCCCCTAAAATATACTGTTTTCCAAAATACTTCTTTTTGTTACCCTTTTTCGTATATGCAAGTTGTTGGACGTGTTTGGGCCTAGCCTGTATACCGGCCCATCTATGTATCTATAAATATGTACCTAGACCTATGATTAATTGAGCAATTCATTCTATCATGGTATCATTAGCCAAACCCTAATCCCCACCCTAACCCTAACCCTAGCCGCCGCCCCCCCTCCCCCCCATGGCCGGCGCCCCCCACGTCGTCGCCGCCGCCGCCGCCGGCGGGGCCGTCCCTTCCCTGGCCGCCGGCGCAGGCCCCCCCCCCCCCCCCCCGCCGCTGGCCGCCCCCCCCCCCCCCCCCCATGGCCGGCGCCCCCAACGCCGCTGCCGGCGGGGCCGTCCCTCCCCTGGCCGCCGGCGCCCCCGTCCCCCCCCCCCCCCCCCCCCCCGGCCGCCGCCGCCGCCGCCGGCCGCCCCCTCCTGGCCGCCGCCGGGGCCGCATCTCCCCTAGCCACCGGCGCAGGCGCCCCCCACGTCGCCGCCGCCGCCGCCGGCCGACCCCCCCCCCCCCCCTGGCCGCCACCGGGGCCGCACCTCCCCTGGCCGCCGGCATCCCCCTCCTGGCCGCCGGCGCGGCCCTGACCCAGCCGCCGCCGGCCGCCTCCCTCCCTGGCGCGCCCCTGGTCCAGCCGCCGCCGGCTGCCCCCTACCCTGGCGCCGCCGCGCCCTTGCCGCCGCCGGCCGCCTCCCCTCCCTGGGTCGGCGCGCCCCTGGCCGGCGCCGTCCCCTCCCTGGCCGGCTCCCTCCCCTGCGTCGGTGCGCCTGCCACTGGTCCTGCAGCAGGCGCGCCTCTCATCGACATGACCCGGCCTGCGTATGGCGCTGCGACTGGTCCCTCCGCAGGCGGACCACTTGCCGGCCCCACTGCTGTCGCCTTCATGACGGGTTCCGGATCTGCTGTTGGCACTGCTACTACTCCTCGTGCGGCCACTGATCCTTTCTACGGCGTCGCCAGCACCACCACGACGGCCGCTGACACCTCCAGTGTCTTCGCGGCTCTGGCTGCCTCTCGCGATCGCGAGCGGGCACTCGCTCTTGCCTTAGAGCAGGAGCGCGCCTCGGCGGCTGCTCTCTCGCACCAGATCCAGGAGAGCGCTCACCGACCGCCGGACGCGACGTACGAGCCCACCTCGGACACCGGTGTGCACTCCGCATACTCGGCGTCGCTCACCGCCGCCCTACACGCCCAGGCGGCTGGAGTTCAGAACATTCGGACACTAGTGCCGACTGTTCTGAGTTGTACCTCTACCACCTACGCCCGCTGGCGTAACGAGTTACTTCTCACGTTACGGCGGTACCAGCTTGCGGACCACGTCCAGCAGGACGACGCCCCGTGGGATGACTCTTAGATCAGCATGGACAGTCTGGTCCTTGCTTGGATCTTTGGCACTCTCGCCGATGATCTGTACAAGCTTGTCGGACAGCGCGATGGGGGGACCACGCGCCAGGCTTGGCAGATACTGGAGCACCACTTCTTGGGGAACCGTGCGACTCGAGCTCTTCACATTAACGCACGGTTCCAGAATACAGTGCAGGGAGACCGCTCCATCTCGGCCTACTGTGGAGAGATGAAGGGCATGGCTGACTCCTTGCGCGACCTTGGCGAGCCGGTCGCTGACAGCACTCTAGTACTTCGGGTCCTTCACGGTCTGAACGAGCGCTTCAGCCATCTTCGCTTCTGGCTTCTCCGTATGGAGCCACCACCGACCTTCGAGAAGGTCTGGTCTGATCTCGAGCTTGAGGAGATCACGACTGGTGGATCTGCTACCTCTGGGACTGCCACGGCCTTCTATGGCTCTGGGCAGCCCTCACGCCCACCGTCTTCTGGGGGACCACTATCGCGACCACCTACTCCACCTACCGCCCCGGGTGCCTCTGCTGGCTCTGGGGGTGGTACTCGTCGACGTCGCGACGGAAGGCGCACAGGACGAGGTGCTGACGGCACTCCTACGTCCACTGCTCCTACTGGTAGTGGTACTGGTGGCACTGGCCAGGGAGGTGCGCCCTGGCCCACACCGTACAACCCGTGGACTGGCCAGATCTCTATGTGGCCTGGACCGTCT
Source organism: Tuctoria greenei (assembly GCA_036927565.1). Taxonomy (NCBI): domain Eukaryota; kingdom Viridiplantae; phylum Streptophyta; class Magnoliopsida; order Poales; family Poaceae; genus Tuctoria; species Tuctoria greenei. The sequence goes on along the minus strand of JAYESD010000011.1, from coordinate 10,954,668 downwards.
CCGGGCCTTCTTGGGGCGCCACCGACTTCCTCCACTCCGCGCCAGCCACGTCCTCAGGCGGCGTACGTAGCCCATCCGGGCTATGGTGGACCTGGTCGCCCTGTGGCTGGATCGCCAACTCCAGTCTACGGCGGTGTTTCCTACCCCGCTGGGTACTCGGAGCCACCAGCACCTCTCCAGGAGCCGCACATGGGGTGGGACCGTCAGGACTTGGCGTCTTCCTTCAGCACCATGCACCTTACACTGCCGTCTACTGATTGGGTGGCTGATTCTGGCGCCTCCTACCACACTACCCCAGATGCTGGTATTCTCTCTTCTACTCACACACCTCATCCGTCGTTTCCTTCATCGATCGTTGTTAGAAATGGATCCGTTCTTCCAGTCACCTCAGTAGGTGACTCAGTTTCTCCGGGTTCATTCCATCTTAATAATGTCCTTGTTGCTCCAGACATTATTCAAAATTTGCTTTCCATTCGTCGTTTCACCACTGATAATAATATTTCTGTTGAGTTTGATCCTTTTAGTTTGTCTGTGAAGGATCTTTCCACCCGACGTCTTCTTCTTCGATGTGATAGTCCGGGGCCCCTGTACACTCTTCGACTTCCTTCTTCCGCTGCGTCTTCGTCCTTTGCTCTGGCTACGACAGCTTCGTCCGCTACTGGGCACCGTCGGCTTGGTCACCCTGGCGCTGATGCTATGTCGAAGTTGTCTAGTAGTTCTGTTATCTCGTGTACTAGGGGCACACATGAGTCATTGTGTCACGCTTGTCAGCTTGGTCGCCATGTTCGGCTTCCCTTGCCCACTTCTGTGTCTCATGTGCAACATATTTTTGATCTTATCCATTGTGATTTGTGGACATCTCCTGTTATCAGTGTCTCGGGTTTTAAATATTATTTGGTGGTACTTGATGATTTCTCACATTTCTCTTGGACTTTTCCCTTACGTATGAAATCTGAGACATTTGATACTCTCTCTCACTTCTTCACTTGGGTTTCCACACAGTTTGGGCGTACTGTTCGTGCTCTCCAGTGTGAAAACGGACGAGAGTTTGACAACTCGCGACTCCGTGACTTTCTCTTTACACATGGCACACAGCTACGCATGTCTTGCCCATACACATCCCCCCAGAATGGCAAGGCTGAGCGCATGCTTCACACCACTAATGATGTCATGCGTTCCTTGATGTTTCAGGCTTCTATCCCCGCTCGATACTGGGTAGAGGCACTTCACACTGCCACCTTCCTCCTTAATCGCCTTCCTACCAAGGCGATTCGAGCACCGACTCCTTTCTTTGCCCTGTATGGCACTACCCCTCTCTACGACCACCTCCGTGTCTTCGGGTGCGCCTGCTACCCTAATCTTTTCGCCACTGCTCCACATAAGCTTGCGCCCCGCTCTACTAGGTGTGTCTTTCTTGGGTACTCCCTTGAGCATAAGGGATACCGGTGCCTCGACCTCTCTACCCACCGCATTTTGATCTCTCGGCACGTCGTCTTCGACGAGTCATCCTTCCCCTTTTCTTCCTCCACCTCTGGTTCAGCTGCAGAGCTGAACTCTCTTTTTTCTACTGACACCGAGGCTGCTCCACCACAGCTGCCTTGGCCTTTTTTTGCAGGTACATCACCCACCAGTTCCCAGGTGGCTCCCACGACGTCGCCAGCTGCACCTTATGCAGCACCGACACCTGTGGTGACTCCGGCTGTGCCTCCTACAGCCACGACTCGGCGGTTCACTGACCCTGCTCTCGTCTACCAGCGACGAGTGCGGGTTGGTGCCCAGGCTCCGTCGACCCTGGGGACGAGTGCCGCACCATGCGTGGCACCGACGTCTCCCGCTGCGCCACGCGCGGCACCGGCGTCTCCGACCTCGTCTCCTGCACCACACGAGGCCCCGGCGCCTCCTACAGCTGCGCCACGCGCGGCAACAGTGTCTCCGACCTCGACTCCTACGGCACACGAGGTCCCGACGTCCCCTACGGCTGCGCCACGCACGGCCCCAGCGTCTCCAGCCTCGACTCTCGCGCCACGCGCGGCCCCGGCGACCCCTATAGCTGCGCCACGCGCGGCCTCGGCGTCTCCGGCCTCGACTCCTGCGCCGTGCAGGGACCCGATGACTACTCCGGCTCCCGGGTCCCCCACTGCGCCACGCACGGCCCCTGTTCCACGGTTCGCCGATCCTGCTCTTGTCTACCAGCGATGAGAGCGGATTGGTGCCTCTACGCCTGCGCGTCCAGAGCCCTCGGTGTACCACCCACCGTTGCTTCACCGGGACCCAGGACACGTTCACCCGATGGTGACTAGACGTGCCGTTGGGGTTCTCCGACCTCTTGAGAGGTTCTCCGGAGTGGTACTCTCTTCGACGACACCGACACCATCCACTTCCTCTTCGGTATCACCTATACCGACCTCCGTCCGTAGCGCCCTCGCTGACCCTCACTGGCGCCGCGCTATGGAGGAGGAGTATGCGGCCCTACTTGCCAACCGGACATGGGACCTTGTTCCACGTCCTTCCCGTGGCAACGTTGTCACAGGCAAGTGGGTTTTCACGCATAAGAGGAAGGCGGATGGCTCCCTGGAGAGATATAAGGCTCGTTGGGTACTTCGGGGCTTCACTCAGCGCCCTGGAGTGGACTACGACGAGACCTTCAGTTCGGTGGTTAAGCCAGCGACAGTACGGACTGTTCTGTCGTTGGCTCTCTCGCGTTCTTGGCCTGTCCACCAGCTGGACGTCAAGAACGCCTTCCTTCACGGGACGCTGACAGAGACGGTGTACTGCAGTCAGCCGACAGGGTTCGTTGATTCAGCCCGTCCAGACTTGGTCTGCCGGCTGAACAAGTCTCTATACGGGCTGAAGCAGGCGCCTCGGGCTTGGTACAGCCGGTTCGCCTCCTTCCTGGCCTCGCTTGGCTTCGTCGAGGCCAAGTCGGACACCTCGCTCTTCGTTTACAGGCATGAGGGTGACAATGTCTACCTCCTCCTGTATGTGGACGATATTGTCCTCAGGGCGTCCAGCTCGGCTCTTCTTCAGCGCACGATCTCCGCACTGCAGCGCGAGTTCGCGATGAAGGACCTCGGCCAGCTCCACCACTTCCTGGGCGTTGCGGTCGAGCACCGTCCGAACGCTCTGTTCCTCCACCAGCGCCAGTACTGCCTGGATATCCTCGAGCGAGCAGGCATGGCTGATTGCAAGCCTTGCTCCACTCCCGTGGACACCCAGGCGAAGCTGGCTTCGGCCGACGGCGCCTCGGTCGCCGACCCCACCTCTTACAGGAGTCTTGCAGGTGCCCTGCAGTACCTCACCTTCACCAGGCCGGACATCTCATACGCGGTTCAGCAGGTGTGTCTCCACATGCATGATCCGCGGGAGACGCACCTCACGGCGATGAAGCGGATTCTTCGGTACCTGCGCGGCTCCCTCGACTACGGCCTTCTCCTTCGACGTGACTCGCCTTCTGAGTTGGTGGTCTACACCGACGCTGACTGGGCGGGGTGGCCAGATACCCGTCGTTCCACCTCTGGCTACGCTGTCTTCCTGGGGGGGAATCTTGTCTCCTGGTCCTCGAAGCGGCATCCTGTGGTTTCTCGCTCCAGCGCTGAGGCGGAGTACCGCGCCGTGGCTAACGGCGTAGCAGAGGCGTCTTGGCTCCAGCAATTACTTCAGGAGATCCACTCCCCTGTCGCCCGGAGCACGTTGATCTACTGTGATAATGTCAGCGCCGTTTACCTCTCCACCAACCCCGTTCAGCACCAGCGCACGGAACATGTGGAGATTGATCTTCACTTTGTTCGTGAGCGGGTTGCACGCGGTGAGGTTCGAGTTCTCCACGTGCCGACGACGTCACAGTTTGCCGACATCTTCACGAAGGGACTCCCGTCGACTTTGTTTTCTGAGTTTCGGTCCAGTCTCAACATCTGTTGTGGCTAGATGTTGGGACTACGGGGGGGTGTTGGACTGTGTTTGGGCCTAGCCTGTATACCGGCCCATCTATGTATCTATAAATATGTACCTAGACCTATGATTAATTGAGCAATTCATTCTATCACAAGTTATAGCGTAGGTTCCGCCATATAAGGGCAGAACATAATAGGTGTCAGTTTCTGTTGACATGCCCCAATCTATTTCTTGTGATAAGACACAAACTCGTAGCCTTGTAGGTCGATCGTACAAAAATACAGTCAATGTTCGAAAATATTTGGACTTTTGGCTATGTGAAGTTGAGAGCTAAGGTACTTTTCAATGACATTGCCAGTTATAACATTCCAATAGTACCATTATATCCATAAAAATAAATCTGAGAATAAAAGTATCTTATGCACAATATTATAACATATACTTCAAATGATTCAAATTTACTTTAAAAATGTTAGTAAGAAATGTTTTATCCTGCTGCAACAGTGTAGCTACTGTACATACCATTTAAATGCCACCTACACAAGCATCCCCCAACTGTCTACACTCTACCGTTTACTATTTAGAATAACACTGGATATGATGAGGTTAAAGAATGCACAACAGTGTTATCCGTGCTGGAACTGAACCTAAAATTGTATACACCAGGTAATATGAAAACTTACAGTTTGTTATGGGGAGGTCCTTGTTCTTCAAAGTCACATATTGGTTCTTTCCAACCACTTGCAACGCAGATTTTTTGCAGTCTTGTCCTGGCTGATTCATTACCTGCACATCCTATGATTTTTAGCAAAATAATACTTACAAAGAAGCAATAACTCTAATGCTTATGCACCTCTTACTTTCTAGTGAATGTCATAGCTCCCTGATTAACTTTCAAAAGGGAAACAAACTTGTTATGAGTAGTAGTGGGCCTTTATGGGCCGGCATGCTACTGTAGCAGCCCGCCACAGTAGCGGCGACTAATGTAGTGGCGGCTAGGGTTAGGATTCTAGGTTAGTCTCCTCTATGTAAAGAGGGTCATTGTGTAATCTAAGCTCAAGCAAGAAAATAGATCCTAGGGAAAATGCAAATAGAGATATACTCCTAACCCCCACTCTCAAACTCAAGGTGAATCACGAACACTGAGGTTGGAGAGATAAAAACTACGCTGAGTTCGGGTTTGTGTTTTCATGAAAAAATTAGCCGACTGAAGTTCTGAAGACAGATACTGAAAATCAATAACAATATCATGTACTTGTGCTCGTATATAAGAAACATCAACACTAATATGGTTAGTAAGCTCATGCTTGACCGGATCACGAGCAATACTGATAGCACTTGTACTTTCAGATAAAAGAGAAGTCGGCATAGAAACAGTACACTAAAACCCTCAAACAACCACCGCAACCAAGTAATCTTTGCAATCACAAGAGCCATAGCACGCAACTCAGCCTCTGCACTCGAACGAGAAACTGCTACCTGCTTCTTAATCTTCTAAGCAATGAGAGAACCAACAAGAAAAACACAATAAACAGAAAGGAATCGGAAGAATCGCTAGTCCAAGTGGCATCACAATACGCATTGAGCTGTAAGGAGCTAGAGCGTGGAAAGAACAATCGTCTAGAGATAGTCCCACGAAGATAACGCAAGACTCGAAGCAAGTGAGCGTAGTGGATCTGAGTCGGAGTCGATACAAACTGACTTAGAATGTGGACAGAAATGAGATGTCAGGACAAGTGATAACAAGATAGACGGGACTTTCTACAATATGACGATAACGAGTAAGATAATCAAGGAGCTCGCCATCAGTAGGTCGAAAGTGAATGCTGAGCTCCATGGGAGTCTCAACAGTTCAGTGATCAGTCAGAGAAGCTCGATCAAGAAGATCCTGAATGTACTTTTCTTGAGACAGATGGATTTCCTACGAGGTACAGAAAACCTCAATCTCAAAAAAATAATGGAGAGGATCAAAATCGAACATAAGAAACTGCTCACTAAGACAAACCTTCACAAAGACTATGTACTCAAGATCGTCTCCAGTGATGGGCATATGATCAACTAGAGAAGAATAATACGACTACGAGATGAGACATGCAAAAAGAGCGCATGATCATGAGTACTGGTAGAAAAATCAGCAGCAACGATTATTAACACGAATCGCTGAAACCAAGCACAAATAGCTTGCTTGAGGCTATAAAGAGAGCGACAGAGGTGACAAACCATACCCAGAAACAGAATACTCAGGTTGTGGCTGCATGTAAACCTCCTCACACAGCTCACCATTAAAAAATGTATTCTTGACATCAAGCTGAGAGATGGACCACTCACGAACAGAGACCATCATAAGAAGAGCGCGAACAGTGGTCATGTGAGCAAAGGTCTCATCATAGTCACGATCGCGTTCCCGGCGGAGGCCACGGGCGACTATTCGATCCTTACGCTCAACAGAACTATCAGAGCGAGTATTAACCTATAAACCCACTTATAGGTAATAGGATGAACACATGGGGAACAGAGCACAAGTTCCCACATGTCAGTGCACTAAGAGCAGCAATCTCCTTAGCCTTTGCATGTTGCCATTTCGGATAAGGAACAATATCACGATCCGTATCCGGCTCAGAAAGAACTGTAGCAGCAATGGTATAAGGAGAGTACCGATGAGGAGGCTGACGAGAGCGATAGTCAAGTCCAAGATGATTTCTCAGGAGAAGATGGGTTATCAGACAAAGATGACTCAACTAGAGTAAATGACTCATCAGAAGAAGGCACAACTTGTCGAGTGTAGATCTGCGTCACATGAAGCTTCATAGTATAGTCAGAAATCATAAAAGAAAGCTCCGAAGAAGACACTGTGGGACGCGACACCTAGTGTGAAGGAGGTACGCTAGCAACTGAAGGAATAGGAACGAAATAGAATCGACTATATATATATATATATATATATATATATATATATATATATATATATATAGAAAGAGTATCCGAAGAAGGATGAGAATAGAAATGATGTGTCTCATCAAAGACAACATACCGTGAGATTCAGGAGTATATCTCTATTTGTATTGTCCCCCTCTCCTATACCTCTACATATTTCAGTGTTTGCCTTAATAATAATACAACCGCTATTCATAACATGGTATTAGAGCCATCTAACTAGGTTAGTTTTCTCTACCCCTTTGACTGCTCATCTTCCCGATGCGCCGACACCAGCAGATCTGCTTCGTCCGCAACACACAGTTCATCTTTGCTCTTTTGCGGTGCCTCATTCCAGCACCCCCAGTACTGTGGTGCGTCGTTCCCGGCGCCTCTGTTCCTATCTGCTCGACCTTTGCTCAACTAATCCAGTGGCCACACCCTGCACTGCACTCTAATGTTGCAGTGCTGCTCCTGGTCTACTGCTGCAGTGCTGCTCACGTGAAGAAGAAAAGGATGAGAGAAGAAAAGATTGCCTCCTGATTGCAGCACCGCTGCTGACCGTGTGTCAAGATCTGGATTTCTGCTCCCTCAAGAGAAGAACCTCTGAATTAAAAAAACAGAGGTCTACACACTTCGACCTCTGAATCAAAAAGATTATCCGTCGAGTGTTTCTGTCCAGATCGGGGCTTCCCATCCCCGCCACTCTGAGGCCGATCTCCTGCGTCCTGTCCTAAAACAAATAGAGGTATGCTCCTAACACTAAAGACTACTCAGAGCATCAAAGGGAGGGCATGTTAGTGGATCTATCTTATTGATTATCCCTCCCATAATCCCAACCGTAACATCTTGGTATTTAGAGCCAATCCATCTACGCCGCCCTTACCAACCAAATTCAAATCCCACCCAACTCACCCTTTTGTTCCAACCTGAACCGACCATTACAGCGCAAAAGATCCAAGGGGATTTACAAATAGATGAAGGAGATTTGGACATGCTCCGGTCGATGCACAACACCATGCACAAAACAAGTGCCGACACGAAAGATCTTGATGATAAGATGGAGATTGTCTTGGCAGAAGTCAAACAAATTGAGGAGGCCGGCACACCTAAGGACGAGCTCGGTCACGATCTTAGTGCAGAAGAAGGAGGTATACCTGTCGGTGACAAAGAGCGGGTTCCGCTCATCTCTATATAACTCCTCCTGACTCGTGATGCAGCAAAAAATCGACTACCGGCAAGGGTGTGCAAGACCCAAGACTACACAGCAGCTTGAGGAGCAGCGAAGATCCAGGCAGCTAGGGTAGGAGCTTCCGCCCTTGGGCCGGAGAAACATGCAGGGCCCAAGGAGGAAATAAAGATGTATTCCTTCTACAACTTCATATCATCATTGATCTTTTCCATGCAACCGTTCGCAGTCAAAGAAGGAAAGGAATTCAGCCTGTTTTTATGGGAACCAGGAGGTGTATGTGCTGTCAACGGACACATCTTCTATACTACCCTCTTGTTGGAATTCCGGAGCTCTCAATTTAAGAATGCGGGATTGTTAATCTGGGAGGTGCACTATTACAATAGGGTTGTGCTCATTATATAGCCCGATTACATGTAATCTTCTCCTCCTAGAACTCTAACTCAACTTCAATCTAATTAGGACTCTCCTAGTCTAATCTTATTTGGACTCTTCCTAATATACCGTTGAGATCACCTAACATTCTCCCCCTGATCTCAACACTCTACAACTCGAACCATGCTCACAACCCACAATGTTCAGGATCATCCAACAAACTCCTCCCGATCCTGGCACTTGTGCTTGTCTCACATGTCGTGTTCTGTCCACTGTCGAGAATCGTTGCTCCCTCCGTCATGAGCCTTCTTCGCATCGAGCCTCTTGCGTCTTTGAGCCGTCGTAAGTCGAAGAAGACTGCTGTGTCCTGCGCGCTCCAGATCCTCCCGATCTGAACTGCCGCCCCACCTTCAATGGACCTCTGCCGCGTGCTCGCTGTTGCGCCCCCGTTCGTGCTCGTTGGTCTCATGCACACTGCTTCGGTTCTCTCACACGTGGTTCAGGCCCCTTGCCGGAAGCTTCACACGCAGCCAACAGTAGCACGTGAGTACGTATTGGCCCTCCTCTGTCCAACTTGAATACAGGCCCAACCCAGCGATGCCTCTGCACCGATGAATAGGCCTGGCCCAGCAGTGACTTCCTCTCCTCTGTTGCACACCGGGTCCGCATGCCCGGCGTCGGTCCTCAACCGCTGCAGCCGAGCGTGCCCGCCGGGAAACCTGCCACCAAATCTTTTCCGTGGGTACCACCGACTCCTGTGCCTCCACGTCTCTTCCTGCAGTCAAGCTTGACCCGAGCTTCCACGAGCGCGTGAGGCGGCGGATCCGCCATGCAGCCACGTTGCTGCCTAATCGCCGCGAGCAGCGCCCGTACGAGTGATTCACGCCCAAATCCGCCGCTCCCTTCGCGATCTGCCTCGAAATCACCAGAAAATCCTCGATCTGGAGCTGCCCTGCTCGCGACCAAGCCTTGAATCGCTTCGATTCGCTAGGATCTCGAGCGTCGTCCCGATTACCAGCGCCGGTTTCCTATCGACCTCGCCCGATACTCGTACTCGGTGCAGAACGCGGTGCAGAACGGACCTGCTGGCCCCCCAGCCGCCCCTCCCCTGTTGGCTGCCGCCCTGGAAACATGTCCTCCCAGGGCAGCGGATAGGATCCGAACCTAAGCTCTTGATACCAGATTGTTGGAATTCCAGGGCTCTCAATTTAGGAACTTGGAATTGTTAATCTGGGAGGTGCACTATTACAATGGGGTTGGGCTCATTATATACCCCGGTTACATGTAATCTTCTCCTCCTAGGACTCTAACTCAACTCCAATCTAATTATGCTCTCCTAGTCTAATCTTATCTGGACTCTTCCTAATATACCGTTGAGATCACCTAACACCTCTGTCCTCCCATGCATGCTCTCGTTGATGTGTCATAATCTTATTGGTTGTGAAGCTATGGTAGGTAGACTGAACATAAATGAAGAGACTAATAAGATTATGATACATCAGCAGAAGCACAGAATAGGAGTATAGAAGCCATATTCGTGGTCAAAAAACATATTATCCAAGATGCTCACATGTGTCAAGGTCAAGGTTGAAGGGTATAAGGAAACTACTGAATGCAAGGGATCCATCCTCGCCTGGATGAATTTTAACATGCAATCAAACATGGAAATTGCATCAAGATTGCAGGAGAAAATCATGGAGGAAGAAGGACCATGCATACAGAAGTCCATGCAAGAAGGACAGCTTGCATAGCAGGCGTTGTCAGTTTTTTTCCATGACAAACTAATGGAAACAAATCTGGTCTTCTGCACGCTGTTGTCCAAGGCTTCATTCTCCAGGTTTCTGGAAGCTTGGGCATCATTCAAGGCATGCTGCTATCTCTCCAACTCATGCCTTGGCATGCAACGCACATCAAGATTTCACAGCTGGACTAATTGCTCAGCAGCCTGCTATGTGCTATGCAAGGACATCGCCTTCACTCAATCCTCAAGTTCAGTTCTGTGTGTCCAAAAGCTACGCCTTTGAAGCGCTAGAGTTTCAGTCATTTTCTTTAATACTGTAGTTATGTACACGATCAGTTTTGTGTGTCCAATAGCTACGCTGTTGAAGTGCTAGAGTTTCAGTCATTTTTTTTGTTATTGTAGTCGTGTAGTCAGGTCATATAATCCAACAATTAGAGGTGGGAATTGGGCCGGGCCAGACCCGGGCGGCCCGAAGCACGACACCTCGGCCCGAGGCCCGGCACGAAGGGTATTCGGGCCGTGCCAACCCGACACGAAATACCGGGCCGTGTTGGGCCTGGTTTTTTGGCACGACGGGCGGCCCGACACGGCACGATGATCTGGGTCGTGCCCGGGTCGGCACGGCACAAAATGGCCCGGAGGCCCGAATCGACACGGCGGCCCGAGTCGGCACGAAAATTGAATTTGGCCCAAAAAAGCCCATCGGCCCGAAAACGGCCCGAAAATTGAAAAATAAGGATCGGCTACACATTAGGGTAACAAATGGTTAGTTTTGACTCCCCCTGCCCTGCCCCTCGCCCGACTCAACGCCTCCGCCCTCTAGTGTCCAGCCGCCGTCTCGCGTCGCCAGTTGCCACGCGCCGCCCCGCCTCCCGCGCCCACGCCCCACGCCGCCGCTGCCGCCTCCCACATCCACGTCGCCGCCTCCCACATCCACGTCGCCGCCTCCCGCGCCCACGGCCGCGCGCCAGCGCGTGCGTGTCGCACCCTTGCCGCGCGCCCCCTGTTAGGCCAGAGGCCCAGAGCCACAACCGCAAGTCCACAACCATGTTGCCAACTAGGGGTAGTGGTACGAGGAAGAAGGTTGGTGCAACATCACGGCGTGGTCGTGGTCGTGGCTACGAGGAGCCCGATCCACGTCGCCTATCTCCAAGCATGGGAGATTACGGGATGGATGATGTCAATTTGGAAGGTGATGCATATGATGAGTACCAAGATGATGGTCTTGTTGGTTTGAATAATGCAGGCGGTGCTAGTTTCTCCGTTGATACGCCCGCTACCGCAAGCGACGTGCCTCCACAACCTGAAGCTCCACATGAAGAAATTCAAACATCTACTACTTCGGGACCCAAAAAGAAAAGAGCCAAATGTTGGGATCACTTCATCGAGCCAAATGTTGCCATTCTTTAAAAATCAAACACACATTCATTCATTTTAATTTTAAAAATTCACAAAAAAATTTCATAGGTGTATACTATCATATAAAACTCCCCCAAGAAAAACCACTTCCAAATTCATTTTATTTTGAGATATATAAAAAAGACAAAAAACATTTTTTATTGTTTTTTGTTACACTTTGTATGTTGTGAATTTATGTCTAATTTTTTATGGGAACATGTAATATAACTATATGAAGCTACAGTTTTTTTCCTGATTTTTTTTTAATTTTTTTACATTGCAAAACTGCAAATTTGGTTATTGAGTCTATGACTTCTGGGCCCCACCTGTCAAAGCCAGTACTGCTGCGCAGTACCTTACTGGGCCGTGCCCGGGCCCGGCCCGGCCCGACGTCAGCCCGACGGGGCAGCCGGTCCGACGTGCTTTCGGGCTCGGGCCATTTCAGCCCGAAGCATGACCGGGCCGGCCCGGGCACGACCCGAGTCCCACCATTACCAACAATGCATCTCCGGTACAGATCGAGGGCGAGCTGCTCAAAAGGAGGGATGGAATGCTATGGGTAGTAATGGGTCATTATGGGCTGATGCGCTACTATAGCGGTGACTAGGGTTAGGATTTTAGGTTAGTCTTCTATATATAAAGAGGGTCATAGACCTTGGCGCTGTTTGTTGGGCAATATGGAAAGCGAGAAATTGTGCATGCTTTGATAAGAAGATGATTAAACATCCTGGGGGTATAATTTGTCATTTGTGTGCTTTCTTGAACTTTTGGGCAGGTATGTATCCTGAAGGACATCGCCTAACAATCAAGAGCGGGGCTGAAAGGAAGGTCAATGTGGCAATGAAGATCATGAAGCAACAGGGGAGAAGACTCCTCATCCCGAGCATAGTGGATCCTGCTGAGCAGAGCGGAAAAAGAGGAGGACTGAAGCCGGATGGAAGGGAACTGTTTACCGCCCATCGTGTTTTGTTTATGTTTTGTTATGTTGGACCGTGCTCCAGTTTGATAGAGGATGTAATCAGAGAGTCTAATAGACAGTTTGATGGAGGATGTAATCAGAGAGTCTAATAGACAGTTATCACTCCTGCTCATTTTTTGAAGTCTCTACATGGGTCCTCTAGAGCTTTGGAGTACTTGTAGGGATGTGCACTTGAAAAGAAGTGCTTCGAACTGATGTAATGAACTAGACCTCCATTTCGTTTTGAAGTGGAGTGAAAATTCTGATGGAAACAAAATTAAAAGAGGATCATTGTGTACTCTAGGGGTCAAGCAAGAAAATAAATACTAAAGACTACTCAGATCCTCCAAGAGAGGGCGGTTTAGTGAATCTATCTTGCTAATTATCCTTGAATAATCCCAGCTATAACAAAATTAGTGCATAAATGCCTCATCATATCAAATGCCAGGACATCAGATTAGACTAGGATCAAATCACCTGTAAAAAGGAAATAGTTTCCAAGCACATGATCCTTAATGCAACCACTTGCATCACTATTGCCCTGTACTGCAGAATAAGTAAGCCTATTCCTGGGATCGTTGCCAGGTGATACTTTGTGGAAAAGAACCTCAGGAACTTTATTTTCCATGTCAGATACTTCAACTCCTTGTTGTGGTTGGACAGTTGGTGCAGAAAATTTAGTCCTTTTGCTCTGCACTAACAAATCCTACAAGAGAAAACATTGGCACAATCAGAATAACAATCGTAGATTTGATCTACAGTGAGAAAAAGGAAATTCTAGCATGTTGCCGTATTTTATTGTATTGAAAAGGAATTTGTGGAGAAAGTGACTGCAAGAGATGGGCCACACCTTCTCTTCCCCTTCTTTTAGCTCCATTCCCTCCTCTGTTGTGTTGACTAGCATGGCATTGGATTTAGTGTCCATGGAGGCAAAACCACTAAACCAAGAGGAGTGACCTAAACGAATGAGTACTAGTTAGTCATATCATCTTATTATTATGACAAAATCAGTGTTATCCTAAACAGTGGAGACTTGTTTACCATTTAAATGCGGTTTAAACTGTGTCTAAACGGATTAAACGGTACTCCCTCCTTTCTCGAAAGTTTGACGCTTTCTTATTCATTTTTTTATTAGAAAGTGGCAAATTTTCAAGAAAGGAGAGAGTATTTTACTGTGGCAGTAAGAAAACACATTTTCTACAGCACATCACTGCCACATATGTTCAAATCATGTTCAGATCCATATTTGGATATAACTAAAATATTCTGGTGAATCTGCAACAAGGTAAGAAAAATTGTGTTGTTCTAAAAATTTGTAATAGGTGATTATTAGTAATAGTTCTTAACTTTATTAAGAAGCTAACCACCAAAATGCAGCCAGTAAATATGAACGGATTAATTGATTAAAATAGAGCAATCATAACCAACATATTATCATTATACCAATGGAATAAGCGCAGACAACAAAAACCAAGGTATGGACTACAGTAATCACTTGATACATGCAAAATTGTTGCAAGAAAAGGGTATTGTACAGTTAATCCTTTGAATTATGTAGCCAAGATGCACAAAAACGAAACACAAAGCCACAATCTTCTGAAAAAAACGAATTGAAACTCCAGGAATTGAATCCACGTCAAGCAGAGCCAAGATTGAAGCCTAAATGGAGTGATTTGATTCGGGTGGTCGGAATGCTCACAGAAATAGCGCTTGGCGACGCGCAGACGGCGGGCGCGCGGCTCAACAGCTCCTCGGCGTGCAGGATGCCGACGCAGGCGCGGCGCGAGGGCGGCGATCGCGGGGCTCGACAGCTCGAAGGGGCGGCGGCGCGGATGGCGGAGCGTGGGTGCACAGACGGGGAGCGTGGCGGTGCGCACAGTAGACCAGAGCGGCGCTTAACGGGCTTCCGAAGAGTACCCGATTCTAACCTGACTTCAGTTATTCTACTCTCTGTCATATGCCGACGTCGGGCGGTTCGCTCTCTGTCGTGTGGGTCCAGCTTCTTTTTCTCGCGGGCAGCGGGTCTTTCCAAGTTCAGGATTTCACTGTGGACTGCTCCTGTCTGGCTGTCTCCTGCTCATGCATACGTGTCGACTCGGCGATCCAGAGCTCAGACTTACAGAGATATGTCACGACACGTATAATCTGCTTCAGGGTACGTACGCGGTACACCACGTTCCTACATTATACATGAAGCACACCATACGAGGTTATCCCTAATTAATTGTACCAACTTGCTTTCATCAATTCACTGACTGGCAGGCACAAAGATCTTTACTGCCTTCGTTACTATACAAACTTCATAGTACGATACTAGAGGAGACGTATATATATACGTGGCCAGTAGTACGTGTTCTACGTTTCACACGACCTGCGCGGCGTGCCCATGCTCTCACTCCATCTCCATGGCGGCCAGCTCCTCGAAGAAGAGCTCCTTGAACCGCTCTATACGCTCCGGCTCCAGCGCCACAGCCACCGCCACGCCGCCGCCCTTCCCCGGGCAGCTCAGCAGGTACACGAAACCCGTGTAGTACATGAGCGCCGGCGCCAGCAGCGCCGGCTCGCCCCACCCGAAGTCCGCGTCGTACGACGGCATACCAAGCCAGCTGATCACCCGCAGGTCCGTGCCGGGGATCCCGCCCCGCGGCAGCGCGCCCATGCCCGACGCCTCCAGGTAGTCCACCACCGACCGCGCGTACTCGTCGGCGTGCCCCGTCGCGGCGCGGAGCCGCCGCGCCGCTAGCCCCAGCGCGCCGCCGCCGTCCAGGAGGTCGCCGACGCGAGCGGACACGGAGGCGCGCACCACCGCGTTGCCGAAGTAGGTCTCGGGAAGCGGCGGGGAGAGGCGGGCGCGCATGTCCACCATCGTGTAGAGGCGGGACTCGGCGTCGCGCGGCAGGGCGCGCGCCGCGCACGCGCAGCGCCAGACGTGGGCCACCAGCGCGCGGAAGGTGGATGTCGCGGCGCCTGCGCGGGCGCGTAGCGCGGCGACCTGGTCGCCGGTCAGGCGGAGGATCGCGCTGGCGGACTCCGGCTGCTTGTTGTTGTTGTTGCCGACGGGTGATGGTGCCGGGGGTCCAGCGGCGCCGTACTCGCGGCTGTGGTCCAAGAGGACGGTCGTCAGCGGGCGCGCGCGGAGGGGCGTGCGGTCGAGGGACGGAGGCACCATGGCGCCGACCGCGCCGCGGGCGATGCCGGCCCACGTCCGGATGAAGTGGAACGCGCTTCGGCCGTCGATGACTAAGTGGTGCATCGCCGTGCCGAGCGCCACGCCGCCGCACCGGAAGAAGGTGACCTGCCGTGAAACGCGCGCACCAGTGTTAAACAACGTCAGCTCTGTTTGACATTGACCATCTTTGTCATCACCAGTTCAGGAATCATTCTTTTTTTTTCCTCTTCGGTTGCATTTCCAGTAAAAATAGTGTCTACTTTTAACCATAGTTTAGAAGATTAGTTGGATTGAATACTTAGAACCATGACATGCACGCATGCAAAAGTTTATCCAGAATTAAAAGGACACGGCTTCCCTCCTCCCATTTGTCCTCCCATGCGTCCTCCCGCTGATGTGTCATCATCTTATTTGTTGTAAAAATATGGTAGTTAAACTGAGTATTAATGAAGAACCAATAATATTTTGACACGTCAACGGGAGGACGCATGGGAAGACCAATGGGAGGAGGGAAGCGAGTGAACAAAAAAAAATGGTGAGGGGGCAAACAGAGGTCCATGCAACGACCTGAAGCATGAGCAACGGGGCTTCGCCAGCGGACTCGCACTTCGGCACGAACAAGTCACGCATCCTGGTGGAGGGCGCGAAGCCCTCGTAGTCGTCGAGCGCGCCCGCGGACCGCGCGACGACGAAGAGCGCGCCCTTGCCATTGCAGTCGATCTCGGCACGGCCGTCGGCGCCCTGGCCGAGGCGGCCGGCGAAGGGGTAGAACGGTACCAGCGCCGTAGCCAGCGCAGATCGCATGACGTCCGACGAGAAGAAGTCGTCTGCGCCCGGCGGCTGCAGATCGTCAGGGGCGCGGCGGAACAAATAAACCGTCGGGGTGTACCCGTTCCTCGCGGCGAGGTCGAGGTTGGACAGCCAGAGCGCGTGCCGCGGCGTTGGCTCGCTCGGCGCGACCAGCTCCGACGTGACCACCTCGACGGCCATTCTTCAAACGCTCTGTGTGTGTGGCACGAGAGTGGTTCGGTCCCGATTCTGCGCCCTACTAGCAAGTGTAATGCGTGAAAGTATTGCGAGTGCAACGACTCCTGTGACCTCGGTCTCGGGATCTATAGGAGCTGCGATGTTGGTTTGGTTGGGAAAACCCTTTTGATGTGGGCACTGGGGTCGAGTTTCTAATTCAAGGTGTACACACACCCATTGTTTGAATGCTAATTGTACAAAAGAAAATGGTTTAAAAAATATTCAGATTATGAAGCATCGCCCGAAGAAAATGATGAAAAGAAATACAATTGTTCACAAGTTGTACAAAAACGGAAAAAGCTAAAATGACATTCAGAGCTTTCGAAAAAATAAAATGACATTCAGAAACATAGGCAAGTAGTAGGAATTGATGCATGGACAGCACTGTTCTCAGTCGCGTCGACCTGCGTGAGCAGTGGGGCAGGAAAAAGCAGTGGGTGGAGTGCTTGCTTGTTGTTGGTGGCGTTCATTTCAATAGTGCAACTTTGACCAAACCCTCTTCCGCGTCGATGACAAAATCGGTTCTGCTGATAATCGTGGTGCATCTTCAGCAGCACCACTCGCCCGCGACGGCGAGACCAACCGCTCCGCTTCCCCCCTTCGTATGTGGATGAAAGGTGGTCATTCACTCGTTTGAACTGCATCACCGTCGCCATCCCCTGCCACTTCCGGCTCCTCTCCGCTGCACGCGTGACCAATGCGGTGGACGGCGGCGACGATGCCGTCAGTTTGCGAGTGGTTGTTGCGCCCGCTGCCATCGGTCACCTACCCGTTAATTTCCTGGAGCGGGCTGGCAGCTCTTGAGGGACGAGACGGGATTTCAACGAAGGTACTCTGCAAGTTACCTGGATCTTTGTACTGTATGGGCTAACAAATAGAAAAAACAGGGCTATCTTTGAAACTAGCTCCTCCAGCCCATTAAGCCCTGCGTCAACGTACGTCGTACTCCAGGCCCACTAAAATGCCAAAACTTACAGCCCAATACATTGGAGAGTCTGCAACTTTCGGAGTTGTGCTGCCGTGAATTATTCAAAGCTTCAATGCTTTGGTAAACATGCATTTTCAGTTCGATCGTCTTCTTGCATACAGTTTCGTGGGACCGAATGCTCTGCTGCCTGGGCGTTACATAAAGCTGCAGCCAAGCAGAGTAGAGTGTTCCACACACTATTTGTTACACGAGGCAGTATAAGTAGTCGAAGTGCATCCCGTCACGTGCATTGTGTATGATACAGAGAGACAAACTAGAGAAGCACGTGTCATCCACTGCTTCACTCGCCGTAGAAGGCCTTCTCGAAGCACTGAAGGTACTCGGGCTCGAGCGCGAAAAGAACGGAGACGGGGTCGTCCTTGTCCGGCCCCTGCGTCACGTACGCCGTGCCACTGCCGAACATCTGCGCCGGCGCGACGAACCCCGGGCGGCCCCACCCGAAGTCGGCGTCGTAGATGGGCATGCCGAGCCAGCTGACCACCCACAGGTCCGACTCCGGCATGAACTGCCCGCGCGCCGCCTGGCTGCCCTTCTCCGCCTCCAGCTCCAGGTAGTCGACCACGGACCGCACGAACGCATCGTCCACGCGGGACACTGCGCGCTTGATCCGGTCCGCCACGAAGCCCAGCGGCTGCGACAGCACGTCGCCGACCTTGACGGTCACCAGGTCGCGGACGATGGCGTTGCCGAAGTAGGCGGCGGGCAGCGGCGGGCGGAGGCGCTGCCGGATGTTGGCGGGGACGCGGAGCCTGGTGTCGCCGTCGGCGGGGAGGCCCCGGGCGACGCACATGGCGTGCCACAGGTGCGCCGTGACGGCGCAGTAAGTGGACGCGCCCTCGGCGCACCGGGACTTGATGTCGGCGAGGAGCTTGGGTGGGACGGCGTAGACGCGTGTCACGAAGGGGCGCGGCGCGCCGTTGAGGTAGGACGGGGAGTAGACAGGGTGGTCGAAGGGGACGTGCGGCGGGGAGCGCGCGCGGAGGAGCGTGCGGTTGTGGAACGGCGACGCGTCGGGGGCCTGCTCCCCGCGCGCCAGCGCCGTCCACGTCCGGATGAACTGGAACGCGCCGGCGCCGTCCATGGTCACGTGGTGCATGCCCGTGCCCACGGCCACGCCGCCGCACTTGAGGAACGTCAGCTGCAAGAAAGGAAAGCACGTCACAGTCGTGCTACTGATCACATATATTCAGATTCGACGTTCTGCAGTCCTGAAAACAGCAGATGAACAATAATAATTCTGCATCCATACAAAGGGCAAAAGCCATTTCAATGCAAACGCAGCCCCTCCCTAGATTTGATTTTCTCGTGTGACGCAAAACGATGCTCTGTAACCACACGGTTAGCTTACACCACGAAGCAGACACGATAACGATGAAGCACTCCTCTGTCCAAACCGTCAACCAAGGTGAACTCAGCCGTATCAACTCTGTCCCTCATCACGATAGGCTCCTTGCGTCACCACAGCAGCTTCGAGGCCCTAGTTGTAAGTATAATATCCCCCCCCCCCCCCCCCCACCACCAACATTTAGTCCCTCCGTTTCAAAATAATTATCACCGGCTAGTTCATTTTTACTATACATCATTACTCGGCAAAACCATTCTCAGGTGGATGGACGCTGCCGCGCACGGTCGCGATCAGGAACGACCCTAGCTAATGCTACGAGTCGTTATCCTTTTCCTAGTTACGCTCAGATCAACGGAACTATCTTATCTGCCGTGCGAGGACAAGACCTTTCATCCCAGCCGAGCACGCAGGACACGTCGGCGCATCCTGATCCGGGAAGCATGGCCAAGGGGAGCGCTAAAGCAAAGCGAGCGGGCCGGCAACCTGTCGCGATCGAGCTAAGCCGGGGAGGAAGAGGAGTGGCACTCGTCGGTGGCGAATGATCGGGTCAGGCAGGCCAAAGGCAACAGCGACATGGGCAGTGTGGTTTCCGCATGCGGACACGGCAAGATACAAATCTGGAGGAGACAGGAGATGCCACGAAATGGACGTACGTCTGGTCCGGTGAGCTCGTGGGAGTCCGACGGTCCTGACCTTGTGTAGTAATAATGCAGCTCTGTATCAGAAATAAGCAGGAACTTGTACTAGCATCTACGTAGGTCATGTTACTATGTCAGAATAAGCAGGAACTCGTACTGTTTGGCTTGCTTTCGGTGTAACGGCATAAGCTTGTACTGTTCGGCTTGCTTTCGGTGCAACAGCAGAACCTTGTAAAGTTATCACTGGATTACTATCTCCAGACACTGGATTACTACTGTTTGGCTAGTTCACATTGACAAGTGGTTACACCGGTCGGATTCAAATTAGTGAGCCGCCATCATGGCAAGCGACATGTTCTAGACGATGTTCTGCCCTATCGTTTTCGGGTTCGATCCTAAGTCAACTGTTCGTTTTAATGCTACCCCTACAGCTGACGATGCAAAAAATTGTTTAATTGTTTAGAGAAACAGGCTTGGTTAGGGCCGTGGACAGCAGGTCTGTTTTCAGTTCAGTCAACCGCTCTTGATAGTACAAAGTGAAGAAACACTACCAATATGTTCACCCCACGGTCTATGCCTTAATCGTTTTTTTTTTTTGTTTGAAAAACGTCTATGCCTTAATCGTGCGTAGCACGCGGCCTCGGCCGTTCGGCCACAGCTATGAAACCTATCGCCGTCGTCCCCAAGAGCTGTTGCCGGAAGCATCTAAACAGCGAAGAGGCGGCACCAGTCGCCACTGATTGAAATTGATTTCTGTCGACGGATACGAGTACGTGTCTGGCAGTGGCGACGATGTGTTCCCGTACAACCCCGATGGTCCCCGGTCTTGGTCCGGAAATAAAGCAAATAAAGCTATGCTAATTTGGTTTGCAGCCACCCTTGAAAACAAACTATTATGCAATCTGCTGTTTCGTACAAATGTGCAATCTCCACATCTCAACCGTTCTCTACTAATTTAAGAGTGGCGCACTGAGGGTTCTTTTTTTATATTGTTAGCAATACCAGGTGAGAAGATTTAAGTATTAAAAGTGCAACACCCTTGGATAGATAGAGAATGGTTAGGATTTGGAGATTATACGCTTGCATAAAACAGCAGATTGAATAACAGTTATTCCAGCCACCATCTTGGCGTGATTTGAGTCACTGAGTGTATCAGCTGGCCACGCTCTTGCGGCTGGGGATAATATCGTCGTGGTTAACTCCACTCCACCGGTGGAAAACACCAAACCTCAAACCCACAGCCGGAGCCCACGGGTTCAACAAGCGTCCCGTCAGGGACTCAGGGTCCCCTCTCCGCCCAAGTGTCCGTTGATAGCGCCGCTGTCACAGTTGTCCACCGCTTAAGGATGTGTTTGGTTTGGAAGGGATGGTCCCGTTTTCTGTTTGTCTAGAGGGATGAGATGATCTCTGTTTCTTGTTTGTTTTGTGAGATGATGTGAGACGAAATGGTTCTGTCTCCTGTTTAAATGAAAGGATGAGACAGGAATATGTGAGTATGAGTACCTCCACAAGGCTGCGCGCCTGCCTCCACAGCGGTGGGACGGATTCGTCCACATGATTTTGGTGCGATGGTTCCATCCCGCATCTGGGTGTAATATTTTTTTTTGAGGGATGACTTCGTCTCATGTGTCTCTAAACCAAACAATAAAAAAGTAGGATCATCCCGTCCCATCCCAATATATCCCTCGAACCAAGGCTCACGAAGTGACGGAGGCAGTTGGGCGTGTAGAGTAAACATACAGCTCGATGTACAGTACTACAACCCTGAGTTTTCAACCGACGTGCCGCGCGCAAACCTTCCACGTGGGTTAACTGACCACGACAAAAGGCAGGCGGTAAAACTGTAATACTAGCTCGGTTTTGAGCGCACCTGGACCATGGCGAGCACGCAGGGTGGCTCGCCGGACTCGGCGAAGGGGACGAGCAGCCGGCGCGCCTCGGGTGAGGGCTCGAAGTCCCGGAACACCTCGTCGCCGGTGAAGTCGGCCCGCGCCACGGAGAAAAGCGCGCCCTCGCCGGTGCAGTCGATCTCGATCCGGCCCCCGGGCCCCGTCGCCAGGCGCCCCGCCAGCGGGTAGAACGGCACCAGCGCCCGCGCCAGCGCCTCACGCAGCCGCGCCGGCTCGAAGAAGGAGAGGGGTGACCCGGCCGCCTCGCCGGCGTCGCCCCCCTCGGTCTTCTTCGGGTAGTAGTAGACGAGCGGCGTGTGTGTCTTGGGCACGGCGAGGTCCAGATTGGACAGCCACAGCGTGCGGCGCGGCGTCGCCTCGCTCGGCGCCACCACCGTCGTCTCCAACACCTCCACCTTCATCTTCGATTCCTTACTTCCTTCCCCTCTCTCTCTCTCTCTGCTACTCGCTTCTACCTCCCTCTGACCCTCTCGCTGTCTCTAGCTCTGCTTCTTGATCTGTGATGAGGCCTAGTGAGGTGCTGAGTGAGGGTTTATAAAGAGTGGAGCGGGTGGGGGTAATACGTAATCAGTAACCGCTGGAAGCTTTTACTTTCACCGTACGTACCAGCACGGCTGATCTGATGAACCGGCTGGTTAATCCGACGGTGGCGGTGGCTAATCGCCGTCACGTGCTACGGTGTCACTAATTAATCCTGACCCGGCTCGCCGGACGGTCACCCGACGAGATTTGAGCGCGGTGTTACGGGGCCCCGTAAGATAAACAACGCTTCGTCTGGGTCACGGAAGAAGATACGGCATGAGACGTCGAGCTTGTCCCGAGCGACGGCATGATCGAACAAGAGCTTAATTGCGTGTAACCTCTGTCCGGGAGCAAAGCAAAGCGACTTGTGTCTCAACTTTTCCGTGCCTTCCATATGCGGCTTCGCGCGTCTCTTTCCGGCGGCGGAGGCAGATGGATCATTTTGAGCGAGGATTGGATTGTTGCTTCCACTTTTTCATGCGGGGTTGGACCGATCGCTACCTGGATCGAGCTGCCTATTCTTTTCCGCTGCGAGCACGTGAAAGTTAGCTGACGCGGTCCAGGCCTCCAGGGTTTGAAAGAGGAGGGCAGCGACGGCGCGGATGTGGGGCTTGTACTGTCTCTGTACGGCGCCGGCTACGGCTGGCGTCCTGACCGTACGCGCCGCCCCGCTCCAGATCGATCACCATCGTACGGCGCCGGCCGAAACGCCGTGGAGGAGCTTTGGAGATGGGGAGAGAAAAAAGGGAGGCGAAGGGAGAGGAGGGGCTGCCGCCAGCAATGGCCGGGGAAATTCTAGCCGGGTCGCCCTGGCCCTGCTCGTCGCCCGTCCGCTTCGGCACTGGACATGAAACTAGCAAGGGTTACATATCGAAAGCCTTACAAAAGTATCACAGTGCTAAGCACCACTCTGAGCAGTTGTTATTTGACTCCAAAACATAACAAGTTCAATATAACACATTGCGAGCCCTCGTTCAGTCACATTACAGAGCACGAATTCCTGAATCCTGATCGATCAATGGTCAGAAGACTTGCATACGAATCTCTCTCTCGTTTCAAACTTGATAGGAACGTTTGACAAGTCTCAACCACTAGATTATATAATGCCTGCTTATTGATCGTTCAACTGACAAGCTCTGGCTCTGATAGCTTCAGATTTTGCTGTAGTGTTCTCGGCTGCAGTGCTTGCTGCCCAAAGCAGCCACACGGAACCCAAACGGACACAGCTGCAGCTGTTGCAGCCACGACAATCTCAACCAATCGGAATCGTATATGAAGAAGTACAGTACAGAAATTAGTTGGAGAATATATTTGCTTCATCATATTCTCAAGTCCACCACTTATTTGCACAAAGAATCACTTGAGCAACTTGGACGGCCTCTAATAAGCTAGTCATTTTTTATTATTATGATTATTTCAAAAAAAACAAGTCATCACTAATGAGCATATCAGGCTGGCTGCTCGCCCTGTCACTTTATGCTGGAATAATAAGATTATCCACATGTCACGGGATAGTATTCGATAAAATTGCGATTGCTGTGGCCGCTGTCAGCGAAATTGTTTAGTTGAGGCTAGACGCATCGATTCTCGTGCCACTGTCAGTTAAATATATATGCCATCTTTTTATCCGGTTGATCGTGGATAGGTAATCTGCTCAATCTCTGTCTGTTCCGGCATTTCAATAGTAGCACCTTATTTCGTGGAGAAGTCAAGCCTGGTTTTAAAATTCATACATGTTTTGCCAGTGAGATCGGAAAACCGAAGCACGCCAGACGTCCCAGTCGTTTGAACATTCGATTGTTTACGGACCCAAAGTGCCAGTGATCGGCCGGAAAACCGAAGCGCGTCTTCTCCTCGAGCTGACGAGCCTGGGAAATGTCGCCGGCGTCACTGTCGTCCTACGATCCGATGGTGATGAGCTTAGCTCCAGAAAATCTTGTAGGAGCTCCATCGAAGTCCAGTCTGAAGCTTATCCCGCTTCGGATACGGGCACGGACCGCCATTTTGACCGGCGTAAATCGACGACGCAACTGACGTCGATCGAATATCGAGCGATGCATCATCATCATAGACTAGCAATTAATTATCGGCTAGGTCAGGTCAGGCCGTACGCAGCGGGGAAAGGACGTGCGACGTTCGACCAGCAACACCAACGGCGAATGACCGCCGGCCGTGGACACGAGGCCGCGCGTGCGTGTCGCCGTCGCGGGAGATCTCGAGACGATAGCCGTGCTCGCCTCGCGGTCGCCTCCTCGAGTCGCAAGGAGCCGCCGCCGCTGGACTGCTGGAGTCGCGATGCCGTAGGAATGTTTCCGTCCGACGACTCCGTTGCTAGGGTTTGGAACCAGGGCCCGGGCAGGAGGGCAAAAGGCCAGTATCGGCCAAATTTGGTTCCTGGCAGGGAGTAAGCGAACGGCCGTGCGGGCCGGATTTCATTCCTCGTTTGGGCCGCATGCCCTGCCGAACCCGGGCCTACCGAACAAGCCGTACAGAGTCAGTAGCTACTCATCTGTTTTGCATACTTCCTCCACGACCACGATCTCTTAGGCCTCCTTTGGGAGCTTATGCAGGAAAACCCTGGGAAGCAAATCTCCAGGGAATTTTCCCTGTCCCCATGGGCTGGATTTCCACCCAGGGTATATTTTCCCTATGTGTGTTTGGAAATGAGGGGTAGAAATTCCAAGATATAAAAGAAGCCTTAAAAATCAGAGAAAGGAAAAAATCATAAAAATAATAAAATGCGAAATTGATGGTAACATCATTACACGTTCAAAAATCATCACCAACATCACATGATAAAAAATCTTCACCAACATCACTTCATTCATAAATTCAGTAAGGAGCCATTATTATAAATCAAAATTTTAGATCCATCATTACATGTGTTATTTTGATAAGTAAATGAACAAATCTCAAGGTAGATGAGTGACAACACATTCATATGAACTCAAATGTTAAAGCAGGTTTAGCTAATTGACATAAATTCAAGGGAGACAGTGGGGATCAACGCCAGCAGCGACAAGCAAGAAGTCCAGGACAGGCCTGACCCGCAGCACCACTGAGACACCGGCCTTGTTGTTTTGCAAGTTGAGACTGCAATCAGCTTCCTGTTTGCATTGCTCTTTATGGAGAAAGGGCCCAACATATTATGGAGAAAAGGATTCAACCCTTAACCACCAAAACAAATGAACCACAGTAACAAATGAATCACCATTCAACATATATTAAGCAGGAAGTGCATGGCGCATATCACCTTTGGCAATGCTTCTACGTATCTCTGACTGATAGATCGTGAGTAACAAACACATTATAGGGCAACCTTACAGAAACATGTTAGGTAGAATACAGGCTACTTCCTCAAAAAGATTGCCTAACTTCACAAATGAGAGGCATAAGTTGCATGCAGGAAGGTACGAAAGAACCCTAACAAACGGAACATGGTGTACCCCATTCAGGAAGGTACCAGAGTCGACTGGACTGGGCACACCGGCACAAGCACACCGACCCCAAGCACCACGGCCGCCGCGAAGACCTTGATGCTGCACCATCCAAGGAGCACACTCCATTGAACCAGTCAGAAACGAAACCAATTGGAAAAAGAAAAAAACAGAGAGGCAGAGCGGAGGAGGAGAGGGGTTTCCGGGGGCGAGGAGCGGCCCACCTGAAGACGAAGATTGGAACTAAGATGAAGCCGTAGAGCCCCGCGGCGTCGTGGACATCCTCCTCGGAGCGGCGCCACACGGCAGGGAGCCACGGTTCGGGCGGCGCGGGGAGTAGACCTCGACGTAGGCAGGGCGGCGGCGCAGCTGCATGTAGGCACCGGCGAGGAGCACGGTGAGGGCCAGGTTGATGTCAACCGACGTCGCGAGCGCCGACGGGATCATCGAGCCGGCGGCGCCGGAAGCTCGCTGGTGGCTCTGCCGGTGAGGGACCAGGTGGTGGACTGGACGCGGCGGCACAAATCAGGGATGGGAGGCGAGCGCGGCGCAGATCCGGCGTAGGAGGCGAGCGGCGGGGTGAAGGTAACCGGCGGCGCGGATCGGGGATGGGAGCCAAGCGGCGGGGTAGAGACAAGCGAAGCGACAAAGGATCGGGGTGGGAGGCGAGCGAGGCAGGGTTTCTGTGCCCGACCTGGCCCGTGTTCCCCCGTGAATCGGGCCGGGAAGTTCGTTTACCAAATGGGTCTGGGGGGAGTTTTGGCCCGGGTATTTTTTAGCCAGGGAATAGGTCGGGATCCATCCGGGATCCTGGACCGCCAAACGGGCCCTTATAGTTATTTTTTTGGACATTTTCCATTTCTCTAGCCATGAGCAAATCAGAAAAAATGAACTCACCTGGGTACTGATCTGTTTGCGCACTGTGCACCATCGTACATTACTCCGGATTTAGTGGCCGACGATTTTATCAAGCCCTCGGTTTCATAAAGTAAAACTGAGGATCGTTTAGGCCTGTCGAATTACCTAGCAAATTAGGGCCCATGGGCTGGGCCGGCTCGTCGTCACTCGTTCGGCGTTCGGCCTCGTCGCCACCACTCACACTGCATCTTCAAGTGGTTTTTCAAGGGAACGACGGCCTGCCTGACGTGCTGACACGAACGACCTCATGGAGGGGCCTTGTTGCCGCGCCCTCTGGCCTGGGCAAGGCCGATCTCAAGCAGGACACAAAGCAGATGGACAAAATTTGCGTGCTTCAAGTCGACGGGGTTTGGCTTTTTGAACCTTTTCTTTGCGTCTGTCCGAAGAAGCTGCAACTGCGCACCTAACTACATCTCGCGTTCACGACCGGAGACGTTTCTTCTCCAACTGTCGCAGAAAATAACGATATTGCAACATTCGCACTACTTACCCAGCTTTCACGCGACGGTTTCTCACAACAACAGTAACGAAACGTTGAGCTCTGAAAGCACAAGTTTGCATGATGCTCTGGCTCGAGCGTGTGACACACGATCATAACGTGTGGTGTGGTAGGTGAAGGGGAGCATGCGAGCTGATGGCGTACCAAATTATGGTGCATGGTCACCTTCCCCAGATCACCGAGGGTCAGGAAAAGGGGGCGACGTCTAGTTCGCTTCTCGTTCAATGCTTCAAACGTGGCCATGAACAAGACCTTATTTCTTCAGCAACCACCGTATTTTGATTGGAATAATTTCAAAACCTTTCATTCGATGATGCTAGGTAGGACTCAGATTTTACGGTCAATACATGAGATGAACAACACCTTAGCATGCATGCCAATTCAACCAAACATAGAACGATAACGAAATCTTTTTGGGAAAGACATGATACCGTCTAATTTACTGTCCACGAGACAAAGAAGTACGAGATACTTGTCTTGTGTTCTTGTCCAACATGGTTGAAGATCTCGCAATGGGACGTGAATCTGCAAGGCCCCCCCCCCCCCCCCCCCCCCCCCCCCCTCCCACTTCTATCCGAGATCTACATGGCCATGGGGAATGAGGAATAAACAGAACTTGTCAAGACGACTTGTTATTTCTCAACACAAAGGTAAAAACTTCAAAATTAACTACAAAGTGACAAACTTTCAAAAACAGAGAGAGTACAACTTTAGATTTTTTTTAAAATAACACTTTAAGTATTTTAATAGGAAAAATAATTACAGAAATATTGTACAATAACTGAATGTACACAAATAGAGCAAAAATGTTCAATATATTAGATCAATGAACTCCTAATTCACTATGTCCCGTAAGATCACAAAAGCGTTTGTCGGTATCCTGCATGTCGGATACCCCCGCGCACAGGATGAAACGACTAAGAACCTTGCCTCTCCCGCAGAGGCAAGCACCGATGCTGCCACGTGCTCAGCAGATACAGATCCCACCTCTCCACAGAGGTGGGCTCCGAACCTGCCACGTGCCCCGCGGGATCAGACCCCACCTCTCATCAGAGGTGGGCTCTAGACCCGCCACATGTTCCGAAGGGCCGGACCTCGCCTCTCCTCACAGGTGGGCTCTGGACCCGTCACGTGTCTCGCAGGGCCGGATCCCGCCTCTCTCAGAGGTGGGCTCCAAACCTGCCACGTGCCCCGTGGGATCGCACCCCGCCTCTTCTCAGTGGTGGGCTCCGGACCTATCTCGTGTCCCCACAGGACCCAACCTCCTCGTAGAGGCGGGTTCCGGTGCCGCCACGTGACCAACAACTCGCTCTGGGAGGTAGGTCGCGGGAGTAAAAAGCGGTGTGCTCTGTCCACTTGCGCATTGAAGGCACTCACCTTCCCAGGTGCACAGGCGCAGCGCACGCTCCTGTCACGTGCTACTGTGCCCAATCACATTGCAGTGAAAGCGCCGTAGTGCAACTCCACATTGCTGACGGGTAGCTTACGTTGATACGACGAACAAGACATTTCCTGTTGTCGGTATCCTGCAGACCGGGTACCCCTGCGTACAAGCTGAAAGAAGCTCCGGACCCGGCCTTCCCGCTGAGGCGGGTCCCAGAGCTGCCACACGTCCTTCGGTTTCGGACCCTTGCTCCTACCAGAGGGCTCTCTGGAGTTACCACACGTCCTCCGGCTCTGGATCCTTGCTCCCACCAAGGAGGGCTTCGGAGCAGCCACACGTCTTGCAACTTGTCCTGGATGGTAGGTTACGGGAGTAAGGGGCGATGTGTCCTGTCCAGTCGCGCATTTAAGGCACGCGCTGTCCCAAGGCGTACAGGTGCGTCGCAAGCCTCCTGTCAGGTACCGCTACGTCCAATCGCATCGCACTGAAGGCGTCGTAGGCCTATTCTGCTTCGCCAAGTGGGTAGCTACGACGACAAGACAGACGGACGGGACATCTCCTGCCACCATCAGCAACTACGCATGAGTCACTAGCGTCGGGGGCGGCAAGACGACAAGTCTTCAAGTCGCGGTCAAAGGCAGCTGAAAGTGCATCTAGGATCCCCGTGAGTTTTGGATGATTGATGATGACAATTAAGTAATTAATGAGCTCAGTGATCTTAAGCACAGGTGTGGACTCGAGTGGAGTAGCAAACCCTCAAAAAGGAAAAGGATGGAAACAGCGGTGTTGACTCGAAGAGTAGAAACTAGGGTTTCTAGCGTATCGAGTTTAGACTAGCTGTATATGTAGGAGGGTGTGTGCGTAAAGTGCATAGAGATCAAGCTGGGAGCTCAAAGCGGTTTAGAGATCAAAACCCATTGAGAGAAGAGTGTTAGAGTGGTTTGGCAGGAGAGGTCGGACTAGTCCGTGTTGGTGGCCGGACTAGTCCGCTCCTGGCCGGCCTAGTCTACTTTCAGGCGGACCAGGAGGTTCTGACTGACTTCGGACTAGTCCGTAGTGGGACGGACTAGTCCGTGGTAGTCATGGGGCGGGTTTTCGGGACTAAGTCCCAAAACCCGGACTTGTCCGTTTTAGGGCGGACCAAGAGGTCCTGACTGAGATCGGACTAGTCTGTTCTGGGTGCGAACTAGTCCGGGATTAGAGAGCTGGGTGCTCCAGCGACTATGTCTGGGAGGCCGGAATAGTATGCCCTGGTGGACGAACTAGTCCGTGGTCTCTAGACTAGTCCGTTTTCACACGGAACAAAAGGTTCTGTGTGAGATCAGACTAGTCCAGTTTGGGCCGGACTAGTCCGTTATGGAGTAACCGTTTGAATTTGATTTTAGCGGGTAGCGTGACGATTGCCGCACAGTGTGGCAGTTGTCAGGGATGTCAGTGGTCCCAAAAGGCCGGACTAGTCCAGGCCATAGGCCGGACTAGTCCGCCCATCTGCTGAGGTCAGCAATATGGGCTTGGGTCCTCTATAAATAGAGGACCCCCAGGTTCATTTGAAACATCTTGAAACCCTAGCGCCGCCACAACAAACTTTGAGCCTTCTAAAGCCTCTCTCTTGCCTACTTTCCCTCAAAAACTAATTTTTGTGTGGATTAGGGTTTAGTGAGGTGAAGAAGAGGAAGAACACCGCGCTTTGGCTCTCAGTTTGATCTCTCACACTTGTTGAGTCTTTGTGACCTGTGGCTTGAGTTGTTCTTTGTGATTTGTGATCATATTTGTGGTGGGATCCTCAGATCGTGAGAAGCCCCAACGAATCTTGTATTCACCCTTGTGATAGTGGAGAACCAGTTTGGCCCTTGTGGCAAACTCGATGAGGGAAGCGTTGTTGAACCCGGTCCTTTGTGGACTCCTCAACGGGGATGTATATTCCTGTGTGGAATCGAACCTCGGGATAAAATCCTTGTGTCCCTTGTGTTCTCCGCTTTCATTTATCGTGCATTGCTTCTAGGGTTAGCTATATTGTTTTTCGTTCATCATTTCCATTTCACTGTGATCCTTTGCTCCATACTTGCTCTATAACTTGTTAAGGTTCACTGAATCATCCTCACACATTTCGCATCACGAAAATCCGACTAAAACTTGTTGGAAACACTTTTTAGGGTTTCCCTGCAGGCGGACCGGACTAGTCCGCCCCCTAAGTACTGATTTTGTTTTATTAAGTCATTTCAGGTCGATTAGCCTATTCATCCCCCCTCTAGGCAACTTTCAATTAGTATCAGAGCAGGACTCTCCACAAAGAGTCTAACAACTAAGAGAGGAGATGACCGGAGTGGTGAATGATGAAGTCTCGACCAATGAGGTCCAAGCAACTAATGAGGAGATGGTTGTCTACCAAGACAAACCGACGGATGACGAAGAGACTCGGCAGATCAAGGCGAAACTTTGAGAGAAGTTAGAGATTCCAAAGGTTGACCCTTCAGGTGGCACGACCTACTACAATCAACAATGCTACAACTATGAACGCCTTGTCTCCAACAACCACTACCTCTCCATCCCTTTGGGGAAGCCTCCCCAATTCGATGGAACTGACTACGGGATGTGGAAACACAACATGAAGATCCACCTCGTGTCACTCAACTCTTCATTGTGGCAAATTGTGTTGACCGGGGTGCATATCCCAAAGAATGAGGAAGACATCACTCCGGAGCAAGCCGTGCTCCTTCACCGCAATGCCCAAGCGGCCGGAGTGATCATCTCGTCTCTCTCAAGAGATCAGTTCAACCAGGTAGATGGACTTGAGGTGTCCAAGGATATTTGGGACACCCTCAAGACGTCTCATGAAGGCAACCGAGTCGTGAAGGAGGCAAATATTGAGCTCATCGAAGGAGAGCTCGAGAGGTTTGCCATTATGGATGGTGAATCTCCCCAGGAGATGTACAACCGCCTAAATATCCTCATCAACAAGAATAGATCTTATGGTTGCACCAAGTGTAACGACCACGAGGTGGTGAAGAGGATGATTCGGGCATTCATGCCTAGAGACGTCCCTCTGATCCATGATCCGAGAAAGCCCGGTGTTTGCTCAAATGACCCCGGAGGAGGTCCTAGGAAGGATCATCAACCATGAGATCATGGAGAAGGAGGCACTCTTGTACAACGACCTCCAAAGGTTAACCGCCTCAAAGATGAAGGATGTTGCACTCAAAGCAACATCCTCCTCAAAAGAGCAAAAAGAAAGTGATGAGGAGAGCTTCGACACTGATCAGGAAGAGGCAATCTTCATCAACAAATTCAAGAGGATGATGAGAAGAAGGAAAGGAGGATACAACAACGAGAGCAAGGGCAAGGAAAAAGCAAGACCCAAAACAAAGAGAGCTTGCTACAATTGTGGCGAGTACGAGCACTTCATTGTGGATTGCCCACATTAAGAGAGCAAGAAGAAGAATGTAAGACCTATGTGTGCTGAATACATTGGCTTGTAGTGAATACACTTGGCTTTGATGATAAAAGTTTTTTAATATCACCAAACCACCTTTTTATCAAGATCCGACTCTAGCTCTGAGCTACAACAAGGTCCGACGGTAGGTCCGACTTGTTTTGGGTAGCTCCGGCTATGTTAGATGCTAGGTCCGACTTCTTAAGGTTCGATTAGCTTTGGTTAGCTCCGGTGAGCTTTATCTTTAGCTCCGGCATGTCTTTGATAGCTCCGACATGTTTTTTGCTAAGCTCCGACGTACTTTGTCTAGCTCCGGTTTTGGGTTGACTAGTTTTGATTAGTTTTGGTAAGCTCCGGTGCTAGGATCTACTAGTTTTGGTAAGCTCCGGCAGGTGCTTCATTGTACTAGTAAGCTCCGGGTCAAGCTCCGACTTGCCGTGGGATGGTCCGGAACTTGACCGCAATACTTCTGCTTTTCAATTGCAATGTTTCGTACTTGCTTTACATTGTTGGAAAGATTGCTTAGTATTCAGTTGCTAAGTTTTTGGTGTGTTTTGGCTGATATGAATAATATCGTGTTACTGTTGCTTTGCAACATGCTTATGTGAGGTGCTCACGTAAGGTGTTGTGTTTGGAACTAACTTGAGTCAAGTCGAGGACTTGGGATCGTATGGATTGGTTGTTTATTCATGTGCAGGTGTTGCTTGAGTTCAAGACATGGCTGGTGACGGGATCCATTGGACTAGTCTCAGGGAGGAGATGAGGTTCCAACAACCAAATTCAGGAGGAATTGTGGTTGAGCTGATCAAGAGGTTGCGCAACATGTATGAATCGAGAACAATGCATATGAAGGTATCGTGAACGTCATTGGAAGATGTTTGCACGTATTCAAGGAGTGCATGGACGTGGCTACATGGTTCCGAGACGTGATGAAGAGATGTGGACGTAAAGAATTGGCCGGAAATGTCCAACCAACTAGGTTATGGACTCAGGCTGCGGCTGAGTCGGGTTTGACTCAAATATGGAAAAATTTGAGTTGGTTATGATAGGATTTCGTGTGGGTCACGAATTTGAGTTGTTTAAGAATGTGGGATACGTTCCTAAGGTGTTTGGAAGTCTTAAGATTGCTTCTATCTGCGTATAGAAGAATCTTGAGCAGTTATAGAAAGTTACGATTCGTGATCTGAGTAGGATTGGAGTCCTAGTTGATATTGGGTTGGCCTAAGGGCTGATTATATAAGCAAGGGAGCCCAGAGCTTGTGGTGCACGACTTTGGGGCTGTTCCTCTTGTATTATATTAAATAAAATTCGTAGTTTGAAGGAACTTTTGTGCCTTGTTCGTCCGACTTGTTCCAGACAAGTTTTACTCGTCGAGTTTCTGAACAGCACTACCTTTCGTCGGTGGTTTTATCATAACTCGAGTTTTACAGATCCAATTGACGTGATTCTTTTTGGGTTGTCTTCACAACTTGATTTTATATTATCTGTAAAAATTTCACATTCATTTGATTTGTGGTCTATGATATACACGAGTTTCTTTGCAGCGTTCCAGAACTGTTTTTTTCTCGGGTAGGGCAGATTGACCATTGTTTGATCTTTCGATCATAACTTGAGTTTTTCTCGACGAATTGAAGTGATTATTTTTGTGTTGTTTTCGTGACTTGATTCTCTCTGATATATATCACTTTTGTCATGGTGAAACACGTTTAGATTAGTCTCACACACGATTTCTTTGACAGATCGTTTTTCTGCCGAGAGGGTTTGGGGTTTAATTGTTTCCGCTGCGTAAGATTTTTAAATCTACCATTCATCCCCTCTGGTAGATTTTCACGTGCTCTTCGATCCTACAATTGGTATCAGAGCCACGTTGCTCTAATCTTTGTGATTTGCACGTGTTTTTGACTAATCATCATGGAGAAGTACTCCGCCAAACCTTGTGTGTTCGCTGGTATTGATTTTCAGGTTTGGAAGGCACGCATGGAGGCTTTCATCCAGGCACAAGGCTTTGCAATATGGGAGAAGGTATACAAGTCTTACGAAGTGCCATCAAACGATCAAATTACAGCTACAAATCTGAGAGATGTCGACAACAACAACAAGGCTCGGAACTTGATCATACAAGGATTAACACAAAGCGACTTCGACCGTGTTGCACACCTCCGATCTGCATACGATGTGTGGAAAGCACTTTGTGACTACCACGAAGGATCCAACACGATCAAAGAGGTAAGGCAAGACATGTTCAAGAAAGAATACATGCGCTTCGAGATGCAACCTGGTGAGTCAATTGATGATCTCTTTGCTCGCTTTAATAAAATTCTCAGCAACTTGCATAGCGTCAATGTTAATTTTTCAGATGCTGAAAATGCTAGGCAATTGTTAAGTGCATTAGACATGTCAATTTGGGAGATGAAAGTTACATCTATTCGTGAATCTACTGTCATGAGTACACTTACTTTAGATGTACTCTATTCTAAACTAAAAACTCATGAAATTGACATCCTAGCACGTAAGAACCCAAATAAGTCTATTGCATTTGTTTCACAACATGATATGTCTAGCTCCGGCCAATCATCATCTTGCAATACTCTTGCTTTGTTGTCCTCACTAACCTTGGAGCAGATCGAAGAATTTCCAGAAGAGGAGTTGGCACTCATCTCTACTAGATTCTCAAAAGCATTGCAAAATGTGAGAACTAGAAGGAGAGGAAGCTCCGGACCTCAATGCTGTTTTGAATGTGGTAAAACATGACACTTTCGTACAGAATGCCCTAACCTTTCAGGTCCGACCACCCGGGAAGAAAAACAAAGCAAGGTTCGGACCTCCTCCGGAGATTCCAACAAGAAGAAGAAAGGTACCATAGGACGCAAGATGATCAACAGTTTCATCACCGCGCTTCAAGAGTTCAGTTCAAGCGACGTGGACATTGGAAGTGATGAAGATGAAGATGAATTGGCAAACTTGTGCTTTATGGCGGGCAAGTCAAGATCAAGTATGGAGGAGGCAGAACAACAGCGACAATGAAGAGGTATGTCCTACTTGCGAAGAAATGTGTGATGCTATGTCTCGTGCCACTATTATTATTAAGAAAAAGGACAAAAAGCTTAGGGATAGTGCTGCTAAAATTGAATCACTAGAATCTGAAATCAACTGTTTAAAAACCTTGATTCCTAGTGATGATGCAGGTTCCTCATGTGATTTAATATATGAACAATTGTCCTTATTAAGAAGTGCACACACCTCCACACTTGATAAACTTGAGTTAGAAACTAAAAAGAACAAAGATCTTTTTGCACTTAATGATAAAAACTTGAAAGATGCTAGCTGCTCTACAATTGATCTGCATTGTTCTACTTGTGCTGATCTTGATAAGAAACTACAGGATGCTATGAATGAAATTTCTATATTAAACAATGCTTTACGTTCTCATGAAGTTAAATTTTGTTCAAATTGCAAACTAAAAGGAAAAACTCCATGTGAAAATTTCCTTGATCTGTCCAATAAACTTGATGACATGCATAGGACATTAGATCGGTTTTGTAATGTGAATAAGAACCTAAACTTACTGCTAAATTCTTCCAAGTCTTGCAATGATAAAACTGGTTTAGGTTTTGATTCTCATGCTCATGCTAAGGCACATCCACCTAAAATTGTAAAGTCATTAGGAAGTGGTTTGATTCAAACAGTTCCTAAACAAAAAGGAGTGGTTTTCAAATCTGCAGGAGTGTTGCCTCATTTGGTTACAAATAAAAATATTGCTTGCTCATCTAGACATGAACACAAAGTTAAATTTCATTGTACCTTCTGTGGTAGAGATGGTCATGTCATAGATTTTTGTTATAGACTAGCTAAACAACATAAAAGGGAAAGAATGGTTGCTAGATCTCATAACTTTCATGCAAAATTTGCTGCACACATTGAACCGAATGTACAACCTGCTGTTTTGTGTCAAAAACATTCAAAGTTTACCTCCGGACCTTCTGTTTTTGCCTCCGGAGCTACTGCTTTTTGTGCTACACAAGTAACACCTTATAGGTCAGTAGTCAAGAATAAAAAATCTCAAACTTTGACTCATAAACCTGCTGTTTTGTCTCAGCTTTTGCGTGTTTTTCCTGCTGCACGTCGCGTGACTCAGTACTGGATTCCTAAATGCCTTTTGACTAACCCCAGTATTGAGTCATTGACGTATCGTGCTTCTATGTAGGTTACACGTTTGAGGAAGGAGAACATTTGGATTGTGGATTCAGGTTGCTCACGCCACATGACCGGTAACAAAGATTGGTTCTCCTCCCTCTCTTTTGTGTCACGTGTAGAGAATGTTACTTTTGCCGATAATTCTTCAACTCCTATAATTGCTAAGGGTTCGGTTAGAGTAAATGATCACTACACTTTAAATGATGTGGCACTTGTCAAAAATTTAAAATACAACTTGCTTTCTGTTTCACAATTGCTAGATGAAAATCTAGAAATTATTTTCAATAAAAACTGCTGCAAAGTTGTAGATTCAAATAGTGAGCTTATTTTTAACATGTCTCGGTTTGGAAGAGTTTTTAAAGCTAATTTTGATATGTCTTCCTCTAAGCATAGGTGTCTAGTTGCTAATGATTCAAAGGACTTATATTTTTGGCATCGTAGACTTGGTCACGTAGGCTTTGGTCACCTAACGCGTGTTAGTGCTCTTGATCGCATACGTGGGCTGCCTAAGCTTAAAGGGGACAAAGATATCGTGTTCTCTTCTTGTAGACATGCTAAGATGGTTGCAGGTTCACATACTCCTCTCACAATGATCATGACAACAGAACCATGCCAACTTTTGCATCTTGACACCGTAGGACCTTCACGTGTTCAATCCTTCGGAGGTAAATGGTATGTTCTTGTTATCGTTGATGATTATTCTAGATACTCTTGGGTTTACTTTATGGCATATAAGAATGAAGTTTTTAGTCACTTTAGAACTTTATTTCTTAGATTATCAATTGATCACCCAAGATCATTAAAAGCAATTAGAAGTGATAATGGAACTAAATTTAAAAATCAATCTTTTGATCACTTTTGTGCTGAAAATAGAATAGATCATCAATTTTCTTCACCATATGTACCTCAACAAAATGGTGTTGTAGAAAGAAAGAACAGAACCTTAGTTGAGATGGCTAGGACTATGCTTGATGAATATCAAACTCCTAGGAAATTTTGGGCTGATGCGTTAGCAACCGCTTGTTATGTCTCAAATCGTGTTTTCTTGTGTGCTAAGCTACGTAAAACACCATATGAGCTCCGGTTTGGACATAGGCCTAGTGTTACGCACTTTCAGGTCTTTGGTTGCAAATGCTTATTTAAGAAACATGGTAATCTTGATAAATTTGAACCTAGATCCTTTGATGGCATGTTTCTTGGTTATCCATCTCATACTAGAGGCTACTGTGTGCTTTTACTTGACACTAAAAAAATTGTGGAGACTTGTGAAGTGTCTTTTGATGAAGCTAGCCCAGGTACTAGCTCCGGTGTTGTAGGACCAGATCCGTATCCTTAGGGGGAGGGTATTTTCGAAGATGAAGAAGAGCCGGTGATATTGCCTGGTAGTTTCGAAGTTGACACGTGTCCAGCTCCGGACATTGAACAAGCTCCGACTATCACCTATGTTGGTCCTGATCGTCCACAAGTCACAAGCTCATCAATCTACGATGAACCTAATGAAGAAGAAGCTTGTGAGACATCTGTTCTCCCACAGTTTTACAAAGATCATCCCCCACAACAGATGATTGGAAACTTACACGAACGAGTCACACGGTCCAGGTTTTGCGATCCAAACTCTCATGCTCATTCTGCTTTTGTTGCTTCTTTTGAACCCAAAGATATATCTCACGCACTCACTAATGAATCTTGGATTATTGCCATGCAAGAAGAGTTAGAAAATTTTGAAAGAAATAATGTTTGGAAACTTGTACCTCCACCTCAAGGTCACACTTTAATTGGAACTAAATGGGTATTTAAAAATAAACAAAGTGAGGATGGGTTGTGGTTAGGAATAAGGCTAGGTTGGTTGCTCAAGGTTTCACTCAAGTTGAAGGTCTAGATTTTGATGAAACTTTTGCTCCTGTCGCTAGATTAGAAGCCATAAGAATTTTGTTAGCTTTTGCAGCATCTAAAGGTTTTAAGCTATTTCAAATGGATGTTAAAAGTGCTTTTCTTAATGGATACATAGATGAGTAGGTTTATGTCAAACAACCATCGGGTTTTGAAAATCCAGATTTTCCTAATCATGTTTACAAACTGTCCAAAGCCTTATACGGTCTCAAACAAGCCCCTAGAGCATGGTATGATAGGTTAAAAACATTCTTACTTGAAAAGGGGTTTACCATGGGCAAGGTTGATAAAACTCTTTTTGTGCTTAAGCATGGCAATGACTCATTATTTGTTCAAGTGTATGTGGATGATATTATCTTTGGTTGTGCTTCTCATGATCTTGTGTCCAAGTTTTCAGCAATGATGAATTCCGAATTTGAAATGAGTATGATTGGTGAACTCACTTACTTTTTGGGGCTGCAAATCAAGCAAACCAAGGAGGGTACCTTTGTGCATCAAACGAAGTATACCAAAGACCTCCTAAGGCGCTTCAACATGGACAAAAGCAAGCCTCTTCGGACACCAATGGGAACAACAACAACACTTGAACTTGATGAAGATGGTGAACCCGTGAATCAAAAGGAATATAGAAGCATGATCGGATCACTTTTGTACCTCACGACATCAAGACCGGACATAAAATTCAGCGTATGTCTTTGTGCACAGTTTCAAGCTTCCCCACGTGTTTCACATCGTCAAGTCGTCAAAAGGATTCTCAGGTACTTACATGGAACTCAAGAATTTGGCATTTTTCTTCCTTCTTCCTCAACCGTTACTTTGAAATCTTTTTCGGATGCTGATTTTGGGGGTTGTAGGATTGATAGGAAAAGTACTTCTGATGCTTGTCATTTTCTTGGTAATTCTCTTGTTGCTTGGTCCACTAGAAAATAATATTCAGTTGCACAATCCACAGCCGAATCTGAATATGTAGCTGCTGCTAGTGCTTGCTCACAAATTCTTTGGATTGTTCAAACACTTAAGGACTATGGGGTTGATCTAGATAGTGTTCCACTGTTCTGTGATAACACTAGTGCCATTTGCATTGCTAAAAACCCCGTGCAACATTCTAGAACTAAGCACATTGACATTAGGTATCACTTTCTCCGAGATAA
The DNA here is from genome assembly GCA_036927565.1 of Tuctoria greenei. Lineage (NCBI taxonomy): Eukaryota > Viridiplantae > Streptophyta > Magnoliopsida > Poales > Poaceae > Tuctoria > Tuctoria greenei. The sequence continues at coordinate 10,915,702 of JAYESD010000011.1, read as the reverse complement.
TGTTGAAAAAGGAAACATTGTGCTTCACCATGTAGATACCGAACAACAATTGGCTGACATTTTTACAAAACCTTTGGATTTCACTCGTTTTTGTTACATTCGTAGTGAAATAGGGGTTATGCATCCTCATGGCTTAAATTGAGGGGGCGTTTTTGAAACTTGGGAAGTCTATGTGTGAATCTGAAATTAAAATAATATGAGCATAATATTTCATACATATATGACTTTGTGATTCCTTTTACATGTTGAAAGTTCTTACTACATTACTCGTGTTATACATTTTGTAGTTTTTGCCATGTCTAATAATTGGAATAATTACTTACACTAAAACTGGTCATGGTCGAACTTTCTTGCTGTTTTGAACTTGTTACATGTTCACAAGTGCTTTTAATCATTAAGAATTAATCAAGTAATCAACTCACATGTTGAGTTTTTATGAACAAATATAAATTGAGAAAAGATCAAGAGAATATGCATCCATCGCACTTCTTCTTTTGAGATGGCTTATCATTGCACTTAGATATGAACTTGGAAGAAGTTGTGTATAACTAAAACCATGTCCTTAAGCTTCTGATTGTCAAATGGCATAGGCTTGGCTTGGTTGGTTAGAATAAGGCACATGCGCATATAATCTCTTGCAAGTATCATATGATCTAAATTTATGCTTTGAAAAATAATAAAATGCAGCAACTAGTGTCATGCTTTCAAGTTATGAAATAGTTAAGTTTGTGAGATCATGACTTGCTTAAATTGAAAATTACATATGATCTCTAGCATGGCTTACACTACTTTATGTATCTCATTGATGTGATAGTGTAAGTTACTTGATAGTATGACTTGGATGAGCTTTGTTTTATATGTATATGTTATAATATGCTCATAATAACTAAAGGAGGAGAGATAAATTGTTTATATGCTCATGACTTGCTGAATACATTGTCAAAGGGGGAGAGATAAGCATGAAGAGAAAGAGAATATGTGCATAAGGAGAAATAATAAAGGGGGAGAGATAATTTTTTTTGGATTTCCTTCTCATTTTGTTTCTTATTTACAAAAGGGGAGAAATTGTTTTCAAAACTTTTTGAGAATAAGCCAATGTTCGGACATTAAGTGGTGTTGCCAATGCATTCATCAAGGGGGAGATTGTAAGACCTATGTGTGCTGAATACATTAGCTTGTAGTGAATACACTTGTCTTTGATGATAAAAGTTTTTTAATATCACCAAAACACCTTTTTATCAAGGTCCAACTCTAGCTCTGAGCTACAGCAAGGTCCGACGGTAGGTCTGGCTTGTTTTGGGTAACTCTGGCTATATTAGATGCTAGGTCCGACTTCTTGTTAAGGTCCGACTAGCTTTGGTTAGCTCCGGTGAGCTTTATCTTTAGCTCCGGCATGTCTTTGATAGCTCCGACATGTTTTTTGCTAAGCTCCGACGTACTTTTTCTAGATCCGGTTTTGGGTTGACTAGTTTTGGTAAGCTCCAGTGCTAGGATCTACTAGTTTTGGTAAGCTCCGGCAGGTGCTTCATTGTACTAGTAAGCTCCGGGTCAAGCTCCGGCTTGCTGTGGGATGGTCCGGAATTTGACCGCAATACTTCTGCTTTTTAATTGCAATGTTTCGTACTTGCTTTATATTGTTGGAAAAATTGCTTAGTATTCAGTTGCTAAGTTTTTGGTGCGTTTTGGCTGATATGGATAATATCGTGTTACTATTGCTTTGCAACATGCTTATGTGAGGTGCTCACGTAAGGTGTTGTGTTCGGAACTAACTTGAGTCAAGTCGAGGACTTGGGCTCGTATGGATTGGTTGTTTATTCATGTGCAGGTGTTGCTTGAGTTCAAGACATGGCTGGTGACGGGATACATTGGACTAGTCTCAGGGAGGAGATGAGGTTCCAACAACCAAATTCAGGAGGAATTGTGGTTGAGCTGATCATGAGGTTGCGCAGCATGTATGAATCGAGAATAATGCATATGAAGGTATCGTGGACGTCATTGGAAGATGTTTGCACGTATGCAAGAAGTGCATGGACGTGGCTACATGGTTCCGAGACGTGATGAAGAGATGTGGACGTAAAGAATTGGTCGGAAAGGTCCAACCGACTAGGTTATGGACTCAGGCTGCGGCTGAGTCGGGTTTGACTCAAATATGGAAAGATTTGAGTTGTTTATGATATGATTTCGTGTGGGTCACGAATTTGAGTTGTTTAGGAATGTGGGATACGTTCCTAAGGTGTTTGGAAGTCTTAAGATTGCTTCTATCTGCGTATAGAAGAATCTTGAGCAGTTATGGAAAGTTACGATTCGTGATCTGAGTAGGATTGGAGTCCTAGTTGATATTGGATTGGCCAAAGGGCTGGTTATATAAGCAAGGGAGCCCATAGCTCGTGGTGCACGACTTTGGGGCTGTTCCTATTGTATTCTATTGAATAAAATTCGTAGTTTGAAAGAACTTTTGTGCCTTGTTCGTCCGACTTGTTCCAGACAAGTTTTACTCGTCGAGTTTCTGGACAGCACTATCTTTCGTCGGTGGTTTTATCATAACTCGAGTTTTACAGATCCAATTGACGTGATTCTTTTTGGGTTGTCTTCAAAACTTGATTGTCTATTATATTTCAAAATTTAACATTCATTGGATTTGTGGTCTATGATCTACACAAGTTTCTTTGCAGCGTTCCAGAACTGTTTTTTTCTCGGGTAGGGCAGATTGACCATTGTTTGATCTTTTGATCATAACTTGAGTTTTTCTCGACGGATTGGAGTGATTCTTTTTGTGTTGTTTTAGTGACATGATTCTCTCTGATATATATCACTTTTGTCACGGTGAAACACGTTTAGATTAGTGTCACATACGATTTCTTTGACAGATCATTTTTCTGCCGAGAGGGTTTGGGGTTTAATTGTTTCCGCTGCGTAAGATTTTTAAATCTACCATTCACCCCCCTCTGGTAGCTTTTCACGTGCTCTTCGATCCTACAAAGAAGGAGGGCAAGCCCCAAGAAAAGAAATTCTTCAAGAAGAAGAGGCCCTCCGGTCATGCTCACTTGGGCAAGGAATGGGACTCTAACGATGAGTCCTCCTCTGAAGACGAGGAGAAGGTGGTAACCATAGCCATCGGGAGGAGCTCCAAGGGAAGAAAGCTTTTCCCCAACCTCGACGACCACAAGCCAACTTGCCTCATGGCAAAAGAAGGAAGGAGAAAGGTTACTTCTCACTCATCCTCCTCCATATCTTCTCATGATGAATTTGATAGTGCTAGTGAAGACAAACACATGCTTAAGGATATAAGTAATAGCACTTTGCGTAGAATTAAATTGCTCTCGGATGAAATCTTTGAGAAGGAGGAGCTCATATATAGGCAACAGGACATGTTCATCCATGAAAAGGAGAGATGTCAAGAGCTTATTGAGCTCCTTGAGCTTGAGAGAGAGAAGAGCAATCATTAGAGCATGAACTTGCTCTAAGCAAGAAAACGTGCTCAAGTCTTGAGGAGACAACCGTTGGGCTCAAGGACGAACTTGGCAACTTGGCAAAAGTTAACAAGATCCTTGAAACTCAAGTTGAGTCCCTCAAGGCTAATGTAGCCTCTTCATCCAAAAGCTCACCCCCCTCAAAGGTTGCATCCGAAGTAATCTCCACTTGCAAATGTTCAAACTTGATCCTTAAATTAAAGGATGAGCTTAAGTTGACTCAAGGCAAACAATCACCTAAGGGTGCCATATTTGACAAAGAGAAGGTGGCGTATGCACAAAGTGCATACACCAACACAAGACCTCCCCATGTCAAGGATGGTCTTGGTTATACTAGAGGTGGAAAGCAAAATGCTAAAACCTCCAAGTGTGGCAAAGACTTGATTGTCTTTGTCAAAGGAAGCACATCCCCAACTAAAATTGGGAAGAACATAGCAACTAGCAATAAAATCCTAAAACTGAACCACATCCTCTCTTTCATGATTTTGATGCATCTTATGTTCTAATGAGGAACAAGTATGGCAAAGTCTCTGCTAGATATGTTGGGCCACTCCGCAAGAGCCCTAAGCCTCGCGTGTGGGTGCCCAAGTGCCTCACTACTAACGTCAAAGGACCCAACTCCGCTTGGGTACCTAAAAGGAAGACATAATCTTGTTTTGTAGGCATACTCCTCCGGTGGATCGAAATGGATGCTTGATAGTGGATGCACCAACCACATGACCGGAGAGAGGAAAATGTCCGTGGAGTATGAGCAAAATGATGATCCAGGTGAAGGGATCTTCTTCGGGGACAATAGCCGAGGGAAAATCCTTGGCCCCGGTAAAATTGTTATTTCCCCTCAACATTCACTTTCTCATGTTTTGCATGTTGATTCCTTAGACTATAACCTATTGTCCATATCACAACTATGTGACAAGGGTTATAATTGTGTTTTTACTAATGAGGGTGTGGGCGTACTTAAAAGAAGGGATAACTCAATCGCTTTTAAGGGTGTGCTTAAGGGAAAGCTTTATCTTGTGGACTTCACCGCGGATAAAGCTCAACTTGACACATGCTTAATGGCGAAAACCAACATGGGGTGGCTTTGACATAGAAGGCTAGCCCATGTTGGGATGAGGAACTTACAAAAGCTTCTTAAGGGCGAGCACATCTATGACTTGAAGAATGTTGTGTTTGAAAAGGATAGGCCCTGTAGCGCTTGCGAAGCCGGAAAGCAAGTAGGAGCTCAACACCCGTCCAAGAACATCATGACGACGACAAGGCCCTTCGGGCCAATAACCTACATTAGCATTGGCGGTAACAAATATGGTATTGTTATTGTTGATGATTTTTCTCGTTTCACTTGGATGTTTTTCTTGCATGATAAGGGTGATACTCAAGGTGTCCTCAAGAGGTTCTTAAGGAGAGCTCAAAATGAGTTCACCTTAAGAATCAAAGCTATAAGAAGCGACAACAACACCGAGTTCAAGAACACACAAGTAGAAGAGTTCTTGAATGAGGAGGGCATTAAGCATGAATTTTCAGCCCCTACCCCCCTCAACAAAATGGGGTGGCTGAATGGAAGAATAGGACACTCATTGAGATGTCAAGGACGATGCTTGATAAGTACAAGACGTCGGACCGGTTTTGGGCGGAAGCGGTTAACACCGCTTGGCATGCCATCAACCGATTGTACCTCCACCGCCTACTCAAGAAGACCCCCTACGAGCTTCTAGTTGGTAAGAAACCCAATATCTCTTACTTTCATGTCTTTGGTAGCAAATGTTATATTCTCAACAAGAAGCCTAGGACTTCGAAGTTTGCTTCAAAGTCCGATGAAGGCTTCTTGCTTGGTTATGATTCGAACACCCACACCTATCTTGTCTTCAACAAATCCTCCGGGATTGTTGAAATAGCACGCGACGTGGTGTTTGATGAAACTAATGGCTCTCAAGTGGAGCAAGTTGATCAAAGTGTGTTAGATCAAGAAGACTCTCCACAAGAAGCTCTTAGGAGGATGGCACTTGGAGATGTTCGTCCACAAGAACAACCTCAAAACCCAAGTGATCAACCACAAGATGATGCAAGTCATCCCCCACGTGACCAAGTTAAAGATGGACAAGATGCACCTCAACATGATCAAGAAGACGAAGATCAAGGGGGAGGCATAGATCAAGGGGAGACCAAGAAGAAGAAGAGGATGATGATGACTCAAGAGTTCAACATCCACATCCTCGTGTGCATCAAAGTGTTCAACGGGATCACCCTGTTGACAACATCCTAGGAGACATTATAAAAAGGATAACTACTCGTTCTCGTGTTGCAAACTTTTGTGAACATTACTACTTTGTCTTTTCTTTGGAGCCTCATAAGGTTGAAGACGCATTGAGAGACCCAGATTGGGTGGTGGCCATGCAAGATGAGCTCAACAACTTTGAGAGTAACAAAGTGTGGGAGCTCGTCAAGCGTCCACAAGCAAATGTTATGGGCACCAAGTGGCTGTTCCGCAACAAGCAAGATTAGCATGGCGTGGTGACAAGGAACAAGCTAGGCTAGAGTCAATTCGTATATTACTTTCCTTTGCTACTCACCATGATTTTAAGCTCTACCAAATGGATGTCAAGAGTGTGTTCCTAAATGGCCCAATCAAGGAAGAAGTCTATGTGGAGCAACCGCCGGGCTTTGAAGACCAAGACTTCCCCAACCATGTCTTTAAATTGCGTAAGGCTCTCTATGGCCTCAAGCAAGCTCCTAGAGCTTGGTATGAGTGCCTTAGAGACTTTTTGATCCAAAGTGGTTTTAAGATAGGAAAAGCTGATTATACTCTCTTTACAAAGCACTTTAATGATGATCTCTTTGTGTGCCAAATATATGTTGATGACATCATATTTGGTTCTACTAACAAAGTGTTTTCTGATGAGTTTTCCAAGATAATGACGGAGAGATTTGAGATGTCCATTATGGGGGAGTTGAAGTTCTTTTTAGGTTTCCAAGTCAAACAACTCAAGGAAGGCACATTCATAAGTCAAACAAAGTACACTCAAGACATATTGAAGAAGTTTGACATGGACAAGGCCAAACCCATCAAGACTCCAATGGCAACTAATGGACACCTCGACCTCAATGAAGATGGTCCAAGTGTGGACCAAAAGGTATATCGTTCTATGATTGGTTCTTTATTATATCTTTGTGCATCTAGACCGGACATTATGCTTAGTGTGTGCATGTGTGCACATTTTCAAGCCGCACCTAAGGTGTGTCATCTGACCGCCGTTAAGAGAATTATTAGATATTTAGTTCACAAACCTAGCCTAGGACTTTGGTACCCCAAAGGATTCAAGTTTAACCTTATTGGTTATTCCGATGCAGATTATGCGGGGTGCAAAGTTGATAGAAAGAGCACATCCAGGACATGTCAATTCTTGGGTAGATCCTTAGTGTCTTGGTCCTCCAAGAAACAAAACTCCATTGCTCTTTCCACAACCGAAGCAGAGTATGTCGTAGCTGGAAGTTGTTGTGCACAACTTCTTTGGATGCGACAAACTCTAAGGGATTATGGTATAAACTTGTGCCATATTCCACTCCTATGTGACAATGAGAGCACCATCAAAATAGCCAATAATCCAGTTGAGCATTCGAGGACAAAGCACATCGATATTAGGCATCACTTCTTGAGAGATCATTCCTTGAAGGGGGATATAGTGATTTCCCATGTAAGAATCGAGAACCAACTAGCCGATATATTCACCAAGCCCTTAGATGAGAAGTGATTTTGTGAGCTTAGGAGTGAGATCAATATCTTATATTCTCGAAATGTGGCTTGAAACATGCACATCTGAATGTTTACTTTGCACCTTATTTAAAAGAACGCATGTGTTTTAAAAATTCATCTCTATCTCGACTTTCTCCAAATTATTTGAAAAACTATTAACTTTGTGAATTATGGTCATAGTTTGATTGTTGATTTCTTACTTACCATGTTCATAAAGTTTTCTTGTGTAAATATGTCCAAAAGGATCCATTATAGTGGCTAAAACTCAATATATATATATATATATATATATATATATATATATATATATATATATATATATATATATATATATATATATATATATATATATATATATATATATATATGTTTACAACCTTTAGCACCGGACTAGTCCGCCCCAAGGCCGGACAAGTCCGGACGCAGACTGGTCCGGGTCTGGTCCGCCGACCGGACTAGTCCGGCCCCGTATCGGACTAGTCCGTCTCCTGGGGACTTGAACCCCCAGGAGGCGGCATGACCCCTCCTCTCTCTCCACACTTGCCTCTCTCTCTCTCTCACGCACGAAAACTGCCCCCTTAGGTGATTTTGGATTCTCTCCACCAAAAACCGATTCCAATCCGTGTATTGGACCCTTTGGACGTGTGGGGAACTTTCCCCGCGCGTTCCCAACGCGATCCATCACCGATCCCCTCGATTTTTTGAGATTTGAAAAGGTATTCTCAACTTCTCGAAACTCTTCCTCATTCTTGATTCGTAGAGTTATTGATAGATGCCTCTTTACAAAAGTTGTTTCTAGTACCCTTGTGATCATAGCCTAGGAGTATTGCGACTTGTTTCGAAGATTTTTTGAAAAATCGTTAGGGTTAGGGTTCTTCCTGCGTAACCCAGACTAGTCCAGTCCCAGGCAGACAAGTCCGGTTTGCACAGAATAAACCCTAACTTTGACCTTTTCTCATGATCTCTTTCACAATATTCCACTTCCTTGACCTCACCACTTCTGTCCTTAATATGTTTGCAGCGACCATGTCGGGATCTGAGCATAGCTCCCCTTGCTCTAACCCCCAGGAGCTCTATGATGAAGATGCCACTATGCAGCGTGCCATTGAGGAGAGCCACAGGGAGCTCAGAAAGAAGAAGAGAGAGGAGCGGGAAGAACATAATTCCCAGGCTGCCGCAGCACAAGCCTCCAAGCAGAAGAAACTAGTGATAGTGGGAGAGAAGGAGAGGGCCAAGGAGCAAGCCCAAGAAGAAGACACTGAACGCTGGATCGAGAGAGATCCAAAGAAGGGCAAGGCCCCGAACCCTGCAGAGCCCAAGAAGAAGAAGCCTTCTGTGAAGGCTCCGACAAAGAAGGCCAAGGGCTTGGTCATCAAGGAAAAGGGGAAGGCCAAACCCATTGGCCCCCTGAAGATGCACTCTCCAGCTCGCAACGTGAACATGCAGCCCAACCTGGCAGCCAATATCTTCAAGGGCAAAGGAGTTGAGAAGGCCCGAAGGCTGATGTCAGATTGTGATTCCGGCAATTCTCCCGGTACTACCATTGGTAGCCTGCGTAGTTTGTAGTTCGGTTGTGGGCACGCAGAGATTCAGAACACGATGGCAAGTTGACACGAGGATTTACGTGGTTAGGGCCGCCTAAGCGTAATACCCTACTCCACGGGTGTGTGTTGTTGTTGTATTGAGCGACTGAGCGCTTGTGGGCGTGTGTCAGAGCAGAGTCTGGAAGAAGTCTCTCCTGTGTATCGCTCGACCAGTCCTTTTATAGTACAAGGACTGGTCGTTATATCGTTAGCCTGGCCCGACATGTGGCCCTGGCGGTTACTGATTCCAAATACACAATTAATGAGTTTAATTACCCTTAATAGTGTGGTAACGCGCCTTGACAGTGCCGTTACTGGTATTAAGGGCCCTCCGATTGTGTGTCATTAAGATAGCATTAATGACACTTAATCGGGTCTTGGAGTCTTTAATTGTCCCTTGAAGGTCCGAGCCGTTGGAAGTCCACCACTCTGCATGTTGAGGTTGAAGGTCCGACGGTTGGACGCGTGGCAGCTCCGGAGCTTACTGTCTTGGACGAGTAGGTCTGGTGCTATTGTACACGTGTCGGAACCGGAGCTTCCCTCTATCGTGGGTTAGGTCCGGAGGTGCTACACAGGTATCTATTCCGGAGCTTTCTCAGGTAAGGAATGTAGCTACGGTTTTATGATACACGTGGCGGCACTAGGACTAACCATAGAAGGGAGGTAGGTCCGGTTCCGTATGACACGTGGGGCCTTTGGAGGTCTTCAAATCAGATATGTGGAGTTCCTTTGTGCTCTTTGCAGTCCCAAAGGGTATCCGGTATGCAGGGTACCGTCAGTGGCCCTCTGGGCCCACCTCTGGGAGAGACCTTTTGGATGAAGCCGTTCTGCCGGAGGTGGGTCCATCCTTCGGTTTTTGAGCCGTGTCTTCAAGGGTCTTTGGATGTGCCATTGGCGGTAGTTCGCAGTTAAACCATCACCGCGTGGCATATCCACGAAGCAGCACGTGAGATCTGAGCGTGCGGATCTCACACAATTGAAGGCCGCTGGTTCCCGATACGAAAACCGTATCTGTTCCGCGCGCCCTATCAGGCCGCCGCCTTCAGGTTTCCCGCCTCTCATGATGAAAACTGTTCGTCTGGGGTAAGGACCTCGACTTGATCGTCGGGGTGGCCCCGGACCCCCTTGTCATTGGCAGGGTGAAGTTTTTGAACTATATCGTCGGCCCCTCTGCGGTTTCCATCCAAGCATTGCGGGGGATTACTTAAGAAGGAAAGCGCACACCGTTTGGGGATTCTTTACGCCTTCATTTGAACTTGCGCTCGAATCCTCCAAACTTTCGCTTGCTTTTCATATCTTGCCCCGCTGTGCTGCGATGAAGTTGGGACTTCCCAAGAGCCACATTGGGAGTAAGAAGGAGTTATCTAGGGTCCGGACCTACATGGGTTGGTCTAGTGACTCCTTCGACAATGACATTCGCCACGACAAGCTTCCCTTCAAGAAGGAGCGAGCCAGAGATATGGTGTACTTCCTTGGGTATGCCATGGCGGGTTTGATCTCGCCTTTCTTCACTTTCTCTTTGATGCTGCTAGACTTCTATGGTCTGCAGCTCCACCATCTTGGCCCCCACTCAATCTTGCTGGTGGCGACTTTCGTCTACTTTTGCGAGATGTGGGTGGGAGTGCCCCCTTGCGTGGAGTTGTTCCGGACTTTCTTCACTATCCACCCCACCGGGAAGAGTGATGAGTTCATCGGCTTCTACTACTTCGTGAAGCGGAAAAACTCCCCCCTCAAGTACTTGAGGTCCTTTCCTTCCGAAAAGTGGGACGACTGGAAGAAAGATTGGGTGGTCATCACCGTCGAGGGACACGAGAGGCTGGAACTGCCTGAAGGCCTCCCCCGCGTCGACACCGACATTTGGAGTGACGTGCCGGAGCTGTTGAGGGAGTACAGGCCCATTCTGGACAGAATCCAGGAGTGTGTCGAAGGTGGGGTGACCTCCCAGATGGTCTTCAACAACTTCTTGACAAACAGGTGGGCCCCACTGAGACCTAGGGGGCGACCTGCTTGGGCCTTCAATAGTGAAATGGATACAAACCGCATTGAGGTTGGTTTGGGCAACAACTTGAACGGTGAAGCCTTGAAGACCCATCTCAAGAAGTTCCAGCCTGGGAACATCGGCCCTGGCGACGTGTCTCCACTGGCGGCCTTCCTTCCTCTGAATATGATACCAGAGAAGTGCAGAGAGCTCCGGAGGAAGATGCCGCTGTTGGACGACTTGGGCCTGATGGAGAGGTGATCAACCTCCGGGGTGGCGATCCGCGAAGCTTCGGAAGGTGGCTCCGCTCCTGCCCCAAAGCTAAGAGCTGAAGTCATAGGCAAGGGCAAGGAGTTGGCCAAGCCCTCGAGCCGCGAGAGGAAGTTGAGGCATTCTGACGGGAGGTCCGTCAGACCCGCTCCTTCCTCGATAGCTCCTTCTCCCCGGCGGCGGAGGTCTTCGACGGCGGAAACCACTCCAGCATCGACATCTTCCCGGAACGCTAACTCCGGCCATGTGGCTCCAGTATGAGGGCCAGTTGAGGTCTCTAGGTCCGAGGGTCCTTCTCAGTCGAGGGGGGCCTCAACCAAGATGACGCCAACGGCGGCAGCAAGCTCCAGGGAGCCTTCCGGAGCTACTACGCCAGTGGCGACAGGGTCCGGTCCTGAACGTCCGGTGAAGAGGTTCCACGCTAGCTGGAGCAGAAGCCTTCCGAGGTAAATTTGATTTTTTACCTTAGTTGATTGTTTTTTGTCGTAACCATATTTTGAGTTTCTTCATCCTTCATCCACAAGGTACCCAAGAAAGGGGCTGAAGCTCCGATTCCTGCAGCAGCAACTGATGCTGCGCACACGGAGGCTCCATCTTTAGTTCTAGCGCCGCCCAAAGAGGTGGCAGAGGCCGCGGCAGCTTTGGCTCCAGCTGTCGTGGTCCTTGACCTTGAGTCATCCCCTGAAGCTCCTGTGGTAGCGCCGGACCACAGGAATAAAGATGTACTAGCGGCACCAACTCCGGAGGTTGAAGCTCCGGTTTTGGATGCTGAGATGATGAACGCTCCAGCCTCAGAGCCGGAGGTAGCTGCAGTTTCGGCCCTAGAGCCGGACATTGTTGAAGCCTCGGCGGTGGAGTCGGGTGTTGTTGAAGTTACGACACCTGAGCCAGTTGTCGCGGAGGTGCCGACACCCGAGCCAGTGGAGGTTGAAGCTCTGGCGCCTGAACCGGCGGTGGAGGAGGCACCAGCGTCGGAGCCGGAAGTGGCCTCAGCTCCGGTCGAACCTTCAACGCCTGCCCCGGAGGTGGTGGTTCCGGAGGTACCCGCGCCTGAGCCAGGGTGCCAAGACGAAGCTGCCAGTCCTCCGCTTGAGGGACCAATTCCTGATGACCTGGCGGCGGGACCTTCGAAGCTGACTCCGGAGGTAGGAACTTCCGTTGCAGGACCTTCCTTGGCGGCGACCGAGGCTATCCCGGAGGGCGTACCTAGTTCCATGGAAGCTCAGGGGACCACTCTTGTAGAGTGGGACCCGATTTTTGTTACGAATAACCTGCTGGAGCCAGCGGAGAAGACCCCGACAGTTCCGGTGCCAATCCCTTTGTCGCTGTCTATTGACAACACCTGCTCCAGCCTTCGTCAGGTGCAACCAGCCTTTTACCACGACAGCAAGGCCCTCGAGTAGGAGCTCCAAACCCTTAGGAGGTGGTGCAACTGGCTCCAATTCGAGACCAAGCTGGCGTAGACGAGGCTGGCCGACGACAAGGAGTGGGTGAAAAGGGAGAAGGTCCGATTGGAGTACTGGGGTTAGCTGCTGGATGGGAGGGAAAGCATGGCACGATCCCTTGAAAACCAGTCCCGGGCCATCCACGAACAGGCCGTGGCTGCCAATGAAGCAGCGAATGACCACCAAGAGAAGCTTAGCGCCATCCACGATAGCCTCATCAAGCATCGGGAGGCTCTTGGGAGCGGGAGAAAAAGCTCGAAGATGAAGAGCAAAAACTCCTGGAGCTGCGTGATAACCTCATGAAGAGGGAGGAGGAGCTTACTCAGAGGCTGACTCTGGGTGACAACAACCTCGCGATGTTCACCAAGAAGCTGGAGGAGCGCTGCGAGAAAGAGGAGAAGAAGGCCTGGCAGCAGGGACAAGACCTCACCAAGAGGGAGAATGAAATTGCTGCCAGGTAGAAGAAAGTGCGGGGCCGAGAGTAAGATCTGGTCGACCGCTAGAACAAGATCCACCTCCGAGAAGAGGAGCTTGGTAAACTCGAAAGGCAAGTTGCTAAAAAGATTCAGCAGAACACCAAAGAGGTCGAGCGCCTTGCCCGGGAAGATTCGGAGCTTGCGGCGACCAAGAGGTCCTTGGAAGAGGTGCGAGGCTCAAGGGCTGCAGTGTCCCAACAAGTTTGGGACTTATTGGGCAAAGCCAATGACACGCTGACACCGCTAGGTTTTAGTCCTGTGCGTCCGGATGATCTGGAGCCGGAGTTGGACCAGGCGTTGCAGGCGTTGAGCTCAGCGGGCAGCAAACTCAACAAGATGGGTGATGTCATCGTGGACTAGTTGGAAACTGAAGGACAATCCCTGGCGAAGAACGTCACAGAGTACATGCTGACGTGCTACACAAGTCGGGATCCTCATTTCCCACTAGACCCGGTGCTCAAAGGTCTCATCAAAGGAGAGGGAGATGCCGCCAAGGCCAGCGTGTCAGAGGTTGCCCAGAAGGTTGCCTCATTCTTCCGTAGGATCTAGGACTTTTCTCCTTGTAGCTACCACTTGTATCTTCTCTTCTTTTCCTCAATTTTGTAATCTCTTGTCTCCAGATTAATGAAATCAAATAATTTTATGAATTTCATTTTTTGTATTCAACACCTTTGTCCCACTTGGCCCCCTGGTAGATGTACACAATTTGATTGTGAACATGTACTAAGAGGATGTAGCATTTTGTTGAAGACTTGCGTGCTTCTAACTTGTAGTTTGTAGGTCCGAAGTCATCAATAGTAGGGGCCCCCTGAGGTTGTCGTAGCTTAGTAGCTCCGACAGTGACCCTTGTCAACACGTAGAGTGTCGACAGTTAGTCCTCTGGGGTTGTCGGAGCTTGGTAGCTCCGGCAGCGACCACTGTCAACACGTGGTGCGTCGACAGCAGACCCCAGTGGGGAGTCTTCCCACCATATTTTCTTCACATTGACGGTCGGCCCCCTGGATTTGCCGAAACTTGGTAGCTCCGGCAATGCCTACCATCAATGTTTGAAACATCGGCAGTGGACCACCTTAGGGGTGTCAGAGCTTTGATAGCTCCGACATCATCCACCATCATCATGAGATTTATATTTTTACTGCACACTTAAGTCAAGAAAAACAGTAAAATACATTTCTTATCTATAACTCAATTGCGGCTTACTATTCCCGAAAGAAATTTTAGATCGACAACAATTTTGTATACAATCAAGCACATTTGTTTGTTTTCTTTAGGTCCAATCGTTTCTGGACTCACCTTACTTCGGCCTGCCGGTGTGTAGGTAGAGTGGCGTACTTAGGGTGCAGGACCAGGCTAAGTCGATAGCACACTCCGGACCTAGATTGGCTTAGCGACATTCAGGCAAGTTGGCCATTCAACAGTGTTTAGACCCAAGAGAATTAATAAAGCAACTCGAATTATATATGAATTGGTCGAACTAAAGATTCTTGAGAATTGCACAACTTTGTTATAGACAAGAAAGAGAAAAATAAAAAATATTGAGCCTGTACAAAATAAATGCACGTGGAGTCTGTTTTCACATAATGATGTCTTTCATTATAGGTCCAGGGTACAGGGGAAACAAGTACACTCTTAGGGTACGAAACCAGGCTAAGTGTGTTTTGTTTCTCATTTGAACCAAGGTAGCTAGCTACACTTTTAGTTCTGAGACTGTGTCAAGTGTTGCCTGAACCTTGCGGACCTTCCGGGAAAGGTCCGGCTGTTCTCCCGGAGGAGCTACCCGACTCTGTACAATGACGCTATAACATACATCACATGTAATTACAGACTCACCTCCGTGATATTAAGCGTAGATCTTACAGAGGTGCTCAATGTTCCAAGGATTAGGGAGCGGTGTCCCATCCTCGGTTGCCAAGTGAACGCATCCGAGACGGGATACTTTGATCACTAGGAAAGGTCCTTCGCACCTGGGGGAAAGTTTGTTTAACCCTTCTCGAGTTTGTATTCTCTATAGCACCAGCTTGCCTTCCTCGAGCTGTCAGCTGTGAACATGCCTTTGGTGATAACGCCGAAGAGCTTGGCGGTATCGGGCATTCCGAACAGCTGCTCGACACCTTCCCTCTTCAGCGAGGTCAAGGTCTTCACACTGTAGCTGGTCCTGCATGGCATCGTTGAAGGTCCGGACCCGGAGTGACCCCAAGATGATTTCCAGAGGAAGGACTGCTTCAGCTCCGTACACCAGGAAGAAGGGTGTCTCTCCAGTTGACCGGTTTGGAGTTGTCCTGTTGGCCCACAGTGTGGGCGGAAGCTCTTCGATCCTGTTGGCTCCATGTTTTTTCAAGCGCTCATATGTGCGCATCTCGAGTCCTTGTAGGATTTCTGCATTTTCTCTCTCAGCTTGGGTCTTCACCAACTCATCACCATAGTAGATATAGATCTTGCAGCTCCACTCCTTCCTGTCGGGGCGCTGCACTCCAGTGGTGTGGTAGGAGAGCGAGAGGCTGTGGTGACGGTAGCCAGCCTCACGGAGTAGGGCACGAAGATGGTGACGCAGTTGTCCTGCGGCTCTGCCGTCAGAACGGATCACCACGGGGTGACGGGGGTCGACGGCCGGAGAGCGACTGGCCAACCTACGCGGGGGCACAAGTCCACCGGTCGACTTACGGGGGGTTGTCTTGGTGCAGGCTATCTACAGAAAACAAGAATACATTAGAGGAAAAAAACTAACCAAATACAAATCTGAAAATTTCAGCAGCTAAAACGGCGAAAAAAGAGCGGTGCAGCGGTTCCAAAAGAACGAAAAATAAAGAGAAAAAATACAGCAACCAACACAATAATTTTACCCACACATAACAGCGGCAAAACACACTTTTTCCGCGAAAACTTACGCAGCAAAACAGCAGCACTTAATATTGCTCACTTCTGAAAATTTTTATCAAAAACGCAGCAGCGATCAGTACTTTTTGCGGCTGAAAATAAAGGAACAAAACAGCAGCAATTTTTTTCGAAAATAGCAGATTAGAAGAGTGTTCCTAAGTGCTCTAGAGTGTCCATTCTACCTAGGCTTGCGTCCTACGGTCAACGCGGCCCTGATACCAATTTGTGACACCCGGTTCCGAATATGAACCAAGCGTAACGCATATGTGTGCCCAGGATGTTCATCACACATATACGGTTGCATCACAAACGATATACAGAATTTAACCACGTCTTAACTATTAAATGAGTACTTTATTACAATAATCCAATAGTTCACGAATGATAAAACTCTAATTAATTGCAGCGGAAAATAAAATAAACAGCACGACTCCAATCCACAGGCAATTGACGGCGGTACGCAACCTAGTACTCCACGTGATCCTCAGGGTACTCCCAATTGTCTCCAGTAGCTGTTGGGGGGGATTGCAAGGGTGAGTACATGTCGTACTCAGCAAGTGTGGAAAGTATGACATGTGGCTTATTCAAATGACGAATGTAATAAATGGCTAAGTGCTGAAAAGTACAGTAAAACATTTGTAAAGAATTATACTATGTCTATGTGAAACAATCCCATCATATTAACAAAATATAAACCATATCCAATTATTACCAACATCACCATTATCCATGTCCAATTACCATAACTCAATTTCATATCCATGACCATAATCCATAAACCATACCCATTACCAAACCATAACCATAAACCAACCATAACCCAATTCCAACTCTAATCATGTAGGTCATCCAGGCGCTCATAACCGGGAGCACGGCTATCATGATAGTTTTAAACACTCTACAGAGGTTGTACCACTTTACCCACATGTTTGTGATTTCATCACCTTTCGATGACTAAAAAACCTCCATTGTGCCATCTCACACTTCCGTAGGTGTGTGGCCAAGAGATCACAAAATAGCCTTTCAAAAGGGACTACTAGTATGTACGGGCCCACTAAGGTTTCACCGGCAGGCTTGAATCTCTATCCTCCCACCCACGGGCCCCCTCGTGTGCCATGCGGATCCCAGGGTAGTCGTCCTCGACTCCCATTCCCCGCGCCATCCAATGGTCCATACGATACTAGCAGCACTCCTAATTATTCAGCTATGCCGCACCCATACTTGGCCTTGTGGTGGCACTGTAGTCCTAGCTTATTCTCGCATGAACCGGTCCTTAGATCTAAGGCAAGCAAACCACCATAACATCCAACCCATCCACATAACCATGCCTGCTTAGATCACCCATCATATTGACCAGTTCACATTAACCAGAATATCATTGATGCATAAGTAAATGCGTAGTGTTGTTTGACATCCCAATTAATTAAGCGAAGCAAAAAGGTAAAAACCCTTTCTGACTCTCTACCATAAATTCCAGGTGACAAGGGTGGTCAAACAAAACTAGTAAACTTCCTACCATAGGATTCCCATCAATTTGACACAAGCATGCAAGTTCGCAAACAAAACATTTAATAAAACATAATCAATATGCTTCAAGGACACTTGCCTTGCTCCGGCAGATGGTGTTGTTCAAGCGCTTCAAAGTCTTGATTTTGGAAATCCTCGTATGCGGCCTCTTGAGCACGTTCCTCTACGCGTGATCATACATACAAGAAAACATATACAATCAACATGATGCACACAAAATAATCAACATGCAATGACATGTATGCATGCACAATTCAATAATTAATTAACTAGGTTGTTTATTAATTAGATGCGAGTAGTTCATACATGTTCATATGGGTTTACGGGGGTTTTAGGGTGGATTAATGCTGCTGAAAATAAAATTATGGCACAACTACGATCAAGTTACGCCTATTAGATTCAATATGATCGCTAAAATTCGCATCAGGAACATGGCCTACCGTAGATCCGATGGCTTCGATGATCGCGGGATGGGGACAATGCGTAGACGAAGTAGATGCATCCTCCGGCGGCACGACGACGGCGGCGCGATGTCGACGACGATCTCCGGCGAACGGTGGCGCCCTCCTCTTTTTCTTCCTCTTCTTCCCCTTCTTTTTCTCCTTTTTTCTTCCGTGGGCACAGCTCTCTGGACTCCTGGTGTTTTTCCCGGCGGCTAGGGTCTTTTCCCTGGGGCGTTGGCGTCGGGAACGTGGCCTTCGATCCCTTTTTATAGGGGCGGCGGGCGGTATCACGGGGTGGGGCCGGGAATCGCGGCAGGGGAGTCGGACGCAGGAGCGGGAAAATCGGAACCGGCGTCGGGTAGGATCGGGACTCGGGACCGGGCGGGAGGCGGGATTCAGTCGGGGGCGGCGTTCGGCCGGGGCTGGCACGGAGCGGGGCCCAGCGGCCGAGCCGGGCGGGACCGGGGGCGGGCGCGTACGGCGCGGGAGCGGGAGCCGAGCGCTGCGGCCTCGGTCGGGGCGGGAGGCGTACGGCGGGCGGGGCCCAGCGCGGGCGGGGCTGGGGCGAGGCCGCTCGGTCGGCTGGGCCGCTTGGCCTGGCCGCCGGGTTGGCCTTTTTCTTTTTTTTTCTGTTTCTTTTTTTACTTCCCTTTTCTTTTATTTATTTTTTATTTATTTTTTTATTCGTTTATATTATTATTATATATTTTATTATTTATATTTTTGATTTTACTTTTTTTGTACTTTCTTTTATTATATAATTTATTATATATATTTTTATATATATATTATTATTCATATTATATATTTATTATTTATTATTTTTATAACATATATTATTAATATTAATATTTTATCTATTTTTATATATTGTTATATATATTATTTATATATATACTTATATATATTTTTATTATTATTTTTATACTTATTCCTTATTACAAGTTTTAGGCTATAACTATTATTTTCTTTTTCTTCTTTTGCTACACATATTTGTATATGCATGTTTTATTATTTTTCTTTTATTCTACTAGTGTTTACTGCATGACCATGTATGCAATGCATGATGTGAAAATTTAGGGTGTTACAAACCTACCCCCCTTAAAGTGAATCTCGCCCTCGAGATTCGATAGCGTGGAGAAAAGATGAGGGAATTCTGCCTTCAAGTCTTCTTCACGTTCCCATGTAGCTTCGGCTTCCGTATGATGTTTCCATTGCATTTTGCACCAACGGATCCTCTTATTTCTCGTGACCCTTTCCTTTATGTCCAAGACTTTGATAGGTTGCTCGACATAGGACAAATCCTCCTGGAGTTCTAACTCATCCATCGGCACTTGTTCTTCCGGTACCCTGAGACACTTCTTGAGTTGAGAGACGTGAAACACGTCGTGTACATCGGAGAGATACGTTGGCAGCTCAAGTCGATATGCCACTTCTCCTCGTTTGTCTAAAATCTTGAACGGTCCGATGTAACGTGGTGCTAGTTTTCCTTTGACGTTAAACCATCACTGACCTCTGATAGGTGACACTTTGAGGTATACAAAATCTCCAACTTCAAAAGTCAGACTCCTTCGCCTATTATCAGAATAACCTTTCTGTCGAGACTGGGCAACCCTTAAGTTTTCCCGTATTATTTGGACTTGCCTTTCAGCGTCTTGTAACACATCGGGACCAAACACTTGCTTCTCTCCGGTTTCATTCCAAAACAAGGGAGTCCTACACTTCCTTCCGTATAATGCTTCATAGGGTGACATTTTCAAACTTGCTTGGTAACTATTGTTGTACGAGAATTCAGCATACGGCAAACTTTTATCCCAACTTTTCCCATGCTTTAAAGCACATGCTCTCAACATGTCTTCCAAAATTTGGTTGGTCCTCTCGGTTTGTCCATCTGTTTGAGGGTGATACGCCGAACTGAAGTTCAACCTTGTTCCCAATGCTTCATGCAATTTCTGCCAAAATCTGGAGGTAAATTGAGAACCTCTATCCGAAACTATCTTCTTCGGTACTCCGTGTCGACACACAATATGTTCCATATACAATTCTGCTAGCTTCGCGGTGGTATATGTGGTCTTGACAGGGATGAAGTGAGCCGATTTCGTCAATCGATCCACAATAACCCATATTGAATCATAGCCAGACTGAGTTCGCGGTAATCCAACTGTAAAGTCCATACCAATCTCTTCCCACTTCCATTCCGGGATCCTTAATGGTTGTAACAATCCGGCTGGCCTTTGATGTTCAGCTTTAACTCGTTGGCACACATCACAAAGTGCAACATATTCGGCTATGTCCTTTTTCATGCTGGCCCACCAATAGCATGTCTTTAAGTCCTTGTACATCTTTGTACAGCCAGGATGAATTGAGTAAGGCGAGTCATGTGCCTCCTTCAATATTGTTTCACGAATATGCCTGACATTAGGTACCACAATCCTCTTTCCAAGCCATAAGGTACCCTGTTCGTCCTCATCAAACCTGAATTCTTTTCCTTCTTGGGTCCTTTCCTTGATTTCCTGTATTTCCTTGTCCTTTGTCTGTCCTTCCCGTATTTCCTGCTCTAATGTTGGGTTGACTTCCATCGTTCCCATCTCATTTATGAATCCAAGGTTCAACCGTTCAAACTCCTTGCATAACTCAGATGGCAGCTCTCGAACTGTGAGTTGATGACTTACTTCTTTTCGGCTCAAAGCATCGGCCACTACATTGGCCTTTCCAGGGTGATAGTTGATTCCCACGTCATAATCCTTGATGAGTTACAACCATCGGCGTTGCCTCAGATTCAGATCCGTTTGCGTAAATATGTACTTGAGACTCTTGTGATCCGTATAAATCTCACATCGGTGACCAAAAACATAGTGTCTCCATATCTTCAAGGCGTGTACCACGGCTGCGAGTTCAAGGTCGTGTGTAGGATAATTCAACTCATGTTTCTTTAGTTGCCTCGATGCATAAGCTACCACTTGGCCTTCTTGCATGAGCACACATCCTAATCCTTGTCTTGATGCATTACAGTATATATCAAAACTCTTGCTCACGTCTGGTAATACTAACACCGGCGCGGTTGTCAACCTTTTCTTTAACTCCCCAAAGCTATCCTGACAAGCTTGAGTCCATCGGAATGCCTTTCCCTTCATGAGTAATTCGGTCATAGGCTTGGCTATTTTGGAGAAATCCTTGATGAATCGGCGGTAATATCCAGCCATTCCAAGGAAACTCCGAATTTCCTTAACATTCTGTGGCGGTTCCCACTTAAGCACATCTCTCACCTTCCCTGGGTCAACTGATACTCCTCCTCCAGAAATGATATGGCCTAAGAAAGAAACTTCCCGTAACTAAAATTGACATTTACTGAACTTGGCATACAATTGATGCTCCCTCAATTTCTGCAGTGTAAGCCTCAAGTGTTCCTCATGTTCCTTCTCATTCTTCGAGTAGATCATAATATCATCGATGAACACTACAACGAACTTATCCAAGTATTCCATGAAGACCTTATTCATGAGATACATAAAGTACGCAGGCGCGTTCGTCAATCCAAATGACATGACGGTGTACTCATAAGATCCATATCGTGTCCGAAATGCTGTCTTGGGTATATCCGATGGTCTAATCTTCATTTGGAAGTATCCTGACCGCAAGTCGATCTTGGAGAAGATACAGGCACCCTTCATTTGGTCGAACAAATCCTCTATACGGGGCAGTGAGTACTTGTTCTTAATTGTCACTTCGTTGAGAGACCTATAGTCCACACACATCCTCTGAGTTCCATCCTTCTTATCTACGAAGAGCACTGGGGCTCCCCACGGGGATGAGCTTGGGCGTATAAAACCCTTCTCTAGCTGATCTTGAATTTGCTTCTTGAGCTCTGCTAATTCCTTAGGAGGCATCCTATACGGCCTCTTAGCTATAGGTGCAGTTCTGGGTATCAACTCAATGGCGAATTCTATGTCACGATCAGGTGGCATACCTGGCAACTCATCTGGAAACACGTCCGGGTACTCGCAAACGATCGGAATGCTTTCCAATGTCACTTCTTCCACGTGATTCAGCATCGCTTTCCCTCTTGCAGGTTGGGCTGCCTCAACTTTGATGCGTGTACCATGTTCGCTTGTCAACTGCACAATCCTCTCGGCACATTGAATGACTCCATTATACCTGCTCAGCCAGTCCATTCCAAGTATTATGTCTATTCCTTGGGAGTCCAATACTATGAGGTTTGCAAGAAAGTCTACCCCCCTTATTTTAATGCTTACTTTCGGACATACTATATTTGTCCTCATCTCTCCGCCAGGAGAACTTACTAGCATAGTTTGCTTCATATGAGATATAGGCAAATTGTATTTGGCAACATACTTTGACGAGATGAATGAATGAGATGCTCCCAAATCAAATAAAACAGTCGCAGGGTTGGAGTTGGCAAGAAACATACTAATCACGACTTCATCAGCTTGCTGGGCTTCCTCAGTAGAGACATGATTCACATTGCCACGAGCAAAATTCTGCTGTCCACGGTTGCCTTGCGGTGCTCCTCCATTTGGTCGCGGGTGATTTGTCCTTGGGGCATTGACTTGCAAAGTGTCCGGGTTCTCCACACGCATAGCATGTCTTACCACCCGTAGCATTGGGTAAGTTTGGGCGCAACTGGTTTTGAGCACTTGCCGCCATGTTAGGACGCGGCGCAGGTGGCACAGGATAGCGAGGCGCTTGCATGGCGGGGCGTTGCTGCGGTGGCTGATTTGGGCGGGGCGGATAAGTAGCGCGGTATGCAGGAGCAGATGGGTTGTAGTGTGGTGCAGTAGGTGGTGCATAGCGGGGGCGAACATTGCTTCCTTGTTGCGGTCCATGATGTGACATCTTCCTTTTGTTGTCCTGCTCCATCTCACGAATCTTGTTCTCAACCACAATAGCCTTGTCAACCAGCTTTTGGAAGTTTGGATAATCAGTATTGAGCAACTGGACTTGAATTTCATTGTTGAGACCCCTCATAAACAGATACTGCTTCCTACTATCAGTTTTGATGTCTTCTGGAGCATATCTTGATAATTGAGTGAATTTGTTGAGATACTCACTCAAGCTCATCCTTCCTTGCCTGAGATTTTCAAAATCTTGTCTTCTCAGTATCATAACTCCTTCAGGTACATAGTGGGAACGGAAACTCTGCTTGAACTCAGCCCATGTGATTGCCTCCTGATTATCATGAGCGTTGCAAAGAGCTTCCCACCAGTCAGCGGCTGCTCCAACTAGTTGATGTGATGCAAAGAGAACCTTCTCCCTATCAGTGCACTGGACAATAGCAAGTTTCTTCTCAACAGACTTTAGCCAATCATCAGCTTCCATTGGGTCTGTGGCTTGTGCAAAGGTAGGCGGTCTGGTGCTCATGAACTCTCCCAAACGGTTGTGATGTGGCGGGGGTGGCGGTGGAGGCGGTATATGAGGCTGATTGTTGTTGCCAGCTTGCAGTTGTCCCATGGTTTGTATCATGGTCTGCATGAGCTGGTTCTGCATAGCTAACAGTTGTTCAATATTGATAGCTCCATGAGCGTGTCCCTGGTTGTTCTGATGGTACTTCATTGCGCTCCTCCTCATCATTGGCATCCCTCTGGTTACGAGTTCTCACCATCTGTTGGCGAAAGAAAGGTGGGGACAGAAGGATTTAGAATTTGGAAAGAAACGTCCCAACTATATGCATCAAGGGATGTGACACTAAATAATCCTTTATTAATATAGACCTATATTATGAGGATGTGGACAAGTGCCGAAGCATTCCACAACTCTCTACTAAGCAAACAAGCACTCAAACAAGCACCAAACAAAATTGACAAAGATCCTAAAAGAAGTAACACAACTCAAGGTCACACAAGTATGTCTACGTCGCTCTTATTTAACTAATGGGGGTGTGCCTATCCTTGAGTCGTGGCATAGGTCGAGGACTATTCGTCGTCGAGCGGGAACTCATCCGGGTCGTCGTCGTCGTCGTCGTCGGGGTCCTCGGGGTCCTGTGGTGGTGAGGCAGCAGGCGGCGGTGGTGCGGTAGACGCCACACTGGAAGGCTCCTCGTCAGAGGACTCCTCAGAAGACGACTCACGCTGATTGTTGCGACGGTCTGGAGAGTCTGGGGTCCACGTCGGGGTGTCGGACGCGTAGTCGTCCGGGTCCTCATCGGTGATCCGACGATACCTCCTGATTATCGCCTCGTGGCGCTGGGCGAGGTCACGTCAATCCTGAATCTCCTGCTGCGCCCTCTGAAGTCGGGCACTGAGCTGGGCCACGTCGTCAACAGTCTGACGAGACTGCGGGAGGTCCAGGGGTCCCTCCACGTGCCTGGAAACGAAGCACGCAGTGCCACTGGGACGCTGCGGAACGAAGGCGTGCACCGTGTCCTCCAGACGGAAACGGCGGGCGTGACTCCAAAAGGTGGCTGCTTCCCAGCTAGCATCCTGCTCCGCAGATCGGCGGGAGCTCCTCCAAGCAGGGCTGCTGTGGGTCTTCACCAACTCATCACCATAGTAGATATAGATCTTGCAGCTCCACTCCTTCCTGCCGGGGCGCTGCACTCCAGTGGTGTGGTAGGAGAGCGAGAGGCTGTGGTGACGGTAGCCAGCCTCGCGGAGTAGGGCACGAAGATGGTGACACAGTTGTCCTGTGGCTCTGCCGTCAGAACGGATCACCACGGGGTGACGGGGGTCGACGGCCGGATAGCGACTGGCCAACCTATGCGGGGGCACAAGTCCACCGGTCGACTTACGGGGGGTTGTCTTGGTGCGGGCCATCTACAGAAAACAAGAATACATTAGAGGAAAAAAAATAACCAAATACAAATCTGAAAATTTCAGCAGCTAAAACGGCGAAAAAAGAGCGGTGCAGCGGTTCCAAAAGAACGAAAAATAAAGAGAAAAAATACAGCAACCAACACAATAGTTTTACCCACACATAACAGCAGCAAAACACACTTTTTCCGCGAAAACTTACGCAGCAAAACAGCAGCACTTAATATTGCTCACTTATGAAAATTTTTACCAAAAACGCAGCAGCGATCAGTACTTTTTGCGGCTGAAAATAAAGGAACAAAACAGCAGCAAATTTTTTTCGAAAATAGCAGATTAGAAGAGTGTTCCTAAGTGCTCTAGAGTGTCCATTCTACCTAGGCTTGCGTCCTACGGTCAACGCGGCTCTGATACCAATTTGTGACACCCGGTTCCGAATATGAACCAAGCGTAACGCATATGTGTGCCCAGGATGTTCATCACACATATACGGTTGCATCACAAACGATATACAGAATTTAACCACGTCTTAACTATTAAATGAGTACTTTATTACAATAATCCAATTGTTCACGAATGATAAAACTCTAATTAATTGCAGCGGAAAATAAAATAAACAGCACGACTCCAATCCACAGGCAATTGATGGCGGTACGCAACCTAGTACTCCACGTGATCCTCAGGGTACTCCCAATTGTCTCCAGTAGCTGTTGGGGGGGATTGCAAGGGTGAGTACATGTCGTACTCAGCAAGTGTGGAAAGTATGACATGTGGCTTATTCAAATGACAAATGTAATAAATGGCTAAGTGCTGAAAAGTACAGTAAAACATTTGTAAAGCATTATACTATGTCTATGTGAAACAATCCCATCATATTAACAAAATATAAACCATATCCAACTATTACCAACATCACCATTATCCATGTCCAATTACCATAACTCAATTTCATATCCATGACCATAATCCATAAACCATACCCATTACCAAACCATAACCATAAACCAACCATAACCCAATTCCAACTCTAATCATGTAGGTCATCCAGGCGCTCATAACCGGGAGCACGGCTATCATGATAGTTTTAAACACTCTACAGAGGTTGTACCACTTTACCCACATGTTTGTGATTTCATCACCTTTCGATGACTAAAAAACCTCCATTGTGCCATCTCACACTTCCGTAGGTGTGTGGCCAAGAGATCACAAAATATCCTTTCAAAAGGGACTACTAGTATGTACGGGCCCACTAAGGTTTCACCGGCAGGCTTGAATCTCTATCCTCCCACCCACGGGCCCCCTCGTGTGCCATGCGGATCCCAGGGCAGTCCTCCTCGACTCCCATTCCCCGCGCCATCCAATGGTCCATACGATACTAGCAGCACTCCTGATTATTCAGCTACGCCGCATGTAAAAGCCCGTTTTTCGGAAGAACAAAAACGCAAAAATGCGAACTTAAAAATTTTGAAAATAGACTTGGAAATCCAAACTCACATGAGCCATATGAGTTAAACTATGTTCACTTAAAATAGGGACTTGTTAAAATTTTACCTATAGAACATAGTTGATAATGTATTTGGAACTTAAGGTGTGAGATCCTTAATTTCCAAGTCTTCACATTTTCATTGAAAAATTAAAGGAGATAAGAAAACAAAATAGAGGTAAAGAAAAAGGAATTATTCCAACCCTAAAATGGGACATCCAAAAATATTCAAATCTCATGCCGTAAATTTTTCTATGAACTTCTAATATTCCAAATAGACTCTCGGTAAAGTTTCAAAATTTTTGAAGCCCATTTCCCATTTATTGGACACGTACTGAGAGTTTAATCAACGTCGACTTCAAATTTAAACTTTGTGCTCAACTTTGTCCAAATCAACTCCAGATTTTTCCTGAGGTCCCTTATGGTTCAAAAAGGTTAACTTCAAAGTTTCAGGATTTTTGAACCTAATCTACTATTTATTTCCTTGAGTCAAGTATCACCACTTGAATTCAAATTCAAACCTGAGTTCAAATTCAACTTGCCCAGTTTTGAAATCTGATTGCACCATAAAATTCTCAACATTTTATTTAGTCACTGGGCCAAAGTTGACTATTTTTGAAGCTTGTTTGCTAGCTCCATTTGAATTTTGAAAAGAGAAGGGAGAAGAGAGTGGGACCCACATGTCATACTTATCCTCAGTACTAGGAAAGGTGGACCCCACTGGTAAGCTGCTCAATGGATGGAATATTTTGCATCTGAAAATGAAGAGGATAAAGAGAAGAGAAAAATGGGGCCCACATGTCATGTCTATCCTCAGGGCCACAAAAGCAACTTTGCTTCTTCCTCTCCCTCCCTTATCACTGCGTCGGCTCCTGACTCGCCCCCATACCGCGCGCCCGCGCACCTCCCGCGACCGCTCATGGCGCCGCTCACCACACCGCCGCGCTCGTCGTCCCGGCGACGTCGCTAGCGGCTCCGCCCGGCGCGCACACCGCCTTCCCGCTCCGTCGCGCCTCCTCCTCTCCCAGGCCGCGCCGTGCGCTCAGTCTGCTTCCGCCGCCGTGCACCAACCTCGACGACGGCCGTCGCTCGTCCTCCGGGTGAGTTCTTCACCTCATGCTCCTCCCTCTACCTCTCCACTTCCCAGCTAGGTTTCTTGCTAGATTTCTTGCCGACGGGAGTCCTGCTCACGTGCTGCAACGCTCGACCCCGAGCGCCTCCCTGGTCATCGCGCCACGCGCGACCTTGCTGTCCACGCACCATGCGATCCACCCCGTTCGCGCCTCCTCTGTCTTCCGCCGTCACTGTCCACTTCCCCGCACGAGACTGGTCGCCATGAAGCCTCTGCAGTGCTCCTGTCAAGCTGTTGCGCCATCCAACGGTACTCAGCGCCACTGCTCACCATCCTGGTCACCAGCACGCCGCGGGCATGGTCACCAGTGTACATCCATCGTCCACAAGCCGTCAGCACCCCTCTTGCCATGGTCCGGCACTCAACATATAGTTCCAGCACCACACATCGCTTGTCGGCCGCGTGAACCTATTTCCTGCGCCATAGTCCCCACCCCCTTCCTTGCCACAACAGCGTTGTGTTGGTCGCGATGTTCCCCTTCGTGATTGCATCCAACCAGAGATGCGAATAGGTCATAAGATGCACAAGGTGCAGGAACATGTGGATGACATCTCGGCGACGACAATTGGCTCAAGGTTAGCTCGATTTGTGCAAAGATTAGTTGGGACAGAGCTGCAGCCTAGGTATTCGATGAAATGTTCACAAGGAAAGAACCAACTTCGTTGATGTTCAGAGCTGGTCTTGATGCAGGGGTATGGTGATGTGGCAATTGACAAGTACATGTGCCAAGATACCCTTTGAATGGTGATGACGCGATGGAACTCTAGTACACACCAAGATGTTCGGCGAAATACCTACAAGGTGAGCCTTACCCTGAAATACCTTGCTTGACGTCACCGACGTCCGTTCGTCATGATCGCTAAGGTTACTCTTGTGTCGTCAAGTCGTACGTCCAGTTTCCGCATTGATATCATTCCTATAGGAGTCCCTAAGTTGACCTCTTTTGTCGTTTGTATCACGTTGACTTGTCCGTGCGTGCTCGTGATGCTCCACCATGAGCCGCGTCGACGTCGTTGACCATATGACGTCGTCGTGACGTTCCGAGCCATCATCGTGTCCTGGCATCGAGATGAAGGATGCCTATAACGTACATGATGCTGAAACACAACCACGACACAACGGTCGACAGTCGTTTAGCCAAATTAGGGTTTGGTCAAGGCGAGACTCTTCGAGTCCTAGGTGTAGCCTAGATGCTAGATGAAATGCCTTCTAGGTCAAACCGAATGTATTGGTGACCACCGATGACCTAGGGTAGAATACTGCGAGAACGTTGCGACCGACGAGGAGAACTAGTCCAAGTGGAACCTTGGATAAGAATTTCTTAGTCGTGTCGAGGACGTTTCCTTTCCGCTCGCAGAATTGCTTACCTAGGTGTACCTCTTCATCGACGGTAGGTTCGTCGAGTCTTTTGTCGACAATTAAGTCGAGTCCCTAACTCTTCGACTCATGAAGTGGTGTTCGAGATTCCGCTCACCCCTTTGACGAGTCCGGATCGATGTGGACCTGGCTAACCCAATCTTCTCGTGATGGCAACCGTCACGACAAGGTCTCGCATCATGTTCGAGTTCTAGGAGTTCACCGAGCTCATCTGGACAATCTTGCAAAGGACACTGCAATAGTGTCACGTAAGCACTTGAACAATGCTCGACAAGCTTGCCGTAGAAACTACTTTACCAAAAAGTCATTTCAATGTTGTCTTGGTACTCACATTAGATTAACAGGGCTTGTTACGACTCTTTGAGTCCAAGCAATGTCGATCTCACTTCACTCCCAAGTGTCGCTAGGGTTTCATCCTGGTTCATCCTTATCAGGACCCTGCGACCACACTTGTCACGAAATTAGGTTTACTCCTTAATGAGTTTGTGTAACTTCATTGGTCGACTTCTAAGTCACAACCTCTTGTTGCACAGTTCACTCATGCCTTAAGCATTCAATGCTCCATCTTGATCGCTTAGTCTTCCTTACATCACACAGTCCAGTAATACTTCTTCACCATTCTACCTTATCACTCTTTTTGCGGCATAGCTCCAAGTGTTGAGTGCTAAATTGCGATGTGTCATTACATTGCACCTTTCAGTGCTTATCTCGACACTACTATGTCACCTTGAATCATCCTTTGTTCATTCACACAACAAAGGCATATCTGCCCTTGCTAGTCGAACCCCTCATTCTTAGAGTTTACACAACCCCGTGGAGTCTTTTCTTAAATTACTTAATTACTTAATTACTTATATGCATATCATGTCGATAGGGAACGTGATGGTAGATGATCGACGAGGAGCTTCGCTTGGAGGAGAAGGCCAAGGTGTTTCCACTGAGGTTCCATGGCAGGTTCTCCGGAGGAAGATCAAGCCCTAACAATTGACATTTGTTCAGTCGCAAACTAAGGCAAGCCCCGGTTTGCATTTAAGTCGTTTATGAGCTTTTGCTTTATCACTATGATGAATAGTATATGAATTGTGCATTACGTTTAGGGTGAATGATACTCCACTTGCATGACCAAAAATCCCAGGGGTTTATTTGGCACGAGTTACAGTTTGACCCGTAGTAACTGCTTTGCTAATGCATAGGAGATCCGGTAGAAGTCGAGTAGTTGGAATCTACTCGCGAGAGATGTATCTCACAGGATTGGTTGAATAGAACATGGCTTAATATAATGAAACTGAGACCGGGTAGGGAATGGATAGGAAGCGGCGAGAATTGAGTCTCGGTCGCATAGCCCTGCCTGTGTTGATTAAGGCCCGTCCGTATGCGACCCCGCTGGACAAGCTTGAATTGTACCGGAAACATAATGGACATATGGAATCCAATAAACTGATGTAACTTGATAACTGGGATGTTGAGACCCATTAACTCACCATCGATAGGGGTGGGTTGAGGACAGTAAGGTGTAAATCGGTCGGCGGACACATGAGGTGTTCCGTGCGGAGACCTTCTGTTTGCGGAGGTGAGACGGGCTCAGCATTTGAGTTTCTTGTGAAAGGTTGCCATATACGACTAGTACTGAAGTGCTACGTAGGTACTGCGCGAAGTGCTCGCTGGCATTTCCGAAAGTGCGTATGTGTCGTGTTGTCCGGGTGTGTCCTGATTGCAATCACTGTCCCTCGCAGTAATGGAGTACCACTTGTTCACTGTGTCGTGACGTAGTAAATACTAAAGAAGCCAGAAAATCATATTGTATTGAATTATAATTACTTTGCAACCTTGTATGATTTAGAGATAGTATAATTAAAAGTTTACAGTTTCCCCATACTTTAGCTGTAATAGCATTATGTGCTTTGGGCATGTCATATCATCGGTAAAGCGTTTCTTGTTTGATTGTGGAGCCCATGATGTGCCGTGCTCAGAGAATGTCATTTGCTACTTAAAACTTGATTATAAGGATCCACGTGTAGGCGAGTCATTTATGCTATTCCTTACCTATGTTTAGTGTCCCCTTGCATATGTCTAGTGAGACGGTTAAGTCTTGCTGAGCCTTATGCTCACGTTTGCGCTTTAACGATTTTTGCAGGTATTAGTTTTATTTCTGCTGTTCAGGTTATACATGAGACTCGAGGTGTCGAGATAAATCTCATGTGAGCCACGCCGCTGCTATATGTCCTTCGTGTTGCTAGTGAGAATCGTCCTAGGGCATGGACGTCTTCTCTCCTGCTTAGTTAGGTGAGATTTTGAGTATATAATTTCCGCTGCGTGTGTACCCTTGTTGTACACTCTTTTGTAAACTCTTCTTGTTATGAAATGAAAACTTTATATGTTTTGGTATCCTTTTCATGTGTGCTGTTAGGTGTCGCATCGCACGGCACCACCCAATGAGATCCTCGGATGTGTGGACTCCGGTCCCCACAGACATGGTATCAGAGCTTCATTGGGAATAGCACGCTCGAAAAAGAGCCTATTTTCAAAAACTCCGACGTAGTCGAGTGAGGATTAGCTATATGCCCATTAAGGACTATTACTAGTATAAATTATAAAGGTGGTGAACTAACTTGTTATATTATTCTGTAACGACGCTCTGTCTTCAAGGTAAGAGGTAAGGTACGCCGCCGAGAGCGGATCAATCTCGGTAAACTCTGCATACGAGATATGGTATGTGAAATTTCCGTGGCTTAGCACGGAAAGTCAATATGAGTCTCTGAAACTTTCCATGTTTCTGAGAACATATGACACGCGGTACCCCAGCGTGACACAAAATTAGTGGGAGCCCCCGTCGGGTGGTGTATAACCCGATAGTGTGCATCTCTAGAACTATTCATGTTCTATGGGATCATGCGAAACACGTATGCCTGAGCGTGTATAAGCCGGATCGTACGGGAGTCTTTGCTGTACAGACGTATTTACAGCCATGTACCTCGAGACATGGCCTCGCTCGAGGGCGACTCACACCAGAGTCGTATGCATTTACTTTCATATATATTATTGTGACTGCCTGTCGTGTTTCCCCGTGCCGCCCTTGAGGTGTGAAGGTGTGAAAGGGGATTGTTTGTCTTCTGCAGGTACACTAACTCCGGTAGCGACCCGTGTAGAATACGTTTGCGAGTGATCGATAGTAGGACCACCTATAGACGTATCCGGATATACCGGGTTAGACTTTTCTTTGGTAAGGCACGTAGTACCGCCAGTATCCCACTTGATACTTTGACCATCCCCCACGAGAGAAATGACTTCATATTCATATTGAGTCCAAGTATCAGTTGCTGATATCTTGTGGACAAAGTAAAATGTTTCTTTTCAAGAGTAGGTGAACCAAAGTCCTTTGATCCTGGCGAGAGTTTAGCTCGACTTCGCCGGAGTAAGACTTTGGTTAAGTTTGAAGATCCATAGTGATATGCTATGGATAAGAAGGTCGTCAAGTCCCTTTTAAGATTCCATTTGGTTCTAAAGAAAATGATTAGTTGTGAATCAAGTTCTAGCCATCGGACTTGAGTTTTGAGCTAAGTTTCAAAATTTGAGTTTGTTTCCAAATTCTTGTGTTTCGAAGCCGGTGAGTTCTGTTTTCGAACAGAATGGACTTGACTTTGAAATTCCATATCTCTTCAACCTGGAGGGCTTTGGAGGCAAGTGAATACTTTTTGGAAAGCTTTTGAAGTCTTCTATAAGTTTCCTATGGACCTCCAAGCCAAAAGACCTTTGTATGGTGATGAAAATGCGCCAAAATCACAGCAGCTGCTGTTCTGAAACTACACGGACCAGCATCTGAACTTTTGTCATATTTCCTTGAAGAAAGCTCTTCTATTCCATTATGATACATTTCTGGAAAGTGGAAAAGCTATTCTACAACTTTGTTATTCAGTGATACCTCAAATTCAGCTTATAACTAATTAGAAAACAGAGTTGAAGATAATACATGTATATAGGTGCTATCGGAAACAGTCGGAAAAATTCTGAACTTTGAACGGACATAACTCTTAAACTAGAAATGCAAACTATGCATGTTTATACATGCATGGAAAGCTTAAATAGTCCTCTACCAACTTCCTAATCAACACGAAGGCTAAAACTCGCAATAACCAAGTATAAATTGAAGTATCGTTTAAGGTGTCGAAACAGTTCAGAATATGGACCGTTACCTATTCAGTTACTGTTTCTCGCATAACTCGCTGTATAATTGTCGAATGGCTTCGTACTTTACATTTCTGGGATCCTGAGAATGTATGCAACAAGTTTGCTATGTATTACTTTTGCAAATGTTGATGTTTGTATATTTGAAAATTGTGGACAAAATCAGCCTTAAACAAAGGAGGTGCTGTCCAAATTTTCAGAAAAACTGTCAACTTGCAAATGCCGTATCTTCTCAACCAGAAATGCTACGAGGGCAAGTAAATGCTCTTTAGAAAGATATGGAAGTCCTCTACATGTTTTCTGTTCAACACCAGATCAGAATCCTTTTCTAAATGGGTGAAATTTGGATAATCGCAGAGACTGTCCAGGCATACCCAAACTGGACAGCAATCTGTACGCCTCTGAATTTAATCCATAACTCGCAGACCCTTGATCCAATAGTGTCGCGCGAGTAACCGTTGGAGAGGTTAGAGAGTCAGCTACAATTTTTGCAATTGGCTCCAGACCTGAATCGGCCATCTACCTTTTCCAAATCGAGTTTGAATACAGAGTGGTCAATCTGAACTGAATTCAGTTCTGAATACTGAAATTTTACCTGACTTCAAAAATTCATATCTTTTGAACCAGAGCTGATCTGAAGACAAGTAAGTACATTATGGAAAGCTTATTACACTGGCTACAACTTTGTAAATCATAATATTTCCAGATTTCCATCAGAACAGCCTGAAAACTTTAGATCAAAACTGCTACTGTTTAAGCAGATTCTGCTGAAAGTGCAGAAAAAAATTCTGCTGACTTTAAAATATCATAACTTGCAAACCAGAGATGATCTAGTGGCAAACCAATACTTTTTGGAAAGGTATTGAAGTGTACTTTAACTTTGTTGTTCATCCCAAGACCTGATTTTGCCATTTACTTGGCCAAAAATCGAAGTTGCGTCCAAGCTGTTCATCCTCCACCAGGATTTACTCGGGTGATGACCCTTTAGGGTGTTTATGGATTTGGTTCTCGAGTTCAACTCGAGGAGTTCCATAACATCCCAGGTGTTGCGACCCAACAATATTTGCCTTTAGAGTTGAGTATTACACTAAGGCAAATCCCTTTTTGCTCGGATGCGCATACTAGTGTTTTGACTATGCAACCTTGCATCTCACACTTTAATTGTGCATTGAGCATGTATGACACTTCCCTTAGTTGGACGACCCTCCCCATAAATATTGCTTGGAGTAAGTTTCTTGCTCACCTAGCTTGAATCTTAAGGGGGAAGGAATTCATCTAGTAATTGAGGTGTTACGTTCACCTAGGTGTCATACCAAGGTACATCGACACCGAACCCACGTGCTGGGAGCAATGCTAAATTAAATAGGACCGAGTACGACATTGACTCATTAAGTCAATGCGA
Organism: Tuctoria greenei; assembly: GCA_036927565.1. NCBI lineage: Eukaryota > Viridiplantae > Streptophyta > Magnoliopsida > Poales > Poaceae > Tuctoria > Tuctoria greenei. Next base: position 10,881,545 of record JAYESD010000011.1, on the reverse strand, counting down.
AGCTTAAGTAACGGATTACCTTGAACCCCGTTTCTTGGGGAACTCGATCATCGAGTTAAAGAAGTCAGTTGATTCTTCACGCTAAACCACTCCTTTGCTTCAGTCTTTGAGACGAGAAGCCATAAGCGAGTAGTATGAGCTGGAAATTCTTTAGCAAGAACGTGGATTACTAACCAAGGTCGTGCCTAGCACAGTACCTTGTCAACCACTTAGTGCAACCTACGGAAGTGAGGAGAACCTTACTCTTCAAAGGTTACTCTCTTTGCCACTTCTGAAGGCAACCCTACCGCACCTTTTAAGGAGTAGACATAGTACTTTAAGAAAACTACGAGATGAAAAACCTGACCCATTGTTAAGGAACCACAATTACCTGTAGGTTGTGATTAACAAGCTTTAGGGAACTTCCGATCAACAAGAAGTTCAATCACTTTGTTCCATTTTGTACACTCCGTTGCCTTGAGATGAACCCCACCATTCCTTGCTAATACTTTTACCTTGAAACCATCGAACTTGGTCGAGATATGAAAGTAGCAAGTCTTGTCTAGCGCCTTTCATGACCAAGTTTAATCAATCCTCCTGTATTTGGGATACTTCTGACTGTGTTTGGATTGTCTTACCTATTTTTGCTCAAAACATAATACTGAATGCACCATATCTTGCATAATTATCCGCGGAGTTGCATTGTGTCTGCATAACATCATCCGGTTTGTGATGCATCATAAAACGTAATTACTAATGAGTTTTGAGCAAGAATATGTGACCCCGTTCAGATACTTAAGTAGTGCCTAACATTTTTGAGTTGTGATCAATTTTATCGTTCGCAACGCCTTCGACTGATTTCATTATCTTGAGTAGCACAAGGGACACCTTGTGACTAAAACACAGTTGAGTCCTTGTTCTTGACTTGTTGAAACTCAAATCGTCTTGAGTACTTGCAACTAAACAAACACTTGGACTTCCAGCCTTGACTTGTTAGGTTCAAGTACCTTGATTGTTGCAACTATACCGTTCGTTTGTCAACCTCGTGAAACTCTTTGGGTCCATCTAAGATCTTATGTTGTTATATGGTAACCTTGCTATACTAATTACCTTGTAGTTACCATATGATTGAGTTCTTTGCTGTGTTGAAACATATGAGGATACTGAATCCTTACATCCTCATGTGCCACCGCAAAAAGGTCTTCATCTTCTGCTTCTATTGTTTGAAGACGTTGATATATCCAGAAACCTTGTAGTCGTCATATCTTCAATATTCCTGCTGTTTTGATTACATGAGGGTGTTGAGTGTCTTGCTACTCTTATGCTACGGCTAAGGAATCCTATGGTTGACTAAACATCAAACGAGGTTAATAATTGTTGTTTAACCTCGTAAACAAGGGAAATACCACATTAAGTTGAAAGGACCTATGCAAAACCAAGCAAGCAACCAAGAATCAATGCAAGAAAAGTTTCAAACTATCAAGGTGACCTAGAGAAGCAAAGAACAAGTGCAAATTCTTCAAATCAAGACTAAGACAGGACAAGATGTCATGTCAGTGCAAGAGTACAACAATAAAGGATCAGTAACAGACATGAAAGTTTTACGATGTGATATTGTCATGTCGAGCATCCTGTCAAGGTTATCAACCTAAAGATTGGAATCTCCTGAAGCAGACTTTAGAATTTCTTAAGATGCCTGAAGATAATCACTATTTCGTAGAACCCAAGTTTTTAAGGGCATTGCCATTTCCTTAGTCAATGACCCTCTTTTACGGATCGTTCCCTCATCGTTCTGTTATTCTACCTGTTAGAATCTCGGGACGAGATTCCTTTAAGGGGGAAGGATTGTAAAAGCCCGTTTTTCGGAAGAACAAAAACGCAAAAATGCGAACTTAAAAATTTTGAAAATAGACTTGGAAATCCAAACTCACATGAGCCATATGAGTTAAACTATGTTCACTTAAAATAGGGACTTGTTAAAATTTTACCTATAGAACATAGTTGATAATGTATTTGGAACTTAAGGTGTGAGATCCTTAATTTCCAAGTCTTCACATTTTCATTGAAAAATTAAAGGAGATAAGAAAACAAAATAGAGGTAAAGAAAAAGGAATTATTCCAACCCTAAAATGGGACATCCAAAAATATTCAAATCTCATGCCGTAAATTTTTCTATGAACTTCTAATATTCCAAATAGACTCTCGGTAAAGTTTCAAAATTTTTGAAGCCCATTTCCCATTTATTGGACACGTACTGAGAGTTTAATCAACGTCGACTTCAAATTTAAACTTTGTGCTCAACTTTGTCCAAATCAACTCCAGATTTTTCCTGAGGTCCCTTATGGTTCAAAAAGGTTAACTTCAAAGTTTCAGGATTTTTGAACCTAATCTACTATTTATTTCCTTGAGTCAAGTATCACCACTTGAATTCAAATTCAAACCTGAGTTCAAATTCAACTTGCCCAGTTTTGAAATCTGATTGCACCATAAAATTCTCCACATTTTATTTAGTCACTGGGCCAAAGTTGACTATTTTTGAAGCTTGTTTGCTAGCTCCATTTGAATTTTGAAAAGAGAAGGGAGAAGAGAGTGGGACCCACATGTCATACTTATCCTCAGTACTAGGAAAGGTGGACCCCACTGGTAAGCTGCTCAATGGATGGAATATTTTGCATCTGAAAATGAAGAGGATAAAGAGAAGAGAAAAATGGGGCCCACATGTCATGTCTATCCTCAGGGCCACAAAAGCAACTTTGCTTCTTCCTCTCCCTCCCTTATCACTGCGTCGGCTCCTGACTCGCCCCCATACCGCGCGCCCGCGCACCTCCCGCGACCGCTCATGGCGCCGCTCACCACACCGCCGCGCTCGTCGTCCCGGCGACGTCGCTAGCGGCTCCGCCCGGCGCGCACACCGCCTTCCCGCTCCGTCGCGCCTCCTCCTCTCCCAGGCCGCGCCGTGCGCTCAGTCTGCTTCCGCCGCCGTGCACCAACCTCGACGACGGCCGTCGCTCGTCCTCCGGGTGAGTTCTTCACCTCATGCTCCTCCCTCTACCTCTCCACTTCCCAGCTAGGTTTCTTGCTAGATTTCTTGCCGACGGGAGTCCTGCTCACGTGCTGCAACGCTCGACCCCGAGCGCCTCCCTGGTCATCGCGCCACGCGCGACCTTGCTGTCCACGCACCATGCGATCCACCCCGTTCGCGCCTCCTCTGTCTTCCGCCGTCACTGTCCACTTCCCCGCACGAGACTGGTCGCCATGAAGCCTCTGCAGTGCTCCTGTCAAGCTGTTGCGCCATCCAACGGTACTCAGCGCCACTGCTCACCATCCTGGTCACCAGCACGCCGCGGGCATGGTCACCAGTGTACATCCATCGTCCACAAGCCGTCAGCACCCCTCTTGCCATGGTCCGGCACTCAGCATATAGTTCCAGCACCACACATCGCTTGTCGGCCGCGTGAACCTATTTCCTGCGCCATAGTCCCCACCCCCTTCCTTGCCACAACAGCGTTGTGTTGGTCGCGATGTTCCCCTTCGTGATTGCATCCAACCAGAGATGCGAATAGGTCATAAGATGCACAAGGTGCAGGAACATGTGGATGACATCTCGGCGACGACAATTGGCTCAAGGTTAGCTCGATTTGTGCAAAGATTAGTTGGGACAGAGCTGCAGCCTAGGTATTCGATGAAATGTTCACAAGGAAAGAACCAACTTCGTTGATGTTCAGAGCTGGTCTTGATGCAGGGGTATGGTGATGTGGCAATTGACAAGTACATGTGCCAAGATACCCTTTGAATGGTGATGACGCGATGGAACTCTAGTACACACCAAGATGTTCGGCGAAATACCTACAAGGTGAGCCTTACCCTGAAATACCTTGCTTGACGTCACCGACGTCCGTTCGTCATGATCGCTAAGGTTACTCTTGTGTCGTCAAGTCGTACGTCCAGTTTCCGCATTGATATCATTCCTATAGGAGTCCCTAAGTTGACCTCTTTTGTCGTTTGTATCACGTTGACTTGTCCGTGCGTGCTCGTGATGCTCCACCATGAGCCGCGTCGACGTCGTTGACCATATGACGTCGTCGTGACGTTCCGAGCCATCATCGTGTCCTGGCATCGAGATGAAGGATGCCTATAACGTACATGATGCTGAAACACAACCACGACACAACGGTCGACAGTCGTTTAGCCAAATTAGGGTTTGGTCAAGGCGAGACTCTTCGAGTCCTAGGTGTAGCCTAGATGCTAGATGAAATGCCTTCTAGGTCAAACCGAGTGTATTGGTGACCACCGATGACCTAGGGTAGAATACTGCGAGAACGTTGCGACCGACGAGGAGAACTAGTCCAAGTGGAACCTTGGATAAGAATTTCTTAGTCGTGTCGAGGACGTTTCCTTTCCGCTCGCAGAATTGCTTACCTAGGTGTACCTCTTCATCGACGGTAGGTTCGTCGAGTCTTTTGTCGACAATTAAGTCGAGTCCCTAACTCTTCGACTCATGAAGTGGTGTTCGAGATTCCGCTCACCCCTTTGACGAGTCCGGATCGATGTGGACCTGGCTAACCCAATCTTCCCATGATGGCAACCGTCACGACAAGGTCTCGCATCATGTTCGAGTTCTAGGAGTTCACCGAGCTCATCTGGACAATCTTGCAAAGGACACTGCAATAGTGTCACGTAAGCACTTGAACAATGCTCGACAAGCTTGCCGTAGAAACTACTTTACCAAAAAGTCATTTCAATGTTGTCTTGGTACTCACATTAGATTAACAGGGCTTGTTACGACTCTTTGAGTCCAAGCAATGTCGATCTCACTTCACTCCCAAGTGTCGCTAGGGTTTCATCCTGGTTCATCCTTATCAGGACCCTGCGACCACACTTGTCACGAAATTAGGTTTACTCCTTAATGAGTTTGTGTAACTTCATTGGTCGACTTCTAAGTCACAACCTCTTGTTGCACAGTTCACTCATGCCTTAAGCATTCAATGCTCCATCTTGATCGCTTAGTCTTCCTTACATCACACAGTCCAGTAATACTTCTTCACCATTCTACCTTATCACTCTTTTTGCGGCATAGCTCCAAGTGTTGAGTGCTAAATTGCGATGTGTCATTACATTGCACCTTTCAGTGCTTATCTCGACACTACTATGTCACCTTGAGTCATCCTTTGTTCATTCACACAACAAAGGCATATCTGCCCTTCCTAGTCGAACCCCTCATTCTTAGAGTTTACACAACCCCGTGGAGTCTTTTCTTAAATTACTTAATTACTTAATTACTTATATGCATATCATGTCGATAGGGAACGTGATGGTAGATGATCGACGAGGAGCTTCGCTTGGAGGAGAAGGCCAAGGTGTTTCCACTGAGGTTCCATGGCAGGTTCTCCGGAGGAAGATCAAGCCCTAACAATTGACATTTGTTCAGTCGCAAACTAAGGCAAGCCCCGGTTTGCATTTAAGTCGTTTATGAGCTTTTGCTTTATCACTATGATGAATAGTATATGAATTGTGCATTACGTTTAGGGTGAATGATACTCCACTTGCATGACCAAAAATCCCAGGGGTTTATTTGGCACGAGTTACAGTTTGACCCGTAGTAACTGCTTTGCTAATGCATAGGAGATCCGGTAGAAGTCGAGTAGTTGGAATCTACTCGCGAGAGATGTATCTCACAGGATTGGTTGAATAGAACATGGCTTAATATAATGAAACTGAGACCGGGTAGGGAATGGATAGGAAGCGGCGAGAATTGAGTCTCGGTCGCATAGCCCTGCCTGTGTTGATTAAGGCCCGTCCGTATGCGACCCCGCTGGACAAGCTTGAATTGTACCGGAAACATAATGGACATATGGAATCCAATAAACTGATGTAACTTGATAACTGGGATGTTGAGACCCATTAACTCACCATCGATAGGGGTGGGTTGAGGACAGTAAGGTGTAAATCGGTCGGCGGACACATGAGGTGTTCCGTGCGGAGACCTTCTGTTTGCGGAGGTGAGACGGGCTCAGCATTTGAGTTTCTTGTGAAAGGTTGCCATATACGACTAGTACTGAAGTGCTACGTAGGTACTGCGCGAAGTGCTCGCTGGCATTTCCGAAAGTGCGTATGTGTCGTGTTGTCCGGGTGTGTCCTGATTGCAATCACTGTCCCTCGCAGTAATGGAGTACCACTTGTTCACTGTGTCGTGACGTAGTAAATACTAAAGAAGCCAGAAAATCATATTGTATTGAATTATAATTACTTTGCAACCTTGTATGATTTAGAGATAGTATAATTAAAAGTTTACAGTTTCCCCATACTTTAGCTGTAATAGCATTATGTGCTTTGGGCATGTCATATCATCGGTAAAGCGTTTCTTGTTTGATTGTGGAGCCCATGATGTGCCGTGCTCAGAGAATGTCATTTGCTACTTAAAACTTGATTATAAGGATCCACGTGTAGGCGAGTCATTTATGCTATTCCTTACCTATGTTTAGTGTCCCCTTGCATATGTCTAGTGAGACGGTTAAGTCTTGCTGAGCCTTATGCTCACGTTTGCGCTTTAACGATTTTTGCAGGTATTAGTTTTATTTCTGCTGTTCAGGTTATACATGAGACTCGAGGTGTCGAGATAAATCTCATGTGAGCCACGCCGCTGCTATATGTCCTTCGTGTTGCTAGTGAGAATCGTCCTAGGGCATGGACGTCTTCTCTCCTGCTTAGTTAGGTGAGATTTTGAGTATATAATTTCCGCTGCGTGTGTACCCTTGTTGTACACTCTTTTGTAAACTCTTCTTGTTATGAAATGAAAACTTTATATGTTTTGGTATCCTTTTCATGTGTGTTGTTAGGTGTCGCATCGCACGGCACCACCCAATGAGATCCTCGGATGTGTGGACTCCGGTCCCCACACCGCACTCATACTTGGCCTTGTGGTGGAACTGTAGTCCTGGCTTATTCTCGCATGAACCGGTCCTTAGATCTAAGGCAAGCAAACCACCATAACATCCAACCCATCCACATAACCATGCCTGCTTAGATCACCCATCATATTGACCAGTTCGAATTAACCAGAATATCATTGATGCATTAGTAAATGCGTAGTGTTGTTTGCCATCCCAATTAATTAAGCGAAGCAAAAAGGTAAAAACCCTTCCCGACTCTCTACCATAAATTCCAGGTGACAAGGGTGGTCAAACAAAACTAGTAAACTTCCTACCATAGGATTCCCATCAATTTGACACAAGCATGCAAGTTCGCAAACAAAACATTTAATAAAACAAGATCAATATGCTTCATGGACACTCGCCTTGCTCCGACGGATGGGGTTGTTCAAGCGCTCCAAAGTCTTGATTTTGGAAATCCTCGTATGCGGCCTCTTGAGCACGTTCCTCTACGCGTGATCATACATACAAGAAAACATATACAATCAACATGATGCACACAAAATAATCAACATGCAATGACATGTATGCATGCACAATTCAATAATTAATTAACTACGGTTGTTTATTAATTAGATGCGAGTAGTTCATACGTGTTCATATGGGTTTACGGGGGTTTTAGGGTGGATTAATGCTGCTGAAAATAAAATTATGGCACAACTACGATCAAGTTACGCCTATTAGATTCAATATGATCACTAAAATTCGCATCGGGAACATGGCCTACCGTAGATGCGATGGCTTCGATGATCGCGGGATGGGGACAATGCGTAGACGAAGTAGATGCGTCCTCTGGCGGCACGACGACGGCGGCGTGATGTCGACGACGATCTCTGGCGAACGGTGGCGCCCTCCTCTTTTTCTTCCTCTTCTTCCCCTTCTTTTTCTCCTTTTTTCTTCCCTGGGCGCAGCTCTCTGGACTCCTGGTGTTTTTCCCGGCGGCTAGGGTCTTTTCCCTGGGGCGTTGGCGTCGGGAACGTGGCCTTCGATCCCTTTTTATAGGGGCGGCGGGCGGTATCGCGGGGTGGGGCCGGGAATCGCTGCAGGGGAGTCGAACGCGGGAGCGGGAAAATCGAAACCGGTGTCACATCTGAGCGGCATCGGAACCAATTTGGACGACTTTGACGGGAATGTCGGTGTCGCCGCTTGGTTGCACACGAGGTGCAGAGGTTGAGCCTTGATGACGAATGCTCGGGGGTTTCGGAGCTTGTTCCTTTCTGAATTCTTCCTCCTGCACTGTAGCAAGCACATGGAGTTCTTCTAGAGCAGTAACTCCGGCGGTGCAATCTCCGCGGATCTGGAGAACGCCTGATGGTGTTGGCATCTTCAACACCAAGTAGTCGTATGAGCAGCAGCCATGAATTTGTACAAGGCCGGCCTGCCCAAGATGGTGTTGAATGGCAAGTTGATCTGCGCTACGTCGAAGACCAACTTCTCGGTCCTGTAATTCTCTTGAGTCCCGAAGGTCACCAGGAGAGTAATGGCACTGAGTGGAGTTATGGCCCGAGACCTACTTCGGAAAAAGTTCGGGAGGGGCGAAGATCTGAAGGTCGGAGCTGAAGCTTGATGAAAGCTTCGAAGCTTATGAGGTTCAACCACGAACCTCCGTCCACCATCACCTGGTGGAGTTGGATGTTGTTGATGGTCGGAGATACCATCAGAGGAAGTTGGCCAGCTCCGATCATGTTCCGAGGGCAGTCCGAAGCATCAAAAGTGATGGCAGTGTCCATCCACTTCCGGTGAGGCTCCGCCCTCGCGGTGGGAGCTACTGAGGCCATGTCCCGCCGCATCGTCTTAAGGACATAGCGGGAGGTGATCTCCCATGAACCACCAAAGATGGTGTTCATGGTCTTCCGGCGCTCGTTGTCGAAGATGTTGGAGTCATTGTCAATGGAGGTGTAGACAGCCTTCAAGACCTTTTTAGGGTCCTAAAAGACTAACTCCTCTTCAGCCGGAGCTTTGTCGACTTTTTGTTTTTCTTCCCTTTGACAGAAAGGAACTTCTTCCCGACGCTTGTTGTAGCGCTCAGTGAGGTTCTGGACCTCTCGGCAGCCTTCCAGGTTGTGGTTGTTCGTCTTGTGTATGGGACACCACATCTTGGAGCTGCCACCATCTTCAGACGACGGCCGAGGTCATTTCTCGGGGCGTGGCCCCGACCACCCGGAGCTGCGGCAACAGCGGCACTGGGTGTGCCAGCCGACGACTTCTCCTTGCCGTTGGATTTTTTCTTCTTCTTACCACTCCCGGAGGTAGCGGCTTCACCCTTTCAGTACTTTTTGTTGTCCTACGGAGGTGGTTGGGAGTGCATTTCATGGCCCTCTACAGCCTTGGCACACTTGTCTGCCAAGCTGAATAGTTCTGTGACGCTGGTAACTTCCTTGGTCACCAGCTTCTCCAGCATCTTCTTGTCTCGCACGCCTTGTCTGAATGCCACAATAACATAAGCGCTTGAGATAGAAGGAATGGTGTTTTGTACCTGGGAGAATTTCTGGATGAAGGATTGCAGGGACTCTCCCCCCTTTTGCTTGACAACAAAAAGGTCCAGTTCTGTGCCTGATCGGGTATATGAGCTCCCGAAGTTGGCAGTGAACTGTTGGCACAGCTCCGCCCAACTATTGATGGAGTCAGGCGGAAGGCTCATGAACCAAGACCTGGCGGTCCCAGTTAAATCCACAGGGAAATAATTGGCCATCACGGCCTCGTTGCCTCTAGCCGCAAGGATTGCAGGGGAGTAGATTTGGAGAAATTCGGCGGGATTGACAGTCCCGTCAAATTTCACTGGCAGATGAGGCCGGAACTTCTGCGGCCATCTGACCATGCGTAGATGCATGGCCAAGACAGAACAACCTCCTCCTACTCCCTCAGGAGCAGGGCTGTCCCGAGCCTCTCGCCTCTCGCGAGCACGCTCGATGTGGACGCGACCGTCCTGTTGTTGATAACGATGATCGAGCTCAGTCCGGAGGTCATGAGTCGAAAGCGTTGTTATCGTGTGGGTACGTCGCGCCTCGGAAGGCAGCGCCGTCGCTTGTTGAGACACAACACGCCTCCAGTGTTGTGAAGCGTGCGGAACAAGTCTACCCGACAAGGTACGATGCTGCGATTGGGCCCGCCCCGAGAAGGGAGGACCTTGGTTGCTGATGCGATTGGCTGCTGCTGCAACCAAATGTTCCACATCGGTTCTCCACTACTCCATTGCACCCTGGGATGCTCCTGGAGGCGGTGGACGTTGCAGAAGAGCACGCACAGCATGAAGTGCGTGTTTTGGGTTGTTGTTCGTCGATGCAGTGACTGACGCGGATGCCCCATCTCGCTGTCCAGCTTGATTCGCCGGTGCGGACGGTGGTGGTGGTGGCATGACTCCTGTTGGAGCGATAGCACCTGCTGGCTGCTGCATGTTGGAGGGATTGCCTCCAGCAGGTTGCGCAGAAGGGTTGCCGTTGGACGAACCAGCAGCAGAGTTCACCATGTTTGAATCTCGGGCGCCCCTACCTGGCGCGCCAACTGTCGGAGTGTAATTCCGACAATTCTCCCGGTACTACCGTTGGCAGCCCGCGGAGTTTGTAGTTCGGTTGTGGGTGCGCAGAGGTTCAAAACACGATGGCAAGTTGACACGAGGATTTACATGGTTCGGGTCGCCTAAGCGTAATACCCTACTCCACAGGTGTGTGTTGTTGTTGTATTGAGCGACTGAGCGCTTGTGGGCGTGTGTCAGAGCAGAGTTTGGAAGAATTCTCTCCTGTGTATCGCTCGACCAGTCCTTTTATAGTACAAGGACTAGTCGTTACATCGTTAGCCTGGACCGACATGTGGCCCTGGCGATTACTGATGCTAAATACACAATTAATGAGCTTAATTACCCTTAATAGTGTGGTAACGCGCCTTGACAATGCCGTTACTGGTATTAAGGGTCCTCCGATTGTGTGTCATTAATATAGCATTAACGACACTTAATCGGGTATTGGAGTCTTTAATTGTCCCTTGAAGGTCCGAGCCGTTGGAAGTCCACCACTCTGCCTGTTGAGGTTGAAGGTCCGGTGGTTGGACGTGTGGCAGCTCCGGAGCTTACTGTCTTGGACGAGTAGGTCCGGTGCTGTTGTACACGTGTCGGAACCGGAGCTTCCCTCTGTCGTGGGTTAGGTCTGGAGGTGCTACACATGTATCTATTCCAGAGCTTTCCCAGGTAAGGAATGTAGCTCCGGTTTTATGATACACATGGCAGCAGTAGGACTAACCATAGAAGGGTGGCGGGTTCGGTTCCATATGACACATGGGGCCTTCAGAGGTCTTCAACTCAGATATGTGCAGTCCCAAAGGATATCCGGTACGCAGGGTACTGTCAGCTGAGGACTGACAGAGTTTATGACTACAAGAAGCACACCGCTGATCCACGGTTTTGGTGTGATTTCCATTGCGATTATTATCACTCAGTCTACCAAGCCATGAAGAATCCTATCATCCAAGCTCAATGGGTCGATTGGGAATACATGGCCAAGAAGAAGAATGTGGCCTTTGATGAAGTGATCGAAGCCGCTGAGCGCCATGGCATTAAAGACATTCTAGGTTTCAAGTATGACTAGAACGTGGAGGTTATTGTGCAGTTTTACACAACTGTCTTCTTTCACCCTCATGGCAACATAGCCATCACATGGATGACGAATGGTGAGAAGTATTCTACCACATTCGAAGAGTTTGCTAAGGCTCTAAAACTTGAGCACCACCTTGACAACGAGATCATCATCTCGAATCTAAAGGCAGTGGACAGGGATGAGATGCCCTACATGTATCCTAGTCATGTCCCGTATGAGGCCGGGCTTGCAAGGAACATCAAGCCCTTCTACATCATCCTGAGCAGAATACTGAGGCAGACCGTGGCTCCTAAAGAGGGTGATGCCAGGATCATACAGGGCAACCTGAGGCACCTCATGCTGCTGATTGATGGAAATGAGATGTTCAATCTTGTGGACTATATCTTCGATGACATCTTCAACATCTCCCACACTCCGAACCGTGCAAGTGGATATGCAATCTACATTATGTGCTTCATCGAGAAGGTGTCAGGACTTGTGTTTGCCAAGGATACAACTCATCAGCCCCTCCGTCCTTAGATGTCTCCGTCCATCCCGGAGCCTGCTCGCCGGAAGAATGTCAAGCCTCCTTCCCCTACGGGGATGCCAACACCTCGCCATGTGGCACCCCCATCTCTGCCCCCGCATCAGCCGATGAGCGCTTTCTTCAAGTGCTTCAAGGCCATCTTCGCCTCCTACCGGAAGGTAGAGGTCCGCACTTAGCAGGTGCAGAAGCGCCAAGAGAAGTACCTCAAGGCGGTGTGTGACAATCTTGAGGTCCCTATGTCTCCTCCAGAGGAGGACTATGGGAGATCACCCCGTACTCTGACTTCACCGCCGACGAGCTCACCTAGTTCCATGAGGACGGGAGCTCTTCCCGGGCGGCTCCCTCGACACCGGTCTCCGACGATGACGACGAAGAGGACTACAAGGATCCGGAGGCCTCAGAGAGCGATGAGGCGGCCAACAACGAGGAGGATGATGACTAGACTCTAGGCCTCTTAGTTTCCCTCTTCTTTTCCTTTTTGGTGTCTTGATGCCAAAGGGGGAGAGTTAGAGGGGGGTAGTAGTACTTGTTTGGTTGTTTGGATCCTTGGACATGTTGCACTCTATATTGTAATATTTATGTCATTTGGATGTTTAAATTTGTGCAAGACTATGTTTGACTGTTTAATATTAATATGATGCTTTAATTGTCTATCTTTTGATCACATTCATAACTATTATGTCTTGTCACAAATGTTAAGCACAACACGTAGGCACCCCCACCATAACGTGTGTGTGTATGAAGGATTTCCTCAATCTTCTTTTCATGATGCATTCATTGAGGGGGAGTCACTCAAACACCCGCACGTTATGAAAACCAAATTTTATACTCTTATATGTTGAAGACTCGATGTGTTGTCATCAATCACCAAAAAGGGGGAGATTGAAAGTGCATCTAGGATCCCCGTGGGTTTTGGATGATTGATGACGATAATTAAGTAACTAATGAGCTCAGTGATCTTAAGCACGGGTGTGGACTCGAGTGGAGTAGCAAACCCTCAAAAAGGAAAAGGATGGAAACGGTGGTGTCGACTCGAAGAGTAGAAACTAGGGTTTCTAGCATGTCGAGTTTAGACTAGCCGTATATGTAGGAGGGTGTGTGCGTAAAGTGCATAGAGATCAAGCTGGGAGCTCAAAGCGGATTAGAAATCAAAACCCATTGAGAGAAAAGTGTTAGAGTGGTCTGGCAGGAGAGGTCGGACTAGTCCGTGTTGGTGGCCGGACTAGTCCGCTCCTGGCCAGCCTAGTCCATTTTCAGGCAGACTAGGAGGTTCCGACTGACTTCGGACTAGTCTGTAGTGGGACGGACTAGTCCGTGGTAGTCATGGGGTGGTTTTTTGGGACTAAGTCCCAAAACCCGGACTTGTCCATTTTAGGGCAGACCAAGAGGTCCTGACTAATATCGGACTAGTCCGCTCTAGGTGCGGACTAGTCCGAGATTGTGAGAGTTGGGTGCTCTAGCGACTATGTCTGGGAGGTCGGACTAGTCCGCCCTGGAGGCCGGACTAGTCCGCGGTCTCCAAACTAGTTCGTTTTCACATGGAACAAAAGGTTCTGTGTGAGATCGGACTAGTCCGGTTTGGACCGGACTAGTCCGTTATGGAGTGACCATTTGAATTTGATTTTGGCGGGTAGCGTGACGATTGCCGCGCAGTGTGACAGTTGTCAGGGATGGCAGTGGTCCCAAAAGGCCGCACTAGTCCGGGCCATAGGCCGGACTAGTCCGCCCATCTGCTGAGGTCAGCAGTATTGCCTTGGGTCCTTTATAAATAGAGGACCCCCAGGTTCATTTGAAACATCTTGAAACCCTAGCACCGCCATAACAAACTTTGATCCTTTTAAAGCCTCTCTCTTGCCTACTTTCCCTCAAAAACTAATTCTTGTGTGGATTAGGGTTTATTGAGGTGAAGAAGAGGAAGAACACCGCGCTTTGGCTCTCGGTTTTGATCTCTCGCACTTGTTGAGTCTTTATGACCTGTGGCTTGAGTTGTTCTTTGTGATTTGTGATCATATTTGTGGTGGGAGCCTCAGATTGTGAGAAGCCCCAACGAATCTTATATTCACCCTTACGAGAGTAGAGAACCGGTTTGGCCCTTGTGGCAAACTCGGTGAGGGAAGGGTTGTTGAAACCGGTCCTCTGTGGACTCCTCAACGGGGACGTAGATTCCTGTGTGGAATAAAACCTCGGGATAAAATCCTTGTGTCCCTTGTGTTCTTCGCTTTCATTTATCCCGCATTGCTTCTAGGGTTAGCTTTACTATTTTTCGTTCATCATTTCCATTTCATTGTGATCCTTTGCTCCATACTTTCTCTATAACTTGTTAAGGTTCACTGAATCATCCTCACACATTTCGCATCACGAAAATCTGACTAAAACTTGTTGGAAACACTTTTAGGGTTTCCCTGCAGGCGGACCGTACTAGTCTGCCCTCAAACCGGACTAGTCTGCCCCCTAAGTACTGATTTCGTTTTATTAAGTTGTAAGTGCATCTAGGTCCCTTGTGGGTTTTGGTGGATTGATGATGAACCATTAAAGTGCTAACGAACTTGGTTGAGCATGAGCACAGATCCGAAGTACGTAATGGAGCTTTGAAGAAAGACGGCAAAAGGAGAAAAGTTGTGGCAAAAAAGAATAGAAATAGGGTTTTCTATTTTCTCCTTGAGTCGTAGGAAAAACCGTACTATTAAGAGGGACACGACGCGTAGACACTTAGTGAGTCATTCGGGTGCTCAACCCCTTAGTAGAAGATTTTAGTAGGGCCTTTGTGGCTTGGGCAGACTTGTCTGACTTGTGGTGTCAGACATGTCCGAATTCCCTCTGTTGGAATTTGGACATGTCCGAATCTGTAAGTCAGACATGTCCGAATTGGCACTGGAAGGGTTCCACCGAGAGTTCCAGTGAAGTTTCGGACTTGTTCGAACCTGGGGGTCAGACATGTCCGAGATGGATCTGTTCCCAGGGACTAAGGAAAATTTTCTAAGTCCCAGAGAGTCAGACTTGCCCGAGTTCTATCTGCAGAATTTCAGACATGTTCGAGATTGTATGTCAGACATGTGTGAAGTGGTTTTGGTCAGACAAGTCTGAAGTGAAAGGCCTGACCTTTGAGGTCAGACATGTCCGACCTTGTGTCAGACATGTCCGACGTGGGCTGTGTCAAATGGCTCTAATGACTTTTTGGTGTATAAATAGTGGGTGGGTTCGACCCACCAACCATTCCTAACACCCCAGAACAGTTCTGAACGCCCATTTGTACTCAAGAACCTCTCTCCACTTGTTCTTCACCTCTAGAGCCCAAATTCGAATTTTTGGAGAGTGAAGAGTGCTTTGTGAGGATTGGGAGAAACGGTTTGTTGAGGGGTTGAGCAACGTGTCATTCGCTAAGTTTCTTCGTGATTGCGTGTTTGTCGCTCTTGGGGTTCTCCCCTAGACGGTTAGGCGTCGCCCCGCGATTTCTTTGTGATCTCTTGTAATCGGGGAGTTTGTAACAATCTTTGTGATAGTGGAAGATCGGGAGTTGGCCCTTGTGGCAACTCGTGAGGGAAAGGCTAGAGAAGGCCTGGTCCCTTGTGGACTCCTCAACGGGGATGTAGGATCCTTTGTAGTTCCGAACCTCGGGATAAAATCGTTTGTCTCTTGTTGTTCTTTGTTCTCGCAAGTTTTGATTCTAGTGTTTTTCCGCGTGCTATCTCTCCCTCAGTTTTCTTTCTACTCCTTACTTCGTGTAGAACTGCTAGGGATCGATATCTCTCACTAGATCACTTAAAAATTGGATTTTTGGTCTGATCGTGCAGGTAATCTCAGACTTATCCGACCCAGGTCAGACTTGTCCGACTTAGGTCAGACAAGTCCGACTAGAAGTCAGACAAGTCCGACGTCTCTATTTTCATAACTCTGAATTAAGCTTAAATTATCGATTATCGCCTATTCACCCCCCCTCTAGGCCGCCTTTCAATTGGTATCAGAGCAGGTTTCTCTGGAAGAGACTAACATCTCGGAGAATCGATGGCGGAAGAAAGGAACAAGGATGATACCTCATATGTCGAGGGTGAAGGCTCAATTGACAAGAACTACGATGTTCTTCTTGATGATCCGAAGGACGATGAAGAGACTCGCCAACTCAAGGCGAAGCTTCGGGAGAAGCTAGGGAAACAACCCAAGATCAACAAAGAGAAGGAGAAGAGTAACGATGACTATACTCAAACTCACTTTGATTATGATCGTCTTCATGCTAACAATCACTATTTGTCTATTCCACTTAGCAAACCTCCTCAATTCGATGGAAATGACTATTCAATGTGGAAACACAATATGAAGATGCATTTAATATCTTTGAATCCTAGTTTGTGGAAGATTGTGCAAACCGGAGTTCATATGCCAAGGAATGAGGAAGACGTCACTCCACAACAAGCTATCCTACTTCATCGCAATGCTCAAGCCGTGGGTGTCATAACCTCATCTTTGACTCGGGATGAATTCAACCGAGTCGAAGGTTTGGAAATGGCCAAAGATATTTGGGATACACTCAAGACGGCGCACGAGGGCAACCGAGTCATCCGGGAGGCGAAGATTGAGATGATCGAAGGAGAGCTTGGGAGATTTACCATCATGGATGGTGAGTCGCCCCAAGACATGTACAACCGCCTCAAGGTGCTCGTGAACAAGATTCATGCCTATGGAAGCACTCGATGGACGGACCATGAAGTGGTGAAGAGGATGCTTCGGGCATTCATGCCTCGAAACATCGCTCTTTGCTCCTTGATCCGTGAAAGCCCCGTCTACACCAAGATGACTCCAGAAGAAGTGCTTGGGAGGATAATCAACAATGAGATGATGGAGAAGGAAGCTATGTTCTACAACGATCTCCAAAAGCTTGCCTCATCAAAGAAGAAAGACATAGCCCTCAAAGCAACTTCCACATCCTACAATGAAGATGCAAGTGATGATGAGAGCATGGACTCTGATGAGGAAGAAGCTTTCTTCATCAACAAGTTTAAAAGGATGATGAGAAGGAAGAAGGGAGGCTATCACCAAGAAGGCAAGAGCAAGGAGAAGCTAAAGAAGAAGACTTGATACAAGTGTGGTGAACATGGGCACTTCATTGCGGATTTCCCATATAATGAAAGCAAGAAGAAGGAGGGCAAGACCCAAGATAAGAAGCTCTTCAAGAAGAAGAAGCCATCGGTACATGCCTGCCTTGGAAGAGAATGGGACTCAAATGAAGACTCATCTTCCGACGATGTAGAGAAGGTGGCAACCATTGCCATCGGAAAGAGCTCAAGTGCAAGCAAGCTTTTCCCCAACCTTGATGATTTCAAGTCCACATGTTTCATGACAAAGGAGGGAAGAAGAAAGGTCAAATCTAAACCCACTCCCTCTATAACTTCTTGTGATGAATTTGATAGTGGTAGTGAACTTGAATCCATGCTTAAAATCTTAAGTAAGAGTGCCATGAGAAAGATGGACTTTTTTATGGATGAAATTAACGAGAAGTAAGATCTCCTTGAGCGTCAAGAGGGCATGCTCATCCAAAAATTGGAGAGATGTCAAGAGCTTGAGGAGCTCCTCGAGCGCGAGAGAGAAAGAAGCAATGCATTGGAGCATGACCTTGCCATGAGCAAGGAAGCATGCTCAAATCTTAAAGACAAGACTGTTGAGCTCAAGGATGAACTTGTTAACTTGACAAAGGTTAATAAGATTCTAGAGACGAAGGTTGAGTCACTTAAGATCAATGCACCTTCTTCCTCAAAGAGCTCATCTTCTCAAAAGATTTCATCCGAGGAAGTTCACACTTGCATGTGCTCAAGGTTGATCCTAAAACTTAAGGATGAACTTAACTTGGCACAAAACAAACAAGCACCGAAAGGTGGCATCTTTGACAAGGAGAAGGTGGCCTATGCACGTAGTGCATACACCAATGTGAGACCTCCCCATGTCAAGGATGGTCTTGGTTATTCTCGGGAGCGGAGGCAAAATGCCAAACCCCCCAAGAATAACAAAGACTTGATTTTTTTTTTGTCAAGGAAGGTTCATCCACCCAAGATAAAGGAAAGAACACTGTCTCAACATCTTATATGCCTAAAAATGAACCTCATCCTTTGTTCCATGACTTTGATGCTTCTTATGTTTTATTGAGGAACAAATTTGGCAAGACTTATGCTAGATATGTTGGGCCACTCCGCAAGAGCCCAAAGCCTTGCGTGTGGGTGCCCAAATTCCTTGTGACTAACATTAAAGGACCCAACTCCGTTTGGGTACCTAAAGGAAAGGCATAACTCTTTTTGTAGGCATACTCCTCCGGTGGATCAAAATGGGTGCTTGACAGTGGATGCACTAATCATATGACCGGAGAGAGTAAGATGTTTGTAGAGTACAAGGAGAATGAATATCCTAGTGAAGGAATCTTCTTTGGGGATAATAGCCAAGGGAAAATCCTTGGCACCGGTAAAATTTCTATCTCCTCAAAACACACTCTTTCTAATGTGCTTCATGTTAATTCGCTTGATTACAACCTCTTGTCTATTTCTCAATTATGTGATAATGGTTATGATTGTCTTTTTACTAACAACGGTGTGACCGTCTCAAGAAGATGCAACAACTCAATCGCCTTTAAGGGCGTACTCAAGGGAAAGCTTTACCTTGTGGATTTCTCCACGGATAAAGCCCAACTTGATACGTGCTTAATGGCGAGAACTAACATGGGATGGCTATGGCACCGAAGGCTAGCCCATGTTGGGATGAGAAACTTGCAAAAACTTCTTAAGGGGGATCATATCCGTGGACTAAAGGATGTTGTCTTTGAGAAAGATAGACCATGTAGCGCATGTCAAGCCGGAAAGCAAGTAGGAGTTCAACATCCGTCCAAGAACATCATGACAACCTCAAGACCATTGGAGCTACTACACATGGACCTATTCAGACCGATCGCCTACATTAGTATTGGCGGTAACAAGTATGGTCTAGTTATTATTGATGATTTTTCTCGCTTCACGTGGGTATTTTTCTTGCATGACAAAGGTGAAACCCAAGGAGTTCTCAAGAAATTCTTGAGGAGAGCTCAAAACGAGTTCTCCTTAAGAATCAAGAAGATTAGGAGCGACAACGGGGCAGAGTTCAAGAACACTCAAGTTGAAGACTTCTTGGATGAAGAAGGAATCAAGCATGAGTTCCCCACTCCCTATTCCCCTCAACAAAATGGAGTAGCGGAGAGGAAGAATAGGACTCTTATCGAGATGTCAAGGACGATGCTTGATGAGTACAAGACGTCCGACCGGTTTTGGGCGGAAGCGGTTAACACCGCTTGCCATGCCATAAACCGGTTGTATCTTCATCGACTCTTGAAGAAGACCTCGTATGAACTCCTAACCGGTAACAAACCCAACATCTCATACTTTCGTGTTTTTGGGAGCAAGTGCTATATTCTCAACAAGAAGCCTAGGAATTCGAAGTTCGCTTCGAAATTCGATGAAGGTTTCTTGCTTGGCTATGACTCAAACACCTACGCCTATCGTGTCTTCAACAAGTCCCCCGAGATTGTTGAAGTAGCACATGACGTAGTGTTTGATGAGACTAATGGCTCTCAAGTGGAGCAAGTTGATAAGTGTGTGCTAGATCAAGAGGAGACTCCACAAGAAGCACTTAGGAGAATGGCACTTGGAGATGTGCGACCACATGATCCAAATGATCTTCAAGCAAGCGAAGAAGATGCAAATCCCCCACATGAACAAGATCAAGATCCTCAAGATGAATCTCAACAAGATCAAAATCAAGGAGGAGGCTTGGATCAAGGGGGAGATCAAGAAAATGATCAAAATGAATACAATGATCGATAAGCTCAACCACCACACCCAAGAGTTCATCAAAGCGTTCAACGGGACCATCCCGTTGACAACATACTTGGAAACATCTCCAAAGGGGTAACTACTCGCTCACGTATGGCTAACTTTTGTGAACATTACTCTTTTGTTTCCTCTTTAGAGCCACGGAAAGTAGAAGAAGCTCTACAAGACCCGGATTGGGTAATGGCGATGCAAGAAGAGCTCGACAACTTCAAGAGGAACAAGGTGTGGGAACTCGTGAGAAGACCAAATGCAAATGTTGTTGGAACCAAGTGGGTGTTCCGCAACAAACAAGATGAACACGGGGTGGTAACAAGAAACAAGGCAAGACTTGTAGCAAAAGGATACGCTCAAGTCGAAGGTTTGGATTTCGATGAAACCTTTCCTCCCGTAGCTAGGCTTGAATCTATTCGCATATTATTGGCCTTTGCTACTCACCATGATTTCAAGTTATATCAAATGGATGTGAAAAGTGCATTCCTCAACGGTCCAATCAAGGAGGAAGTGTATGTGGAGCAACCGCCCAGATTTGAAGATGAAGAGCATCCCGATCACGTCTACAAGTTGTGTAAAGCTCTCTATGGCCTCAAACAAGCACCTAGAGCTTGGTATGAGTGCCTTAGGGATTTTATCACTCAAAATGGTTTTAAGATTGGGAAAGCCAATTATACTCTCTTCACTAAGCATTTTGATAATGACTTGTTCGTATGCCAAATTTATGTTGATGATATCATATTTGGTTCTACTAACAAGACTTTTTGTGATGAGTTTTCCAAAATCATGACGGGGAGATTTGAGATGTCTATGATGGGGGAGTTGAAGTTTTTCCTAGGTTTCCAAGTAAAGCAACTCAAGGAAGGGACCTTCATATGCCAAACCAAGTACACTCATGACATTCTCAAGAAGTTTGGCATGGAGAAGGCGAAGCCCATCAAGACACCTATGGGAACAAACGGGCATCTAGGACTAAATGAAGAAGGAGCGAGCGTGGATCAAAAGGTATACCGTTCTATGATTGGCTCTTTGCTTTATCTTTGTGCTTCTAGGCCCGACATTATGCTTAGTGTGTGCATGTGTGTTCGATTCCAAGCCACTCCAAAAGAGTGTCACTTGACAGTGGTTAAGAGGATACTTAGGTATTTAGTTCACACTCCTAATCTAGGTCTTTGGTACCCTAAAGGATCCAAGTTTGATCTCGTCGGTTATTCCGATGCGGACTATGCGGGCTGTAGGGTAGATAGGAAGAGCACATCCGGGACATGCCAATTCCTTGGCAGGTCCTTGGTTGCGTGGTCTTTCAAGAAACAAAACTCCATTGCCCTTTCCACAGCCAAAGTGGAGTACGTTGCAGCCGGAAGTTGCTGTGCGCAGCTTCTTTGGATGCGACAAACTCTTAGGGATTATGGTTACAATCTGAGCCATATTCCTCTCCTATGTGACAATGAGAGTGCCATCAAGATTGCTCACAACCCCATCGAGCATTCTAGAACCAAACACATAGACATCCGTCACCATTTCCTGCGAGACCACTCTATCAAGGGAGATATCGTTATCTCTCATGTTAGAAGTGAGAAGCAATTGGCGGATATCTTCACCAAACCCCTTGATGAGAGACGCTTTTGTGACCTAAGGAGTGAACTAAATATCTTGGATTCTCGAAACATTGCTTGAGTCGTGCACATCTGATTGCTACTAGTTTTCAACTTCAAAATGTTGTGTGTTTTTCGAAAATCTCTTTTTTTTTTTTCTTGAAAACTATGTTCTAAACTTCTCTTTGGTGAAAATGATCATAGTTTGAGTGTTGGTTGCTTACTGATCATTTTTGTCAAAGATATTTGCAAAAACTTGTCCAAAATGTCCATATTTTCCTATCTTTATATCCCCAAGTGTTTGCACATTGCATACACTCAGGGGGAGTCGGACAAGTCTGACAAAAGTCAGACATGTCCGAAGTGGGTTTTAAGTCTGTAGAGAGAACTCGGCCTTGTCCGAAGTCAAATTCGGACATGTCCGACGTGGGAAGTCCGAACCCCTTCAAAGAGGCCGACGATTTCCTTTCCTTCTCTCTCTCCTCACTTCAAACCCTAATCTCCATCTCTCTCAGACCTCCCAAGGCGATTCACATTGCTTTTGAGGCTCTTGTGAGGAGTTCTTGAGGGAAAATCTCCCTCAAGGGTGGAGGATTCACATCCCCTTCGGAGTTCTTCAATTTTTTTCTCCATCCGAAGGTATTTTCCGCATCTTTCCTCTCAATTCTAAATCTTGCGGCAAGTTTGCAAATTTATGCCCTTGAAATTGTTCCTAGGCATGTTTACAACCTTGGTGCAAAATTTGGTCGGTAGAAAAATTGATTTGCTTAGTTTCCTTAGCAATTAGGGTCAGTTCTGTACAGGTCGGACAAGTCTGACTCTGAAATTCGGACATGTCCGAAATTCCTGAGTCAGACAAGTCTGACTTTCCAGTCAGACATGTCCGATCCTGTATAACTATGAGACCTAATTTCTATCGAAACTATCAAGTTAATTGCTCTATCTCTGTTGCCTTGACTCTTACCTATCCTTGTATCTCTTCTTCATCTATGGGTCATGACAAGAGAGGCAAGGAGCCCGCGGGTCCCGATTCTTCGGCTCAACCATCAAAGCGACCAAAGAAGGTGGTTGCCAAGCGACCCGCAAGCGGTCAGCTCACTATTCACAGTGGTCAGGGGGGAAGCTCGAGCTCCCACGGGCAGCAAGAGATCGAACCATTGGTCGTGCACTCTCCAGTTGGTGACACTCGACGCACGGCCGACAGGGCGAATTACCGGAGGAACATCCACGACACCATGCACATGAGAGATGTGCGGTGTTATGACATGCCAAGGGAGAGCAAGGATCCCCGTTTCTGGTGCTTCTTCCACATGGATTACTACCGGTCAGTCCTCACGACCAAGAAGAACCCAGTCACGGAGATGCAATGGGTTGATTGGAAGGCTGCATTGAAGAAGAAGGATTCCTATCTTCTCTTCAAGGGGGTGCTCGAAGCTTGTGAGCACCACGGAGCGAGAGAGATCATGGGTCTCCAATACCCATGGAACAAGGAAGTCATCCTTCAATTTTATGCAACTGTGTTCTATTGGGTTGACAAGTACGGCTTCACCTGGATGACCAATGGGGTGAAGTACGAAGTCAGCTATGAGGAGTTTGCCCGCATTCTCGAGATGGAGGACAGCCTGCAGCACTCACTGAAGATCCATGAGATGGATATAGTGAACCTCCTGGAGATGGAGAGTTTCTATGAGGATGGGTATCCAGCCGACCCTCCTCATATCCATGGCCTCAAGCCATTCCATGCCGTGGTGAACCGTCTAATCAGAAAGACCCTCTCGCCCAAGGATGGGGATGCCAACAGGATCAATCACAACAATAGAAATCTGATCCAGCTCTTGGCAGGGGAGCAGCAATTCAATGCTTTTGACTATATCTACGAGGAGATTTACCTCGCCTCGGAGACGCCGGGTAGGTCTTGCTGCTATGCCCCGTACCTGATGAAGCTGATTGAGACGGTGTCCGGGAAGAAGTTTGTGAAGGATGTGCCTCATAGGCACCTCGTGCCTCAGAAGCCTTCCAAGCTCCGTCGCCCGATTCGAGCTGCTGCACCGGCACCAGCAGAGGGAGGACCTAGCTCCTCGAGGAGGAAGTCTGCTCAGCCTCCCAGCTCATCCTCCGTGCCCCAGCAGCAGCCGTCTTGCTCCTTAGGACTGCTCAAGATCCTAAAGTCGATCTTCATCGTCTGTCGGTCGACTCAGCGCTTGGCAAAGAGGAACCAGAGGGACCTCGCAGCCATCAGGGAGCACCTCCAGCTTCCTCCAGTCGACGACGCCAGCTCAGACGAGGAGCCACCGGAGTTTCCGGAGCTCACCGAGGCGGAGATGGTGTTCTTCACCGGCACCGATGCTTCTTCCTCAGCACCTCCTACAGCTCACGGTGACTCCGGCGAGGAGAGCGACTTCGAGGAGGAGAGCGACGACAACGATGACGGCGACGACGACGAGGAAGACACCGAGTAGACTAGGTCTTGGTGTCCACTTTTCTCCTTTTTGGTGCCTTGATGCCAAAGGGGGAGAAGTATTAGTCTCTAGTGCTTCTTCTTGGACATGGACATGTCTCTAGTCATATTTTCTATCGTGGTGTGTCTTGTACTTATTTGTTACTCGTTTATGGCTGTTAATGCTTAATGATGTTTATTGATGCCTTATGATGATCATTATGATGCTTCATTGATCTCGTGTGCATTTCTTCATATTTATCACGTTTTTGCACACACACGAGCATATAAGCACCCCACGACGATTGAGTGTATATGAGTTGTTTTATTGTTATTCCAAAAGCTCATATACACTTGAGACTCAAAACTTCTATCAAATCTTATTTTTGTCGAAGACTTTAGTTGGTTGTCATCAATCACCAAAAAGGGGGAGATTGTAAGTGCATCTAGGTCCCTTGTGGGTTTTGGTGGATTGATGATGAACCATTAAAGTGCTAATGAACTTGGTTGAGCATGAGCGCAGATCCGAAGTACGGAATGGAGCTTTGAAGAAAGACTGCAAAAGGAGAAAAGTTTTGGCGAAGAAGAATAGAAATAGGGTTTTCTATTTTCTCCTTGAGTCGTAGGAAAAATCGTACTATTAAGAGGGACATGACGCGTAGACACTTAGTGAGTCATTCGGGTGCTCAACCCCTTAGTAGAAGATTTTAGTAGGGACTTTGTGGCTTGGGCGGACTTGTGTGACTTGTGGTGTCAGACATGTCCGAATTCCCTCTGTTGGAATTCGGACATGTCCGAATCTGTAAGTCAGACATGTCCGAATTGGCACTGGAAGGGTTCTAGTGAGAGTTCCAGTGAAGTTTCGGACTTGTCCGAACCTGGGGGTCGGACATGTCCGAGATGGATCTGTTCCCAGAGACTAAGGAAAATTTTCTAAGTCCCAGAGAGTCAGACTTGCCTGAGTTCTATCTGCAAAATTTCAGACATGTCTGAAGTGGTTTTAGTCAGACAAGTCTGAAGTGAAAGGCCTGGCCTTTGAGGTCAGACATGTCCGACCTTGTTTCAGACATGTCCGACGTGGGCTGTGTCAAATGGCTCTAATGACTTTTCGGTGTATAAATAGTGGGTGGGTTCGACCCACCAACCATGCCTAACACCCCAGAACAGTTTTGAACGCCCATTTGAACTCAAGAACCTCTCTGAATGTTGGCCTAGAGGGGGGGTGAATAGGCCTTCTTGAATTTTATCGGTTCCTGTAACACTTCAACAACGAGATCAAAAAACAGATATAACGGACTAGTCCGGTAAAGTGCGGACTAGTCCGGATTTTACGGGCTAGGTTGATCAAGTTAGGTCAATTTGATTGTTTGTTGACTTTTGCAGCGGAAATATAAACTTTGTGATCAGTTCAATAGTTGTGTAACAGATTCTATTAAGAATATGACTTTATTTCAACTATTAACTTTGTATTCAACAAATCTAATCAAACCCTAGATAATGTTGATCAACTAGGATAAAGAACACAAATGAAAGACACAAGATTTATCCCGTGGTTCGGTTACCACGAAGGCAGCCTACGTCCACGTTGAGGAGCCCACAAAAGGGCCGGGTCTTCACTAACCCTTCCCTCGTTCGGATCGCCACGAAGGCCAATCCTCTTCCACTAATCACACAGGGGTAAATCACCGAGTTTAAGGGGCGATCTCACAAGTTGAGCGCTCCCTTGATTACAAGATTCAAGACCACCAATAACACACTTCAAAATATACAAACTGAGATGCAAGAGTGTGTTAGAGATTCAAACCAAGAGCTCAATCGCGTATCAAGTGCCCTCTCCAATGATCTACAAGTGATCTTCAATGTAGTGATCAATTTAGCACTTGGTTTTGTGGAGAGAGGTAGTTTTTGAGGCTCTTGGGAGGTGTGACGGCGCTAGGGTTCGAGAGAGTTTGAAAGTGGGCCGTGCACCTCTATTTATAAGGGGTTTCTGGAAGTTACCGTTAGGGTTCAGAAAATTCGGACTAGTCCGTGGTGGTGACCGGACTAGTCCGGTGTGCTGTGAGAAGCAAACCCTAAGTGTCCAGGAATATCGGACTAGTCCGTTTGAAAACGGACTTGTCCGATTTCACTGCTGGAAAACTTCGGACTAGTCCGATTGTCATCGGACTGGTCCGGACCTGTGAAACCTTTAGTGTTTAGGATGACAAGTCCGCACTTGGAGGACTTGTCCGATTTAGATCAGTGTGTATATCGGACTAGTCCGTGTAAACACCGGACTTGTCCGAAGTGGATCAGAAAGGATATCGGACTAGTCCGGTGGAGACCGGACTTGTCCGATCTAGTGACCTGTGCATTGTGTTGAGGACTAGTCCGCACTGGGGAGGACTAGTCCGAAGTGGAACAGAAGAATTATCGGACTAGTCCGGTGGTGACCGGACTTGTCCGATCTTGTGCAGAATGTGATATCGGACTAGTCCGGTGGACATCGGACTAGTCCGGTCCTGTATAGCTTTGTGCATGTGTGTGTGTGATTAAATGAGATTGAGCTCTTGGGTGTGTTTCCTTAACACACTCCACACATACTAAACTACTAGTTTCTTCTCCTTGAGCTCAAATCCATTTTCCTTCTCAATTTCCTCTTTTTGGCACTTTGCTCATCTTTCATCATTTTTCTGCATTCATCTCAACAAAAGAATTAGGATCCCAATTGCTTGTCATAAATCATCCAAAACCCACAAGGGAGTCCTAGATGCACTTTCAATCTCCCCCTTTTTGGTGATTGATGACAACCAATTGAGATTTCACAAAATGAGGTATAAAATGAGATTTTTCATAAAGTATGCACATATGACTCAAAAATGCATCAAGCAACAAGAGAATCATTCATATGTGCATTCTTTATGGTGGGATGTATACTAAGAGCATGAATGCATTAAGAATGACAGAATTTGCATTGATCAACTAATATCAAGTGAATATAGCATTTCAGGAGCAAAAATTCAGATTTCATCACACACTTGCAAATTAACTGAGCAATTTAACATAGGACCAAACATGATATGAAAATAGCGTTAAACAATTACAATCACAAATAGAAAATACATGGAGACTCTCTCCTCGCATTCTATGCAGCTAAAGCTAAGTCTAGAAGCTCCCCCTCAATCTCTCCCCCTTTGGCATCAAGACACCAAAAAGAGAGAGAGGGAGGTCCTAGGGCTTCACTCTTCGCTGTCAGTCCCCTCATCGTCTTCATCATCTTCATCGCTTTCTTCTTGGCGAGGTTGAGAGGGAGGAGGAGGAACGGAGCTGCTCGAGCCCCCAATGCCAAAATAGGCAAGCTCGGATGTAGTCAAGGGGCTGAGTTCAGTGACGTCCAGATCAGAGTCTTCAGAAATGACTGGAGACCCTATTGGGTTGATCTCCAGTTTCTCACTCAGCTGCTTCACATTTGCTTTTATGTACCTCATGTCTTCTTTCCTCTTCTGGTTGAGCTTATGAAGCTTCACTTCAGTTTTCTTGCAGGAGGAGAGAAGAGACACCAAGTACTTCAGGATCCCACTGGCGGATCCTTTCGTAGGGGCTTCCCTGGAGGGAGGAGGAGCCCTAGCAGCTTCTTCTTGTCTTGCCGGTGCCTCGGGGCTTGAGGCCGGCGATGGAGGAGCTTGGACAATTACTGGCTGAGGCTTCTGAGGCCTCAGTGGAGTGTGCTCCACATCCTTCACGAACTCGATCCCTGTGACCTTCTCGATCATAAACATCAAGTAGGGGGCATAGCCACAGGATCGGTTGGGGGTGCTTGAGATATTGACCATATCATTCCAGATATATTCAGCCACATCAAACTTTCTGTCCTTGCTTATGACCCTCATCAGGGTCCGGAGGTAGCCTTGTACACTCCCTGCATCCCCATCCTTGGGGGCTATTGTCTTCCGGAGGACTCTATTGAGCACAACAAAGAAAGGCTTCATATTCTTGGTAGAGGGAGGGACATACTTGGAGTTGGGCTCATACAGGAACTTCATCCTGTCCCTCTCAATGACCCCTATGTTGTGGATAATGAGGTGGTCATGTCCTCCAGACTCAAGGTGCAGCAAACTGGCAAACTCTTCTTGAGTAATTGAGTACTTGGATCCATGAGTCATCCAAGTCACACTTTCCTCGTCTTCACTGGAGAAGTGGCACGTTGCATAAAACTGTGCAATCACTTCATCATTCCAGTTATATCTGAAGGCAAACAAGTCCTTCAGTCCGTGTTTCTCAGCAGCTGCAATAACCTCATCAAAGGCTGCACACTTCTTCTTCTCCAGGTGGGCCCAGTCAATCCATTGACTGCGCACCACTGGGGTCTTCATAGGCAAATAGACCAATTTGTAGAAGTCCGAGTGGAAATTGGACCAAAATCTGCCATCTGCTGCTTGCTTGGATCTTGCATAGCAGTCTACCCCTCTCAGCTTAGCAGCCACCTCGCTGCCCTTGCCAGTGAACTTCTCTTCATTTGGGTCCCGGGCCCCTTCTCTGGGGGCATGCAGCTTGAGGGGCCCAACTGGCCCTGTGGCAACTCCTTTGCCCTTTCCTTTGGTTTGTCGAAGGCCACTTGAGGAGGTGCCGGCCTTCGATGCAGCTTTCTTCACACACACTTTCCTTCTGACTTGGGGAGGTGAGGGAGCTGGCTCGGAGGGTTTCTCTTGGCGTTTCTTGCCAAGACCCGCCGAGGGCCGAGGTGCCACTTCGGACTCAAAATCGGACATTTCGTAGTCAGAGCTCGACATGATCTGAGAATGAGTGATCAAGGTAAAATACAGGTTATACAAGGTATTGGTGAGATAATATGGCAATGGAAGGCATTAGGGAATGAAGGAATTAGGTTTTGGTTCAGAAACAACGGACTTGTCCGGTGCACAGGCACGGACTAGTCCGGTGGACCGGACTTGTCCGTACATGGACCGGACTAGTCCGGTGTTCATCCGCAAAAACCTAACAGATTGGGTAAAATTTGATCCCTAAGCCAAAAATAGTCTAGCATACACGTAGTACACCTATTGGACATGTAACTAGTGAAGAATGCTAGGCCAAACGATAAGCAATGGAGAAATTTGCGATTTCTTAGGGTTTGAAGAAAATTTACCAAGAAATCGAAGGAGGCTTGAGATTTTGGGGGTTGGAGGCCGGACTTGTCCGCTAACTTCAATCCCCGAGTCTTCAAGCTTGATCTCCGCCCAAGTTTGAGGCTTTTCGACGGAGGAATCGAGTATTTGCCTTGGGAGCTCGAGCGCAAGAGAGAGAATGCTTGGGGCGAGTGTGAGAGTGAATGAATTAGGGTTTGGTGGCGGCTAGGGTTAAGGACACGAAAAATCGGACAAGTCCGGACATGACCGGACTAGTCCGAAGTCGTCCAGAGACTTATATCGGACTAGTCCGTGGTCTGTCGGACTAGTCCGGCCTAACCGGCACTCTGCGGACAAGTCTGCAATGGGCGGACTAGTCCGGGTAACCACGGACTTGTCCGTGGTCACCAGGAGAGAAATGCATAGCCCATTCATATATATTTGAAGGTTCAATATTAGAGATTAGAGAGACAAAACAATTCAAATAATCTTGATGAATTTGACCAGTAAGCAAACAACAATCATACTATGATCAAAATTCATCAAGATCTAATAATTGACATAGTTTTCGAGAGAAAAGTGAAGAGGGATGATTTTCACAATTCAATCAAAATTTTGAAGAAACATACAGGTATGCAACTTTTCAAGCCACACTCCGAGAATCAAGAACATTTAGCTCATTTCGGAGTTCACAAAAGCGTTTTTCATCAAGTGGCTTGGTGAATATGTCGGCTAATTGTTTTTGGGTGTTGACATGAGAGATGGATATGTCTCCTTTCATGGAATGGTCTCTCAAGAAGTGGTGTCTTATGTCTATATGTTTTGTTCTAGAGTGCTCAACTGGATTGTGTGCTATTTTAATGGCACTCTCATTATCACAAAGGAGAGGAATATGGTTCATATTGTAACCATAATCCCTTAGAGTTTGTCGCATCCAAAGAAGTTGTGCACAACAACTCCCGGCTGCAACATACTCCGCTTCGGCTGTGGATAATGCAATGGAATTCTGTTTCTTGGATGACCAAGAAACTAAGGATCTTCCTAGAAATTGGCAAGTGCCGGAAGTACTTTTTCTATCTACTTTGCACCCGGCATAATCTGCATCGGAATACCCAATGAGATTGAATTTTGAGCCTTTTGGGTACCAAAGACCAAGGTTGGGTGTATGAACTAAATATCTTAAGATTCTCTTAACGGCTGTCAAATGACATTCCTTGGGGTTGGCTTGAAATCTTGCACACAAGCAAACACTCAACATGATGTCTGGCCTAGATGCACATAAATATAGTAAAGATCCAATCATGGAGCGATATACCTTTTGGTCGACGCTCGTTCCATCTTCATTGAGGTCCAAGTGCCCATTCGTTGCCATGGGAGTCTTTATCGGCTTTGCTTTGTCCATGCCAAACTTCTTGAGGATGTCCTGCGTGTACTTGGTTTGGCTTATAAAAGTTCCTTCCCTTTGTTGTCGCACTTGGAATCCCAAGAAGTACTTCAATTCTCCCATCATCGACATTTCGAATCTCTCTGTCATAATTTTGCTAAACTCTTCACAGAAGGATTGGTTAGTTGACCCAAAAATTATATCATCAACATATATTTGGCAAATAAAAAGATCATTATCCAGATTTTTTGTGAATAACGTATAGTCTACTTTGCCAATTTGAAAACCATTATCTATTAAAAAATCTCTAAGGCACTCATACCAAGCTCTAGGAGCTTGTTTGAGGCCATAGAGAGCCTTACGCAGTTTATACACGTGATGGGGGAACTCTTCGTCTTCAAACCCGGGTGGTTGCTCCACGTACACCTCCTCCTTGATCGGTCCGTTGAGGAAGGCGCTTTTCACGTCCATTTGATACAGCTTGAAATCATGGTGAGTAGCATATGCAAGTAATATTCTAATTGATTCAAGCCTAGCTACTGGAGCAAAAGTTTCATCGAAATCCAAACCTTCGACTTGTGAGTAACCTTTGGCCACAAGTCGTGCCTTGTTTCTTGTTACCACACCGTGTTCGTCTTGCTTGTTGCGGAAGACCCACTTGGTGCCTACAACATTTGCATTGGGTCTTGCCACAAGTTCCCAGACCTCGTTTCTCTTGAAATTGTTCAACTCTTCTTGCATCGCCACTACCCAGTCCGGATCCTTCAATGCATCCTCAGTCCTGCGGGGTTCCAAAAAGGAGACAAACGAGTAATGTTCACAAAAATTTGCTATGCGAGATCTAGTGGTTACTCCCTTTTGGATGTCGCCGATGATGTTGTCGATCGGGTGATCCCTTTGAATGCATTGGTGCACTCTTGGGTGTGGTACTTGGGGAGTCGTGTGTTGGTGATCATCTTCTTCTCCCCCTGAGTTGTTGTCCTCGTTGATTTGTTCATTACGTTCGTACTCCTGTGGTTGATCTTGTATTGAGGCTCCCCCTTGATGGTTGATTTCATCTTGTGGTTCACTTTCATCTTGTATTTGTGACGTTGACTCTTGTGGTCGTACTTCGCCTAGAGCCATTCTCTTCAATGCTTGATAGGGGGCTTCTTCTTTACCTAATTCACATTGATCAACTTGCTCCTTTTGGGAGCCATTAGTTTCATCGAACACTACGTCACGTGCCACTTCAACAAGTCCGGAGGACTTGTTGAAGACACGATAGGCGTAAGTGTTCGAATCATAGCCAAGCAAGAAACCTTCATCGGACTTCGAAGCGAACTTTGAAGTCCTGGGCTTCTTGTTTAAAATATAGCAAGGAGAACCAAAAACTCGAAAATATGAAATGTTCGGTTTGTTACCGGTGAGTAGCTCATAGGGGGTCTTCTTTAGTAGTCGATGAAGATAGAGGCGATTTGTGGCGTGGCAAGCTGTGTTGATTGCTTCCGCCCAAAATCGGTCCGAAGTCTTGTATTCATCGAGCATAGTTCTTGCCATTTCTATGAGCGTGCGGTTCTTCCTTTCGGCAACTCCATTTTGTTGTGGGGAGTATGGTGCTGAAAATTCGTGCTTGATTCCTTCTTCATCAAGGTACTCCTCCACTTGTATGTTTTTGAACTCCGTGCCATTGTCACTCCGAATACTCTTGATTTGTAATGAAAATTCGTTTTGTGCTCGCTTGAAGAACTTCTTGAGTGTCCCTTGTGTTTCTGATTTTTCATGCAAAAAGAACACCCAAGTGAAGCGGGAAAAATCATCAACAACAACTAAACCATACTTGTTACCGCCGATGCTTATGTAAGCAATTGGACCAAACAAGTCCATATGAAGTAGTTCGAGCGGTCTTGTTGTGGTCATGATGTTCTTCGCAGGATGCTGTGCTCCAACTTGTTTCCCTGCTTGGCACGCGCTACATGGCCTGTTTTTCTCAAACACAACATCTTTCAAACCTCGGATGTGATCGCCCTTGAGGAGTTTTTGAAGGTTCCTCATACCAACATGTGCCAGCCGTCTATGCCACAGCCAACCCATGTTGGTCTTTGCAATCAAGCATGTGTCGAGTTCGGCTTTATCCTTGTTGAAGTCAACAAGGTAAAGCTTTCCCTTCAACATACCCTTGAATGCAATAGAACCATCGCTCCTTCTTGAGACGATCACACCCTCGTTAGTAAACAGGCAATTATAACCCTTGTCGCACAATTGAGATATGGACAGCAGGTTATAATCTAAAGATTCAACGTGCAAAACATGTGAAAGAGTATGTTCAGAGGATATGGCTATTTTACCGGTACCGAGGACCCTCCCTTGACTGTTGTCTCCAAAGTAGATCCCTTCATTTGGGTCCTCGTTCACTTCATACTCCACAAACATCCTCCTTTCTCCGGTCATGTGGTTTGTGCATCCACTGTCTAGCACCCATTTGGATCCACCGGAGGAGTAGGCCTGCAGAAACAAGTTACGCCTTGGTTTTAGGTACCCAAGCTTGCTTGGGTCCTTGGAGGTTAGTGACAATACATTTGGGCACCCACACATGGGATTTTGTGTTCCCATGGCGTGGCCCAGCATAATAAGCATACACTTTACCAATATTGTTTCTCATTAATACATATGAAGCATCGAAGGTTTTAAACAGGAGTTGTTGCTGATTATTGGTCGGACTAGTCTGTGTGACCGGACTTGTCCGGATGACCGGACTTGTCCGGACCACAACCGGACTAGTCCGGTTTTCATGAGAGTTCAGATTTTTAGTTTTCGTGCTGCCGGGTTGTGAGGGTCCTCCTTTCACAAAGGTAATCTTTCCCTTGTTATTCTTATGATTTCCAGCTCTTTGCTTTCCATCATAGGAATAACCAATGCCATACTTGACATTTGGAGGTCTTTGGACCAAATATGCACTACGTGCATAGTTGATCCTTTTCTTGTCAAATATTACACATTGGGTAGGGTTTTTGTCCTTTGTGGAGGTGGACTTTTCTTTCAACCTGGTGTTTATCTTTTCACATTTGCAGATATGAGTATTATTACTTGAAGTGGATTGAGAAGGTAGGCTTGAAGAGGAGGAGGGTTCACTAAGCTTGAGTGACTCAATTTGCACTTCAAGGATCTTGTTGACCTCGATCAGGTCATCAAGTTGGTCCTTGATTGCTACATTTGAGTTGGTTAGCTCCAAGCAAGTTTTCTTGCTTGAAGCTAGCTCAAGCTCTAGTGAGTGGCTTCTTTCCTTTTCATGAACTAGAAGATTGTCAAGTTCCACATGCTTCTCCTTTTGGGAGATAATCATGTCTTCTTGACGATCGATTAGCTCTTCCTTCTCAACAAGTTGGTTAAGCAAGAATTTCATTTTTGCAGCAGTTTTTCTATCTAAGCCAGCTAGCATATCTTCATCACTATCTAAATCATCATCACTTGAATAAGAATGTAAGGAAGGAGTTTTGATATTTACCTTGCGTTTACCTTCCTTAGCCATGAGGCAAGTCCCATTTGCCTTCTTTGCACCGAGCGTGGGAAAGAGTGTGGGTTTCTTGGACACGCTCTCGATGGCTATGCTAGCCAATTCTTCTTCATCGGACGATGAAGACTCATCGTTTGAGTCCCATTCCTTTCCAATGTGTGCTTGTTCAGCTTGTTTCTTCTTCTTGAAGAACTTCTTTGCTTGAGGCTTGGACTCTTTGTTCTTCTTCTTATTGTCCTCATACGGGCAGTCGACTATAAAGTGGTTGTATTCACCACAGTTATAGCACGCCCGCCTCATCTTTGGCTTCGTCCTTTCTTTGTATTTTGCTTCATTTGATTTTGTTCCTTGTCTTTTCTTCATAATTCTCTTAAACTTCTTCATGAACAAAATCATATCTTCTTCATCTAGCTCGCTGCTTTCATCATCGCTGTCCTCCTCAAGCTGTGCTTCTCTTGCTTCTTTGGATAAAGGCTTGAGTGAGGACTTTAGGGCAACTCCCTTCTTCTTGGCCGATGTGAGGTCGGCTATTTCTTTTACGTGCTTGGCTTGCTTCTCCATCATCTCAAAGTTAATGATCTTGCCAAGCAGTTCATCAGGAGTCATTTTCTTGTACCCCGGACTCTCTCGGATCATAGAGCAAAGTGTAACATTGCGAGGCATGAAAGCTCTAAGGATGAGCTTTACAACCTCGTGATCATTCCACTTTCTGCTCCCATATGATCGAACCTTGTTCACGAGAGTCTTCAGTCTGTTGTACATGTCCTGGGGTGACTCATCTTCCTCAATCGCGAACCTTCCTAGTTCGCCCTCAATCATTTCAATCTTGGCTTCCCTCACATGTCTGTCACCTTCATGCGCTGTTTGTAGGGTATCCCAGATTTCTTTGGCCATTTCTAATCCGTCCACCTTTGTGAATTCATCTCGACTTAGAGATGAGGTGATGACGGCTGCGGCTTGTGCATTCCTGTGGATGGCTTGCTCTTGACTTGGCGTGAGCTCTTCGTCGTCATCTGGGATATTGATTCCTGTGCACACAATATGCCATAAACTTGGGTTAAGGGAAATCAAGTGCATCTTCATGTTTTGCCTCCACATAGAGTAGTCACTCCCATCGAAGTGTGGGGCTTTTCCAAGGGGAATGGATAGATAGTGATTGCTGTTAGAATTTAAACGGTCATAATTAAAAGGATATCGGGAGTAGTCGGTGTGACTACTCCCCTTCTTCTTTTCTTCAACTTTGGCTTTCCCTTTGGAAAGCGCTTTCTTTCTAAGGAGAGCTTTCAGCTCCAATGTCTCCTCATCATCATCGTCAAAGTCTTGAATGGCTTCGAGATACTTCTCAAGCTTTTGATGCTTGTCATTGTTCATCTCTTCCTGGTTGTTGATCTTTTGGACTTCCTTCATGTCCGACATGATCTCTTCGAGCGGTTGCACTCTTTCTTGAAGAACCTTGCTCTGATACCAATTGAATGTTGGCCTAGAGGGGGGGTGAATAGGCCTTCTTGAATTTTATCGGTTCCTGTAACACTTCAACAACGAGATCAAAAAACAGATATAACGGACTAGTCCGGTAAAGTGCGGACTAGTCCGGATTTTACGGGCTAGGTTGATCAAGTTAGGTCAATTTGATTGTTTGTTGACTTTTGCAGCGGAAATATAAACTTTGTGATCAGTTCAATAGTTGTGTAACAGATTCTATTAAGAATATGACTTTATTTCAACTATTAACTTTGTATTCAACAAATCTAATCAAACCCTAGATAATGTTGATCAACTAGGATAAAGAACACAAATGAAAGACACAAGATTTATCCCGTGGTTCGGTTACCACGAAGGCAGCCTACGTCCACGTTGAGGAGCCCACAAAAGGGCCGGGTCTTCACTAACCCTTCCCTCGTTCGGATCGCCACGAAGGCCAATCCTCTTCCACTAATCACACAGGGGTAAATCACCGAGTTTAAGGGGCGATCTCACAAGTTGAGCGCTCCCTTGATTACAAGATTCAAGACCACCAATAACACACTTCAAAATATACAAACTGAGATGCAAGAGTGTGTTAGAGATTCAAACCAAGAGCTCAATCGCGTATCAAGTGCCCTCTCCAATGATCTACAAGTGATCTTCAATGTAGTGATCAATTTAGCACTTGGTTTTGTGGAGAGAGGTAGTTTTTGAGGCTCTTGGGAGGTGTGACGGCGCTAGGGTTCGAGAGAGTTTGAAAGTGGGCCGTGCACCTCTATTTATAAGGGGTTTCTGGAAGTTACCGTTAGGGTTCAGAAAATTCGGACTAGTCCGTGGTGGTGACCGGACTAGTCCGGTGTGCTGTGAGAAGCAAACCCTAAGTGTCCAGGAATATCGGACTAGTCCGTTTGAAAACGGACTTGTCCGATTTCACTGCTGGAAAACTTCGGACTAGTCCGATTGTCATCGGACTGGTCCGGACCTGTGAAACCTTTAGTGTTTAGGATGACAAGTCCGCACTTGGAGGACTTGTCCGATTTAGATCAGTGTGTATATCGGACTAGTCCGTGTAAACACCGGACTTGTCCGAAGTGGATCAGAAAGGATATCGGACTAGTCCGGTGGAGACCGGACTTGTCCGATCTAGTGACCTGTGCATTGTGTTGAGGACTAGTCCGCACTGGGGAGGACTAGTCCGAAGTGGAACAGAAGAATTATCGGACTAGTCCGGTGGTGACCGGACTTGTCCGATCTTGTGCAGAATGTGATATCGGACTAGTCCGGTGGACATCGGACTAGTCCGGTCCTGTATAGCTTTGTGCATGTGTGTGTGTGATTAAATGAGATTGAGCTCTTGGGTGTGTTTCCTTAACACACTCCACACATACTAAACTACTAGTTTCTTCTCCTTGAGCTCAAATCCATTTTCCTTCTCAATTTCCTCTTTTTGGCACTTTGCTCATCTTTCATCATTTTTCTGCATTCATCTCAACAAAAGAATTAGGATCCCAATTGCTTGTCATAAATCATCCAAAACCCACAAGGGAGTCCTAGATGCACTTTCACTCTCTCCACTTGTTCTTCACCTCTAGAGCCCAAATTCGAATTTTTGGAGAGTGAAGAGTGCTTTGTGAGGATTGGGAGAAACGGTTTGTTGAGGGGTTGAGCAACGTGTGATTCGCTAAGTTTCTTCGTGATTGCGTTTTGTCGCTCTTGGGGTTCTCCCCTAGACAGTTAGGCGTCGCCCCGCGATTTCTTTGTGATCTCTTGTAATCGGGGAGTTTGTAACAATCTTTGTGATAGTGGAAGATCGGGAGTTGGCCCTTGTGGCAACTCGTGAGGGAAAGGCTAGAGAAGGCCTGGTCCCTTGTGGACTCCACAACGGGGATGTAGGATCCTTTGTGGTTCCGAACCTCGAGATAAAATCGTTTGTCTCTTGTTGTTCTTCGTTCTCGCAAGTTTTGATTCTAGTGTTTTTCCGCGTGCTATCTCTCCCTCAGTTTTCTTTCTACTCCTTACTTCGTGTATAACTGCTAGGGATCGATATCTCTCACTAGATCGCTTAAAAATTGGATTTTTGGTCTGATCATGCAGGTAATCTCGGACTTATCCGACCCAGGTCAGACTTGTCCGACTTAGGTCAGACAAGTCCGACGAGAAGTCAGACAAGTTCGACGTCTCTGTTTTCATAACTCTGAATTAAGCTTAAATTATCGATTATCGCCTATTCACCCCCCTCTAGGTCGCCTTTCATAAGTCATTTCAGGTCGATTAGCCTATTCACCCCCCTCTAGGCAACTTTCAATTGGTATCAGAGCAGGACTCTCCACAAAGAGTCTAACAACTCAGAGAGGAGATGGCCGGAGTGGTGAATGACGAAGTCTCGACCAATGAGGTCCAAGCAACCCATGAGGAGATGGTTGTCTACCAAGACAAACCGACAGATGATGAAGAGACTCGCCAGCTCAAGGCGAAACTTCGAGAGAAGTTGAAGATTCCAAAGGTTGACCCTTCAACCTCTACAACAGGTGGCACGACCTACTACAATCAACAAGGCTAAAACTATGAACGCCTTGTCTCCAACAACCACTACCTCTCCATCCCATTTGGGAAGCCTCCCCAATTCGATGGAACCGACTACGGGATGTGGAAGCACAACATGAAGATCCACCTCGTGTCACTCAACCCTTCATTGTGGCAAATTGTGTTGACCGGGGTGCATCTCCCAAAGAATGAGGAAGACATCACTTCAGAGCAAGCCGTGATCCTTCACCGCAATGCCCAAGCGACCGGAGTGATCATCTCGTCTCTCTCAAGAGATGAGTTCAACCGGGTAGATGGACTTGAGGTGGCCAAGGATATTTGGGACACCCTCAAGATGGCTCATGAAGGCAACCGAGTCGTGAAGGATGCAAAGATTGAGCTCATCGAAGGAGACCTCGGGAGGTTTGCCATTATGGATGGTGAATCTTGCTAGGAGATGTACAACTGCCTAAAGATCCTCATCAACAAGAGTAGATCTTATGGCTGCCTCAAGTAGACCAACCACGAGGTGGTCAAGAGGATGATTCGGGCATTCATGCCTAGAAACATCTCTCTTTGCTCCATGATCTGAGAAAGCCCGGGGTTTGCTCAAATGACCCTGGAGGAGGTCCTAGGAAGGATCATCAACCACAAGATCATGGAGAAGGAGGCGCTCTTCTACAACAACCTCCAAAGGTTAACCGCCTCGAAGATGAAGGATGTTGCACTCAAAGCAACATCATCCTCAAAAGAGCAAAAAGAAAGTGATGAGGAGAGCCTCGACACCGATGAGGAAGAGGCCCTCTTCATCAAAAAGTTCAAGAGGATGATGAGGAGAAGGAAAGGAGGATACAACAACGAGAGCATGGGCAAGGAAAAAGCAAGGCCCAAAACAAAGAGAGCTTGCTACAATTGTGGCGAGTACGGGCACTTCATTGTGGATTGCCCACATGAAGAGAGCAAGAAGAAGAAGGAGGGCAAGCCTCAAGAAAAGAAATTCTTCAAGAAGAAGAGGCCCTCCGGTCATGCTCACTTGGGCACGAAATGGGACTCTAATGATGAGTCCTCCTCCAAAGACGAGGAGAAGGTGGCAACCATAGCCATCGGGAGGAGCTCCAAGGGAAGCAAGCTTTTCCCCAACCTCGACGACCACAATCCAACTTGCCTCATGGCAAAAGAAGGAAGGAGAAAGGTTACTTCTCGCTCATCCTCCTCCATATCTTCTCATGATGAATTTGATAGTGCTAGTGAAAACGAACACATGCTTAAGGATATAAGTAAGAGCACTTTGCGTAGAATTAAATTGCTCTCGGATGAAATATTTGAGAAGTAGGAGCTCATATATAGGCAAGAGGACATGCTCATCCATGAAAAGAAGAGATGTCAAGAGCTTATTGAGCTCCTTGAGCTTGAGAAAGA
Source organism: Tuctoria greenei (assembly GCA_036927565.1). Classification (NCBI taxonomy): domain Eukaryota; kingdom Viridiplantae; phylum Streptophyta; class Magnoliopsida; order Poales; family Poaceae; genus Tuctoria; species Tuctoria greenei. The sequence goes on along the minus strand of JAYESD010000011.1, from coordinate 10,842,276 downwards.
GAAGAGCAAGGCATTAGAGCATGAACTTGCGCTAAGCAAGAAAATGTGCTCAAGTCTTGAGGAGACAACCATTGGGCTCAAGGACAAACTTGGCAACTTGGCAAAAGTTAACAAGATCCTTGAAACTCAAGTTGAGTCCCTCAAGGCTAATGTAGCCTCTTCCTCCAAAAGCTCATCCTCCTCAAAGGTTGCATCCGAAGTAATCTCCACTTGCAAATGTTCAAACTTGATCCTTAAATTAAAGGATGATCTTAAGTTGACTCAAGGCAAACAAGCACCTAAGGGTGCCATCTTTGACAAAGAGAAGGTGGCGTATGCACGAAGTGCATACACCAACACAAGACCTCCCCATGTCAAGGATGGTCTTGGTTATACTAGAGATGGAAAGCAAAATGCTAAAACCTCCAAGTGTGGCAAAGACTTGATTGTCTTTGTCAAAGGAAGCACATCCCCAACTAAAATTGGGAAGAACATAGCAACTAGCAATAAAATGTCTAAAACTGAGCCGCATCCTCTGTTTCATGATTTTGATGCATATTATGTTCTAACGAGGAACAAGTATGGCAAAGTCTTTGCTAGATATGTTGGGTCACTCCGCAAGAGCCCTAAGCCTTGCGTGGGGGTTACCAAGTGCCTCACTACTAACGTCAAAGGACCCAACTCCGCTTGGGTACCTAAAAGTAAGGCATAATCTTATTTTGTAGGCATACTCTTCCGGTGGATCGAAATGGGTGCTTGATAGTGGATGCACCAACCACATGACCGGAGAGAGGAAAATTTTCGTGGAGTATGAGCAAAATGATGATCCAAGTGAAGGGATCTTCTTCGGGGACAATAGCCGAGGGAAAATCCTTGACTCCGGTAAAATTGTTATTTCCCCTCAACATTCACTTTCTCATGTTTTGCATGTTGATTCCTTAGACTATAACCTATTGTCCATATCACAACTATGTGACAAGGGTTATAATTGTGTTTTTACTAATGAGGGTGTGAGAGTACTTAGAAGAAGGGATAACTCAATCACTTTTAAGGGTGTGCTCAAGGGAAAGCTTTATCTTGTGGACTTCACCGCGGATAAAGCTCAACTTGACACATGCTTAATGGCAAAAACCAACATGGGGTGGCTTTGTCATAGAAGGCTAGCCCATGTTGGGATGAGGAACTTACAAAAGCTTCTTAAGGGCGAGCACATCTATGGCTTGAAGAATGTTATGTTTGAAAAGGATAGACCCTGTAGCGCTTGCCAAGCCGGGAAGCAAGTAGGAGCTCAACACCCGTCCAAGAAAATCATGACGACGACAAGGCCTTTGGAACTGCTACACATGGACCTTTTCGGGCCAATAACCTACATTAGCATTGCCGGTAACAAATATGGTCTTGTTGTTGTTGATGATTCTCGTTTCACTTGGGTATTTTTCTTGCATGATAAGGGTGAAACACACGGTGTCCTTAAGAGGTTCTTAAGGAGAGCTCAAAATGAGTTCACCTTAAGAATCAAAGCTATAAGAAGCGACAATGGCACCGAGTTCTAGAACACACAAGTGGAAGAGTTCATGAATGAGGAGGGCATTAAGCATGAATTTTCAGCCCCCTACTCCCCTCAACAAAATGGGGTGGCTGAACAGAAGAATAGGACACTCATTGAGATGTCAAGGAAGATTCTTGATGAGTACAAGACATCGGACTGGTTTTGGGCGGAAGCGGTTAACACCGCTTGCCACGCCGTCGACCGGTTGTACCTCCACCGCCTCCTCAAGAAGAACCCCTACGAGCTTCTAGTTGGTAAGAAACCCAATGTCTCTTACTTTCGTGTCTTTGGGAGCAAATGTTATATTCTCAACAAGAAGCCTAGGACTTCGAAGTTCGCTTCAAAGTCCGATGAAGGCTTCTTGCTTGGTTATGATTCAAACACCCACACCTATCGTGTCTTCAACAAATCCTCCGGGATTGTTGAAATAGCACGCTACATGGTGTTTGATGAAACTAATGGCTCCCAAGTGGAGCAAGTTGATCAAAGTGTATTATATCAAGAAGACTCTCCACAAGAAGCTCTTAGGAGGATGGCACTTGGAGATGTTCGTCCACAAGAACAACCTCAAAACCCAAGTGATCAACCACAATATGATGCAAGTCATCCCCCACGTGACCAAGTTGAAGATGGACAAGATGCACCTCAACATGATCAAGAAGACGAAGATCAGGGGGGCATAGAAGAAGGGGGAGATCTTTGGAGCCTCATAAGGTTGAAGACGCATTGAGAGACCCAGATTGGGTGGTGGCCATGCAAGAGGAGCTCAACAACTTTGAGAGGAACAAAGTGTGGGATTTCATCAAGCGTCCACAAGCAAATGTTGTGGGTACCAACTGGGTGTTCCACAACAAGCAAGATGAGCATGGCGTGGTGACAAGGAACAAGGCACGACTTGTGGCCAAGGGGTACTCACAAGTTGAAGGTTTGGATTTCGATGAAACTGTAAGATCTATGTGTGCTGAATACATTGGCTTGTAGTGAATACACTTGCCTTGATGATAAAAGTTTTGAATATCACCAAAACACTTTTTTATCAAGGTCCGACTCTAGCTCCGAGCTACAGCAAAGTCTGACTAGTTTTGGTTAGCTCCGGTGAAGTTTTGTCTTTAGCTCCAGCATGTCTTTGATAGCTCCGACATGTTTTTGATAGCTCTGCCATGTTTTTGCTAAGCTCCGAAGTTGATTTTTCTAGCTCCGGCTTTTGGGATTACTAGTTCCGACTAGTTCTAGTTAGCTCCGGCACTAGGTCCTGCTAGTTTTGTAAGCTCCGGCGGGTGCTTGATTTTACTAGCTCTGGTAAGCTCCGGCTCAAGGTCCGGTTTGCTCTGGCAATGTCCGGAACTTGACCTCAGTGCTTCTGCTTTTCATTTGCAATGTTTTGTACTTGCTTTACATTGTTGGAAAGTTTGCTTAGTATTCTTTTACTAAGTTTTTGGTGCGTTTTGGATGATGTGGCTGATATCGTTTTGCTATGCTTTGCAACATGCTTATGTGAGGTTCTCACGTAAGGTGTTGTGTTCGGAACTAACTTGAGTCAAGTCAAGGACCTGGGATAGTATGGATTGGTGTTTATTCATGTGCAGGTGTTGCTTGAGTTCAAGACATGGCTAGTGACGGGATCTATTGGACTAGTCTCAGGGAGGAGATGAGGTTCCAACAACCAAATTCAGGAGGAATTGTGGTTGAGCTGATCAGGAGGTTGCGCAGCATGATTGAATCAAGAACAATGCATATGAAGGTATCGTGGACGTCATTGGAAGATGTTTGCACGTGTGCAAGGAGTGCATGGACGTGGCTACATGGTTCCGAGACGTGATGAAGAGATGTGGACGTAAAGAGTTGGTCAGAAAGGTCCAACCGACTATGTTATGGACTCAGGCTGCGGCTGAGTCGGGTTTGACTCAAATATGGAAAGATTTGAGTTGGTTATGATAGGATTTCGTGTGGGTCACAAATTTGAGTTGTTTAGGAATGTGGGATACATTCCTAAGGTGTTTGGAAGTCTTAAGATTGCTTCTATCTGCGTATAGAAGAATCCTAAGCAGTTATGGAAAGTTACGATTCGTGAACAGAGTAGGATTAGGTTCCTGATCTGAGTTGAGTTGGCTTTTGAGCTGGTTATATAAGCAAGGGAGCCCAGAGCTCGTGGTGCACGACTTTGGGGCTGTTCTTCTTGTATTCTATTAAATAAAATTCGTAGTTTGAAGGAACTTTTGTGCCTTGTTCGTCCGACTTGTTCCAGACAAGTTTTACTCGTCGAGTTTCTGGACAGCACTACCTTTCGTCGGTGGTTTTATCATAACTCAAGTTTTACAGATCTAATTGACGTGATTCTTTTTGGGTTGTCTTCACAACTTGATTGTCTATTATCTGTCAAAATTTCACGTTCATTTGATTTGTTTTATATGATCGACACGAGTTTCTTTGCAGCGTTCCAGAACTGTTTTTTCTCGGGTAGGGCAGATTGACCATTGTTTGATCTTTCGATCATAACTTGAGTTTTTCTCGACGGATTTGAGTGATTCTTTGTGTGTTGTCTTCGTGACTTGATTCTCTCTGATATCTATCACTTTTGTCACGGTGAAACACGTTTAGATTAGTCTCACACATGATTTCTTTAACAGATCGTTTTTCTGCCGAAAGGGTTTGGGGTTTAATTGTTTCCGCTGCATAAGATTTTTAAATCTACCATTCAACCCCCCCCCCCTCTAGTAGCTTTTCACGTGCTCTTCGATCCTACAGAAACCTTTGCTCCCATAGCTAGGCTAGAGTCAATTCGTATATTACTTGACTTTGCTACTCATCATGATTTTAAGCTCTACCAAATGGACGTCAAGAGTGCATTCCTAAATGGTCCAACCAAGTAAGAAGTCTATGTGGAGCAACCGCCAGGCTTTGAAGACCAAGACTTCCCCAACCATGTCTTCAAATTGCGTAAGGCTCTCTATGGCCTCAAGCAAGCTCCTAGAGCTTGGTAGAGTGACTTAGAGACTTTTTGATCCAAAATGGTTTTAAGATAGTAAAAGCTGATTATGCTCTCTTTACAAAGCACTTTAATGATGATCTCTTTGTGTGCCAAATATATGTCGATGACATCATATTTGGTTCTACTAACAAAGTGTTTTGTGATGAGTTTACCAAGATAATTACGGAGAGATTTGAGATGTCCATGATGGGGGAGTTGAAGTTCTAGGTTTCCAAGTCAAACAACTCAAGGAAGGCACATTCATAAGTCAAACAAAGTACACTCAAGACATATTGAAGAAGTTTGACATGGACAAGGCCAAAACCATCAAGACTCCAATGGAAACTAATGGACACCTCGACCTCAGCGAAGATGGTCCAAGTGTGGACCAAAAGGTATATCGTTCTATGATTGGTTCTTTATTGTATCTTTGTGCATCTAGACCGAACATTATGCTTAGTGTGTGGATGTGTGCACGTTTTCAAGCTGCACCTAAGTTGTGTCATCTGACCGCCGTTAAGATAATTCTTAGATATTTAGTTCACACACCTAGCCTAGGACTTTGGTACCCCAAAGGATCCAAGTTTAACCTTATTGGTTATTCCGATGCGGATTATGCGGGGTGCAAAGTTGATAGAAAGAGCACATCCGGGACATGTCAATTATTGGGTAGATCCTTAGTGTCTTGGTACTCCAAGAAACAAAACTCCATTGCTCTTTCCACAACCGAAGCGAAGTATGTCGCAGCCGGAAGTTGTTGTGCACAACTTCTTTGGATGCGACAAACTCTAAGGGATTATGGTATAAACTTGTGCCATATTCCACTCCTATGTGACAATGAGAGCGCCATCAAAATAGCCAATAATGCAGTTGAGCATTCGAGGACAAAGCACATCGATATTAGGCATCACTTCTTGAAAGATCATTCCTTGAAGGGGGATATAGTGATTTCCCATGTAAGAACCGAGAACCAACTAGCCATTATATTCACCAAGCCCTTAGATGAGAAGCGCTTTTGTGAGCTTAGGAGTGAGTTCAATATCTTAGATTCTCGAAATGTGGCTTGAAACATGCACATCTGAATGTTTACTTTGCACCTTATTCAAAAGAACGCATGTGTTTGAAAAATTCATATCTATCTCGATTTTCTCCAAATTATTTGAAAAACTATTAACTTCGTGAATTATGGTCATAGTTTGATTGTTGATTTCTTACTGACCATGTTCATAAAGTTTTCTTGTGTAAATATATCCAAAAGGATCCATTATAGTGGCTAAAACTCAATATATATATGTTTACAGCCTTTAGCACTGGACTAGTCTGCCCCAAGGCCGGACAAGTCCGGACGCAGACTGGTCTGGGTCTGGTCTGAGGACCGGACTAATCCGGCCTCGTATCGGACTAGTCCATCTCCTGGGGACTTAAAGCCCCAGGAGGCGGCCCAACCCCTCCTCTCTCTCCTCACTTGCCTCTCTCTCTCTCTCACCCACGAAAACCGCCCCCTTAGGCGATTTTCGATTCTCTCCACCAAAAACCAATTCCAATTCGCGCATTGGACCCTTTGGAGGTGTGAGAAACTTTCCCCGCACGTTCCCAACTCGATCCATCACCCATCCCCTCGATTTTTTGAGATTTGAAAAGGTATTCTCAACTTCTCAAAACTCTTCCTCATTCTTGATTCGTAGAGTTATTGATAGATGCCTCTTTACAAAAGTTGTTTCTAGTATCCTTGTGATCATAGCCTAGGAGTATTGCGACTTGTTTTGAAGATTTTTTGAAAAATCGTTAAGGTTAGGGTTCTTCCTGCGTAACCCGGACTAGTCCGGCCCCTGAGCGGACAAGTCTCGTTTGCACAGGACAAACCCTAACTTTGACCTTCTCTCGTGATCTCTTTCGCAATATTCCACTTCCTTGACCTCACCACTTTTGTCCTTAATGTGTTTGCAGCGACCATGTCGGGATCTGAGCATAGATCCCCTTGCTCCAACCCCCAGGAGCTCTATGATGAAAATGCCGCTATGCAGTGTGCCATCGAGGAGAGTCGGAGGGAGCTCAGAAAGAAGAAGAGAGAGGAGCGGGAAGCACATAATTCCCAAGCTTTCGCAGCACAAGCCTCCAAGCAGAAGAAACTAGTGACAGTGGGAGAGAAGGAGAGGGCCAAGGAGCAAGCCCAAGAAGAAGACACTGAACGCCGGATTGAGAGAGATCCAAAGAAGGGCAAGGCCTCGACCCCTGCAGAGCCCAAGAAGAAGAAGCCTTCTGTGAAGGCTCCGGCAAAGAAGGCCAAGGGCTTGGTCATCAAGGAGAAGGGGAAGGCCAAACCCATTGGACCCCTGTAGATGCACTCTCCAGCTTGCAACCCGAACAGGCAGCCCAACCTGGCAGCCGATATCTTCAAGGGCAAAGGAGCTGAGAAGGCCCGAAGGCTGAGGACTGACAGAGTGTATGACTACGAGAAGCACACCGCCGATCCACAGTTTTGGTGTGATTTCCATTGCGATTATTATCGCTCAGTCTACCAAGCCATGAAGAATCCTGTCATACAAGCTCAATGGGTCGATTGGGAATACATGGCCAAGAAGAAGAATGAGGCCTTTGATGAAGTGATCGAAGCCGCTGAGCGCCATGGCATTAAAGACATTCTAGGTTTTAAGTATGACTGGAACGTGGAGGTGATTGTGCAGTTTTACACAACTGTCTTCTTTCACCCTCATGGCAACAGAGCCATCACATGGATGACGAATGGTGAGCAGTATTCTGCCACATTCGAAGAGTTTGCTAAGGCTCTAAGACTTGAGCACCACCTGGACCACGAGATCATCATCTTGAATCTAAAGGCAATGGACAGGGATGAGATGGACTACATGTATCCTAGTCATGTCCCCTATGAGGTCGAGCTTGCAAGGAACATCAAGCCCTTCTACAGCATCCTGAACAGAATCTTGAGGCGGACTGTGGCTCCTAAAGAGGGTGATGCCGGGATCATACAGGGCAACCTGAGGCACCCCATGCTGCTGATTGATGGAGATGAGATGTTCAATCTTGTGGACTATATCTTCGATGACATCTTCAACATCTCCCACACTCCGAACCGTGCATGTGGATATGCACCCTACATTATGTGCTTCATCAAGAAGGTTTCAGGTCTTGTGTTTGCCAAGGATACAACTCATCAGCCCCTCCGTCCTCAGATGCCTCCGTCGATCCCGGAGCCTGCTCGCCGGAAGAATGCCGAGCCTCCTTCCCATTTGGGGATGCTAGCACCTCGCCACGTGGCACCCCCATCTCCGCCTCTGCCTCAGTCGATGAGCGCTTTCTTCAAGTGCTTCAAGGCCATCTTTTCCTCCTGCCGGAAGGTAGAGGTCCGCACTTAGCGGATGTAGAAGTGCCAAGAGAAGTACCTCAAGGTGGTGTGTGACAAGCTTGAGGTTCCTATGTCTCCTCTGGAGGAGGGCGATGGCGAGATCACCCCGTACCCCGACTTCACCGCCGACGAGCTCGCCCAGTTCCATGAGGACGGAAGCTCTTCCCGGGCGGCTCCCTCGGCACCGGTCTCCGATGACGACGACGACGAGGACTACGAGGATCCGGAGGCCTTGGAGAGCGATGAGGCAACCGACAACGAGGAGGATGATGACTAGACTCTAGGGGTCTTAGTTTCCCTCTTCTTTTCCTTTTTGGTGTCTTGATGCCAAATGGGGAGAGTTAGAGGGGGGTAGTAGTACTTGTTTGGTTATTTGGATCCTTGGACATGTTGCACTCTGTATTATAATATTTATATCATTTGGATGTTTAAATTTGTGCAAGACTATGTTTGACTGTTTAATATTAATATGATGCTTTAATTGTCTATCTTTTGATCACATTCATAACTATTATGTCTTGTCACAAATGTTGAGCACAACACGTAGGCACCCCACCATAACGTGTGTGTGTGTATGAAGGACTTCCTCAATCTTCTTTTCATGATGCATTCATTGAGGGGGAGTCACTCAAACACCCGCACGTTATGAAAACCAAATTTTATACTCTTATATGTTGAAGACTTGATGTGTTGTCATCAATCACCAAAAAGGAGGAGATTGAAAGTGCATCTAGGATACCCATGGGTTTTGGATTATTGATGACAACAATTAAGTAACTAATGAGCTCAGTGATCTTAAGCACGGGTGTGGACTCGAGTGGAGTAGCAAACTCTCAAAAGGAAAAGGATGGAAACGGCGGTGTCGACTCAAAGAGTAGAAACTAGAGTTTCTAGCGTGTCGAGTTTAGACTAGCTGTATATGTAGGAGGGTGTGTGCGTAAAGTGCATAGAGATCAAGCTGGGAGCTCAGAGCGGTTTAGAGATCAAAACCCATTGAGAGAAGAGTGTTAGAGTGGTCTGGCAGGAGAGGCCGGACTAGTCTGTGTTGGTGGCCGGACTAGTCTGCTCCTGGCCAGCCTAGTCCGTTTTTAGGCGGACCAGGAGGTTCTGACTGACTTCGGACTTCAGACTAGTCCATGGTAGTTATGGGGTGGGTTTTTGGGACTAAGTCCCAAAACCCGGACTTGTCCGTTTTAGGGCGGACCAAGAGGTCCTCACTGAGATCGGACTAGTCCGCTCTGGGTGCAGACTAGTCTGGGGTTGTGTGAGTTGGGTGCTCCAGCGACTATGTTCGGGAGGCCGGACTAGTCTGCCCTGGTGGCCGAACTAGTCTGCAGTCTCCAGACTAGTCCATTTTCACACGGAACAAAAGGTTCTGTGTGAGATCAGACTAGTCCAGTTTGGACCTTACTAGTCCGTTATGGAGTGACCGTTTGAATTTGATTTTGGCGGGTAGCGTGACGATTGCCGCGCAGTGTGGCAGTTGTCAGGGATGTCAGTGGTCCCAAAAGGCCGCACTAGTCGAGGCCATAGTCCGGACTAGTCTGCCCATATGCTGAGGTCAGCAGTATGGGCTTGGGTCCTCTTTAAATAGAGGACCGTCGGGTTCATTTGAAACATCTTGAAACCCTAGCGCCAACACAGCAAACTTTGAGCCTTTTAAAGCCTCTCTTTTGCCTACTTTCCCTCAAAAACTAATTCTTGTGTAGATTAGGGTTTAGTGAGGTGAAGAAGAGGAAGAACACCGTGCTTTGGCTCTCGGTTTGATCTCTCACACTTGTTGAGTCTTTGTGACCTGTGGCTTGAGTTGTTCATTGTGATTTGTGATCATATTTGTGATGGGAGCCTCAGATTGTGAGAAGCCCCAACGAATCGTGTATTCATCCTTGTGATAGTGGAGAACCAGTTTGGCCCTTGTGGCAAACTCGAGGGAAGGGTTGTTGAACCCGATCCTCTGTGGACTCCTCAACGGGGACATAGATTCCTGTGTGGAATCGGACCTCGGGATAGAATCCTTGTGTCCCTTGTGTTCTTCGCTTTCATTTGTCGTGCATTGCTTCTAGGGTTAGCTTAACTATTTTTCGTTCATCATTTCCATTTCGCTGTGATCCTTTGCTCCATACTTGCTCTATAACTTGTTAAGGTTTACTGAATCATCCTCACGTATTTTGCATCACAAAAATCTGACTAAAACTTGTTGGAAACACTTTTTAAGGTTTCCCTGCAGGCGGACCGGACTAGTCCGCCCTCGAACCGGACTAGGCCGCCCCCTAAGTACTAATTTTGTTTTATTAAGTCATTTCAGGTCGATTAGCCTATTCACCCCCACTCTAGGCAACTTTAATCAGCGTAGTAGAGAAGCCTTAGATCTTTTAGGATAAGAACGCCCCAGGGCCACCTGTCGGACCCTGGACCCCACTTGTAAGGCATCTGATCTTGTCTATAAAAGGACCAGACCGCCACCGTTACAAGGGGGTCGACTACATACGATCTCAACTCATGCACACTCAACACGTGCATTCACACTAGCAATACAACTCACACCGTGGAGTAGGGTATTACGTTTCGACGGCCCGAACCACGTAAAACCACCGTCTCACCATCTTTCATACGCACAATTCATCCTGAGGACTAATCCCTACCAATCAAGAACCTCCGTGGGTTGCTCGCATAGCAGGTCTGGGGGAAGTGTCTCATGAATACTTTGACATTTGGCGCACCAGGTAGGTCCTTTTTCTCTCAGGAAGTTGCACCTCCATCACCGACGAAGCACCCAACTCCGGCACTTCCAGGAGGCATGCCGTCGATGTTTCTTAGCGTCAATGGTGGGCGACACCAGAGCATCTAGCTCCGGCACCCTCCGGGAGGCCCGTCGTCGATGTTTCTTAGCATTGATGGTGGGCATCGCCGGAGCATCCAACTCCGGCACCACCCAGGAGGCTCATCGTCGACATTAATTAGCGTTGATGGTGGGGGCCGCCGAAACATTTAGCTCCGGCACCACCCAGGGGCCCGCCATCAACGTTCTTCTCGTTGATGATGGGCTTCGTCGGAGCATCCAGCTCTGGCACCTCCCAGGGGGCCCGCCGTCGATGTTCCGCATGTTGAGGGTGGGCGTAGCCTCGGTTCGACAGCTACCTTATCACCATTGTCGCTGGAGACTTCTCCGACGACGACCACACATCTCAATTCAAGTCTGACGCTCTCCAAGGGGCCCACCGACGACATCCTATGACTAAGTGGTAGGCATGCCCAACCAGTTGGCCACACCTACCAGGGTGCCTCTAAGGGGTCTCGTGAGCAGGACGTCAAGCGGTTTCCCGCCACCACGATGACAACGACATCACCAAGGCGTTACAGTAAGGTCTAACCATGACGTCATGGGAGGTCCAGAGTGTACAACATGCTTAGCCTGGTCCTGTACCCTAAGCTTGTACACTTTGCTGCCCCAACATTACCGCTGTAAGTTTTACTCTTGGCACGATGGGAGGACCAGAGTGTGCAGCCTACTTAGTATGGTCTGCACCCTAAGTGTGTAAATTTTGCCTTCCCAATGCCACTTCGGTAAGCTTCACCCTTAGCGCAACGGTAGGATAGTTTTTTTTCTAAAAAGGATATCATAGCGTCTAGGAGCAGCGCTCGAAGCAACTAAGCTCTGGAGGGTCTGGTCCAGAGTGTTCAGCCTACTTAGCCTGGTTCCATATCCTTTGCCTCCTTTGTCATTCGGAGCGGGTTTTTGCCTTCTTGTAAAGCCTACCTCCTCCGATGATTACCAAGTTAGAAGAATCAATGTATTGCCCTATGCTCTTTTTATGTTCATTTAATTACCCATTAATCAAATGATCATCAAATCATGCTCGTTCTCGCAAATTCTCTGTCATATGCTCGATCACTCTCTCCCTATCTCGCCCCCTTATTTGGGGTCCTGTGTCGCCAGACGACCTCTGCCACGAAACGCCTACGCCAAGCCGGAGGTCCAGGGTGTGTGGATCGCTTAGCCTGGTTTCATACCTTAAGCGTGCACACCTTGCCTCCCAGCGCTACGGCTAAGTACTAGGGGTTGGACGGCTCACACCCCGAGTAAGGCGGCAACCGTGCCCTGGATGCTAATGCACTGAATTACCTCAGCCCCGCTCCTCAGCTTAGGACCGTAAGGCATACCAAAACAAAATAGCAGAAAGTGAGTGACTGATGAGCAAAATTACTTACATTATGCTTTAATTTTTTTTGCTTACTTTCGCATATCGTCCGCCATATGTCCGATTACGTTTCTCCTGTCTCGTCCCTAGTCAGAGTTATGTTATCCTGCTAAAGGTGGGCCCGCATGAGGTACCTGCATTGTGTTTGGGGTCCGATGGTCATTTTCTTGCTCGGGGTCCATGGTGTCGAATGGTTCTCACCCCTCAAAGGCTAACGCTGAGCTAGAGGTTCAGGGTGTGCAGCCTGCTTAGCCTAGTTTCATACCCTAAGCCTGCGCACCTTGCTTCCTAGTGTTAACAGCTGAGTACAGGAGGACAAACGGCTCATGCCCTGAACAAGGTAGCGACCATACCTCGAATTTCATGCAACTGAATTACCCATGCCCCGTATCTTAGCTAAGGACCGTAAGCCACAACGAAACTAAAGAGCAGGGAAGTGGTGACCGGCGAGCGAAATTACTTTTTTGTCTATCGTGTGTGCAGGACATGTAGGGAGCCCGACGTAGACGTTCTACACGTCTGTAGTAGGTGCCATCGACGCTTCTCTAAGCTCCGGCACCCTCCAGGGGGCCTACTGGCGTCATTTTAACAAGACAAGATGAAGGCCCCACCTGCGGGATCGTCGCCTCCCCAGAGGTGGGCCCGGGGGCCACTGTCGGTACCCTACAAACTGGGTACCCCCGCGTACAAGCTGAAAGAAGCTCCAGACTCAGCCTTCCCGCTGAGGCGGGTCCTGGAGCTACTACGTGTCCTCCGGCTTCAGACCCTTGCTCCTACCGAGGAGGGCTCCGGATCTGCCACGTGTCCTTCGGCTCTGGATCCTTGCTCCCACCGAGGAGGGATCCGGAGCAGCCACACGTCCTGCACTTTGTCCTGGACGGTAGGTTGCGGGAGTAAGGGGTTGTGCATCCTGTCCAATCGCGCATTGAAGGCACGCGCTTTCCCAGGCGTACAGGTGCGGCGCACGCCTTCTGTTTATAGGTGGCCATATGTGTCAGGCCATATGGGTCGGCCCGAAGCCCGCAAAAATTGGCAGGGCCCAAGCATGACATGACACAAATAAAACCGGCCCATGACAGCCCGAGGTCCGCAGCGGGCCATGCTTGGGCCTGGCCTGAGGCCCAATGTGCTAGCACGGCATGACCCGATTTGGGGTGGCCCGTTAGGCATGGGTAGGCGGCTCGAGTGGCCCGGCGGCACGGGCCCGGCACCGGCACGACCCACATGGCTCGAGAGAGGCAGTCAACCGGTTATAAAACTGGAGCCTCTGGAGACCGCCCCCCCCCCCCCCCCCCCGAAACCCTACCCCGCCCTCCGCACCTTTCCACTCAACCTTGAGTCCTTGACGCTCCCCTCGGGCTCTCCGTTGCGCTCCAGATCTCACCGACTAGCCCTCTCTCGGACTCCATCCCGGATCCGCCGGCCGCCGCTGGGACCTCCCGCACTCCACCCCGCACCGCACCTTCCCCCATCCCCTTTGGGCTTCGGCCTTCCCCGCTACCCCACCTTCCCCCATCCCCTTCGGCCTTCCCCACGGTCGGCTCCGTCGCGGTGTTGCCACATCCTCTCATCACCGGATCTCGCCGTGTTCCGTGCAGATCTCGGCGGATCTTGTCGTGTTTCTTTGACAGACTGGCGGTGCCCCCACGGAGTGACAGCGTCGTTCGACCTGTGGGCTCGGTGCTCCCTTCCCAACACGAGCGCCCACCGGATCTCGGTGTCCCAGTGGAGTGACGGCGCTGTCGTCGGTCGGATCTAGCTGCCCATTGCAGATTGTCGGTGTCGGCATTGCTCGTCGCCTCGTCGATGCCCCTGCAGCTCTGCTTGCCTGGTCGCCAGCAAACTGGAAGGCTGAAACCTTGGCTGCAGAGGGAGAGGGCATTGGATCCATCAACGAAGACCTTTGAGCTCAAGGTTTTGAAGGTGATGACAATGACGATGACATTGCTGCAGGTTTTCTAAACTTCTTATCTTATTCTCTTTGTTTGTGAATCTGTGATGTCGATTAGTTAAGATTAAGTATTGGACTACTTGTCCATTGATGCAGCTATGAATGCTCTGTTTGGAAATGCTGCAGAATGTGCCTCCACACCGATTGCTGGTGCGAGCCCCTCAACTAGCACCACTGCAAAGAAGAAGAAAAAACATCAAAAATATGGGATGACATGGAAGAAATCAAAGGTATTGTTGGTGGTAATGAAGTTCCTCTTGCTCGCTGCAACTATTGCAAAAATACTTTGAGTGCTAGATCTTCTATTGGTACTAGTCATTTAATACATCATGTAGCATCATGTAAAAGAAAATACTTGGCTGCATCATGTAGGTCTCTGTCGGTACCCTGCGTACCGGGTACCCTATGATACTGCAAGAAGTGAAAGATAGTTCTACCCGTCAAAGTTGAAGATCTCCTCAGGCCCGACATGTCATATTACACCGGACCTGCATCCCTCATATGGGTAGCTCCGGAGATTGACATGTGTAATGTAAATCCGGAGCTAAACTCCCAACACAGGGAAGCTCCGCGATCTACACGTGCATAATGACCCCGGACCTAACCCCCAGCAGAGGGAAGCTCCGGTGCTGACACATGTATAGCAGTTTCGGAGCTACCTCCCCACAAGGGGAAGCTCCGAAGGTGCCACGTGTGGAGCCTCTGGACCTTTATCACCAACGAATACATTGGTGGATCTTCTTCAGCACGGACATTCAAGGGACAGTTAAAGCGACAGTTACAAAACCTGATTACGTGTCGTTAATGTTGTATTAACGACACACGATCAAAGCACTATTAATAGAGGTAACACGGCCATTAAGGCACGTTATCACACTATTAACCATGTTAATACTCATAGACAGTGTATTCGGCTATTAAATACACTAGAGCCACATGTCGGGCCAGGCGAATGATGTAACGGTGAGTCCTTAGACTATAAAAGGACCGAGCCGCACGATACAGAGGGGCAACTCCAAGTAAAACCATACACCGCACATACTAGTGATACTTAATACAACAACACAAACCCCGTGGAGTAGGGTATTACGCTCAGGCGGACCGAACCACGTAAATCTATGGTGACACCATATTGATCCTGATCTCTGGGTGCCCCAACCGAAACAAGAACCTCCGCGGGCTACATTTGGTAGTACCGGGGGAAGTGTCGTTGCTACACTTCGACATTTGGCACGCTAGGAAGGGGGTACTCGAGACCTCAAGATGGTGAATTCCGCTGCAGGATCTTCCAATGACAATCGAGTTGAACAACCTGCTGGAGGCAATCCCTCCAACGTGCAGCAGACAGCCGGTGCCATTGTTCTGGCAGGAACTATGGCACCACAACCGCCATCTGTTCCGGCAAACAATGCTGGGCGACAAGATGGGACATCTGCGTTGATCACTGCATCGACAAACAACAACCGTGAGCACGCACTCATTGCCGCGCGAGCTCTCCTACAACATCCACTGCCTCCAATGGCGCCCCAGGATGCTATGGAACAGTGGAGAGCTGATGTTGACCATCTCGTTGCAGCTGCAGCCGCTGGTCTCAGCAATCAAGGTCCTCCCCCTTTGGGGCAAGCACCATCACAATGACAGACCTTGTCGGCCAACTTGGTCCACAAGTCTCGCAGCAAAGGAGACATGCTACATCCCAGCAGGTGACTTTGCTGCCTCCCGGGGCACGACGCACCAACACCATCACCAGGATTCTGACTCATGACCTGCGGTCAGAACTTGATCGCCGTTATCGGCAGCAGGACGGCTTCGTCCATATCGATCGTGCTCGCGAGAGACGAGAACCTCATGACAACCCTGCTCCTCAGAGAATAGGAGAGGTTGTTCTGTCCTGGCCATGCATTTACGCATGGTCAGATGGACACAGAAGTTCCGGTCTCACTTACCTGAAAATTTCGACGGGACTATCAACCCCGCCGAGTTCCTTCAAATCTACTCCACTGCTATACTGGCAGCGGGGGGTGATGAGACTGTGATGGCCAATTACTTCCCCGTGGCTCTGACTGGGACTGCAAGGTCCTGGTTCATGAGTCTTCCACCCGACTCCATTAATAGTTGGGCAGAGCTATGCCAACAATTCACTGCCAACTTCGGGAGTTCTTACACCCGACTTGGCACTGAACTGGATCTGTTTGCTGTAAAGCAAACAACGGGGGAATTGTTGCGATCCTTCATCCAGCGGTTTTCTCAGGTATGGAATACTATTCTTTCAATCTTGAGCTCTTTTGTTATTGTTGCATTCAGACAGGGTGTTCGAGATAAAAAGATGTTGGAGAAGCTAGCAATCAAAGAAGTCACATGCGTCATGGAACTCTTCAGCCTAGCGAACAAATGTGCTAGAGCTGCGGAGGGCCGAGAAATGCACTCCAAGCCAGCTTCGGAGGCCAACAAGAAGTCCTCCAAAACTGAAGCCACTACATCCGGCGGTGGCAAAAAGAAAAAGAAGCCAAACGGCAAGAAGAAGCTGTTGGTCGGCGCACCTACCGTTGCGGCTGCTGCAGCTCTGGGTGGCCGAGGGGCCACGCTCCGATAAACGACCTTGTCCTTCATCAGAAGACGGCAAGAGTTCCAAAGCGTGTTGTACGATCCACAAGACTAACAGACACAGTCTGGAAGAATGCCTGGAGGTCCATAACCTTGTCGAGCGCTATAACAAGCGTCAGGAAGAAGCACTTTTCCATCAACAGGAAGGAAAACAAAAAGTCGATGAAGCTCTGGCTGAGGAGGAGTTAGGTTTCAGGACCCCAAGAAGGTCCTAAAAGCTGTCTACAACAATGTAGACGACGACTCCGACGTCTCTAACAACGAGCGTCAGAAGACATTGAACACTATTTTTATGGTGGTTCTTGGGACATCACCTCTCGCCGCATCCTCAAGACAATGCAGCGGGACATAGCCGTTGCCTCTCCCACTGCTAGGGCGGAACCTCATCAGAAGTGGATGGACACTCCCATCATTTTTGATGCTTCGGACTGCCCCCGCAACATGATCGGAGCTGGTAAACTCCCGTTGATGGTGTCACCAACCATTAACAATATTCAACTCCACCATGTAATGGTGGACAGAGGTTCAGGGCTGAACCTCATAAGCTTTGAAGCTTTTGTTAAGCTTCAGCTCCGGCGTTCAGACCTTCGCCCATCTCGATCTTTCTCTGGGGTAGGTCCGGGGACCATTACTCCTCTCGGTTCCATCACACTCCTAGTGACCTTCGGGACTTGGGAGAACTACAGAACTGAGAAGTTGGTCTTCGACGTCGCACAGATCAGTCTGCCGTTCAATGCCATTTTGGGCAGGCCAGCCTTGTACAAGTTCATGGTTGTCGCCCATTATGGTTACTTAGTGTTGAAGATGCCAACACCTGCGGGCGTTCTCCGAATCCGCGGAGATCGTACTGAGGGAGTCACTGCATTAGAAGAACTCAATGCGCTCACTACAGCGCAAGAGTAAGCATCCGGTAAGGAGTCAGCTCTGAACCCTCTAAGCATCCTTCATAAAGGCTCTACCTCTGCACCCCGTGTGCAACCAAGCGGTGACACCGATGTTCCCGCCAAAGTCGTCCAAATTGGTTCCGATGCTGCTCAGACTACCCGTATATCTGGAGGTTTGAACAACAAATAGGAACCCACACTCATCACTTTCCTCTGGGCTAATGTCGTCGTGTTTTCCTGGCAACTGTCACAAATGTCTGGTATCCCTAGGGAGGTGATTGAGCACAATCTGAAGATTTACCCTGACGCACGACTTCTACACTAGAAGCCCCAAAAGCAATCAATCGGGCGGCAAAACTTCATCCGACAGAAGATCAAGAAGTTTCTTGAAGGTGATTTCATCCTAAATGGCTGGCAAACCCAGTCGTGGTGCCTAAGGCTGGCGAAAGCTTCGGATGTGTATCGACTACGCCACCTTAAATAAGGCATGTCCAAAGGATCCATTCCCACTACCTAGAATAGATCAGATAGTGGACTCCACCTCCGGGTGTGAGCTATTGTGTTTCTTAGATGCATATTCTGGATATCATCAAATCCAAATGTCTAAGGAAGATGAAGAGCATACTGCCTTCATAACAGTAGATGGATTGTATTGTTATATTGCCATGACATTTGGTCTTAAAAATGCTGCTTCAACATTTGTGCGAGCTATGTTCAAAACATTTGGAGAGCTAATTAGAGACTTGGTGGAGGTGTACGTCGATGACATTGTCGTGAAGATCAAGAACAAGGAGACACTCCTTGACAATTTACAAGCTGTCTTCGACAAGCTGCGCACCACGCGCACCAAGCTGAACTCGGACAAATGTGTCTTCGGGGTTAGCTCCGGGAAGCTTCTAGGTTTCTTGGTGACTCACCAAGGAATTGAAGCAAATTCGGCGAAGATCAAGGCTATAGAATATATGCGGCCCCAGCCCGCATCAAGAATGTACAGAAGTTAACTGGATGTCTAGCTGTGCTCAGCCGGTTTATCTCAAGACTGGCAGAACGGGCGCTACCCTTCTTCAAACTTTTGAGGAAGTCCAGACCATTTAATTGGTATAAAGAAGCAGAAAAGGCGTTTCGTGAGCTAAAACGGCTCCTCACCACACTACCGATCTTAGTAGCTCCGAATTCTGAGGAGCCTTTATTGCTTTACATTTCTGCAACTACCGAAGTTGTCAGCATGGTCCTGGTCGCGTAAATACCGGAGCCACATCTAGTCCAGGAACCCAGACCCCTCTGGGAGGGTCCGAAGTTAAATGAAGGTGTGTTCGGGTCCCAGCCCCCAGACACGGAACCTCAAGGCGAAATTCTAGGAGATAAACCTCATTTACCTGAGGGAGTTCACCTGGCTGAACAAGATGATCTGGACCCTTCAAGCAAGGTCCGGGTTGAACAAGAAAGAGTTTTGTACCCCTCCGGGAGGGTCCAAGAAGCGCAACATGAAGGTCTTGACCCCTCCGGGAGGGTCCGTGTCGATGGAGGAGAAGCTTTGGGTCCTTCCAAAAGGGTCCGAACCGTCCAATGCCCAATGTACTTCATCAGCGAAGTGCTCCATGACGCCAAGACAAGATACATTGAGGTGAATAAGCTGCTTTACGCAATTCTTATTGCCTCAAAGAAGCTTCGTCACTACTTCCAAGCCCACAAAATATGAGTGGTAACTTCTTTTCCACTGCGTGCTATTTTGCATAACCCTAACTCTACTAGGAACATTGCAAAGTGGGCAGCGGAACTGGCCGAGTTCGATCTAGAATTCGTGTCACGACAAGCAATGAAAAGTCAAGTTTGGCCTGACTTCATGGCGGAATGGACTCCCTCTCCGTCAAACCCTGGGGGCCACAATGAGCAGAAACCAGAACCCAAGGTTTCGGTATTCACCGAGCTTCACTGGACTCTCTACTTCGACAGCTCCGTACAGAAGCAGGGGGCCGGAGCTGGAATCCTTCTCCTTGCTCCGACTGGGGAGAAGGTAAAGTACATGGTTCACCTTGATTTCAAGGCTACCAACAACATGGTGGAGTATGAAGCTCTCATCTACGGACTCAAGGTGGCACTATCTTATGGTGTCAAACAGCTATTGGTGAAGGGAGATTCACAACTCATCCTCAAACAAGTCAAAGGTGAATGCTACATTAACAATCCTCAACTAGTTGCTTATCTCCTTGAAGTAAAGGGGCTTCAGAAGGACTTTGAAGTCTTAGATCTCCACCATGTTCAGCATCTTAACAACGCTGAAGCTGACGAACTCTCGACGAAATCCTCAACTGGAGCTCCGACTCCTAACGGAATCTTCATCTAGAGGTTTTCAAGACCAACAGCTCAACCTGCCGAATTGAGCAAAGGGGGCAAGACCAGCACCATGAAGCTGACAGTCCCGGTGGCCCTATTTCCATGGCGTCCACCAAGGGTCGTAGGTGCTGCCGGAAGCTCCGAGCAACCCAGCACACAAGACTCAGAAGCTAAAGTTAGCCCCAATGCATGGATCTCGGAGATCTAAAGCTACTTGAAAGACAATATCCTTCCTAAAGACAGTGTATCCGCTGACCAGATTGTCAGATTGGCTGAAAGATACACGTTGGTAGAAGGGGATCTCTACCGGCGCGGTGCCAATGGCATCCTAATGCGGTGCATTGCAAGGGAAGACACACACGAGCTTCTCGCGGAAATCCATGGAGGCGAGTGTGGTAATCACACATCTTCTCGTACGTTGGTCGGTAAAGCCTTCCGGCACGACTTTTACTGGCCTACAACACTCCAGGATGCGGTTGAGCTGGTGAAAAAATGTGAAGCGTGCCAGTTCTATGCAAAATAGATTCACACACTGGCTCAGTCACTACAAATGATACCTCCTACATGGTCATCTGCTGTGTGGGGCATGGACATCTTGGGACCTTTCCCAAAAGCCGTCAGAGGTTACAAGTTCCTGTATGTCACCATCGACAAGTTCACCAAGTAGTCGGAAGCAACTCCAGATGTGACAATCAACAAGCAATCGGCAATCAAGTTCTTGAAGTCCATTATATGCAGATTTGGAGTTCCAAACAAAGTCATAACTAACAACGGAACCCAATTCACAAGTGCTACATTTAAAGAATATTGCGAAGACCTCAGAATTCAACTCAGCTACGCCTCAGTAGCTCACCCAGCAAGTAATGGCCAAGCTGAGAGAGCAAATGCAGAAATCTTAAAAGGACTCAAGACACGCACATATGAGCGCCTGAAAAAGCACGGAGCCAACTGGATTGAAGAGCTTCCATCCACATTGTGGGCGAACAGGACAACACCTAACTGATCAACTGGAGAAACACCCTTCTTTCTGGTGTACAGAGCTGAAGCAGTCCTTCCTCCGGAGATCACCTTGGGGTCCCTCTGGGTCCGGACCTTCGACGAAGGCGTGCATGACCAGCTCCGGCGTGAAGACCATGACCTCGTCGACGAGGGAAGGTGCCAAGCAGCTGTTCGGAATGCACGTTATCGCCAAGTGCTCCGGCACTATCATCAAAGGCATGTGCGCAATCGACAGCTTGAAGAAGGTGACCTGGTGCTTCAGAAGATACTAACTCGTGAAGGGATGAAAAAACTTTCCCCTGGCTAGGAAGGTCCTTTCTGAGTGATCAAAGTATCCCGACTCGGATGCGTTCGCTTGGCAACTGACGATGGGATTCCACTTCCCAATCCTTGGAACATCGAGCACCTCCGTAAGTTTTATGCTTAGAATCACAGAGGTGAGTCTGTAATTACACACGATGTATGTTATAGACTCGCTAAACAGACATGGGTAGGTCCTCCGGGAGAACACCCAGACCCCTCCAGGAGGGTCTGGGAAGTTCAAGTACACTTCATACAGTCACCGTACTAAAAGTGTAAATACCTACCCGGGGTTAGTACAAGATGTATAGCGCACTTAGCTTGGCCCCGCACCCTAAGTGTGTCCTTGTCTCCCCTGTAATCCAGACCTATAATGAAAGACATTGTTGTGTGAAAAGAGACTCCATGTGCATTTATTTTTGTACAAGGTTTGATCTATCAAATTATTATTTTTAACCTTCTTGTCTATAATGAAGTTGTGCAAATCTTTTTTTAGTTTTTACCCAAGTTATTCATATGTGTTTCAAGTTATATTGTTGATCTCTTTGGGTCTTAACATGTTGTATAGTCTACTTGCCTGAACGCCAGGCCAACATAGGTTCGGAGTGTGCTATCGACTTAGCCTGGTCCTGCACCCTAAGTACGCCACTCTGCCTACACCCCAACAGGCCTCAGTAGGGTGAGTACTAAAAAAGCATATGGGTCTGGAAGGATTACATCAATATACTTGTTACCATATTGAGTTACTTTGGATTTAAAACTCAAATAAGAACAATAAGTCACAAACGATTTATAGACAAGAGGACAAATTTTACTCTTTTCTTGTATTTAATGTGCAGGAAAAACAGAAATTCACAGCGATGGTGGACGGCATTGGAGCTACTAAGCTCCGACATCCTCCGAGGCGGCCCGCCGTCGATGTTTAATATGTTGGCAGTAGGTAATGTCGGAGCTACCAAGCTCCGACAACCCCTGGGGGGGGGGGGGGGGGTCTACCTTCAACTATTTGTACGGCGACATCAGGATCTACCAAGCTCTGATAAATCCTAGGGGGCCCGCTGTTGACGTTTTATACGTTGAGTGTGGGTACCGTCGGAGCTACCAAGCTCCGCCAATCCCAGGGGGCCTGCCGTCGACGCGTCAGAAATGAAGACTTCGGACCCAAAATCTACAAGTGCAAAGCGTTAAAGTCATCAATATACTGTCAAATCCTTTGGTACATGTACACATTTCAATTGTGCACATATACCAGGGGGCCAACAAGACAGAGCACATTATATAGAAGACAAAACAACAATAAAATGAAGTTCATGGCAAAGTGGATTTCATTAAATCGAAGCACTGGATTACAAAATTGGGATTACACCAGAAGGCAAAAGGAAGAAGTCCTAGCCACTGGAGGATCTAAGTCCTACGGAAGAATGAGGCGACTTCCTTGACAACTTCTTGGACGCTGGCCATGGCGGCGTCCTCCTCTTCAGCAATGGGACCTTGGAGCACCAGGTCTAGAGAGAATTGGGGATCTCGGCTCACATAACACGTCAGCACATACTCTGCGACGTTTGTAGTCAGATATTTCCCCTCTGTCTCTAGCTCGTCTGTGATTACATCACCCATTGCGTCGAGTTTGCCGCCAGCAGCATTGAGGGCCACCAGTGCTCGGTCCAAGTCCAGCTCCGAATTGTTCGAACGTACAAGATTGAAGCCTAGTGGCGTCACCGCATCGTTGGCTCGTCCTAAGAAGTCCCATACTTGGATGGACTCAGTATCCTTCAAGCTACGCAGCTCCTCCAGTGACTTTCGGGTGGGCGTAAGCTCCGAACCTTCTCGAGCGAGGCGCTCGACCAATTTAGCATGCTACTGCATATTCTCAGCAACTTGCTTCTCACGATCGGTCAGGTCCGTCTCTCAGAGGTGGATACGGTTCCGCCTTTCCGCCAAGTCCTTTTCCCTGCGTCTTACTTTCCCTTCCCTGGTGGCAACATTAGCTTCTCTTTTCGAGAGCTCCTGCCCCAGTTTCCAGTACGTCTCCTTCTCCTCTTTGCTCCATAGATCTAGTTTTTTACTGCGGTCTGCCAAATTCTGTTCACCCAAAGTTAATTTCTGGGTGACCTCCGCCTCCCTCTTCACAATATCCTCCTGCTGCTCCAGGAGCTTCTCTTCCCTTGCCTCAAGATCCGCTCAGCACTTCAGGAGGACCTTGTTCAATTCATTGAGGTTTTTGTGACACTCATCAGTAGCATCATGCCTCTCCTTAGCTTGCTCAAGGATCTCTCTGGAGTTAGCGTCGAGCGCCCTAATGGCAGCTTCCTTCTCCTCCAGCAGCTTGTCCCAGTATTTCAACCGGGCCTTCTCCCTCTTGATCCACTCCTTCTGATCAGCCAGCCTTGTCTGTGCAAGCCTGGTCTCGAAGTGGAGTCTGTTGCGCCAGTGCCTCAAGGTGTTTCGCTCCTCCTCCAGGGCCTTGCTCTCATGATCGAAGGTGAGCTGGACTTGTCAGAGGCTCGAGTAGGCGTTGTCTATGGACAACGCCATAGGGATAGGATCCGAACCTGCTGGGACCAACTCCGTAGGCTCCAGAGGATTTTCCATCACAAAAATTGGGTCCCACTCTACACGGGTGGTCCCCTGAGCTCCTGCAGCACTAGGGCCGCTCTTTGGAAGCCCTTCAGGGGCAGAAGAGGAAGAACCAACTGGGGGAACTCCCACCTCCGGACTGGAAGTCAAAGGCGCTGCTTCTGGGTCTTCAATTACCGGCTCCGAGGGTGGAGGACGTGTCGACACCTCTTCAGGATGCTCCAGCTCTGGTCCAGACACCTCCGGACCAGCTATCTTCGGGCAGCGGCTGGAGCTTCATCCGGTGCCCCTACCACCTCCGGCTCAGACGCCGACGTGTCAATCACTTCCAATTCAGCGACCGGAGCTTCAAGCATTTCCAGCTCAGCCGTCGGACTTGCAAAAACTTCTGGCCCAAGGGCCAGAGCTTCAACCATCTCCGGCTTGATGGTCGGGACTTCAATTGCCTCTAGCTCAGTGGCCAGGGCTTCGACGACTTCCGGTTCAACGACCGGAGCTTCAGACATATCCGGCTCCGGTACTGAAGCATTAGCCTCCGGCACCGTTGTCAGAGGTACACCTTCAACTTCTCACCCGTGGTCCGCACTACCACAGGAGCTTCCGACGAGGAATCTGAATCCAAATCCACGATAGCTGGCGCCGGAGCTGCCGTGACTTCTGCCACCACTTTACGAGGAGGCTCGGTGCTCGAAGCCGGAGCTTCGGCATGCACAGCCACAATCGCTGCAACATATGCCAAAGTCCCTGACCCCTTTCTCAACACCCTCCCTTTCTCAACACCCTGAAAATAAAGGGATGAGAAGATTAAAGACACAACAGAAACAATATCAGCATTTTAAGGCGAGCACACAATGCTTACCTAGGGATTCTACCGCCCCAGTCGCCTCGGAACCTCTTCTTCTGAGGCCCGGAGCCAGAGCCCACCAAGTCTGGTGAGACAACGACTTCAGGCCTCAGTTGAGGACAACTTGCGGCAGTCGGAGTCCTCTCAACCGAAGCTTCTGTGGGCCGGGAAGAACTCCCGGGCCTGGAGCTCTTAGCCGGAACTGAAGCCAGTGTTGACTGCCTGGAGCTAGTGCCTCTTGAAGACGTCGGCGCCAGAGAAGGTGCAGCCGCAAAAGACCTCCTCCGCTGGGGAGAAGGAGTCATTGTAGAGGGAGCAGCCCTGACGAACCTCCCATCAGCATGCTTTAGCTTCCTCTTCCGGCTGGAGGGTTCGGCTGGCTCTTTGCCCTTGCCCTTGTCGATGTCTTCAATCCTCTGGATCGGGGCAAAGGCAGGCCCTCCTTCGGAAGCTCCGGGGATTACCACCCTGGAGGTCAGACGCCTTTCCACCTCACCAAGGTCATCAAGCGCTGGCATCTTCCTCCGGAGCTCTCTGCTGAACAGTGGCTCCATGTTCAGAGGAAGGAAAGCAGCCGGCGGAACCAAGTCGTCGCCTTCAACGTTTATCCCATGCTGAAATTTCTTGAGATGAAGCTTCAGAGCTTCATAATCCAAGTTGAATTTCAGACCGGTTTCAATCCGGTCGTCATCCATCATGCTGTTGAGAGCCCAGGCGAGCTTCTCCCTCTTCCTCAGCGGAACCCATCTGTTGACCAGGAAATTGCAGAAGAAAATCTGAGGGGTCACTCCACCCTCCACGCATTCTTGGATCCTGGTCAGGACAGGGTTGAAGGCATCTGACAACTTTGGAACTACACTCCAAGCGTCGGTATCAATGTTGGGGAGTTCTTGGGACAGCTCCAACCTCTCGTGCTCCTCCACTGCAATGATGCCCAGTGCTTCTTCCAGTCATCCCATTTGTCGGAAGGGAATGACTTCAAGTACTTGAAGGGACAGCTCTTGCGCTTTGTTGACGGCTGTTATATACCAATTCCATCCGTCAATTTAACTCAATTATGTGAAGGATTTATCATTTCTTGCACACATCACCTTTCTATCTAACCCAATTCCACTTGGACTTGGAGAAATATGTGTATGTACCATTTTATGCAGGAAATGAGGAAATGTAGAGGGATCAATCCTATAAAATAGCATCCCAACCAATCAGGCAACGACACGTGGCATCTCATGGATCAAATGGCCCACAAACAGAAGTATCCGAGGAGATCCAACGGTGTATCACCCATATACATCAATGGGACCCACCTGGTAGCCACCTGGAGAAAGCACACAAGAAACGGTGCAATGACCAGGTCAGCCGAACCAGGGGGTCGGCCGACCTGGTCTAAGCACCAAACCCGGTCAGCCTCCACGTGTTGGCGCCTCCCGGCTCCCTGGAGTCAATGGTGACTGATTCGCGTGCTTTTGGTGGCGAGAACCGACCTCAACACTAGTATAAATAGGACCCCATACCCCTCACTTCAACACACACCACTTGAGCTTCATGTCTATTGTATACACTATCATCCATAGTCTTAGAGGAGTTAGGTTGTAGAGAGGAGAGTCTCTAGTCCCAAGTACAAATTGGGAAAGGAATAAGGAGTCTCTCTCTTCCCAACCGTACATTGGGAAAGGTATGGCTCATGTATTCTTTCTTGTAATTGTGACTTTATGCATAATAAAGAAAGTATCTTTAGTCTCTACTTATACATATACTTGGGCAAAGCATTTCTTGTTTGATTGTGGAGTCCATGTATGTGGAAGGTATAGCTTCTATGACTATTTCATCATGAACATATCTCATTATCATAGAACCTATAGACCCCCACTATAGTCTAGTTAATTATAACATAACTAGGTTAGTATGGATAATTATGTTGTGTATCAACATTGGTTCAATGATGATTCAATTCATTGCCTTAGGATGGATTGTGCCTAGGCTCTTAAGGTAATTACTTAATATGCTAGCATGGTGCTAGGATAGCTAAGTAGCATTGGATGTCTCGTAGACCCACGGATTGAAGAGGTAGGCAGTAGGTGGTGACAGCCCTATTTGTCCTTTGTAATCCTCCACGTTTGGCTATGCCACAGGCTCTTGGCGGGAGTCGCCCTAGTATTGCTAGGGGTAAGCCCATGCCCGATGTGTTGAACCACATAGCATAAGTATTCACTATATATCTAGCTTATGGATAATTAATTTAGACTATGTATATGTACAATAGAGCATAGTAGGAGTAGCTCCATAACTCTCAACCTTAACTAACCTCTAGGATCCTCTTACCCCCCTTAGACTTTAAAGCTTTTGTGTGTGTCACACTACCTCCACTATTATTTTATCCATCCTTACTAGATTCTTACCTAGACCTTTTGTAGGGATCGAATGCCCAAGAGGGGGGGGGGGGGTGAATTGGGCTACTTCAAATTTTAAGTCAATTTAAAGCTTAAGTGAAATCTAATTCTCTAAGCAAGCCAACAGTGCAATTAAGAGAATTAAGTGCGGAATTGAGAATTGCGTAATCGTAAAGGGAGTAGGGAGGAGGAATGCAAACGCTCGAAGACACGGGGACACGTCGATTTTTCCCGTGGTTCGGTGAGATCACTAGGATCCACCTACGTCCACGTTGTGGCACCCACTTAAGGGTATCGCCACTCCCAAGTCACCGAGACGAGGGAATCCACTAACTTCCTCCGTTCGCCATCCTTGGCAAGGTGGAGCTCAAGCCTTGTACAACTTCGATCCTCCGGGCTTCCACAATGGTCTCGGCAAGCTCCGGAGCGATCTCTTCACTCTCCTCTTGATACAAGGTGAGTGCAATCACCAAGAATGCACTTTCTCACGGCTCTCCCTACTCTAGAGTCTCCACTCACCCAGAGAGGACGCACACAAGCTTAACTCTAAGAGGAACTAGCCTATATCTTGAGGTGTGAAAGGATTACAAGAGTGTGAAAATGAGTATTCTAAGTCTTGGACACTTGGGGAATGTGTAGTGGTGCTCTTGTTGTTCAGCCTCTTCGAAATGACTGGTGGGAGGGGGTTAAATACTCAGCCCAACCGAATTAGCCGTTGGAAAAGTGGGCTGATTACTTTTTCTGTGTACATCGGATGATCCGATGACCCCCTTTTATGAGCATCGGTCTAATCTGATTGGCTGACGTCATTCTGTCAGAAATGACCGTTATTAGACCGATGATTCACTTCCTTCATCATCGGAGGATCCGATGAATAGATCTTCAGTCTGGTTGAGTTGATAATTTGCTTCTGTTGTAATCGACCGATGTGCATCTGCCTTCAACATCGGATGATCCGGTGTTCAGTCCTTCAGAACACTTCAGAAAATTTGCTTACTGTTGTATTCATCCGATGTTCACTTGATACACATCGGATGATCCGGTGTGTACTTCATTCTGAGGTCTTCTTCTTCTGTTGAGTCCAAATCGACCGATGCAGTCATTCTTCAGATCACCGGATGATCCGGTGTGTACAATTTGTTTCCTTCGAGTTGAGTTGGACTGATCTTTTGGATTTTGGACTTGTGACCTCTTGAACACTTGTTTGTATGGCTCTTCTGATGGATATGAAGCTTCTTGTGTTGCCAATTTTGATAAGGTTGAGTCGTTGTACGAGTTCTTCATTTGTTTCCGATTAACCCCTTAGGTTAGTTCGTTGAGGGGTCTCCTTTTGCATCCAATGAGCAGTAGATGATATTTATGATTGATTGATAGACGTTTGATTCATTGTACATGAAACCTCGCATCCACAAACTCATTAGTAGTAAATAACGGTTGTCATTAATCACCGAAACCGTACCTCGTGGGGGCCTAGATGCTTTCAATCTCCCCCTTTTTGGTGATTGATGACAACACAGCGAGTAGAGCATAAAAGTAATGAAATTTGAAATGCAAACGCAATGCTCATAAAGAAATGTAATCGGAACAACAGGCAACACAAGGAGCTCGAAGGCTCAAACAGTGATCAAATATAAATCATAAGAGTGAAGTAGCATACTGAATTACAAATAGTAGCAAATGATAACAATCAAGTCTCAAATAGAAGCAAATAACAAGTCTGAAAGCAAATAGATAACTAGCACTCCCCCTAAGCCCAAGACACTCCCCCTAACTCTAACTCTTCTCCCCCTTTGGCATCAAGACACCAAAAAGGGAAGAGGAGTACCTAGGACTCCGGAGCTCTCGGGGCGACGGTGAAGCGGACGACGTCGGCGGTGTCTGAGCTGCTCGAGGTAGACGTCGCCGGAGCTGGTGCTGGAGCGGGAGGAGCCGGAGGTGCTGACGTGGCTGGAGCTGGAGCTGCTGGAGGGTCCGCTGGAGCTGGAGCTGCTGGAGGAGAACGCACGGCCGGGAGAGGCGAGAACTGGAACGGCACCGTCGAAGCCAGCAGTGGAGACATGCTGTAGCTCAGGATCGGCGACGCCGGTGCTGGAACTGAAGCTGGAGCCAGAGGAGGTGCTGCTGGAGGCTGACTGAGACCGGTGTGCTGTGGCGGAAGGGCTATCCCGGTCTGCTGGTAGAGGTTGGTGATCAACCCCAGGATACCCATCATCGCCTGCTGGGTCTGCTGCTGCTGGTCTAGTGTCCTCCGGTGCATCTGGTCCACCAGACTCGTGAACCGGTCCGTGTCCTCGCGCCTCTGGCGGGCCATCTCTAGCTGCATCTCTGTCTGCTGCCTCTGAAGCTCTGCGAGCCGCGCAGCCTGCTCTGCCCTGGCCTGCTCAGCAGCGAGTCTGTCCTGGCGCTGCTGCTCGATCATCTGCTGAAGAAGCGACGTCAGCTCAGACGGCTGCGTCACCTGCGCCTCGGACACAGGAGGTGGTGTCGGTGGCGGAGCAGTTGATCCTCCGGCCTCGGCGTCGTGCTGCCTCGGTGAAGGTGGAGGAGGAGGGAAGTACTCCTCGACACTGTCGTCTGTGTCGCTCTCGGACCAGACGTGCTGTAAGTCTCCACCTTGAGCTTCTGCCTCAGCCAGACGCTCATCTTCCTTCTCGAGGTCAGACCAATCTTCCTCAGTCAAGCGGGCCCTGACCTGGCGCTCAACTGGACGACCAAGACGGCGGTCTCCAGGAGCGGACGCACGGTAGTGGCCGAAGCGGGTCACGCTCTCGTCAGCAAGCCGGGCCTGTGCTGAATGTCCCTCTGGCACCACCATAGAGCAAATGAAGCTAATCCAGTGCCCGTAGACCATCTGCCTCATCATGCCCACTCCATCTGTAATAACGTCCTCCATCTCGCAGAGAAGTATGTCTATGATATCAAAATCCATCCCGTTCATTATGTAGAACAGGAGGGTCTGCTGGAGACTCATGAACCCCTCCAAGTATCCTGACCTCGGCAGGAGCGTGCGGCGCAAGGCGAGGTGCACAATGCGCGCAGCTGGGGTCAGGAGTGCTGGGACTCTCGGCTGATCTGGAGAGAACGTGGGGCCAAACAAGGAGCGGATCTCGTCCAGCTGAGGTGCTACCCCTCCAGTAAGTGGCCTCCTCGGTGGATCTGCCTGCCCATAGACCTTCTCATGTATGCTAGTGTCGTGCAGGTCTAAGCCAAGGATGTGCCCCAAAGTCTGCCTCGTGAGATGGTAGTGCTGACCATTGAACATGAAGGCAATTGATCTTCTGCCCTCTGAGATGTACAGGGTCGCGTAGAAGACACGGACCCATTCTTCCACATACGCACTTCTCTCATAGTCCAATAGCTCCACCAAGCCTCTGTATCGCTGAAAGAAAGGGCGGACATCAGTTTCTGCGGCCACTGCAAGCTGTCTCCAGTCCAGGTGGTTGTGCTGAAACAGCTTGTGCCCCCAGCGCTTGTAGGTCTCATAGAGAGACGCCTGGGTGACAGTCCAGAAGCGACTGTCCACAAGAAGCTCTCGGGGCTGTGGGAACCACTCCTCAAGAAGAACACTCCATCTGAGCTTCCGGAGTTGCTTCGCCTTCATCTTCCGGTAGTCCACAAGGCGAACTCCTTCTCGGACCAGGACGGCCGTGTCCTCCTCATGGATGTCCCTCTCAGCCTCCCTGTCCTCACGACGGTCGGCAGCCGTCGGTCTCGGATGAGGAGCAGCCTCGGTGTGACCCCCACGCGTCCGGGCTGAGCGCCGGCGGATGAGGGGCTCAACGGGCTCCTCTTCGGCGTCGGAGTCGTCGACCACTGGAGGCGGCCTTGGACGGGCCTCACGGATCCTCAAGGAACCCCCACGGCCGCGCTCACGCTCCTCGGTGGCGCGAGCGGCCATCAAGGCCTTCTTCTCATCCTTCGAAAGTTTCCGCTTTTTCGCGGCGGGCTCCGCGATAGCCTTGCCTTTGCCTTTGCGATCACGGGCCATCTTCAAGAAATTCGAGAGCAAGGGTTAGCGAAAAGATGACGGGAACAATGAAGGACGTCGTGCTGCACGGAACAAACCTCGTCGACGAAAAGACACGAGATCGATGAAAGGCGACGAACGGCGACGACCGATGGCACGGGCGAGAAACCCTAGCAGGGAGAACTGCCGGCGGTGGAGGCTGGTGAAGGAGGTGGTGGCGGCGACTAGAGGAGAAGCGGCGGCGGCGCCCTGGAGGGGCGGCGGTGGCGGCGCGAGGGGAGGCAGCGGCGGCGATGCTGCGGGTGGAGCACGGCGGCGGCGGCGCGAGGGAAGGGCGGCGGCGCGCGGGAGAGGTGGCCGGCGGCGGTGGCGCGAGCAGGGGACGGCGGCGGCGGCACCTAGGGAGGCGGTGCTTGGGCGCGGCGGCGGAGGTGGCGGCGAGTGGGGCGAGCGGCGGCGGTGAGAGAGAAGAATCGGGGAGAGAGAAGGAACGGCGGCGGCGCGGGAGTTTAAATAGTGGGGCCCAAACCCTAGCCGTTTTACAAACACCGGATGGACCGATGCTAGAAGCAGTGAACATCGGTCAATTGCAACAGTAAGGATATTCAAGAATTGCTGTTGACACCGGATGAACCGATGATTAGGGTTTTGAACATCGGTCGAATAGCACAGTAAGGGTGTTTAACCGAGTGATATTGACACCGGATGATCCGACGTTAGAGGGAGGTAGACATCGGTTGAATGGATCACAGCTCCAGAAGAGTGAACATCGGATGGACCGATGTTTTCCAGGATGAACTCGTCGGATCATTTGAGGTTCTGGCAGAGTTGGGCTTTGAGGATTGAACACCTATTTGACCGATGAGGGATTGACAGGGGCATCGGATAATCCGATGGCAACAGAACGAAAACATCCCATATATGTCCTTCGACCGAACAATCAATTGAGGAGAAACACATGTCTTAGGACTTTTTGGGCAACCCCTTACCCCTCAAGAAGCTAATATGCCAATAGCTTGGCTAGACCTTAACACAAACGGAACACCAAAAAATGGAGGAAAAATATCCAAATAAAATGTAAGGCCCATGCTTTGTGAGGTAGAGTATGGAAACTTCTATCTCATTAAAGCATGTTCCTTTAGAATTTTGCTCTTTCCACATCATATGAGTTGAGATATTGCATTTCAAACAAGTCTCCTTCTCATGATGTGGGTTCCCCTTTGTGACAATCTACCGTATGCAATGTCAAACAAGATAATGCAAAATATTAGATGAATGCAAGTCTATATGACAGGAATCATGCAAGGCATAAAATAAATCTATCTTGCCAAGTTTAAACCTGCCAAAGGCTTACTCAGGGAAAACTATTTCTAGCTCGCCCCTA
Source organism: Tuctoria greenei (assembly GCA_036927565.1). Classification (NCBI taxonomy): domain Eukaryota; kingdom Viridiplantae; phylum Streptophyta; class Magnoliopsida; order Poales; family Poaceae; genus Tuctoria; species Tuctoria greenei. The sequence goes on along the minus strand of JAYESD010000011.1, from coordinate 10,809,983 downwards.
TCCTTTGGGAGTTAGGCAAGACCTATATGACATGCAACCTTACATGAACATGGCAATTTACATGACGTTAGATGCATCTAGCACATTTAACTCACTTCTAAGCCTAGAAAAAGTTTTCTCATCAAGTGGTTTGGTGAAGATATCCGCCAATTGTTCTTCGGACCTAACACCTTGCAAAGAGATTTCTCCCTTAGCCTCATGGTCCCGCAAGAAGTGATGGCGAATATCAATGTGCTTAGTGCGGGAGTGTTGAACGGGGTTTCTAGCTATCTTAACCGCACTTTCATTGTCACAAAGGAGAGGCACACAACCAAACTTAATTCCAAAGTCCAAGAGGGTTTGCTTCATATATAGGATTTGGGCACAACATGCACCGGCCGCTATATACTCCGCCTCCGCGGTGGACAAAGCCACGGAATTTTGCTTCTTGCTCGACCAAGAAACTAGGGAACGCCCAAGTAAGTGGCAACCCCCGGAGGTACTCTTGCGGTCTACACGGCATCCGGCAAAGTCCGAATCCGAGTAACCTAAGAGATGAAAACTAGCGTTCTTGGGGTACCACAAACCTACACTTGGGGTATGCTTGAGATACCGAAGTATCCTAAAGACCGCCTTCTTGTGCGATTCTTTAGGTGCCGCTTGAAAGCGAGCACACAAGCACACACTAAACATAATATCGGGCCTAGATGCGGTAAGATATAGCAATGAACCAATCATGGAACGGTAATGAGATTGATCAATAGATTTACCGTCCATGTCCGCGTCGAGATGACAATTTGTCGCCATTGGAGTGCTTCTTGAGCTACAATCTCCCATCTCAAATTTCTTCAAGAGGTCCTTAGTGTACTTCTCTTGATGGATGAAGGTCCCCTCTTGAAGTTGCTTGATTTGAAATCCTAGGAAGAAGTTGAGCTCTCCAATCATTGACATCTCGAATTCCCTAGACATCATTTTGCCAAACTCATGGCTAAGAGCTTTGTTAGTTGAGCCAAAAATAATATCATCGACATAAATTTGACAAAGAAATAAGTCTCCGTCGATGTCCTTGGTGAAGAGTGTAGTGTCCACCCTCCCAATCTTGAAACCTTGCATGACGAGGAAGTCCCTTAAGCGCTCGTACCATGCCCTTGGAGCTTGCTTGAGTCCATAGAGTGCTTTGTTTAGCCTATAGACATGGTTAGGGTTTCTTGGGTCCTCAAACCCGGGAGGTTGCTCAACAAACACAAGTTCATTAATATAGCCATTAAGAAATGCACTCTTAACATCCATTTGATAAAGCATGATATTATGATGAGAAGCAAAAGCAAGGAGTATGCGGATAGCTTCTAACCGTGCTACCGGGGCGAATGTCTCCCCAAAATCCAAACCTTCAACTTGAGCGAATCCCTTCGCCACAAGCCTAGCTTTGTTGCGGACCACCACGCCATTCTCATCTTGCTTGTTGCGGTAGACCCACTTCGTTCCAATCACATTCTTGTCCTTGGGTCGCTCCTCCAACACCCAAACTTCATTGCGGGTGAAGTTGTTGAGTTCCTCTTGCATAGCCATCACCCAATTGGAGTCTTGGAGAGCTTCCTCAATGCTTTTGGGTTCTACACACGACACAAAAGAGTAGTGCTCACAAAAAGATGCAACATGACGTGAACGAGTACTTACTCCCCGTGAAGGACTTCCAATGATTTGATCCATTGGATGTGCTTTGGAGATGCGCCCATGTCTCATCAACGGTTGTGAGTTACTTGGTGGTGGTGAAGCATCTTGCTCGTCTTGTGGTTGGACTTCATCTTGGACTTCATCTTCTTCTTGGTGTTGTGTGGCTTGTTGGTCTTGCATAGGCAATGGATCATCTTTGTCTTCTTCTTCATCCACTTGAGGCGCCATGGAGGTGTTGATGTTCGGACTTGAAGCTCCCCCTTGATCATGGCTCTCCTCAACTTCGGGCTTGATGTCTCCTATGGTCATGTTCTTCATAGCTTCTCGTAGAGGCTCATCATCTATATCATCATGACCAAAACTCTCCTCTTGGGAGCCATTAGTCTCATCAAACTCAACGTCACAACTTTCTTCAACTAACCCGGAGGTTTGGTTGAATACTCGATATGCCTTTGAGTTCGACGCATAACCAAGGAAAATACCAACATCGCACCTTCTTTCAAACTTACCAAGTCTTTTCTTGCGGTAGATGTAGCACTTGCATCCGAAGACCCGGAAGTAGGAGATGTTGGGCTTTCTCCCAATGAGGAGCTCGTAGGGAGTCTTTTGGAGAAGTCGATGAAGGTAGACTCTATTTGCGGCATGGCATGCCGTGTTGATCGCTTCCGCCCAAAACTTCTCCGACGTCCCATAATCATCAAGCATGGCTCTCGCGAGGGTGATTAGTGTCTTGTTCTTTCTCTCAACAACACCGTTTTGTTGAGGGGTGTATGTAGCCGAAAATTCGTGCTTGACTCCTTCACGGTCACACCACTTCCCAATATTGTAGTTCTTGAACTCGGTGCCGTTGTCACTCCGGACCTTGATGATGGGAAGTTGGAATTCCCGTTGAGCTCGTTTTGCAAAGGTCTTGAAGACTTCCGGGGTTTCACCCTTGTCACCTAAAAACAAAGTCCAAGCATAGCGAGAGTAATCATCAACAATAACGAGACAATAGAGATTACCGCCAAGGCTTTGGTAGGTGGACGGTCCGAAGAGGTCCATGTGAAGTAGTTCGAGCGGCTTGGAGGTAGACACCATTGTCTTCATCGGATGGTGCGAAGCCACTTGCTTCCCGGCTTGACATGCGCTACATAGCTTGTTCTTTTCAAACGTCACGTCCTTTACGCCGGTCACCATCCCTAGCTTGAAGGACTTCTTGAGCTTGCTCATTCCTATGTGAGCAATCCTCCGATGCCATAGCCACCCCAAACTCGTCTTGGTGAAAAGACAAGTGGTTAGGCTTGCGCTCTTGTTGGAGAAGTCCACCAAATATAGATGACCATGCCTAAAGCCCTTGAATATTAGCTCTTTGCTAGCTACACTAGACACCACAACACCATCTTTGTCAAATGTGCACGTTAGTCCAAGATCACAAAGTTGAGCAATAGAGAGCAAATTAAAGCTAAGAGACTTAACGTAAAGCACATTCGAAATGGACAAGTCATTAGAAATTGCAATTTTACCTAAACCAATTACCTTCCCCTTTGAGTTATCACCAAAGGTGACTTGTTCATGATTGCCGGGGTCTTCTATGGAGGTGAACATACCATCATTGCCGGTCATGTGTTGAGTGCACCCACTATCGAGTACCCAATGTTTTCCTCCGGCTTTGTAGTTCACCTACACACATGAAGTTAGTTTTTGAGTTTAGGAACCCAAGCCAACTTAGGTCCTTGTATGTGTGATACAAGTGATTTTGGGACCCAAAGTTGCTTGGGGAGCTTCCCCTTCATGCCCTTGATGTTTTTGCCAATGAACTTCGCCTTCACCTTTCCACCTACTTTGCTCAATAGATAGTGACAATCATTGAAAGTAGATGAATAGTTAGGAGGTAATTTTGGAGAAGGACGAGTGGGAAGAGGGCACTCTCTAGTGTGATGTCCGGTGACCTCACAATGTTGGCAATAGGATCCCACTTCCTTGATGAAGCTTGTCCTAAGCTCCGGTGAGGGCACCTTCCATTTGTTGGGCGTAGGGAAGGTCCCAAGTCCCCTCTTGTTGAAGCCTTTAGCTTGTTGGAAGAGGATCTCCTTGTGCTTGTCCTCTCCCTTGGAAAGTCTAGCCACACTAGTGCGGAGACTTTCGATCTCGTCCATTAGCTCCTTCTCCCTATTAGCTTTCAAAGGCAAAGACTCATGCAAATTGTTAGTGGCATGTGAACTAGCGGGTGTTTTGCCATCAAGAGTTTCTTTCTTCAGGTTATTCAATTTTAGTTCCATTGCTTCATAGGAAAGACTAAGTGTCTCATGCTTTTGAACTAACTCGTTATGCTTAGCCAATAGTGCCAAGTTAGCTAAGTCAAGCTCATGGAATTCAAGCTTGATTTGAGCTTTCTCCTCCTCGATTTGCTTGACATGTGACTTGAGCGTTTCATGCTCATTAAGTATGGTGACATACTTGTCTTGCAAATCGAGGTTGGCACCCTCTAGCTTAGCGCGAGTTAGCTCAAGTGCCTTAACCTTAGCCTTTTCCCTTTTGATAATGGCATGATATTCATTAATCATAGATGCTAGTTCATCGGGAGAAAGTTCATCATCACTTGAGTCATCACATACCTTTGTGTTACCTTTCGCCATGAGGCACATAGGCGGTGGAGGAAGGGGTGAGTCATCCTTGTTGACGATAGCGAGGCTTGCCAAGTTTTCTTCCTCATCTTCACTATCATCACTTGTTTCTTCATCGGTGACCCACTCATTTGCTTCGCACATAAAGACCTTTTGAGGTCCTCTTCTCTTCTTTGGAAAGAGCTTGGTCTTCTTGCCTTTGTCAAGTTTCTTCTTTCCAAAGGTGCGCTTGGGCTTTGCATCTTCATCATCATCACTCTCTTCTAGCTTGCGATGCTTTCCCTTGTCCTTCCTCTTGTCCGGTCTTGGACAATCATATGATATGTGGCCTTGATTGCCACAATTGTAGCACGTCTTGTTTTCATCTTTCCTTGGCAAGAAGGCTTTCTTCTTGGGATCAAACGAGTATCCCTTCTTGGCAATCTTTGAGTTGAGACGTGAAAACTTCCTCATCATTAATGCAAGCTCATCATCATCATCATCTTCACTTGTAGCTTGTTCTTCCTCACTTGAGCTAGGCTCAACCACTTTCTTCTTCTTGGTATGTGTCTTCTTGGTTGAGGCCTTGAGAGCAATGGTCTTTAATGATGATGACTCCTCCATCATTCCAAGCACACTCATCTCATGAGCATGTATCTCTCCAATGAGCTCCGAAACCTCAATGTTGTCAAGTGACTCCTTTTGGAGCATTGAGTTGATGATGTTGTACTTGGGCTTGGGAAGTAGCATGAGGATCTTGCGGTTGATGAGTCCCTTGCCAAGAGAAGCAATGTCAAGAGCATTAATTTCCTCAATGAGTACATTTAAGCGAGAAAACATTTGATTAACATTCTCATGAGGAAGCATTTTAAAATCATCATACTTGGATTTAAGCAAGTGATATTTGAGCTCTTTGACACGAGAGGAACCCTCATGGATCTCAATCAAGCAGGCCCAAATTTCACAAGCTTTCTCCTTACTAGCAATTCTAGCAAATACATCTTGACTAATGCACTCATAAATAGCATTCCTAGCCTTAGCATCCCATTTTAGTTGATCACCAATATATTCATGGTTGCCAAACCCCGCATGGGTCGCTTCCCACACTTCGAGAGAAATTGCCTCAAGGTAAGCGCGCATGCGTGCTTTCCAATAAGCAAAATTCTTGCCCTCGAAGGTAGGAACCGAACCCCCATTCTTGGCCATTTTTGCTCTCTAGCGGTGAAGCTAGAATGATCCAATGAGCAACCTTGCTCTGATACCAATTGTAGGGATCGAATGCCCAAGAGGGGGGGGGGTGAATTGGGCTACTTCAAATTTTAAGTCAATTTAAAGCTTAAGTGAAATCTAATTCTCTAAGCAAGCCAACAGTGCAATTAAGAGAATTAAGTGCGGAATTGAGAATTGCGTAATCGTAAAGGGAGTAGGGAGGAGGAATGCAAACGCTCGAAGACACGGGGACACGTCGATTTTTCCCGTGGTTCGGTGAGATCACTAGGATCCACCTACGTCCACGTTGTGGCACCCACTTAAGGGTATCGCCACTCCCAAGTCACCGAGACGAGGGAATCCACTAACTTCCTCCGTTCGCCATCCTTGGCAAGGTGGAGCTCAAGCCTTGTACAACTTCGATCCTCCGGGCTTCCACAATGGTCTCGGCAAGCTCCGGAGCGATCTCTTCACTCTCCTCTTGATACAAGGTGAGTGCAATCACCAAGAATGCACTTTCTCACGGCTCTCCCTACTCTAGAGTCTCCACTCACCCAGAGAGGACGCACACAAGCTTAACTCTAAGAGGAACTAGCCTATATCTTGAGGTGTGAAAGGATTACAAGAGTGTGAAAATGAGTATTCTAAGTCTTGGACACTTGGGGAATGTGTAGTGGTGCTCTTGTTGTTCAGCCTCTTCGAAATGACTGGTGGGAGGGGGTTAAATACTCAGCCCAACCGAATTAGCCGTTGGAAAAGTGGGCTGATTACTTTTTCTGTGTACATCGGATGATCCGATGACCCCCTTTTATGAGCATCGGTCTAATCTGATTGGCTGACGTCATTCTGTCAGAAATGACCGTTATTAGACCGATGATTCACTTCCTTCATCATCGGAGGATCCGATGAATAGATCTTCAGTCTGGTTGAGTTGATAATTTGCTTCTGTTGTAATCGACCGATGTGCATCTGCCTTCAACATCGGATGATCCGGTGTTCAGTCCTTCAGAACACTTCAGAAAATTTGCTTACTGTTGTATTCATCCGATGTTCACTTGATACACATCGGATGATCCGGTGTGTACTTCATTCTGAGGTCTTCTTCTTCTGTTGAGTCCAAATCGACCGATGCAGTCATTCTTCAGATCACCGGATGATCCGGTGTGTACAATTTGTTTCCTTCGAGTTGAGTTGGACTGATCTTTTGGATTTTGGACTTGTGACCTCTTGAACACTTGTTTGTATGGCTCTTCTGATGGATATGAAGCTTCTTGTGTTGCCAATTTTGATAAGGTTGCGTCGTTGTACGAGTTCTTCATTTGTTTCCGATTAACCCCTTAGGTTAGTTCGTTGAGGGGTCTCCTTTTGCATCCAATGAGCAGTAGATGATATTTATGATTGATTGATAGACGTTTGATTCATTGTACATGAAACCTCGCATCCACAAACTCATTAGTAGTAAATAACGGTTGTCATTAATCACCGAAACCGTACCTCGTGGGGGCCTAGATGCTTTCACCTTTCTACCCTTTCCACTCGATGATTGTTATACCTCTACCCCGCCTTCCTTTGGGATCAAATAAATGACACCCTTGGGAATACTCTTAAGGGGAAATGCTACAATGATATCTCTGTGCGCTTGCAGAATTCACTCTCAACCTTAACTAACCTCTAGGATCCTCTTACCTCCCTTAGACTTGAAAGCTTTTGTGTGTGTCACACTACCTCCACTATTATTTTATCCATCCTTACTAGATTCTTACCTAGACCTTTCTACCCTTTCCACTCGATGATTGTTATACCTCTACCCCGCCTTCCTTTGGGATCAAATAAATGACACCCTTGGGAATACTCTTAGGGGGAAATGCTACAATGATATCTCTGTGCGCTTGCGGAATTCACTCTGTGATCCAATAGAACCATTAACAAGCATTTCTGACACATCTGTTAGAGATGTTTAGTTAATGGTGCATAAGAAATACCAACAAGCATTTCTGGCACCATTGCCGGGGATGATTTGTTAGTATATCTTAGGAGCCGTCAACAAGCATTTCTGGCGCCGTTGCAGGGGAAGGCAAATAGATATATAACATAACTAAGTGAATAGGATAGAACCATAAGTAGGACTATAGTAGGATAACCATTATTTGTTTTCGCATTTTAAATGTGAAAACAGGGTAGTGTATGTTTGGTTTTCGCCTGCCGGAAAACTTTGTTGAAGATCCCGAATCTCTTTTGAAGACCGACCCCGTGTCGTTACTCCTCAGAAGATTCGAGCGGCAAGGCAAGCCAACATTTCTGCACCAACAATCCAAATGCCAATGGCTTAGAAGACCCTTCGTGAGTTCTCAGCTCCCTCTGCTAACAATGTGCCTATTGGGCCCACTGTTAACACGGGAGATGTGAACTTCGAGATCAAAACTGGCCTTATCACTATGGTTCAAGCCAACCCATTCTGTGGGAAGGCTAACGAGGATGCAAGTGCTCAACTGCAATAATTCCTCGAGATTTGCAGCACTTTTAAGATCAAGGACGTGTCTCCGAATGTGGTCCATCTGAGATTGTTCCCGTTCTCTCTCCTTGAGAGAGCAAAACAGTGGTTCTACGCGAACCAAAGTGCTATACACACTTTGGAGAAGTGTTCTACAGCATTCCTCGCCAAATTCTTCTCGTTGGGCAAAACCAATGCCCTACGTGGAAGGATTTCCAGCTTTCAGCAAGAGCCCAAGGAATCTATTCCCGAGGCATGGGAAAGGCTTCAGGAGTACATCCTAGTCTGTCCCCATCATGGGATGGATGACTGGCTCCTTATTCAAAATTTCTATAACGGGTTGATCCCATCAGCTCGTGACCATTTGGATGCTGCTGCCGGAGGAGCCTTCTTCTCATTGACGGTGCCAAAAGCTAAAGATCTTATTGAGAAGATGGTGTCCAACATGGGATGGAACGATGAGTGTCTCCATACCCGACAGTGAGGCATGCACACCTTGAAGGAGGTGGACATGATCGCTGCAAAATTGGACCTCCTAATGAAGAAAATTGATGGACAAGCCAGTGGTGAAGTGTCTGGCAATGCCTATGCCCTAGACTCTCATATCACGTATGAAGTCTGTGGCAACATGGGTCATATGGGCAATGATTGCCCGGAAACTCGTGAGGATGCCCTATACCTCACCAACAATAGAAATTTCAACAACAACAATGGCTTTCGTCTAGGAGGTCAAGGGTGGGGTCAACAATTCTCATTCTTTCAAGGAGGGTACAACAACAATGGCAACCTTGGAAATCAGCCCAACTTGAGAGAACTTGCCATTAGTCAACTCAAGATCAACAAGGCCCTATCCAAGAAGCTGTCACCTAATGACAAGACCCTAGAGAATATCAATGCAAAGATTGAAGGACTATCCTCAGCATTCAAAAATCAACTGAGCTTCAACAAGATGTTGGAGACTCAGCTGGCACAACTTGCTGCAGTTGTCCCTCCATTGGAAAACAACAAAATTATGGGGCAGCCAGAAGCCACGGTAGAGAACGTCAGTGTAGTGGTTACAAGAGGAGGAAAGACCACTCGTGACCCACCATATCCCACACAAGAAAAGGGGACAACTGAGCCTGAGAAGGAGGATGTCCCAAGTGAATTAATTGGTGAGAGAATGGCCAAACACTTTGAAGACACCAACTTATTGCCATTCCCTCACAGACAAAGGAAGCCAACAGTGGATGAGCAATTCAACCGTTTTGTTGAGATCATCCAAAAGATCCACATCAATGTGCACTTTATTGATGTGATGCAAGTACCCACTTATGCTCGCTATCTCAAGGACATATTGAACAACAAACGGCCATTGCCCACCACTGAGGTCGTCAAGCTTATGGAAGACTACAGTGCAACCATCCTCAATAGGCTTCCTGAAAAGAAGAAGGACCCCGGATGTCCTACCATTTCATGCTCAATAGAGGCTCACCACTTTGACAAGGCACTTTGTGATGTAGGAGCAAGTGTTAGTGTGATGCCCAAGGTTGTGTTCGACCAGCTGAACTTCACAGAACTGATGCCAACACCAATGCAGCTACAACTGGCTGACTCTTCAGTCCATTATCCAGCAGGTATTGCTGAAGACGTCCCGGTGAAGATCTGGAACTGCTTCATACCCGTGGATTTTGTGGTGCTAGACATGGACATCGAGAAAGATACACCACTCATTCTTGGGCGTCCATTCCTAAGCACTGCAAAAGCTCGCATAGATGTGGGAGCTGGAGAAATCCACTTCCATATCAATGGCAAGGAGGAAAGGTTTAACTTTCGGCCAAAATCAGAACAATGCTTCATGATTCGCATCAAGTATGGGCCGAATGATAAACACATTAGAGAGGTCGAAGTCACACCTCCAAAGGTGGACTCACTCATTGCATTCATGAGAAGACTAATCTACGAGGAGAATCCGTCATTTCGACCATGCCGATATCCAAAGGCGACAAAATCATCTGGACCTTCTCGAAGGCCCAAGTCCAAGCCGCCTAAGGAGGAATGGCGGAAGAAGCAAGACAAGCCGTCTGAGCCCATCCCTCTGGGCCTGGATGTGAAATGAAGACGGGGGACTGTCCATCTCATCAGACGGTGGTGATACCTACGCCAATAGGTTAAATTGGTAGTTATCCCACTTTATTTTTCTTTCTTTCTTTTTCCACCCCATTTGGATTTTTCCCATTGTATATTTGATTTTTCCTAGCAAGTTGAGAATCTTATATTCTCAACTATCATTTTTCTTTCTTTCTTTTCAAAAGAAAATTTTTGTTGGATTTGAAAAAGGGTTTTTATTTGTAAAACAATTTTTCTGAGCTGCACATATGGCATTTCACCAACGTGCTAACGTTATAGCCATTGGGGAGCCATTTGCCAAAAGGGGAACCAGGGGGGCACCTGTCAGGTCGATCGAACCCCCTGGTCGGCCGAACAGGGAGTGGAGCCAAATTGGCTCTCCTTCCTCCAACGGCTACATTTTGAACCCAAAGTGACTGTTGGAGGGTGCATCTGATAAATTGTGGCCGTGAGGAGCACCTCTCTTTACACACCACATCATTTTACACCTCTCCAGGTCACTCTCTAGCTCACCTTGTTTTTCTTGCTCTTCATTGCAACACTCTTGCTCAAATCCAGCCCCAAAAAGATTTTCTTTTGTTTGCATTTGCATTTTACACTCAAGCTTTCAAGAGGAGAAAATTCGTTGAGAGTTTTGTTTTCCAAACATCGCTTCTTTTCGGATTTTTCTCGCCTTGTTTTGTTCTTGCTTGTTGAACTCAAAAATACATGAAGAGGTTGTTCGGAAAGAGGAAGGGGACAGCAAGCTCAAGCCATGGTGAAGTTTATAGTGCATGCCTCTCTTCCATGGGTACAAGCCCAAGGAGGAGAAGTGTGTGTGAGGACACTCCCATGGAAGAGAGAAGCAACCCGCACCAACTTCTTCATGACAACGACCTCGACATACGAAGCGAAGTTGAAGATCACGCACGTAGGCTTCTCCAAGATCGTGAGTTCCGCCACACCAAACCTTACGATCCACATTTGATCTCCAAAAAAGGTATGGACTCCAAATTTCTTTCCATTTGGCATGCGATTGGATTTGATGACTTTGCTCACATAGAGGAGAAAGGTTCACGCCTTCTCACTATCCAATTCCTTTGCACGCTAAGAATAGGATTTGATGGTATTACTTTAGATTGTTTCAAAAATAATACAACATCTTATGGAAGGAATTAGGTAGCATCCTAGGCTTCTATAAATGGTGTTTGCTAGATTTAGACAATTTGCCTAAGTTTAACAAACAAAGTTTTTGGCATGAGCTAACTAGTGAGGTCACATGTAGGGCTCCTAGGAATAGCCACATCCAAAACCCTACCTTACGCTTCATGCATATGGGTGGCTATGACTATGTTCCCTAGGGGAGATGTTAGGGTTGTGGGAGATGATGAATTGAAAGTATTGTTTGCCATGACTAAAAAGATAAAAGTTGCTCCAGTCAAAGCCATGATGACACAATGGTTAGATTACATTTCAAAATCAGGACCAATTGAATGCACTTCATTGATTACACATATTGCTGATAGGGTAGGAGCACTAAAATACTCTTCATTTGAATACATTGAAACTGAAAGAGAATTAATTGATGAAGATTATTTAGTGCAAGGACATACCCTTAAGCATGATCAAGATGGGTCCTTGATATTTTTCTATCCCAGCTTTGTCAATGAAATTCGGTTACCTAACCCGGATTATCATTTGTACAAATGCCAGAGGATAACCAGTAATCTTCTTCCCCTTGAGGAAGCAAGAAGAAGTAATGTCTCTGGCAGGGTAACAAGGAATCGTGCGAGGGCTGCAGCCACAGGCATGCCACCGATAATCTCTCCGGTCCATGAATACCAGGAGGAAGAGAACCCAACGGGTTGTGAGCCCGGATGGACTCAACCTCCGACGTATGAGATTGGGGGATCATCTTGGCAAGAATGGCAAAGGGATCCACCCTTATCCACTTCAAGCTCTAGCAGCTTGCCCCAACGTCCATGAGAGGACGTCGTTCCTCTTCGGCTAGAAGTCGTCATGACTATAGCCAAGGAATGACAGACCTCACTAGACGTATGGGAGAACTTGAAGTGAGAACGGATGACATCTACAGCACCCTCCAGGAGCATATTCAAGGTACCCAGGATTGGCAATAACACATGAATGCTCAATACACCAACTTCAACACGGCTGTGACACCCGGTTCCGAATATGAACCAAGCGTAACGCATATGTGTGCCCAGGATGTTCAACACACATACACGAATGATTCACAAATGATAAACAGAATTTAACCACGTCTTAACTAATAAATAAGTACTTTATTACAATAATCCAATAGTTCACGAATAATATAACTCTAAATAATTGCAGCGGAAAATAAACTAAGCAATACGACTCCAATCCACAGGCAATTGACGGCGGTACGCAACCTAGTACTCCACGTGATCCTCAGGGTACTCCCAATTGTCTCCAGTAGCTGTTGGGGGGGGGGGATTGCAAGGGTGAGTACATGTCGTACTCAGCAAGTGTGGAAAGTATGACATGTGGCTAATTCAAATGACGACAATAATAATGGCTAAGTGCTGAAAAGTACAGTAAAACATTTGAAAAGCAATTTACTATGTCTATGTGAAATAAATCCCATCATATTAGCAAAATATAAACAATATCCAATTATTACTAACATTACCATTATCCATGTCCAATTACCATAACTCAATTTCATAACCATGACCATAATCCATAAACCAACCATAACCATTACCAAACCATAACCATCCATAACCATCCCAAATCCCAATTTCCAACTCTAATCATGTAGGTCATCCAGGCGCTCATAACCGGGAGCACGGCTATCATGATAGTTTTTAACACTCTGCAGAGGTTGTACCACTTTACCCACATGTTTGTGATTTTATCACCTTTCGATGACTAAGAAACCTCCATTGTGCCATCTCACACTTCCGTAGGTGTGTGGCCAAGAGATCACAAAATAGCCTTTCAAAAGGGACTACTAGTATGTACGGGCCCACTAAGGTTTCACCAGCAGGCTTGAATCTCTATTCTCCCACCCACGGGTCCCCTCGTGTGCCATGCGGATCCCAGGGCAGTCCTCCTCGACTCCCATTCCCCGCGCCATCCAATGGTCCATACAATACTAGCAGCGCTCCTAATTATTCAGCTACGCCGCACCCATACTTGGCCTTGTGGTGGCACTGTTGACCTGGCATATTCTCGCATGAACCGGTCCTTAGATCTAAGGCAAGCAAACCACCATAACGACCAACCCATCCACATAACCATGCTTGCTTAGATCACCCATCGTATTGACCAGTTCACATTAACCAGAATATCATTGATGCATAATTAAATGTGTAGTGTTGTTTACCATCCCAATTAATTAAGCGAAGCGATAAGGTAAAAACCCTTCCCAACTCTCTACCATAATTCCAGGTGACAAGGGTGGTCAAACAAAACTAGTAAACTTCCTACCATAGGGTTCCCATCAATTTGACACAAGCATGCAAATTCGCAAACAAAACATTTAATTTAAAATAGGATCAATATGCTTCAAGGACACTTGCCTTGCTCCGGCGGATGGGGTTGCTCAAGCGCTTCGAAGTCTTGGTTTTGGAAATCCTCGTATGCAACCTCTTGAGCACGTTCCTCTACGCGTGATCATACATACAAGAAAACATATACAATTCAACATAATGCACACAAAATAATCAACATGCAATGACATGTATGCATGCACAATTTAATAATTAATTTACTACGGTCATTTATTAATTAGATGCGACTAGTTCATACGTGTTCATAAGGGTTTACGGGGATTTTAGGGTGGATTAATGCTGCTGAAAATAAAATTATGGTGCAACTAAATTTAATTTACGCCTACTAGATTCAATACGGTCGCAAAAATTCGCATCAGGAACGAACCCTACCGTAGATCTGACGGCGTGACGGTCGCGAAATAAATGCGACGCGTAGACGAAATAGATGGTGCAGCAGTCCTTCGGCGGTACGACGGCGGTGGCGCGATGTCGGCGACGATCTCCGGCGAACGTCGGTGCCCTCCTCTTTTTCTCCCTCTTCTTCCCCTTCTTTTTCTTCCCTGGTGCCCTTTTCCCTCTGTACCGGCGGCTGGGTTTCTCCAGGCGGCGGCTGCTCTGGACTTCGTGGAAAAACCTACGGGACCGTGCGTTTATATAGGCGGGGGCGGGAGCGATCGGGAGTCCCGGTCGGTTCCGTGAGTTCCGGCGCGGGAATAGGGAGAGGAGGCGGGATCGCGTACGGCGTAAGCCGCGTCGGTGGCGTGGGACCGGGAGCGCGGGGGCGGGTGCGACACGGCGGCGGGGCGCGTGACCGCACGCGCGCGCGGGCGCGCGTCGCCCCGGGGCGGGAGCGTCGGTCGGGGCGGGCCGCGCGAGCGCGTGGGGGTGGGCGTGTGCGGCCAGGAGTCGGCGGGGCCCAGGCGCAGGCGACCCGGCGCGCGGAGCGTCGCGCGCGGCCGGTCCGTGCGGGAGCGGGAGGCGGGGCCCGGCGCGCCTCGGGTGCCTCGCGCGTCAGGCGGCGCGGTCAGGGCGGGCAGGCGGGCGCAGCGCAGCGCGCTGCGCTGCAGCGGCAGGCGCGAGGGGGGCGGGGCCTCGGGGCGGGCGCGCTCGGCGCCTGTCGGCCGATTCGGCGTGGGGGCGGGGCCCGGCTGCGGGCGTGGCCGGCTGCGGCTCGGCCGCTGGCCGGCGGGGGTTTTTCCCCTTTTTTTTTCTTTTTTTTTACATATTACTTTTTTTTTTTACCGGTAGGAACGTGTCCTGGTTTATCTCAATCGAAGCCTCCCGTAAAAACATGAATCGGTGGCTGGCTTGGGTTGACTTTTCCTTTTTTTTTTCCTATTCCGTTTTCTTTTTCTTGTTTTATTTCCTTTGAGTGCGGCAAGAGTTGTACGTGAGGCCAGAAGTCTTTTGTTGGTTCAGGACTTTGTGCAGTCACAGCTTGGCAGGGTTGGCTTCCTTTTCTATTTTTTTTCTTTTCACATTATTTGTTTATTATTTATTTATTTGTCTTAATTAATTGTTATTTATTATTATTCTAATATATACTATTAATATTAATATTTTTTTATATATATTGTTATATATATTATTTATATTTATATATATATATATATTTATTATTATTTTTATACTTATTCCTTATTACAAGTTTTAGGCTATAACTATTATTTTCTTTTTCTTCTTTTGCTACACATATTTGTATATGTATGTTCCATAATTTTTCTCTTATTCTATTAGTGTTTAATGCATGATCATGTATGCAATGCATGATGCGAAAATTTAGGGTGTTACAAACCTACCCCCTTAAAGTGAATCTCGCCCTCGAGATTCGATAGCGTGGAGAAAAGATGAGGGAATTCTGCCTTCAGGTCTTCTTCACGTTCCCATGTAGCTTCGGCTTCCGTATGGTGTTTCCATTGCACTTTGCACCAACGGATCCTCTTATTTCTCGTGACCCTTTCCTTCATATCCAAAATTTTGATAGGTTGCTCGACATAGGACAAATCCTCCTGAAGTTCTAACTCGACCATCGGCACTTGTTCTTCCGGTACCCTGAGACACTTCTTGAGTTGAGAGACGTGAAACACGTCGTGTACATCGGAGAGATACGTCGGCAGCTCAAGTCGATAAGCTACCTCTCTTCGCTTGTCCAGAATCTTAAATGGTCCGATGTAACGTGGTGCCAGTTTTCCTTTGACGTTAAACCGTCGCTGACCTCTGATAGGTGACACTTTGAGGTATACAAAATCTCCAACTTCAAAAGTCAAACTCTTTCGCCTATTATCAGCATAACCTTTCTGTCGAGACTGGGCAGCCTTTAAGTTTTCCCGTATTATCTGGACTTGCCTTTCAGCTTCTTGTAACACGTCGGGACCAAACACTTGATTCTCTCCGGTTTCATTCCAAAACAAGGGAGTCCTACATTTCCTTCCGTATAGTGCTTCATAGGGTGACATTTTTAAACTTGCTTGGTAACTATTGTTGTACGAGAATTCAGCATACGGCAAACTTTTATCCCAACTTTTCCTATGCTTTAAAGCACATGCTCTCAACATGTCTTCCAAAATTTGGTTGGTCCTCTCGGTTTGTCCATCTGTTTGAGGGTGATACGCCGAACTAAAGTTCAGCCTTGTTCCCATTGCTTCATGCAATTTTTGCCAAAATCTGGAGGTGAATTGAGAACCTCTATCCGAGACTATCTTCTTTGGAACTCCATGTCGGCACACAATATGCTCCATATACAATTCTGCTAGCTTTGTGGTGGTATATGTGGTCTTGACAGGAATGAAATGAGCTGATTTTGTCAATCGATCCACAATAACCCATATTGAATCATAGCCAGACTGAGTTCGCGGTAATCCAACTATAAAGTCCATACCAATCTCTTCCCACTTCCACTCCGGGATCTTCAATGGTTGTAACAATCCGGCTGGCCTTTGATGTTCAGCTTTAACTCGTTGGCACACATCACAAAGTGCAACATATTCGGCTATGTCCTTTTTCATGCTATGCCACCAATAGCATGTCTTTAAGTCCTTGTACATCTTTGTACGACCGGGGTGAATTGACTAAGGCGAGTCATGTGTCTCCTTTAATATTGTCTCCCGAATATGCCTGACATTAGGTACCACAATCCTCTTTCCAAGCCATAAGGTACCCTGTTCGTCCTCATCAAATCTGAATTCTTTCCCTTCTTGGGTCCTTTCCTTGATTTTCTGTATTTCCTTGTCCTTTGTCTGTCCTTCCCGTATTTCCTGCTCTAATGTTGGGTTGACTTCCATCGTCCCCATCTCATTTATGAATCCGAGGTTCAACCGTTCAAACTCCTTGCATAACTCGGATGGCAGTTCTTGAACTGTAAGTTGATGACTTACTCCCTTTCGGCTCAAAGCATCGGCCACTACGTTGGCCTTCCCTGGGTGATAGTTGATTCCCACGTCATAATCCTTGATGAGCTCCAACCATCGGCGTTGCCTCAGGTTCAGATCCGTTTGCGTAAATATGTACTTGAGACTATTGTGGTCCGTATAAATCTCACATCGGTGACCAAAAACATAGTGTCTCCATATCTTCAAGGCGTGTACCACGGCTGCCAGTTCAAGGTCGTGCGTAGGATAATTCAACTCATGTTTCTTTAGTTGCCTCGATGCATAAGCTACCACTTGGCCTTCTTGCATGAGCACACATCCTAATCCTTGTCTTGATGCATCACAATATATGTCAAAACTCTTGCTCACGTCCGGTAATACTAACACTGGCGCGGTTGTCAATCTTTTCTTTAACTCTTCAAAGCTATCCTGACAAGCTTGAGTCCATCGGAATGCCTTTCCCTTCATGAGTAATTCGGTCATAGGCTTGGCTATCTTGGAAAAATCCTTTATGAATCGACGGTAATATCCAGGCATTCCAAGGAAACTTCGAATCTCCTTGACATTCTGTGGCGGTTCCCACTTAAGCACATCTCTCACCTTCCCTGGATCAACTAATACTCCTCCTCCAGAGATAATATGGCCTAGGAAGGAAACTTCTCGTAACCAAAATTGACATTTACTGAACTTGGCATACAATTGATGCTCCCTCAATTTCTGCAACGTAAGCCTCAAGTGTTCCTCATGTTCCTTCTCGTCCTTCGAGTAGATCATAATATCATCGATGAACACTACAACGAACTTATCCAGATATTCCATGAAGACCTTATTCATAAGATACATAAAGTACGCAGGCGCATTTGTCAATCCAAATGACATGACGGTGTACTCATAAGATCCATATCGTGTCCGAAATGCTGTCTTGGGTATATCCGATGGTCTAATCTTCATTTGGAAGTATCCTGACCGCAAGTCGATCTTGGAGAAGATACAGGCACCCTTCATTTGGTCGAACAAATCCTCTATACGGGGCAGTGAGTACTTGTTCTTAATTGTCACTTCATTGAGAGACCTATAGTCCACACACATCCTCTGGGTTCCATCCTTCTTATCTACGAAGAGCACTGGGGCTCCCCATGGGGATGAACTTGGGCGTATAAAACCCTTCTCTAGCTGCTCTTGAATTTTCTTCTTGAGCTCTGCTAATTCCTTAGGAGGCATCCTATACGGCCTCTTAGCTATAGGTGCAGTTCCGGGTATCAACTCAATGGCGAATTCTATGTCATGATCAGGTGGCATACCTGGCAACTCATCTGGAAACGCGTCTGGGTACTCGCGAACGATCGGAATGCTTTCCAATGTCACTTCTTCCACGTGATTCAGCATCGCTTTCCCTCTTGCAGGTTGGGCTGCTTCAACTTCAATGCGTGTACCATGTTCACTTGTCAACTGCACAATCCTCTCGGCGCATTGAATGACTCCATTATACTTGCTCAGCCAGTCCATTCCAAGTATTATGTCTATTCCTTGGGAGTCCAAGACTATGAGGTTTGCGAGAAAGTCTACCCCCCTTATTTTAATGCTTACTTTTGGACATACTATATTTGTCCTCATCTCTCCTCCAGGAGACTTAACCAATCATCTGCATCCATAGGGTCAGCAGCTTGAGCAAAGGTTGGCGGCCTAGTCCTCATAAACTCTCCCAATCGGTTATGAGGAGGCGGGGGTGGCGGTGGAGGCATGTGGGGCTGATTGTTGTTGTTGCCAGCCTGCAGCTATCCCATAGTTTGTATCATGGTCTGCATGAGCTGGTTTTGCATGGCCAATAGCTGCTCGATATTGATGGCTCCATGAGAAGGTCCTTGTCCGTTGTTGTTCTGAGGTACTCCATAGTTCTCCTCCTCACCATTGACATCCCTCTGATGGCGAGTCCTCACCATCTAAAGGAAAGCAGTAGGTAAGAATTAGAAAACGTCCCCCAACTATATGCATCAAGGGATATGAGACACTAAACAACTAACCATACTAGCCTATATGGACATGGCAATGCTAAAGCATCCCAAAATCCTCTATTAAGCACACAAGCAACCAATATATATATAGCAAACAGCACTCCAAGCAAAAACACATCGATTCCTGAGTGCTCCTATGTGCTCTAAAGTGTCCATTCTATCTAGGCTGCGTCCTACGATCAACGCGGCTCTGATACCAATTTGTGACACCCGGTTCCGAATATGAACCAAGCGTAACGCATATGTGTGCCCAGGATGTTCAACACACATACACGAATGATTCACAAATGATAAACAGAATTTAACCACGTCTTAACTAATAAATAAGTACTTTATTACAATAATCCAATAGTTCACGAATAATATAACTCTAAATAATTGCAGCGGAAAATAAACTAAGCAATACGACTCCAATCCACAGGCAATTGACGGCGGTACGCAACCTAGTACTCCACGTGATCCTCAGGGTACTCCCAATTGTCTCCAGTAGCTGTTGGGGGGGGGGGGGGGGATTGCAAGGGTGAGTACATGTCGTACTCAGCAAGTGTGGAAAGTATGACATGTGGCTAATTCAAATGACGACAATAATAATGGCTAAGTGCTGAAAAGTACAGTAAAACATTTGAAAAGCAATTTACTATGTCTATGTGAAATAAATCCCATCATATTAGCAAAATATAAACAATATCCAATTATTACTAACATTACCATTATCCATGTCCAATTACCATAACTCAATTTCATAACCATGACCATAATCCATAAACCAACCATAACCATTACCAAACCATAACCATCCATAACCATCCCAAATCCCAATTTCCAACTCTAATCATGT
This sequence comes from Tuctoria greenei, assembly GCA_036927565.1. NCBI lineage: Eukaryota > Viridiplantae > Streptophyta > Magnoliopsida > Poales > Poaceae > Tuctoria > Tuctoria greenei. The sequence continues at coordinate 10,790,197 of JAYESD010000011.1, read as the reverse complement.
AGGTCATCCAGGCGCTCATAACCGGGAGCACGGCTATCATGATAGTTTTTAACACTCTGCAGAGGTTGTACCACTTTACCCACATGTTTGTGATTTTATCACCTTTCGATGACTAAGAAACCTCCATTGTGCCATCTCACACTTCCGTAGGTGTGTGGCCAAGAGATCACAAAATAGCCTTTCAAAAGGGACTACTAGTATGTACGGGCCCACTAAGGTTTCACCAGCAGGCTTGAATCTCTATTCTCCCACCCACGGGTCCCCTCGTGTGCCATGCGGATCCCAGGGCAGTCCTCCTCGACTCCCATTCCCCGCGCCATCCAATGGTCCATACAATACTAGCAGCGCTCCTAATTATTCAGCTACGCCGCACCCATACTTGGCCTTGTGGTGGCACTGTTGACCTGGCATATTCTCGCATGAACCGGTCCTTAGATCTAAGGCAAGCAAACCACCATAACGACCAACCCATCCACATAACCATGCTTGCTTAGATCACCCATCGTATTGACCAGTTCACATTAACCAGAATATCATTGATGCATAATTAAATGTGTAGTGTTGTTTACCATCCCAATTAATTAAGCGAAGCGATAAGGTAAAAACCCTTCCCGACTCTCTACCATAATTCCAGGTGACAAGGGTGGTCAAACAAAACTAGTAAACTTCCTACCATAGGGTTCCCATCAATTTGACACAAGCATGCAAATTCGCAAACAAAACATTTAATTTAAAATAGGATCAATATGCTTCAAGGACACTTGCCTTGCTCCGGCGGATGGGGTTGCTCAAGCGCTTCGAAGTCTTGGTTTTGGAAATCCTCGTATGCAACCTCTTGAGCACGTTCCTCTACGCGTGATCATACATACAAGAAAACATATACAATTCAACATAATGCACACAAAATAATCAACATGCAATGACATGTATGCATGCACAATTTAACAATTAATTTACTACGGTCATTTATTAATTAGATGCGACTAGTTCATACGTGTTCATAAGGGTTTACGGGGATTTTAGGGTGGATTAATGCTGCTGAAAATAAAATTATGGTGCAACTAAATTTAATTTACGCCTACTAGATTCAATACGGTCGCAAAAATTCGCATCAGGAACGAACCCTACCGTAGATCTGACGGCGTGACGGTCGCGAAATAAATGCGACGCGTAGACGAAATAGATGGTGCAGCAGTCCTTCGGCGGTACGATGGCGGGTGGCGCGATGTCGGCGACGATCTCCGACGAACGGCGGTGCCCTCCTCTTTTTCTCCCTCTTCTTCCCCTTTTTTTTCTTCTTTTTCTTCCCTGGCGCAGAGCTCCTGGTGCCCTTTTCCCTCTGTACCGGCGGCTGGGTTTCTCCAGGCGGCGGCTGCTCTGGACTTCGTGGAAAAACCTACGGGACCGTGCGTTTATATAGGCGGGGGCGGGAGCGATCGGGAGTCCCGGTCGGTTCCGTGAGTTCCGGCGCGGGAATAGGGAGAGGAGGCGGGATCGCGTACGGCGTAAGCCGCGTCGGTGGCGTGGGACCGGGAGCGCGGGGGCGGGTGCGATACGGCGGCGGGGCGCGTGACCGCACGCGCGCGCGGGCGCGCGTCGCCCCGGGGCGGGAGCGTCGGTCGGGGCGGGCCGCGCGAGCGCGTGGGGGTGGGCGTGTGCGGCCAGGAGTCGGCGGGGCCCAGGCGCAGGCGACCCGGCGCGCGGAGCGTCGCGCGCGGCCGGTCCGTGCGAGAGCGGGAGGCGGGGCCCGGCGCGCCTCGGGCGCCTCGCGCGTCAGGCGGCGCGGTCAGGGCGGGCAGGCGGGCGCAGCGCAGCGCGCTGCGCTGCAGCGGCAGGCGCGAGGGGGGCGGGGCCTCGGGGCGGGCGCGCTCGGCGCCTGTCGGCCGATTCGGCGTGGGGGCGGGGCCCGGCTGCGGGCGCTCGCGTGCGGGCGTGGCCGGCTGCGGCTCGGCCGCTGGCCGGCGGGGGTTTTTCCCCTTTTTTTTTCTTTTTTTTTTTACATATTACTTTTTTTTTTACCGGTAGGAACGTGTCCTGGTTTATCTCAATCGAAGCCTCCCGTAAAAACATGAATCGGTGGCTGGCTTGGGTTGACTTTTCCTTTTTTTTCCTATTCCGTTTTCTTTTTCTTGTTTTATTTCCTTTGAGTGCGGCAAGAGTTGTACGTGAGGCCAGAAGTCTTTTGTTGGTTCAGGACTTTGTGCAGTCACAGCTTGGCAGGGTTGGCTTCCTTTTCTATTTTTTTTCTTTTCACATTATTTGTTTATTATTTATTTATTTGTCTTAATTAATTGTTATTTATTATTATTCTAATATATACTATTAATATTAATATTTTTTTATATATATTGTTATATATATTATTTATATATATATATATTTATTATTATTTTTATACTTATTCCTTATTACAAGTTTTAGGCTATAACTATTATTTTCTTTTTCTTCTTTTGCTACACATATTTGTATATGTATGTTCCATAATTTTTCTCTTATTCTATTAGTGTTTAATGCATGATCATGTATGCAATGCATGATGCGAAAATTTAGGGTGTTACAACGGCGCTACAAAAACAACAAGCCGATCTTGCAGCATACTTCCGTCATCAAGGGTTCAACCCTTATCACGGAGGTAGTTGAAGAACAAGCTTGGGGGGACCCCCACTTGAGGTAACATGTATCACATTCCTTGCATATTTATTTTCCATCCATCCATCATCCACCTTGCATATAAAAAAATAGGTTAGATTTGCTTTCATCAAATAAAGATGTGCGGTAAGAATGATTTAGAATTCACATAGATGAAATGATGAATAGTTGCTCTGTTTTATTTTCCTAATTCTCTAGTTTACAACTTGCTACTCTCCGAATATTGCTTTCATTGGTTTGAAATACTTTTACCTTAATTTGGAAGTCGTGGGTTGCAAAAGCTTAATCTAATTCTAGGTTGTTGCAAGACTAGAATTGGTAATAGGGCTGCTAGTCCTAGCTTGAAAGTAAAACTTAGATTTCCGGAGAAATTTTAAAAAGATTTAAGTTTCCCTCAATTGATTGGAAATACCTACCAAAGTCATATGATGTTCATACATAGACAAAACCTTATACATATGCTATTTGCTTTCACATTGAGCCTAGTCAAACTAGTATAGACCTATGTGAGAAATCATTCAACTCTTTTTGAATTCAAGACTTCACTTGCACATGCTATACTTCTACACTAGAAGTAAGCAAAATGTCCATCATATCCACCATACCACAATAAAAAGAGAAACTCCATGTTATTCATGTTTAGCACTCTCTTCAAAATTCATTGCAAAGAAAGAGAGTAGAAGACATGGCTACAAAAAGAAAAAAACATGCTTACATCATAAGCATGAAAAAAGGTAGTCATGTTTCATCCCTGCAAAAGAAAGAGAGAATATACCAAAAAGGAGTTATCTCAAGTATCCACATCCACTTCCACTCTATCACACATGCACTAGTCTTGAATCAAAAAGTTTTGGTTTGAATTCTCCTAAGGCTTACTCTTTTGACTTAGCAATATATGTGATGCAAATATGCCTACTTACTTTCCTTACCAAGCTCCACATACAAGCCATATCCAATGAGTAGGAATAGTAGAGGCACAATACTTTGGTGAGGAAGTATTTCCACTATCCACAAAGGAGTGACCGAGAGAATCAAATTGAGGTACTTAATATCTAAATTGAATTCTCCAGGATTTAAGTGGAACTTGATTTCTAGGCTATGCTTGCTCCATTTGCTATTCTACCTTTCAACTACTCATGAATATGAAAAGCATAAGCCCCGTGATAACTTAAGAGAGGTAGAGTATTTATAGCCAATTTCTGCAACACTAGGTAGAGTATCTTGTTGTGAATTCGATACTTTTGAGAATAAGACATTGTAGCAACTCTTGATCATCAACCTAAAGTCTTGACTTTGCTCGGGACGAGCAAAGGATAAGCTTGGGGGAGTTTGTTGACAGTTGTTATATACCAGTTTCATCCGTCAATTTATGTGAAAGATTTATCATTTCTTGCACACATCACATTTCTATCTAACCCAATTCCACTTGGACTTGGAGAAATATGTGTATGCAGCATTTTATGCAGGAAATGAGGAAATGTAGAGGGACCAATCCTATAAAATATCATCCCAGCCAATCAGGCGACGACACATGGCATCCCATGGATCAAATGGCCCACAAACAGAAGTATCTGAGGAGATCCAACGGTGTATCACCCATATACATCAATGGGATCCACCTGGCAACCACCTGGAGAAAGCACACGAGAAACTACGCAATGACCAGGTCGGCCGAACTAGGGGGTCGACCGACCTGGTCTAAGCACCAAACTCGGTCAGCCTCCACGTGTTAGCTCCTCCCGGCTCCCTAGAGTCAATGATGACTGATTCGTGCGCTTTTGGTGGCGGGAACCGACCTCAACACTAGTATAAATAGGACCCCCTACCCCTCACTTCAACACACACCACTTGAGCTTCATGTATATTGTATACACTATCATCCATAGTCTTAGAGGAGTTACGTTGTAGAGAGGAGAGTCTCTAGTCCCAAGTCCAAATTGGGAAAGGAGTAAGGAGTCTCTCTCTTCCCAATCCTACATTGGGAAAGGTATGGCTCATGTATTCTTTCTTGTAATTGTGACTTTATGCATAATGAAGATAGTATCTTTAGTCTCTACTTATACATTGTGACGCCCGGTTCCGAAAATGAACCAAGCTAACGCATATGTGTGCCCAGGATGTTCATCACACATATACGAGTGCAATCACAAAAGAGTATACAGAAAATTACCACAAGACAAGATTAATTATCCAGATTTTATTACACAAGCTATATTATCCTCGAATACAAGCCCTAATGAATATTAATGACAAGTTCAACTAATGCAGCGGAAATAAACTAATTAAGCAACTAAGCAACTATGCAACATAAGCGACAGGGTATGTATGCGCAGCTCCAATCAACACCACAGGCAAAGCTGACGGTAGACACGGCCTAGAATTCCGCATTATCGCCATTAAACTCCCAGTCCTGACCTGCAACTGTTGGGGTGGGGGATTGCAAGAGTGAGTACATGTCGTACTCAGCAAGTGTGGAAAGTATGACATGTGGCTGATTCAAATGACGACAATAATAATGGTAAAGTGTTGAAAAGTACATTAAAACATTTGAAAAGCAATATAGCATAAGTATGTGAAGTAATCCCAACATAATCACGAGTAATACCATAATACCAAACTGAATTCATTACCATCATCAATAAGTCCATATTTCACCATTGCCAATAACCATATTCGATACCAGAGATTAATCCATAACCATTACCAAATTCCAATTTGCCTCTAATCATGGAAGTTGTCCAGGTGCTCATAACCGGGAGCACGGCTATCATGATAGTTTTAATTAACACTCTGCAGAGTTTGTACCTCTTTACCCACGTGTTCGTGATTTCATCACCCTTCGGCGACTAAGAACCTCCCTTATGCCCATGACCCGTCGGTCACATTACACACTTCCGTTGGTGTGTGGCCAAGAGATCACAAAATAGCCTTTACAAAGGGATTACTAGCCTATTTAGACCCCACTGAGGTTTCACCGGTGGCGATGTCTCCCGCAGAGCACATCTTCAACCAAGGGCCCCCTCTTGAGCCATTCGGATCCCAGGGTAGTCCCACCAATCATCAACAAACCCAATCCGACTACCCCTTCCCCGAGCATCCACAATGGTCCAAACAGCACTAGCAAAGCCCTAATTAATCAGCTACGCCGCACCCATACTTGGCCTCGTGGTGGCACTGTAGTCCTGGCTTATTCTCGCATGAACCGGTCCTTAGATCTAAAGCAAGCAACCCACCATAACATCCAACCCATCCACATACCAGGCTTGCTTAGATCATCCATTACCATACCATGTTTAACCAGTTCATGTTAACCATAATCTCATCCATGCATAATTAAATTGAGTGATATAGTTGGTTCCCATCCCAGTTGATTAAGCGAAGCAAAAAGGTAAAAAAAACCATTCCCGACTCTCTACCATAAATTCCAGGTGACAAGGGTGGTTTAGCAATTCTAGTAAACTTCCTACCATAGGATTTCCCATCAATTTGACACAAGCATGCAGTTTTGCAAACAAAACATTTATTTTAAAACAGGATCAATATGCTTCAAGGACACTTGCCTTGCTCTTGCTGTTGATTAGGGTCAAAGCCTTCAAACTCCTGATGTTGTAGATCCTCCGTGGCACTCTCTAGCGCAAATCCGTCTAATCCACACAATAAACATACAAGACAAGAAACACAATCAAAGAGTGCACAATTATTACTCAATATGACATGACATGCATGATTGATGCAAATGCAAGGTAGAACTTGTTAATTGATTGCTTTTAATGATAACTAACTAGTTCTAATAGCTTTTAACAAGTTTATACAGGTTTGGGGTCGATTAGATCAAATTTTAGAATTAATTCAACACAATTTAACCAGAAAGATCGGACTAGTCCGCTAGGGACCGGACAAGTCCGCCCTCTGCGAGATCAGCAGATTAGGGTTTTCTAGATCGACGTAAATTCGGAGATTAGGGGTTGAATTCACATAAGGAAAAGAGAATAGAAGGTATACCAGGTGTTTAGAACTCCAATGAACCAAGAAACTTGGAGGTAACACTTGGATCTTGATGATCTAGGGTTGGTGATGAACTTGGAGATGAATTGGTGGTGAAGGACGAAACTTGGTGGAGATCTTGATCCTCCTTCGTTTCCTCCTCTTCTTCCTCTTGCTTGGGATCTTCTCCTCCCTCCTTGATGGTGGCTCCCCATGAACTAGGGTTTGGGTGGGTGGAAAAGTGGCAAATAGATGTCAAACCAAGGGGTGGGGCTGTTTATATAGAGGTGGAGGCTAGGGTTAGATGGATTTCGAGTTTTGGGATGAGTAGAGGCCAGTTTAGAGTCCCACATGGGCTCCAAAAGAGTTAGGCACGACGTACCTAGGCCCACTTAACGTGAAACCCAAGAAACAAGTCGTAAAACAAAAGATCAACTCGGAGTCGCGAAATATCGGACAAGTCCGGACAGGACCGGACTAGTCCGAAGTCGTCCAGAGAGAAAATCGGACAAGTCTGGCCAAAAATCGGACAAGTCCGAATTTGAACAGAGAGGAAAAACGGACAAGTCCGCTGGAACACCGGACTAGTCCAGAAAAGTCCAGGGACTTAGCAAATTTCCAAGGATTCATGGAATATCGGACTAGTCCGCACAAAATCGGACAAGTCCGAATTTTTCCAGAGCCAAAATCGGACTAGTCCGCAGCAAAAACGGACAAGTCCGTTTTTATTCAGAGAGAAATCGGACTAGTCCTCAGTAAAATCGGACTAGTCCGCACTTTCCTGCGTTTTAAGTGCGGTTTTGCTCCAAATCAATTTTAAATGCTCCGAATCAATTTTAAACTCGTTCCTCTTGTTGTGGGCTAATGTTAAACATGTATATGAATGCATGTAGGGCATGATGCATGAAAATGAGGGTGTTACAAACCTACCCCCCTTAAAATGAATCTCGCCCTCGAGATTCGACGCGGAAGAGAAGAGATAGGGAAATTCCTTCTTGAGATCATCCTCTAACTCCCAAGTTGCTTCTTTTTCGGTATGGTGCTTCCATTGGAATTTACACCATCGAATCACCTTGTTCCTTGTGACTCTCTCCTTGGTTTCCAAGATTTTGACCGGTTGCTCGGCATACGTCAAATCTTCCTCTAGTTCCAATTCTTCCATTGGCACTTGTTCTTCCGGCACTCTCAAACACTTCTTGAGCTGGGAAACATGAAACACATCATGTACGTCTGAAAGATGGGCTGGCATCTCCAACTTATAGGCTACTTCTCCTCTTTTGTCCAAAATCTTGAATGGTCCAATATAACGAGGTGCGAGCTTGCCCCTTATGTTAAACCTCTTATGACCTCTCATTGGTGACACCTTGAGGTAAACAAAATCGCCTATTTCAAAGGCTAATTTCCTTCTCCTATTATCCGCATAGCCTTTTTGCCTTGATTGGGCAGCCCTCAAGTTTCCACGAATTATTTAGACTTGCTTTTCGGCTTCTTGCAACACGTTCGGACCAAATACTTGAGTTTCTCCTGCCTCATTCCAGAATAAAGGTGTCCTACACTTCCTCCCATAAAGCGCTTCATATGGTGACATTTTCAAGCTTGCTTGGTAACTATTGTTGTATGAAAATTCTGCGTATGGCAAGCTTTTGTCCCAACTTTTCCCATGCTTTAAAGCACAAGCTCTTAACAAGTCCTCCAAAATCTGATTGGTCCTCTCGGTTTGTCCATCCGTTTGAGGATGATATGCTGAACTAAAATTCAACCTCGTTCCCAAAGCTTCATGCAATTTTTGCCAAAATCTGGAGGTAAATTGAGAACCTCTATCCGAGACTATCTTCTTAGGGACTCCATGTCGACACACAATATGCTCCATGTATATTTCGGCCAATCGTGCAGCTGTATACTTGGTCTTCACAGGGACAAAATGAGCTGACTTAGTTAAGCGATCCACAATTAGCCAAATTGAGTCATACCCGGACTGAGTACGCGGTAACCCAACTATGAAGTCCATTCCAATTTCTTCCCACTTCTATTCTGGAATCTTCAACGGTTGCAATAATCCGGCTGGCCTTTGATGTTCCGCCTTGACTCGTTGGCACACATCACACAGTGCTACGTATTCAGCTATGTCCTTCTTCATGCTATTCCACCAATAGCAAGTCTTCAAGTCTTTGTACATCTTCGTACAACCAGGGTGAATTGAGTAAGGCGAGTCATGTGCCTCCTTTAATATTGTCTCCCGAATATGCTTTACATTAGGCACAACGATTCTCTTTCCAAGCCATAAGGTACCATGTTCGTCTTCATCAAATCTGAATTCTCTCCCTTCTTCGGTTCTTTCCTTGATTTCCTTGATCTCCTCATCCGTTGTTTGTGCCTCTCGAATTTCTTGCTCCAAGGTTGGGTTTAACTCCATCATCTCCATCTCGTTTACAAACCCAAGGTTCAATCGTTCAAACTCCTTGCATAACTCGGACGGTAACTCTCGAACCGTGAGTTGATGGCTTACTCCCTTTCTACTCAAAGCATCGGCCACTACATTGGCTTTTCCCGGATGATAGTTGATCCCCAAATCATAATCTTTGATGAGCTCTAACCATCTTTGTTGCCTCAAGTTCAGATCCGTTTGTGTGAAAATATACTTCAAACTCTTATGATCCGTGTAAACTTCACACCTATGTCCAAGAATATAGTGTCTCCAAATCTTCAATGCATGTACCACGGCTGCTAGTTCAAGATCATGCGTGGGGTAATTCTTCTCATGTTTCTTCAATTGTCTCGACGCATAGGCGACCACTTGACCTTCTTGCATCAATACACATCCAAACCCTTGTCTTGATGCATCGCAATAAATGTCAAAACTCTTGCTTACGTCCGGCAATACCAAAACTGGGGCTGTTGTCAATCGCTTCTTCAACTCCTCAAAACTCTCTTGACAAGCTTGAGTCCATTGGAATGCCTTTCCCTTCATTAGCAACTCCGTCATAGGCTTGGCTATCTTGGAAAAATCCTTGATGAATCTACGGTAATATCCAGCCATCCCAAGAAAACTCCTTATTTCTTTGACGTTTTGCGGTGGTTCCCACTTCAACACGTCTCTCACTTTTCCGGGGTCAACCGATACTCCTCCTCCTGAGATTATATGACCCAAAAATGGCACCTCTTTCAACCAAAACTGGCACTTGTTGAACTTGGCATACAATTGATGCTCCCTCAATTTCTGCAACGTAAGCCTCAAGTGTTCCTCATGTTCCTTCTCATCCTTCGAGTAGATCATAATATCATCAATAAACACCACAACGAACTTGTCCAAGTACTCCATGAAGACTTTATTCATGAGGTACATAAAGTAGGCAGGTGCGTTTGTCAATCCAAAAGACATCACGGTGTACTCATAAGATCCATACCGTGTCCTAAAAGCTGTCTTGGGTATGTCCGATGGTCTAATCTTCATTTGAAAGTATCCCGACCTCAAGTCAATCTTAGAGAAGACACAAGCACCCTTCATCTGATCAAACAAGTCTTCTATGCGTGGCAAGGTGTACTTGTTCTTGATTGTTACCTCGTTGAGAGCTCGGTAATCCACGCACATCCTTTGGGATCCATCCTTCTTGTCCACGAATAGAACGGGCGCTCCCCAAGGCGAAGAGCTAGGGCGAATGAAACCCTTCTCTAATTGCTCTTGAATCTGCTTCTTGAGCTCCGCTAATTCCATAGGAGGCATCCTATACGGCCTCTTAGCTATAGGTGCAGTTCCAGGTATTAAATCAATAACAAACTCAATGTCTCGATCAGGTGGCATACCTGGCAACTCGTCCGGAAAAACATCCAAAAATTCACACACCATCAGAATCTCCTCAATTGCGACACCGTCCATATGATTCAGCTCTAATTGCTTCGGTGCATGTTGGGTTGCTTCAAATTCTACGGTGATCCCTTCTTCATTAGTCAACTTCACCGTCTTTGTGGCACATTCAATAACTCCATTGTGCTTCCTCAACCAGTCCATACCAAGTATAATATCCAACCCTTGAGAATCTAAAACAATGAGGTTGGCGGAGAAGTCTACCCCCCTTATTCTAAGGCTTACTTTTGGACATACTATATTTGTCCTCATCTCTCCTCCAGGAGACTTAACCAACAGAGTAAACTTCATATGAGAGATAGGCAAACTATACTTGGCAACATACTTCGATGCAATGAATGAATGCGATGCTCCAGAATCAAATAACATAGTCGCGGGGTTGGAGTTGGCGAGAAACATACCAATGACCACGTCATCCGCTTGTTGAGCATCCTCCGTAGAGACATGGTTCACGTTGCCACGAGCAAAGTTCTGCTATCCACGGCTTCCTTGTGGCTGTCCTCCATTGGGTCTTGGGTTTTGCCTCGGCACATTGCTCCCTTGACCAAGGCCTGACCTAGGACATTGATTCGCAAAGTGTCCAGCTTCTCCACAAGTATAGCACCTCTTAACTCCACCAGAATTATTGGGACGAGCTTGGTTTTGAGCATTGGTTCTAGGAAAATCAGCACGAGGTGCATAAGGCATTGCTTGCATAACAGGGCGCTGCTGCACAAACTGAGTTGGGCGCGGTGCATAACCAGGGCGCTGAGCAGGAATAGAGGAGCTGTAATGAGGCGCATTGGGCGGCGCAAAGCGAGGGCGCACATTACTTCCTTGTTGCTGTCCTTGATATGGCGCCTTCCTCTTGATTTCTTGCTCCATCTCACGGATCTTGTTCTCAACCACAATTGCCTTGTCCACAAGCTTCTGGAAATTGGCATAATCGCAGTTGAGTAGTTGCACTTGGATCTCATAGTTGAGGCCTCTCATGAACAAATATTGCTTCCGGCTGTCCCGACTAACATCCTCAGGCGCATACCTTGAGAGTTGAGTGAATTTATTGAGATATTCACTCACGCTTGATCTTCCTTGCCTTAAATTCTCAAATTCTTGCCTCTTCAAGATCATAACACCTTCCGGCACATAACGAGAACGGACACTCTCCTTGAATTCTGCCCAGGTAATTCTCTCTTGGTTCTTATGAGCATTGCAATAAGAATCCCACCAATCTGCAGCTGCTCCAACGAGTTGATGAGAAGCAAATAGCACCTTCTCCCGGTCACTGCATTGGACAATGGCTAGCTTCTTCTCCACGGACTTGAGCCAATCATCCGCATCCATAGGGTCAGCGGCTTGAGCAAAGGTCGGCGGCCTAGTCCTCATAAACTCTTCCAATCGGTTATGAGGAGGTGGGGGTGGCGGTGGAGGCACGTGGGGCTGATTGTTGATATTGCCAGCCTGTAGCTGTCCCATAGTCTGTATCATGGTCTGCATGAGCTGGTTCTGCATAGCCAGTAGTTGCTCGATATTGATGGCTCCATGAGCATGTTCTTGTCCATTGTTGTTCTGAGGTACTCCATGGTTCTCCTCCTCGTTATTGACATCTCTCTGGTTGCGAGTCCTCACCATCTGAAGAAAAGAAATAGGTAAGAATTAGAAAACGTCCCCAACTATATGCATCAAGGGATATGAAACTAAACAACTAGCTACACTAACCTAGGTGGACATGGCAATGCTAAAGCATCCCAAAATCCTCTATTAACCACACAAGCAACCAATATATGTAGCAAACAGCACACCAAGCAAGAACACATCGATTCCTGAGTGCTCCTATGTGCTCTAAAGTGTCCATTCTATCTAGGCTGCATCCTACGGTCAACCTGTGGCTCTGATACCAATCTGTGATGCCCGGTTCCGAAAATGAACCAAGCTAACGCATATGTGTGCCCAGGATGTTCATCACACATATACGAGTGCAATCACAAAAGAGTATACAGAAAATTACCACAAGACAAGATTAATTATCCAGATTTTATTACACAAGCTATATTATCCTCGAATACAAGCCCTAATGAATATTAATGACAAGTTCAACTAATGCAGCGGAAATAAACTAATTAAGCAACTAAGCAACTATGCAACATAAGCGACAGGGTATGTATGCGCAGCTCCAATCAACACCACAGGCAAAGCTGACGGTAGACACGGCCTAGAACTCCGCATTATCGCCATTAAACTCCCAGTCCTGACCTGCAACTGTTGGGGTGGGGGATTGCAAGAGTGAGTACATGTCGTACTCAGCAAGTGTGGAAAGTATGACATGTGGCTGATTCAAATGACGACAATAATAATGGTAAAGTGCTGAAAAGTACATTAAAACATTTGAAAAGCAATATAGCATAAGTATGTGAAGTAATCCCAACATAATCACGAGTAATACCATAATACCAAACTGAATTCATTACCATCATCAATAAGTCCAGATTTCACCATTGCCAATAACCATATTCGATACCAGAGATTAATCCATAACCATTACCAAACCATAACCATTACCAAATTCCAATTTGCCTCTAATCATGGAAGTTGTCCAAGTGCTCATAACCGGGAGCACGGCTATCATGATAGTTTTAATTAACACTCTGCAGAGTTTGTACCTCTTTACCCACGTGTTCGTGATTTCATCACCCTTCGGCGACTAAGAACCTCCCTTATGCCCATGACCCGTCGGTCACATTACACACTTCCGTTGGTGTGTGGCTAAGAGATCACAAAATAGCCTTTACAAAGGGATTACTAGCCTATTTAGACCCCACTGAGGTTTCACCGGTGGCGATGTCTCCCGCAGAGCACATCTTCAACCAAGGGCCCCCTCTTGAGCCATTCGGATCCCAGGGTAGTCCCACCAATCATCAACAAACCCAATCCGACTACCCCTTCCCCGAGCATCCACAATGGTCCAAACAGCACTAGCAAAGCCCTAATTAATCAGCTACGCCGCACCCATACTTGGCCTCGTGGTGGCACTGTAGTCCTGGCTTATTCTCGCATGAACCGGTCCTTAGATCTAAAGCAAGCAACCCACCATAACATCCAACCCATCCACATACCAGGCTTGCTTAGATCATCCATTACCATACCATGTTTAACCAGTTCATGTTAACCATAATCTCATCCATGCATAATTAAATTGAGTGATATAGTTGGTTCCCATCCCAGTTGATTAAGCGAAGCAAAAAGGTAAAAAAAAAAACATTCCCGACTCTCTACCATAAATTCCAGGTGACAAGGGTGGTTTAGCAATTCTAGTAAACTTCCTACCATAGGATTTCCCATCAATTTGACACAAGCATGCAGTTTTGCAAACAAAACATTTATTTTAAAACAGGATCAATATGCTACAAGGACACTTGCCTTGCTCTTGTTGTTGATTAGGGTCAAAGCCTTCAAACTCCTGATGTTGTAGATCCTCCGTGGCACTCTCTAGCGCAAATCCGTCTAATCCACACAATAAACATACAAGACAAGAAACACAATCAAAGAGTGCACAATTATTACTCAATATGACATGACATGCATGATTGATGCAAATGCAAGGTAGAACTTGTTAATTGATTGATTTTAATGATAACTAACTAGTTCTAATAGCTTTTAACAAGTTTATACAGGTTTGGGGTCGATTAGATCAAATTTTAGAATTAATTCAACACAATTTAACCAGAAAGATCAGACTAGTCCGCTAGGGACCGGACAAGTCCGCCCTCTGCGAGATCAGCAGATTAGGGTTTTCTAGATCGACGTAAATTCGGAGATTAGGGGTTGAATTCACATAAGGAAAAGAGAATAGAAGGTATACCAGGTGTTTAGAACTCCAATGAACCAAGAAACTTGGAGGTAACACTTGGATCTTGATGATCTAGGGTTGGTGATGAACTTGGAGATGAATTGGTGGTGAAGGACGAAACTTGGTGGAGATCTTGATCCTCCTTCATTTCCTCCTCTTCTTCCTCTTGCTTGGGATCTTCTCCTCCCTCCTTGATGGTGGCTCCCCACGAACTAGGGTTTGGGTGGGTGGAAAAGTGGCAAATAGATGTCAAACCAAGGGGTGGGGCTGTTTATATAGAGGTGGAGGCTAGGGTTAGATGGATTTCGAGTTTTGGGATGAGTAGAGGCCGGTTTAGAGTCCCACATGGGCTCCAAAAGAGTTAGGCACGACGTACCTAGGCCCACTTAATGTGAAACCCAAGAAACAAGTCGTAAAACAAAAGATCAACTCGGAGTCGCGAAATATCGAACAAGTCCGGACAGGACCGGACTAGTCCGAAGTCGTCCAGAGAGAAAATCGGACAAGTCTGGCCAAAAATCGGACAAGTCCGAATTTGAACAGAGAGGAAAAACGGACAAGTCCGCTGGAACACCGGACTAGTCCGGAAAAGTCCAGGGACTTAGCAAATTTCCAAGGATTCATGGAATAACTAGTCCGCACAAAATCGGACAAGTCTGAATTTCTCCAGAGCCAAAATCGGACTAGTCCGCAGCAAAAACGGACAAGTCCGTTTTTATTCAGAGAGAAATCGGACTAGTCCTCAGTAAAATCGGACTAGTCCGCACTTTCCTGCGTTTTAAGTGCGGTTTTGCTCCAAATAAATTTTAAATGCTCCGAATCAATTTTAAACTCGTTCCTCTTGTTGTGGGCTAATGTTAAACATGTATATGAATGCATGTAGGGCATGATGCATGAAAATGAGGGTGTTACATACATATACTTGGGCAAAGCATTTCTTGTTTGATTGTGGAGTCCATGTATGTGGAAGGTATAGCTTCTATGACTATTTCATCATGAACATATCTCATCATCATAGAACCTATAGACCCCCACTATAGTCTAGTTAATTATAACATAACCAGGTTAGTATGGATAATTATGTTGTGTATCAACATTGGTTCAATGATGATTCAATTCATTGCCTTAGGATGGATTGTGTCTAGGCTCTTAAGGTAATTACTTAATATGCTAGCATGGTGCTAGGATAGCTAAGTAGCATTGGATGTCTCGTAGACCCACGGATTGAAGAGGTAGGCAGTAGGTGGTGACAGCCCTATCTGTCCTTTGTAATCCTCCACATTCGGCTATGCCACAGGCTCTTGGCGGGAGTCGCCCTAGTATTGTTAGGTGTAAGCCCGTGTCCGATGTGTTGAACCATATAGCATAAGTATTCACTATTGATCTAGCTTATGGATAATTAATTTAGACTATGTATATGTACAATAGAGCATAGTAGGAGTACCTCCACAACTCTCAACCTTAACTAACCTCTAGGATCCTCTTACATACCTTAGACTTGAAAGCTTTGTGTGTGTCACACTACCTCCAATTTTATCCATCCTTACTAGATTCTTACCTAGACCTTTCTACCATTTCCACTCGATGATTGTTATACCTCTACCCCGCCTTCCTTTGGTATCAAATAAATGACATCATTGGGAATACTCTTAAGGGGAAATGCTACAACGATATCTCTGTGCGCTTGCGGAATTCACTCTGTGATCCAATAGAACCATTAACAAGCATTTCTGACACATCAGTTGGAGATGTTTAGTTAATAGTGCATAAGAAATACCAACAAGCATTTCTGGCGTCATTGCAGGGGATTATTTGTTAGTATATCTTAGGAGTCGTCAACACGCTTCACGAAATAATATAAGCCAAGAAGCTCAGTCCCCTTGTCGGTGGTGTGGACGGTGAAGAAGGTACGAAACAGCTTGATGCAGGGGGGAACACCCACCCACATCTCGCAAATGTGGACGAAGGTCGCCACTAGCAAAAGAGAATGGGGGCCAAGATGATGCAGCTGGAGGTCGTAAAAGTCCAGCAGCATCAAAAGAAAGGTTGAGAAAGGTGGGATCAATACCACCATGGCGTACGCAAGGAAGTACACCATGTCGCCATTACACTCCTTCTTGAACAGGAACTCGCTGGCGCGGATCAGGTGGCTGAAGGAGTCACTGGACCACCCCATATAGGTCCAGACCTTCATCAAATTGTCCTTGCTCTTGAGGCGGCTCTTGGGAAGACCCAACTTCATCGCGACAAAGTGGAGCAAAGGAAGAGAAAGCTAGGCGAAGTTTGGGAGGCTCTGAGCGCAAGTTTGATCGAAAGCATAAAGAGTCCTCAAACCGCGCATACTTTCCTTTTAAGTAAGCCTCCGCGACGCTTGGATGGAAACTGCAACAAGAGTGGGGTCACATTTCAAAAATCTACCCCGTCCATGACGAATGGGTCCGGGGCCACCCCGACAAAGAGATCGAGGTTATTACCCCAGGTGAACTGTTGTCATGATGGGCGGCGGGAGACCCAAAGGCGGCACCCTGACAAGGCGCTCGGAACCGATACGGTTTTTGTATTGGGAATTGGCGACCTTCAATTGCGTGAGATCTGCACTCAAAGATCTCATCTGCCGCATTCATAACAAGCGACGCGGCGATGGTTTAAACCCCGGATCATCGCTCCAATGATACATTAGGAGACTTTTGAAGTCGAATCGCGGGAATCAAGGATGGCCCCACCTTTTGTAGAATAACTTAACCCAAAAGGTTTCTCCCAGAGGTGGGCCCGGGGGTCATTGTCGGTACCCTGCGTACCGGGTACCCTATGATACTGCAAGAAGTGCAAGATAGTTCTACCCGTCAAAGTTGAAGGTCTCCTCAGGCCCCACATGTCATATTACACCTGACCCGGATCCCTCATATGGGTAGCTCCGGAGATTGACACGTGTAATGTAAATTCGGAGCTAAACTCCCAACACAGGAAAGCTCCGCTATCTACATGTGTATAATGACCTTGGACCTAACCCCCAGCAGAGGGAAGCTCCAGTGCTGACATGTGTATAGCGGTTCTGGAGCTACCTCCCCGCAAGGGGAAGCTCCAAAGCCGCCACATGTGGAGCCTCTGGACCTTCATCACCAACGAATACGTTGGCGGATCTTCTTCAATACGGACATTCAAGGGACAGTTAAAGCGGCAGTTACAAAACCTGATTACGTGTCTTAATGTTGTATTAACAACACACGATCAAAGCACTGTTAATAGAGTTAACGCAGCCATTCAGGCACGTTATCACACTATTAACCATGCCTAATACTCATAGACAGTGTATTAGGATATTAAATATGTCAGGGCCACATGTCGGGTCAGGCGAATGATGTAACGGTCAGTCCTTAGACTGTAAAAGGATTGAGCCGCACGATACAGAGGGACATCTCCAAGTAAAACCATACACCGCGCATACTAGCGATACTCAATACAACAACACAAATACCGTGGAGTAGGGTATCACGCTCAGGCGGCCCGAACCACGTAAATCTCTGGTGTCACCATCTTGATCATGATCTCTGCGTGCCCCAACCGAAACAAGAACCTCTGCGGGCTACATTTGGTAGTATCAGGGGAAGTGTCGTTGCTACACTTCGACAATCTCAATCTCAATTACAATTTCCTTCAAATGTTTTTTTTCAACATTTTCAATATGATCCTGATGTTGCACGATCGGAACTAGTTAGATTAATTGCTAGATTAGATTTACCTTTGTCATTAGGTAGTACCACTGCTTTCGAGGACTATATTACTACTGCACATAATCCTAGTTTTAGAAAAGTGTCACGGCAATCTACTATTAGAGATCTTTCTTCTTATTTTAAATTAAAGAGAACAAATATAACAGAGATGTTAAAATCAACCACTTGTGTCTGTATAACTTCTGACATTTGGTCCGGCAATGCTAAGGAAGATTACCTTAGTGTTGTCTTTCATTATGTTAATAATGATGGGGACTTAGAAAAAAGTATTGTGAGCATGAGATTAATTGATTGTTCACATTCTGGAATTAACATTGCTGAACGTATTACTTCTGTTGTATCTGAGTTTGGCATGAATGAAAAGGTTTTGTCTATACCCCTTGATAATGCATCGGCTAATCTACGTGTTGTACAGGAATTGTCATCATTATTGTCTTCATATGTTGGTTCAAGTCTTTTGCATCAACGTTATGCTTGTCATATAATAAACCTATTTGTTAAATCTGGATTAAAACGTATTAAAAATTACATCGAAGATTTTAGGATAGCAATATCTTTTTTAAACTCTTCTAATCAAAGAATTGCTTCTTTCAAAAAAAATTGTTTATTTATGGGGGTCTGTCCTCGTAAATTTGGGTTAGATATGGATGTTAGATAGAATGTGACATACCTTATGCTTAAACATGTTGTACCATATAAGAATACTTTCTCTGTTTTTATCCATACTCACTATATAACTCCATTATTGACTGATGAACATTGGTACATTGCTGAAAATATGTTATAGTTTTGAGAATTGTTTTATGTGCATACAGTTTCCATTTCTGGAGTGTACTACCCCACTTATCCATTAATGATTTGTACTATACTTGAAGTTGCCGACTGTCGGTACCCCGCAGACCGGGTACCCCCGCGCACAGGAAGAAAACCGCTAAGGACTCCGCCCCTACTAAGAGGCCGAATCCGAGGCTGCCACGTCGTGGAGGGAAGGACCAGATCCTACCTCTCCGTCGAGGGAGGCTCCCAAGCTGCCATGTGGCCGGCAGAGCTGGACCCTTGCCTCCCCGCTGAGGTGGGCTCCGGGCGCGCCACGTTGCCTGTTCCGTCAAGTGCTCGCCTCCCCGCTGAGGTGGGCTCCGGAGCCGCCACGTGGTCAATCGGGACCTCAGGGCCAGGCCCGCGTCCTCGTAGGGAAAGGCACCGGAACTACCACGTGGCCTGCAGGGCTGAGCCTCCACTCCTCCATAGGTGTGGGCTCCAAGTGCACCACGTGGCCTGTTCCGCTAAGTGCTCGCCTCCCCGCAGAGGCAGGCTCCAGCGCAACCACGTGGCGGACAGCCAACTCAGTGCGGTAGGAAGCCGCAGTAAAGGAGACGTGCGCTGCTCAGACGGGCATTAAGTGCGTGCGCCTTCCCCAGGCAAGCTATGCTGCGCATGCTAAAATCAAGACCCCAGTGTCCTTTCTTGTCCAAGTAGCCGGTACAGACCCACGCCGCAAGACGGACGAATCGGCCGCAAGGACAAGATGGACGGGACGTGCACCGCCATCATCACCGACTATGTGTAGCCCTGGCGCACAACGCGGCGGGACGGCGAATTGACGCCCCTGACAATGGGAGTAGATAGCATTTAATCATAGATCTTGTATAGGATTTGGCTCTCCCCGGGACCACCTGTCGGGTCCTGGAGCCCATCTTGTGACTGCAGAGTCCTTAAGCTATAAAAGGGCTCTGTAGGCGTCCATAGAAAGGGATCGAAAAATTAGACCAAGACTCTTACACGCGAAAGCAAGGCAATACACAACACTCCCATGGACGTAGGGTATTAAGCTCCGGCGGCCTGAACCACGTAAATCCCCGGTGTTCATCATTCTACTGTGTTTGATCTCCTGGGACTAGCCCTCGTGAATCCAAAGAACCTCCGCGGGCTGCTCTCAAGGCAGGTCCGGGGGAAGTGTCGTTTACGACCTTCGACATTTGGCGCGCCAGGTAGGGGTCTTTTTCCCCGTCAAGATCTCCACCAGCAGCAATGGTGAACGACCAATCCAACGCTGGATCATCCAGGGCGCAGTCACGGCGACAGACTCTGGCACAGGACCAGGCGTCATCCTGCTCTAGAGCAGGCTACCGCTCTAGGGCAGGAAGGTCAGGACCTTCGCGCCGCCCCGCAGTCACTTCGCCAGCTGTAGGCCAACACGCCACTCCACGGCGTACTCCTGACGTGACAGCGGTCACGGCGCCACCGGCTGCAAGCCCGGAGAGCGTGCTCGCAGCAGCGCGCGCACTACTCCACAACCCTCCGGCTGGGGATGCCCCTCAGGGAGCATCCCAGTAGTGGATCAATGACGTCGACCACCTCGTCACCGCCGCACTCAATGCGCCTCCGCCAAGGGAAACACATGCCCAGCCGGTGCATGTGTCACTGTCGCAAACGCCGACAGTTGACCGGTGGACGGCAGACTCGCGCTCAACCAGGATCTCAACAACAGATCTGAGAACCGGGCTGCAGTGCCGCAGGACTGGAGAGGACTGCCGAGTCACCATCGAGAGCCAGAGGGAACGTCGGCGCAACCTCGAGGCCGATTACAGCTCGCCGGGCCACGTGCCTCAGGCTCATGTTGTGCCTCCACCACACCAGACGTACGTCGTGCCTCCACCGCACCAGGCGTACGTCACGCCTCCTGTACAGGCGTACGCAACACCACTCCAGCCCCAGGTGTGCGTAGGCCCGCCTGCTCACCCAGGGTATGCGCTGCCGCCGCCAGCACCAGTCAGCCCTAGCCAAGGGTGTGCGGCGCTAGCACCTCACCTCCGTTTCGTGGTCTGGCCACGAAAGTTCCGGCCACACATACCGGAGAAGTATGACGGGAGTGTCAACCCGAGCGAGTTCCTGCAGATCTACACCACTGCGATACTAGCTGCAGGAGGCGATGAGGCCATTATGGCTAACTACTTCCACGTCGTCCTGACCGGCCCAGCTCGGTCATGGCTCATGAACCTGCCCCAGGGGTACATAACCTCCTGGGATGAGTTGTGCCGACAGTTCGTGGCTAACTTCAGCAGTTCCTACAAGCGCCCTGGCACCAAGCTTGACCTCCATGCCGTTAGGTAGCGCGCTGGAGAGTCTCTGCGATCGTTCATCTAGCGGTTCTCCCAGGTACGAAACACCATCCCTCATGTTGCTAGTGCATCTGTTATCGTTGCGTTCAGACAGGGTGTGAGGGACAAGAAGATGCTCGAGAAGTTAGCCACGCACGAGGTGCGTGATGTCTCCGAGCTGTTCTCTCTGGCAGACAGATGTGCTAGGGCAGCTGAGGGGCGCAACTGGCACTCCCAGCCATCCTCAGAAGCAAGGGAAACCACCCCGACTAAGGAAGGGGCCTCTGCGAGGAGCAGCGGCAAGAAGAAGAAAGGCGGTGGCAAGAACAGGCCAAAGCCCGGAGCCCAAGCAGTGGCAGCTGCGGCGCCCGGCAGAGCCCGAGCGTCGCGCCTAGATAAGCGCCCTAGGCAGTCGCCTGATCCCGAGGAGCCTGACTTCAAGTGTCCGGTACACCGTACAAATAGCCACAGTGCTAGCGAGTGCCGGGAAGTTAAGAGATTCACGGAACAATTCCCGAACAGAAACAGAGGCAGCAGCGCCAGAAGGGTGCACCCCCCCGCCAGAGGGAGGGCAAGCAGAAGGTTTATCCTGAGAAAGAGGATGACAACGGGATGGGGTTTCAGGAACCCCAGAGGGCGGTCAAAGCCGTCTTCGAGGGTGGCGACTCCGACTCCAGCAGTGATAAGGAGCGCCGCAAGACCCTCCATGTCATCTACGGGGGAGCCACCGACCCCACATCCCGAAACACAGTGAAAACCCTGCGTCGGGCAGTGGCCGTAGTGGCCCCCGCCCCAAGTCCGGCTCCCCACCACAAGTGGATGAGCACGGCGATCAGCTTCGGCGCTTCGGACTGCCCGAAGAACATGGCAGGGGCAGGAGTGCTCCTGCTACTGGTGTCCCCGACATCGCCAACGTGAAGGTCTTTCACGTACTGATAGATGGAGGGGCGGGCCTCAACCTCATCTCCACTGCGGCTTTCTGAAAGCTGCAACTGCCGATGTCCCAGCTCACACCCTCGAGCCCGTTCTCGGGTGTCGGACCTGGGCAAATCCTCCCGTATGGTAACATACACCTCCCGGTGACCTTCGGGGCCCCGGAGAACTACCGTACGGAGAGTGTCTTATTCGACGTGGCAGACGTCGACCTCCCCTTCAACGCAATCATCGGGATGCCGGCCCTCTACAGGTTCATGGCTGTAGCCCACTACGGCTACCTCGTCCTGAAGATGTCGACCCCTTCCGATGTCCTCAGGATCAGAGGGGACCGCTCAGCCACAGTGTCAGCCTTGGAGCAGCTCCAAGCACTTGCAGCAGGGAGGGCTCCGGTCCCAGGAGGCTCGACGGAGAGTCGGCCAGAGCAAGGTCCGGCGCAGCGAGCCTCCACTGTTGCACCTTGTGTGCAACCCGCCAACGACGACGACGTCCCTGTGAAGGTCGTCAAGATTGGCCCTGAGGCTGCCCAGACGACCCGAATCGCGGGGAACCCGGACAGCAAATAGGAATGCGCGCTCATCACCTTCCTCTGGGACAACGTCGATGTGTTTGCATGGTAACCATCACAGATGCCCGGGATCCCCAGGGAGGTGATTGAGCACCATCTGAAGATCTACCCCAACGCCCGGCCGGTACAGCAGAGGCCCAGGAAACAGTCCATCGAGCAATAGAACTTCATCCGTGAAGAAATCAAGAAGCTGCTCGATGCTGGATTCATCCGGGAGGTTCACCACCCACGGTGGTTGGCCAACCCTGTTGTCGTTCCGAAGGCTGGCGGAAGCTTCGGATGTGCATCGACTACACCAATCTCAATAAGGCATGTCCCAAGGATCCATTCCCTCTTCCTAGGATAGATCAAATAGTAGACTCAACATCAGTTTACGACCTTCTGTGTTTCCTAGATGCGTATTCCGGTTTTCACCAAATACCTATGTCTAGGGAAGATGAGGAGCACACTGCTTTCATAACAGTAGACGGCCTGTATTGTTATGTCTCCATGCCTTATGGTCTCAAAAGTGCCCTCCCCACCTTTGTACGTGCAATGCATAAGACATTCGGGGACCTCATTAGAGACTTGGTAGAGGTGTATGACAACGACATCGTGGTAAAAATCAGGGACAGCACATCCCTATTAGACAACCTAACCAGAGTCTTCAGCAAGCTGCGCACGACACGCACGATGCTGAACCCCGACAAGTGTGTCTTTGGGGTATCCGCAGGGAAGCTCCTTGGCTTCTTGGTATCGCACCAAGGGATCGAAGCTAACCCAGAGAAGATCAAGGCGATAGAGCTGATGCGGCCACCGGCCCGCATCAAAGACGTGCAGAAGCTTGCAGGATGTTTGGCAGCCCTCGGTCGGTTCATCTCAAGACTGGCTGAGCGAGCCCTGCCCTTCTTCAAGATTTTGCGGAAGTCAGGCCCCTTTGAGTGGACTGAGGAAGCTGAAGCGTCCTTCCAGGAGCTCAAGAAACACCTGACGACCCTACCCATTATGGTGGCGCCAGAACCCGGCGAGCCGCTCCTGTTGTACATCACCGCAACAACGGAAGTGGTCAGCATGGTCTTGGTTGCAGAACGGCCGGAGCTACTACCGCAACAAGTACCAGAAGGAGCCCCAGAGGGGTAGGCCGAGCCTCAAGGCCCAAACCCAGAAGAGCCCCCTAACCACACCCACCCCCCCCCACCCCCCCCCCCCCCCCCCGCTGTGAGTTCCAGTGACCAAGTGCCTTACGAATCCCAGCCCCCGGAGGCCCAGCCAGACCCTGGGAGCCACATACCCTAGGAGACAGACGCATTGCAAGGAGCCCCGGACCCCCCAGGAAGGGTTCGGACCTGCCAACGGCCAGTCTACTACGTCAGTGAGGTCCTCCATGAAGCAAAGACAAGATACTTGGAGGTACACAAACTACTGTATGCAGTGCTCATAGCATCAAGGAAGCTCCGGCATTACTTCCAAGCTCACCGGGTTTCAGTGGTCACCTCTTTCCCACTGAAAACCATACTCCACAGCCCCAATTCGACTGCAACATTGCCAAGTGGGCGGCGGAGTTGGCTGAGTTCGAGTTGGAGTTCTTACCTCGACATGCAGTCAAAAGCCAAGCACTGGCGGACTTCTTGGCCGAATGGACCCCATCACCAAGCAACCCGGGGGGGGGGGGGGGCGGACAACGGCGAAACGGTGTCGAAGGCTCCGGTTTTCACCGAGACCCCCTGGACGCTCTAAGTCGACGGTTCCTCGCGGAAGCAGGGGGTCGGCGCTGGGGTCCTGCTTCTCACCCCGACTGGGGAGCAGTTCAAGTACATGGTGCGCCTCGACTTCAAGGCGACAAACAACATGGCGGAGTATGAAGCCCTAATCTTTGGGTTGAAGACTGCCCTGACCCTCAATGTCTGACAGCTCCTGGCTAAAGGTGATTCTCAACTGATCATCAAGCAAGCCAGAGGAGAGTGCAGCTGCAACGACCCTCAGTTAGCTGCATACCTGTTACACGTCCGGAAGCTGGAAAAGGACTTTGAAGTCTTGGACTTGTGCCATGTACCCCGAGCCGACAACTCAGTCGTAGACGACCTATCAACGAAGGCCTCCACAGGGGCCCCAGTGCCCCAAGGAGTCTTTGCAAGGACGTTACCGCGACCAACCGCCCGAGCAGCCGAGCCGGGCGAAGGGGGCGAGCACAGCACCTCGAAGCTGGCAGTCCCGGCGACCCTGCTACCATGGAGTCCGCCAAGGATCGTATGCGCCACCCAGGGCTCCGAGCTACCGGGCGCCCAAGATCCAGAAGCTTAAGCAAGTCCCGATGCATGGATCTCCGAGGTCCGGGACTACTTGAAGGACAATATCCTTCCCGAAGAACATGCCCTGGCAGAAAGGATTGTTCGCATGGCTAAAAGGTACACGCTGGTGGAAGGGGATCTCTACCGGCGTGGCGCCAACGACATCCTACTGCGTTGCATTACCCGGGAGGAGGGCTGCGACCTGCTCGCAGAGATCCATGATGGCGAGCGCGGGAACCATGCGTCCTCTCGCACGCTGGTCGGTAAAGCCTTTCAGCATGGCTTCTACTGGCCGACAGCACTCCAGGATACCGCCGAGATGGTAAGGAGATGCAAGGCGTGCCAGTTCCATGCCAAGCAGATCCATACACCAGCTCACGCGCTGCAGATGATCCCTCCCTCATGGTCATTTGTTGTATGGGGATTGGACATCCTGGGACCCTTTCCCAGAGCCGTCGGAGGATTCCGGCATCTCTACATCGCCGTAGATAAGTTAACCAAGTGGCCGAAGGCCGCCCCAGTTGTCACCATCAACAAGCAGTCAGCAGTGAAGTTCATTAAGTCAATCGTCTGCCGGTTCGGGGTCCCGAACAGAATCATCACTGATAACAGGACCCATTTCACAAGTGCAGCGTTCCAAGAATACTGCAAGGACCTGGGGATCCAAGTCTGCTATGCATCTGTTGCTCATCCAGAGAGCAATGGGCAGGTCGAGAGAGCCAATGCAGAGATCCTCAGGGGCCTCAAGACTCGCACGTTCTCGCACCTTGAGAAGCATGGTGTAAATTGGGTGGATGAGCTTCCGTGTGCACTGTGGGCTAGCCGGACATCAACCAGTCGGGCCATGGGGAAACGCCTTTCTTCTTGGTGTATGGGGCAGAGGCCGTCCTCCCCCCAGAAATTACCATGGGCTCTCCTCGTGCCCGGGGGTACGACGAAGCCGCGAAGGACCAGCTCCGGCGTGAAGACCTGGACCTCGTCGACGAGGGACGAGTACGAGCAGCTCTCCGAAATGCACGGTACAGGCAGGCGCTCCGGCGCTACCATCAGAGGACCGTGCGGAGTAGGGAGCTAAAGGTAGACGTGTAACACCCTATATTTTCGCATCATGCATTGCATACATAATCATGCATTAAACACTAGTAGAATGAAAGGAAAATAATAAAACATATATATATACAAATGAATGTAGCAAAAGAAGAAATAGAAAATAATAGTTATAGCAAAAAACTTGTAATAGGGAATAAGAATAAAAATAATAATAATAATATATATAAATATATATAAATAATATATATAACAAAATATAAAAATAGAAAAAAATATAACATTAGTAATATATATTATATAAATAATAAATATATAATATTAATAATATATATATATATATAAATAATTATATAATAAAGGAAAAGTAAAAAAAAGAAAAAAAAGGAAATCACCGCTGGCCAGGCCAAGCCGGCCCAGCCAGCGGCACCTCCCGCGGCCTCCCGCGCGCCCGGGCCCCGGCCGCCGTACGGCCCCACGCCCGAGGCCCCGCCCGACACTCCCGCCGTACGGCCCCACGCCCGAGGCCCCGCCCCCTCCCGCGCGGTTCCCGCGCTCGCGCGCCGAAACGGCCGCGCTCCCGCGCCTGGCGGACCCCACCCCGCTCGGCCGAACGCTCCGCTCGCCCTCCCGGCCTCCCGCGTGTCCCGCTCGCGCACGCCCCGCGGCCGAGCCGCACGCGACCGCGCCTGCGCGCTGGGTCCCGCCTCCCGACTCCCTCCCGCGTACGCCTGCCGCCGTAACGCCTCCCGATTCCGCCGGCTCCGGAACTGATTCCGGATGACTCCCGTCGCGCCTATAAAAGGCCCCGAAGGGCTCACGATCCCGACGCCAATACCCAGGTAAAAACCTAGCCGCCGGAAGAAAAATACCAGGGACCAGAGAGCTGCGCCCAGGGAAGAAAAAAGGAGAAAAAGAAGGGGAAGAAGAGGGAGAAAAAGAGGAGGGCACCACCGTTCGCCGGAGATCGTCGCCGACATCGCGCCGCCGTCGTCGTGCCGCCGAAGGACTGCTGCACCATCTATTTCGTCTACGCGTCGCATTTATTCCGCGACCGTCACGCCATCAGATCTACGGTAGGGTTCGTTCCCGATGCGAATTTTTGCGACCGTATTGAATCTAGTAGGCGTAAATTAAATTTAGTTGCACCATGATTTTATTTTCAGCAGCATTAATCCACCCTAAAACCCCCGTAAACCCATATGAACACGTATGAACTAGTCGCATCTAATTAATAAACGACCGTAGTAAATTAATTATTAAATTGTGCATGCATGCATGTCATTGCATGTTGATTATTTTGTATGCATTATTTTGAATTGTATATGTTTTCTGGTATGTATGATCACGCGTAGAGGAACGTGCTCAAGAGGTTGCATACGAGGATTTTCAAACCCAAGACTTCGAAGCGCTTGAGCAACCCCATCCGCCGGAGCAAGGCAAGTGTCCTTGAAGCATATTGATCCTATTTAAATTAAATGTTTTGTTTGCGAACTTGCATGCTTGTGTCAAATTGATGGGAATCCTATGGTAGGAAGTTTACTAGTTTTGTTTGACCACCCTTGTCACCTGGAATTATGGTAGAGAGTCGGGAAGGGTTTTTACTTTTTGCTTCGCTTAATTAATTGGGATGGCAAACAACACTACACATTTAATTATGCATCAATGATATTCTGGTAAATGTGAACTGGTCAATACGATGGGTGATCTAAGCAAGCATGGTTATGTGGATGGGTTGGTTGTTATGGTGGTTTGCTTGCCTTAGATCTAAGGACCGGTTCATGCGAGAATATGCTAGGTCAACAGTGCCACCACAAGGCCAAGTATGGGTGCGGCGTAGCTGAATAATTAGGAGCGCTGCTAGTATTGTATGGACCATTGGATGGCGCGGGGAATGGGAGTCGAGGAGGACTGCCCTGGGATCCGCATGGCACACGAGGGGGCCCGTGGGTGGGAGAATAGAGATTCAAGCCTGCCGGTGAAACCTTAGTGGGCCCGTACATACTAGTAGTCCCTTTTGAAAGGCTATTTTGTGATCTCTTGGCCACACACCTACGGAAGTGTGAGATGGCACAATGGAGGTTCCTTAGTCATCAAAGGGTGACGAAATCACAAACATGTGGGTAAAGTGGTACAACCTCTGCAGAGTGTTTAAAACTATCATGATAGCCGTGCTCCTGGTTATGAGCGCCTGGATGACCTACATGATTAGAGTTGGAAATTGGGATTTGGGTTGGTAATGGTTATGGTTATGGTTTGGTAATGGTCATGGTTTATGGTTATGGTCTGGTAATGGTTATGGTTTATGGATTATGGACATGGATAATGGTGATGTTGAAAATAATTGGATATGGTTTATATTATGTTAATATGATGGTTATGATGGGATTGTTTCACATAGACATAGTATAATGCTTTTCAAATGTTTTATTGTACTTTTCAGCACTTAGCCATTATTATTGTCGTCATTTGAATAAGCCACATGTCATACTTTCCACACTTGCTGAGTACGACATGTACTCACCCTTGCAATCCCCCCCAACAGCTACTGGAGACAATTGGGAGTACCCTGAGGATCACGTGGAGTACTAGGTTGCGTACCGCCGTCAATTGCCTGTGGATTGGAGTCGTGCTGTTTAGTTTATTTTCCGCTGAAATTATTTAGAATTTTATTATTCGTGAACTATTGGATTATTGTAATAAAGTACTTATTTATTAGTTAAGACGTGGTTAAATTCTGTTTATCATTTGTGAATCATTCGTGTATGTGTGTTGAACATCCTGGGCACACATATGCGTTACGCTTGGTTCATATTCGAAACCCGGTGTCACAAATTGGTATCAGAGCCGCGTTGACCGTAGGACGCAAGCCTAGGTAGAATGGACACTCTAGAGCACTTAGGAACACTCTTCTAATCTGCTATTTTTGAAAATTTTTGCTGCTGTTTTGGTTTCCCTTATTTTCAGCTGCAAAAAAGTATTGATCGCTGCTGCGTTTTGATTAAAATTATCAGAAGTGAGCACTATTAAGTGCTGCTGTTTTGCTGTATAAATTTTCACGAAAACGGTGTGTTTTGCTGCTGTTATGTGTGGGTAAAATTATTGTGTTGGTTGCTGTATTTTTCTCTTTATTTTTTCGTTCTTTTGGAGCCGCTGCACCGCTACTTTTCCGCCGCTTTAGCTGCTGAAATTTTCAGATTTGTATTTTGTTATTTCTTTTTCCTCTAATGTATTCTTGTTTTCTGTAGATGGCCCGCACCAAGACAACCCCCCGTAAGTCGACCGGTGGACTCGTGCCCCCGCGTAGGTTGGCTAGTCGCTCTGCGGCCGTCGACCCCCGTCACCCCGTGGTGATCCGTTCTGACGGCAGAGCCGCAGGACAACTGCGACACCGTCTCCGTGCCCTACTCCGTGAGGCTGGCTACCGCCACCACAGTCTCTCGCTCTCCTACCACACCACTGGAGTGCAGCGCCCCGGCAGGAAGGAGTGGAGCTGCAAAATCTATATCTACTACGGTGACGAGTTGGTGAAGACCCACAGCAGCCCTGCTTGGAGGAGCTCCCGCCGATCTGCAGAGCAGGATGCTAGCTGGGAAGCAGCCACTTTTTGGAGCCACGCCCGCCGTTTCCGTCTGGAGGACACGGTGCACGCCTTCGTCCCGCAGCGTCCCAGTGGCACTGCGCGCTTCGTCTCGAGGCACGTGGAGGGACCCCTGGACCTCCCGCAGTCTCGTCAGACTGTTGACGACATGACCCAGCTGAGTGCCCGACTTCAGAGGGCGCAGCAGGAGATCCAGGATGGACGTGACCTCGCCCAGCGCCACGAGGCGATAATCAGGAGGTATCGTCGGATCACCGACGAGGACCCGGACGACTACGCGTCCGACACCCCGATGTGGACCCCAGACTCTCCAGACCGTCGCAACGGTCACCGTGAGTCGTCTTCTGAGGAGTCCTCTGACGAGGAGCCTTCCAGTGTGGCGTCTACCGCACCACCGCCGCCTGCTGCCTCACCACCCCAGGACCCACAGGACCCCGAGGACCCCGACGACGACGACGACGACGACGAGGAGGACCCGGATGAGTTCCCGCTCGACGACGAGTAGTCCTCGACCTATGCCACGACTCAAGGATAGGCACACCCCCATTAGTAAATAAGAGCGATGTAGATATACTTGTGTGACCTTGAGTTGTGTTACTTCTTTTAGGATCTTTGTAAATTCTGTTTGGTGCTTGTTTGAGTGCTTGTGTGCTTAGTAGAGAGTTGTGGGATGCTTCGGCAATTGTCCACATCCTCATAATATAGGTCTATATTAATAAAGGATTATTTAGTGTCACATACCTTGATGCATATAGTTGGGACGTTCTTTCCAAATTCTAAATCCTTCTGTCCCTACCTTTCCTTCGCCAACAGATGGTGAGAACTCGTAACCAGAGGGATGCCAACGATGAGGAGGAGCGCAATGAAGTACCTCAGAACAACCAGGGACCTGCTCATGGAGCCATCAATATTGAACAACTGTTAGCTATGCAGAACCAGCTCATGCAGACCATGATACAGACCATGGGACAGCTGCAAGCTGGCAACAACAATCAGCCCCATCTGCCTCCACCGCCACCCCCGCCACATCACAACCGTTTGGGAGAGTTCATGAGGACCAGACCGCCTACCTTTGCACAAGCCACAAACCCAATGGAAGCTGATGATTGGATGAAGTCCGTTGAGAAGAAACTTGCTATTGTCCAGTGCACTGACAGGGAGAAGGTTCTCTTTGCATCACATCAACTAGTTGGAGCGGCCGCTGACTGGTGGGAAGCTCTTTGCAACGCTCATGATAATCAGGAGACAATCACTTGGGCTGAGTTTAAACAGAGTTTCCGTTCCCACTATGTACCTGAAGGAGTTATGATACTGAGAAGACAAGATTTTGAAAACCTCAGGCAAGGAAGGATGAGTGTGAGTGAGTATCTCAACAAATTCACTCAATTATCAAGATATGCTCCAGAAGACATCAAAACTGAAAGTAGGAAGCAGTATCTGTTTATGAGGGGTCTCAACAATGAAATTCAAGTCCAGTTACTCAATACTGATTATCCAAACTTCCAAAAGCTGGTTGACAAGGCTATTGTGGTTGAGAACAAGATTCGTGAGATGGAGCAGGACAACAAAAGGAAGATGTCACATCATGGACCGCAACAAGGAAGCAATGTTCGCCCCCGCTATGCACCACCTACTGCACCACAATACAACCCCTCTGCTCCTGCATACCGCACTGCTTATCCGCCCCGCCCAAATCAGCCACCGCAGCAACGCCCTGCCATGCAAGCGCCTCGCAATCCTGTGCCACCTGCGCCGCGTCCTAACATGGCGGCAAATGCTCAAAACCAGTTACGCCCAAACTTCCCTAATGCTACAGGTGGTAAGACATGCTATGCGTGTGGAGAACCCGGACACTTTGCAAGTCAATGCCCCAAGAGAAACAATGGACCTATGAACAATGCACCAAGGCCAAATCACCCGCGACCAAATGGAGGAGCACCACAAGGCAACCGTGGACAGCAGAATTTTGCTCGTGGCAATGTCAATCATATCTCTACTGAGGAAGCCCAGCAAGCTGATGACGTCGTGATTGGTATGTTTCTCGCCAACTCCAACCCCGCGACTGTTTTATTTGATTCAGGAGCATCTCATTCATTCATCTCATCAAAGTATGTTGCCAAGTACAATTTGCCTATATCTCATATGAAGCAAACTATGCTAGTAAGTTCTCCTGGCGGAGAGATGAGGACAAATATAGTATGACCGAAAGTAAGCATTAAAATAAGGGGGGTAGACTTTCTCGCAAACCTCATAGTATTGGACTCCCAAGGAATAGACATAATACTTGGAATGGACTGGCTGAGCAAGTATAATGGAGTCATTCAATGTGCCGAGAGGATTGTGCAGTTGACAAGTGAACATGGTACACGCATTGAAGTTGAAGCAGCCCAACCTACAAGAGGGAAAGCGATGCTGAATCACGTGGAAGAAGTGACATTGGAAAGCATTCCGATCGTTCGCGAGTATCCGGATGTGTTTCCAGATGAGTTGCCAGGTATGCCACCTGATCGTGACATAGAATTCGCCATTGAGTTGATACCCGGAACTGCACCTATAGCTAAGAGGCCGTATAGGATGCCTCCTAAGGAATTAGCAGAGCTCAAGAAGCAAATTCAAGAGCAGCTAGAGAAGGGTTTTATACGCCCAAGTTCATCCCCGTGGGGAGCCCCAGTGCTCTTCGTAGATAAGAAGGATGGAACCCAGAGGATGTGTGTGGACTATAGATCTCTCAATGAAGTGACAATTAAGAACAAGTACTCACTGCCCCGTATTGAGGATTTGTTCGACCAAATGAAGGGTACCTGTATTTTCTCCAAGATCGACTTGCGGTCAGGATACTTCCAAATGAAGATTAGACCATCAGATATACCCAAGACAACATTTCGGACACGATATGGATCTTATGAGTACACCGTCATGTCATTTGGATTAACGAACGCGCCTGCGTACTTTATGTATCTCATGAATAAGGTCTTCATGGAATATCTGGATAAGTTCGTTGTAGTGTTCATCGATGATATTATGATCTACTCGAAGGATGAGAAGGAACATGAGGAACACTTGAGGCTTACGCTGCAGAAATTGAGAGAGCATCAATTGTATGCCAAGTTCAGTAAATATCAATTTTGGTTACGGGAAGTTTCTTTCCTAGGCCATATTATCTCTGGAGGAGGAGTATCAGTTGACCCAGGGAAGGTGAGAGATGTGCTTAAATGGGAACCGCCACAGAATGTTAAGGAAATTCGGAGTTTCCTTGGAATGGCTGGATACTACCGCCGATTCATTAAAGATTTCTCCAAAATAGCCAAGCCTATGACCGAATTACTCATGAAGGGAAAGGCATTCCGATGGACTCAAGCTTGTCAGGATAGCTTTGAAGAGTTAAAGAAAAGGTTGACAACCGCCCCAGTGTTAGTATTACCGGACGTGAGCAAGAGTTTTGATATATACTGTGATGCATCAAGACAAGGATTAGGATGTGTGCTCATGCAAGAAGGCCAAGTGGTAGCTTATGCATCGAGGCAACTAAAGAAACATGAGTTGAATTATCCTACACACGACCTTGAACTCGCAACCGTGGTACACGCCTTGAAGATATGGAGACACTATGTTTTTGGTCACCGATGTGAGACTTATACAGATCACAAGAGTCTCAAGTACATATTTACGCAAACGGATCTGAATCTGAGGCAACGCCGATGGTTGGAGCTCATCAAGGATTATGGTGTGGGAATCAACTATCACCCAGGGAAGGCCAACGTAGTGGCCGATGCCTTGAGCCGAAAAGGAGTAAGTCATCAACTCACAGTTCAAGAACTGCCGTCCGAGTTATGTAAGGAGTTTGAACGGTTGAACCTTGGATTCATAAATAAGATGGGAACGATGGAAGTCAACCCAACATTAGAGCAGGATATACGGGAAGGACAGACAAAGGACAAGGAAATACAAGAAATCAAGGAAAGGACCCAAGAAGGAAAGGAATTCAGATTTGATGAGGACGAACAGGGTACCTTATGGCTTGGAAAGAGGATTGTGGTACCCAATGTTAGGCATATTCGGGAAACAATATTGAAGGAGGCACATGACTCGCCTTACTCGATTCATCCTGGCTGTACAAAAATGTACAAGGACTTAAAGACATGTTATTGGTGGGCCAGCATGAAAAAGGACATAGCCGAATATGTTGCACTTTGTGATGTGTGCCAACGAGTTAAAGCTGAACATCAAAGGCCAGCTGGATTGTTACAACCACTAAAGATCCCGGAGTGGAAGTGGGAAGAGATTGGTATGGACTTTGTAGTTGGATTACCGCGAACTCAGTCTGGCTATGATTCAATATGGGTTATTGTGGATCGATTGACAAAATCAGCTCATTTCATCCCTGTCAAGACCACATATACCACCGCGAAGCTAGCAGAATTGTATATGGAACATATTGTGTGCAGACACGGAGTACCGAAGAAGATAGTCTCGGATAGAGGTTCTCAATTCACCTCCAGATTTTGGCAGAAATTGCATGAAGCAATGGGAACAAGGCTGAACTTCAGTTCGGCGTATCACCCTCAAACAGATGGACAAACCGAGAGGACCAACCAAATTTTGGAAGACATGTTGAGAGCATGTGCTTTAAAGCATAGGAAAAGTTGGGATAAAAGTTTACCGTATGCTGAATTCTCGTACAACAATAGTTACCAAGCAAGTTTGAAAATGTCACCCTATGAAGCATTATACGGAAGGAAATGTAGGACTCCCTTGTTTTGGAATGAAACCGGAGAGAATCAAGTGTTTGGTCCCGACGTGTTACAAGAAGCTGAAAGGCAAGTCCAAATAATACGGGAAAACTTAAAGGTTGCCCAGTCTCGACAGAAAGGTTATGCTGATAATAGGCGAAGGAGTCTGACCTTTGAGGTTGGAGATTTCGTATACCTCAAAGTGTCACCAATCAGAGGTCAACGACGGTTTAACGTCAAAGGAAAACTGGCGCCACGTTACATCGGACCATTTAAGATTCTGGACAAGCGAGGAGAGGTAGCTTATCGACT
This sequence comes from Tuctoria greenei, assembly GCA_036927565.1. Taxonomy (NCBI): domain Eukaryota; kingdom Viridiplantae; phylum Streptophyta; class Magnoliopsida; order Poales; family Poaceae; genus Tuctoria; species Tuctoria greenei. Next base: position 10,755,589 of record JAYESD010000011.1, on the reverse strand, counting down.
TGAGCTGCCGACGTATCTCTCCGATGTACACGACGTGTTTCACGTCTCTCAACTCAAGAAGTGTCTCAGGGTACCGGAAGAACAAGTGCCGATGGACGAGTTAGAACTTCAAGAGGATTTGTCCTATGTCGAGCAACCTATCAAAATTTTGGATATGAAGGAAAGGGTCACGAGAAATAAGAGGATCCGTTGGTGCAAAGTGCAATGGAAACACCATATAGAAGCCGAAGCTACATGGGAACGTGAAGAAGACCTGAAGGCAGAATTCCCTCATCTTTTCCCCACGCTATTGAATCTCGAGGGCGAGATTCACTTTAAGGGGGGTAGGTTTGTAACACCCTAAATTTTCGCATCATGCATTGCATACATAATCATGCATTAAACACTAGTAGAATGAAAGGAAAATAATAAAACATATATATATACAAATGAATGTAGCAAAAGAAGAAATAGAAAATAATAGTTATAGCAAAAAACTTGTAATAGGGAATAAGAATAAAAATAATAATAAAAATATATATAAATATATATAAATAATATATATAACAAAATATAAAAATAGAAAAAAATATAACATTAGTAATATATATTATAAAAATAATAAATAATAAATAATAAATATATAATATTAATAATATATATAAAATATATATATATAAATAATTATATAATAAAGGAAAAGTAAAAAAAAAGAAAAAAAAAGGAAATCACAGCTGGCCAGGCCAAGCCGGCCCAGCCAGCGGCACCTCCCGCGGCCTCCCGCGCGCCCGGGCCCCGGCCGCCGTACGGCCCCACGCCCGAGGCCCCGCCCGACACTCCCGCCGTACGGCCCCACGCCCGAGGCCCCGCCCCCTCCCGCGCGGTTCCCGCGCTCGCGCGCCGAAACGGCCGCGCTCCCGCGCCTGGCGGACCCCACCCCGCTCGGCCGAACGCTCCGCTCGCCCTCCCGGCCTCCCGCGTGTCCCGCTCGCGCACGCCCCGCGGTCGAGCCGCACGCGACCGCGCCTGCGCGCTGGGTCCCGCCTCCCGACTCCCTCCCACGTACGCCTGCCGCCGTAACGCCTCCTGATTCCGCCGGCTCCGGAACCGATTCCGGATGACTCCCGCCGCGCCTATAAAAGGCCCCGAAGGGCTCACGATCCCGACGCCAATACCCAGGTAAAAACCTAGCCGCCGGAAGAAAAATACCAGGGACAAGAGAGCTGCGCCCAGGGAAGAAAAAAGGAGAAAAAGAAGGGGAAGAAGAGGGAGAAAAAGAGGAGGGCACCACCATTCGCCGGAGATCGTCGTCGACATCGCGCCGCCGTCGTCTGCCGCCGAAGGACTGCTGCACCATCTATTTCGTCTACGCGTCGCATTTATTCCGCGACCGTCACGCCGTCAGATCTACGGTAGGGTTCGTTCCCGATGCGAATTTTTGCGACCGTATTGAATCTAGTAGGCGTAAATTAAATTTAGTTGCACCATGATTTTATTTTCAGCAGCATTAATCCACCCTAAAACCCCCGTAAACCCATATGAACACGTATGAACTAGTCGCATCTAATTAATAAACGACCGTAGTAAATTAATTATTAAATTGTGCATGCATGCATGTCATTGCATGTTGATTATTTTGTATGCATTATGTTGAATTGTATATGTTTTCTGGTATGTATGATCACGCGTATAGGAACGTGCTCAAGAGGTTGCATACGAGGATTTCCAAACCCAAGACTTCGAAGCGCTTGAGCAACCCCATCCGCCGGAGCAAGGCAAGTGTCCTTGAAGCATATTGATCCTAATTTAAATTAAATGTTTTGTTTGCGAACTTGCATGCTTGTGTCAAATTGATGGGAATCCTATGGTAGGAAGTTTACTAGTTTTGTTTGACCACCCTTGTCACCTGGAATTATGGTAGAGAGTCGGGAAGGGTTTTTACTTTTTGCTTCGCTTAATTAATTGGGATGGCAAACAACACTACACATTTAATTATGCATCAATGATATTCTGGTAAATGTGAACTGGTCAATACGATGGGTGATCTAAGCAAGCATGGTTATGTGGATGGGTTGGTTGTTATGGTGGTTTGCTTGCCTTAGATCTAAGGACCGGTTCATGCGAGAATATGCTAGGTCAACAGTGCCACCACAAGGCCAACTATGGGTGCGGCGTAGCTGAATAATTAGGAGCGCTGCTAGTATTGTATGGACCATTGGATGGCGCGGGGAATGGGAGTCGAGGAGGACTGCCCTGGGATCCGCATGGCACACGAGGGGGCCCGTGGGTGGGAGAATAGAGATTCAAGCCTGCCGGTGAAACCTTAGTGGACCCGTACATACTAGTAGTCCCTTTTGAAAGGCTATTTTGTGATCTCTTGGCCACACACCTACGGAAGTGTGAGATGACACAATGGAGGTTCCTTAGTCATCAAAGGGTGACGAAATCACAAACATGTGGGTAAAGTGGTACAACCTCTGCAGAGTGTTTAAAACTATCATGATAGTCGTGCTCCCGGTTATGAGCGCCTGGATGACCTACATGATTAGAGTTGGAAATTGGGATTTGGGTTGGTAATGGTTATGGTTATGGTTTGGTAATGGTCATGGTTTATGGTTATGGTCTGGTAATGGTTATGGTTTATGGATTATGGACATGGATAATGGTGATGTTGAAAATAATTGGATATGGTTTATATTATGTTAATATGATGGTTATGATGGGATTGTTTCACATAGACATAGTATAATGCTTTTCAAATGTTTTATTATACTTTTCAGCACTTAGCCATTATTATTGTCGTCATTTGAATAAGCCACATGTCATACTTTCCACACTTGCTGAGTACGACATGTACTCACCCTTGCAATCCCCCCCAACAGCTACTGGAGACAATTGGGAGTACCCTGAGGATCACGTGGAGTACTAGGTTGCGTACCGCCGTCAATTGCCTGTGGATTGGAGTCGTGCTGTTTAGTTTATTTTCCGCTGAAATTATTTAGAATTTTATTATTCGTGAACTATTGGATTATTGTAATAAAGTACTTATTTATTAGTTAAGACGTGGTTAAATTCTGTTTATCATTTGCGAATCATTCGTGTATGTGTGTTGAACATCCTGGGCACACATATGCGTTACGCTTGGTTCATATTCGGAATCCGGTGTCACAAGACGAAGTCTGCTTGATCTTATGAGAAACTACAATGAAAGAAGTTTGTCCTGTCTGGTATAGGGTTTGTCAATTCAAAAATTATCTTTAATTTTTATGATGTTGCTGTAAGCCCGCCATAGCTCGTGATCTATCATGAGCGCTGTCGTTTTTCCCCTGCTTTAACAGTAGTGGGAGTCTTGCTATCTGGACTGCAGGTGGGGTTGCTTGAGGTACCTGCGATACGCCTGGGGCCTCGGTTGTTCCAATACTCGGGGGCCTGTGTCTCCAGATGGTCCCCTCCCCCCCCCCCCCCCCCCGGAAACGGCTTACGCCGAGCGGGAGGTCCAGGGCCACAGCCTGCTTAGCCTGGTCCCGTACCCTAAGCCTGTGCGTTCTACCTCCCCAGCGCTACAGCCAAGTGCTGGGGGCCAGATGGACCACCCTTGGGTATTCTGGACAACGAGCCCTGGGTGCAGAAGCACTGAATTACCCAAGCCCCACGAGTCAGCCCAGGATCGTAAGTCAAGCGACACTACAAAACAAGCAGGGGTGAAGTGACCAGCGGACAGAATTACTTCTCTTTTTTGATCTATGTGCGGTTCTTTGAGGAAGGTATTCCAGCAACCATCGTCGAAGTACCCGCGAAGACAGTGGGCACCGCCGGACTGGAGCTCCATCGGCACCCCCAGGGGGCCCGCTGTCGACCTCTCACTAAAGAATGGCAGGCACCGCCGGCCTGAAGCTCCGGCGGCACCCCCAGGGGGCCCGCTGTCGACCTCTCACTGAATAATGGCGGGCACCGCTGGCCTGAAGCTCTGGCGGCACCCCCAGGGGGCCCGCTGTCGACCTCTCAATAAAGATGGTGGCCACTGTAGAACTGAAGCTCCGGCGACACCCCGAGGGGGGCCGCTGTTGACATACCTGCATACTCAGCTACGGCAATGCTACCTACGAATCCTAGGCTCCTCCTGCACCGGTCCGCCCTAAGCCCTAAGTATATGAAAGGTGTGCCCATAACAACTGGCCACGCCTGTCAGGGGGCCATACTTTGGGGGACGGCAGGTCCTGGAAGTTAAGGAACAACAAGCAGCCGGAAGACATTGCTGGAAGTAAAAGCAAGCTGAGTATAAAAGGGCACCACAGACAGATTCTTTATCGCACAAATAAAGAGTTTGTCATCACAGCCAACCACAAGACAAAAGACAGAAAGACAAAAACTCAAACAGACGCCCGGGGAGCTCTCGGCCGCTCCGCTGGAACCTTGAGGCGATGAGTGCCACCGCATCCGAAACTTCAGACTTGGCGACCTCTTCCCTCTCGGCGATGGTCCCCTCGAGGACCGGCTGCAGGGAGAGGTCGGGGTACCAGCTCCGGTAGCAGGACAGGATGTGCGTCGCCACCTCCTTCACCAGCATCCGTCCCTCGGCCTCCAGCTGGTTGTCAAGGATGGCCCCCAGTGAGCGCATCCTCGAGCTGGTGGAGTCGAGCACCGGGAACACCTGACTCACCTCCTGCGCCGGCTCCCCTACGCGCGCCGGGCTGAAGCCGAGCGGCACCAGAGCCGAGTCGGCACTGCCATGGAACTCCCAGACCTTCCGGGCCTCGGCGGAGCGCGCCGCCCGGAGCTCCTCCACCTCCTGCTGGGCCGCCGCCAGCGCCCGGGGTCCGCCATCCAGGAAGCGCTTCTCCTTGGCCGCCAGGGCCCTCTCGCGCTCGCCGACCCCCGCGTCGCGGCGGTCCAAGTCACCCTCCTTGAGGGCAACGTTGAACTCGCGGTCCAGGAGGGCCTGGCGCTCGATGGACTGGGCCTGCTGCGCCTCAGCAACGGCAGCTTCCCGGCGATCCATCTCGGCGGCGCGGACTCTCGCCCCTTCCTGTTGGAGGATGAGCCCGCGGCAGGTCGCCTCCACTTTGGCATGCTTCGCCGCCAGCTCCTGCTCCTGTTCGGCTAGAGCAGCCTCCCGGGGGGATAGCGGGTGCTGAAGGTCCTCGCAGGCCTGGAGGCGGGAGCTGGCCTCAGCGTGGATGGCCTCGGCGTCAGCCTTCAGCTTCTGGGTGACGGCGTCCAGCTGGGCGATGAGGTCGCGCTCCTGCTCGAGGATCTTCATCTCCTCCCGATCGACCACCTCCCGCTGGGCCGCTCGGCTCCTCGCCAGCCGGGTCCGGGCCTCCAGGGTCCTTGCCCATTCCCGGAGCCAGTCGTCTTCGTCCTCGAGCCGCCCTTTCTCCCAGGCAAGGGCCGCCTGGGCCTGCCGGAAGCCGGAGTGGGCCACGGCCATGGCCTCAGACAGGGGGAGAGGCTCCACCGTAGCAGCGGGTCCCTGCCTCCCCACTTCTTCAATATCGTCCTCCATTTGGAGGACCACTGGGGAGACGGGGACCAGAGCCCCCTCCCTGACGGCAGCACCAGGGGCAGTGGCGCCAACCGACGCAGCAGTGTCGAAGGGCGCGGCGGCGTCGGCTGACACGGATAGACTGGTGGACGCGGTGTCATTGGTAGGCGCGGCGGCGGTCATCGGTGCGCGCGGTTGGGCTCCGGCAGCCGCTGCGGGGGTCTCAGACATGGGAGCCCGAGGTACCCCAGCGGCAGCAGCCTGGGGCAACGAAGCAGGGCCCGAGGCAACACACGATCCCCGCGAGCCGACCGGAGCGGCAGACCCTCCAGCAGAAGTGCCCGCGGGTGGTGGAGTAGCTGTGGAAGCGCTGAAATCAAGCAAACCCGGATCATAAGAAAATGACAGGGCAAGCACACAGCAAAGAGCACCCAAGGTAAAATCTGTGTAAACTTACCAGGGGACGCTGAAGCTCCACCGCTTCCCGAAAGGGTTGGAGGGGTTCGGACCCCCCGAACCCGTGGCGGGGGCCGCTGAATGTGCTGGGGGCTCCTGTGGAGGCGGTGTCGGTGGCACCCCCGAGGTCTGGCGCCCCTCCGAACGGAGAGGGAACGCTGGGGTCCCGTCGGCGTTGAGGAGCCTCCCCCTCTTGCGTGTGGAAGACTCGGGCGGCAAGGTGGCGCCATCGGCGCCCCCTGGCGACGAGCGCGGCAGGGCTCCGGAGCCCTGATGAAGGGCAGAAGGGGCCGGCGGCGGCGACCGGGCGCGCTTCTTGGGGGACGGGTCCAGCACCGGAACTGGCACCTTCCCCTTCCCCTTGTCGTCGGGGGCGACGTCGCCACCCCATGGATGGTACTGGGGGCCGCTCGAGGAGTTGCTGCTTGAAGAACCAGCGTTGCTTAAGGGATCCTCGCCTCCCTCAGCGTCGTCAGCAATGCTAACCCCCCGGAACGGGTCCCCGATCTGACGTTGCGCCAGCCCGGACTCGTCGAGGGTCGGCATCGTCTTCAGCAGTTGCCTCCTCAACTCGGAGTCCGAGCACAAGGGCGGCAGGCTGAAGGAAGAGAGAGTGCCTCGGCAGAGATGTCGTCAGGGCAGACCCGGGCCAGCATGTCGAGCAGTTGCTGCTCGTCCAGGTTGGAGCCGAGGTCGGTCTCGAGCCGGGTGCAGTCCGACAGGCCGGTGAACATCGACGCCGGGCGGGCACGTTGCTGAAGCGGGGCTATGCGGTGGGACATGAAGTCCCTCAGCACCATGGCAGACGACAGCCTGTGGTCCGCCAGCATCTGGATCCTCTCCAGCACCGGGTTGAACGCCTCCTCCAGCTCTGGGCGCTCCTCCCAGAATGATCGCTCAGAGTAGGGGATCCCGGTGGGGAGGCACATCCGGTCGTGGGCCTCGACCTTGGCGATCATCCAATCTTCTCGCCACATCTCCCACCTTGCCGAGTTGAAGGAAGCAATGTACCTCGTGGGGACCTTAGTCCGGCGCTGGAAGTAGTAGGCGCCGAGGTGCTCCTTCGAACTCCTGCCGGTGGCCCTTAGTACAAAAAAATACCGGAAGAGCTTTACCGACGGCATCACCCCCAGGAACATCTCGCAGAAGTGAGCGAAGACTGCCAGCATGGCGATCGAGTTCGGCGCGAGGTGGTGGAGCTGGAGGCCGAAGGTCTCCAGGAGCATGACCAAGAAGGCGGATGCCGGCGGGACAAAGTCGGCCAGCATGTACGACGAGAAGAGAACCATCTCCCCGGCGGAGAGGCTCAGCGGGAGCCTCCCAGGACGGAGCCACGACTCCCGCTCAGGAGTGTGCCAGCCAAGAAGCCGCCGCATAGGGGCCAGGTCGGCGGGCCTGGACTTGGGCAAGACGCTCGCCATGAGGGCTGAGGTTGGAAGCTCTGGATGGGGAGACTGGGAACTAGAGCGCAAGAACTGGGCTTGAGGCGGAAACACGAGCGCAGGAATGCAGAGGCGAGAGAAAGAACCCTCAGGGGGGAAGTTCTCTTTTTATGCACCCCTGCAGGCCAACAGGCGCAAAAGTGTGAATCGCCGCAGCTCCAGTAGAAGAGCAATGGTCCCGCATAGGCAATGACATGGGGGCCCGGGTCGCTTGACAAAGAAGGCGAGCCGGGTTACTAGCTATGCGGAAGGTAACTCGGCGGTTTCCGAAAGGGCAAAAGCAGCGGAAGTGCAGGAGCCACCTTGGGAACCACCGCAGTTAAAGCACGATTGAAGGCAGAAGTCATGTTGTGCGGCGCCTGTTCAGCAACCTCCACTTACTGGAAGGGGACACGTCGCCATGATGGCAGGGGCGTGTCGCTCGAGGAACTGCCCCGAAGTGGAGCCGAAAAAGTTGTGCGGGAAGAAAAGGAAGAAGACCCCACCTGCGGTATCGACGACTCTCCCGAGGTGGGCTCGGGGGCCACTGTCGGTACCCCGCAGACCGGGTACCCCCGCGCACAGGAAGAAAACCGCTAAGGACTCCGCCCCTACTAAGAGGCCGAATCCGAGGCTGCCATGTCGTGGAGGGAAGGACCAGATCCTACCTCTCCGCCGGGGGAGGCTCCCAAGCTGCCACGTGGCCGGCAGAGCTGGACCCTTGCCTCCCCACTGAGGTGGGCTCCGGGTGCGCCACGTGGCCCGTTCCATCAAGTGCTCGCCTCCCCGCTGAGGTGGGCTCCGGAGCCACCATGTGGTCAATCGGGACCTCGGGGCCAGGCCCGCGTCCTCGTAGGGAAAGGCACTGGAACTACCACGTGGCCTGCAGGGCTGAGCCTCCACTCCTCCATAGGGGTGGGCTCCGAGTGCACCACGTGGCCTGTTCCTCTAAGTGCTCGCCTCCCCGCAGAGGCAGGCTCCGGCGCAACCACGTGGCGGACGGCCAACTCAGTGCGGTAGGAAGCCGCAGTAAAGGAGACGTGCGCTACTCAGACGGGCATTAAGTGTGCGCGCCTTCCCTAGGAAAGCTATGCCGCGCATGCTAAAGTCAAGACCCCAGTGTCCTGTCTTGTCCAAGTAGCCGGTACAGACCCACGCCGCAAGACGGACGAATGGGCCGCAAGGACAAGATGGACGGGACGTGCACCGCCATCATCACCGACTATGTGTAGCCATGGCGCACGACGCGACGGGATGGCGCATTGACGCCCCTGATAATGGGAGTAGATAGCATTTAATCATAGATCTTGTATAGGATTTGGCTCTCCCCGGGACCACCTGTCGGGTCCTGGAGCCCATCTTGTGACTGCAGAGTCCTTAAGCTATAAAAGGGCTCTGTAGGCGTCCATAGAAAGGGATAGGAAAATTAGACCAAGACTCTTACACGCGAAAGCAAGGCAATACACAACACTCCCGTGGACGTAGGGTATTACGCTCCGGCGGCCCGAACCACGTAAATCTCCGGTGTCCATCATTCTGCTGTGTTTGATCTCCTGGGACTAGCCCTCGTGAATCCAAAGAACCTCCGCGGGCTGCTCTCGAGGCAGGTTCGGGGGAAGTGTCATTTACGACCTTCAACACCAACCATTTAAACCAATATGAAAATGATGAATTGTTTAGATGTATTGTTGTTCTAATGAAGACTAAATTTCTTAAGTATCGGGCTGACATTCCTCTTTTATACTCTGTTGCTTTCATTTTAGACCCTAGAGCTAAACTGGCAGGTTTTACCAATGTACTTAATTTACTTTCTCAGTTACTTCATCGTGATTACTCTTTGTACTATAATACTGTTAGAATAGAATTATCTAATTGTTAGAATACAAATTGACCGGGTTCGGGTTGTGCTGGCCCGACACGACCCATTGGCCACGTATACTCCTGACAGGTACCACTGCGTCCAATCGCATCGCAGTGAAGGTGTTGTAGGCCTACTCCGCTCCGCCAAGGGTAGCTACGATGACAAGACAGACGGACGGGACATCTCCTGCCACCATCAGCAACTACGCATGGGCCACTAGCGTCGGGGGCGGCAAGACAGCAAGTCTTCAAGCCACGATCAGAGACAGCGTAGTGAAGAATTCTTAGATCTTTTAGGATAAGATCGCTCCGGGCCACCTGTCGGGCCCTGGACCCCACTTGTAAGGCAGCCGACCTTGTCTATAAAAGGATCGAATCGCCACCATTACAAGGGGGTTGACTACATCCGATCTTAGCTCATACACACTCAACAAGCGCATTCACACCAGCAATACAATTCACACTGTAGAATAGGGTATTACGCTCTGGCGGCTCGAACCACATAAAACCACCATCTCAACATCTTTCATACGCACAATCCATCCCGAGGACTAAGCCCTGCCGATTAAGAACCTCCGCGGGCTGCTTGCATAGCAGGTCCGGAGGAAGTATCACATAAACACTTTGACAGGATCCATAACATCTATGCCTAGCCATTGGCGATTGTAGCAATAAAACGCTACAATAAAACGGCAAGATGGCGAGTCTTCAAGCCACGGTCAGAGAGGCGGTTGTAGCAATAAAACGCTAGATCTTGTACAGGGTTAGAATTTTCTCGGAGACACCTCTAGAGCCCCGGGCCCTACTTGTAAGACTGTCCGACCTTAAACTATAAAAGGAGCGGGCAGCCACTGACCTAGACATTCGATCTCCATTCTCGTAGAAGCTCACGCAACTCACAACACTCAAGCAATACAACTCACACTGTGGACATAGGGTGTTACGCTACGGCAGCACGAATCACGTAAAAATCTATGTGTTCATCATCTTTGTTGTGCTCGCAAGCTCCTGAGACTAGTCGCTCCTGAAAAAAAACTTTTGCGGGCTGCTCCATAGCAGGTTCAAGAGAAGTGTCGTTACTACACTTCGACAGCGTTTGTCGATACCTTACATACCAGGTATCTCTTCGTATCAAAAGAAGACGCGTTGAGTTCCACCTTCTAGTATTGTGGACTTCCAGAGGTCACATGTGTCCCACAGTACCGGACCTACCTCCCTCCTTAGGGTGACTCCGGTGTTGTCACGTGTCCTGCAGTACCGCTAGGGTGGCTTCGGTGCTACCACGTGTCACGCAGTGCCGGACCTGCCTCCCCAACACGGGAAGCTCCGATGCTACGACGTGTCCAATAGCTTCGGACCCGCCTCCCCGCAGAGGGAGGCTTCGGAGCTACCACGTGTCACATGTCCGGATCTATGTCTACAACAGGATGACTTCGGGATCTCCAACGGCGCAGCCATTCAAGGGCCATCAATCGGCTGTTACAGGACCTGGTTAACACGTCATTAATATTATATTAATGACGCATGATCAGAGGACTATCAAGACCGGTAACGCTGGTATTAAGACACGTTATCACACTATTAACCTCCCTTAACACTCGTAGATTGTGTATAGAATGGTTATTACAGCCGGGGCCACCTGTCGGGCAACGACACATACTGTAACAGTCAGCCTTTGGTATATGAAAAGGTTGTGCTGCACGGTAGAACTCAAGCAATCAAAAGTTATTAAAGGCTCAGGCTTACTAGCTCATACAAAACACAAACACCCCGTGGAGTAGATTATTACGCTCAGACGATCCGAACCACATAAAACTCATTTGTGTCACTTTGCTCTTAGATCTTGATTTTACTCTCTACCTATATACGAACCTCCACAGACTACTCCTTAGTAGTACCGGGAGAAGTGTCGTTAGCACACTTCAACAACGTCCGATCCCAACCAGGCAATACATACAAGCTCCCAAAATATTTGTATCTGAAAAAAAAAACCAAAATGTTCTTGGAAACGTAGTACCAGCAAGTTAAAAAAAAAAGGAGATGGCGGGAAAGCCAAGTATCGGTTGGTTGGGTTGGTCCGGGCGCGGCCTGACAACGGCAGAAGCCTCCGCAGCAAGCCAGCGCAGGCGGCAGCGCGATCCTTTCGCTTCACTTAGCGGCAACGGGGACGCCGCACCCAACCAAGGTGGCTCTCCCTCACCCGCCGCCACGCGCGCGGGCGCCGACGGCCTCCTCCCATCCATCGCCCGAGCACGCACGCACGCACCAAATCGCACTCCGCCGATCGCTGGAACAGCCACCCCTTACCTCTCCCACCCGCCGAAAAGTTTCGGCCTCTCACATATAGCTGGCCCCTGCCACAAGGCAGAGCATCGCGCACACTACTCGTGTTGGGTTGTCTCGCCTCGCGTCGCTCTGCCAGCGTGAGCGCCTGAGGTTGAGAGGCTACGAGCACCTCGGTCGGCCTCGTCAGGATGGAGGCGAGCTCCGGGCTGGTGGCCGGCTCGCACAACCGGAACGAGCTGGTGCTGATCCGGGGCCACGAGGACCCCAAGCCGCTGCGGGCGCTGAGCGGTCAGGTGTGCGAGATATGCGGCGACGCGGTCGGGCTCACGGTGGACGGCGACCTGTTCGTCGCCTGCAACGAGTGCGGCTTCCCGGTGTGCCGACCCTGCTACGAGTACGAGCGCCGGGAGGGCACGCAGAACTGCCCCCAGTGCAAGACCCGATACAAGCGCCTCAAGGGTATTACATTTTTTTTCAGTTTCTTGATCAATCTGGTTATCAAACCGATCGTTCATGATGTGCTGAATACATTTGCGCTCGGTCTGTCAAGGGAGCCCGAGGGTGGAGGGAGATGAGGACGAGGAGGACATCGACGACCTCGAGCACGAGTTCAACATCGACGATGAGAAGCAGAACCAGCAGCTGCTGCTGCAGGGCGCCACGCAGAACAGCCACGTCACCGAGGCGATGCTGCACGGCAAGATGAGCTACGGGAGGGGCCCCGACGACGGCGAGGGTAACAACACCCCGGCGATCCCGCCGATCATCACCGGCTCTCGCTCCGTGCCGGTACACAACACTGTTCTTTTCTCCTCGTGTGGTCCTCATCCACTGTTGTTGTTCGGAACTCTAACCGATCGAGCGGCCGCAACGGTTTAATTAGGTGAGCGGCGAGTTTCCAGTCGGCAACGGCTATGGCCACAGCGATTACTCATCTTCCCTGCACAAGCGCATCCATCCGTACCCGGTGTCTGAGCCAGGTTCGTTGCAGCTCATGATCAAGCTAGTAAAAAAACGGCAGGTTTTAAATTTTCGAATCAACCGACATTGACCGCCTTCCGGTTGGCCGGTTTGATTCCATCAGGGAGTGCCAAGTGGGACGAGAAGAAAGACGTAGGCTGGAAGGAGAGGATGGATGACTGGAAGTCCAAGCAGGGCATCCTCAGCACCGTCGATCCTGACGACATGGACGCCGAAGTGCCGCTGTAAGCCTCCCGTTTCAGGCGCGGATCATTTCCATTATCTCAAAAGAAGGGAAAAAAATGGGGGCACTGAATTTCTTGTTCTTTCTCTGACGAGCAGGAACGACGAGGCGAGGCAGCCGCTGTCAAGGAAGGTGTCCATCGCGTCCAGCAAGGTGAACCCGTACCGCATGGTTATCGTGCTCCGGCTCGTCGTCCTCGCCTTCTTCCTCCGGTACCGTATCCTGCACCCCGTCCCCGACGCCATCGGCCTGTGGCTCACCTCCATCATCTGCGAGATCTGGTTCGCCGTCTCCTGGATCCTCGACCAGTTCCCCAAGTGGTTCCCCATCGACCGCGAGACCTACCTCGACCGCCTCTCGCTCAGGTCGAGATCACTACTCACGCATTCCTGGCCCCAAAGCAGAGAAAAACAATGTCCCTGAACTCTGTAAATGTTGCTGCAGGTACGAGAGGGAAGGCGAGCCGTCGCTGCTGTCGTCGGTGGACCTCTTCGTCAGTACGGTGGACCCGCTCAAGGAGCCGCCGCTGGTGACCGCGAACACGGTGCTATCCATTCTGGCCGTGGACTACCCGGTGGACAAGGTCTCCTGCTACGTCTCCGACGACGGCGCGTCGATGCTGACGTTCGAGGGGCTGTCGGAGACCGCCGAGTTCGCGCGCAAGTGGGTGCCGTTCTGCAAGAAGTTCAGCATCGAGCCCCGCGCCCCCGAGTTCTACTTCTCTCTCAAGGTCGACTACCTCAAGGACAAGGTCCAGCCGACGTTCGTCCAGGAACGCCGCGCCATGAAGGTACACTGCACTGGCATCAAATCGATCACTGGTTGCGGCAGAACAGAACACCGTTTTCATCATGCCGGTTGATTAATGGAGCAGAGGGAGTACGAGGAGTTCAAGGTGCGGATCAACGCGCTGGTGGCGAAGGCGTTGAAGGTGCCGGCGGAAGGGTGGATCATGAAGGACGGCACGCCGTGGCCGGGGAACAACACCCGCGACCACCCCGGCATGATCCAGGTGTTCCTGGGCCACAGCGGCGGCCACGACGCAGAGGGCAACGAGCTGCCACGCCTCGTGTACGTCTCCCGTGAGAAGCGCCCCGGATTCCAGCACCACAAGAAGGCCGGCGCCATGAACGCTCTAGTACGGAATACACCAGCTGATATATCTTCATACTCTTTGACAGCACGATGCAATAACCATTTTTTCCTGGCAGATCCGTGTCTCCGCCGTGCTGACCAACGCGCCGTTCATGCTCAACTTGGATTGTGATCACTACATCAACAACAGCAAGGCCATCCGGGAGGCCATGTGCTTCCTCATGGACCCTCAGGTTGGCCGGAAGGTCTGCTACGTGCAGTTCCCGCAGAGGTTCGACGGCATCGACGTGCACGACCGATACGCCAACAGGAACACCGTCTTCTTCGACGTAAGCCAGCAGCACCTAGCTAGATCACACGCATGAACGTATCTAGAGGCAAAATCTGGAGCAACATTGTTTTTTTTTTTTTGTTGTCAGATCAACATGAAGGGGCTGGACGGCATTCAGGGTCCGGTGTACGTCGGAACAGGGTGCGTGTTCCGGCGACAGGCGCTCTACGGTTACAACCCGCCCAAGGGCCCCAAGAGGCCCAAGATGGTGACCTGCGACTGCTGCCCGTGCTTCGGCCGCAAGAAGCGGAAGCACGCCAATAAGGACGGGCTGCCGCAGGGGGCTGACGTCGGTGAGTTTCAGACGAAACGCAACTGTTGCTGAACACGGGTTCAGTTCAGGTACCATCTGAAAGATTGCTGAAAGCGGCAACCTGTTCCTTTCTCTTCCAGGAATGGACGGCGACAAGGAGATGCTGATGTCCCAAATGAACTTCGAGAAGCGGTTCGGGCAGTCCGCGGCGTTTGTGACATCCACGCTCATGGAGGAAGGCGGCGTCCCTCCGTCGTCGAGCCCGGCCGCTCTCCTCAAGGAGGCCATCCATGTCATCAGCTGCGGCTACGAGGACAAGACGGACTGGGGTCTGGAGGTAAGAAGGAGGAGAAATCCACCACTGAAACCATCGATTCTATCATATCTCAGCATTGCTTGAGAGGTTGAGACAGAGATGAACACTGAAATTCCTTGGCACTGCAGCTTGGGTGGATCTACGGGTCTATCACGGAGGACATCCTCACCGGGTTCAAGATGCACTGCCGCGGGTGGCGGTCGGTGTACTGCATGCCGAAGCGCGCGGCGTTCAAGGGCTCGGCGCCGATCAACCTGTCGGACCGTCTGAACCAGGTGCTGCGATGGGCGCTGGGGTCTGTGGAGATTTTCTTCAGCCGGCACAGCCCGCTGCTGTACGGCTACAAGAACGGCAACCTCAAGTGGCTGGAGCGCTTCGCCTACATCAACACCACCATCTACCCCTTCACCTCGCTGCCGCTGCTCGCCTACTGCACCCTCCCCGCCGTCTGCCTCCTCACCGGCAAGTTTATCATGCCGTCGGTCAGTGAGCCTTCCCGCCAAAACTGCCGGTTTCAAATGTTTTGAGTTCCTGACACCGTCTGTGCGCCCTGTGTTTGCTCTCTGCAGATTAGCACGTTCGCCAGCCTGTTCTTCATCGCGCTCTTCATCTCCATCTTCGCGACGGGCATCCTGGAGATGCGGTGGAGCGGGGTGAGCATCGAGGAGTGGTGGAGGAACGAGCAGTTCTGGGTCATCGGCGGCGTGTCGGCGCACCTGTTCGCCGTCGTGCAGGGCCTGCTCAAGGTACTGGCCGGGATCGACACCAACTTCACCGTCACATCCAAGGCCACGGGCGACGAGGACGACGAGTTCGCCGAGCTCTACGCCTTCAAGTGGACCACCCTACTCATCCCGCCGACCACGCTGCTCATCATCAACATCATCGGAGTCGTCGCCGGCATCTCCGACGCCATCAACAACGGATACCAGTCGTGGGGCCCGCTCTTCGGCAAGCTCTTCTTCGCCTTCTGGGTCATCGTCCACCTCTACCCGTTCCTCAAGGGTCTCATGGGCAGGCAGAACAGGACTCCCACCATTGTTGTCATCTGGTCCGTGCTGCTGGCCTCCATCTTCTCTCTGCTCTGGGTCCGGATCGACCCGTTCATCGTCAGGGCCAAGGGCCCGGACGTCAAGCAGTGCGGCATCAACTGCTGAGCGCGTCAACATTTCTGGAGCTTGTGTAGAAGGAAAGATTTAGAAGTTTTTGCATTGGTGATGTTTCGAAACGCATGCTATGTTTTGTGTAATATTCTGAGACCCAAAACTGTTGTGAAACTGAACAAATGGCAAGATTTGAATGTTAAACGGCAAAAGATATTCATGATGTATGTAATTTTGTAGAAGTGTTTACTCCTGCTGGAAACCGGTTAATTCATTTTATTGGATATGCAAAAGATATCTTAGAATAATTGTTCAGGACACGAGTTTCAAAATCAGATTTCAGAATCTGCACAAAAAGTTTGGCAAGGAAATTATAGCCTTTCGGACATCTTTTTCTGTACTTAGGTGAAGGGCGACGATCTGACAGTGACAAATGAACTTTCAACTTTGCTAACAAGTCAAGAAAGAGGATGAATAAGCATAGCCCTTGACATTTAAACAAACTGATGTGTGTCCAGCACCAGTATTGTTTTGGAGTAACGGAAATCTGAAGGCAAGAACTATGTCCAGGGGAGACTGAACTTGCTCAGCTTAGATGCCGGAGACACTGCAGGTACAATCTCTTACTTTTTTTTCTTTTCTAAATGAGAGCTACATATTGTCATCATCTTAGACCATCAATTCCATTTCTATATTTCTTCTTTCCATATGTCAAAAATACAGTGGGAAAGAAGAGGGCTCTACAATTGAACCAAATCAGGGAAAAAACAGCTCTATGGTGAAAACCATTTAGATATGGAAATGCCTTTAAATAAACCAATCATCTCTATGCACTTCGAGTTGTTAGCTGCACAGCATCACACCATGATATCCAGGGGATGTTTAAAATTTTTGTTTCTACATTTCATCTCTACATATTCCTTTCCACTTCAACTTGCACGGTTGTACTTGTTCGATGGCATGACCTGGGATATACTCCCTCCGTCCTAAAAAGGTTGTCGCTTGTAGTTCATTTTTGAACTACAAAGCGACAAGCTTCGCTTTTTGGGACAGGAGTACTCATCTTGCTCGGTTGTTAGTTCTATCAGAATTCCCTGTTTCTCTGTTGCATAAGATGTGTCCGCAGGCTATGCTCTTGCACCTATACAAAAACGGGAAAGACAACTAAGTCTTTTTCTGAAACTATCATGTCCATCTGTAAGAAAACAATGAAGCAATTGATCACCAGTTCACCAATAGAGACAACATATATACTATCTGATAGCTCTATAACCACTTAAAAGGCATGGTCCGTGCCCTTCAATTTCCTCACTATAGCTCAACCTGACAGCCTATTCTTTCAAATAATAAAGTCAATACTGGGTTTAGGTGGCTAGGCCAAATTAAATTAGATATTCCAAGTGTGGTGACTGCTGAGATAATTACTAGTAACTACTCCCTCCGTTCCAAAAGTCTGTTGCTTTGTAGTTCAAAAATGAACTAAAAAGCGACAAACTTTTTAGGATAGAGGGAGTAGTTGGCAACAGTCATAGTGTATTACTGCATAGTAACTGAAAGGAAAAGAAAATATTCAACTCTATTTCTTCTGGTCAGAATATAATCCTTGTTGTTTCCAACTGTACAATTAGCGTGCACACATTTTTTATTTTAAAATACGGTATTAAGGTCAATTTTTTTAGCTTTTACTGGCTTTGCTAACAGCCTGCTTTTGAATTGGATTCTGAGAAGCAAATGCTGTATATGTATTTGAACCCAAAAGCTGGTCTGGAGTTGCTTTTGCTAGCTTGTAAGGGATGACATTCTGAAGGTTATTACATTATACATTTTATTTATTTGAGAGTCAATCCAAAAGCCAGCCTTTTCATCTGCAGCTTTAAAAGCCAACTTTTGAAAAGCATAAGACAAACAAACAGTAAGTATATGTATATAATACATTTTGGGACGCCTGATATTTACCAATAATATCAGGACAACACTAAGAAGGGTAGGTTGGTCCACAACGAGTAGAATTGCTATCAGAAAGTACTTGTTAATGCTAACTTGGAAGAAGAATCAAGTACCTGCAATTTTGTAGCAATAGCTAATAGTTCCCTGCATTCATCAAGCATGAGTTTTTCTTGATTTGCTGTGACAGAGAGTTCTGAAACCAAAGTTGCCCTATCTACAACCTGTTTGATATAATCCAGTGTCAAATAAAACAGAACTTCACAATAATCAGTGGTTTCTATGACTACGTGATATCCTTTAAAGGCTCTTAATTTATGTGCTCTCTCGAGATGATGAGCCTTTAAAGGTCCTAAACACTTATAAACAAGATTTGAGCACAAACACGTGGGAGAAAATTGGCTGGTGGGATGGGTCATTCCCTTTTATTTTTGGAGAGTTCACCAACAGTTAGTGACTCGAGGTAATGGACTCAACAAGCTTGCTTATCACATAAGAACTGGGACTAAACTCCCTTGGAAAGAACATTTTAAATAATATGTTAATGTACATATAATTTTAAATCTTTACCTGATGCAGTTACATTGATCTTTTTATCAATTACAAAGATGTTGTTCAGTTGATTACAAAGGCGAGCTTAGCTCGGGAATCATAATTTTATTGAGCAACAAAACACTTCCAACAAGTGGATCATCACTTCTTGACTTCTTATTATCAGAGGCAACATTTCTTATTGCTGCTGCAAACTTTGTCTATATGATCTATTGCAATTTGAAATATTTTGTGCAACTATTTTTCTGAATAAATATTAATATAAGTAAACTAGTATACCCTGTGATAGAAAAGACTCCATTTTATTGAAAGTGAATAGTTAAGACTGATAAATGCTGTTATCTGACCTTTGAAAACATGCAACAAATAGATGTACCCAAACCTTGCATGACATCAACAGATGAGCTTACAGCATTCTTGAGAGCAATTGCATCAGCCTGTTGGTGTGATATTCAGTAAAGTATCAGAACTTACAGAATGCTATACCAAAAATGTTTGCAATTTAATTAATACAACTCTTTCAAGCATACCCTTGCTCCAGATGTAACTGGCAGGCGCAGTGTGCTTGCTTTTAGAGCCTCAGTTGCTCCAAATAAAGCAATACTGTTGTCTCTTTCAAGTCCTGGCCACTGTTCAAGGTAAGCAATCTGAACCAAAACAACAGCACATTTTAGAAAGGTGGTTTGTCCATTTGGAGGTCATAATTCAGTGTTATCAGGGCTACAAAGTATCATGTATATTCATAATTCAGGAATCGTGGCATCCTCCTTTTGAAAGAGATATGACAACTATATCCTTACAGGTTTATATTGTGTGCCATTTTACCATTTGGTCAACAATGCTATGTGTTACACATTTACCATGTTCACACAAGAATAATACCATGTAAAAAGCCCACAATATTTATTTTTATCTTCCATGCCAATGCTTCAATTGCAGGCATTTTTGTCATTTTTATTTCAAGGATTTAACTACTATCACATCCTGCCCCACCCTAAAGAAGAGTGTCATATAAGCCTCAATCAATACTACTGTTACCATCAACACTCGCAACAATTATAGCTACCAGTGTTGCTGCAATCTAAGGCTATGAATTCCTTGTCACTACCACATGTTGCTTCTAGCTATCCCAGAGCTCTGGCACGTTTCAGGCTGCTTCCTGTTGGCACGTATGTTTTTCAGGATCTTATCCATGATCAACGCATAGAATGGCCAAAAACAGTAGTGCTATCTAGTGCAAATGTGACACAAACAGGATTTTGTCTTTGACTAAAAACAACAGTAATTTACTAGTGTGCTTATGAATGATGCATGAATCATGATAACAGACTTTACTTGTTCTTTCAGAATGTTGTACAGCCTCAATTCTTGTTGAAGGTGTTGAACCATGATTCTTCTCATATTAACAGTATCCCGTAAGTTTAAGGTATTCCTCCAAACATTATAAATGGTATTCTGTTTGACATGAAAAGAAGGGAAAATCATTCTATCAACCGAATAGAACCATGGTATACGAAAAATGCAAATGCTAAGGACAAGTATACAACTTCTGAACATATATATGAGCAAAGTTTGCAGAGCAAAAAATTCATTCTTTTTTAGTCGGATAGTTGGTATCATCACCAAAAGAGGCAAGTTGATTATGATGGGTCTAGACAAGAATCTGAGTTTCAAAAAGCCTACGTAATTGTTACAACAAGATTAGCCCAATATTAGCTTATGACATTAACCTTATGTGAGTAGTCAATATGGCATCATATATGTTAGAGTCTAACTGTATTTAGTTCAGGCATCCAAGCAAAAACACACTAATGAGGCATGAAGTATTATATTAGACAAAAAAGTGATGCAAATAATATGTTTTTTTTGTTTACCTCAACAATAGTTGTCTGGAAAGATAGAATATCTTCTGCTCGAGCATTAACAAAGAGCCACTGCAAGTATCTATTGTACAATAGACGCAGCTGGTGGATATTTTCAATTTGGCTCGCATTCTTCTTTCCTTTCTTTGCATCAACCATGTAGTTAATGACGGGATATTTAACGCCTGACTGAATAATTCCAGCACTTTGTGACCCACAGGGTGTTGAAGGTCTTATTCGAGATGGGCTTTGAAAGGACCTGGAAGTCGAGGGTGCAGCTGATAACACCTTGCTTGGTGATGATGGGCGATGTAGAACCGGAACAGGAAAAGTTACAGTCCTGTTTGGCCGGCTCACAGATTTAGATCTCTCTGTTTCTGTTTTCTGTAAATTGATATTACTACCAGAATCTACCTTATCATCTCTTCTGCTTGCCTGAATAGCCAACCGTCTTGCCACTTCATCCAATGATTGATTAGACTCTTTGACTTTGCCTTCACAAGCTAGCATCTTCCTTGGTGAAAGGCCTCTTGAGGTATTTGACAGAGAGACTAGCCTACTAGCTTTGTCAGAAAGGTCAATGCTTCTTGATATGAGATTATTGGGCACCTGTACACCTATCATAGCTGGCCATCGGTGTCGCTCCGTTACCCTCTTAGGAGGTTCCTCAGAAGGTTGAGCATTCTCACATTGTTCACCAACGTTCTTCCTTCTGAAAGGACTTTTCCTCCTTTCAGTTAGAACACTCACCTGCCTCATGGAACGATCAAGAGATGAGCCAGAGACTACCTTGTCTTTTCTATTAGCAGCTACAGATTCTGACTGGAAGGAAGAAGACAAATTTCGCATTGCTGGCCACAGACCATCAGGGGGCCTTGTGCTTGCTATATGCTTAGAAATCTTAGGTAACTCTGTGGTAGTACCATGACCTGATGTAGCTGACCTCGATGGAGGGGTTGAGGGTCTTGATACCCTTGACGAAGGGGTTGAAGGTGTTGAGGGCCTTCTTCTATCTGCTGACTGTGCTCTTTTGTGTACTGCTGTGGCATCAGTTGCAGAAGTCCTGCCAAGACTTGGTGATGTACATCGCTTTGTCTTAGTGGCAGCAGCCAGATCAGTCTTGTACCTAGATCTAACATCTTTCCCAACAAAAGCATTGTGCTTCTCAGATGGAACTAGTGGTGGTCTTAATGTCTCATCAACAAGAGCAGCCTTCTTCATGTTGTTTTTACCGGCATCCATGAAGAAAAGCAAGTTCCAGAACAAACCACATTAATGAGAACCGCATGAATGTAGCTCTCTGCAGCAACGCAGATCTACCTAAGGGCCCAAAAAAAGACATCAAAGAAACAGAGTAAGCCTATTTAAGAAAATATTTAATCTGACTTTGACTTCAGACAAGAAATGGAAACTTTCTACACCTATGTAAATCAAGTAACTGTACCAATTTAACATGTGAAACACTGTACCCAAATCATCATGAAATTGCAGGTAAGTGAATTGTGTGTGTAGGCAATGCTATACTGGTTTGAGCACCAGAAGTTTGGACAGCAATAGTTGTTGCCTCAGTCTCTCTCAGTTACATGACATGGGGACGGACTGGGAAGGGAAGTGATTTAATGGATACTCGGACGCAAGGAAGGAAGGTCTCATTGACAAGTATAAATGCATTGCAGATCCACAAACATATAAGATACATTTGGAGGCAAATGGCAGCTGCTACATGGGATGCTGGCATGCTGCACGATTCAAACAAGGACAGAACAAATAAACAAATTATTCACGGGGATTCTGATGGTTTTGGAACAGACAGGACAATCACATGCATGCAAGACGGATCTCTTGCCTAATGATTTTCCACCCGAAGCAGCATGGGAAACAGGGACCTTTTTTAATGCTTGACAATTATGAACAATACACATCCGCACATGCATTGAGGACATCATCGCCTGGATACAGACAAAGGGACAAATATAACAGTGGGCAAAGCACGAAATAAACTGCCAGACTTCACTTGAAGCTGCCGGAAATTTTCATCGGAAGTATCTACTAATTATTAAATAAAATTTGGCGTACTCAAGGTGATAGCATATGCTGCTTCTGTTGGGTCACTACGACAGTCATTTATTGGAAAATTCAGACACCAAGATCCCATTGAGCATAAATCGCTTGGAAATGGTGGTCTAGTTTGGTATTAATGATTTTGTGCTGGCAATTTGTAAATTTGGATATTATTTCAGCTGATAAGCACCTAGTCTTTAAAATGCACCGCACAGTACGTCCAAATCACAGCAATAGAGCAAAACCAACAGTGGGTGAAATTAACTTCCAAGCCCGAGTACTACTTAGAACCAAGCCAAGGAGAGGCGAAATTCTCAATACTCGCGCGCAGCAACAACCAGAAACCTCCTGTCGCATCCGCGGCGAGAAACCCAGATCGCGCGTCGGAGTAACCTGAGAGCAGCGGAGAATCCGAGAAACCCAACGGACTCATCCAAGCGTGCCCGTATGAACCAGGGCAGGGGGCGTCTAAAATCCTAGAATAGCCCGAAGCTCGCGATCCCGATCGGGAGGACCACGCACACGAGTCGAGCGCCCGCACGGCCTTGCGCATCCCGCTCCCCGCAGCTTTAAACCCGCAAATAGGTCGGCGCTACGCAACCAAAATGAGGGGAAAAGAGCTTGAACCCTAGCTGCAGGACCGATCAAGCAAGCGCTAGAAACCACCTGACCTCGAGAGCGCTCGATAAGCGGCGACCGCGCGGAGACCTGGAGCCCCCGCCCGCCGCGTGACGCCCTTAAACCCGCCGCCGCCGCCGCCTCTTCCCAGCTCGCGCGGCGCCGACGGGGTCGTGGGGTCGCCGGGATCGCGTGAGCTCGCGCGGGTTCCTGCCGTTTCAGCGCTCCGCAGGGCGAGTTATGGAAAGCTGAGGAGGAGGGGTTGCGGCCGCGGCCGCGGCGTGGGGGTGGAGAAGAGAAGAATGACGGTTGGCGTTGCCGCGGCGGAAGGGGAGAAGAATTATGGCGGGTCGCGGAGTTAAGGAGAACCAAACCGGCTCCCTAATTGCGCCCGTTTTGTTGTTAAGCTACCGCCTCGTTCGTTTCCGTACGCGTACCCCGCGCGTGTACCCGCATCGTGCGCCGGACATGGACCCAGAAAGTCAGGAATCGTGCCGTCACCAATTCGTGTTTCCTTTGTGCAAATCATGAAAATGCAATGCGGACGAGGTCGACCCTGAAACAAAATCCGCTTCTTTTTAAGATGTCATCACATGATTCGGTCATTAGAAACATACGGGGTGATAATCACTGATATTCTGATGTGATCATTTGCAAATGGGTGCAAGAGAGCGAAACGAGTCCCCGGGTTGGCTCGTGTTGTTGGACTGAAAACTTGCACAAGCCTTGGTCAAAGCTGGCGGTTGCAGCCCCGGTAGGCAGCAACGGTGAACGGTTGACCAACTTTGTTGGCACGCGAATGTTTTCTAGCTCTGTGTTTAATTGACTGCTTCACCGATCTCGTACAACGTTGATATGCAGCTACTACTACTTAGCACCAGGGAGCAGGAATGTAGAGGTGTCCTCGTTTCGCACGCCCACACACAGGTACAAACTGTTATCGAACTTACGAACACGACATTCATGGTTGCGAAGAAGAAGTACGTCATAGAGATTGTACGCAGTCGAAGAGATGACAGATAATTGGTGAGGAAACTGTATAGATACGCGTACGCGTACAAATAATCCGCGCGCGCCGGTACCGCTCACACTCAAGAGACAACCGAAGCGCGCGAGGGGGGAGGCCACTGCCGTTCCATCACGAAGGCGTGGGACACTGGGACCGGTAGGTCGCGCGCGCTGCGCCGTCCGTTCCGCCCCCTCTCCCTTTCCCGCCATCGTTGGCGTGACGTGCCCCGCATCGGCAACCGAAGCGCGCGACGGGGAGAGGCCTCTGCCGCGGCCGGCCTCGTCCCGTCCTTGGTCGAGGCCTCTCCCGCACGGCACGGTAGAACGATTCGAGCCCCGACGCGGTCCCGTCCCGCGTCTTGCCGGCCGCTCGCGCGTCGTCTTTCCGCTGGGTTGGGCCCCGAGCGCGCACATGGCCGTAGCGATCGGCGATCGGGCGCACGTTCTCGCGCGGCTCGCGGTCGCTGCCATGTACCCGGACCCGGCCGAGATGCGTTTTGGACCGGCTCGCACGAGGGTGTGGCCGCGGACAGGACAGGTGCCCTCCCCTGCGCCACGCGAGATACGTATATCGG
Source organism: Tuctoria greenei (assembly GCA_036927565.1). NCBI lineage: Eukaryota > Viridiplantae > Streptophyta > Magnoliopsida > Poales > Poaceae > Tuctoria > Tuctoria greenei. The sequence goes on along the minus strand of JAYESD010000011.1, from coordinate 10,731,180 downwards.
TTTTGGACATTACGATCCCGTGCCGCGGACCGACACCTGCAGGGTGGTGTTGTTGGCCTGTTGGGTTCGTTCTTGAAGCGGAGAGACCCCCTCGGGCATCAAAATGTCAAAGCGGCACCGCAAAACGTCCGTCCATGCCGCGCACGACCACCGCTAGTTGCGCTGGTGCCCGGGCCGGTGCTTGTGCGGTGGAGGATCGCCAAAGTAGGAGCACCCCGCACGCTGCCTGCAGCATCATCGGGATCTGCCCGGAATCCGCACGTACTGCACCCGCGATCCACGCATCCGGCGGTGCCGTTCTTTCTCCATTTTCGACGACAGCGCCAGAATTACTTCTACTGCTGCATTGAGAATTATAGAAATATAGAGCGGGAGCAAACAGCACAATGATTAAGGGTATGTTTGGTTTGAAGCCAAAACTTGCCACATTTTGCCACGCCTAAGTTTAGTCAAGTTTGACCAATTTAGTTATTGTTTGGTTCATAGCCACAATTGTGGCAAGATTCATTGCTATCTAACTGGGTCCCACATGTCAGACTCAAAAAAGTGTGACAAGATTCCCTTAGGCTTGCCAAGTTGTGGCTGAAAATTTGAGCACCTAACCTTAGTCAACTTAGGCAAAAATTTGTGGCAAATTGTGGCAACCTTAGTACATAAACCAAACAGGCCCTAAGTCCACCGTAGTCCGTAGCACAGTAAACCATCGGTCGAAGAAAGCGGCAAGCAATCATCGTCCGCGCCTCCCTGGTCGATTACCATGGGCAGCAGCACAACGTGCCAGGCTGTTTATGCGTGCGTGCGGCCGCCGGCCGGCACATCAATCATCATCGGAATGGCGCTCACTCAACAAGCAGGAGTACACCACAGTACACGCGTACTTTATTATTATTGTTATTTATTATTTTTCCTTCTCCCTGCCGCGATCGTGCTCATGACCTGAAAGGCTCGAATGTGCTCTAGTATATGAAAGCTGTGATGGATTAGTTTGGGTGACATATAGAATGCACAATAGCACGGGCTTCTCAGGTGGCAAGATAGTCTCAAACGTGCAAATGCGTAGTCAAAGGTATCCGGTCATCTTACTTCGTGTGTTTGCAGCACAAGATAAACCTTTATCTGGACCGTGTCAAGGCACGAGCATCGGCATATATTGATTTTCGAGAGAGACGGGTCGTCGTGCCAGTTCGAGGCGTCCAGCTTACACTAATGAATTCAGAAATAATATATTTCTTCTCGAAAGGATTACCCAGCTCAACTTTTTCTTTTTGGAGTGGAAGGGATCACGTCGTAGCGTAGTACTGTATGAATTCATGATAAAATAAGTTACCTAAATAACGTGACATTTTGGGCATCGATCGCTGTGTTGCAGCACACAAAAGCAGCAACTACCATACAATGGAGACGTGACTGTTAACGTAAACGATATGAAAACAGTTCAGAATATCTTTCGTACAAAATAGGTTATACATTTTATTGTGTTATATACTCACCCGTTTTAAAATAAATGAACTTTATATTTTATTATTCTAAATGTTATTCATTTCAGAACGGATGGAGTATGAGCTTGAAACAACTTCATCCAAACTATGAACAATCTGTGGCTCTGCATTTCAAAGTTAATAACTGGTATACGCGATGAAGTATTTCATGACGCTGAAATGGCCCAAATGGTCACCACCAATGATCTCATCAAGGCCCGTCGTGCTCTCCGGTCGTTGCTAGGCGCTAGCCCAGTCCCGTACAGTACAGATCCTCGAGAATAGCCCAACGCCCGCTTCTTCGTCCCAAGCCATGTCTCAACTGCTCGATTTTTTTTTCGAAAACAGTACTTCTTTCTGATTCGAGATATTTGTCACTGGTTAGTTTAAAAGTAAACTAATAGTAATATATATTTTGAACTAGGTGGGAGTATTATTTTAAATTGAATTTACATAAACAGTGTACCAAATAAAAATAAAAAAATTAGATGGATCTCGCATTGTCACCGGATGAGATTAAATCTTGCTGTGACGGGCGAGATTTAAAATGAATAGCCCGGGGGTAGATTCATCCTGATTTTGCTGCTAGCCTCACCTCACCCGTCAGGCGATCCAAGGCTTCAGGCCCAGTGTGAGCCCATTGGAAAAGGAAGGCCGCAACCCAGCTTGTAAGTTGACCAATTCTTATTTCGTCCACCTCTCTAAGGGCGTTTTCCACCCGCACTACCGCCACTCCGCCAGTCGGCTGCCTTTGGCCTTCCCATCCCTTCCTAGGTACAGGGATAAATGCACACTAGACCCCCACCGCCCACGGGGGCGAGACCTGTCATGGACCTAGGGTGCCACGCGACAAACGAAGCAGTAGCAACTCCCATTGAGAGATGATCCAGTGCCGTTACGTGGCCTGCAGCTCCGGGTCCACCACCTTGCCGAGGGAAGATCCGACTTGCTCGCTAGGTCGGCGGCCCAGGACCTCCTCTCACGGGGAGGGGGTCCGATGCTGTTGCGTTCCCGGCAGCTCCGGACCCAACCTCCCGGACCTGGACCTCCCACTGAGGGAAGGCCCGGGAGCTGCCACGTGTCAGGCAGCGCTGAGCCTGAGCCGTGCTCGGTACGCCCAAACTAGAAAGGATGCGCATGTTCCCTAGGTAGGCGGGAGCTCGTACTCATAAGTCAAGTGGACTGTGGCCGGTCTTGTTATGACTGGTCAGAGCCAAACTGCTACGTACGGCGGACCAATGGAAGGCCTCGACAAGACAAACAAGACGCGACTGACCATGATGAGGGGCTATTGGTAGCCCTGTGACGGGGTACGGACAGACGGCACATTGAAGTCGTTGTCAGGGTTAGCATTTACTCCCAGATCTTAGGGTGGATTTGGTACTCCCAGTGCCACCTGTCGGGGTTTGGGTCCCACTTGTAAGTTGCTCGACCTTGAACTATAAAAGGATCGAGCAGCCACCGACTAGGATAAGCTCTCTCAGACCCAAACAATACTACCCAAAAAAAAACCACCGTGGAGTAGGGTATTATGATCAGGCGGCCCGAACCACGTAAATCCCTCGTGTTCATCATTCTCTGAGCTTGATCTTGTTAGAACAAGACCCTCGAATATACATTGAACCTTCGCGGACTACACCCGTGTAGGTCCGGGGGAGGTGTCGGTTTAGACACGTCGACACCTGGGTAGTGGGAAATGATCTATTGGACATGCCTTGTTTAGGTTGGTGTGGTCGGTGCACATCCGAAGTTTCCCGCTAGCCTTGGGGACGACAACAGGATTGGCCAACCATTGAGGGTGGTTGTCGACTGTTGGAGTCGGCAGATCTCCTGACACTGCTAAAGTGTTGAAGGAGTTTGTGGTTCGGTGTAGGCGCGCGGAGACTCAAGAAGGTGAATTGCGATTTAACACAGGAGACACTAGGATTTACGTGGTTCGGGCCGCCTGAGCGTAATACCCTACTCCACGGGTGTGTTGGTGTTGTATTAGTTTGTCACGTATGATGTCCACGTCTGTGTACGTGTGTTTCCATGTGTATCGTCGGCTTGTCCTTTTATAGTACAAGTACAGGCCGTTACAAGTTGGCCTGGCCCGACATGTGGCCCCGGCAGTTACTAGTATTGATACACTATTAATTGTTGTTAATAATCTTGTAATGGGCTCCGACAGTGCCGTTACGGGTGTTAAGATTGTCCGTTTAAGTGTCATTAATATGGCATTAATGACATTTAATCGGGTCTTGAAGTCCTTGGCTCTCCTTTGAAGATCCGGAGCCGTTACAAGGTCTTCTGGAGGTTAGAGGCTGCCAGCTCCGACATTTGGACACGTGGCAGCTCCGGAGCTTGCTGTGGGAAGCAGGTAGCTCCGGAGCTACCTGACACGTGTCAGGTCCGGAGCTTCTCTCGGTCAGGCGTTAAGTCCGGAGGTGCCATTTCGGTACTTGGTCCGGAGCTTCCCCCTTGCGGGCGGTAGCTCCGGTTTGGCAGTACACGTGGCGACCTAGGGATTAACCATGTTGGAGAAGCAGGTCCAGTCATGTCTCACAAGTGGGCCTCCGAGGGTCTTCAATCCGTGTAGACGGCCTTTCCTCGAAATCTTTGTAACCTCAGGGGGTGTACGGTTTTTAGGGTACCGACAGTGGCCCCCTGGACCTACCTCCGAGGAAGGTCACTGGGGTGAAGTCGTTCTGTCGGAGGTGGGTCCATCCTTGCGACTCTTGAACTGGGTCTTCAAGGGTCTTCGGAGGTGCCGTTGGCAGGGTTTTACATTTAGATCCCGACGCGTGGCGTACCTCAGGCGGCAGATGAGATCTTTGGCGTGCGGATCTCACGCAATTGAAGGTCGCCGGTTCCCGATACGAAAACCGTATCGGTTCCGCGCGCCCTGTCAGGCCGCCGCCTTTGGGTTTCCCGCCTCGTGATGACAACCGTTCGCCTGGGTAAGAGCTTCGACTTGATCGTCGGGGTGGTCCCGGGCCCTCTTGTCATCGGCTGGGTTGAATTCTTGAGTAGTATCTTCGACTTCCCTGCAGTTTCCATCCAAGCATTGCGAGGGATTACTTAAGAAGGAAAGCGCGCACCGTCGGGAGTTCTTTACGTCTCTCATCTGATCTTGCGCTCAAACTCCCGACTCGTTCTTCGCTCCTCTTCTCTTGCCTAGCTGTGCCGCGATGGAGTTGGGTCTGCGCGAGAGTCGCCTGAAGACCGACAACGATTTGAAGATGGTCCGGGTCCTCATGGGGTGGTCCTCGGACTTCTTCAACCGCTTGGTCCGTGCCGGCGGAGAGCTCCCTTTTGAGAAGTAGCGCGCTGGCGAGATGGTGTACTTTTCTTCTTACGCCATGGTGGGGCTAATCCCACCATTTTCTTCTTTCTTCTTGATGCTGCTAGACTTCTATGGTCTGCAGCTATACCACCTTGGCCCTCACTCCATTCTCCTCGTGTCCATCTTTGTCCACTTCTGCGAGATGTGGGTGGGCATCCCCCCTGCGTCGAGCTCTTCCGAACCTTCTTCACCGTTCACACCACCGGCCGGAGCAATGAGTACCTTGGCTTCTACTACTTCATGAAGCGCAAGAAGTGCCCATTCAAGTACCTCCGGTCGTTCCCTTCCGGGAAGTGGGATGACTGGAAGAAAGATTGGATAGTCGTCAGGGTGGAGGAGCATGAGCGGTTGGAACTGCCAGACGGTCTGCCCGGCATCGACACGTCGATATGGAGTGAAGTTCCGGTGCTGGCGGAAGTTTTCGACCCTATCCTGACCAGGATCCGCCGATGTGTGGAGGGAGGATTGACTCCCCAGGCGGTGTTCTGCAACTTCCTGACCAACAGGTGGGCGCCGCTGAAGAGGAGGGAGAAGCTCGCCTGGGCCCTCAATAGCGTGATGGACGAGGACCGGGTTGAGACCGGGTTGAAGTCCAACATGGTGGGGAAGACCTTGGAGTTCCACCTCAAAAAATTCCAGCACGACATCGACGTCGACGGAGATTACTTGACTCCGCCGTCGGCCTTTCTCCCTCTGAACGTGGAAGTGGAGTTCAGCAGAGAGCTCCGGCTGACGATGCCCGCACTTGACGACCTTGGTGTCGTCGAGAGAAGACTAACCACCCGGGTGGCAATCCCCGGGGTGCCCGAATATGGCTCGGTCCCTGCTCCACAGCCGAGGTTCGAGGTCATTGGCAAGGGCAAGGAGCTGGCGGAGGAGCTGGAGAGTCGAAAGAGGAAGCTACGACATGCCGACGGAAGGTCCGTCAGGCCCGCTACTTCCACCTTGGTTCCTTCTCCCCAGGGGGGAAGATCTTCTGCCGCCGTGGCGACTGTCCCCGTGGTGGGGTCCTCCCGGAACGAGATTGTTCCTGCGGTGGGATCCTTCCGGAGCGCGTCTGTCCCCGTGGTGGAGCCCTCCGGGGGTGCTAGCTCCGGGTGCACGACTCCTTCACCTGGGGCGGTGGGTGCCTCTAGGTCCAGGGGTTCCTCCTGATCGAGGAGAGCCTCGACCCGGGAAACGCCTGTGGCTGCGACAAGTTCTGGGGGGCCTCCCGGAGCTCCTACGCCGACCATGGCCAGCCCGGAACGTCCGGAAAAAAGGTTCCGCGCAAGCTGGTGCGGAAGCCTTCTAAGGTAATTTTTGATTTTTACCTTGGCTAACTTTTTAGTTGTAGCGATTGTTTGTTAATTTTCTTTATCCGTCCTCTGCAGCGTCCCCAAGAAGGGGGGTGAAGCTCCACCCTCGGCCACGATTTATGAGGCCGTGGGAGCTTCTGCTCCTGTCCCAGTTCTGACCCAGGTGGTGGCTGAGGCTGCGACAGCTCCGGCGCCGGCTGTCGTGGTCATGAACCTCGACTCGTCCCCGGAACTTCCCGTGGTAGCGCCGGACCACGGGAGTGAAGACACGCCAGCGGCACTTGTCTCGAAGGTTGAAGCTTCGGGTCCTGGTGCTGCAGTAGTGGAAGCTCCGGCTGTAGAGCCGGAAGAAGTAGTAGTTCCGGCCTCAGAGCCGGAACTTGTCGAAGCCCCGGCGATTGAACCGGAGGTGACTGAAGCTCCGGCATGCAAGCCGGAAGTCGAGGTAGTTCTGGCAGTGGAGCCGGTTACCTCCGAAGTACCGGTCGTTGAGCCGGTTGTTGTTGGAGCGCCGGTCACAGAGCTGGCGGTTGAAGTGGCGAGGGAGCTTGAGCCTCCCTCGGAAGAGGTGTCCCGGTCGGAGCCAATAGTAGCTCCTGCTCCGGAAGCGACGACGTCGATGGTACCTGTGGCCGAGCCAGAGTGCCTAAGCGAAGTCGCCGGCCCCCTTCCTGAGGGGGCGAATGAAGACTTGGCGGCGGGGCCTTCTTCGATGGCGACTAAGGCCATCTTGGAGGACGGCCCTAGCGCCTTGGAAGCTCAGGGTTCCGCTCTCGTAGAGTGGGACCCAATTTTTGTATGTGAAGACCCGCTGGAACCAGCGGAGGAGACCCCAACAGGTACGGAGCCCATCCCGCTGTCGATGTCTATCGACAACGCCTGCTCCAGTCTACGTCAGATCCAACTGGCCTTCTTCCACGACAGCAAGGCTCTTGAAGAGGAGTGCCAAACCCTTAGGCGGTGGCGTAATCGGCTCCACTTCGAGACTAAGCTGGCGCAGTCAAGGCTAGCGGACGACAAGGAGTGGATCAAGCGGGAGAAGATCCGCCTGGAGTACTGGGACAAGCTGCTGGATGAGAGGGAGAGCATGACCCATGCTCTCGACGCTCAATCCCGAGAGATCCAAGATCAGGCCAAGGCTGCCAACGACGCGGCCAATGCTCGGTTCGAGCAGCTTGAGGCCATCAACGCCACACTCATCAAGCGCCGAGAGGCACTTGAAGGGAGGGAGAGACGGCTCGAGGACGAAGAGCAAAAACTCCTGGAGCTGCGGGATGACGTCCTGAGAAGGGAAGAGGAGCTCGCCGAGAAAGTAGCTCTGGCTGACAAGGGCCTCGAGGAGCGCACTAAGAAGTTGGAAGAGCGCTGCCTCGAGGAAGAGGAGAAGACCTGGGTGCGAGGGCAGGAACTCTACGAATACGAGTGTGCCCTTGTTGCCCGGGAGAAGAAAGTGGAGGCTAGGGAGAAGGACCTGGTCGATCATCGGAACAAGATCCACCTCCAGGAGGAGGAGCTCGGAAGACTTGAGAGGCGGGTTGCTGCAAAGATTCAACAAAACGCCAAAGAAGTTGAGTGCCTCGCCCGTGAGAATTACGAACTGACGGCGGCCAAGAGATCCTTGGAAGAGGTGAAGAGCCTGAGGGCGGCGGACTCCCTGCAAATTTGGGAGTTCCTGGGCAAGGCAAATGATGCGCTGACGCCGATGGGTTTCAGCCCCGTGCGTCCGGATGATCCGGAGCCGGAGCCGGACCTTGCGCTGCAAGCGTTGAGCGCAGCAGGCAGCAAGCTCTCCAAGGTGGGCGACGTCATTGTGGACCAACTGGAGGTCGAGGGGCAACCCCTGGTGAGGAACGTCACAGAATATGTGCTGACGTGCTACACCAGCCGGAACCCTCAATTTCCTCTAGACCCGGTGCTTGAAGGCCTCGTCGAAGGAGAAGGCGAAGCTACCCGAGCCAGCGTATCGGAGGTCACCCAGAAGGTCGCCGAGTTCTTCCATAGGGTCTAGGACCATATCTTTAGCTCTCACTTGTATTTTCTCTTCTTCTTCTTCGATTTTGTAATCCCTTGTCTCCAGATGTAATCTCCTGTCTCCAGATGAATGAAATCCCCAAATTTTTGCGAATTTCATTTTTTGCCTTCAACATCTTTGTCTTCACTTGGCCCCCTGGTAGATGTACACAATTTGATTGTGAACATGTACCAAAAGGATATTTGAGTTTTGTTGAAGACGAATTTGCTTCGAACTTGTAGAATTTAGGTCCGAAGTCTTTGATCGTGAAGGTCCCTTGAAGTTGTCGGAGCTTAGAAGCTCCGGCACTGTCCATCGCTGGAGCTTAGTAGCTTCAGCAATAGCCTCTATCAACACGTAGAGCATCGATAGTTAGTCCTCCAAGGTGTCGGAGCTTAGTAGCTCCAGTAGTGACCTTTACCAACACTTGGTTTGTTGGCAGCAGACTCCATTTACGGGGTCTTCTCACCATCTTTTACTCAGCGCCGACGGTTGACCCCCTTGAGGAGTCGGAGCTTGGTTAGCTCCGGCTTTTCTCCATCAACGTAGAGTTTATTTTTCCTGCACACTTAAGCCAAGAAAAATAGTAAAATTTGTTCCTTGTCTATAATTTCGTTGCGGCTTACGATTATCAAGAAAATTTTAAGTTGAACGCGATTTTAAATACAACTGGTTGCGTTGTCTTTTCTCTTAGATCCAACTGTCCATGAACCCGCCTTACTTCGGCCTGCCGGGGTGTAGGTAGAGTGGCGTACTTAGGGTGCTTGACCAGGCTAAGTCGATAGCGCACTCCGGCCCTAGATTGGCTTGGCAGCTTTCAGGCGAGTTGGCCATAAACGATATTTAAATCCAAAAGATCTGACAATTCAACTCGAATCATATATAAACCGGTCAAACTAAAATTTCTTAAGAATTGCACGTCTCTGTTATAGACAAGAAAGAGAAAAATAAAAATGTCGAGCCTGCACAAAATGAATGCACGTGGAGTCTATTTCACATGAAGATGTCTTTCATTATAGGTCCGGGGTACAGGGGAAACAAGTACACTCTTAGGGTACGGAACCAGGCTAAGTGTGTTTGGTTTCTCGTTTGACCCAGGGTAGTTAGCCACACTTTTAGTCTGGAGACTGTGACAAGTGCTGCATGAGCTTTGCAGACCTTTCAGGAAAGGTCCGGCTGCTCTCCCGGAGGAACTACCCGATTCTGTACAATGACTCTATAACATACATTTCAAGTTACTTAAGACTCACCTCCGTGGAATTAAGTGTAGAACTTACGGAGGTGCTCGATGTTCCAAGGATTTGGGAGATGTGTCCCATCTCGGTAGCCAAGCGAACGCTTTTGGGACGGGATACTTTGATCACTCGAAAGGGCCCCTCCCAGCCGGGGGAGAGTTTGTTTAACCCTTCTCTGGATAGTATTCTCCGTAGCACCAGATCGCCTTCCTCGAGCTGTCGGTTGTGTACATACCGCTGGTGATAACGTCATAGAGCTTGGCGATATCGGGCATTCCGAACAGCTGCTTGGCACCTTCCCTCCTCGAGGAGGTATAGGTCTTCGCGCCGGAGCTGGTCCTGCGCAACTTCATCGAAGGTCCGGACCCGGAGCGAACCCAAGGTGATTTCCGGAGGAAGGATTGCTTCAGCTCCGTACACCAGAAAGAAGGGTGTTTCTCCGGTTGACCGGTTTGGAGAAGTCCTGTTGGCCCATAGAGTAGGCGGAAGCTCTTCGATCCAATTGGCTCCGTGCTTTTTCAAGCGCTCATAGGTGCGCGTTTTGAGTCCTTTAAGGATTTCTGCATTTGCTCTCTCGGCTTGGCCATTGCTGGCGGGATGAGCTACGGAAGCGTAGCAAACCTGTATGCCGAGGTCTTCGCAATACCCTTGGAATGCGGAGCTTGTGAATTGAGTCCCATTATTAGTGATGATCTTGTTTGGGACTCCGAATCTGCTTACAATGGATTGCAGAAAGTTGATAGCAGATTGCTTGTTGATCATCACAACTGGAGTTGCTTCCGGCCACTTGGTGAACTTGTCAATGGCAACGTAGAGGAACTTGTAACCTCCGACGGCTCTTGGGAAAGGTCCCAAGATGTCCACCCCCCACACAGCGAAGGGCCATGTAGGAGGTATCATTTGTAAGGGCTGAGCAGGTGTATGAATTTGCTTTGCATGAAATTGGCATGCTTCGCATTTCTTCACCAGCTTAGTGGCATCCTAAAGCGTTGTAGGCCAGTAGAAGCCATGCCGAAAGGCTTTTCCGACCAGCGTGCGGGAAGATGCATGGTTCCCACACCCGCCTCCATGGATTTCTGCGAGGAGCTCGCAACCTTCTTCCCTTGTGATGCACCGCATTAGGATGCCGTTGGCACCGCGCTGGTAGAGATCCCCTTCTACCAGCGTGTATCTTTTAGCCAATCTGACTACCCGGTCAGCGGATACATCATCGTCAGGAAGGATGTTGTCTTTCAAGTAGTTCCGGATCTCCGAGATCCATGCATCGGAACTGACTTGAGCATTTGAGTCTTGCGTGCTGGGTTGCTCGGAGCTTCCGACAGCACCTACGACCCTTGATGGCTGCCATGGTAACAGGGCCATCGAGACCGTCAGCTTCGGGATGCTGATCTCGCCCCCTTCGTTCAGTTCGGCAGGCTGAACTGTGGGTTTTGACAACCTCCGGACAAAGATTCCGTCAGGAGCCGGAGCTCCGGTTGACGCTTTGGTCGAGAGTTCGTCAGCTTCAGCGTTGTGGGCACGCTGAACATGGTGGAGGTCTAGGACTTCAAAGTCCTTCTGAAGCCTCTGGACTTCAAGGAGGTAAGCAGCTAGCTGGAGATTATTGCAGGAGCATTCACCCTTCACCTGCTTGATGATGAGCTGTGAATCTCCTTTGACCAACAGTTGCTTGACACCGTATGACAGTGCCACCTTTAGTCCGTAGATGAGTGCTTCATACTCCGCCATGTTGTTGGTTGCCTTGAAGTCAAGGTATACCATGTATTTTACCTTCTCCCCAGTCGGTGCAAGGAGAAGGATTCCAGCTCCGGCCCCCTGCTTCTGCATGGAGCCATCGAAGTAAAGGGTCCAGTGAGGCTCGGTGAAGGTTGGAACTTGATGCTCCGTCTTCTGCTCGTTGGGTCCCCTAGGGTTTGATGGAGAGGGAGTCCATTCCGCAACGAAATCTGCCAATGCTTGACTCTTGATTGCTTGTCTCAAAATGAATTCGAGATCGAACTCAGCCAATTCCGCTGCCCACTTTGCAATATTCCCAGTTGAATTGGGATTATGCAAGATCGCTCGAAGTGGATAGGAGGTCACCACCGAGACTTTGTGAGCTTGGAAGTAGTGTCGGAGCTTCCTGGAGGCAATAAGAACTGCATAAAGCAGCTTATGCACCTCTAGGTATTGAGTATTGACATCATGTAATACTTCACTGATGAAGTATACCGGGCGTTGAATGGTCCAGACCCTCCCGGTGCGGTCCGGAGCTTCCTCTCTATTGATTCGGACCCTGTCGGAGGAGTTCAGATTTTCTTCAGGGACTTCCGGGTTCTGGCTGGAGGAACCCGGAGCTTCTTCAGAAATGACCTGGACCCTCTCAGAGGGGTCTGGGTCTTCTGTATTGACTTCTTGTGGATTTGAGTCTGGGAGCTGGGACCCAGACTCACTTTCAGGGACCTCCGGACCCTCCTGAAGGGGTCTGGATTCCTGAGTATGGGGTAGTTCTGGTCTCTCCGCAACCAGAACCATACTGACAACTTCGTCAGTAGCTGAATTGTAAAGCAACAAAGGCTCACCAGGGTTTGGAGCTACCAGAATTGGTAGGGTGGTGAGGAACTGTTTCAGCTTCTGGAATGCCTTCTCTGCTTCTTCGGACCATTGGAATGGTCCGGACTTCCTCAACAACTTGAAGAAGGGAAGTGCCCGTTCCGCCAGTCTTGATATGAACCGGCTGAGGGCTGCTAGACACCCAGTTAACTTTTGGACGTCTTTGATGCGGGTTGGTGGCCGCATGTCTTCAATGGCTTTTATCTTCGCCGGATTAGTCTCTATGCCCCGGTGACTTACCAGGAAACAAGGAAGTTTTTCGGAGCTAACCCCGAAGACACACTTGTCTGGGTTTAGCTTCGTGCGGGTGGCCCGCAGCTTGTCGAAGACAACCTGCAAGGTGTCCAAGAGGGACTCCTTGTTCTTGACCTTGACCACGATGTCATCGACGTACACTTCCACTATGTCTCTGATGAGTTCTTCAAAAGTTTTGTACATAGCTCGTACAAAAGTTGAAACTGTATTCTTGAGACCAAATGGCATGGCTGTGTAACAATACAATCCATCTACTGTGATGAATGAAGTATGCTCTTCATCCTCCCTAGACATCCTGATTTGATGATACCCAGAATATGCGTCTAGGAAACACAGTAACTCACACCCGGAGGTGGAATCCACTATCTGATCTATTCTAGGTAGTGGGAATGGATCTTTCGGACATGCCTTATTCAGTGTGGTGTAGTCGATGCACATCTGAAGATTCCCGCCGGCCTTGGGCACAACGACTGGGTTCGCTAGCCATTTTGGATGGAAGACTTCTCGGATGAATCCGGCTTCGAGCAACTTCTTCACTTCTTGTCGGATGAAGTTTTGCCGCTCTACGGATTGCTTCCGAGGCTTCTGATGCACAGGCCGAGCATCAGGGTAAATCTTCAGATTGTGCTCAATCACTTCCCTGGGGATCCCAGGCATTTGTGACGGTTGCCAGGCAAATACGTGATGAGCGCGAGTTCCTATTTATCGTTCAACCCTCCCGATATACGGGTGGTTTGAGCGGCATCAGAACCAATTTGGACGACTTTGATGGGAATATCGGTGTCGCCGCTTGGCTGCACACAGGGTGCAGAGGTTGAGCCTCGTTGACGAATGCTCGGGGGTTTCGGAGCTTGCTCCTGTCTGGAGTCCTCCTCTTGCGCCGTGGTGAGTGCATGGAGCTCCTCCAGAGCAGTTACTCCGGCGGTGCGATCTCTGCAGATCCGGAGAACGCCTACTGGTGTTGGCATCTTCAACACCAGGTATCCATAATGAGCAGCTGCCATAAATTTGTATAGGGCAGGTCTACCCAAGATGGCGTTGAATGGTAAGTTGATCTGAGTGACGTCGAAGACCAACTTCTCGGTGCGATACTTCTCCCGTGTCCCGAAGGTAACGGGGAGAGTTATAGCTCCGAGTGGGGTAATGGCCCCTGGACCTACTCCGGAGAAAGGTCGAGAGGGCCGTAGATCCGAAGGTTGGAGCTGAAGCTTGGTAAAAGCTTCAAAGCTTATGAGGTTCAGCCCTGAACCTCCGTCCACCATAACATGATGGAGCTGGATGTTATTGATGGTGGGAGATACCATCAAAGGTAACTGTCCAGCTCCGACCATGCTTCGAGGACAGTCCGAAGCATCAAAAGTGATGGATGTGTCCATCCACTTTCGATGTGGCTCCGGTCTAGCTGTAGGAGCTACAACAGCCATATCCCGCCGCATAGTCTTGATGACGCGACGGGAGGTGATGTCCCATGATCCACCAAAAATGGTGTTCATGGTTTTCCGATGCTCGTTGTCAGAGAAGTCAGAGTCATCGTCGACGGAGGTGTAGACGGCCTTCAAGACCTTTTTGGGATCCTAAAACCCTAACTCCTCTTCAGTCGGAGCTTCGTCGACCTTCTGTTTTCCTTCCCTCTGTCGGAAAGGAGACCCTTCCCGGCGCTTGCTGTAGCGCTCGACAAGGTTTTGGACCTCCCGGCAGTCTTCCAAACCGTGGCTGCCCGTTTTGTGAATGGGACACCACACTTTGGGTTTGCCACCGTCTTCGGAAGACGGTCGAGGTCGCTTCTCGGGGCGTGGCCCCCGGCCACCAGGAGTTGCAGCAGCTACAACGTTGGATGTGCCAGCCGACGGCTTCTTCTTGCCGTGGGTCTTCTTTTTCTTCTTGCCACCCCCGGAGGTAGCGGCTCCTTCTTTGGAGGATTTCTTGTGATCCCCCGAGGCTGGTTTGGAGTGCATTTCACGGCGCTCCGCAGCTCTGGCACATTTTTCTACCAGGCTGAAGAGTTCTGTGACACTAGTGATCTCTTTGATCGCCAGCTTCTCCAACATCTTCTTGTCCCGTACGCCCTGTCTGAATGCCACAATGACAGAAGCGCTTGAGATAGAAGGGATTGTGTTGCGTACCTGGGAGAACCTCTGGATGAAGGACCGCAAAGATTCTCCCCCTTTTTGCACGACCGCAAAAAGGTCTAGTTCAATGCCTGGTCGGGTGTATGAACTCCCGAAGTTGGCAGTGAACTGACAGCACAGCTCCTCCCAACTGTTGATAGAGTTAGGTGGAAGGCTCATAAACCAGGACCTGGCAGTCCCGGTCAAGGCCACTGGAAAGTAATTGGCCATTACAGCCTCGTTTCCTCCAGCTGCCAAGATTGCAGTGGAGTATATCTGAAGGAATTCAGCGGGGTTGACAGTCCCGTCGAATTTTTCCGGCGGGTGTGGCCGGAACTTCTGTGGCCATCTAACCATGCGTAGGTGCATGGCTAGGGCTGAACAGCCTCCTCCTACTCCTTCCAGAGTAGAAAGGTCCTGAGCTTCCCGTCTTTCACGAGCATGCTCGATATGGACACGACCATCCTGTTGGCGGTATCGGCGATCAAGCTCCGCCCGGAGGTCATGAGTCGAAAGCCTGGATACCGTATGGGTGCGTCGTGCCCCAGAGGGCAACGACGTCACCTGATGTGACGCAGATCGTCTCCTATTGTTGGAGACGTGCGGACCAAGTCTTCCAGACAAAGTCCGTCGCTGCGACGGGGCTCGTCCCGAAGGAGGAGGACCCTGGTTGTTGAGGCGCTCGGCCGCTGCTGCGACCAAATGCTCCACATCGGCCCTCCACTGCTCCATTGCATCTCGAGATGCGTCTGGAGGTGGTGGTCGTTGGAGAAGAGCATGCGCAACATGGAGCGCGTGTTCCGGATTGTCATGACTTGCCGACGCAGTAAGTGACGCCGGCACACCATCACGTTGCCCAGCACGATTTGCCGGAGAAGATGGTGGTGGTGGGAGTGTGGCTCCTGCTGGTGCTGAGGCTCCTGCTGGTGGCTGCCTGTTGGAGGGATTGCCCCCAACAGCCTGAGCAGCAGGTTGACCGTTGGATGATCCAGCCGCGGAGTTCACCATTCTCGAAAATCTCAGGCGCCCCTACCTGGCGCGCCAACTGTCGACTGTTGGAGTCGGCAGATCTTCTGACACTGCTAAAGTGTTGAAGGAGTTTGTGGTTCGGTGTGGGCACGCGGAGACTCAAGAAGGTGAATTGCGATTTAACACAGGAGACACTAGGATTTACGTGGTTCGGGCCGCCTGAGCGTAATACCCTACTCCACGGGTGTGTTGGTGTTGTATTAGTTTGTCACGTATGATGTCCACGTCTGTGTACGTGTGTTTCCGTGTGTATCGTCGGCCTGTCCTTTTATAGTACAAGGACAGGCCGTTACAAGTTGGCCTGGCCCGACATGTGGCCCCGGCGGTTACTAGTATTGATACACTATTAATTGTTGTTAATAATCCTATAACGGGCTCCAACAGTGCCGTTACGGGTGTTAAGATTGTTCGTTTAAGTGTCATTAATATGGCATTAATGACATTTAATCGGGTCTTGAAGTCCTTGGCTCTCCTTTGAAGATCCGGAGCCGTTACAAGGTCTTCCGGAGGTTAGAGGCTGCCAGCTCCGACGTTTGGACACGTGGCAGCTCCGGAGCTTGCTGTGGGAAGCAGGTAGCTCCGGAGCTACCTGACACGTGTCAGGTCCGGAGCTTCTCTCGGTCAGGGGTTAAGTCTGGAGGTGCCATTTCGGTACTTGGTCCGGAGCTTCCCCCTTGCGGGCGGTAGCTCCGGTTTGGCAGTACACGTGGCGACCTAGGGATTAACCATGTTGGAGAAGCAGGTCCGGTCATGTCTGACAAGTGGGCCTCCGAGGGTCTTCAATCCGTGTAGATGGCCTTCCCTCGAAATCTTTGTAACCTCAGGGGGTGTACGGTTTTTAGGGTACCGACAGTGGTGAACTTCCCGGATGAAGCCGGTGTCGAGCAACTTCTTGATCTCCTCCCAGATGAAGTTCTGGCGCTCAACGGACTGCTTGCGGGGCTTCTGTTGTATCGGGCGGGCATCAGGGTAGATCTTCAGATGATGCTCAATCATCTCCCTGGGGATCCTAAGCATCTGCGATGGTTGCTAGGCGAACACATCGACATTGTCCTGGAGGAAGGTGACGAGCATGAATTCCTATTTGCTGTCCAGGTTACCCGCTATGCGGGTCGTCTAGGTAGCCTCAGAGCCAATCCTGACGACTTTCACTGGGACGTTGTCTTCGGCAGGCAGCACGCGCGGGGCTGCGGTGGGGGTTCGTTGAGGCGCCCCCTGACTTGGCTGGCCGTCCCCTGCATTGTCCAGGTTTGGGGTTCGCCCCGCAGCAAGTGTTTGGAGCTGCTCGAAGGCTGATACTGCTACGGTGCGATCGCCCCGGACCCTGAGGACTCCGAAAGGTGTTGGCATCTTCAGGACCAGATAGCCGTAGTGGGCTACGGCCATGAACTGGTAGAGCGCTGGCCTTCCGATGATGGCATTGAAGGGAAGCTCAACACGTGCCACGTCGAATAGGATATTCTCCATGCGGTAGTTCTCCGGAGTACCAAAGGTAACCGGGAGGTGGATACTCCCACTAGGCTCAATCTGCCCTGGGCCCATGTCTGAGAATGGGCTCAAAGGATCGAGGCGGGACATGGGTATCTGCAACTTCCGGAAAGCTGCAGTGGAGATGAGGTTGAGGCCGGCCCCGCCATCGATCAGCACGTAATGGAGCTTCACGTTGGCGATTGTTGGGGCCACGAGCAGCGGAAGCACTCCAACTCCTGCCATGTTCTTCGGGCAGTCCAAAGCATCGAAGCTAATAGTCGTGTTCATCCACTTGCTGTGGGGAGCGGGGCTTGGGACCGGGGCCACTGCCGCAACGGCGCGTCGTAGGACTTTCACTGCGTTTTGAGACACAGGGTCCGAGGCGCCCCTGTAGATGATGTAGAGGAGCTTTCACCGCTCCTGATTACTGCTAGTGTCCGAGTCAGCACCCGCGAACACTGCTTTCACTGCTCTATGGGGCTCCTGGTACCCCATGTCACCGTCCTTCTCCTCTGTGGGGTCAACCTTTTGCTTACCCTCCCTCTGGCGGGAGGGCTCGCTCTCCTGGCTCCGCTGCTTCTACCGCTGCTCACAGAAACACTCCGCGAGTTTCTTGACTTCCCTGCACTTGCTCGCACTGTGACCATTGGTCCGGTGCACCGAACATTTGAAGTAAGCATCATCCCTTTCGCGGGACGGGCACGGACGCTTATCCTGACGCGAGCTCTGGGCTCTGCCAGGTGCCGCAGCTGCCACCATGGGAACTCCGGGCCTTGGCTTACTCCTGCCGCGGCCCCCGTTTTTCCTCTTGCCCCTCCTCTGACAGCAGTCTCCGCTTCAGACTGTACGGGCTCTCCGCTTTCCGAGGAGGTTCAGGCATGCCAGTTACGCCCCTCTGCACCCTTGGCACATCTGTTCGCCAGGGTAAACAGCTCGAAGACATCGCGCACGTCATGCGTGGCAAGATTCTCGAGCATCTTCTTGTCCCTCACACCCTGTCTAAATGCAACTATGACAGATGCATTCGAGATGTGAGGGATGGTATTCCATACCTGGGAGAATCGCTGGATGAAGGCCCGCAGCGGTTCTCCCGATCGCTGTCTAATAGCTTGAAGGTCGAGCTCCGTGCCGGGGCGCTCATACGAACTTCCAAAGTTTGCTACGAACTACCGGCACAACTCCTCCCAAGAGGTGATGGATCCCGGGGGCAGGTTCATGAGCCATGACCGGGTCAGACCGGCCAGAACCACAGGGAAGTAGTTGGCTATGATGACCTCGTCACCCCCAGCGGCCAGAATGGAGGTGGAGTAGATCTGTAGGAACTCACTCGGGTTGACGCTCCCGTCATACTTCTCCGGCGTGTGTGGTCGGAACTTGTGGGGCCAAACCACCCTTCGCAGGTGGGGAGCTAGGGCTGCGCATCCACCACCTGTGCTCGCGGGTGGCAAGTTTGGCGCTGCATGGCCGTAATGAGTTGGTTGCGCTGCGTATGTTGGTTGCTGGGGTATTGCCGCCGGTGCTTGGTGTGGCAGAGGCACACCATACGCCTGCAGTGAAGGAGGTGCAACATACGCTTGGTGCGGGGGAGGCATCATGTACGACTGGTGCTTCTCGGGAGGCGTCGCGTACGCCTGACGCGGTGGGCGAGCATCGCGCACCTGGGCCCCAACACCCTGTAGGCTGTAGTCTGCTTCGAGGTTGCGGCGTCGCTCCCGCTGCCGCTCGATGACGACCCGACAGTCCTTACCGGCTCTGCGATGACGCTGCAACCTCGTCCGCAGGTCTGCTGACGAAAGCCTAGTTGAACGACTATCGGCGGTCCACCGATCGATGGTAGGCGTACTTGACAACGAAACAAATGTTGTTGCTGCTCGCCTTCCGCCCTGCGGAGTCGCCTGGAGCACGGCGACAACCAGATGGTCGACGTCGTTTACCCATTGCTGGGTTGCCCCCTGGGGGGGCTCCTGCAGTTGGTGCGTTGCGTAGAAACTCATGCGCAGAAAGAAGCGAGCTCCCCGGACTTGCCGCCGGCGGTGCCGTGATGGCTGTCGCTGCAGGAGTCCGTCGTGCCCCATCGTGCTGACCTGCAGTCGATGGGGTGGCTGCTTGGCGATGCGACGACCCAGATCTTCCCGCTCTGGAGCAGGAACCGTCTGTGGGGTGAGATGAAGCTTGGTCCTCACGCACCACCTGCTGACGGAGTTGTGGCCTGGAGGAACTGGCGTTAGAACGAGTGTTCACCATACTGTTGGTGAAGATCCTTGCAGGAGAAAGCCCCCTACCTGGCATGCCAAATGTCGAGGTGTCTAATCGACACCTCCCCTGGACCTACACGAGTGTAGTCCGTGGAGGTTCAATGTATATTCGAGGGGCTAGTCCTATCAAGATCAAGCTTAGAAAATGATGAACACGATGGATTTACGTGGTTCGGGCCGCCTGGGCATAATACCCTACTCCACGGTAGTTTTTCTGTGTAGTATTGCTTGGGTCTGAGAGAGCTTGTCCTAGTCGGTGGCTGCTCGATCCTTTTATAGTTCAAGGTCGAGCAGCTTACAAGTGGGACCCATACCCCGACAGGTGCCCTGGGAGTACCAAATCCACCCTAAGATCTGGGAGTAAATGCTAACCCTAACAACGACTTCAATGTGCCGCCTGTCCATACCCTACCACAGGGCTACAAATAGCCCCTCATCATGGTCGGTCGCATCTTGTCTGTCTTGTCGAGGCCTTCCTTTGGTCTGCCGTACGTAGCAGTTCGGCTCTGACCAGTCATGACAAGACCGACCATAGTCCACTTTACTTATGAGTGTGAGCTCCCGTCTACCTAGGGAACATGTGTGTCCTTTCTAGCTTGGGTGTACCGAGCACGGCTCAGGCTCAGCGATGCTTGACACGTAGCAGCTCTCGGACCTTCCCTCAGTGGGAGGTCCAGGTCTGGGAGGTTGGGTCCGGACCTGTCGGGAACGCAGCAGCATCGGACCCCCTCCCCGTGAGAGGAGGTCCGGGGCCGCCGACCTAGCGAGCAAACCGGATCTTCCCTCGGCAAGGTGGTAGACCTGGATCTGCAAGCCATGTAGCAACACTAGATCATCTCACAATGGGAGTTGCTACTGCTCCGTTTTACGTGTGGCACCCTGGGCCCATGACAGGTCTCGCCCCCGTGGGCGGTGGGGCCCAATGTGCATTTATCCCTGTACCCAGGGATACCCGGTTCGCAAGGCACCGACAGTCATTTACATATAATATTAGGAAAATAAATTTCCCATTCTTAAACTTAACATAAATGCAATTATCCTCCTTATTTTCCTTAAACCCAAACTTCCTTATCGTCTCATCGAATTTTAGGTACCATTGCCTTGAAGCTTGCTTAAGTCCATAAATAGACTTCTTCAAGTGGCATCCCATATGTTCCTTACCCTCAATGACAAAACCCTTTAGTTGAGCCATGTAAACGTCCTCATAAAGATCCCCATTGAGGAACGTCGTCTTTACATCCATTTGATGCAATTCTAAGTCGTAATGTGCTACTAATGCCATGATGATTCGAAACGAATCCTTAGATGATACGGGAGAAAAGGTGTCATTATAAACAATACCCTACCATTGAGTGAATCCCTTAGCCACAATCCTAGCCTTATACTTTTCGATCTTCCCTTTGGAGTCACGCTTAATCTTGTAGACCCATTTACAACCTATTGTTTTGGCTCCTTTAGGAATCTCTACTATGTCCCAGACTTTGTTGACACTCATAGATCTTATTTCATCTTCCATGGCTTTACACCATTCGGATGACTGAGGTCTACTCATGGCATCCTCAAAAGAGGTGGGATCATCCTCAATCTAAATTTCTTCACTTAAGTATAACTAATAATCACTTAGAATTGCCGATCGTCTTACTCTTTGTGATCTTCTTATTT
Source organism: Tuctoria greenei (assembly GCA_036927565.1). NCBI lineage: Eukaryota > Viridiplantae > Streptophyta > Magnoliopsida > Poales > Poaceae > Tuctoria > Tuctoria greenei. The sequence goes on along the minus strand of JAYESD010000011.1, from coordinate 10,710,462 downwards.
GCACATCATCTAAGGGTTGAGGCTGTTGTTGAACCTCATTTTGTTCGACCATATCCTCAACAGGTTGAGGCGGTGTAATCTCACTTATTTCTGTTGTGGCCGACGGAGGTGCAACAACAGGCGCTGTGTCACTAGTGGCAGGCACCGGTGGTGCAACGACAGCGGGTAGGGTGAAATAAGGTTCTCAAGTCACTGGAGCAGATAGACTAATCTGTTCCTCCTCGAGATCTATTTCACGTCATACGGTGCTCCCTCTGATCATGATGTCCTCCAAAAACACAACATATCTTGTTTCAATAAACTTAGTGTGTCTACCTGGGCAGTAGAACATGAATCCCTTACTCTTTTCAGGATAGCCAATAAAATGACAACTGATTGTTCTAGAATCCAGTTTACTAATGTTTGGGTTGAACATCTTAGCCTCAGCTGGACATCCCCACACATGTAGATAGTTCAGTGCGGGCTTACGTCCCGTCCACATCTCATACGGTGTCTTAGGTACTGACTTAGATGGAACACGGTTAAGTACGTGAATGACGGTCTTTAAGGCCTCCATCCACAAACTAATTGGTAGTGTAGAATATCTTAACATGCTTCTTACCATGTCCATAAGCGTACGGTTTCGCCGTTCTGCTTTACTGTTCTGCTGAGGTTTGCCCGATGTAGAATATTGGGCTACTATACCATTTTCCTGTAAAGACCTTGCAAAAGGTCCAGGGACTTGGCTATAAGGGGTGTGTCGACCGTAGTACTCACCTCCACAGTCAGACCTTACTACTTTAATCTTAACATCGTACTGATTTTCTACTTCAACCTTAAATATCTTAAACTTATTCAATGCTTCAGATTGCTCCTTGATTGGATAAATATAGCCATAACGACTAAAATCATCTGTGACTGTTATGAAGGAATCATAACCATCTACTGATGTCATGGGAAAAGGTCCACAAATATCTTTGTGGATTATTTATAAGACTCCCGTGCTACGTTTGGCGTTTTTCTTAATAGTCTTGGCGAATTTTCCTTTAATGCAATCAATGCATTCCTCAGAATCTGAAAAGTCTAAGTGTGGAAGAATCAATTGAGATAATAATCCTTCGATCCTCCCCCTCTAAATATGTCATAAACGACAATGCCATAATTTCGACGAAGTATTTAAATCGCTTCTTTTGCGCTTACTACGTCCTAAGTCGTTTTTAGACGAAACTTGATCATCACTTATAGTATACACATTCTCGTGAGTGGACAACAAGTAGAGCATGTCTTGTCGGAAGTAAAGACCAATAATATCATTATTATAATTGATAGAACACTTATCATTACCAAAATGACAAATGTATCCTAAATCATCCAAACACAAAACTGAAATCAAGTTCCTTTCTAATGAAGGGACATAAAGAACATTATTTAGCCTAAGTACAAAGCCACTAAGTAATCTAAAAGATAAGTCTTCAATGGCTTCGACTTCGGCTTCACGCCCATCTGCCACTTTAATCACTCTTTCCCTTCTTCTTATAGTTTTCATCGTACTTAATGCCTGCATAGAATTGCAAATGTGCACAGTGGCACCTGAGTCAATCCACCAGGTGGACCGTGAATAGTTCACATATAAGGCCTCATTTACAAAAGTAATTATATCATTACCTTTCTTAGCACACTACTTAATGAATGCAATACAATCCTTCTACAAATGCTCATCTGAGCCTGTCGACTGTTGGAGTCGGCAGATCCCCTGACACTACGAAAGTGTTGAAGGAGTTTGTGGTTCGGTTTGGGCGCGCGGAGACTCAAGAAGGTGAAACGCGATTGGACACGAGTGACACAGTGGTTTACGTGGTTCGGGCCGCCTGAGCGTAATACCCTACTCCACGGGTGTGTGTGTGTTGTATTAACTTGTGAACTCCAGAGCGTTCGAGTGTCCTCTCCTCGTGTATCGTCGGTTTGTCCTTTTATAGTACAAGGACAAACCGTTACAAGTCAGCCTGGCCCGACATGTGGCCCTGGCGGTTACTAGTATTGATACACGAGATTGATTGTTGTTAATAACCCTGTAACGGTTCCGACAGTGCCGTTACAGGTGTTAAGATCGTCCTGATTAAGTATCATTAACGTGGAATTAATGATAATTAATCGGGTCTTGAAGTCCGCGGTTGTCCTTTGAAGATCCGGTGCCGTTACAACGTCTTTCGGAGGTTTGAAGCGGCCAGCTCCGACGTATGGACACGTGGCAGCTCCGGAGCTTGCTTGGGGGAAGCGGGAAGCTCCGGGGTGGCCTGGCACGTGTCAGGTCCGGAGCTTCTCTCGGTCAGGGGTTAACTCCGGAGGTGCCATTTCAGTACCTAGCCCGGAGCTTCACCCTTGTAGGTAATAGCTCTGGTCTGACAGTACACGTGGCAACCTAGGGGCTAACCATGTTGGAGAAGCGGGTCCGGTTACGTCTGGCAAGTGGGCCCCCGAGGGTCTTCAATTTGAGTAGATGTCCTTCCCTTGAGATCTTTGTAACCTCAGGGGGTGTATGGTTTTTAGGGTACCGACAGTGGCCCCCTGGACCTACCTCCGGGGGAGGCCAACGGGATGAAGTCATTCCGCCGGAGGTGGGTCCACACTTACGACTCTTGAACTGGGTCTTCAAGGGTCTTCGGAGGTGCCTTTGGCGGGACTTTACGGTTAAATCCCGACGCGTGGCGCACCTCAGGCAGCAGATAAGATCTTTGACGTGCGGATCTCTCGCAATTGAAGGTCGCCGGTTCCCGATACAAAAACCGTATCGGTTCCGCGCGCCTTGTCAGTCCGCCGCCTTTGGGTTTCCCGCCTCGTGATGACAACTGTTCGCCTGGGTAAGAACCTCGACTTGATCGTCAGGGTGGTCCCAAGCCCTCTTGTCATCGGCAGGGTTGAATTCTTGAGTAGTATCCTTGACTCCCCTGCAGTTTCCATCGAAGCGTTGCGAGGGCTTACTTAAGAAGGAAAGCGCACCGTCGGGAGTTCTTTACGCTTTCCATCTGTTCTTGCGCTCAAACTCCCAACTCGTGCTTTGCTCCTCTTCTCTTGCCTAGCTGTGTTGCGATGGAGTTGGGTCTGCGTGAGAGTCGTTTGAAGACGGAAAGCGATCTGAAGAAGGTCCGAGCCCTCATGGGGTGGTCGTCGGACTTCTTCAACCGTTCGGTCCGCGCCGGCGGAGAACTTCCCTTTAAAAAGGAGCACTCCGGCGAGATGGTGTACTTTTCATCGTACGCCATGGTGGGGTGATCCCACCGTTTTCTTCCTTCTTCTTGATGCTGCTGGACTTCTATGGTCTGCAGCTATACCACCTTGGCCCTCACTCCATCCTCCTTGTGTCCATCTTTGTCCACTTCTGCGAGATGTGGGTGGGCATCCCTCCCTGCATCGAGCTCTTCCGAACCTTCTTCACCGTCCAAACCACCGGCCGAAGCGACGAGTACCTTGGCTTCTACTACTTTGTGAAGCGCAAGAAGTGCCCGTTCAAGTACCTCCGGTCATTCCCTTCCGGGAAGTGGGATGACTGGAAGAAAGATTGGGTAGTCGTCCGGGTGGAGGAGCATGAGCGGTTGGAGTTGCCAGACGGTCTGCCCGGCATTGACACGTCGGTGTGGAGCGAAGTTCCGGTGCTGGCGGCAGCTTTCGACCCCGTCCTGTCCAGGATCCGCCAATGTGTGGAGGGAGGATTGACTCCCCAGGCGGTGTTCTGCAACTTCCTGTCCAACAGGTGGGCACCGCTGAAGAGGAGGGAGAAGCTCGCCTGGGCCCTCAACAGCGTGATGGACGAGGATCGGGTTGAGACCGGGTTGAAGTCCAGCATGGTGGGGAAGTCCTTGGAGTTTCACCTCAAGAAATTCCAGCACGGCATCGATGTTGACGGAGAGTACTTGACTCCGCCGCCGGCTTTCCTCCCCCTGAACGTGGAAGTTGAGTTCAGCAGGGAGCTCCGGCGGAAGATGCCCGCGCTTGACGACCTTGGCGTCGTCGAGAGAAGATCAACCGCCCGGTTGGCGATCCCTGGGTTGTCCGAAGGCGGCTCCGCCCCTGTCTCTCAACCAAGAGCTGAGGTCATCAGCAAGGGCAAGGAGCTGGCGGAGGAGCCGGAGAGCCGGAAGAGGAAGCTGCGACATGCTGACGGAAGGTCCGTCGGGCTTGCTACCTCCCCCCCAGTTCCCCGTCCTCAGGAAGGAAGATCCTCCGCCGCCGTAGCGGCTGTCCCCGTGGTGGGGTCCTTTCGGAGCGCTACTGTTCCGGCAGTGGGATCCTCCCGGAGTGCGACTGTCCCCGTGGTGGATCCCTCCGGAGGTGCCAGTTCCGGGCAGGCGACTCCGGCACGTGAAGCGGTGAGGGCCTCCAGGTCCAGGAGTTCCTCCCGATCAAGGAGAGCTCCGACCCGGGAAACGCCCGCGGCCACGGCAAGTCTTGGGAGTCCTCCCGGAGCTCCTACACCGACCGTGGCCAGCCCGGAACGTCCGGGAAAGAGGTTCCACGCAAGCTGGTGCGTGAGCCTCCCAAGGTAATTTTTCTTTCTTACCTCGATTAACTTTTAATTGTAGCATCTATTTGCTCAATTTCTTCGTTCTTTATCTGCAGCGTTCCCAAGAGGGGGAGTGAAGCTCCGCCCTCAGCCACAGTGTCTGAGGCTGCGGGGGCTTCTGCTCCAGCTCCGGTGCCGCCCCAAGCTGAGGCTGCGACAGCTCCGGCGCCGGCTGTCGTGGTCATGGACCTCGACTCGTCTCCAGAAGTTCCTGTGGTAGCGCCGGACCACGGGATTGAAGATGCGCCAGCGGCACCCGTTCCGGAGGTTGAAGCTCCGGGTCCTGGTGCTGCAGAAGTAGAAGCTCCGGCTGTTGAGTCGGAGGGAGTAGCGGTCCCAGCTTCAGAGCCGGAAAGTGCTGAAGTCCCGGCGGTTGAGCCGGAGGTAGCTGAAGCCCCGGCATGCGAGCCGGAAGTTGAAGTGGTTCCGGCAGTTGAGCCGGTTACTTCCGAAGCTCCGGTCGCAGAGCCGGTAATTATTGGAGCGCCGGCTGCAGGGCCGGTGATTGTGGAAGCGCCGGCCGCAGAGCCGGTGATTGCTGGAGCGCCGGCCACAGAGCCGGTGGTCGAAGAGGCGAGGGAGCTCGAGCCTCCCTCAGAAGAAGTGTCCCGGCCGGAGCCAGTGGAGGCGACGACGTCGATGGTACCCGTGGCGGAGCCAGAGTGTCTGAATGAAGTCGCCGGCCCCCAGCCTGAGGGGGCAAATGAAGACTCGGTGGCGGGACCTTCTTCGGTGGCGACTGAGGCCATCCCGGAGGAGTGCCCTAGTGCTTTGGAAGCTCGGGGTTCCACTCTTGTAGAGTGGGACCCAATTTTTGTAAGTGAAGACCCGCTGGAACCAGCGGAGGAGACCCCGGCAGGTCCGGAGCCCATCTCTCTGTCGATGTCCATCGACAATGCCTGCTCCAGTCTACGTCAGGTCCAACTGGCCTTCTTCCACGACAGCAAGGCTCTTGAAGAGGAGCGCCAAACCCTTAGGAGGTGGCGTAATCGACTCCAATTCGAGACCAAGCTGGCGCAGTCGAGGCTTGCGGATGACAAGGAATGGATTAGGCGGGAGAAGGTCCGCCTGGAGCTCTGGGGTGAGCTGCTGGATGAGAGGGAGAGCATGACTCACGCCCTCGACGCTCAATCCTGGGAGTTCCATGACCAAGCTAAGGCTGCTAACGACGCGGCCAATGCTCGGTTCGATCAACTCGAGGCCATCAGCACCGCACTCATCAAGCGCCGAGAGGCACTTAAAGGAAGGGAAAGGCGGCTCGAGGATGAGGAGCAAAAACTCCTGGAGCTACGGGATGACGTCTTGCGACGGGAGGAGGAGCTCGCCGAGAAAACAGCTCTGGCGGACAAGGGCCTCGAGGAGCGCACTAAAAAATTGGAAGAGCGCTGCCTCGAGGAGGAGGAGAAGACCTGGGTGCGGGGGCAGGAACTCTACGAGTACGAGTGTGCCCTTATCGCCCGGGAGAAGAAAATAGAGGCTAGGGAGAAGGACCTGGTCGACCGCCGGAACAAGATCCACCTCCGGGAGGAGGAGCTCGGAAGACTTGAGAAGCGGGTTGCTGCGAAAATCCAGCAAAACGCCAAAGAAGTTGAGCGCCTCTCTCGCGAGAATTCGGAGCTGACTGCGGCCCGGAGATCCCTGGAAGAGATGAAGGGCCTGAGGAAGACGGACTCCCTGCAAATTTGGGAGTTCCTGAGCAAGGCCGACGATGCGCTGGCGCCGATGGGTTTCACCCCCGTGCTCCCGGATGATCCGGAGCCGGAGCCGGACCTTGCGTTGCAAGCGTTGAGCGCTGCGGGCAGCAAGCTCTCCAAGGTGGGCGACGTCATCGCGGACCAGCTGGAAGTCGAGGGGCAATCCCTGGCTAGGAACGTCACAGAGTATGTGTTGACGTGCTACACTAGCCGGAACCCTCAATTCCCTCTGGACCCGGTGCTCGAAGGCCCCGTCGAAGGAGAAGGCGAAGCTACCCGAGCCAGCGTGTCGGAGGTCGCCCAGAAGGTCGCCGAATTCTTCCATAGGGTCTAGGACTGTCTCTCTTAGCCTTTACTTGTATCTTCTCTTCTTCCTCAATTTTGTAATCCCTTGTCTCCAGATGTAATCTCCGGTCTTCTGATGAAATGAAATCCTCACTTTTTTGCGAATTTCATTTTTTTTGTCTTCAACATCTTTATCTTCACTTGGCCCCCTGGTAGATGTGCACAATTTGATTGTGGACATGTACCAAAAGGATGTTGAGTTTTGTTGAAGACAAATTTGCTTCGAACTCGTATAATTTAGGTCCGAAGTTTTCGATAGTGAAGGTCCCTTGAAGTAGTCGGAGCTTAGAAGCTCCGGCACTGTCCATCGCCGGAGCTTAGTAGCTCCGGCAATAGCCTCTACCAACACGTTGAGCGTCGATAGTTAATACTCCAAGTTGTCGGAGCTTAGTAGCTCCGGCAATGACCCTTACCACGCCTGGTTTGTTGGCAACATACTCTAGTGATAGGGTCTTCTCACCATCTTTAAGTCAACGCCGACGGTTGACGCCCTGGTGGGAGTCGGAGCTTGGTTAGCTCCGGTTTTTCTCCATCAACATAGGGTTCATTTTTCCTGCACACTTAAGCCAAGAAAAATAGTAAAATTCGTTCCTTATCTATAACTTCGTCGCGACTTACGGTTCTCAAGAAAATTTTAAGTTGAACACGATTTTTAGTACGACTGAATGAATTGTCTTTTCTTTTAGATCCAATTGTCCATGGACCCCCCTTACTTTGGCCTGCCGGGATGTAGGTAGAGTGGCGTACTTAGGGTGCTTGACCAGGCTAAGTCGATAGCGCACTCCGGCCCTAGAATGGCTTGGCGGCTTTCAGGCGAGTTGGCCACAGACGATATTTAAATCTAAAAAATCCGACAATTCGACTCGAATCGTACGTAAACCGGTCAAACTAGAATTTCTTAAGAATTGCACGTTTCTGTTATAGACAAGAAAGAGAAAAATAAAAATGTCGAGCCTATGCAAAAATGAATGCACGTGGAGTCTATTTCACATGAAGATGTCTTTCATTATAGGTCCGGGGTACAGGGGAAACAAGTACACTCTTAGGGTACGGAACCAGGCTAAGTGTGTTTGGTTTCTCGTTTGACCCAGGGTAGTTAGCCACACTTCTATTCCGGAGACTGTATCAAGTGTTGCATGAGCTTTTCAAACCTTTTGGGAAAGGTCCGGCTGCTCTCCCGGAGGAACTACCCGACTCTGTACAATGACTCTATAACATACATTTCAAGTTACTTAAGACTCACCTCTGTGGAATTAAGTGTAGAACTTACGGAGGTGCTCGATGTTCCAAGGATTTGGGAGAGGTGTCCCATCCTCAGTAGCCAAGCGAACGCTTCCGGGACGGGATACTTTGATCACTCGGAAGGGCCCTTCCCAGCCGGGGGAGAGTTTGTTTTGCCCTTCTCTGGATAGTATTCTCCGTAGCACCAGATCGCCTTCCTCGAGCTGTCGGTTGTGTACATGCCGCTGGTGATAGCGCCGTAGAGCTTGGCGGTATCGGGCGTTCCGAACAGCTGCTTGGCACCTTCCCTCCTCGAGGAGGTCTAGGTCTTCACGCCGAAGCTGGTCCTGCGCGGCTTCGTCGAAGGTCCGGACTCGGAGGGAACCCAAGGTGATTTCCGGAGGAAGGATCGCTTCAGCTCCGTACACCAGGAAGAAGGGTGTTTCTCCGGTTGCCCGACTTGGAGAAGTCCTGTTGGCCCCTAGAGTGGGCGGAAGCTCTTCGATCCAATTGGCTCCGTGCTTTTTCAAACGCTCATAAGTGCGTGTTTTGAGTCCTTTAAGGATCTCTGCGTTTGCTCTCTCGGCTTGTCCATTGCTGGCAGGATGAGCTACATAAGCGTAGCAAACCTGTATGCCGAGGTCTTCGCAATATCCTTGAAATGCGGAGCTTGTGAACTGAGTCCCATTATCAGTGATGATCTTATTTGGGACTCCGAATCTGCTCACGATAGATTGTAGAAAATTGATTGCAGATTGTTTGTTGATCGTCACAACAGGAGTAGCTTCCGACCACTTGGTGAACTTGTCGATGGCGACGTACAGGAACTTGTAACCTCCGACGGCTCTTGGGAAGGGTCCCAAGATGTCCATCCCCCACACAGCGAAAGGACATGTAGGAGGTATCATTTGTAAGGACTGAGCAGGTGTATGAATTTGCTTTGCATGAAATTGGCATGCTTTGCATTTCTTCACTAGCTCAGTGGCATCCTGGAGCGCCGTAGGCCAGTAGAAGCCGTGCCGAAAGGCTTTTCCGACCAGCGTGCGGGAAGATGCGTGGTTCCCGCACTCACCTCCATGGATTTCTGCGAGGAGCTCGCAGCCTTCTTCCCTTGTGATGCACCGCATTAGGATTCCGTTGGCATCGCGCCGGTAGAGATCCCCTTCTACCAACGTGTATCTTTTAGCCAATCTGACTACCCGGTCAGCGGATACATCATCGTCAGGAAGGATGTTGTCTTTCAAGTAGTTCCGGATCTCCGAGATCCATGCATCGGAACTAACTTGAGCATTTGAGTCTTGCGTGCTGGGTTGCTCGGAGCTTCCGGCAGCACCTACGACCCTTGATGGCTGCCATGGTAACAGGGCCATCGGGACCGTCAGCTTCGGGATGCTGATCTCGCCCCCTTCGTTCAGTTCGGCAGGCTGAACTGTGGGTTTTGACAACCTCCGGACAAAGGTTCCGTCAGGAACCGGAGCTCCGGTTGACGCCTTAGTCGAGAGTTCGTCAGCTTCAGCGTTGTGAGCACGCTGAACATGGTGAAGGTCTAGGACTTCGAAGTCCTTCTGAAGCCTTTGGACTTCAAGGAGGTAAGCGGCCAGCTGGAGATTATTGCAGGAGCATTCACCCTTCACCTGTTTGATGACAAGTTGTGAATCTCCTTTGACCAGCAACTGCTTGACACCATATGATAGTGCCACCTTTAATCCATAGATGAGTGCTTCGTACTCCGCCATGTTGTTGGTTGCCTTGAAGTCAAGGTGTACCATGTATTTCACCTTCTCCCCGGTTGGTGCGAGGAGAAGGATTCCAGCTCCGGCTCCCTGCTTCTGCATGGAGCCGTCGAAGTAAAGGGTCCAGTGAGGCTTAGTGAAGGCTGGAACTTGAGGTTCCGTCTTCCGCTCGCTGGGGCCCCCAGGGTTTAATGGAGAGGGAGTCCATTCTGCCACGAAATCTGCCAACGCTTGACTCTTGATTGCTTGTCTTGGAATGAATTCAAGGTCGAATTCAGCCAGTTCCGCTGCCCACTTTGCAATATTCCCAGTTGAATTGAGATTATGCAGGATCGCTCGAAGTGGATATGAAGTCACCACTGAGACTTTGTGAGCTTGGAAATAGTGTCGAAGCTTCCTTGAGGCAATAAGAACTGCATAAAGCAGTTTATGCACCTCTAGGTATCGAGTCTTGGCATCATGTAACACTTCACTGATGAAGTATACCGGGCGTTGAATGGTCCGGACCCTCCCGGAGGGGTCCGGAGCTTCCTCTTCATTGATCCGGACCCTCTCGGAGGGGTCCAGACTCTCTTCGGGGACCTCCGGGTTCTGGGTGGAGGAACCCGGAGCTTCTTCAGGAATGACCTGGATCCTCTCGGAGGGATCCGGATCCTCTGAAGTGGCTTCTTGTGGGTTCAAGTCTGGGAGCTGGGACCCAGACCCGCTTTCAGGAACCTCCGGACCCTCCCGAAGGGGTCTGGATTCCTGAGTATTGGATAGTTCCGGTCTCTCCGCAACCAGAACCATACTGACGACTTCGTCAGCAGCTGAAATGTAAAGCAATAAAGGCTCACCAGGGTTCGGAGCTACCAAGACTGGTAAGGTGGTGAGGAACTGTTTCAGCTCCTGGAATGCCTTCTCTGCTTCTTCAGACCATTGGAATGGTCCGGACTTCCTCAGTAACTTGAAGAAGGGAAGTGCCCTTTTCGCCAGTCTTGAAATGAACCGGCTGAGGGCTGCTAGACATCGAGTTAATTTTTGGACGTCTTTGATGCGGGTTGGTGGCCGCATGTCTTCAATGGCTTTTATCTTCGCCGGATTAGCCTCTATGCCCCGGTGACTTACCAGGAAACCAAGAAGCTTTCCGGAACTAACCCCGAATACGCACTTGTCTGGGTTTAGCTTCGTGCGGGTGGCCCGCAGCTTGTCGAAGACAGCCTGCAAGGTGTCCAAGATGGACTCCCTGTTCTTGACTTTGACCACGATGTCATCGACGTACACTTCCACTATGTCTCTGATGAGTTCTTCGAAAGTTTTGTACATAGCTCGTACAAAAGTTGAAGCTGCATTCTTGAGACCAAAAGGCATGGCTGTGTAACAATACAATCCATCCACTGTGATGAATGAAGTATGTTCTTCATCTTCCCTAGACATCCTGATTTGATGATATCCAGAATATGCGTCTAGAAAACACAGTAACTCACACCCGGAGGTGGAATCCACTATCTGGTCTATTCTAGGTAGTGGGAATGGATCTTTTGGACATGCCTTATTCAGTGTGGTGTAGTCGATGCACATCCGAAGTTTCCCGCCGGCCTTGGGCACAACGACTGGGTTTGCCAGCCATTTTGGATGGTAGACTTCTCGGATGAATCCGGCTTCGAGCAACTTCTTCACTTCTTGTCGGATGAAGTTCTGTCGCTCTACTGATTGCTTCCGAGGTTTCTGATGCACAGGCCGAGCGTCGGGGTAATCTTCAGATTGTGCTCAATCACTTCCCTGGGGATCCCAGGCATTTGTGACGGTTGCCAAGCAAACACGTCAACGTTAGCCTGGAGGAAAGTGATGAGCGCGAGTTCCTATTTGTCGTTCAAGCCACCCGATATGCGGGTAGTTTGAGTGACATCGGAACCAATTTGGACGACTTTGACGGGAATGTCAGTGTCGCCGCTTGGTTGCACACGGGGTGCAGAGGTCGAGCCTCGTTGACGAATGCTCGGAGGTTGTGGAGCTTGCTTCTGTCTGGAGTCCTCCTCTTGCGCTGTGGTGAGTGCGTGGAGTTCCTCCAGAGCAGTTACTCCGGCAGTGCGATCTCCGCGGATCCGGAGAACGCCTACTGGTGTTGGCATCTTCAACACCAGGTATCCATAATGAGCAGCTGCCATGAATCTGTACAAGGCAGGTCTACCCAAGATGGCGTTGAATGGTAAGTTGATCTGAGCGACATCGAAGACCAACTTCTCGGTGCGATACTTCTCCCGGGTCCCGAAGGTAACGAGGAGAGTAATAGCTCCGAGTGGAGTGATGGCCCCCGGACCTACTCCGGAGAAAGGTCGAGAGGGCTGGAGGTCCGAAGGTCGGAGCTGAAGCTTAGTGAAAGCTTCAAAGCTGATGAGGTTAAGCCCCGAACCTCCGTCTACCAGGACATGATGGAGCTGGATGTTGTTGATGGTGGGAGATACCATCAAGGGTAATTGGCCAGCTCCGACCATGCTTTGAGGACAGTCCGAAGCATCAAAAGTGATGGGTATGTCCATCCACTTTCGATGTGGCTCCGGTCTAGCTGTAGGAGCTACAGCAGCCATATCCCGTCGCATAGTCTTGATGACACGACGAGAAGTGATGTCCCATGATCCACCAAAGATGGTGTTCATGGTTTTTCGACGCTCGTTGTCGGAGACGTCGGAGTCATCGTCGACGGAGGTGTAGACGGCTTTCAGAACCTTTTTGGGGTCCTGAAACCCTAACTCCTCTTTAGCCGGAGCTTCATCGACCTTTTGTTTTCCCTCCCTCTGTCGGAAGGGAGACCCTTCCCGGCGCTTGTGGTAGCGCTCGACAAGGTTTTGGACCTCCCGGCAGTCCTCCAGTCTGTGGCTGCTCGTTTTGTGAATGGGGCACCACATCTTGGATTTGCCACCGTCTTCAGAAGACGGTCGAGGTCGCTTCTCGGGGCGTGGCCCCCGGCCACCAGGAGTTGCAGTGGCTGCAACGTTGGATGTGCCGGCCGACGGCTTCTTCTTGCCGTTGGTCTTCTTTTTCTTCTTGCCACTCCCGGAGGTAACAGCTTCTTCTTTGGAGGATTTTTTATGATCCTCCAAGGCTGGTTTGGAGTGCATTTCACGGCCCTCCGCAGCTCTGGCACATTTGTCAGCCAGGCTGAAGAGCTCCGTGACGCTGGTGATTTCTTTGATTGCCAGCTTCTCCAACATCTTATTGTCTCGTACACCCTGTCTGAATGCCACAATGACAGAAGCGCTTGAGATAGAAGGGATGGTGTTACGTACCTGAGAGAACCTCTGGATGAATGACCGCAAAGATTCTCCTCCTTTTTGCACGACCGCAAAAAGGTCCAGTTCAGTGCCCGGTCGGGTGTATGAACTCCCAAAGTTGGCAGTGAACTGACAGCACAGCTCCTCCCAACTGTCAATAGAGTTGGGTGGAAGGCTCATGAACCAGGACCTGGCGGTCCCAGTTAAGGCCACTGGAAAATAGTTGGCCATTACAGCCTCGTTTCCTCCAGCTGCTAGGATCGCAGTGGAGTATATCTGCAGAAATTCTACAGGATTGACAGTCCCGTCGAATTTTTCTGGCAAATGTGGCCGGAACTTCTGTGGCCATCTAATCATGCGTAGGTGCATGGCTAGGGCAGAACAGCCTCCTCCTACTCCTTCCAGAGTAGAAAGGTCTTGAGCATCTCGTCTTTCTCGAGCTCGCTCGATGTGGACACGGCCATCCTGTTGGCGGTATCGGCGATCAAGCTCCGCCCGGAGGTCGTGTGTCGAAAGCCGAGATGCGGTATGGGCACGTCGTGCCCCAGAGGGCAACGACGTCACTTGCTGTGACGCAGCTCGTCTCCGGTTGTTGGAGACATGTGGACCAAGTCTTCCAGACAACGTTCGTCGCTGCGACGGGGCCCGCCCTGAAGGAGGTGGACCCTGGTTGTTGAGGCGTTCGGCCGCTGCTGCGACCAAATGCTCAACATCAGCTCTCCATTGCTCCATGGCACCTTGAGATGCATCCGGAGGTGGTGGTCGCTGGAGGAGAGCACGCGCTGTATGGAGCGCGTGTTCTGGGTTGTCACGACTTGCCAGCGCAGAATGTGACGCCGGTGCACCATCATGTCGTCCGGCATGTCTTGCCGGAGAAGATGGTGGTGGTGGGAGTGTGACTCCTGCTGGAACTGAGGATCCTGCCGGTGGCTGCATGTTGGAGGGATTGCCTCCGACAGCCTGAGCAGCAGGTTGCCCGTTGGATGATCCAGCCGCAGAATTCACCATTCTTGAAGATCTCAGGCGCCCCTACCTGGCGCGCCAACTGTCGACTGTTGGAGTCGGCAGATCCCCTGACACTACGAAAGTGTTGAAGGAGTTTGTGGTTCGGTTTGGGCGCGCGGAGACTCAAGAAGGTGAAACGCGATTGGACACGAGTGACACAGTGGTTTACGTGGTTCGGGCCGCCTGAGCGTAATACCCTACTCCACGGGTGTGTGTGTGTGTTGTATTAACTTGTGAACTTCAGAGCGTTCGAGTGTCCTCTCCTCGTGTATCGTCGGTTTGTCCTTTTATAGTACAAGGACAAACCGTTACAAGTCAGCCTGGCCCGAAATGTGGCCTTGGCGGTTACTAGTATTGATACACGAGATTAATTGTTGTTAATAACCCTGTAACGGTTCCGACAGTGCCGTTACAGGTGTTAAGATCGTCCTGATTAAGTATCATTAACGTGGAATTAATGATAATTAATCGGGTCTTGAAGTCCGCGGTTGTCCTTTGAAGATCCGGTGCCGTTATAACGTCTTTCGGAGGTTTGAAGCGGCCAGCTCCGACGTATGGACACGTGGCAGCTCCGGAGCTTGCTTGGGGGAAGCGGGAAGCTCCGGGGTGGCCTGACACGTGTCAGGTCCGGAGCTTCTCTCGGTCAGGGGTTAACTCCGGAGGTGCCGTTTCAGTACCTAGCCCGGAGCTTCACCCTTGCAGGTAATAGCTCTGGTCTGACAGTACACGTGGCAACCTAGGGGCTAACCATGTTGGAGAAGCGGGTCCGGTTACGTCTGGCAAGTGGGCCCCCGAGGGTCTTCAATTTGAGTAGATGTCCTTCCCTTGAGATCTTTGTAACCTCAGGGGGTGTATGGTTTTTAGGGTACCGACAGAGCCACAAAAAAGACAATTATCCTTGTCCCTCTTCTGAGGAGACTGGCCTTTGAACTTATTGGCTGAACTGGAGCCTGAATCTTTGAAGGAAGGTGGTTTGGGAGAAGTAAAGTATCTCTTTGCCTTTCCCTTACCCTTAGTGTCAGTCAGATTGACATAATCACCACCCTTAGAGCTCTTGATGCGTTCCTCTTCCTGAATGCACATAGCAAGCACCTTATAAATGTTCCAAGTCTTAGGGAGTGAGTTATAATTGACCACAAAGGCATCAACCTCCTTAGGAAGAGAACTGAGGATGAAATAAATGAGCATCTCATCTGGCATCACAATGTTTAGCTCCCTAAGCTTAGAGTTATAGTGACTCATCTTATTGATATGCTCACGCACCCACCTCCAGAGTACTTCTCAGTGACAATCTTCCTCATGAGAGTGCTAGCACTCGCCTTAGTGGAGCCAGTGAACTGACCTCTGACTCTCTCTAAGTACTCTGTAGCAGTGTCACAATCAGGAATTCTTCCCTTAATTGAATCAGCTATGGTGCTCTTAATGATCACGAGACACTTTTTGTTGGAAGTGTTCTACTTAGGGATATCCTTCTCATACTAATCCTTCAAGCTCAGGTATTTAGCCTTCCGCGTAGTGAAAGACTCCTTAGTTTCCCCAGCCTCAGTAACGGGGACAGGTGGCTCAGTGGCTCGAGGTGACGTAATCGCAAAATCGAGGTCAGAGACTACTGGAGCCATTTGGAGCCTCTCTTTTCATACCCCGTAATTTTGACCGTTGAGGGTCTCAACTGCGAAGATATAGCTAAGTGCCAAGGACAAGCCAGATCCTTCAAAAAATAAAGATTTGAGGATTAATGACAAAACTTATGATAAAAACACGACTTAAGAATGGCATTTTTGTTTTTCACGTTAGTTACTTAGAAAAAATGCCCTTAAACATTACAAACTTAGCATGATAACAAAACTTAATATGATAAACTCAAAAAACAAAATTAAATCAACATGGCAATTTAATTTCACGTTGGTTACTTTCAAATTTCATGCATAATTAACATAACACATCATTTTTCACGTTGGTTACTCAATGAATCTTAAATAATCATAAATATAAACTTAAGCATAAGCTTAAATAACTAAACTCAAAATTAATTGGCAATTTCAAACTTTAACGTTGGTTATTCATTTAAATCACCACTTATAAACATAACATAACTTAATTTAAACTAAAAAATTGATAAATCAAAATTTCACTTTGGTTACTCAATTAATTTATCACTTAATAACAGCGGAAGCTAATTAAATTTCTTAATTTCTGGAAATTTTGCTTTAGAAAAGCACTTAATAGCATTTTAAATAACTAAGAAAATGCTCTTATTCATAATAAATAATATAAAATGCAGAATATATGCAACCAAAAATGCACACAATCATCACACAAATTTCTTAAATTTTCCCAGTTATTTAACTAAATTTTTCTAATCATTTTTCTGATTTTTCTAGAATTTAAATTCCATATAAACTAATTTCTGTAAATGGAAAAGGTTGAAAATACTATCAGGCCAAAAAAATCTAAATTTGGTCCAACAGCTATGGTGGCCCGAAAGCCCACAGGGTAAAAAAACACGCGCGACCCACTTAAAGTAATTGGCCCACAGCCAAAATCGGTCTGAATAAAAATTATGAGAAAATGCGAAAAAGGAAAGGGAAGCCCACGGGGCCCAAAACACCCTTCTGCATGGGCTCCGAGCCCATCAAGCTCAAGCGGTGCGTGACGCAAACTGAGGGTCGTTGGATTTCAATCCGACGGCTCTGATTCCCTGAGTCCTTAAAACATCGACTGATCTGAGCCTTTGATTGTTCATTCGACGGTCCTGCGATGAGTTCGGTCGATACAAAAGCTTTTCCGGCCGCCGGATCCCGAAACCCTAATTCATTTCTCCTCTCCTCCGCAGCCGAGCGATGGTGAGCCCGAGGCTAGGGAGCGAGCAAACCGGCGGCGCGAGACCTCCAGCGCCACCACGTCGTCGACTCCGACGAGGGAGCGGCACCACGAGGTGCTTCCCCGTCGGCGTCGGCGACACCGGAAGGCAATCGTCAAGGGAAACCGATGCAAGCCGGATCTGAGTGGGAGAGTTCGTCGCGGGGACTTCCGGCGTGGCCACGCTTCCGCCGCCGCCGAGCGACCAAAAGGTTGCTCGTCGTTGGCCGAGGTAGCTAGCCACTTGCCGTCAAAGAAAACCCGCGGCTAGGGTTAGGGTTCCGACCCTTAACCCTAGCTTGGTGAAAATGAGTGATTCTGAGTGTCTTTGTGTGCAGGTAAACGGGCGCCGTTAGGACCTCCACCATGGCGCGCACATTGTGCCGCCGGTGGAGGGAGAGCGCCAAGGTCTAGGGTTTCATCCCAAGGGACTAGGGTGGCTCTCTAAGGATCACGGCGCAGGGTGTCTCTGCTGAGGTGAATCTGACGGCCACGGTTCCCGTCAAGACGGGTTCACCGTGAACGAAAACGACGGCTTGGTCCCGGCCGGCGTCAATTCACTAAGGTCAGATTCAGCCCACTCTCTTAATTCTCATTATTCCTTAGGTTAGTAATCTTTATTTCTTAGTTTCTGAGTTCATCGATTTGACTTAGCTTTCCCTTTTCTTATTTCTCTTTTCTTATCTCTGTGTGAGATCTGATTGAACTGGAACTAAAATTGTACTCCTCTCCTTGTAATTTCTTAACCAAAACTAATCCACACTAAAACCTGATTTGTTCTTAACTCACTAAAGCCTAAGAACTTAAATTAAATATGATTAGAAACTGATCAATCTTAATTAGAACTTAGCTAACCCGATTAGTAGTTCATAGGCACGACTCTGATACCAATGTTGAAACTGACTACCCTTAGGATCATGACCATGAACATCTAACCGAGAGTTCTTAAACATAATGAAACACTAACAATGACATTAACCCTTAGACAAGCAATCTAACATGCATCCTAATCACATGGCGCATGGGGTAGGATTAAAGAGAGATAGATGAGAGGCGAGGATACCTTTAGAGGGTCCACTTGCCGCTATTGGGCTCAAGTGGATGGTCGCTGGAGATCGAGTCGAAGCAGCGTGATCGACGGCGCAGGCAGACCTCGCCGGAGTAGAGGCTCAGTGCAGATCCGATGGCAATTAGGATTAGGTGTGGCGGGGGCCTCTAGGAACGTGTGCTCTCTTGTGTAGCACGCCCTAAGGCCCCCCTGGGACTTAAATAACGCGTACCAGGTGGGGGGAGGGGGCGTCAATAGAACGAGTTTGTTGTGCCTCCTGGCAGTATCGCGTGGCTTAGAAGGACTCGACGAGGGATTGTTACCCCCCATGTCCGATTCTTACGGGAAGAGGATGACCAAGCCCTTGCTTGTTGGTTGTTGCCCAACGGGTGGGACCACGATCAAACTAACACCAAGTCCTTGGGCCTCCTTTGCTTCCACCAGCCCACCCAACAGTCTAGACCACCAATCCGTTAGGCCCTTGGGCCTTTAGGCTGTAACGGAGGCCCAGAGGACTAAACAAAATGTGCAAATGAGATTATTGATTGGTGTCAAGTGACACAACCAAACAGTATCAACAATATGCTCATATCATTGCACATAGAACGGTAGAAATATCACGTGTCAACATTCACTGGAATTTAATGACAAGTTGAAAGATTGTGGAATTAGGGTTCAAGACAAATATAGCCAAACTATTTTAGAAAGTTGAATCGATATATACGACGAGCTACGATAATCAAAATTTAGACATGTTGAATATAGGTGATCTACGCTACTGGTAACAAATTTATTTTCGTGGACCAGAAACCCACAAAATTATGTAAAAAACTCACAAAAAATATTTTCGTTGGCCTGTTCGCTATTTTCGTCGGTTTCAAGCCAACGTACATTCTCAAAAATAAAAATATTTTTGTCGGCTTTATATGTCCCTCGAAAATAAAAACCTATTTTCGTGAGCTTCATTAAACCCACGAAAATATGTTGTATTATTTTCGTGAGTTTCTGTATAACCCACAGAAATCAGGTTCAATTATTTTCGTGGGCCACGTTGAAGCTTAACAAAATATGACGGTAATTTTCGTGTGCCTGGTTGATGCCACCAAAATGTGGAAACCTTCAACTTAGCCCACGAAAATACTTGAATTTACAAGAAAAAAAATTCGATTTTATTTCTCGTGTTACAAAAGTTACAGCTACATCAAACAAACACGCTCGGTTACATTGCAAAAAAGAAACATTGCATAGCAGGAGACTGGCCAGCGTGTACTTGGTGCAAAGGGCAACCTCATTTTCTCTCGCCATAAGAACTGGAGCAGTACCTTCACTTGTGCAGTCATGTATTATTTTAAGTTTGTTCAGATCCTTCTGAGTTTCAGCAAGCTCTTGCTTATCCTGAAGAATCTGCACAGATTTCATAACCTGCTCACATAAGAACGTCCAATTAGTTGACATAATAAAATATGTGCAAGAGAAACATCTAAGATCACATTATCAACATGTGGTATTTGGATTATTAGGATATGCTTGAGAAATACCCACAAAATTAGCAAATTGGAACCAATCTAATCTGCAAGTATAACATGTAAACAGTAACCATCCCACCAAATATCTGTATCAGAGAAGAAGCTAATGTAACTTCATCAAGATAAGAAGCCATCACCTGTAATTTAAGGATGGTGGAGTGTATGTATTTTGTGCTCTCCTTGCTAGTATTTGACAGGGCCAATACAAGATCCTGCAAGGAGAGTATTTGAAGTTATATACATCAAAATTAAATACACAGTATAACAGTTGATAAAAAAGTATAATGTTTTTTTATTAACAACAGAAATTTCTAGCAAAATAGTGTCATGTGCATACCAAGTGGGCTAATTTCATCCAGACCCTTTGAATGAACAATCAGTGCTCTATTCAATCCAAATTTCTTGGTAACCTATCAAGAAAAATAGCAGCAATAGATATGGAACAATCATATAAATATTGTAAATGGATGAAGAGAGGATCTTATTCCAATGAACAACACCATTTTAGAAACAGTTCATAATAATATGAGCTTATAAAATGACAAGAAATAACTACACATGAGTATACATCCTGGACATTTAGTAACATGATTGAAAATAATATTTTCACATGCTTACAAATTTAAAAATCTAAAACATGTTATAGTCCCCAGAACACTACTTTCATACTTGGTGCCTTACATAAATGAAAGATTTGTTATAATGTAATCCAGAAAAGTAGTAAGCAGGGGGTCTGAGTTCACACACTACAGAAACTGTAACTACAAGTTTATCAGATTCACAGTGTCTACCAATCCAGCCAGATCCATCACCCTGTACTAATCCTAGTTGAAATCAATATCAATCCTAATCAAATGAACTGAATCTGAAACTGGTTTAACAAGAACATCAATAGAGCATTTTTTTTTTGAAAAATAAGAGGGCAGGAGGGATGCCATTCATTAAGCCAGAAGAAAGGATTACAGCCTAGGTTACAAACACTAGTCTGAGCCCACACGCATGCTAAAAAATCCAGATTACAACAGTCCCCTCCCGGGACCAACCAAGGCTACAGCAGGCGGCCACTAAACAACTAATGAGGAAGTGATAAGCTGAGTTTGTCCATCAGCAAATGAATCAACCGCGGAGCCGATAGTACCTGTTGCTGAAAGATTATTTTGTTCCGCTCCTTCCACACAGACCACCAAAAGAAGAACAGAACTCCAATTTTCTCCTGTTTTTGCCGCCTTGATCCCGCCAAAGAGACCATCTCCATCGATAGGTTTGGGCTTGGCAGGAGCTGCACCGGTAGTTGGAATTGTCCGTGAAGTTTTGTATTGAGCTCTGCCCAAGCTTCTCTGGTGTATGAGCAGGAGACAAGAAGATGTACGATATTCTCATCCTCCTGGTTGCACAGTGCGCAGATGGGATCTGCGTGTTAAGCAAGTTGTCAGCAGTGGGTGCCTTGTTTTGCACTGCCAGCCAAGCGAAAAACTTACACTTGAGCTCAGTTTGTGCCATCCAAATCATCATTGTTTTCCATCTGGCGAAGGAGCCCATAAACTGTGCTTCGTATGCCGTTTTTTAGAGAATTGCCCCGTCGTCGTCCATTTCCATGTGATGGAGTCTTTCTCATAATTTAGGTGGATGTTCTGCAGCGCGACATAGAGTAAGATGAACTCATCTAGCAGGTCCTCTGTATCACATCTGATGATGCTTTTGATCCAATTGTCATTTGCGAGTTCTCAATAGAGCATATTGATTCTTGAATATGCAACCATATCAGTGAATGAAACCAAACTGAAAAAAAAACTAAACTGAATGGATGAATATGAACTGCATCTGAAATAAACTGAATCGATGCATATGAACTCAATAATCTAACCCAAATGCAATAAACTAAATCTCAGGTAGCACATAATGAATTTCTTAACTTCTTATGAACCAAACGTCTGAACAATGAGCGACGATAAACCAAATCAAGTAAAATGAACTAATCCGAAGTACGATTCGGAAGAGGGACTCATACCTGCAGGTAGGGAGGAGTGCCACCGTGATGAAAGATATGCTCAGTGCCGTCTATTTGAGAAGATTAGAACGGGGGTAAAAAATTAGGGTAAGAAAAATCAATAGAACATAAGGGTAATTTTGTCTATTTGAAAATGTTTTAGTGTCAAAATATTTCATTAATACTGAAATCCAATTTCAGTGGTAAACGAGCAAACTTCACTCCATTATAATGGTATTCTGGCATGTATCATGTTGGGAGTAGCATTTCGGTGAAGCCCACTCTTGAGAGTAGCAAAATTGCAATTGTCTCTCTTTGATGCCGCCCCTTGTGCACCCGGTGAAGTCGCACGGTGCCGCCTCCTTCAATGCTGCCCCGTGTTGCCGGGAATGCTGAGCCGCGCCACTTGGATTCGATGCAGACAAGAGTAACCCTAAGTAGGAGGGAGGGAGAGTGAGAGGCGAGCACCTAGATCGACCACTGTAGGGGAAGCGGGAGAGGAGAGTGCCACTGTCGTCGATGGTGGAAGGCGAGGCGACAGCCGGCTGGCCGCAGGAGAAGTGGGGGAGGAGGAGAACGCCACTACTGTCAGCGGTGGAGGGCGGGGCAGCGGGAGATAGCCTTAGGCCGTTGGGCGATGCAGGGGAGGATGCCACAAATGTTGATGGTGGAGGGTTGCTGCCTCGGGCGATGCGGGCGCCGTAGGGAAGGCAATGCTAATTTGGGTGCAACACGAGTCAGACTCGCGTTAGGATTTTGCGCACCGTGGGTAGTCCCGAGCAGCCGAGCCGGTTACATCGCTACCAGAAGTAATTTCGTGAGCCGACTTTAGAGACCATGAAGTCATGATTTCATTACCTAGCTCACGAAAATATCATTTATTGTCGTAAGCCTGGCCATAGGCTGACGAAAATAGAGGTTATTTTCGTCAGCCTTGGATCAGGCCCACGAAAATAAAATTTATTTTCGTGTGCCATCTTTGGTTGAAGAAAATAAAATTTTTTAGGGCACACCTCGATATTTAGCATGCTAGGTAGGAGGAGAAGTGTGCAATCGACACTTCCCCCTGATACTACTAAGAAGTAGTTCACGGAGGTTCGTATTTTAGCGGGGCGTAATCTCAAGATCTCGAGAACAAGGTGAGACAGTTATTTTTACGTAGTTCGGGCCACCTGAGCGTGATACCCTACTCCACGGTGTGTGTTTGTGTATTGGATTGCTTTGAGCAAGTATACTGGTGAGCTAGTCTGAATGACCTTATCCTTGGATGACTTCATTTCTTTTATACACCAAGGACTGACTGTTACAGTGTGTCGTGGCCCGACAGGTGGCCCCAACAGTATTTGCTACGTTATACACGATCTAAGTGTATAACGACAATTTTATTAGGATGATAACATGCTTCGATGGTAGCATTACTAGGCTTTATGGTCCTCTGATCGTGCGTCAATAATGCAGAATAATGACACATTAACTAGGTCTTGTGATGACTGATTGATTGTCTTTGAATGCCTGCGCTATTAGTAATCCCACAGTTCTTCTCGTTGAAGATGTAGATCTGGAATCATGACACATGGCAACACTGGAGCTTCTGTTAGCAGAGAGGCAGGTCCGGTGCTACGAGATACGTGGCAGCGCTGGAGCTTCCCTTAGCAAGAAGGCAGACCCGGCGCTACAGGACACGTGGCAGTGCTAGAGCCACTCTAAGATGGGAGGCGGGTCCGGCACTGCGGAACACGTGGCAGCGCCAGAGCCACCCTAAGGAGGGAGGCAGATCTGGCACTGCAGGACACGTGGCAGTGCCGGAGTCACCCTAAGGAGGGAGGCAGGTCCGACATTGCGGAACATGTGGCAGCGCCAGAGCCACCCTAAGGAGGGAGGCAGGTTCGGCACTGCGGGGCATGTGTTGGCCTTCGAAGGTCCACTTTTTTGTAAAGTGGGACTCAACGCTTCTCTTTCTAGTACGAAGGGGTACCTGGTCCACAGGGCACCGACAATGGCCCCCAGGCCCACCTTCGGGTGAGGCTTTGATCCCGGAGGTGGGGCCACCATCACTTCCTGCGTTGCTACTGCAACTTTTCACTTGGGCAGTTGAAACGATGACACATTCTTGTGCCTTCACTACGTGGCCCTTTTTGGTTTGGCAGGTGAGATACATGACATGTGAATCTCACGCAATTGAAGGTCATCGGTTACCAAAACGATTTTCGTATCGGTTCTCAGCGCAATCTTGGTAGCCCTGTTAGGATGCCGCTCTCGGGCTTCCAACTTCTCATCATGACAACGGTTCTCTTGGTGCTATTTTTTTAGTAAAGTGGTGTCGGGTGCCCTTGTCATAGGCGAGGTAACTTCGCGGTGAGTAATTGTGCTCCTCGTGCAGCTGCCATCCAAGCGTTACAAAGGCTAATAAAGGAAGATGCTTTGCAGGGGAAAGAGACTCTTACGCCTCAATCTGTTTTCTTGTGCATAGAGCTCTTCGCTTCACCCCTTGAATTGCATTCTCTGTTTTTGCTCTGCTTTGCGGTGATGGAACTTGGACTTCCCCCCAACCAAGCTTGTGAGTGAGAAGGATATTGAGAGGGTTCAGAAGTTGATGGGGTGGTAGAGCCCCTTCTTTGACAATGTGATTCGCTACGTGAAGCTCCCTTTCAATAAGGAGAGCTCCGGCGGCGTCGTCTTCTTCACGACGTACGCCATGGTTGGGCTAGCCCCACCAGTCTCTAACTTCTTGCTGATGCTACTGAAAGTATACGGGCTTCAACTTGAGCATCTCAGCCCCCACTCAATCTTTTTAGTGGCGATCTTCATCCACTTCTGTGAGATGTAGGTGGGTGTGCGGCCCCGCATGCTGCTATTTAAAACTTTCTTTACCATTCGGACGACTGATAAAGGTAACAGTCTGATTGGATTCTATTACTTTGTAAGACGTAGAAACCCTCATTTCAAGTACATCAAGTGCTTTTCCTCTGGGAAGTGGGAAACTTGGAAGAGTGATTGGGTGATTGTGCGGACAGACCAGCACGACCGATTGGAATTGTCGATCGGACTCCCGACGACGGACAATGACTTATGAGAATTGCTCCCGGAGCTATCAAAGGAGTATAACCAAGTGCTCACCAGGATCTGACACCTGGTTAAAGGAGGCTTGACATCCCTGATGGTGCCTGACAACTTCTTGACCAACTGTTGGGCTCAATTTAAGCAGCGGGAATTTCCTGCTTAGAACTACAGTGGAGAGATGGACTTTCTTCGGATCAAAGTTGGCCTTGGAACCAATTTGAATGAGGAAGCTCTTTGTCTCCAATTGCAGAAGCTGTACAACGACTCTGTCTCAAGGGACGACATGGTGCCGCCATCAGAATTCCTTCCACTGTCTGTAGTCCCGGAGACCAGAAGAGAGCTGCAGAAGGAGATGCCAATCCTTGATGACACTGGTCTTGCAGTGCGTGGATGAAGCGTCACGACCCATAAGATCGGAACTAAACATGTAATATTATTACCAAATACAAGGTTCGGTACATAATATTACAACACAAGTAGAACCACAACCATACAAATCTTTATTTTAACGGCATAGCCTTATGGATAAAAATTACAACTAGTGACAAGGAAAATATAATAAACATCAACACGTAGACTAGTAGCTCGTCGTCACCCATGGTTCCACTACATACAACTTGGGTGCGGACGCGACCCTACTCAAAGTCCTCCGGCACGAAGTCAGGATCCTCTGAAAAATAATCAATCAACAACGTTTGAGTACAAAAGTACTCAGCAAGCTCCACCTCGCCCTTCGGAAGGAGAATTTACAAATATAAATGCAATGCACAAGATAAATAACAATGCAACCTAATGCAGCTAATGCAAGTGAATAATTCCCACATCACTCATCTCAGTCTCACCATAGGTGGTTTTCTAGTTGTTAGGAGCACACCGTAACCCATCCTATACCGAGGACACGGCCATCCAAATGGATTTTACACTCTGCAGAGGTTGTACGCTGTACCCACATACACGGAGTATTAAGGACAACCCGACATAACTGACACCTAGTCGAAACATCACCCAGACCAGTTGTCCCAAACCTGGTATCTTCATCATCAGTGAGCTCAATAATATCTCAACACAACTCTCTCTCCATCGTGGACGACTGTCGGGCTAGCTACCGGGATTAGATTAAGCCCCGCCTATATAGGGACATGTGGTCGTACTGAAAGGAAGTTAGGTGAGATGTCAAAACAACTCGGTCCTTAAGGCTCATCAGGGCAGCCTTCATACACACACCACAAGCCCATCCTCATGATAGAACTCGCCGTAAGTCTACCACCACGGTAGTACATACACCAACACTAACCCATCTGCCCCAGTCACAACTCATGCATGCTCTCACCAACCATACAACATACAAGAGGCAACATCATTATGTATAATCTCATCATTTCAATATGCAGCAAATGGAACTAGCATGACTCTACTCTATCACTCGACGCTCAACAAATGCAATAACCTAATCTACTAGCCACAATGGATAAATCTCACATAGGTGCGATATGATCAAAAAGGGATAGATGGAACTTGCCTTCGCTACTGTCTGCGGTGTCTTTTTCCTGGTCGGCTGGTTTCTCCGAGTTCTCTCACTTGGTCTACTCCGACAGCGTCACAAACAAACATACAAACAAAGCATGCATACATCAATACATCATACACATAACACATGTAATTGTGTTAAATAGAATATGATTCTATATGATTTTTAGAGAAAGAATCAGGTTAATCGGGGTTCGGATGAGTGATATATGTATTTTATAAGATTCAGTTTTGATTAATTTTGAAAATGGAAATAGATTGTTGGTGAGGTGTCGCTGATCTGGTAGGGGCCGGTCAAGTGCTGTCAGTCTTGAGGACCAGAGCATAATTAACTAATAGTCCATTAATTGACTAATAGCCTATTTATTTACCGTTAAACCCTCAGCCCATGGGCAGACTTGGCACGGCTTGCTCACGTGTTTAGGTCAGTGCTGGTGGCGCTTGGGCTTGTGTGTGAGTGAAGTGGCTGACTGGTGGGGCATTAGGCCCACTGCCTTGCTAGGGAACGAACAGAGGGCACTTTCTTCAACCTCAGGTCAGACCGCCATGGCCGAGCTCAGAAAGCTCGATCTAGGGGAAAGGAAGGGAGGAGGGCAGCTGGGAGTGGGGTAATCGGAGGTTTAGACCACGGAGCACTCAATGGAGGCATCAATTTGGGCATGGATTATGGGATTAGGGCAGATTTGGAGGTGGGCGGCCATAGAAAAGGGGAGCTCGATATTAGCACGGGAGACGGATGGAGAGGCAAACCTTCTGGTCGCGCGGCGCGACTGGGACGTGGCTCAACCCGTACGGTCGGATTTATAGGCGGAGGAGCGGTGGTAGACGACCGGTTCATGGACAAACGGAGAAAATTCATCGTACTCAACGGCGCGCATGCCGAGCTCGACCGACCGTCTACTGAAGCCTGCACGACGCATCATGTCGTCCGGCTTCGGTCGTGGCTAGCGGCGGTGCTCGCACGGCTGCCTAGGTGGCCGTCCTTGCTGACGTGGTGCGAATAAATTGAGTAGGTGCGGGTAACTTCAGCTAGGCGAGCGCGTGGACGAGATTAATGAGTGGTACGACACCTCTGAAGCTTCTGGTGGAGGCTAGAAGGAGGGAGGAAGAGAGCTTGCTCGTTGATGTTTTGATGGCGTGTATGGTCAGGTGTGTTGTTGTTTTGAGGAAGAAGAAAAGTGTGAGGGTGTCTTTGTAATTAGGAAAAAGAAGAAGGGGGTGTTAGTGAAAGGCTCTTGGTAAGGAGGATGAACCTACGGTGCTGCTGTACAGTGCTGCCGTTGGCCACATGCAGAGGAAAGCTAGGTGTTCTTTGCAATTACAGAAAACGAGGAGGGAATGGCTTGAAATGAGATCAGCTGACTTGGTACATAGAAAGGACGTGGATACTAGCTGGGATCCTGGACATGCCCGATATTTCTTTGAAGGAAGGGCTAGTGATACTGACAATGGTTCTGCTAGTATGAGAGTGTGTAGGTTTATTTTTTTTATTTACTTACCTAATTACTTTAGTGTACTTATTTTTTTATCGATTTTATTATGGCTTATACATATATCGATGATTATTTTTGTGAGTCTGATTATTATCAATATTATTATTTGTATGCCTTACTTTTATATCGGCCTACGAAATTTGAAATGTTACAGTGGAGTAACCTGCTCGGGGGGGGGGGGGGGGGGGGGGGGTTCATCCCCGGAGCTTCGGCCCCCTGTCAGCATGGGGGGGGGGGGGGGCGAACCTGCCTCTGTTGACGGCAAAGGCAAGGCTGTTGCAGAGCTGAGCCAGAAGAAGAAATCTGACTCAAGTCGAAGCAAGGGGAAAGAGCCCGCGGATTCCTCCAGCCGAAAGAGGAAGTTGACACGATTTGATGGTAGCTGCGTCACGGCAGCTCCGATGGAAGTGTGCCATTATTGATATCACGCCCGACCCTGAGGTTTGTGGTAGTTGTTCCTCCGGTCGCCACATCTTCGGTCCTGATGTCCAAGACAAGCTCTAGGTCCGAGAAATCATCAGCCTCAGTCCAAGTGCCAGCGGCTGGCACTAGGTATGGCAAGTCTTCTCCTTCGGTCCCAGTGCCAACACTGGGTACCGGGTCCAGAATATCTTCTCCGACGGTAGCGCCGATAGTTGTGATGCTAGTGGCTACTTCGGAAACTCCCAGGGCAAAGTCTAGACCATCCGCCTCACCCGCGACGGTGGGTTCAGGTGGCTCTGGCCACCCGAGAAAGAGGTTTTGCACTGACTGGGGCTACGGCGCTCCCAGGTAAGAATCAGCACTAGAAACCTGTCTTTTCTTTCACTTCTTGCTTTTTGTTGAATTTTGCATTTCTTCTGTTTCCAGAGTGTCAAGGACAGTTGCTGCTGCACCACCAACCAACTAGGTCAGCGTTCATGCCAAAGAAACCTTGCTGGTTGGAGCGCCGGTTGTCGTTGTGGCTCCTTCTATGGTCATGGCGTGCAGTGCGATAGTTTCGGAGTCAATTGACGCTGTGAGGACCTCGACGCCAGCGGCCAGAGATGCATCAGTCGACACTGCACCAGTGGCTGACACCGCGATAGTGCTGGAGCCAACAACCGCTGCACTGGTGGCTGACACTGCAACGGTGCCGGAGCCAACAACAGCTGCGCCGGAGTCTATGATTGACATAGTGCCAGAGTTACCAGCAGACAATATGATGGCGCCTGAGCTTTTGCGTGGAGAATCTGCTGCTAGTGCTTCAACATCTACGCTGGGGGAAGATGACCTCCCGAAGCTTGGCGCAACTGATGAAGACTTCTTGGGGTCCATGCTTTTGCCATGGGCTCCAACGACTGTCTCGGAGGCTATGGAAACTCTAGCGGCTCCGAAGGAAGGTCTAGAGCCGATCCCCCTGTCACTCTCGATTGAGAACGCTTGCTGAAGCCTTCGCCAAGTTCAACTCAGCTTTGACTACGAGCGAAATGCTCTAGAAGTAGAATAGGAAACTTTGCAGCAGAGGCGGAGGCTTCTCAACTTCAAGACGAAGTTTTACATAGACCCGCCTGGCCGACTTGAGGGACCTGCTTGCAGCCGAGAAGACATGGCTGAAGCGACTGGATGAGCTGCTAGATGACAAGCGGGCTGCCATAGAAGCTCTGAGCGAGAAGACTCGTGAAATATATGATGGGGTGACAAAACCCAACAATTTGGCGAATTCTCGTTTTGAGAGCCTAAACAAGTTGAGGGATGAGCTCCTCAAGCGACAAGAGGATATCGACACTAAGGAGCAAGAACACAAGAAGAGAGATATCAAGATCTCTCAAAAGTTAGAGCACGGTGAGCAGTATTTAGCTGCCGCTTTGAGAAGTTCAAGTCCCAATGCGAGCAAGAAAAGCACCAAGTGTGGATGGCTGGAGAAGGAGCCTCCAAACAAGAGCTTGCTGTCTCCGCGAGAGAAAACAAGGTGAAGGCAAAGGAAAAGAATATAGCAGCAAAGCAAGACCGCCTGAACTACCGCGAGAAACAAATTGCAGACCAAGAAAGGTTACTAGCTGAGCGGATGCAACAACACGCCAAGGAGGTCGAGCGATTACCGAAGGAAGGTTTTGCAGAGCTAACATCTGCCAGGAGGTCTTTGGAGGAGCTCCAGACTACGCGAAATTATGAAGCTCAACAGATATGGGACTTCCTTGGGCATGCAGAGAGTGCACTTTTACCTCTGGGCTTCAGTCCGTTTGACCGGTTGACCCAGAGCAAGAAATGAAGCAAGCCTTGACAGTCCCGAAGTCAGCCGGAGACAAGCTGGAAGCGATGGAAGACGTCATCATCGACTAGCTTGAGACTGAGGGGAAAACCTTGGCCAAGTGAGTCACAGAGTATGTGCTGACTTGTTTCCGCAGCGGGGACCCCTCAATGTCGCTAGCTCCCGTGCTTGAAGGGTCTGTCGCTGAGACAGAGGAGCCTGCCAAGGCAAGTGTTCAAGAAGCTGCCTAGACGATCGTCGTGTGGTTCCACCGCAACTCGAGCTAGTAGCTAGGACCTCTTTTTCCCTTCGTACCTTCACGAAGACTTGAAATTTGAATGAAATCCTCTCGAAATTCCTTTTTTGTCTTGACTATTGTCATTGCCATAATCTTCTTGGCCCCCTGGTAGATGTGCTCAATTTATTGAGGGCATCTACCATCTGGAGATTGGCAATGTCTTGAAGTACTTTTGTTAGCTCCGAGAACCCCTTGCAAACGTATGAAATGTCGATGGCGGGCCCCGTCAGAGGTGTCGGAGCTAAGTACTTTGCTGGCACCCATCATCAACTTGTGAAACGTCAATGGTGGGCCCTCTAGATGGTACCCGAGCTAGATGATCCGGTGTCGCCCATCATCAACGTGCGAATCGTCGACGCCGGGCGCCCTGGATGGAACCAGATCTAGATGCTTTGGCGGTGTCCATCATCAACTTGCGAAACGTCGATGTCAGGCCCCCTGGGTGGTACAGAAGCTAGATTCTCTAGTGGTGCCCAACATCAACGTGCGAAAGATTAACGTTGGGCCCCTTGGGATGTCGGGACACCCAAATCGAGCGTGAAAATCATTTTTCCTGCACATGAGAGACAAGAAAAGTACTAAATTGCTTCTTCTTGCCTATAGTTTAGTTGTGACTTACTATCCTTCTTTGAATTATGGATCCTAATCAATTCAACATGATAATACTTAGTATATTGGTTGTACTTTCATAGGTATGTGTGCTTTTCGGACCCGCCTTACTTTGACGCAACACCAAAATAGGTAGAGTTGCTTACTTATAGTTTTGGACCAGGCTAAGTCTATAGCCGACTCTGGAGCTGTCATTAGCATTGGTTTTCAGGCGAGTAGGCCATTCAACAAACACTAGATTCCAAAAAAAAAGACTACCAATAATACTTGAGTAACGTAGAGTCTGTTTTCATGCAATTATATTTCATAATAGGTCCGAATAACAGGGGAGGCAAGGACACACTTAAAGTACATGACCTAGTTAAGTGTGCTATACATCTTGGACCAATCCTACTCTGTTTATAAACTCTCTGAAATACTATACAAAAATAGACTCATCTCCGTGCTAAGTGTATAACTTATGGAGGTGCTCTATGTTCCAAAGGTTGGGAAGTGGTATCCCATCCTCTGTTGCCAAGTGAACGCATCCGGGGCGAGAAACTTTTATGACTCGGAAGGGACCCTCCCAGCTGGGGGAGAGCTTGTTCTCTCCTCGAGAGAGTATTTGCCGCAGCACCAAATCGCCTTCTTCAACTTGCCGATTGCGCACATACCTCTCATGATAGCGTTGGAGCACCTGCTGGTATCGTGTATTTCATACAGCTGCTTGGCACCTTGCCTCATCGACGAGGTCCAAGTCATCACGCCAGAACTGATCCTGCACGGCTTCATCGTAGGTCCGGACTTTGAGAGAACCCATGGTGATCTCCGGAGGAAGGACCGCTTCGGCTCCGTGCACCAGGAAGAAGGGTGTATCTCTAGTGGCCCGACTGAGTGTTATCCAGCTTGCCCACGATGCGGACGGAAGCTTCTCAATCCAGTTGGGACCATTCTTTTTTAAGCGTTCGTAGGTGCAGATCTTGAGTCCCTTGAGAATCTCAGCATTTGCTCTCTCAGTCTGGCCATTACTTCCCGGATGAGCTACTGATGCATAGATGACATTTATGTTGAAGTCTTCACAATACTCTTGGAAGGTTGCACTTATGAATTAGGTCTCGTTGTCAGTGATGACTCTGTTCGGGACTCCAAATCTGTAGATAATGGACTTCCAGAACTTTATCGCTGACTGCTTGTTGATTGTCACAACGGGAGTTGCTTCCGACCACTTTGTGAACTTGTCAATGGCTATGTATAGAAACCAGTACCCTCTGACGACTTTTGAGAAAGGTCCCAAAATATATATCCCCCACACAATGAATGACCATGAGGGAGGGATCATCTCCAGTGACTGCACCGGTGTGTGGATCTGCTTTGCGTGAAACTGGCACACTTCACATCTCTTGACCAGCTCGATTGTATCCTAGAGAGTTGTAGGTCAGTAAAAAACTTGTCGAAAAGCCTTACCGACCAGCGTGCGGGATGGTGTGTGATTCCCACGCTCGCCTCCATGGATATATGCGAGGAGTTTGTAGCCTTCTTCCCCAGAAATGCACCGCAATAGGATTCCATTGGCGCCACGTCGGTAGAGATCCCTTTCTACCAACGTGTATCTTTTATCCATACGGGCAATCCACTCAACAGATACACCATCTTCAGGAAGGATGTTGTCCTTCAAGTAGTCTCAAATCTCCGAGATCCATGCATTGGGACTAACTTGAGCTTCTCGATCTTGCGCACCTGGTTGCTCGGAGCTTCCTATGGTGCCTAAGATCCTTGGTGGACGCCATGGTGACAAGGCCACCGGGACTGTCAGCCTCGAGGTGCTGGTCTCACTCCCATCTCTCTGTTTGGTAGGCTGAGCGGCAGGTGTTGGTAATCACCTGGCAAAAACTCCATCGGGTGCCTAAGCCCCGGTAGAAGCCTTCGTTGGGAGGTCATCAGCTTCAGCATTGTTGAAACACTGGACATGGCATAGGTCCAGGACCTGGAAATCTTTTTGCAACTTCTAAAATTCAAGAAGATGCGCTGCTAGTTGAGGGTTATTGCAACTACATTAACCTTTGACTTGTTTGATAATGAGTTGTGAATCGCCCATTACCAA
Source organism: Tuctoria greenei (assembly GCA_036927565.1). Classification (NCBI taxonomy): domain Eukaryota; kingdom Viridiplantae; phylum Streptophyta; class Magnoliopsida; order Poales; family Poaceae; genus Tuctoria; species Tuctoria greenei. Next base: position 10,677,980 of record JAYESD010000011.1, on the reverse strand, counting down.
CAGCTGCTGGACGCCGAATGATTGTGCCATCTTCAGTCCAAAGATGAGAGTTTCGTATCCTGCCATGTTATTCGTCGCCTTGAAGTCAAGACGGATCATGTACTTGACTTTCTCCCTAGTCGGTGCGTGGAGAAAGATTCCAGCTTCGGCCCCCTACTTCTGCATGGAGCTGTCGAAGTAGAGGGTCCAGTGAGGCTATGTGAAGATCGGGACCTTATGTTCTGGCTTTTCTTAATTGGGCCCCCCTGGACTTGATAGAGATGGAGTCCACCCCGTTAGAAAGTCAGCTAGTGCTTGACTCTTGAAGGCATGTCGAGGCAGGAATTCTAGATCGAATTCTGCCAGCTTCGCAACTCACTTTGCAATATTTCTCGTTGAGTTAGGATTATGCAGGATAGCTCGGAGCGGATAATAAGTTACCACTGATATCTTGTGAGCTTGGAAGTAGTGACGAAGCTTTATTGAGGCAATAAGAACTACGTACAACATCTTGTGCACCTCAAGATATCGAGTCTTGGCATCCTGGAGGACCTCGCTGATGAAGTAGACAGGCCGTTGTATAGTCCAGACCCTCCCGAGGGGTCCGGTCCATCATCTCCATCAACCCGGAGTCCCGGAGGGTTCCAAATCTCCTTCCTGAGTTGTCGAGACCCTCCCGGAGGGATCCTACACGTTGTCTTGTAGAAGTTGGTCCACAAGCACCTGGCCTTTAGGACCTAGACTCATCTTGATGATTATATCTTGCAGGTGGCTTCAGACCCTCTTAGAGGGGTTCGAGCCTCTGTGTGAAGGAGCCTGGAGATGTGTCTGGTCTCTCGGTGACCAGGACCATGCTGACTACTTCCATAGTTGCAGCAATATAAACAAGAAGAGGCTCACCAAGTTCTGGAGTTACCAAGATGGGCAGTGTAGTGAGGAACTGCTTAAGCTCTTGGAACGCCTTGTCTGCTTCTTCGAACCAATGGAAAGGTTCGAACTTCCTCACAAGCTTGAAGAAGGGGAGTGCCCGTTCAACCAGCCTAGAGATGAATCGGCTGAGTGAGGCAAGACACCTCGTGAGCTTCTGGGCATCTTTTATATGGTTAGGAAGCCGCATCGCTTTGATAGCTTTTATTTTGGCAGGATTTGCTTGTATCCCTCGGTGGGTCACCAAGAATCCGAGAAGCTTTCCGGAGGAGATCCCAAAGACACACTTGTTAGGGTTCAACTTTGTGCGCGTCATGCACAACTTTTCAAAGACGAACTGGAGATTGTCTAGTAAGGACTGTTTATCCTGACCTTCATGAAGATGTCATTGATGTAAACCTCCACTAGTTCCCGAATAAGCTCCCCAAAAGTTTTTTGAATAGCTCGCACAAAAGTTGAGAGGGCATTCTTGAGACCATAAGGCATTGCAGTATAGCAGTACATACCATCTACCATAATAAAGGCAGTGTGCTCTTCATCTTCCTTAGACACTGGTATTTGATGAAAATCAGAGTATGCATCTAGGAGGCAAAGTAGCTCACAACCAGAAGTAGAATCCACTATCTGATCTATTCTCGGTAGTGGAAAAGGGTTTTTAGGGCATGCCTTATTCAAAGTGGTGTAGTCGATGCACATCCGAAGCTTACCGCCGGCCTTTGGCATGACGACTGGGTTTGCCAACCATCACGGATGATATATCACCCAGATGAACTCAACATCAAGCAGCTTCTTGACTTCTTCTCGGATGAATTTATGTTGCTCAATAGATTGCTTCTGGGGCTTCCGTTGTATAGGTTGTGTATCTGGATAGATCTTCAGATGGTTCTTGTCGATACCCTGCATACCAGGTATCCCTTCGTACTAAAATAAGACGTGTTGAGTTCCACCTTCCAGTATTGTGGACTTCCGGAGGCAACACATGTCTCATAGTGCCGACCTGCCTTTCTACTTAGGGTGGCTCCAGCACTAACACGTGTCCCGTAGTGCCGGACCTGCCTCCCTACTTAAGGTGGTTCCGGTGCTGCCACGTGTCCCACAGTGCTGGACCTGCCTCCCTCCTTAGGGTGGATCTGACACTTCCATGTGTCCAGTAGCTCCGGTCCTGCCACCCCAACAAGGGAAGCTCTAGTGCTACCATGTGTGCAGTAGCTCCGGACCTACCTCCCCACAGAGGGAAGCTCCAGAGCTACCACGTGTCACACGTCCGGATCTATGTCTACAACGTGGAGACTATGGGATCTCCAATGACACGGACATTCAAGGACTACCAATTGGTCATTACAAGACCTAGTTAACGCGTTATTAACGCCATATTAATGACACACAATCAGAGGACTATCAAGACTGATAACGCTGCTATTAAAGCGCGATATCACACTATTAACCTCCTTTAACACTGTAGATCGTGTATAGAGTGATTATTACATATGGGGGCACCTATCGAGTCACGACACATACTGTAACAGCCAATCCTTAGCATATAAGAGGAGGACTGCATTGCACGGTAGAACACAAGTCATTCAGACTAGCTCACGAGTATACTCGCTCATAGCAATCTAATACACAAACACCCCGTGGAGTAGGGTATTACACCCAGGCGGCCCGAACCACGTAAAACTCCTTAGGTCACCTCGTTCTTGGATCTTGATTTTGCTCCCCGCCTAAATACGAACCTCCATGGGCTACTTCTTAGTAGTACCGGGGGAAGTGTTGTTGGAACACTTCGACATTTAGTGCACCAGGAAGGGGCTTTTCAAGATCATCAAGATGGTGAACTCAGCTGTCACATCGAACAGTCCGGATGGACATGTTGTTGGTGGAAATCTCGCCAATACTCAGCAACCGGCCAACGTCGTCCTCGCGAATGTCGTCCCACCACCAACACCACCTGCTGCAGCAGCAAACATTACACATCGGGATGGTGACTTTGCGTCAGTCACCGAATCGACCAACAACCCAGAGAACAAGCTGAACGCAGTGCATACTCTCCTTCAGCGGCCTCCAGCACCGGGAGCTCTTCCGGCCGTGCTGGAACTATGGCGCGCTGATGTTCAGAATCTGGTTGCAGCCGCAACCACAACGCTAAACAACCACGGTCCTCCCGATGCAGGGCAGGCACCTTCCCGTAATAGGACCTTGAATGGAAGACTTGGTCCTATAGCATCACATCTCAGGAGACGTGCGCCCTCTCAACACACGATGTCTTTGCCCTTAGGGGCTCATCATACTTATACATCATCAAGGCTTCCGACTCAAGATCTCCTGTTGGAGCTTGATCGCCGATACATGAGGCAGAATGGTCGTGTCATAATCGAGCATAGTCGCGAGAGGCGACTTGCTCGTGAAAACCCTTCTCCTCTAGGAGCTAGAGGCGGTTGTTCTGCCCTCGCCTTACATCTTTGCATGGTGGAATGGCCACCCAAGTTCCGATCTCATTTGCCGAATGGGCTCATGTTGCTAATGTTTTCATGAACCAAGCTTTTGCTAGTGGTGCTTCTTTGGTTAAGTGTCCTTGTAGCAAGTGTCAGAATCGTCTGCACTTGAAACGACCTGAAATTGAGTTGCGCCTTTGCAAGCACGGATTTATGTCTGACTACTTAGTGTGGCACGAGCAAGAGGAGATGGATCATGCTTGTGAGTCAGACAAAAATGAGGATGAAGATCGTATGGATGAGATCATAGCAGATGTTGGTCGAGAGTACGAAGAAGAGTCACTACCTGAAGAGGTGAAAAAAATTTATAAACTTCTTGCTGCCTCAGATGTAAAAGTGTATGGGGGCACCGAAATGACCGTTTTGCAGGCGGTCACACGACTTATGGCATTGAAGTCCAAGTTCAATTTTCCGAACAATTGCTACAATGGTATCTTGAAGTTGTTCAATGATCTCTTTCCGTCAAATAATAAGATGTCGAAAGACGTATATGAATCTAAGAAGATTTTGGCTAGTATAGGCATGAGTTACGAGAAGATTGATGCGTGCGAGAATAATTGCATGCTGTTTTGGAAGGAACACGAAAACGATACTCATTTTATGCATTGCAATGCCTCTAGACATGTGACGGTTGATAATGATGATGGAGAGGAAATAACTACAAAAGTACCGATTAAACAATTACGATACATGCCTATCACGTCGAGGCTTAAACGGTTATTTTTGTCTCAAGAAACAATGAAGCAGATGAGGTGGCATTATAAAGGTATACATGAGAGTGATGACAAAGATATTATGGCGCATCCTTCGGATGGCGCGGGTTAGAAAGCTCTAGACCATTTTGATCTGGAGTTTGGTACAGATCTAAGAAATGTTCATCTTGGGATGTCAACAAATGGTTTCACTCCTTTCAGCACCAGTAACAGTCCATATTCTTTTTGGCCTATTTTTATCATGCCTTACAACCTCCCTCCCAACATGTGCATGAAAGAAGGATACATATTCCTCGCGGCCATTATTCCTGGACCTAAACATCCTGGAAACAAAATCAATGTGTTTATGCAGCCGTTGATTGAGGAGCTGAAAGAGTTATGGCTAGGTGTAAAGGCATACGACAGTCATCTAAAATGTAAATTTACCTTATGTGTTGCGTAGCTATGGTTTGTACATGATTTGTTGGCATATGGCATTTGGGCTGGTTGATGTGTCCATGGGCAATTGTGTTGTCCTATATGCATGGCTGACACCGATGCCATCAGGTTGAAGTATGGAAAGAAAGTTAGCTTCTTTGATTGCCACCGACGATTCCTTCCTCCAAACCATACTTTCAGGAGTGATACACAATCGTTTCGAAGAGGCAGAAGGGTTACAGAAAGACCACCTCGTCGATTGTCAGGCGAACAAAAAATGGCATGGCATGCAAAGTTAAAAGAGTCTACAGAAGGTGTTTTCGAAGGTTATGGTAAAGAACACAACTAGATCCATATTTCTTTTCTTTAAGAGTTACCATACACAAAGGCATTGCTTTTACCACACAACATAGATTTGATGCACCAGGAGCATAATGTCACTGAAAGCATCATAAGCATGTGTTTTGATTTTACCGGTCAAACCAAATATAACTTGAGTGGAAGTAAAGACTTAGTTGACATTTATGATCATCCTGCACTTGAGGTTGTAACAAATGCAAGTGGAAATGAAAGTAGGTCACGAGCTCCATATTGTGTCAGGTCAGAAGAAAGGAAGCAAATACTTAGTTGGTTGAAAACATTGAAGTTTCCTGATCGCTATGCAGCCAACATAAAACGATGTGTTAATCTCAACACAGGTAAATTAAATGGGTTGAAGAGTCATGATTACCATATTTTGACGGAGAGACTTGTACCGGTAATGTTCTGTGGCTACATCAAACCTGATCTGTGGAAGATATTTGTCGAACTTAACTTCTTTTATAGGCAGATATGTGCTAAGGAAGTGTCGAAAAAGATGATGTGGCAGTGGGAGAAAGAAACTGTTGTGCTTGTATGTAAGATGGAAAAAGTGTTTCCGCCTGGTTTTATGAATGTTATGCAACATTTGCTGGTGCATTTACCTTATGAAGCATTGGTAGCAGGTCATGCACAATTTAGGTGGATGTACAACCAAGAAAGAGAATTGAAGAAACTTAGAGCTACAGTGCGTAACAAGGCAAGAGTTGAGGGCTGTATTGCAGAGGCATTTGCATTCAAAGAGATTATTAACTTCTCCAGCAGATATTTTTCACGTGCCAACAATGTGAATGCATCTACAACACGATATTGTAATGTAGAGGAGCACACTACGAGTGAGCTTCCGATTTTTCATTGGAAGGGAAAGTGTGTTGGGGCTGCTAATTCTCATCATATTTCGGAAGAAGAGAGAAACTAAATGATGCTTTATATATTTTTCAATGTTGAGGAAGTGTTGCCATATTTTTAAATGTTTGACAAGCTATATTGGACATCTCCACAGAAACCTACGCAAAGTCAATTAGATAAGTTACATCAAAAGGGCATAAACGGTGGGCCAAACTTTGTGAACTGGTTATGTGAACATGTAAGTTCTTTATTCATCTTTTTTCTTACAATCATAGTTCACATGACTATCGTAATATTCTAACTTTGCATATTTATGTAGTGCATAAATGATGTCAACATCTCTGATGACTTGCGACAGATGTCGCATGGTCAATTGAAAGCAAATGAATTTATTCGATAAGATATCAACGGATACCATTTTCAGACGGGCAGTTTAGAAGCAAACCATCCACTTGCTGCCACTAGAAACAGTGGAGTAATGATAGCAGCCGCAGAAGGTAGTGGAGAAGTGAAAGAATACTACGGAGTTCTTCAAAAAATAATTGAGTACACATTTGGCGGTCTAAAAGTACTTCAACTTGTTATTTTTGACTGTCAATGGTTTGATCCAACATCGGGAACTCGAGTGGATGATTTTGGAATGGTGGAGGTCAACCATAACTCACGATACACAGCTCTTAACAACAATGTTGTGCTTGCGAGTCAAGTCGAACTAAGTGTACTATTTAAGTTATCCTCACCCAAGTTTGAAAAACTGGTGGGTAGTATATAAAGTTAATCGTGAAGTGCACTCTCGTCGTTATGATGGTTACATAGAGAGTCAAGAAGATGGTAGTGACAATGTCTATCAAGATGAAGTTGAGGAAGTAGAAGATTTTAAGATATCTTGTGAGATAGAACTCGTGGAAACTAATCATCTGTCTAAATTTGTGTAGATGTTGAAGCATTTAGGATTTGGTAAGAAGAGCATGAAAAACATTGGATCTTCGTCATCCACGTCTCAGCCTAGTACTGGTTCAGACCAAACAGGCTTATTTCAGGCAATTGGTTTTTTTCAAAATTTATTTCAATATCATAATTATTTTTTATTATGTGTTACATTTTTATTTGCATTTGTAGGGTACTACTGAGAGTACACGGAGGAGGAGACGAGAGTTGTTGGAGTATGTGGCAGAGTAGGGAGGAGGCTTAGAGCAGGGAGGAGGTTCAGCAGCAGGCTCGAGGGTGGAGACGAGAGTGCTTAATCGGTGCCCCACGTACGAGGAGTTGTACGGGAAGGAGGCAGTGCAGGGAGGAGGCTTCGAGCAGGGAGGAGGCTTAGAGCAGGGAGGAGACTTCGAGCAGGGAGGAGGCTTCGAGCAAGGAGGAGGCTCAGCAACAGCCTAGAGGGTGGAGGTACTTGAGCAGTCACCCTCCTCTGAAGGTGGCACCGAGGGGGACGATGAGAATGAAGAGGAGGTCGATGATCTGGAGCGAGATGCAAGGTTGGCAAAGAGCGGCAGAGCTAGCTGAGTTGGGGCGGCCCGATCGTTGTCCCTTTAGGTATTATTTTAGATTTACTGAAAAGCTCAATATCTTTTATATTTTTTGTCAACTAATTAACTAATATTATCTGTACAGGTTACGGAGACATCTTTTATGTAATCTAGCTGGAAGCCTTGACGAGCGAACCATTATTAGGCCAAAGGGTACCAGGTGCTGGATCGAGCCTGGTTGGAGTGGCAAGGGGCATCGATGTGTAATAAACACGGAGTTAGGAAATGCCATTCGGTATTGTTTTCCTGGTATGGTTCTAGTGGAAGGTCAAAGAAAGGCAGCGCATAGTTGGGATCACTATGCGTTAAAACTGTATGGCAGGGGTACTTGTCAGGATAGAGTTTGGAAGATATTTTCGGTAAGTTTCTTCTTATCGATTTAATCATATTGCTTCTTGATTTGGATGACAGTAATTGTTACTTATATGCAGGGTTCGTTTCGCTTGGAGGAGGGTACAAGTGAATCTTATGCAAGTTTCGTTTTTCAGAATGCAGCTAGAAGATGTACCAAGGACTCTATCTCTGATGCACGGATCAAAGTCGTGACCGTGTACTACAAGACGGTGTTGTTACAGCCCATGACAAATAAAGATGCAGCTAAAATTCACCTACATAAAGAGGAGTACATACAGAGTAGCGTTGATTGGATTTGTGCGGATATGGAGGCTTGGTAGTGGCTATAAGAGTATTGGGCGTTGGATGAGTTCAAGAATAAATCTAACAGAAATCGAAGGAACCGAAAGAGCAAGCCTGGAAAGCACTTCTATGGACCGGATGGATATGCGCGGATGGATCAAAGGATGGTATGAATTCTTACAATCATACTTTGCATGAAAAAATTGTATTGATTGAAATGTTGAAGTTTAGTATTGCAGACAATTGAAACTGAGACGCCTCCTTATTTTTTTGAGCTTTATCTTAAGGGACACAGAGGTCGAGATCCAAATCATCCGGAGCAGCTGTGTGACGAGGCATCGACACAAAAAATAGGTATGAATGTTCACTATTTGTTACATGTGTTCATGAAGTCAATTTATCTTTTACTAGATCTATCTGTTATTTTAATGTATTACAGGCAAAATATGTTGAGTGTTTTAAGAAAACTCATGGAGATGATGCGAATTATGTCAGAGAGCCTTTGGATGTGGTGGCAGCGTACGAAGCCAACGGAGGTCTACCACATGGGAGGTATGTGAAAAGACATTGATGATTTATATGTTTATGGCTATCAATTCATAACACTTACATATTTTTCTACTTGGGTTGGGTGATGGGTATGTGGAGCACGAGGCTTATGCTAGACGAAGGTCGTCTAGCATCAGTTCTAGTAGGTCCGATTCTAATACGGTGAGAGAATTAAGAGAAGAACTGAGACGCAATAAGGAAGAGATGTGTGAGATAAGACAGATGAATATGCAAATGCAGCAACAAATGTCCTATATGATGCAGGTACACATGATTTGTTCAAGTTAAATTTTTATTATTATAGTATGTTATATTAATTAACTTATTATCTTTACTTGATGCAGTTATTCCCTCAAGGTGGAATTGGATCGTAGTTCGGTGCTCCTCGTACTCCGTTTGCTTCGTCGCCATAGGTATAACTTTGACTTTGTGTATTATTCATTCGAGTAACACTAAACAATAGTAATAATAATTATCACAGGGTTCTGAGAGTGGCCAAGGATATATTCTACCAGCACAAGGATTTCTATCGATGTTGGGCGCAACTCCTCCAGTCTGGCCACCATATCCATATCCACCATATCCAAGTTTTCTACTACCGCCAGTCGGTCCCGTGCATGAACTATCGGCAACTCATGCGGCAGCGGTATGATTTTCTAATCTCAAATCAAAGTCAAATTAAGACTAATGTTTATAGTTATACAAGTTTTATAACATATTAGTGAAGTAGCACCCTACTTTTATATTGAGATATGCAAATCGTTTTTACTAATGCAAACTTTAATTTGAATGTGTTTTTTGTAGGGTTCTCATCAAGTGACACCTGATGGTTGTGATGATTTTCTAAATTTGAATGATAACATGGGTGCGAGCAGTGGAGGAGCGAGTGGCGGAAGCTCTCACAACATGCGTGCGAATTTATCTTCATGGTTGTTTACTATCTAGACTTGTTTGAGTCGCGTGTGATGTTTCCGGTTGATACAATGTTGTGTGATGTTAATATCTGTTATGAACTTGTGTGCAGGTTGATCTTATGTTTGAGTTGATATAATGAACTTGTATGTTTGTTCATGTCGAAAACCTATATGGTGGTTGTATATTGAGCTGATATGTTTGTTGAAATATGCTTGTTGTATGCCTGTATGGAATTTGCTGTATGGCTGTATGAAACATGTCTGTATGGAATTTGCGGGTTGATCTGTATGGTTGGAGGCTCCCCAATCAGGGAGGCAGAGAAAATAGCGCAGAAAAAAATGGATAAGACCATCGGTTTCGAGGTACCGACGCTCATGTATTCAATAAGATCGCCAGTTGGCCACGTGGCCGATGGTCATAAGGTCGTTAGAGCCCTCGGTTTGCCGAGGGAACCGACACTTCTAAGAATTAAATGCATCGGTTCTGCGGCCGACACATATAAAGTTATGTGCGTCGGTCTGAGGTCACCGACGGTCATAAAGTCTTAAGAGCATCGGTACCGACACTTCTAAAAGTTAAAGACGTCCAATTTGTGACGTCGAATATATGCGTCGGCCAACCGACGTTCATAGTTTATGTACGTCGATTTTAGTACACAACCGACGTTTACAAGGTCGACGTCCTATATGTGTTTTCCTGTAGTGTAAATGCTTTTGTTCTGCTGACCACGGACTAGTCTGTGGTTACCCGGACTAGTCCGCACACTGCAGACTAGTCCGCGGAGATCCAGTAGTCTAGACTAGTTCGGTTGACCACGGACTAGTCCGATTTTTCGACTCCGTAACCCTAGGACTGCCAAACCCTAATCTCCTTCATCCTCACAACGTTCCTCACATTCTCTCTCCTCACTCGAGCACCTCAAGGTGATTTGGCGATTTCTCCACCAAATCTCTTCAACTCTCTGTGGAAAATGATCTTCATCGCAAGGGGATCGAGGTCCACGGACTAGTCCGCAACAACAAATCTTCCAACCTCAAGAATCGAAGGATTTTGGTAAACTTTCTCCAAAACTCTAGAATCTTTGATTTCTTGTGTTATGGACCAAATAGCTTAGCTCTACTAGTTAATACATGTCTCCTTGTTGTATTACATTTACCTTGAGCTATTTTCGCATTGAGAAACACCATTGAATTGCTAGTTAGGGTTTGAGTAGTTGAACACCGGACTAGTCCAGTCTCTGTACGGACAAGTCCAGTACTCCGGAGCACTGGACAAGTCCGATTTTTTACTGAACTCAACCCTAAATTCCAACTACTCAATGCATTTCCTTGCCATTAATCCTCATCCATATATTGTATAATTCTCTTGTCAGGACCATGTCAAGCTCTAATGATGAGATATCTGACTATGAGGCCGAGATGGACTAAGAGTCATTACTTCGGTCCTCGACGGGCAAAAGCAAGAAGTGGCAAAACCGTGTCGCTGACCCGTCGCCCACTCCACCTCTGGTGCGGCGAAAGGTCGTTGCCAAGAAGCCCGCATCCAAAGGAAAGGATGAAGTTGGCCTTAGCTCGATAGCTTCTCGCCAAGCTAAGGGCAAAGGGAAAGTGTTTGCCTGCGGCCCGATTGGTCCTCTCCAGATGAGTGCACCAAGACAGGGGAATAGAGACCCTGTTGAAGAAAGATTCAATGGAAAAGGAAGCGATGTGGCTTCAAATATCAGGATCATTGACTATTACAGTAGTTCCAGAAAGGCAGTTGATGCAAGGTTCTGGAGCAACTTCCACGTGGACTACTATAGTTCTGTGTATCTCACGATGAAGACTCCGGTGGTTCAAAGCTAATGGATCGACTGGACACACTTTGAGAGGAAGAGTTGCCCAGGCTTTTGATGAAGTGATACAGGTTGTGGAGAGACATGGCCTCAAAGACTTGTTTGCTTTTCAGGTGCAACTGAAATGATGAAGTCATCCCTCAATTCTATGCAACCTGCTACTTTGCTAGCGATGAAGAGGAAAGGGTGACTTGGATGACACATGGATCTAAGTATACTATTACTTGTGATGAGTTTGCAAGACTGTTGCATCTTGAGGACACTAGCAGCAATGAGCTCATCATTCACAACATTGGTGTCTTAGAGAAGGATAAGATGGACTTCCTTTATGATACTCGCCTAAAGTACAACCCTCCATCGACGAACATGAAGCCCTTCTTTGTGGTTCTCAATAGGGTGCTTCAGAAGACAATTGCTCTGAAGGATGGAGATGGAAGAAGTGTCCAAGGCTACCTGAGGACATTGATGAAGGTGATAAGCAAGAACAGGAAGTTTGATATCTTTGACTATATTTGGAATGATATGGTGAATATCTCCTGCACACTGAACTGTTCATGTGGCTATGTGCTCTACATCATGTTTATGATTGAGAAAGTAACAGGAATTGAGTTCGTGAAGGATGTAGAGCACACTCCTCTAAGGCCCCAGAAGCCATCCCAAGTCACTCTCCCAGCTGCTCCATCTCATGTGTCAAGTGAAGGGGCTCTGAGGAGAGCTCAAGGAGATGCAAGGACTGCTCCCACTACTAGGGCCCCACCTCAAAAGGGTCTCCTAGTGGCATCTTGAAGTACTTGGCCACCATCTTTGGCTCCTGCAAGAAGGCTGAGGTAAAAGTCCACAAGTTGAACAAAGCAAGGAAAGAGGATATGAGATACATAAAGAAAAATGTCAAAGCCATATGCCAAAAGCTGGAGATTAAGCCTATTGGGTCTCCTGTCATCTCTGAGGACTCTCCTACTGACTTCTCGGAGCTGCCCCCTCTCTCTCCATTCGAACTCGCCTATTTTGGTGTTGGGGGCACTTCAAGTGGATATGCTCCTCCTCCTCCTCAACCTGAAGATGAATACGATGAGAGGACCGACAATGAGGAATGATCCTGCGGCAACTTCTATATCCCTCCTCTCCTTCTTTTTGGTGCCTTGATGTCAAAGAGGGAGAGATTGAGGGGGGGTCACTAGGTCTAGTAGTAGTTTGAGAGATGAGAGCTCAAATTGTGTTTCTTTTGAAATTCTGCTACTTTTGGGTTGTAAAACTGCTATTATGCTCTTATTATAGTTCTAGTCATGTTTATGGAGTTTGTGATGATAATTTGATATAATCTATGTTTATGCTTTGAAGTAGTCACATATGCTTGTTGTTGTTATGACTATGTCAATTATCTCATTCTCATCACGAATATTGCTTACACACACTTAGTTTTGCACCCCCACCATAAAGAGTGCACATATTTCTTATGTTTTCATTGCTTAATTTGTTTCAAGCTCATATGTGCACACTTTATGAAAATCTGGATTTTCAATCTTATTTGTGAAATCTCAATTGGTTGTCATGAATCACCAAAAAGGAGGAGATTGAAAGTGCATCTAGGCATCCCTTGTGGGTTTTGGTTGATTTATGACAAACAAATGAGATCCTAACCAAATTGTTGAGATGAGTGTAGGTTTTAATGAAATTATGAAGAAAGCGCAAAAAGAAAGGAGAGTGAGGAATAAAGTTGAAAAGGGCTCAAGAGATGAATAGAATATTCTTTGTGAACCAAATATCCAGCTTGTGGCTCCCTACGAATAGAATTTAAGGAATCTCTGCAGTAAACAATGACATTAGATGGGCAAGAGCTTTACTTGTACGTCACGGACTACTTTTCTCTCCGTTCAATAGTGAGTTGCCTGATAAATATCCTTCTTTGCTTCTTTGCTTCTTATCTCTTATCCATCGCAGCGCGCCTTGCTATTCTTTATTATATATCATATCATTTGTTCCATTCTCAATGGTTGGCCAGAGGCTAGTATGCTTTAGTTTATCAGATCGATCGCTGTGGTCAAGTGCGCTGGTCTCTTTCCCAAGTCGCATGGAGTGTGTTAGAGAAACACACCTCAAGATCTCAAGCAAAAGAAAACACTCTCACTGCACAAGTTTACACAGGTCCGGACTAGTCCGATATTCTCTGGACTAGTCCAATAATCTCTTTGTCCAGGATCAGACAAGTTCTCCCAGTGCAGACTTGTCCGCACTAGACTAGTCCGATAAAGTCTGGACTAGTCCGATAATCCTTCTGATCAATATCGGACAAGTTTGATATTCCAAAGACTAGTCCGAAATCCCCACTGACCAACATCGGACAAGTCCCCCCCCCCACAATTTTGGACTTGTACTTAGCCCCTCAAAATTTCACGGCACCAGACTGAAAGTGCATCTATGAATCCCTTGTGGGTTTTGGATGATTTATGACAAGAAAATGAGATCCTAACCACTTTGTTGAGATGAGCACTTGAGCAAGGTGCCAAAAAGAAAGGAGAATGAGGAACAAAGCGGAAAAGAGCTCAGGAAACAAGTGTAGTAGATCATTGTGTATGGAGTGTGTTAAAGAAACACATTCCAAGAGCTCAAGCACAAATAATCACACACATTTCACATATTTATATAGGACCGGACTAGTCCGACTGACCCCGGAATAGTCTGATATCTTTCTGCACAAGATCGGGCAAGTCCGATATTCCCACGGACTAGTCCGATATCCCTCTGACTAGAATCGGACTAGTTCTCCCCAGTGCGGACTAGTCCTCAAAACACTTCACAAGTTGCACAAAATCAGACAAGTCCGATCACACAACGGACTAGTCTAATATCTTTCTGATGTCAATCGAACAAGTCCGATGTTAGCACGGACTAGTCCGAAAAACCCTATGACCTAAATCGGACAAGTCCTCCAAGTGCGGACTTGTTCCAAATTCACTTAGGGTTTCACTTATCAGGACAAGTCTGATATCAAACGGACTAGTCTGAAGATTTCCAGAACCAAAATCGAACAAGTCCGCCTCTAGCCGGACTAGTCCGATATTTCGGGACACCTAGGGTTTACTACACCCAGCACATCGAACTAGTCCGGTGTCCACCACGGACTATTCCAATCTTTCTAAACCATAACGGTTACTTTTGGGAACCCCATATAAATAGGTGTACACGGCCCATCTTCCAACTCTCTCGACCCCCTGCGCTGTCACACCTCCCAAGAGCCTAGAAAACACCTCTCTCCACGAAATCAAACGCAACAAATATCAATACCTTGAGGATACACTTTGGATCATTGGAGAGACACGGTTCATCACTCATTGAGCTCTTGGTTTGATTCTATAACACACTCCTGTGGTTTTTATTGTAATCTTACGAGTGTGTTCTTGGTGGTGTTCTTGTTGTAATCTTGGGGAGCCCTCAACGTGTGAGAAGGCCCCTTGAATTCGGTTATTTGCCCTTTGTGATAAGTGAAGAGGATTGGCCTCCGTGGTGATCCGACGAGGGTAGGGTTGGAGAAGACCCGATCCTTTTGTGGACTCCTTAACGTGGACGTAGGTTGCCTCTGTAGGAACCGAACCACGGGATAAAATCATTGTGTTCTTTCTTTGCGCTCATTGTTCTTACTCTTCATACATATCTTGGGTTTCGACCAATCTTATTCACTTTACATTGAAATGTTGAATATAAGATTAACTTGTGGTACATCCTAGTTCATAATTGTATAACACTTCAATTAAAAGTATGTTTCCGCTGCATACATACTAGGATCAAGAAAATCGATCAGATTTGATAAACCAAGTCGGTACACACCGGACTAGTCCGCACTCGACCGGACTAGCCCGATATCTCGAGATTTGATCTAGTTGTTAAGTGTTGCAGGTTCCGACAAAAAATAAAAAAGGCCTATTCACCCCCCCCCCCTCTAGGCCACATTCATGGACTAGTCTGATATTGTCTCGACTAGTCCGATAACCTCTCTGACTAAAATCGGACAAGTCCCCCCAATGCGGACTTGTCCCCAATTCACTAAGGGATTCACCACGCTGGACTAGACTATGTGCCGGACTAGTCCGAACATCTCCAGAAACAAAATCGGACTAGTCCGCCAATTGCCAGACAAGTCCGATAATTCAGGACACTTAGGATTTCCCACACGCCGCACACCGGACTAGTCTGGAGTCCACCAAGGACTAGTACGAACATCGCAAACCCTAATGGTAACCTTTGGAAACCCTAGTATAAATAGAGATGTACCGTGTACGGCCCCTAATCAAATGCTCTCGACCCCCTGCGCTGTCACACCTTCTAAGAGCCCAGAAAACACGTCTCTCCACACAATCCAATGCAAGAAAGATCAAATCCTTAAGGATTAACCATAGATCAAAGGAGAGACACGTTCTTTACGTCTTGAGCTCTTGGGTTTGATTCTCTCACACACTCTCGCTATTTCATTGCATACTTTTCGAGTGTATTTGGTGGTGTTTTGATTTGTAAATCTTGGAGAGCCCTCAACTTGTGAGAAGGCCCCTTGAACACGGTTATTTACCCCCTTTGTGATTAGTGGAAGAGAATCGACCTCCGTGGCGATTCGACAAGGGTAGGGTTGGTGAAGACCCGGTCCTCCGTGGGCTTCTCAACGTGGACGTAGATTTCCTCCGTGGAATCGAACCACGAGATAAAATCATTGTGTCCTTTGCTTTTGTCCTTACTACTCATTATAATCTAGGGTTTGCTCGATCTTGTTCAATTTATGTTAAAACTTTGAAACTAAAGTTAACTTGTGTCATATCTAGTTTCATTGAAGCAATACACTCTATTTCTAACTCAATTTCCGCTGCATAGAGTACTTAGATCGAAATCATCGATCGAACTTGATCGATCTAGTTCGCATACACCGGACTAGTCCGCACAATACCAGACTAGTCCAATTTCTCTGTGTTTGATCAGGTTTCTAAGTATTTCAGGTTCTGACGAAAAAGTTCAAAAAGCCTATTCACCCCCCTCTAGGCTACATTCAGAGACAGAACCGAGTGGAGTAATGGCTCTCGAATCCACTACGGAGAATGGATGCGAGGGCCTAAGGTTCGGGATGGGGATTTGCAGCTTCATGAAGGCGGTGAAGCTGATGAGGTTGAGCGCAGCTCGACCATCAACCAAGATATGGAAGAGCTAGATATTTTTGATAGTTGGAAAGACCATCAATAGTAGCTGCCCAGCTCGAGCCATGTTCTTCAGGCAGTTGGAGTTGTCGAAAGTAATGGGAGTGTCCATCCACTTCCAATGAGGCTCCGCTTTGGCGGTGGGAGCTGTAGCAACTATCTCTCGACGCAAAGTTTTCACTATGCATTGAGATGTAATATCTCAGGACCTTCCGTACATCATATGGAGATTCTTCCAATGCTCGTTGTCAGAGCTGGTGTCAGAGTCACCGACGTTGTTGTAGACCAGCTTTAATGCCTTTTTGGCATCTTGGAATCCTAACTCCTGCTCTGATGGATCTTCATCGACTTTCTTCTTACCTTCCCACTGGCGAAAAGGCGCATCATCTCGACGCTTGTTTTAAGCGCGCTCAAGGAGCTTCTTGACTATGTGACTGTCTTCAAGGTTGTGGCCCGTGGATTCATAGATCGGGCACCACATCTTATCACCATCTTCAGACGATGGTCGAGGTTGCTTATTGGGGCTTGGCCTCAGGCCATCTAGTGTTGCCGCTACGACAACAGCAGGTGCGCTAGCAAGTGGCTTGTTCTTGACACTCGACTTCTTGTTCTTCTTTTTGCCATTGCCATGGGGAGTAGCTCCGGCCTTGGAGGCAGATGGCGCTCCTGCCTCAGCAGTTGGCTTGGAGTTCATCTCATGACCCTGAGCAGCTCTGGTGCATTTATCAGCCAGGCTGAAGAGTTCCGTGACACTGCTGACATTTTTGGTAGCCAGCTTCTCCAACATCTTCTTGTCCCCAACACTCTGTCGGAATGCTACAACCACAGAGGCGTTGGAGATAGAAGGAATTGTGTTCCGTACCTGGGAGAACCACTGTATGAAGGAACATAGTGTTTCTCCCATCTTATGATGTACGGCGAAGAGGTCCAGTTTGGTGTCTGGTCGGGTGTAAGAACTTCTAAAGTTGGCGGTGAACTGATGACACAATTCTCCTCAACTATAAATGGAGTCAGAGGGTAGGCTCATGAACCAAGACATAGCAGTCCCGATCAAAGACACTAGGAAGTAATTGGCCATGAAGGCCTCATTCCCTCCTGAAGTGAGGGTAGCGGTGGAGTAGATTTGAAGAAATTTGAAGGGGTTCATTGTCCCGTCGTACTTCTCTAGCAAATGAGGCTGAAACTTAGGTGGCCACTCCATCGTGAGGAGGTGTGGTGCAAGTGCTGCAAAACCACCATCTGCTCCTAGAGGAGAAGACTCCTCTAGGATGCATCGTATCTCGCGGTTACGCTCGATGGCGACGTGACCATCTTGCTTCGCGTAGCAGTGGCTAAGCTCTGCCCTGTGGTCTCTCGTTGGGTGTCTGGACACCGTATGTGTACGTCGAGTGATGGAAGTGCGAGACGTCGCATGATGCGACATCACATGTACCTTCTACGATGGCCTAGGTCCAAGTCGTCCCGACAAGGTCCTGTTGCACGCAGGCGGTGCCTGCCTGAGATCAAGCTGCGGTAAATTGTTGAACGTCGTGGCTGCAGTGGCGACCAAATGGTCGACGTCATTGCGCCACTATTCTAGTGGTGCTGGAGGTGGATCCGACATATTGATGCTAAAGAAGAGCCCTGCTGCAATCAGCGCGTTCTAGGGATTGTTGGTCCATTCTGTGATCAACGCGAAGACACCATCCTGTTACTGACCAGCAGCGGCTGCTACTGCAGCAGGTGGTGGTTCGTTGTTCCCAGATTGTTGTCCTGGAGTGCCACCTTGTGGATTAGTGGCAGTATTGGCACCAGGACAGCGAGAGCTGTTGCCAACCTCATTGCCTCTACCAACTCGTGCACCTAGGCCGATGGAAGCAGCAGTGGAGTTCACCATTGTCAACACTAAGATTCTTGAATGAAACTAGCCCCCCCCCCCCTTCATGGCGCGCCAAATGTCAAAGCAATTCAATACACAAACACCCCCGTGGAGTAGGGTATTACGCTGGGACAGCCCGAACCACATAAAAACCACTGTCTCACAATGTTCCTGAGATCTTGAGATTACGTCCCGTCTAAATACGAACCTTCGCGGACTACTACTTAGTAGTACCAGAGAGAAGTGTCGATTGCACACTTAAACAAACACATACATGTTACTCCCTCCATTCAAAATTACTTGTCACTCTCTAGTTTAAAAATGAACTAGAGAGTGACAAGTAATTTAGGATGGAGGAAGTAGTTATTTTGCCAACACTTGAGTTTGTCTTTGGGATTTTCTTTTCGTTTCGGAAAATAGCAACTATTCTATCTCTCTCAACATGTTTTTCTTCCTCACGTTTCCACTGTTCCCATTAGAGGGGGGAATTGGGCCGGGCCAATATCAGGCGACCCAAAACATGACGAGTCGGACCGACACCCGGCCTAGCCCGTCACAGAAGCTTGTCGGGTCGTGGCGCAGCACAATACGTCGGGCCATGCTGCACCGCTGGGCGGCACGGCACGACACGCGATTTTGGGTTGTGCTCAGGCCAGCACGACCCGAATACAATACGAAGACCCCAATATGGCACGAGCACGACAACCCGAATGCGGCACAAAAAAATTGGTGCGGCCCGAAGCGCATGCAGCAAGACCTCAAGATGCAGCAACACTGAAAGCAAACCAGCAACCGAGTCCACAGTGAATTGTAGAGAGAAGCTCGGCGCTCCCATCCAAGCTTATAAACCATTCAGTTGCACCAGAAATTTTCGATGTGGGACTAACTCCTGGAGCAAGCGCCTGCCGCGCTGGGCCGTGTGGCCGAGATGGGGCGCCGACCAAACAGCGGCCGCTGTTCATGGGCAGCGTGCGCCCCTGGTTTCACTACCGTGCGGGGCGAACAACCGGATGTTTTTTATTTAGATTCAAATGTGAAACTTCAAACTTGTATATTTTCCGCAAATTTGATCCAAATTTGACGATTCTTTTTCCTAAATTCTTATAAAAATATGCTCTATCATTTGGAATTATTATTGTAACAATTATATATCTCAATTTGGTATATTTATGCAAATCTCCAATTTTTTGTGTATGCACATATTATATATATGATTCACTTTTTTGTATGTCTTCAAATAAAAAAATCCTTAGCTAAAATTTGGTATGTATGCCTACATCATACATTTGTACACATTATAATTTTTTAAAATATCTTTTCAATCATTCACACATATCTCACTTCACATTTCTCCTCTTTTCACTCAAATGCTCAAATGAAGTATATAATTCACTCAAATTCAAAGACACATTCGTTCAAACAAAGTTCAAAAAACTAGAAAGATCATGAAGGTTGGTATTAACATTAAAAATCCCCACACAAAATTTCACTCACAAAATCAATGTATTTTTCAAAATATAAAAATGACATAAACTCCCTCAAACCTTTTTTTTATTTGTTTTTTTGTTCTCATAAATTTATGAGGTTTTACGAACTAAAATTCAATGGGCACATGTAATACAACCGCTTTAAATTTACGTAATTTTTTCATATTTTTTTGGAAATTTTTTATCCATGTATTTCATAAAAAGTTAAAACTCATTTTCCTTTGTTTTTTATTTCCAGCAATATATTATTATTTGAATTTCAAATTTTGTGAGCACATATAATTCAACTCCCTTAACTTCCACAAATTTTTTCATATTTTTTTGAAGTTTCTTGTCTATATATTCTAAGAAATTTGACCTTAAACTAAATTGAAATCACTAAATGGTGTTGCTGGGCTGCTGCTATTGGGCTGCTACTCCTGGGCTGATATGGCGGTGCAGTGGGCTGTTCTTGTTTTTTAACTCAATTTTTTTTTATGTGTTGCAGGGGGTTGCTGGGCCGTGCTCGGGCCTGGCACGGCCCGAAGGCGGCCCGTCAGGCCCTGGATCATGCCTGAGCCGCGATTTTCGCCCGCCGGCCCGACACGAGCCGTCCCGTCGTGCTTTTAAATTCGGGCCATTTCGACTCAAAGTACGAACGAACCGTGTCGGACCGGCGCGACACGACCCGATTCTCACCTCTAGTTCCCGTGTCGCCTCCATGTTCCGTCCACCTTAGGGAGGAAGGCCAAAGTTTTATTTAGTTTTATCTTTGAGTTGAAACTTATCCTTGAGTTAAAACCTTTTATTGAAATATATTTACTTTAAGTCGAAAGTATTTAATTTTTTGACTTGAGTTATTTTCTTATGAAAAAAATTATTGGTGGACACTCAACCATCACAATATTTGTTAGTGGACACCATCTCAAATGTGTGTTTGCTAGAAGACACTATTCAGTTGTGGTAATTAGCTATTGGAGATTCATGTTATTAAATTATGTATTTTCCTATGTAGAGGAGAGAGATGGATTCACACTTGACATAAGTACCATTGTTTTATAATAGACCCATATGTAAAAAGGTTCACATGGATCATCAATAATTCTTTCTTGTGTGACTACCACTCATAATTCCCTCACGGATTGCAATATTTATCAAATATAATTAATTAAACTATTGTTTTTTTCTAATAAAAATTAATTAAACTATTGTTTATTATGTCATAATAGCTCCTATGCTCAAAATAATGTCTGAACAGTAATGGTATTTTTTCCATGCATCTATTTCCTCCTCTATATAAAAAATGAATATTTTAATGATTTAGATGTCAAATCGCTAATTACCGTAAAAGAGTAGTGTTACGTGAGAACTAGCAATTTTTTCGCTAAAACCGAAATGTTATTTTAGTTACTCTCTCCATCTTAAATTACTTGTCACTTTCTAATTCTTGTTTTAATTAAAGAGTGATAAATAATTTAAGATAGAAGGAGTAGTGAACTACGCGCTATCCATAAACTACTTCAAGTGGTTCGTCTTCAGTACTCAAATCCATCTGCAGCACCAGCTAAAGAGCTCCAATCGGAAGGAAAGAAGCTAGAAGGTACAGATCAGGAACCGAACATGCTCGAGGAGGATGGAGCCGTGGACGCTGACGGACTCGGCGGTGGCGGATGGTTGGGGACGGTCCTAGAGCCCGTGCGATGGCTGAGGATGCTGTGCCGGGAGCTGGGCGCGACGTTCGTGGCCGGCGTGGTGCTGGTGTACGGCCTGAGCCAGGGCTTCGCCAGCTCCTTCTACCGCGTGGCGGCGGACTACTACTGGAAGGACGTGCAGCAGCTGCAGCCGGCCACTGTGCAGCTCCTGTCCGTCTTCTTCTTCGTTCCTTGGGTCCTCAAGCCGCTCTGGGGGGTCATGACCGACGTCTTCCCCGTCCGCGGGTACCGCCGCCGCCCCTACTTCCTCTTCTCAGGTCAGCCAGCGGGCCAGGGATCCATCTCCAAAGACACGCCTTTTTCTCTCTTTCTGTTTTTATACGTTAATTTCCGCGGCCCATGTGCTCGCAGATAGGAACATATTTTTTATTTTCCAGGATTTTTATAATGCTTGCTGATTAGGCTACTTGATTCTTGAAGTCGATGATGGCTGCAAATCGTGCTTGCTTCTTTGTCCATAGGAATTTGATAGTTGTGAGTTCTGGACATGTTGGTCTGCATTAGCATTATTCCTTGGTACAAAGTGGTAACGGGAGACATAGTTCAGCTTTGGCTTTTCTATGAATTCTTGCTGATAGCATCGAGTTCTATTTAGTAAAAAGTCTACATAACCCCTCTCAACTATGACCTAGAGACTACTTAATCCCTCTAACTACTAAACAGGGTATTCAACACTCTAACCTATGTAAAATCATTTAATTAACCCCTAAAGTGATTTTGCGGAGCGGTTTTGCCACCTAGATAGCTGACGTGGCATGTCTGTATTGGGGGTCCACATGTCGGTTATAGAAGACAAACAATCACAGCAGCATGACAGCTCTCCTTTCTTCCGTCAGTTAGATTGGCACGTGCGTGTGCGCTTCGGCGGGGTTGTTCATTGCGCGTCGCGATGCTTTGGCAGGGTGGTGGATCACGCGTGCTCGTGCTTTGGGTATGCGAGCGCTATCGTCGGACGCCGGAACCTAGCAGCTTGCGAGCTCGATTCATAAAAGTTCTGTAACTCTGTACTTCACCTGCTCCTTTCTGCTACAGAACGATCCTTTATAGTTTCAATTCACTGAACATGGTTGGTCCATACACCTGCAATGGCAGCAGCAGCAGCTCAACGCCTGCGGGCACAGCGGATGGTAACAGAGCGAGGTGTAGCAATGATGTGAGAGAAGAGAAGGCTAGCATCAAACCGCGAGTCTGCAAGGTGGTCGCGCGTGAGGAAGCAGAGGCGTCTGGGGGAGCTGTCGTTGCAGGCCACCGAGCATCATGGCATGAACCAGAGACTTCTGGTTGAGCTCAACCGCGTGATCGCGTGCTCGTGTAGCTCGTGAGAATGCCGAGCTCAGAGAAGAAGCTTGTGGCCCGCAGGAAAGGCTCAATGAGTTGGAAGTGTAGCAGGGTATTGCTTGAATGACATGTGGGTCCTACTATACAACACATGCAAGATATGCCACATCTTTTTTTTTCGAAAAAGGCAAGATATGCCACATCAACAGCTGATGTGGCAAAAACACTCTTCAAAACCATCTTAGGGGATTAATTAACTGGTTTTGTATAGGTTATGGTGCTAAATACTTGATTTTTAAGTTTGGGGGGTTAAGTAGTCTTTAGATCATAGTTTAGAGGGGTTTGTAGACTTTTCCTTCTATTTATTAGTACTTTCATTTGTGATCTAGAAAGGGAATCGGTAGATTACAGGTCAAATTTGTGGATGTGGTACTGTGGTAGTGTTTCAACCGTGTTGTGGTGTAGGTCTGACTCGTTGACAATTTGCATTGTTTTCTTGAGGCCCGATCTTAGTTAGCATAGGTCTAATCATGATTGTGACTATTTTCCATTTTCTTTTGGAAACCACTTTCCTATTTGGTACATGTCACATTTAGCCTCTCTTTTTAAATTTAAATTTTGATGTTTCTTACTTTAGCCTTAATTGTTGTTGACGATCAAAATTGGTCAAACCTGGTGAGTGGTGCCCTGGTAAAACCGACCAGACTGGTTTCACTAAACTGGTCAGACCGGTTTCAGATATGTATCAAACGAGCAATAAGACTCCACCATTGTGTAACTCTTTTTGAGACGATCAAGATAGATATGTGGATCGTCCAAATTGGACTCTGGATACAAAAGTTATAGTATTTCAAAAATTCCAGGCCCCCAAAAACATGTCTGACCGGTTTTGGGCAGTCTGAGAGGTGAGCTCATGTTTGACACATAATTTGTAAGAGTTTGGATTTCTACAAGGGCAAGACCTCCCCACCGTATAAATAAAGAGAGTTCATCGATTGAGCTAACCCTAATTGACAAAAACAAAGTCTACCTTTACTTTTTTTATCTCCAAACCCTAATTCCTTCTCTCAAACCCTAATTGTTGTTATTCCTTCGTCTCGACGGCGATTGAAGGCGTTCTAGCTTCTAGCTGGCCTACTGACGCTAGGATAACCCAAGGCAAGCTTGACCTGACAGGGTCCCCCATATGAGTTTTTCCTTGGTTCATCAGGTGAACCTGACGAAATCGGTCTTACCAATTTTCCGCAGACAGTCCTATGAGGTATGTTTGCAGTGCACAACAGCACAAGGGTGTGCTTGTGTTTAACGGTGCTTTTTCCGCATCAAGCCGTCAACAACTGCTTTTGGGCCAAAGGAAGTTCCGTCTACTACTATGGTTTCAAACAATAACATCACTAGTATGCATTTGTGTTGTTTTATAGCCTTGGACTAACTTGAATTGAAAAAGGTTGCTATTCTCCTTTGAAACATCCTTCAACTAGCAGGCCTGTGCATTATTGTTCATAATAGCCAATGTATAGTTGCAAGAATAATGGACCTTTCATAAGAAACTTTAGATTGTATCCTGCTGTCGAATAGAAACTGTAGACCTCACTGACAAAATCCCATTTACTTTTTGTGATGGCAGGAATACTTGGAATGACTTCAGCTGCTGCTGTTGGCATGGTTACTGGATTACCTGTGATTTCTGCAGTACTCTGTTTTGTGGGAATCTCAACAGGGGTTGCCATTGCTGATGTCACAATCGATGCATGCATTGCAAAGAACAGTATTGATAAGCCAGCATTGGCTCCAGACATGCAGAGCCTTTGTGCATTCTCATCATCTCTAGGTGCACTTATTGGATATGCTACTAGTGGCATTTTTGTCCATCATCTTGGGGCGCAGGTCAATTGTAGTCCAAAGCTTTAGGTTTCTAAATTTGCTAAGCTTCATTGAGGAATTACATACTAAGTGAACCGTAGTGCAATGTAGGGTGCATTAGGTTTGATGGCTCTACCTCCTGCTACATTGGTTTTCCTTGGGTTTTTCATATACGAGCTGCGAACGAATCAACATAGTGCAAAAGAGAAGGTATGTCGGTCAGAAATGTTGTCTAACTTAGTTGTGTCTTCCTTTTTCTTCTGTGTATAAATAGATTGTTTAGTATTTGAATATTTTTGTAGTGCTACCTGTGAGCACACATGATCGTCTATCTGACCTCATTCCTTGGCATCCTTTCTTTATCTGGAACAGAATATGTGTGAGCATCAACACTATTCTTCTGGAATGCTTGCTCTCAATGCTCTGTTAACAATTCAGGATACAAGGAATTTTATGCTTAAATACATTATTACTTTGTAGAAGAAATTAAAATCTCCTCAATTGGAATGTGTTAACTGAACCTGGACAATAATTCAAGACTTTATATGCACTGATGAGAAAAATACGAATCTGTGGTGCACGATATAGCAATGAAAAAAATAAGCACAGAAAGTTGTTTTCTCACTGACATACTAATGAAATGCAGGTTTTGAATAAGGTTAGTATGGCCGTGAAAGGAATGCTTCAGACTATAAAGTATCCGGTAGTATGGAAACCATCTCTATACATGTTCCTTTCATTGGCTCTCAGTATCAGTACCCATGAAGGGCAGTTCTACTGGTACACTAACAAGACAGCACCTAATCCTGGATTTTCACAGGTAAAAGATTTGTTTCTTGCCTGCTTAATGTTGTTACTTATTAGAATATCTGTCACTCAGAGAAATGGTAATATTGACCTGCATCATCCTGCTTTGGTCTTGACGTTTCATACTATCTGAATTATCATGCCTAATCCAGGATTTTCACAGGTAAAAGTTTTGTTTCGTACTTGCTTAATGTTGTTACTATAATATCCATCACTCAGAGCAATGGTAATATTTATCTGCATACATGTCTTCTAATATCTGGTTGGTGCGTTCTGTCTGACCATCAGTTTGAGGATGATACGCCGAACTGAAATTTAGACGGGTATCCATTGATTCATGCAACTTCTGCCAGAATCTTGAGGTGAATTGAGTGCCTCTGTCTGAGATGATCTTCTTAGGAACTCCATGTAAGCATACAATCCTGGAGATGTACAGTTCCGCCAACTTGGGGCCATTGTAGGTCTCTTTCACAGGAATAAAGTGAGCCACTTTAGTTAGACGGTCCACAATAACCCATATAGAATCATATCCAGACTGTGTTCTTGGTAGTCCCACAATGAAGTCCATACTAATTTCTTCCCATTTCCATTCTGGCACTTTGATTGGTTGCAATAATCCTGCTGGTCTTTGATGTTCCGCCTTAATCAATTGACATGTATCACATATGGCCACATATTCGGCTACATCCCGTTTCATTCCATGCCACCAATATCGATCTTTAAGGTCTTGATACATCTTTGTGCTTCCGGGATGAATGGAGTATGATGAGTCATGAGCTTCTCTTAATATCAACTCTTTAATCTCCTTGACATCAGGAACACAAATCCGCTTCCCAAGCCATAAGGTTCCTTGTTCATCCTCTCTAAAGTTTGGAACTTTCCCTTTCTTCATCAATTGCTTGATCTCCTTGACCTTCTCATCATTCTTTTGCCCTTCTCGTATATCACGCTCAAGAGTTGAGTCCACTTCCATAGCAACTGCTTCAGTGCTAGACACTAGACATAGATTTAACCTTGCAAACTCTTCACATAGCTGGGGTTGAAGAGCTTGTACTGACAAGTTATTGCTTTGTCCCTTCCTGCTTAGAGCATCAGCGACCACATTAGCCTTGCCTGGATGGTAGTTGATTCCCACATCAAAATCATTGATTAATTCCAACCAACGACGTTGCCTGAGGTTAAGATCCGGCTGTGTAAATATGTACTTCAAGCTCTTGTGATCTGTATATATCTCCGTCCTTTTTCCCATTAAGTAATGTCTCCATATCTTCAAAGCATGAACAACCGCTGCCAACTCTAAGTCATGTGTCGGATAATTCCTCTCATGTTTCCGAAGTTGTCTTGAAGCATAGGCCACAACATGTCCTCCTTGCATTAAGACACATCCTAAACCATGACCAGATGCATCACAATAGACCACAAACTCCTTTTGCATATCGGGCATCACCAATACCGGTGCACTGGTCAACCTCTTCTTCAATTCGGCGAAGCTTACTTCACATTCGGGGGTCCATTTGAAAGCAACTCCTTTCTCAAGCAACTTGGTTAGTGGTCGAGAGATCTTTGAAAATCCCTCGATGAATCGACGGTAATAACCAGCCATACCCAAGAATCTTCGTATATCATGCACACTCTCGGGTGTTTCCCACTTAAGAACATCTGCCACTTTGCCTGGATCTACTGCTATACCTCCTTCGGATATGACATGCCCCAAAAATGATACCTCCTTTAGCCAAAACTCACACTTACTAAGTTTGGCATACAGTTGATGTTGGCGAAGCTTCTGTAGAGCCATCCTGAGGTGCTCCTCATGCTCTTCTTCAGTCTTGGAGTAGATGAGTATGTCATCGATGAATACCACTACAAACTTATCCAAGTACTCCATGAATACCTTGTTCATAAGATACATAAAATATGCCGGAGCATTGGTCAATCCAAACGACATAACTGTATACTCATATAATCCATATCGAGAGACAAATGCCGTCTTGGGAATATCTGACGGTCTAATCTTCAGTTGATGGTAGCCCGAACGAAGATCAATCTTGGAAAACACACATGCTCCTCTCAACTGATCAAACAAATCTTCAATCCTTGGTAGTGGGTATTTATTCTTGATGGTTACCTCATTTAAAGCACGATAGTCCACACACAACCTTTGAGTTCCATCCTTCTGAGGTACAAATATGACTGGTGCTCCCCAAGGCGATGAGCTAGGGCGAATATATCCTTTTGCCAATAACTCCTCAATATGATCCTTTAGTTCAGCTAATTGTTTAGCATCCATTCTATATGGCCTCTTATATATTGGGGCCGTTCCAGGCACTAATTCAATGATAAATTCAATCTCTCGATCAGGGGGCATACCTGGTAAGTCATCTGGGAATACATCCGGAAATTCTTTCACAACCCTGATGTCTTTGGTACTCTCAAGGTGATTGAGTTGTACTATTGCTTCTTGTGTCTGATCTGGCTTGAATTCCACTGTGGTGCCATCCGGGTGTGTTAAGCAGACTGTTCTAGTTGCACAATGAATTACTCCTTGATTCTTTGTCAACCAGTCCATTCCCAGAATGATATCTAATCCTTGTGAGTCCAACACTATTAGGTTGGCCCAAAAGACTACCCCCTTATGTTTCTACTCACTTTTCGGCATAGATGCCTTGCCACCATCTCTCCTCCAGGAGAGTTTATCAATAATGGCCCATTCAAGAATGTAACTACCATGTCATGCTTCTTTATGAAATCCTTGGATATGAATGAATGTGTAGCACCCGAATCAAACAATATGGTGGCGGGGTGGGAGTTGACAGAGAACGTACCGATCACCACATCAGGTGCTTCCTGTGCTTGCTCCAGAGTCACATGGTTGACACGGCCAGTTGGGTTTTGCTGCTTCTTCGGACAACTGCTGGCATAGTGTCCCCATTCTCCGCACTTGTAGCATTGTACTCTCGCAGCATTATTTGGGCCCTTGTTGCCTCCTGACTGGTTTCTTGGGGGTTGGCCACTTGGACGGTTAGCTGGGACTGAAGGGCGGGGTGGCTGCATCTGCTGGCGTGGGGGTTGCATTGGCTGGCGTGGTGGCTGCTGCTGCTGCTGGCGCATTGGCTGGTTGTAGGGAGTGGGTGGCCTGTAGTTGGAGTTGGGAAACCTCTGTCCCGAGTAGTTCATGGGACGAGTCATATGAGTTGTAGGCTGAGGGTGGAGACGGGGGCGTACATTGCTGCTGGAGGCATGTGCTGCTAAAGTCAACTTCCTCTTTCTTTCATCATCCTCCAGTTCCTTCTTAGTCCTTTCCACTTCAAAAGCTTTGTCCACTAACTTCTGGAAGTCGCCGTAGTCGCTGGAAGACATGGCGAACTTTAACAATTTGTCCAGCCCATTCTTGAAGCGGAATTGCTTCTTGGCGTCGGTGTCCACGTCTGTTGGGGCATAGCGGGATAGCTGGGTGAAGGCATTCAGGTAGGCCCTCACAGTCATACGGCCTTGCTTTAGCATCAGGAATTCTTCACGCCTGGCTTGTATCTCTCCTTCAGGTACGAAGTGATTGCGGAAGTTGGTACGGAATTCTTCCCATGTAATATTTTCCGGGTCCCGGTGGGCTTCGGTGAAGGCGGTCCACCAGTCAGCTGCTGGTCCTTGAAGTTGATGGGAGGCTAGTAGCACTTTCTCCCTTCCCTCACAGTGGATGAGCCTCAGCTTGCTATCAATGGTACGGAGCCAATCATCGGCGTCCATGGGTTCGGTAACGGTGGCAAAAGTGGGTGGATGGGTGTTCAGGAAGTCCCTAAGGAAGGACCTAGGTGGAAAAGGTGGTGGTGGCGGAAGGTTGTAGTTTGGTGGTGGTGGGGGTGGGGCTTGTTGCAGGTTGGTGACAATTTGGGTGAGGTTGTTAAGCAACTGGGTCTGAAGAGCCATCATCTGTTGCATCTGTTGAGAGGCTGGGGCTCCTCGAGCACCCCTTGCATTCCATCCAGGGACACCTCCAAGTCCTTCATCCAGAGGTGGGTTACCACGGCCACGGCCCCTACCTCTACCTCGTCCAGCCATCTGTGATAGAGAAGTTCATTGAGGTCTTAGAACAATAGATGAGATAAGAAAGGATATGCTAGGGTAACACGGTCCCAACTACATGCATCAAGGGTAATAGATATAAAGCAAGTTCATTAATCAACTAGTGTGGAGGTGAACAAGATGCCTGAGCATTCCACCACTCACACGACGCCTAAACACGACTAAAGACATGGATGTGGACAAGATGCCGAAGCATTCCACAACTCATGTCGCAATCAACACACACAACATAAAGCAAACTACTAGCATGACAACATAAACGACACAACTCAAGACTAAGGAGGGCGTAGCTACACGCTCCTACAAACTAAGGATAACTGTCCTGAGTCGACCAGCGGGGAAACGAGTCCACTCCTACTCGTCGGAGTCCTCCTCAACCTCCATCTCCGGGTCTTCTTCTTCTGAGTCTTCTCTTGAGTTCTCGGGGGAGTTCATGCGGCGATCCGGAGAGTTCGGGTCCCAAGGCTCCACGTCCGAAGCGTACTGCGGAGAGTTAGGATCAACTCCAGTGATCCTCGTATAGCGTCGTCGAAGTCGCTCGTAGCGGTCGACCAAGTCCCTGCTGTCCTGCAGCTCCTGCTGACAACGCTGGAGTCGCGAAGACAACTCCACAACGTCGTCCACCAGCCTCTCGCACTGGGGGTGAGTCAAGCGTCCCTCGACGTCACGTCCAGTGAAGGCGGCTGTGCCACTAGGGCGCTGAGGGGTGTACGCGTGCTCCGTGCACCCAAGAAGGAACCTGTGGGCGTGGCTCCAGTAGGTGGTCGCCTCCCACGTGGCGTCCTCCTCAGCTGCACGCTGGGAGCTCCTCCAGGCCGGAGAGAAGTGCGAGTGCAGCAACTCCGAGTCGTAGTAGACGGCCAGCTGAGAAGTCCACTCCAGCTCACCAGTATAGGGTGCAAAGACCCTAGTGGTGTGGTAGACTAAGCGGACACGGTACTCACGGTACCCCGCAGCTCGAAGAAGAGAACGAAGACGGACGCGCATCCTCGAAGCAGCACTCCCGTTGGAGAGCAGTGTCGTCTCCCTCCGGGGTGTGTGAGGTGCGGAGCGACTGGCTAGGGTGTGCTGAGGAACACGACCTCCAGTCGACTTACGGGCCGTCTGCTTGGTCCGCGCCATCTACAAACATTTGAAAAGAAGAGAGTGAGATTAATAACTAATAAATCAAGTTAGAATAAAAACAAATAAGCAAAGTAAGGTAAGAAGCACAAGGGTTGAGATGGAGAGCACAAAGTTTTGGAAATACTATTTCATATAAAAATAGTATAGTCCTTAATTTTCGGCCATTTCTAACTAGGCTTGCGTCCTACGGGCAACACGGCTCTGATACCACTTTGTCACGCCCGGTCATCGTAAAGATGAACAGACGCTAACCACATGTACGCCAGGATCAGTTGAATCGTACATGCGTTGACGAAAGTGAAATACCATTACATTGCCATGTTCGGAACACATAAATAGTCTTACATAACGACCCGAAGGTCTACAAATATACACCACAAATATTTACATCACTAAACAGTTCAACACTACAGAAAGCAAGATAGGTAAGCGGGCTTCGTCTCCACAGGCAGCCGTTGCGCGAGAGGTCGCCAGCCTAGACCAAGTCCTCCGGGTTGACGTAGAAGTCCTCCGGTGCAGCTTCTTCTTCTTCATACTCTAAAGGAGAATTAAACGCTTGAGTACATAGAGTACTCAGCAAGTGCGGGAAGAGAATGACATGATTGGCTAGAGCAAGGAAAGGCCAAATATGGCTTAGCACTATGCTTAGAACCTATCCTTAGCTTTCAATTATCAATATCATAATTCAATAAATAATCAACACATGATTAATGACAATGAAAGTACTTGAATCATAATGAACCATCATTCCCCAACCATAGACTAATTATGAACTGGCCCCAAGCCGCTCTTGTCCGTGAGCACGGCTGTCATGACAGTTTTACCAAATCTCTGCAGAGAGTGTACCCTTTCCCCACAAGCAGTGATTTCATCCCCTGTTGCCAGGTGGACTAAGTGAACCTCCCTGATTGCCCGTGGTAGCTAACCACATTACACACTTCCTTTGGTGTGAGGCCAGGAGATCACAACATGGTCTTTACAAAGGTACTCCCGACTAGTGCTAGCCCTCTAAGGTTTCCACCACTGAGGATTCTCGGAGTAACCCTCCGCCCCAGAGCCCCCTCTTGAGCCTTGCGGTTCCAAGAGCAGATCACCCGCCTCATTCCCCGCACCATCCAACCACTAGCAGTTCATCGGGAGAAACCTAATTAATTGACCAAGCTGCCCCATCTCAGTCTCGTGGTGGTACTATAAAGCTTAGTGGCTTCCTCCATAAACCGGTCCTTAGAATCCGGTGGTAACAAACCCCAATCCCGGGTCCCGTGCAAAGTGCACCATACCAAAACTAACCAACCACCAGATTCCTATCCACTAACATTATGTATGTTCATCACCAAATTAAGGTTCCATAAAGTTGAGCATAGAGCATTTGTATGAAAACCCAATCCCAACATCTAAGCATGGCTAAGCATAAATAAAGCCTATCTACTTCCCAACCCATTTCAGGTAACAAGGAATTATATGGAACGGGGCATGTAAACATGAAGTAGGACTTCAAATTAATTAGCATGCAACTAGCTAAGTTCCTAACATAGGTACAAGATGGTCAAGGGCACTTGCCTTCGTTGGAGACTTGAGAATTGACGAAGTCTTGGTCTTGGAAGTTGAGGTTAGGGTCGTAGAACGACTCTAGATATATGCCCAAGCAATGGCAAGAATAGAATAAGGCTAAATAAGTAAAGGCACGCAAAACAATACATTCACACATACACATAAGCACAAAATTCTACACTAATGCGTCCCTACGAGGTATTTATCACTTAACATGGCCAAAGTATGCATTTTATATTTTTCCTAGAATTTTGGGATTTTATTATAGCCTAAAACCCATTTTATTGAATTTTCTATAGCAAAAATGTATTTTAAAACCTTTATAATAATTATTCCAGGGACCAAATATATTTTATCTGAACACTACAATTAATTCACAGCATAAAATAATTTATAATCATTTTTCATAGCATTCCTACACTTAATCATCATTTTTATCTAATTTCTATACCTTAAATACAATTAAAAACCCTATTCAGCAATTAAATAAAAGTCTAGGGGCTAAATAAATAGTTTCCTACACTGTACAGGGTCCAAATACATTATTTTACAAAATTACAGGGGTTAGAATGCTTAATTAAATGATTAAAACCAATTTTTAGGGTTCCAGGGGCTAGTCTGCGAATTCTGGGGGCTAGACTCAAAATACAGAGAAGCTCCGGGGGTAGCAACGAAGTTTCCAGGGGTCTAGGTGCAAATGCGCAGGCGGGAAAGGCGATTTAAACTTGGGCCGTTGGATCTCAAATGGATGGCTCGGATTTTATTATGCCGAACCGGTACGGGGTTTTAATCGTGGCCGTAGGGGTGAAACCGACGGCCGGAGATGTGGCCACGTCGCTCCGGCGACGACGATCCACGCGCGCGCGGCGACGCAAAGCACCCGCGGCGGCGGACCTCGCCGGCGCCGGCCAAAATGGCCAAAGCTACGCCTAACTCATGCGCCAAATGCACAGAACGAAAGAGGGGAGACTAGGGAACTCACCACGGGGAGTAGCTAGGCTTGAATTCGGCCGGAGAGGGGTCGGCGACGAGAAATGGCGGCGATGCTCGTCGGAGTTAGGCGATCCGGCGTTGCAGTGGTGATTCACCTGAGCAAACACGTCCGGCGTGTCCCTGTTGAGGCGGTGATCACGTTAGGCAAGGAAAAATGGGGAGGAGGGGGCTACGGCGACGGGAACGCGAGTGCCGAGGGGTCTCACCGGCGATGAAGGCTAGGGTTGGAGAAAGCTCGGGGTAGGGGAAAAGAATGAAGGCGCCGGTTCCTCTTAAGCGCAGAGGGGGGGTGGGGTAGTGATGCGCGTGCGAAAACCGCTGGGGAAGAGTGGATTCGGGGGGGGGGGGGGGGGGGGGGGGGGGAACGTGGGCGCGGGGAGGGCGCGACGCGACGGTTGCGCGGGCGCGGGAGAGAGAGAGAGGTGGCGGTTGGGAGGGATGACGGGTGGGGTCCGCCTGGCAGAGAGAGAAGGGAGGGGGGTTCGGCTGGGCCGGCGGGAGAGGGGAGGGGAATTGGGCCAGGGGGAGAAATCGGCCCAGGGAGGGGTTTTTAACTCCTTTTCTTTTTCTTTTTCCATTCATTTCTTTTGATTTTGAATTCAAATTCAATTTGAACCGTTTGCTACTCGTTTGAACACCAAAAATTCACATAAAAATGCATGCTACAATGATCAAGGTTTGAGCAAATTTTGAACATAAAATATGGGTGTTACAGTAATGCTTTGGTCTTGATGTTTTATATTATCTGAATTATAATATACATGCTAAAAAACGACTGTATTGTTTGTTGAAGGCTCCAGACAACTGATTTCACAATTTAGACCAAGTTACTAATGTACCTTATCCGTCATTAAAGCCATGTGTACAGTAGCCATCTAAAGGAACAGTAAACTTGACTACTGCACTCAAGTGTTGCTTTAACTGCATCTAAAGAGAACAGTAAACTTGACTACTGCTCAACCTTCAAGTTGCGGATTTGCATGATACTGACAAAAAAGTTGAGGTTGATAAGGAACTACAGTTGGTTAGGACCTCCAGGTGTGAGGGCTACCCACCAGGGTTCAAATCCTGGTGTGCGCAATTTATAGAATAAAGAAATACCCTCGTTGGCAGCCCGAAATATAGAGGTGACATGGCAGACTTGGGTGTCTGGTACTCGGATCAGAGGCTGGTTTGGGCTCTTCTACCTGGGGTAGTTGCAGCAGTCATCAGCATGATCAATGTAGTCCGGCCCAAGTACCTGCCCGGCCCTATACGGTGATGCCAGGGTTTGGAGGTTTTCTTGTTGCTATGTAGTGTTGTGTTCTGCAGTAAAGTGTAGCTTATGATAGTAGCTATTAGAATCTTGACCAATGTACTAAGATTATTCTGTCATGGTTTTATAAAGCAAATTATTTTCAACGGATTTTTAAACAAATTAATGCTTTTGAGTATTACATTGCATAGGCTAGCAATGCATAAGAGAATACTAAAGAACTTGGAAGTTATTGTTGCGATTGCCTCCATGCAGGAATTCGTTGGGCTGGTGCACGCCATCGGCGCGGTGGCCTCCATGGTGGGCGTGCTCATCTACCACAAGTACCTCAAGAACTACCCATTCCGGAGCCTCCTCTTCTATGCGCAGCTCCTGTACGGCGTCTCAGGCCTCCTGGACCTCACCTTCGTGCTCCGGTGGAACCTCGCGCTCGGCGTCCCCGACGCCGTCTTCGTCACCCTGGAGGAGTGCGTCTCCCGCGTCGTCGGCCGTGTCCGGCTGATGCCGATGATGGTGCTGAGCACCAAGCTGTGCCCGCCTGGCGTGGAGGGCACCTTCTTCGCGCTGCTCATGTGCATCGACAGCGTCGGCATGCTGACGGCCAAGGTCGGCGGCGCCGCCGTGCTGCGCGCGCTGCACGTGACCAGGACCGAGTTCGGCAGCCTCTGGCTCGCCGTGCTGGTCAGGAACATGCTCCGACTCGCCACGCTTGCCTTCATCTTCCTTGTGCCCACCGCGGACCAGACCGACGTGCTGGTGCCGCGCGAGCTCCTGGTCTCATCGCCGGCGACTGTGGCCGGCGAAGAGGAGAGGTTGCAACTCGCGAGACTGACTTCGCACACTGACGATGTATGATTCACATTCACACGTTGCTGAATACAAAAGGAAATGAACTTAGCAATTGACAACGGGTTGCATACATACAGTTTTCCTTTTCTTTCTTTTTTCAAAAAAAAAGGAGACGCATTTTTTGACAAAGCCGTCGAATTTCATTGTCCATTTTCCTTTCCGTTTTCAATTCAAATGTTTGAGAATTATCAACTTCAAACTGCACGGTTGTGGTGAAAATATGCCCCACAGTACAACACATGTTTGACTGACCCTATTTACAAGCACATCAATTCTGCTCCAAGTGCTACCGGACAAGGCCTTGGGTCTTCGTCTACCTCCGGCCTGTCTTCTCATGGGCTCGAGGCATCTCCGTGCTACAGTCGACAGCGCTGCGTCGCTGACCCAGCTGCTGCCACTGACATTAACGCCACTTGCGCCCGAGTTTCAATGCCTCCAGCCACGCACTCTGATGACCAAACTCTCCCTTCCTCTTTTTCCTCAATAGAAGATACTCCTATGCGCCATCCAGCACTGCCGGTAATAAAGAAACGTGTCAGCGTGGTGGCCGGGCCCACCGGTACAGAGATAGAGAGAGATCGTAAACCTGTAGAGAGAGAAGAGAGGAGGGAGTGTGCGCTGTGAACACTGTCTGGTGCTGCAGGCGAGCAAGAGGACATGCATGTGAAGCCCCCAATAATTCCTCGCCTGGCCACGGCCACAGCCAGTACACCGCCGCGCCCCACTCGAGCCCAGCCGCCAGCTGCTGCGCCTTTGTTCCCATGCGCCGCAACAAGTCCGGCTCCTCGCTTGCTCACGCCACCAAGAATCTTTTCATTTCATCCCCCTCTCACCCCTCTTCCCCCCTTTCTCTCTCTAGCCAGTGAGGTGGAGCTGAGCTCAGCCAGTGAGTGATGGCATGGGGAGCGTGCATTGCAGCTGCTTTGCTCGTGCTTCTTCTCGTGGCGGCAAGAGGTGACGGCGTGCGTTGCCTGGAGGATGGCATCAGCAGGAGGAGCAGCAGGAGAGTCCTCCAGCAGAGGAGGAACCACCTGAGGTCAAGTAAGTTCTCTCATGATCCCTGCTTTCCTCTCTGCTCCGTTTCTTGGTTTCTCTGCTGTTCTTGGATGGGAGAGGAGTGAACGGCATGGGTAAATACCAGGAGTTCATTGCAGATGCTTTTGCCAGTAATGGCAACTCGTGAATTGTTTCTGTTCTTGGAGAAGTGCCGTGTTTGTGGATTCTGTTCCCTTCCGGATTGGAAATTGCCTAATTGGAATAGCACAATCTGACTCTCCAGTGCAATAGAGGTGCTTTATTGGTTGGGGAAACAAGAACCGATCTTGCCAAGAATTTGGGGGCATGTAATATCGCTAACATGTGACTGCGCGAGGAATGTGTTTTCCATGGCGTTTTTGCGTTTTTTTCTGGTCAAAAGACTCTGGATTGCCTGAAGTAGCACGTCCCAAGTACTTCTAAATATGGATGGATTACTAAATTTCCGTGTGGTAGGTGATAGCAACATCTCAGATTTTCAGCTGCTAGACAGCTAAAGTGCGTGTCTGCAGATAGAGGAGTATCGTCTCATGACCTGCGTTCACTCTAATTTGTGGTTGGTCGCAATCTTCAGGAGCAATGAGCGGTGCCACGGTGCTGGAGCTCAAGCACCACAGCTTCAGCTCAGTGCCGAGCAAGAGCAGGGAGGAGGAGGTCGACGGCATCCTGTCCTCCGACGCCGCGCGGGTCTCGTCGCTGCAGCGGCGCATTGAAAATTACAGGCTGATCAGGTCGTCGCCTGCGGCGGCGGCGTCCAAAGCGCAGGTGCCCGTCACCTCCGGCGCGAAGCTCCGGACGCTTAACTACATCGCCACCATCGGGTTGGGCAGCGGCGAGGCCACGGTGATCGTGGACACGGCCAGCGAGCTCACCTGGGTGCAATGCAAGCCGTGCGAGTCATGCCACTTCCAGGAGGAGCCCCTCTTTGACCCGTCATCCTCGCCGTCCTACGCTGCGGTGCCCTGCAACTCGTCGTCCTGCGACGCGCTGCAGGTGGGCACGGGCATGTCGGGGACGGCGGCATGCGGCGCGGACCAGCCGCCGTGCAGCTACACGCTCAGCTACCGCGACGGCTCCTACTCGCGCGGCGTCCTGGCGCACGACAAGCTGAGCTTGGCCGGGGAGGTCATCGACGGCTTCATGTTCGGCTGCGGCACAAGCAACCAGGGAGCGCCGTTCGGCGGCACGTCTGGCCTCATGGGACTGGGCAGGAGCCAGCTCTCGTTGATCTCACAAACCATGGATCAATTCGGCGGCGTGTTCTCGTACTGCCTGCCGCTCAAGGACTCCGGTTCATCGGGCTCGCTTGTCCTCGGCGACGACTCATCGGTGTACCGGAATTCAACTCCGATCGTGTACACCTCCATGGTCTCAGACCCACTCCAAGGACCCTTCTACTTCCTCAACCTCACGGGGATCACGGTCGGCGGTCAGGAGGTGGAATCCTCCGGCTTCGCCCCCGGCAAGGTCATCATCGACTCGGGCACCGTCATCACGAGCCTGGTGCCATCGATCTACGACGCTGTCAAGGCGGAGTTCATGGACCAGTTCCCCGAGTACCCGCAGGCGCCGGCGTTCTCCATCCTGGACACTTGCTTCAACATGACCGGGTTCAGCGAAGTCCAGGTCCCAAGCCTGAAGCTCGTGTTCGATGGCGGCGTGGAGATGGAAGTCG
Organism: Tuctoria greenei; assembly: GCA_036927565.1. Lineage (NCBI taxonomy): Eukaryota > Viridiplantae > Streptophyta > Magnoliopsida > Poales > Poaceae > Tuctoria > Tuctoria greenei. The sequence continues at coordinate 10,640,062 of JAYESD010000011.1, read as the reverse complement.
ACTCCAGCGGCGTGCTCTACTTCGTCAGCAGCGATTCTTCTCAGGTGTGCCTGGCCATGGCCGCCCTGAAATCCGAGTACGAGACCTCAATCATCGGCAACTACCAGCAGAAGAACCTGAGAGTCATTTTCGACACTTCAGGGTCGCAGGTTGGGTTTGCTCAAGAGACTTGTGATTATATCTGACATGCTGATTGACCGGGAGATTATTGGGATGGAGGGAGCCATGATTCAGCTATGTGAATATCCTATACTTGCAGATTTGTTTTGGGATTACCTCTGGTGATTGGCAAGTGGTAACAAATTATTAGTTATTGGCAAGTGGTAACAAAGTATTAGATATTACCTCTCGTAATTGCTTTCACCTGTCTTCCTACTGTTCCTTGTGGTCCTCCAAGATCAATTCATTGCAAGGAATCGGTGCAAATTATTGCTTACTTGTTCTATAGAAAACATGATTCGGCAAATTGTCAGATAATTCTGCCGCAAAACATCCATAAGCCTACTGCCAGTAACAAATATGTGAGACAAGAATAAAACCTAAGAATTATGAGCACTGCAATTTCCAGCTGCTTTCTGAAAGCAACTACGCGATGCCCAGAGTGACAAGTGTGCTGGTCTGCGAGACAACTCGACAGCCGCACGAGGGATGCCGTATTATAAAACTTTGTGCAGCTGAAAAGACCGTGCCGGTCCTTTGCTGATCAGACACGAAGGGCGTTACTGCCTTCCCATTCCAAGACACCCGCGAGAAACAGCACTCAAAGAATATGTATGTATACGCACTGTGAAGGAATGCGCTGCTACGGAGTACAGATCATATCGTGTCACGTGATGATGGGCCTATCGATATCACAAAAGATAAAAGAAAAATGAAAACTCCAGGAATGTGAATCCTCCCATTAGATATCTCTAAGTTGTTGTAGGTACTAGAGATTTCGTTTTTGTACTACAACTTGCTCAAGACCTACATATCTTTGCGTTACTAAGACCATCCGCACCAGCGTACTCTAAAGCATACTCTATACACTATTCTCCTTCAGCTTTTAAAGTACGTACTCTAAATTACACTACGGAACAGTGTATCCAGTATGCTTTACACGTGCTACTGCGAATGGTCTAAGACCGTCCGCAATGGGATCGTGGTATATGTAACTGGAAGTGTAGAATAGATGTACAGAATGAACAACCTCGAATGGTAGAGGATAAGAGTAAACGAGTACGGATAGTCTAAATACGGATATTTATCACGGTTGCATTACAGTACAATCACGGTCACGGGCGCACAATCCATAAAACCAGCGCACCGCAGCCGCCAAGCATTACGAGCTCGTCACCTGACCTGACACTGACAGTGCCGCTCACCTTTCGGTGGGTGCGGACAGCGCAAGCGACCAAGGGGAACAGCCTGTGAGCCGGCACGCGCTGAAACGTGCCAAAAAAATTGTGTATCCTCCAGCTCATGATTCTTTAGAGGAACATGGGATTTTTTTGTTTAAGCTAAACAACGCCTTAACTGGAGTGGGGTTAATAGAAAATGGTGCTGACACGCAGTAATATTTTGATGGGATTAAAAGGTGGGCACCTGACACTGCAGATCAGGGAGCAGGAGATTTGCCACATGCAACAATAGTGTTATGGTCCTGAACTCCTTGATGGGGCTAGGCATCAGGAATCAGGAGACTGTCAGTCAAACAAGCGGATGGGCAGAGCTCCAATGTTTTGACTTGACCATATTATCTTATCCTATCACAACCTCTCGAGGAAGTTATAAGAGTGATCTGAAGAAAAACCATGCGTTTCAAATTAGCTCATGGAAAATTTCATGGACCTTGCAATCACAACAGTCCACAAGGATCTGAATATATGGACACAATTGAGTGGAAGTCTCGAAGCAAATTCAGAATAGTGTCATAGCCAAGCAGTGTATGATATTATTCCCAGTACAAAAAGCAACATCATGGAGCTAACAACAGTTGCTCTATTAGGCTTGAATGTCCGTCCCTAACCGGAGATAGCACAGCTCTGCCAAACAGAGTGCAACAGCACGTTATCATCAACAAACTAGCATGTTAAATGCTCTAAGGAAGTTCCAAAGACAGCAAAACTATTCACAAAGGAAACAATTAGAGCGCTCAAACTCCAAAAATTTTCATTTCTCTAATGGAGACTTGTGAAAACAATTAATACTGCCAATTCTCACAATCAACTATAACTAGTGCCGCATGGAAAAAGGAAAAGGAAAACTCAAAATGGATGATATGACCATTAGGCTGCACAAGCATATTGAGGTACAAAACTTTTTTGCCTAACCAACTCGTGCAGATCATGAACAATTTTAAATACTGCATCTGGTCGTGCTAGTTTCAGGCAGTTCTGAGACATAACTTTGAGCTCATCTGACCTAGGGCCAAACCAGTCAGCAACTATCTTCGCAATGCGTTTTGGGGATTTCGAGAACTTCCCACATCCGTTTTCAACGACGTATGGAACATTGCCAGCTTCCTGTTAAGTGAATAAATCATTTTAGAGAGAGACACATACCAATTTTAACCATGGTTGATTATCATATAAGAGTTATTAGTTTAATGAAGAAGAATAAAATGGAGGGAAAGGAAGATTAAAGCAATCCATGCAACCATGCACTGAGTCACTAAGGAGAATACCTGCCCAGCAATATAATCGTTTAGAATAATTGGCAACCCACGGATCATCGCCTCAGCGATTGTACCAGGCCCTGCCTGAAAATCATCATAAATCACGTATAATTACATTGTCACCAATCATTGAAATTGTATCACATAGTTACATACATGAACATGAAAATCTAATGTAAGGTATACCTTCGTAATTATACAATCACAAGCACCCATACATTCTTCCATCTTTGTAACAAAACCCTTTACCTGAAATTTCAAATGGAAAATGGATTAATAAATAAACCTAGATAGTGCAGAACTTGCTGAAGCTGTGAAATACTCCCTCCTGTATAAAAATATTTGTCGTTAGGACAGCTTTAGATAGTTCATCTTTAGTTCATTTTGTTTGTCTGAAACGACAAATAATTTGATACAGGAGGGAGTACAAGACATTTCCAGTTCAATTTATCCACAATACTGTCGCTGCAGTTTAATGAAATGACTCATGTTTTCTAGATTCACAAAAATATAAATGCTACTCGCCAAAAAACAATGTGGTGAAAACGTAACCTCGTACCAAGAAAATCCTGTGAAAGACACTGAAACAGCGAGAGAGTTGTGATAGTAACTGTTATCTGGAACTTTATGCCATTTGGTGCCCTGTGTGGACAGACCAATGGTGCAATATCTAAGTGCAGTAAGCCCCATGGGGAAAGTAGGAGCTTTCTAGCATATCGCCTAGCTTAGAAAATGTAGAAAGCACAATTGCTAGCTTCCTGTAACATTGGATCTCTGTTCTATATGAATGGAGGTGGAGGTTTCCGATTCAAAATAAAAAACAATGTGGTCTAGCCCATGTTTTATTATCTACAAAATTGTAAAGGCTGAAGAAAAAATGTCTTTGCTGAACAGTCATAACGTTAATCTTTTGGATGTTACAACTTACAATTACAAATCATCTTTCAGGGAAGTACCTGAACTGGGATTTTCCAGTTTATTGACTGCAACCGGTTAGCCAGTTTCTTATTACGTCCACAGATTATAAGTATCTGACCGATGGGTTCCCCCAGGCTTTCAGCATACAGGGCATCACCAAGCGCCCTAGCAGTGGCCTCAATAGGGCCCATCCCTTCACCTCCACCCATCAATAGGACAGCAGGCAGATCTTCATCCAGTCCTAACTCTCTTCTCAGTTCCTCCTATTAAAGAAGATAACAGCAGATACAACAGTCAGTAATTTGTGAAAGGCCACAAAAGACCCATCAATAGCAAGATGCTACACTGCCACTCGCTGAAGAAATTATGTACCTTTGGAGGAACAGGTTTGACAAAAGATGGTCGGACTGGGAGGCCAAAGACCTTAATCTGTGAGGACTTCAGTCCAGCTTTTAGTGCTCTTTTTTCCACCTCAGCTGATGGACAGTAACATCTAGTTACAAGCTTGTGAAACCTAAGGGATAACAATAGGACAACTATTTCACTGTAAGGGCGCAAGTTTTACGTTCTGGTATCAAACTGAAAAATGATATGAAGCTATTTGAATATTGAAGCCAGCATATACCATGTTGGATGACAAGTGCTGAGATCCGTAATAACAGTAGTGAATGGGATCTTATCCAATAAACCTTTCAACCTCAGAATTCGAAGGGGCACATGTTGCATTAAAGGATGTACACTGATAATTACATCTGGTTGGTACTTCATTAGACCTTTTGCGACCTCTCTGCAGACATAAGTGGATTTTTTATATTATATAGCTAGCTTATCCCAAAAAAAAAACAGCTAGCTACAGATCAACACATCTTACACAAGGCAATCAACGTCTATGTTCTTTTAAGCAGGATTTGAGAATTCGAGACACATGAAACTAGTCATAACAGGTAGTGGTGGAATCAAGGACATGGAATAAAATATCTTGAACACTGAAGATGGATTCCATTGTCCTTGGTTGTTATTATTCTTAATCATTTTATTATACTAAAGAACGTATTTAATTCATATCAGACAATGTCACAACCCTTAAAGGATGGTGACGTGTTCCTGATCGCAGGTTGTACGGATGATAGGGTTGAGGTCAAACTTGCACACGCCGAACCGAACACCCATGATGCACACCACGCCAATAACAGGGGCTAGAAGCAACCAGAGATAAGTTCTCCCTTTTCTCCAATTTATGCCTGCCTTTATAGATGGACTTATCACTTATGGCAGCATTATATAGCCACCTGATTATTACAAAAAAGGCAACCATCGAGTCCAGACTTTTCTTGATCCGGCTCAGATCACCAATAACAGACTCAAACTCTACCTTACTCATACACGGACACTAGGATTCGGACTCTGGACTCTGGACTCTTAATTAATAGAAACCGACTAGGACTCTATTACAGTCCGTTTATGGCAAACATCTAAACTGACTCTTAAAGACTCATAACTCTATCTCTAAACCTTGATTCAAACCGGTTTTATGACTTGACCTTTTATTACAGATTTAGCAAGCTAATTAATTTACTCTATCTGTAATTAGCGTGAAAGAAAATTACTATTCAAACTATGCAGGTACATGAACAAAACTTATGCTTCTGATTCTAGAAATGTGGGACGAAATTGAAATGAAAAACAAACTTATAGGAGCAAATATAGAATGAAGTAATAAGATATAATTCCATAAGTTTTCCTAAAATAAATTATGCAGTGTTTATTAAGTGCAACTAGCTGTACAAGCAAAGATCTTGATGTGTACCCACTGAGCTTCTACGAAATTGTAAGACAAACAGTGTACCTTATGTTGCATTACAAATGCATGGACCTAGAAATCCATGAAGATTGCGAGAAAGCTATGGATACCCTTCTACAATACATAATAACAAAATGGGCAATAGAAATTAGTAACCTTGCTATAAATGTCGATGTTGCAGCAAAATGTGGCTGATGAATTACACGCGGAGCAGTACCGTAATATGTCATCTTCCATAATGGTCCATGTTTCACCAAGAAGCTATAGCTCCTGGGCAATTGGTTAAATGGCCATGGCGTGTGGTCAGTCCACAAATCAGTGACAAATACCTACAACAAATTTCATTTGTTAAAAGAGACAAAAGTCCATAAATATTAGTATTGACATCAATCTGAAAGAGGAAAACACAGATCAATCGCTCATTTCATATCAAAGAACTAAACTAATACAGCTGACACTTGCATAAGTGGAGAAATACCAGTTACCAGAACTCTCCGTTCTACTATACAAAATGAAGACAGAACTAAAGGTTAAGCTAAACCATCATGTGATAGATCACTACCCTCTATTTTATCATTTCAACAGAAGAAACTCTGTGATATCAGTGGATATTACAGAAAAGAGAAAAACACAAACAAGTCACTCGTTCATTCTACATCAAGAACAAGAACAAAAAGCAATATAGATGACAGTTGTGAAAAATGGAGACTGGAGAAATACCAACGACCAAGAATGTCCATTCTACATGTAAAAGTTAAGGTAAATGTACTATGTTGCTACTCACTATTTTATCATTTCAACATACAACAGATGCAACATGGTGAATATTATCAAAAGTACGTTCTCCTTATCCACTTAGAATACTACAACAAAAAATGTTTATCATGCCAAGCATCTATCCTCGAGAACGATTTACAAATAGTCAGCAGTTATGGGCACATAGACCTAAAATGGGCAGTGTCGAAGGTCGTAAACGACACTTCCCCTGGACCTGCTTAGAGAGCAGCTCGCGGAGGTTCTTTGGATTCACGAGGGCTAGTCTCAGGAGATCGAACACAGCAGGATGATGAACACAGGGGATTCACGTGGTTCGGGCCGCCGGCGCGTAATACCCTACGTCCACGGGAGTGTTTGTGTATTGCCTTGCTTGAGCGTGTATGAGCCTTGGTCTAATTTTCCGTCCTTTGCGAAGGTCGTCTGCCGATTCCTTTTATAGTTCAAGGACTTTGTAGTTACAAGGTGAGACCCAGGACCCGACAGGTGGTCCCGGGGAGAGCCAAATCCTATACAAGATATAGGATTAATTGTTATCTACTTCCCTTTGTCAGGGGCTTCAATGTGTCGTCCCGCCGCGCCGTGCGCCAGGGCTACATATAGTTGGTGATGATGGCGGTGCACGTCTCGTCCGTCTTGTCCTCGCGGCCCATTCGTCCGTCTTGCGGCGTGGGACTGTACCGGCTACTTGGACAAGACAGGACACTGGAGCCTTGACTTTCGCAAGTGTGACTCAGCCTGCCTGGAGAAGGCGCGCGTACTTAATGCCTGTCTAAGCAGCGCACGCGTTCCTTTACTGCAGCTTCCTACCGCACTGAGTAGGCCGTCCGCCACGTGGTTGCGCCGGAGCCTACCTCTGCGGGAAGTAAAGCACTTGACGGATCAGGCCATGTGGCGCATTCGGAGCCCACCCCTATGGAGGGGTGGGGGCTCAGCCCTGCAGGCCACGTGGTAGCTCCGGTGCCTTCCCCTGCGAGGATGCGGGCTTGGCCCTGAGGCCCCGATCGGCCACGTGGCGGCTCTGGAGCCCGCCTTAGCGGGAAGGCGTGGGTCCGGTCCTGCCAGCCACGTGGCAGCTTGGGAGCCCCCCCCTGACGGGGAGGTAGGATCTGGTCCTTCCCTCCTCGACGTGGCAGCCTTGGATTCGACCCCTTAGGCAGGAGCAGAGTCCTTAGCGGTTTTCTCCTGTGCGCGGGGGTACCCGGTCTGCGGGGTACCGACAGTGGCCCCCGAGCCCACCTCGGGAGAGTCGTCGATACCGCAGGTGGGGTCTTCTTCCTTTTCTTCCCGCGCAACTCTTCCGATTCCACTTCGAGGCAGTTCCCCAGGCGACACGCCCCTGCCGTTGAGGCGACGTGTCTCCTTCCGGTAAGTGAAGGTGCTGAACAGGCGCCGCGCGACGTGACTCCTGCCTTCAATCGTGCTTTAACTGCGGTGGTTCCCAAGGCGACTCCTGCACTTCCGCTGCTTTCGCCCTTTCGGAAACTGCTGAGTTACCTCCCGCATGGCTAGCTGCCCGGCTCGCCTTCTTCGTCGAGCGACCCGGGCCCTCATGTCATTGCCCATACGAGTTCGTTACTCTTCTACTGAGGTTGTGGCGATCCACGCTTTTGCGCCTGTTGGCCTGCAGGGGTGCATAAAAAGAGAACTTTCCCCTTGAGGGTCCCTTCTCCCGCCTCTGCTCCCCTGCGCTCGTGCTTTTGCCTCAAGCCCAGTTCTTGTGCTCTAGTTCCCAGTCTCCTCGTCCAGAGCCTCCTCCCTCAATCCTCATGGCGAGCATCTTGCCCAAGTCCAGGCTGTCCAGGCCCGCTGACCTGGCCCCGATGCGCCGGCTTCTCGGCTGGCATACTCTTGAGCGGGAGTCGTGGCTCCGTCCCGGGAGGCTCCCGCTGAGCCTCTCCGCCGGGGAGATGGTCCTCTTCTCGTCGTACGTGCTGGCCGGCTTCGTCCCGCCAGCATCCGCCTTCCCGGTCATGCTCCTGGAGACCTTCGGCCTCCAACTCCACCACCTCGCACCGAACTCGATCGCCATGCTAGCGGTCTTCGCTCACCTCTGCGAGATGTTCGTGGGGGTGATGTCGTCGGTAAAGCTCTTCCGGTACTTTTTTGTACTGAGGGCCACCGGCAGGAGTTCGAAGGAGCACCTCGGCGCCTACTACTTCCATCGCCGGACAAAGGTCCCCACGAGGTACATTGCTTCCTTCAACTCCGCGAGGTGGGAGCTGTGGCGCGAAGATTGGATGATCGCCAAGGTCGAGGCCCACGACCGGATGTGCCTCCCCACCGGGATCCCCTACTCTGAGCGATCATTCTGGGAGGAGCGCCTAGAGCTGGAGGAGGCGTTCAACCCGGTGCTGGAGAGGATCCAGATGTTGGCGGACCACGGGTTGTCGTATGCCGTGGTGCTGAGGGACTTCATGTCCCGCCGCATAGCTCCGCTTCAGCACCGCGCCCGCCCGGCGTCGATGTTCACCGGCCTGTCGGACTGCACCCGGCTCGAGACCGGCCCCGGCTCCAACCTGGGCGAGCAGCAGCTGCTCAACATGCTGACCCGGGTCTGCCCCGACGACATCTCCGCTGAGGCACTTACTCTTCCGTCGGCCTGCCGCCCCTTGTGCTCGGACTCCGAGTTGAGGAGGCAGCTGCTGAAGACGATGCCGACCCTTGACGAGTCCGGGCTAGCGCGGCGCCAGATCGGGGACCCGTTCTGGGGGGTTAACATTGCTGACGACGTTGAGGGAGGCGAGGCTCCCTTAAGCGACGTTGGTTCTTCAAGCGACGACTCCTCGAGCAGCCCTAGCACCATCCATGAGGTGGCGTCGTCGCACCCGGCGACAAGTGGAAGGGGAAGGTGCCGGTTCCGGTGCTGGACCCGTCCCCCAAGAAGCGCGCCCGGTCGCCGCCGCCGGCCCCTTCTGCCCCTCGTCAGGACTCCGGAGCCCTGCCGCGCTCGTCGCCAGGGGGCGCCGATGGCGCCACCTTGCCGCCCGAGTCCTCCACACGCAAGAGGGGGAGGCTCCTCAACGCCGACGGGACCCCAGCGTTCCCTCTCCGTTCGGAGGGGCGCCAGACCTCGGGGGTGCCGCCGACACCACCACCACAGGGGCCCCCAGCACACTCAGGGGCCCCCGTCACGGGTTCGGGGGGTCCGAACCCCCCCCCCCCCCCCCCCCCCAACCCTTTCGGGAAGCGGTGGAACTTCATCGTCCCCCGGTAAGCATGCTCAGATTTTACCTTGGGTGTTCTTTGCTGTGCGCCTACCCTGTCAATCTCTTATGGTCTGAGTTTGCTTGGTTTCAGCGCCACCACAGTTACTCCACCACCCGCGGGCACATCTGCTGGGGGGTCTGCCGCTCCAGCCGGCTCGCGGGGGTCGTCTGCTGCCTCGGGCCCTGCTCCGGTGCACCAGGCTGCTGCCGCCGGGGTACCTCGGGCCTCCGTGCCCGAGGTCCCCGCAGCGGCTGCCGAAGCCCAGCCGCGCATGCCGACAACCGCCGCCGTGCCTGCCAACGACTCCGCGTCCACCGGCTACTTCGTGCCGACTGATGCTGTCGCGCCCTCCGACACTGCTACGTCGGCTGGCGCCACCGCCCCAGGTGCTGCCATCCGGGAGGGGGCCTTGGTCCCCGCCTCCCCAGTGGTCCTCCAAATGGAGGACGACATTGAGGAAGTGGGGAGGCGGGGGCCCGTTGCTATGGCGGAGCCTCTCCCCCTGTCTGAGGCTATGGCCGTGGCCTGCTCCGGCTTCCGGCGGGCCCAGGCGGCCCTTGCCCCGGAGAAAGGGCGGCTCGAGGACGAGGACGACCGGCTCCGGGAATGGGCGAGGACCCTGGAGGCCTGGACCCGGCTGGCGAAGAGCCGAGCGGCCCAGCGGGAGGCGGTCGTTCGGGAGGAGATGAAGATCCTCGAGCAGGAGCGCGACCTCATCGCCCAGCTGGACGCCGTCACCCAGAAGCTGAAGGCTGACGCCGAGGCCATCCACGCTGAGGCCAGCTCCTGCCTCTAGGCCTGCAAGGACCTTCAGCACCTGCTGTCCCTCCGGGAGGCTGCTCTAGCCGAACGGGAGCAGGAGCTGGCGGCGAAGCAGGCCGAAGTGGAGGCGACCTGCTGCGGGCTCATCCTCCAGCAGGAAGGGGCGAGAGTCCGCGCCGCCGAGTTGGACCGCCAGGAAGCCGCCGTGGCCGAGGCGCAGCAGGCCCAGTCCGTCGAGCGTCAGGCCCTCCTGGACCGCGAGTTCAACGTCGCCCTCAAGGAGGGTGACTTGGACCGCCGCGAGGCGGGGGTCGGAGAGCGCGAGAGGGCCCTGGCGGCCAAGGAGAAGCGGTTCCTCGACGGCGGCCCCCGGGCACTGGCGGCGGCCCAGCAGGAGGTGGAGGAGCTCCGGCCGGCGCGCTCCTCCGAGGCCCGGAAGGTCTGGGAGTTCCTTGGCGGTGCCGACTCGGCTCTGGTGCCGCTCGGCTTCAGCCCAGCGCGCGTGGGGGAGCCGGCGCAGGAGGTGAGTCAGGTGTTCCCTGCGCTCGACTCCACCAGCTCGAGGATGCGCTCGCTGGGGGCCATCCTTGACAACCAGCTGGAGGCCGAGGGACGGATGCTGGTGAAGGAGGTGGCGACGCACATCCTGTCCTGCTACCGGAGCTGGTACCCCGACGTCTCCCTGCAGCCGGTCCTCGAGGGGCCCATCGCCGAGAGGGAAGAGGTCGCCAAGTCTGAAGTTTCGGATGCGGTGGCACTCATCGCCTCAAGGTTCCAGCGGAGCGGCTGAGGGCTTCCCGGGCGTCCGTTTAAGCTTTTGTCTTTCTGTTTTTGTCTTGTGGCTGGCTGTGATGACAAACTCTTTATTTGTGTGATAAAAAATCTGTCTGTGGTGCCCTTTATACTCAGCTTGCTTTTATTTCCAGCAATGTCTTCCAGCTGCTTGTTGTTCCTTAACTTCCAGGACCTGCCGTCCCCCAAAGTATGGCCCCCTGACAGGCGTGGCCAGTTGTTATGGGCACACCTGTCATATACTTAGGGTTTAGGGCGGACTGGTGCAGGAGGAGCCTAGGATTCGTAGGTAGCATTGTCGTAGCTGAGTATGCAGGTATGTCGACAGCGGCCCCCCTGGGGGTGCCGCCGGAGCTTCAGTTCCGCGGTGGCCACCATCTTTATGGAGAGGTCGACAGCGGGCCCCCTGGGGGTGCCGCCGGAGCTTCAGGCCGGCGGTGCCCGCCATCTTCAGCGAGAGGTCGACAGCGGGCCCCCTGGGGGTGCCGCCGGAGCTTCAGGCCGGCGGTGTCCACTGTCTTCGCGGGTACTCTGGCGGTGGTTGCTGGAATAACTTCCTCAAAGACCTGTACATAGATCAAAAAAAAAAGAGAAGTAATTATGTCCGCTGGTCACTTTGCCCCTGCTCTTTTTGTAGTGTCGCTTGACTTACGATCCTGGGCTGACTCGTGGGGCTTGGGTAATTCAGTGCTTCTGCGCCTAGGACTCGTCGTCCAAACTACCCAAGGGTGGTCCATCTGGCCCCCAGCACTTGGCTGTAGCGCTAGGGAGGCAGAGCGCACAGGCTTAGGGTACAGGACCAGGCTAAGCAGGCTGTGGCCCTGGACCTCCCGCTTGGCGTAAACCTTTTTCGGGGGAGACCATCTGGAGACACAGACCCCGAGTATTGGAACATCCGAGGCCCCAGGCGCATTGCAGGTACCTCAAGCAACCTCACCTACAGTCCAGACAGCAAGGCTCCCACTATTGCTAAAGCAGGGGGAAAACTACACCGCTCATGATAGATCACGAGCTATGGCGGGCTTTCAGCAACATCATAAAAATTAAAGATAATTTTTGAATTGACAAACCCTATACCAGGCAGGACAACATTCTTTCATTGTAGTTTCTCATAAGATGGAGCAGACTTTACAAGGAGAATAACCCGGCCTAGGTGTCAGATGGAGTCGAGTGCACCTACTTAGGGTTCTGGACCAGGCTAAGCGGAATGTGCACTTGGAGCCCCATCGCCTTATCCTAAGTGTTGTCCTGAGGCAGTATGTAACTTTTACAATGAAATAGCATTGCCCCAACCCTGGTCTAGGGGTAGAACTTACGGAGGTGCTCGATGTTCCATGGGTTGGGTAAGCGCTGTCCATCCTCCGTAGCCAGGCGGACGCATCCTGGGCGGCAAACCTCTGTTACCCGGAAGGGACCCTCCCAGCTGGGGGAGAGTTTGTTAGACCCTTCCCGGGAGAGTATGCGGCGCAACACCAGGTCGTCTACCTTTAGCTCCCTACTCCGCACGGTCCTCTGATGGTAGCGCCGGAGCGCCTGCCTGTACCGTGCATTTCGGAGAGCCGCTCGCACTCGTCCCTCGTCGACGAGGTCCAGGTTTTCACGCTGAAGCTGCTCCTGCGCGGCTTCGTCATACCACCGGGCACGGGGGGAGCCCATGGTAATTTCTGGGTGGAGGACGGCCTCTGCCCCCTACCTGGCGCGCCAAATGACGAAGGTCGTAAACGACACTTCCCCCGGACGTGCTTAGAGAGCAGCCCGTGGAGGTTCTTTGGATTCACGAGGGCTAGTCCCAGGAGATCGAACACAGCAGGATGATGAACACAGGGGATTTACGTGGTTCGGGCCGCCGGAGCGTAATACCCTACGTCCACGGGAGTGTTTGTGTATTGCCTTGCTTGAGCGTGTATGAGCCTTGGTCTAATTTTCCGTCCTTTGCGAAGGTCGTCTGTCGAGTCCTTTTATAGTTCAAGAACTCTGTAGTTACAAGGTGAGACCCAGGACCCGACAGGTGGTCCCGGGGAGAGCCAAATCCTATACAAGATCTAGGATTAATTGTTATCTACTTCCCTTTGTCAGGAGCTTCAATGTGCCGTCCCGCCGCGCCGTGCGCCAGGGCTACACATAGTTGGTGATGATGGCGGTGCACGTCTCGTCCGTCTTATCCTCGCGGCCCATTCATCTGTCTTGCGGCGTGGGACTGTACCGGCTACTTGGACAAGACAAGACACTGGAGCCTTGACTTTCGCAAGTGTGACTCAGCCTGCCTGGGGAAGGCGCGTGTACTTAATGCATGTCTAAGCAGCACACGCGTTCCTTTACTGCAGCTTCCTACCGCACTGAGTAGGCCGTCCGCCACGTGGTTGCGCCGGAGCCTGCCTCTACGCGAAGTAAAGCACTTGACGGATCAGGCCACGTGGCGCATTCGGAGCCCACCCCTGTGGAGCGGTGGGGGCTCAGCCCTGCAGGCCACGTGGTAGCTCCGGTGCCTTCCTTTGCGAGGACGCGGGCTTGGCCCTGAGGCCCCGATCGGCCACGTGGCGGCTCCGGAGCCCGCCTTAGCGGGAAGGCGTGGGTCCGGTCCTGCTAGCCACGTGGCAGCTTGGGAGCCCCCCCTGACGGGGAGGTAGGATTTGGTCCTTCCCTCCTCGACGTGGCAGCCTTGGATTCGACCCCTTAGGCAGGGGCAGAGTCCTTAGCGGTTTTCTCCAGTGCGCGGAGGTACCCGGTCTGCAGGGTACCGACAGGTAGGAAGACCGGAATCAATGCAAAAGTAGACAATAATGCAACCAAAACCTATTGCTCCAAGCAAGTTCCTATAACTTATCCTGTCATAGTTAACGTAGGTCGTAGGACTAACAGTTTATACTGAATCAGTGTACAGCTCATATATCAAAAATTCAAGTGGGAGGCTGTAAGAATCTGCCAACATATAGTACTTACTAATTTGGAGAGCAAAAAGAGGGCAGATAAGACGAACCTGGTAATCATCGCCGAATTCCTGCATGAAGGTGGCCTTAATGGCCTCTGCAGACGCGCGGTGTCCGCCGCCCGTGTCGCTCATGAGGATTAACACCTTCTTCGGCGCCTCGACCTGCGCCGCTGCCTCCTCCACGGCCACCGCGTCCGCACCGCCACGACCACCTCCCCCACCTCCTCCCCCACCGGCGTAACCACCCCCGCCTCCGCCGCCAAAACCCAGCCCGAGGGACGCGAACCCGAGCGGCGCGATTTGGTTCCCGTGCAGCCGCACGAACTGTGCGAACTCGGTCCACATCCGGTGGATCCTCCCGGCGGCGGTATACTCCGGGCCGGGAACGGACATGGCGACGGAGAGAACCGCGCGGGGGGCACCACGCGAGCGCGGGAGTAGGGAGGCGTGGTGTGGGGACGGGGGGGCAGGGGAGGCGGAGACGGCCGCGGTTGGGAGCGGCGTGGAGAGGATCGGGGACGGGACGCAGAGGAAGGCGGCCGGGAGCCCCGGCTCCGTGGCCGGCGCGGGCATCCCGGCGGTGAGAACGAGCGCGGTGGTGGGGGGGTTGGAGTAGGGGAGAAAGGAAGGTGAGCCACACAGCCGGTAGGGGCGCTTCCCTTCGGTTTTGTTCGCTGCGTTGGGTTGGGTTTTGTAATTGTTTGGGCTGGTCGGTGGCCGTTGAAGTGGGCAGGGCGTGTGAATTTGCAGGGGTGGGTTCCTACGGCTCGAGACCAACTGACCATTGACCCAACAAGAAAAAAGCTAGCACAACTTTATGGGCCATGATTTTTTTTAAAAAAATGGTTCTTCATCACGTACAAAAGATGCTGCCTAACAACTCAAATCAGCGATACCAGCATGATTAGGGGAGCCATGTTACATGTGACTAATCTGTGATGAACTGAAAATACGTGTGGGGAACGTGTACGAGTGCTTTGCACTTTTTTTTTGCTTTCCTCATTTGGACGGTTGGACTGGAGAATCTTCATGTTTTATTTGCAAAAGGTGTTGGATATTTGCAAAAGGTGTTGGAGAATCTTCATGTTTTGGACATTTTGAATTAAATTTTTTATACCTAGTTGACAAGTAATTTAAGATGGGGATAGTATACGTATTACTCCCTCCACCCTTAAATATTTGTCATTTTATTATTTATTTTTGTATTAGAAGATGACAATTATTTAAAGACGGAGGAAATACTTTAGATGTTAGGGGTGCTACTTTTTGGCATATCTATCGTTTTCACATAAATCAAACCAAGTCACTATTGGTTGGGTGAGTTGAGTTGGATTGAATCATGCAATCCAGTGTTTGTTTTGCAGTCAAGGTGAATACACTCATCCAATATAGAGTATTCATACCAGATCCCGGATGAGGAGATCCAGAAAAATTGGTCGGACAGCTCAGTCCCGCGTCGGCCCGCGAAGACAGCTCGCTTGCTCCAACAGATAGGGTTACCTCCGAGCGGTGTTTTTTACTCTTCCTTCGTTTCAGAGGCACGGCGACACGCAGGCAACAGAGAGGCAACGGAAGCTTGGGTACGATTCTTCCCGATCTTCGTCGCCACAGATCAGACCCAAGTCGTCGCCACCGCATGGCGTCCTTTCTCGCAGGACCAGGCCCGACTCGCCTCCCAGCC
Source organism: Tuctoria greenei (assembly GCA_036927565.1). Lineage (NCBI taxonomy): Eukaryota > Viridiplantae > Streptophyta > Magnoliopsida > Poales > Poaceae > Tuctoria > Tuctoria greenei. The sequence goes on along the minus strand of JAYESD010000011.1, from coordinate 10,624,539 downwards.
CAAGCACCGCCGTCTCTCGAGCCACCGCCTTCTCAGTCCCCGCGTCAGGCCCGGGCCAGGGGGAGTGCAGCCGGTGCGACGGCACATGGTCCCCATTTTCGAGGGGCCTCATTTTTATTTTGTACCGTAGTACCAGGCTAAATTTTTTGTTCCAATTCGAGCTGTATTCTCGTCCAATCTTCGCAGGCCTGTAGGTTGTAGCCAATTTGGCCCGGCAGCTTAACGCCTCACCCATGGCGCTACCATTTCGAACGCAGAGCAGACCGACCTAGTGGTTTGTATCGTCCACTTCAATAGGTATTTTTCTGTTATGCCGTCACCCGATCTCATTATGTGCCACCGAGAGAGAAGGTACGTTGACAATCGATCTTGGAACCTAAGTGTCCGGCCGATGGAGTGTCCATGACCACCTCGGTCTCCACAAGCACACAAGCCTACCTGGCGTCTGCTGTTCTCCTTTTGCATGGTGCATAACACAGAATGCACAGGTTTCGAATCCAGACAGAACATTACTGATTTGCGATAAATTTATTAGATTTGTATACTTGTTGAATTGTTTTGTCCATGATTTTATCAACAACAAGCACATTTAGTATCTGAATACAATTTTTATGACTATATTTTCATGACAAAATCTTACTGATTTAGCTACAATTTCACATGAGGTGAACTTTTAGAGAAGATTGAAAATGAGCATATGATTGCAAATTCCATTTTATGGAACACTAACATAATGATGTTATTCATATAAACATTATAAATCAAGGTTGTCGGTACCCTGCGTACCGTATACCCCTTGGAACTACAAAAAGACCGAAGGAACTTCACCTGTCTGAGTTGAAGACCTGCGAAGGCTCCACGTGTCATACGGGACTGGACCTGCCTCCCATCTATGGTTAGTCCTGGTGCTGCCACGTGTATACTGCAACCGGACCTACATCCCACACATGAGATAGCTCTGGGCTAAACACTTGTGCGGCACTCCCGGACCTAACCCCTGACAGAGGGAAACTCCGGTACCGACACGTGTACATCTACATCGGACCTACCCGTCCCAATACGGATAGCTCCGATGTTGCCACATGTCCAACCGCTGGACCTTCAGCCTTAACAAGCATACTGGTGGATCCCCAACGGCTCGGACCTTTAAGGGCAATCAAAGACTTCAAGACCCGATTAAGTGTCATTTATACCATATTAATGACACACGATCGGAAGGCCCTTAATACCGGTAACGGTGTTATCAAGTCCGTTACTATGCTATTAAGGGTAATTAATCTCACTAATTGTGTATTAAGCATCAGTAACCGCCAGGGCGACATGTCGGGCCAGGCTAACAGTGTAACAACCGGTCCTTGTACTATAAAAGGACTGGTCGACGATACACAAGGGACGGTTCTCTGGAACCCTCCCATACACAGCTTTGATACCCAATACAAAAACTACACACCCCGTGGAGTAGGGTATTATGCTTAGGCGGCCCGAACCACGTAAATCCTTATGTCCATTTGACATCATTTTTTGGATCTCTGTGTGCCCGATACCGAACTACAAACTCCGCGGGCTACCAATGGTAGTACCGGGAGAACTGTCGGATCAACACTCCGACAGCTGGCGCACCAGGTAGGGGTGCCCGAGATTCGAAGATGGTGAACTCTACTGCTGGATCGTCCAACGGAAACCCTGCAGTGCAACCTGCTGGAGGCAATCCCTCCAATGTGCAGCAGTCGGCAGGTGCTGTGGCTCCAGCAAGAGTCATTCCTCCACCGCCGCCATCCGCACCAGCAAATCAAGCTGGACAGCGGGATGGGACATCTGCGTCGGTCATGGTATCGGCGAATAACAACCCTGAACACGCGCTACAAGCTGTGCGTGCTCTTCTCCAACGCCCACCACCTCCAAGTGCATCCCAGGGTGCAATGGAGCAGTGGAGGGCTGATGTGGAACACTTGGTTGCAGCAGCAGCCGATCGCATCAGCAACTAAGGTCCTCCCCCCTTGGGGTGGGCCCCATCGCAGCATCAGACTGTGTCGGGTAGACTTGGTTCGCACGCTTCCCAACATAGGATGTGTATTGTGTCTCAACAAGTGATGTCGCTGCCTTCCGGGGTACGACGCACTCATACGGTAACCAGGCTTTCAACTCACGACCTCCGGGCAGAGCTTGATCGCCGTTACCGCCAACAAGACAGTTGCGTCCATATTGAGTGTGCTCGTGAAAGGCGAGAGGCACGAGACAGTCCTGCTCCCGAGGGAGTAGGGGGAGGCTGTTCTGCTCTGGCCATGCACCTACGCATGGTCAGATGGCCACAAAAGTTCTGGCCTCACCTACCGGAGAAATTTGACGGGACTATCAATCCCGCCGAGTTTCTCCAGATTTACTCCACTGCAATTCCTGTAGCCGGAGGCAACGGGGCCGTAATGGCCAACTACTTCCCCGTGGCTTTGACTGGGACCATCAGGTCCTGGTTCATGAGCCTTCTGCCCGACTCCATCAACAGTTGGGCAGAATTGTGCCAACAGTTCACCGCCAATCTCGGGAGTTCATACACCTGACCAGGCACCGAACTGGACCTTTTTGATGTCAAGCAGATGGGGGGAGAATCCCTGCGATCTTTCATCCAAAGGTTCTCCCAGGTACGAAACACTATTCCTTCTATCTCCAGCGTCTCTGTTATTGTGGCATTTAGACAGCGCATACAAGACAAGAAGATGCTGGAGAAGTTGGCGACCAAGGAGATCACCAGCGTCACAGAGCTCTTCAGCTTGGCACACAAATGCGCCAAAGCTGCGGGGGGCCATGAAATGCACTCCCAACCACCTCCGGAGGACAATAAAAAGTTCTCTAAGGGTGAAGCCACTACCTCCAGGAGTGGTAAGAAGAAGAAAAAGTCCAACGACAAGAAGAAGTCGTCGGCCGGCACACCTACAGCCGCAGCTGCTGCCGCTTCGGGTGGTCGGGGGCCACACCCCGAAAAACGACCTCAGCGTCGTCTGAAGACGGAGGCAGCTCCAAGATGTGGTGTCCTATACACAACTCAAACAACCACAACTTGGAAGGCTGTCGTGAGGTCCAGAACCTTGCTGAGCGCTACAACAAGCGCCGGGAAGAAGTTCCTTTCCGTCAAAGGGAAGGAAAACAGAAAGTTGACGAAGCTCCGGCCGAAGAGGAGTTAGGCTTCCAGGACCCTAAAAATTCTTGAAGGCTGTTTAAACCTCCGTCAACGATGATTCTGACGTCTCCGACAACGAGTGTCAGAAAACCATGAACACCATCTTTGGTGGTTCGTGGGACATCACCTCCCACCGAGTCCTCAAGACCATGCGGCGGGACATAGCCTCAGTAGCTCCCACCGCCAGGGCGGAGCCGCACTGGAAGTGGATGGACACTGCCATTACTTTTGATGCTTCGGACTGCCCTCAGAATATGATCGGAGTTGGCCAACTCCCATTGATGGTATCTCCAACCATCAACAACATTCAACTCCACCATGTGATGGTGGACGGAGGTTCGGGGCTGAACCTCATAAGCTTCGAAGCTTTTGTCAAGCTTGAGCTCCGACCTTCGGACCTTCACCCCTCTCGACTTTTCTCCAAAGTAGGTCCGGGGGCCATAACCCCACTCGGTGCAATTACTCTTTCGGTGACCTTCGGGACCTGGGAGAATTACCGCACTGAGAAGTTGGTCTTCGACGTGGCGCAAATCAACTTACCTTTCAACGCCATTTTGGGCAGGCCAGCCTTATACAAGTTCATGGCTGCTGCTCACTATGGTTACTTGGTGTTGAAGATGCCAACACCAGCCGGTGTTCTCCGGATCAGTGGAGATCGCACTGCCAGAGTGACAGCTCTGGAAGAACTCCACGCGCTTGCTATGGCGCAGGAGGAAGAATCCGGAGAGGATCAAGTTCCAAAACCCCCGAGCATTCCTCATCGAGGCTCAACCTCCGCACCTCACCTGCAACCAAGCGGCGACACCGACATTCCCGTCAAAGTCATCCAAATCAGTTCCGACGCCGCTCAGACCACCCGTATATCAGGAGGTCTGAATGACAAATAGGAACTCACGCTCGTCACTTTCCTTCGGGCTAACGTCGACGTGTTTGCCTAGCAACCGTCACAAATGCCTGGGATCCCTAGGGAAGTGATCAAGCATAATCTGAAGATCTATCCTGACGCTCGGCCTGTACATCAGAAGCCTCAGAAGTAATCAGTAGAGCGACAGAACTTTATACAACAAGAAGTGAAGAAGTTGCTTGAAGTTGGATTCATCCGAGAAGTCTTCCACCCAAAATGGCTGGCAAACCCAGTCGTTGTACCCAAGGTCGGCGGGAAGCTTCAGATGTGTATCGACTACACTACACTGAATAAGGCATGTCCAAAAGATCCATTCCCACTACCTAGAATAGATCAGATAGTGGATTCCACCTTCGAGTGTGAATTACTGTGTTCCTGGACGCATATTCTGGGTACCATCAAATCAGAATGTCCAGGGAAGATGAAGATCATACCTCATTCATCACAGTAGATGGATTATATTGCTATACGGTCATGCCATTTGGTCTCAAGAATGCTGCTTCAACATTTGTACGAGCTATGTACAAAACTTTTGAAGAGCTCATCAGAGACGTAGTGGAAGTGTATGTCGATTACATTGTCATCAAGATTAAAAACAAGGAGTCGTTCCTTGACACCTTGCAAGCTGTCTTCGACAAGTTGCGAGTCACTCGCACAAAGCTGAACCCGGACAAGTGTGTCATCAGGGTTAGCTCCGGAAAACTTCTTGGTTTCCTGGTGAATCACTGAGGAATAGAAGTAAATCCTGCAAAGTAAAAGCTATTGAAGACATGCGGCCACCAGCCCGCATCAAGGACGTTCAGAAGCTGACTGGATGTCTAGCTGCCCTCAGCCAGTTCATCTCAAGACTGGTGGAACGGGCGCTACCCTTCTTCAAGCTGTTGAGGAAGTCCGGACCATTCCAATGGTCTGAAGAAGCAGAGAAGACATTCCAGGAGCTAAAGCAGCTCCTCACCACCCTACCAACCTTGGTAGCTCCGAACCCTAGTGAGCCACTCCTGCTTTACATTTCGGCAACTGACGAAGTTGTCAGCGTGGTCCTGGTTGCAGAAAGGTCAGAACCATCTCCAGTTCAGGGATCCAGACCCCTTTGGGAGGGTCCGGAGCTACCTGAAGTCGAGTTTGGGTCCCAGCTCTCAGACCCAGATCCTCAAGGAGAGACTCCAGAGGATCCCTCTCCTTCAAATGAAGGAGTCACTGTTGTTGAGCAACAAGATCCGAACCCCTCCGGGAAGGTTCGGGTCACATCACAAGAAGCTCCAGATACCTCCAACCGACACCCGAAGGTCCCTGAACAAGGTCCGGACCCCTCCAAGGGGGTCCGGGAAGATGAGGAGGAAGCCCCAGGCCCCTTCGGGAGGGTCCGAACGGTCCAGTGCCCAGTGTACTTTATCAGCGAAGTACTCCATGACGCCAAGACTCGGTATCTGGAGGTGCATAAGCTGCTCTACGCAGTTCTTATTGCCTCCAGGAAGCTTCGACACTACTTCCAAGCTCACAAGATCTCAGTGGTAACTTCTTATCCACTGCATTCAATCTTGCATAATCCCAACTCTACAGGGAATATTGCAAAGTGGGCGGCAGAACTGGCCGAGTTCGATCTGGAATTCGTCCCAAGACAAGTGATCAAGAGTCAAGCTCTGGCGGACGTCATGGCGGAATGGACCCCCTCTCCATCAAATCCTGGGGGCACCAGTGAGAGAATTCGGAACACAAGGTTCCAGTCTTCACTGAGCCTGACTGGACTCTATACTTCGACGGCTCCGTGCAGAAGCAGGGCCGGAGCTGGAGTCCTTCTCCTCGCTACGACCGGGGAGAAGGTTAAATACATGGTGCACCTTTACTTCAAGGCGACCAACAACATGGCGGAGTATGAAGCGCTAATTTATGGACTCAAGGTGGCACTATCGTATGGTGTCAAGCGGCTGTTGGTAAAGGGTGATTCACAAATTGTTGTAAAACAAGTCAAAGGTGAATGTTGCTGCAACAACCCTCAACTAGCGGCATACCTACTTGAGGTCCAGAAGCTTCAGAAGGACTTTGATGTCCCGGATCTTTGCCATGTCCAGCGTCTCAACAATGTTGAAGCTCGCAGACGAACTCTCAACGAAAGATTCAACCGGGGCTCCGACTCCCTAAGGAACCTTCGTTCGGAGGTTGTCTAAACCTACAGCTCAGCATGCCGAACTGAGAAGGGGGCGAGACCAGCACCTCGAACCTGGCGGTCCCGATGGCCCTGTTACCATGGCGTCCATTAAGGGCTGTAGGTGCTGCAGGATGCTCTGAGCAACCCAGCACGCAATACTCAAATCCTCAAGCTAGTTCAGATGCATGGATCTCGAAGATCTGGAGCTACTTGAAAGACAATTTCCTTCCTGGAGATAATGTATCCGTTGACCGGATAGTCAGATTGGCTAAAAGATACACGCTGATAGAGGGGGATCTCTAACAACGCGGTGCCAACGGCATCCTAATGCGGTGCATTACATGGGAAGAAGGTTGCAAGCTCCTCGCAGAAATCCATGGAGGCGAGTGTGGGAACCACGCGTCTTCCCGCACGCTAGTTGGTAAAGCCTTCCAGCATGGCTTCTACTGGCCTACAGCGCTCCAGGATGCAACTGAGCTGGTGAAGAAATGTGAAGCATGCCAGTTCCATGCAAAGCAAATTCACACACCGGCTCAGCCTCTACAAATGATACCTCCTACATGGCCATTCGCTGTGTGGGGGATGGATATCTTGGTACCTTTCCCAAGAGCCGTCGGAGGTTACAATTTCCTGTATGTTGCCCTTGACAAATTCACCAAATGGCCAGAAGCAACTCCAGTTGTGACAATAAACAAGCAATCAGCTATCAACTTCTTGCAGTCCATCGTATGCAGATTTTGAGTCCCAAACAAAATCATAACTGATAATGGGACCCAGTTCACAAGCTCTGCATTCTAAGGATATTGCGAAGACCTCGACATCCAAGTCAGCTACACTTCCGTAGCTCACCCGGCAAGCAATGGCTAGGCCGAGAGAGCAAATGCAGAAATCCTAAAAGGACTCAAGACGCGCACATATGAGTGCCTGAAAAAGCATGGAGCCAACTGGATCGAAGAGCTTCCTACCACACTGTGGGCCAACAGGACAACTCACAACCGGTCAACTGGAGAGACACCATTCTTCCTGGTGTACGGAGCTGAAGCAGTCCTTCCTCCGGAAATCACCATGGGGTCGCTCTGGGTCCGGACCTTCGACGATGCCACACAGGACCAGCTCTGGCGTGAAGACCTTGACCTCCTTGAAGAGGGAAGGTGCTGAGCAGCTGTTCGGAATGCCCGATACCGCCAAGCTCTTCGACGCTATCACGAACGACATGTTCACAGCCAACAGCTCGAGGAAGGCGATCTGGTGCTACGAAGAATACAATCCATAGAAGGGTTAAACAAACTTTCCCCCAGCTGGGAAGGACCCTTCCGAGTGATCAAAGTATCATGTCCCGGATGCGTTCGCTTGGCAATCGGGGATGGAACACCTCTCCCAAATCCTTGGAACATTGAGCACCTCCGTAAGTTCTACGCTTAACATAACGGAGGTGAGTCTGTAGTTACATGTGATGTATGTTATAGAGTCATTGTACAGAGTCGGGTAGCTCCTTCGGGAGAATAGCTGGACCTTCCGCGGAAGGTCCGCAAAGTTCAGGCAACACTTGTCACAGTCTCAGAACTAAAAGTGTGGCTAGCTACCTTGGGTCAAACGAGAAACAAAACACACTTAGCCTGGTTCCGTACCCTAAGAGTGTACTTGTTTCCCCTGTACCTCGGACCTATAATGAAAGACATCATTGTGTGAAAACAGACTCCACGTGCATTTATTTTGTACAAGCTCAATATTTTTATTTTTCCCTTTCTTGTCTATAACAAAGTTGTGCAATTCTTAAGAAACTTTAGCTCGACCAGTTCATGTACAATTCGAGTTGCATCGTCTACTCTTCCAGGTCCAAACATTGTTAATGGCCTACTCGTCTGAATGCTGCCAAGCCAATCTAGGGTCGGAGTGTGCTATCGACTTAGCCTGGTCATGCACCCTAAGTACGCCACTCTACCTACACCCCGGCAGGCCGAAGTAAGGCGAGTCCAGGAACGATCGGACATGAAGGAAACAAGGCGGTCCACTTGATTGTATTTAGAATTGTGTTCGGCCTAAAACTTTCTCGGGAATAGTAAGTCGCAGTTGAGTTATAGATAGGAAATGGATTTTACTATTTTTCTTGGCTTCAGTGTGCAGGAAAAATAAAGGTTCTATGATGATGGTGGATAAAGCCGGAGCTACCAAAGCTCCGACACCCCCCAAGATGGTTTGCTGTCGATGTTCCAAACATTGATAGTAGACATTGCTAGAGCTACAAAGTTCTAGCAGATCCAGGGGGGTCAGCCGTCAATGTGAACAAAAGATGGTGGGAAGACTCTACAGTAGGGTCTACTGTCGACACACCGCGTGTTGACAGAGGTCACTACCGGAGCTACCAAGCTCCGACACCCCAGAGGACTAATTGTCGGTGCTCTATGCGTTGATGGAGACTGCTGCTGGAGCTACTAAGCTCCGACGATGGTCAATGCTGGAGCTACTAAGCTCCGACAACCTCAGGGGGCCTCTACTATCGAAGACTTCGGACCTACGTTCAAAGCACGCAAGTCTTCAACAATTGTTACATTCTCTTGGTACATGTTCACAATCAAATTGTGTACATCTACCAGGGGGCCAAGTGAGACAAAGGTGTTGAAGACAAAAAATGAAATTCATAAAAATTTGGATTTCATTCATCTGGAGACAAGAGATCACAAAATTGGAGAAAAAGAAGAGAGGATACAAGCGGGAGCTACAAAGAGATGGTCCTACACCCTATAGAAGAACGAGGCGACCTTCTGGGCAACCTCCGATACGCTGGCTTGGGCAGCTTCTCCCTCTCCGTCGATAGGGCCTTCAAGCACCGGGTCCAAGGGAATTGAGGGTCCCGGCTTGTGTAGCACGTCATCACGAATTTTGCGACACTCTTTGCCAGGGATTGCCCCTCGGTTTCTAGCTGGTCCGCGATGACATCGCCCATCTTGGTGAGCTTGTTGCCTGCCGAACTCAACGCCTACAATGCCTGGTCCAGCTCCGGCTCCGGGTCATCCGGACGCACGGGACTAAAACCCATTGGTGTCAGCACATCGTTGGCTTTTCCCAGGAATTCCCAAAGTTGTTGGGACTCCACAGCCCTCGAGCTCCGCGTCTCCTCCAAGGATCTTCTGGCAGACGCAAGCTCCGAATTATCCCGGGCGAGGCGCTCGACCTCTTTGGCGTTCTGCTTAATCTTTTCATCAACCCGCCTTTCGAGTTTGTTGAACTCCTCCTCCCGGAGGTGGATCTTGTTCTGGCGGTCGACCAGGTCCTTCTCCCGGCCCTGCACTTTCTTCTCCCTGACAGCAATTTCATCCTCCCTCTTGTGGAGGTCCTGTCCTCGCTGCCAGGCCTTCTTCTCCTCTTTCTCGCAACGCTCATCCAACTTCTTGGTGCGCTCCACGAGACTCTTGTCACCCAGAGTCAGCCTCTAAGTAAGCTCTTCCTCCCTCTTCACGAGGTCATCCCGCAGCTCCAGGAGTTTTTGCTCTTCATCTTCGAGCTTTTTCTCCCGCTCCTCAAGGGCCTCCCGACGCTTGACGAGGCTGTCGTGGATAGCACTAAGCTTCTCCCCGCGATCATTCGCTGCGTTATTGGCAGCTATGGCCTGTTCGTGGATGACCCAGGACTGGTTGTCGAGGGATCGCACCATGCTTTCCCTCTCGTCCAGCAACTTACCCCAGTACTCCAATCGGACCTTCTCCTTCTTCATCCACTCCTTGTCGTCAGCCAGCCTCGACTGCGCCCGCTTGGTCTCGAATTGGAGCTGATTGCGCCACCTCCTAAGAGTTTTGCGCTGCTCCTCGAGGGTCTTGCTGTCGTGGTAAAAAGCCAGCTGGACTTGACGAAGGCTGGAGCAGGCGTTATCAGTAGACAATGACAGAGGGATTGGGTCCGGACCTGTCGGGGTCCTCTCCGCTGGCTCTAGCGGGTTCTCTGTGACAAAAATCGGGTCCCACTCTACAAGAGCGGTCCCCTGAGCTTCCACGGCACTAGGGCCGTCCTCCGGGATAGCCTCGCCCGCCACCAAGGAAGGTCCTACTACAGAAGTTTCGACCTCCGGAGTTGGCTCCGAAGGTCCCGCCACGAGGTCATCAACAACTGGCCCCTCAGGCGGGGGGGCGACAGCTTCATCTTGGCACCCTGGCTCAGGCGAGGGTACCAACGGGACCACTGCCTCCGGAGCAAGCGTTGAAGATTCTGCCGGAGCTGAAGCCACTTCCGGCTCTGACGCTGGTGCATCCTCCGCCACCTGCTCAGGCGCTGGCGCTTCGACCATCAGGGGCTCGAGCGCCGGCACCTCTGCAGCGACCGGCTCAGGCGCCAGAACTTCTTCGACGACCGGCTCGAGCACCGGAACTTCATCAACCACCGGCTCTGCTGCCGGGGCTTCAACGACATCCGGCTCTAGGGCCAAAATCGCAGCTACCTCCGGCTCTAAGGCTGGAGCATCCATCATTTCAGCATCCAAACCCAGGGTTTCAACCTCTGGGGTAGGTGCTGCTGGTATATCTTCATTCCTGTGGTCCGGCGCTACCACGGGAGCTTCTCGGAATGAGTCGAGGTCCAGGACCACGATAGCCGGCGCCGGAGCTGCCGCAACCTCAGCCACCTCTTGGGGCGGCGCTGGAATTGGAGCTGGAGCTTCTGTCTCCACAGCATCAGTTGCTGTCGCGGGAGTCGGAGCTTCAGTCCTTCTCTTGGGGACACTGCAGATGAAGGACGAAGAAACTCAAGTCGCAGTTACAACCAAAAAACAACCAACTGAGGTAAAAAACAAAATTTACCTTGGAAGGCTTCTACTCCAGCTAGTGCGGAACCTCTTCTCCGGACGTTCGGTGCCGGATCCTGTCGCCCCTAGCGTGCTAGCTCCAGAAGGTTCCCCGGAGCTCGCTGCTGCTGCCGGCGTCACTTTGGTTGAGGCCCCCCTCGATCGGGAAGGACCTCCGGACCCAGAGCCCTCAGCTGGTACTAGAACCGTATGGCCGGAGCTAGCATCCCGGGGAGATGCCGATGCTCGAGTGGTTGCCGCCGTTGAAGACATTCCCCTCCGGGGAGAAGGAGCCATCGTGGAAGGAGCAGTTCTGACGGACCTCCTGTTAGAGTGCTTCAGCTTCCTTTTATGGCTCGAGGGCTCGGCGAACTCCTTGCCCTTGCCCACAACTTCAACTCTCTGTCTTGGGGCGGAAGGGGGACCACCCTCAGAAGCTCCGAGGATCGCCAACCTGGTGGTCAGACGCCTCTCGACTTCACCAAGGTCGTCAAGCACCGGCATCTTCCGCTGGAGCTCCCTGCTAAACTCCACCTCCATGTTTAGAGGAAGGAAAGCCGCCGGCGGAGTCAAGTCGTCACCCTCAACGTCGATGCTATTCTTGAACTTCTTGAGGTGAAACTCCAAAGTTGCACCTTCCATGTTGGACTTCAAATCGATCTCGATCCGGTCATCATCCATCACACTGTTGAGGGCCTAGGCAAGCTTCTCCCTCTTCTTTAGTGGAGCCCATCTGTTAACCAGGAAGTTGCAAAATACCGCCTGAGGAGTCACCCCTCCTTCCACGCATTGGCGGATCCTGGTCAAAGCAGGGTTGAAGGTGTCCGATAACACCGGAACTTCGCTCCAAGCTTAAGTGTCGACGTTGGGGAGGCCTTCGGGTAGCTCCAGCTTTTCATGCTCCTCCACCCTAATGACAATCCAATCATTCTTCCAGTCGTCCCACTTCCCAGAAGGGAACGACCGCAAGTACTTGTATGGGCACTTCTTGCGCTTCACAAAATAATAGAATCCAGGGTACTCGTCACTCTTGTCGGTGGTGTGGATGGTGAAGAAGGTGCAGAAGAGCTCGACGCAGGGTGGAATGCCCACCCACATCTCGTAGAAGTAGACAAAAATCAACACTAGAAGAATGGAGTGGGGGCTGAGGTGGTACAGCTGCAGACCATAGAAGTCTAGCAGCATCAAGAGAAAATGGAGAAGGGTGGGATCAGTCCCACCATGGCGTACGCGGAGAAGTACACCATGTCGCAAGCGTGTTTCTTCTTGAACGAAAGCTTGCCGGAGCGGACCTGATGGTTGAAGAAGTCACTGGACCACCCCATGAGGGCCTAGACCTTCTTCAACTCACCGTCGGTCTTTAGTCGGCTCTTGCGGAGACCCAACTCATTGCAGCACAGCGGGGCGAGAGATGAAAAGCAAGCGAAAGTTTGGAGGATTTGAGCACGAGTTCAAATGAAGGCGGAAGGAATCCCCAAACGGTGCAAACTTTCCTTCTTAAGTAAGCCCCCGCAACGCTTGGATGGAAACTGTGGAGGACCCGACGATACAATTCAAAAACTTCACCCTGTCAATGACAAGGGGGCCCGGGGCCACCCCGATGATCAAGTCGAGGTTCTTAACCCAGGCAAACGGTTGTCATCATGAAAGGCGGGAAGCCCGAGGGCGATGGCTTGACAGGGCACACGGAACCGATATGATTTTTATATCGAGAACCGGCGACCTTCAATTGCGTGAGATTCGCACGCTTAGATCTCACCTGCCGCATCCTGGATATGCCACGCGGCGTTGGTTTAACTGTGAACTACATCCCACACATGAGATAGCTTTGGGCTAAACACTTGTGTGGCACCCCCGATCTAACCCTCGACAGAGGGAAGCTCCAGTACTGACACATGTACATCTACACCATACCTACCCGTCCCAAGACGGATAGCTCCAATGCTGCCACGTGTCCAACCGCCGGACCTTCAGCCTTAACAATCAGACTGGTGGACCCCCAACGGCTCGGACCTTTAAGGGGCAATCAAAGACTTCAAGACCCGATTAAGTGTCATTTATACCATATTAATGACACACGATCGGAAGGCCCTTAGCACCAGTAACGACATTATCAAGCCCGTTACCATGCTATTAAGGATAATTAATCTCATTAATTGTGTATTAAGCATCAGTAACTGCCAGGGCCACATGTCGGGCCAGGCTAATGGTGTAACGACCGGTCCTTGTACTATAAAAGGATTGGTCGATGATACACAAGGGACGGCTCTTTGGAACCCTCCCATACACAACTTTGATACCCAATACAACGACTACACACCCCGTGGAGTAGGGTATTATGCTCAGGCGGCCCGAACCACGTAAATCCTTGTGTCCATTTGACATCGTCTTTTGAATCTCTGCGCGCCCAATACCGAACTACAAACTCCGCGGGCTACCAACGGTAGTACCGGGAGAACTGCCAGATCAACACTCCGACAAAGGTGTTGAATTTAAATAATAAATATATTTGTTGATATAGATACATATGTATATATCATATTTTTATTTAAGATATCATTATACTATAATTAAAATTATAGTTGTTTAAGAAATAGAGCATATTCTAACATCTCGTACACGGCCTCGGATTTTATCGGCTCGACCCTGCCCAGCGTTGTCGCCTTCTAAGTCTGAGCACCGCCGTTGTCGAGGTGTCCAAACCGACACCTCCCCCGGACTAGCTCAGAGGCAGCCCGCAGTGGTTCGTTGTATATTCGAGGGCTAGTCCTAGCAAGATCGAGCTCAGAGAATGATGAACGCAAGGGTTTGACGTGGTTCGGGCCGCCTGGGCGTAATACCCTACTCCATGGTGGTTTGTGTGTTGTATTGCTTGAGTCTGAGAGAACTTGTCTTAGTCGGTTGCTGCTCGGTCCTTTTATAGTCCAAGGTCGAGCAGCTTACAAGTGGGACCCGGGGCCCGACATGTGGCCCGGGGTGTATCAAATCCCTCCTAAGATTTGGGAGTAAATGCTATCCCCTAACAAGGGCTTCAATATGCCGCTGGGCCATGCCTTGTCGCAGGGCTACACATAGCCCCTCATCATGGCAGGCAGTGTCTCGTGCGTCTTGTCGCGGCCTCTCATTCGTCCGTCGTACATAGTAGTTCGGCGCCAGCCTGTTATCGTCAGACTGGGTACAGGACTCTTGACTTATGAGTGCGAGCTCCCGCTTACCTAGGGAACATGCGCGTCTTTTCTGTTTAGGTGCACTGGGCTCGTCCCTCTTTATTGCCGCTATCGCAGGATGGACTAGGTGCGGCGCTGCCTGCCACGTGGCGAGACCGGTCCTTCCCTCTGCCGGGAGGTCGGGCCTGGAGCTGCCAGACACGTGGCTGCACCGTACCTTCTCCCCGCAGGGAGGCGGGTTCGGGGATGCCGACCTAGTGAACGCGCCGGACCTCTCCTCGGCGGGGAGGTGGACCCAGGCTTGCGAGACACGTGGCAGTGCTGGACCTCCCCTTCGTGAGGGAGATGCAGCTGGAGCTGCAGGGCACGTGGTAGCGTCGGGCCTTCCCCCAGTGGAGAGGTGTGGCCATGCCGCATGCCACACGACACCCTGGGACCACGTCGGATCTTACCCCCGTGGGTGGTGGGACCCAGTGTGCCTCTTTTCCTGTATCCAAGGGTACCCGATTCGCCAGGTACCGACAGTGGCCTCCGAGCCCATCTCGGGGAGGAACATCCTTGGTTAAGTGGTTATACCTGAGGTGGGGCCATTTTGAATCTTCGTGCCGTGACTTTAAGTGCTTCCCTTCAATGCGGCGAATAAAATTGTCTGCAGATATCGCGCCATCAACGGCCGTCGGTTCCCGATACGAATCTCGTTTCGGTTTCGCGCGCCCATTAAGTCGTCACCCTTTAGTTTTAAACTCTCTCATACGAGAGCGGCTACCTATAGGCGACTACTCGGCCTTTTCGCCAAATCAGACTCCGACCCACGAGTCATAGCGCGGGTAGCTCCACCATCGTGGTGCCTGCGGTTCCCATCCAAACATTGCGGAAGTATACTTAAGAAGGGTACTAGCACATGTCACAAGCCCTTCACGCCTCCATACGCACCCGCGCTTAAGACCTTACTGCCTTCTCGCATCCTTCAGCCTTGAGCCCTAGCCCTTGCACAGACATCCTTTCCCTACTCCATCTTGTTGCCATGGAGTTGGGCCTCCCCGCCAGCAAGATCAAGATTGAGAAGGAGCTAAAGAAGGTCTGTGCTTACATGGGGTGGTCCCAGGACGCCTTCAACGACAAGATCCGCTTTGGCGAGCTTCCCTTCGAAAAGAAGAGCGCTGGCGACATGGTTTTCTTCCAAGGATACGCCATGGTGAGCTTGCTTCCCCCCTTCTCGTCCTTCCTGATGACATTGTGAAAGTGCATCTAGGATCCCCGTGGGTTTTGGATGATTGATGACGACAATTAAGTGACTAATGAGCTCAGTGATCTTAAGCACAGGTGTGGACTCAAGTGGAAACACAAACCCTCAAAAAGGAAAAGGATGAAAATGGCAGTGTCGACTCGAAAAGAAGAAACTAGGATTTCTAGCGTGTCGAGTTTAGACTAGCCATATATGTATGAGGATGTGTGAGTAAAGTGCAATGAGATCAAGTTGGGAGCTCAAAGCGGTTTAGAGATCAAAACCTATTGAGAGAGGAGTGTTAGAGTAGTCTGGCATGAGTGGCCAGACTAGTCTGTGCTGGTGGCCAGACTAGTCCGCTCCTGGCCAGACTACTCCGTTTTCAGGCGGACTAGAAGGGTTTGACTGACTTTGGACTAGTCTATAGTGGTACGGACTAGTCCGGGGTAGTCATGGAGTGGGTTTTCGGGACTAAGTCCCAAAACCCCGGACTTGTCCGTTTTAGTCTGGACCAAGAGGTCCTAACTAAGATCGGACTAGTCCGCCCTGGGGGCCAGACTAGTCCGGATTAGTGAGAGTTAGGTGCTTCAGCGACTATGTCTGGGAGGCCGGACTAGTCCGCCTTGGTGGTCGGACTAGTCTGTGGTCTCCAGACTAGTCCGTTTTCACACGGAACAAAAGGTTGTGTGTGAGATGGGACTAGTCCGGTGTGGACCGGACTAGTCCGTTTTGTAGTGACCGTTTGAATTTGAAGTTTGGAGGGTAGCGTGATGATTGCCACGCAGTGTGGCAGTTCTTAGGGACGTCAGTGGTCCCAAAGGCCGGACTGGTCCGGGCCCTAGGCCGGACTAGTCCGCCCATCTGCTGAGGTCAGCAGAATGGGCATGGTTCCTCTATAAAAAGAGGACCCCTGGGTTCATTTGAACCAACTCTTGAGAACTTTGAAACCCTAGCGCCGCCACAACAAACTTTGAGCCTTCAAAGACTCCTTCTTGCCTACATTCCCTCTAAAACTAATTCTTGTGTGGATTAGGGTTTGGTGAGGTGAAGAAGAGGAAGAACACCGCTCTTGGCTCTTGGTTTGATCTCTTGCACTTATTGAATCTTTGTGATTTGTGGCTTGAGTCATTCTTTGTGATTTGAGATTGTATTTGTGGTGGGAGTCTCAGGTTGTGAGAAGCCCCAACGAATCTTGTATTCACCCTTGTGATAGTGGAGAACCAAGTTAGGCCCTTGTGGTAAACTTGGTGAGGGAAGGGTTGTTGAACCCGATCCTTCGTGGACTCCTCAACAGGGATGTAGATCCTTGTGTGGGATCGAACCTCGGGATAAAATCCTTGTGTCCCTTGTGTACTTCACTTTCATTTATCGCATATCGCTTCTAGGGTTAGCTTTATTGTCTTTCACTCACCGTCTTCATTTCGGTATGATCCTTAGCTTCATACTTGCTCTATAACTTGTTAAGGTTCACTAAATCATTCTAACACATTTTGCATCATAAGAATCGAACTAAAACTTGTTAGAAACCCTTTTTAGGTTTTCCCTGCAGGTGGACCGGACTAGTCCGCCCCTAGAGCGGACTAGTCCGCCCCCTAAGTGCTGATCTCGTTTTATTGAGTCATTTTAGGTCGATTAGCCTATTCACCCCCCTCTAGGCAACTTTCAATTAGTATCAGAGCGGGGACTCTCCCAAAGAGTCTAACAACTCAGAGAGAAGATGGCCGAAGTGGGGTATGACGAAGTCTCGACCAATGAGATACAAGCAACCCAAGAGGAGATGATTGTCTACCAAGACAAATCGACGGATGACGAAGAGACTCGCCAGCTCAAGGCGAAACTTCGAGAGAAGTTGAAGATTCCAAAGGTTGACACTTCAACCTCTACAACAGGTGGCACGACCAACTACAACCAGTAAGGCTACAACTATGAACGCCTTGTCTCCAACAACCACTACCTTTCCATCCCATTGGTGAAGCGACCCCAATTCGATGGAACCGACTACGGGATGTGGAAGCACAACATGAAGATCCATATTGTGTCACTCAACCCTTCTTTGTGGCAAATTGTGTTGACCGGGGTGCATATCCTGAAGAATGAAGAATACATCACTCCGGAGCAAGCCGTGCTCCTTCACCGCAATGCCCAAGTGGTCGGAGTGATCATCTCGTCTCTCTCAAGAGATGAGTTCAACCGAGTAGATGGACTTGAGGTGGCCAAGGATATTTGGGACACCCTCAAGATGGCTCATGAAGGCAACCGAGTCGTGAAGGAGGCAAAGATTGAGATCATTGAAGGAGAGCTCGGGAGATTTTCCATTATAGATGGTGAATCTCCCCAGGAGATGTGCAATCGCCTAAAGCTACTCATCAACAAGAGTAGATCTTATGGCTGTACCAAGTGGACGGACCACGAGGTGGTGAAGAGGATGATTCAGGCATTCATGCCTAGAAACGTCTCTCTTTGCTCCATGATACAAGAAAGTCTGGGGTTTGCTCAAATGACCCCGGAGGAGGTCCTAGGAAGGATCATCAAACATGAGATCATGGAGAAGGAGGCGCTCTTCTACAATTACCTCCAAAGGTTCACCGCCTCGAAGATGAAGGATGTTGCACTCAAAGCAACATGCTCCTCAAAAGAGCAAAAAGAAGATGATGAAGAGAGTCTCGATACCGATGAGGATGAGACCCTCTTCATCAACAAGTTCAAGAGGATGATGAGGAGAAGGAAAGGAGGATACAACCACGAGAGCAAGGGCAAGGAAAAAGCAAAGCCCAAAACAAAGAGAGCTTGCTACAATTGTGGCGAGTACGGGCACTTCATTGTGTGTTGCCCACATGAAGAGGGCAAGAAAAAGAAGGAGGGAAAGCCTCAAGAAAAGAAATACTTCAAGAAGAAGAGACCCTCCAGTCATGCTCACTTGGGCAAGGAATGGGACTCTAACGATGAGTCCTCCTCCGAAGACGAGGAGAAGGTGGCAACCATAGCCATCGGGAGGAGATCCAAGGGAAGCAAGCTTTTCCCCAACCTCAACGACCAAAAGCCAACTTGCCTCATGGCAAAAGAAGAAAGGAGAAAGGTTACTTCTCGCTCATCCTCCTCCATATCCTCTCATGATGAATTTGATAATGCTAGTGAAAATGAAAACATGTTTAAGGATATAAGTAAGAGCACTTTGCGTAGAATGAAATTGCTCTCGGATGAAATCTTTGAGAAGGAGGAGCTCATACATAGGCAAGAGGACATGCTTATGCACGAAAAGGAGAGATGTCAAGAGCTTATTGAGCTACTTGAGCTTGAGAGAGAGAAGAGCAAGGCATTAGAGCATGAACTTGCTCTAAGCAAGAAAACATGCTCAAGTCTTGAGGAGACAACCATTGAGCTCAAGGACGAACTTGGCAACTTGTCAAAAGTTATCAAGATCCTTGAAACTCAAGTTGAGTCCCTCAAGACTAATGTAGACTCTTCCTCTAAAAGCTCACCCTCCTCAAAGGTTGCATCCGAAACAATCTCCACTTGCAAATGTTCTAACTTGATTCTTAAATTAAAGGATGAGCTTAAGTTGAGTCAAGACAAACAAGCACCTAAGGGTGGCATCTTTGACAAAGAGAAGGTGGCGTATGCACGAGGTGCATACACCAACATAAGATCTCCCTATGTCAAAGATGGTCTTGGTTATACTAGAGGCAGAAAGCAGAATGCTAAAACCTCCAAGTATGGCAAAGACTTGATTGTCTTTGTCAAGGGAAGCACATCCCCAACTAAAATTGGGAAGAACATTTCAACAAGCAATGATATGCCTAAAACTGAACCACATCCTCTCTTTCATGATTTTGATGCATCTTATGTTCTAATGAGGAACAAGTATGGCAAAGTCTTTGCTAACTATGTTGGACCACTCCGCAAGAGCCCCAAGCCTTGCGTGTGGGTGCCCAAGTGCCTCGCTACTAACGTCAAAGGACCCAACTCCGCTTGGGTACCTAAAAGGAAGGCATAATCTTGTTTTCTAGGCATACTCCCCCAATGGATCCAAATGGGTGCTCGATAGTGGATGCACCAACCACATGACCGGAGAGAGAAAGATGTTCGTGGAGTATGAAGAAAACGATGATCCAAGTGAAGGGATCTTCTTCGGGGACAATAGCCAAGGGAAAATCCTTGGCTCGGGTAAAATTGCTATTTCTCCCCAACATACTCTTTCTCACGTTTTGCACGTTGATTCTTTAGACTATAATCTATTGTCCATATCACAACTATGTGACAAAAGTTATAATTGTGTTTTTAGTAATGAGGGTGTGAGCGTCCTTAGAAGAAGTGATGACTCAATCGCTTTTAAGGGTGTGCTCAAAGGAAAGCTTTATCTTGTGGATTTTACCGCGGATAAAGCCCAACTTGACACATGCTTAATGGCGAAAACCAACATGGTATGGCTTTGGCATAGAAGGCTAGTCCATGTTGGGATGAGGAACTTACAAAAGCTTCTTAAGGGGGGCACATCTATGGCTTGAACGATGTTGTGTTCGAAAAAGATAGGCCATGTAGCGCTTTCCAAGCGGGGAAGCAAGTAGGAGCTCAACACCCGTCCAAGAATATCATGATGACGACAAGACCTTTGGATTTGCTACAAATGGACCTTTTCAGGTAAATAACCTACATTAGCATTGGTGGTAACAAATATAGTCTTGTTATTGTTGATGATTTTTCTCGTTTCACTTGGGTATTTTTCTTGCATGATAAGGGTGAGACTCACGGGTTCTCAAAAGGTTCTTGAGGAGAGCTGAAAATGAGTTCACCTCAAGAATCAAGGCTATAAGAAGCGACAACGGCACCGAGTTCAAAAACACTCAAGTGGAAGAGTTCTTGAATGAGGAGGGCATCAAGCATGAATTTTCAGCCCCCTACTCCCCTCAACAAAATGGGGTGGCGGAATGGAAGAATAGGACACTCATCAAGACGTCAAGGACGATGCTTGATGAGTACAAGACATCGGACTGGTTTTGGGCAGAGGCGGTTAACACCGCTTGCCACGCCGTCAACTGATTGTACCTCCACCGCCTCCTTAAGAAGACCCCCTACGAGCTTCTGGTGGGTAAGAAACCCAATGTCTCTTACTTTCGTGATTTTGGGAGCAAATGTTATATTCTCAACAAGAAGCCTAGGACTTTGAAGTTCGCTTCAAAGTCCGGTGAAGGTTTCTTGCTTAGTTATGATTCAAACACCCACGCATACCGTGTCTTCAACAAATCTCTGGGATTGTTGAAATAGCACGCGACGTGGTGTTTGATGAAACTAATGTCTCCCAAGGGGAGCAAGTTGATCAAAGTGTGTTAGATCAAGAAGACTCTCCACAAGAGGCTCTTAGAAGGATGGCACTTGGAGAGATTAGTCCATAAGAACAACATAAAAATTCGAGTGATCAACCACAAGATGATGCAAGTCATCCCCCACGTGACCAAGTTGAAGATGGACAAGTGGCACCTCAACATGATCAAGAAGACGAAAGTCAAGAGGGAAGCATATATCAAGGGGGAGACCAAGAAGAAGAAGAGGATGATGATGACTCAAGAGTTCAACCTCCACATCCTCGTGTGCATCAAAGTGTTCAGCGGGATCACCCCGTTGAAAACATTCTAGGAGACATTACAAAAGGGGTAACCACTCGTTCTCGTGTTGCTAACTTTTGTGAACATTACTCCTTTGTCTCTTCTTTGGAGCCCCATAAGGTTGAAGACGCATTGAGAGACCCGGATTGGGTGGTGGCCATGCAAGAGGAGCTCAACAACTTTGAGAGGAACAAAGTTTGGCAGCTTGTCAAGCGTCGACAAGCAAATGTTGTGGGCACCAAGTGGGTGTTCCACAACAAGCAATACAAGCTTGGAGTGGTGACAAGGAACAAGGCACGACTTGTGGCCAAGGGGTACTCACAAGTCGAAGGTGTGGATTTTGATGAAACCTTTGCCCTCGTAGCTAGGTTAGAGTCAATTCGTATATTACTTGCCTTTGCTACTCACCATGATTTTAGGCTCTACCAAATGGACGTCAAGAGTGCATTCCTAAATGGTCCAATCAAGGAGGAAGTCTATGTGGAGCAACTATGAGGTTTTGAAGACCAAGACTTCCCAAACCATGTCTTCAAATTACGTAAGGCTCTCTATGGCCTCAAACAAGCTCCTAGAGCTTGGTATGAGTGCCTTAGAGACTTTTTGATTCAAAATGGTTTCAAGATAGGAAAAGTTGACTATACTCTCTTTACAAAGCACTTTAATGATGATCTCTTTGTGTGCCAAATATATGTCGATGACATCATATTTGGTTCTACTAACAAAGTGTTTTGTGATGAGTTTTCTAAGATAATGACAAAGAGATTTGAGATGTCCATGATGGGGGAGTTGAAGTTCTTTTTAGGTTTCCAAGTCAAGCAACTCAAAGAAGGCACGTTCATAAGTCAAACAAAGTACACTCAAGATATATTAAAGAAGTTTGACATGGACAAGGCCAAACCCATCAAGACTCCAATGACAACTAATGGACATCTAGACCTCAACGAAGATGGTCCAAGTGTGGACCAAAAGGTATATCGTTCTATGATTGGTTCTTTGTTATATCTTTGTGGATCTAGACCCGACATTATGCTTAGTGTGTGTATGTGTGCACGTTTTCAAGCTGCACCTAAGGTGTGTCATTTGACCGCCGTTAAGAGAAATCTTATATATTTGGTTCACACACCTAGCCTAGGACTTTGGTAACCCAAAGGATCCAAGTTTAACCTTATTGGCTACTCCGATGCGGATTATGCGGGGTGCAAAGTTGATAGAAAGAGCACATCCGGGACATGTCAATTCTTGGGTAGATCCTTAGTGTATTGGTCCTCCAAGAAACAAAACTCCATTGCTCTTTCAACAACCGAAGCGGAGTATGTCGCAGCCGGAAGTTGTTGTGCACAACTTCTTTGGATGCGACAAACTCTAAGGGACTATGGTATAAAATTGCACCATATTCCACTCTTATGTGACAATGAGAGCGCCATCAAAATAGCCCATAATCCATTTGAGCATTCAAGGACAAACCACATCGATATTAGACACCACTTCTTGAGAGATCATTCCTTGAAGGGGGATATAGTGATTTCCCATGTAAGAACCGAGAACCAACTAGCCGATATATTCACCAAGCCCCTAGATGAGAAGCGTTTTGTGAGCTTAGGAGTGTGCTCAATATCTTAGATTCTCGAAATGTGGCCTGAAACATCCATATTTGAATGTTTACTTTACACCCTATTCAAAAGGACACATGTGTTTGAAAAATTCATCTCTATCTCGATTTTCTCCAAAATATTTGAAAAACTATTGACTTTGTGAGTTATGGTCATAGTTTGACTGTTGATTGCTTACTGACCATATTCATAAAGTTTTGTTGTTGTAATATGTCCAAAAGGATCAACTATAATGGCTAAAACTCAAATATATATGTTTTCAGCCTTTTAGGACTGGACTAGTCTGCCCTATGGCCGGACAAGTCCGGATTTGGTCTAGTTCGGGTGTGGTCCGCTGATCGGACTAGTCCGGCCCCTATACCGGACTAGTCCGGCCTTTGGGGACTTAAACCCCCATGAGGCGGCACGACCCCTCCTCTCTCGCTCACTTGTCTCTCTCTCTCTCTCCTCACGAGCGAGAATCTCCTCTTTTAGGTGATATTCAATTTATCCACCAAAAACTGATTCCAATCCGTGCATTGGATCCTTTGGAGGCGTGGGAGATCTTTCCCAATCATTCCCGACGCGATCCTTCCCCGATCTTGTCGATTTGTCAAGATTTGAAGAGGTATTCCTCTCTTTTAAAAAACTTTCCTCATTCTTGATTCATAGAGTTTTTGATAGGTGCCTCTTCATTAAAGTTGTTCCTAGTATCCTTGTGATCATAACCTAGGAATATTGCGACTTGATTCAATGATTTCTCGAAAAACCGTTAGGGTTAGGGTTTATCCTATGCAACCCGGACTAGTCCGGTGCCAGGCGGACAAGTCTGGTTTACACAGGACAAACTCTAACTTTGGTTGTTTCTCGTGATTTCTTTCGCACTATTCCACTTTCTTGACCTTCTATCTTCTACCTTCTTCCTGTTTCAGCAGCAATGGCAGCTTCTCGCCGATCCGCTTCTCCTCCCACTGACCCCGAATGTGAGGCTGAGCAGCTTCGCCTTGGTGAGGAACGGGAACGGGCAGAGGTTGAGGCTGCTAAGAAGCACCTCGAGCAGCGAGAGAAGGGAAAAGCAACCAAGCAACTGCAAGCTCTCCCAGCGTCCAAGGCAGCAACTATGGCCTACAATGAGGATGAAGCATTGGCTCGTGCCATTGAGGAGTCCCGTAGGGAGCTCTGAAAGAAGAAGCGAGAGGAGCGAGAGGCACATAACTCTCAGGCTGCCGCAACACAAGTCTCCAAGCGGAATAAGCTAGTGACAGTTGGAGAAAAGGAAAGGGCCAATGAGCAAGCCCAAGAGGAAGTTGCTGAACGCCGGATCGAGAGAGATCTGAAGAAGGGCAAGGCCCCGACTCCTACAGAGCCCAAGAAAAAGAAGCCCTCTATAAAGGTTCCGGCTAAGAAGGCCAAGGGCGTGGTCATAAAGGAGAAGGGGCTGGCCAAACCCATTGGTCCGTTGGAAGTACACACTCCTGAAAGGAACCCTAATCGGCAGTGTGAGTTGGCTACAAATGTCTTCCATGGGAAAGGAGCGGACAAGGCAAGGAAATTGCAAACTAAAAGAGTCTACAAGTATGAAAGGAGCACTATCGACCCAAGGTTTTGGTGCGACCTCCATTGTGACTACTACCGTCTAGTCTACCAGACGATGAAGAAGCCTGTGATTGAAGCTCAATGGGTTGACTGGGACTATATGGCCCAGAAGCATCACTCTGCTTTTGATGCGGTCATTGAGGCTGCTGAGCGTCATGTGCTCAAGGACATAATGGGATTTAAATATAACTGGAATGTTGAGGTCATCCTGCAGTTTTACTCTACCATCTACTTCACCACTCAAGGTGATAGACAGATCATTTGGATGACTCATGGGGAGCAGTATTCAGTCACCTTTGCGGAGTTTGCCAAGATTCTCGGGCTTGAGGCCCATTTGGATCATGAGATCATTATTTCTAACCTCAAGGCCGTAGACAGAGATGAGTTGGCCTACATGTATCCCAGTCATGTTCCCTATGATGTCGGGCTTGCTCGCAACATCAAGCCATTTTATAGCATCCTGAATCAGATTCTGAGGAGGACCATAGCACCCAAGTATGGTGATGCAGGGGTGATCCAAGGAAGCCTAAGTCACCTACTCCTTCTTATTGATGGTGATGAGAAGTTCAATCTCGTCGACTACATCTTTGACGACATCTTCAACATCTCGCATACCCCTAAATGTGCATGTGGGTATGCACCCTACATCACGTGTCTCATCGAGAAGGTGTCTGGCTTGACTTTTGTCAAGGATGTGACTCATCGCCCGCTTCATCCACAGACGCCACCTTATGTGCCGCCTCCTCCGCGCCGGAAGAATGCGGAGCCTCCCTCTCATCCGGGGATGCCAGCACCTCGCCTTGTGGCACCTCCATCTCCGCCTCCACCTCATTCAATGAGCGCTTTCTTTAAGTGCTTCAAGGCCATCTTCACCTCCTGCCGGAAGCAAGAAGTCCGCAATCAGCGGGCACACAAGCGTCAGGAGAAGTACCTCAAGGCCGTGTGCGACAAGCTTGAGGTCCCTATGTCACCTCCGGAGGAGAGCGATGGCGAGATCACTCCATTCCCCAACTTCACCACCAACGAGCTCGCCCAGTTCCATGAGGACGGGAGCTCTTCCCGGGGGGCTCCCTCGGCACGGGTCTCCGACGACGACGAGGACGAGGACTACGAGGACTCGGAGGCCACACAGAGCGACATCGGTGATAAGGCGACCGATAGCGAGGAGGATGATGACTAGACTTTGGGCATCATAGTTCCCCTCTTCTTTTCCTTTTTGGTGTCTTGATGCCAAAGGGGGAGAGTTAGATGGGGTTAGAGGGGGTAGTAGTACTTTGTCTAGCCTTTTGGATCCTTGGACATGGTGCACTTCTTAATGTAATATTTATGTCATTCTAATGGTTAAATTTGTGCAAGACTATGTTTTGAATGTTTAATATCAATATGATGCATTGAATGTCTATCTTTTGATCATATTCATATTTAATATGTCTTGTCACAAATGTTGAGCACAACACGTAGGCACCCCACCATAACGCGTGTGTGTATGAAGGACTTCCTCAATCTTCTTTTTATGATGCATTCATTGAGAGGGGTCACTCATACACCCGCACGTTATGAAAACCAAAAATTTATACTCTTATATGTTGAAGACTTAATGTGTTGTCATCAATCACCAAAAAGGGGGATATTGAAAGTGCATCTAGGATCCCCGTGGGTTTTGGATGATTGATGACGACAATTAAGTAAATAATGAGCTCAGTGATCTTAAGCACGGGTGTGGACTCAAGTGGAAACACAAACCCTCAAAAAGGAAAAGGATGAAAACGGCGGTGTCAACTCAAAAAGAAGAAACTAGGGTTTCTAGCGTGACGAGTTTAGACTAGCCATATATGTATGAGGATGTGTGAGTAAAGTGCAATGAGATCAAGTTGGGAGCTCAAAGCGGTTTAGAGATCAAAACCTATTGAGAGAAGAGTGTTAGAGTAGTCTGGCAGGAGTGATCGGACTAGTCTGTGCTGGTGGCTGGACTAGTCCGCTCCTAGCCAGACTAGTCTGTTTTCAGGCGGACCAGAAGGGTCTGACTGACTTCGGACTAGTCTGTAGTGGGACGGACTAGTCCAGGGTAGTCATGGAGTGGGTTTTCGGGACTAAGTCCCAAAACCCTGGACTTGTCCGTATTAGTCCGAACCAAGAGGTCCTGACTGAGATCGGACTAGTCCACCCTGGGGGGCGGACTAGTCCGGATTGGTGAGAGTTAGGTGCTTCAACGACTATGTCTAGGAGGTCGGACTAGTCCACCATGGTGGCCGGACTAGTCCGTGGTCTCCAGACTAGTCCGTTTTCACACGGAACAAAAGGTTATGTGTGAGATCGGACTAGTCCAGTGTGGATCGGACTAGTCCGTTTTGTAGTGACCGTTTGAATTTGAAGTTTGGCAGGTAGCGTGACGATTGTCGCCCAGTGTGGCAGTTGTCAGGTACGTCAGTGGTCCCAAAGGCCGGACTAGTCCGGGCCCTAGGCCGGACTAGTCTGCCCATCTGCTGAGGTCAGCAGAATGGGCCTGGTTCCTCTATAAATAGAGGACCCCTGGGTTCATTTGAACTAACTCTTAAGAACATTGAAACCCTAGCACCGCCACAACAAACTTTGAGCCTTCAAAAGCCTCCTTCTTGCCTACATTCCCTCTAAAACTAATTCTTGTGTGGATTAGGGTTTGGTGAGCTGAAGAAGAGGAAGAACACCGCTCTTGGCTCTCAGTTTGATCTCTTGCACTTATTGAATCTTTGTGATCTGTGGCTTGAGTCATTCTTTGTGATTTGAGATTGTATTTGTGGTGGGAGCCTCAGGTTGTGAGAAGCCCCAACGAATCTTGTATTCGCCCTTGTGATAGTGGAGAACCAAGTTAGGCCCTTGTGGTAAACTTGGTGAGGGAAGGGTTGTTGAACCCGGTCCTTCATGGACTCCTCAACGGGGGCGTAGATCCTTTTGTGGGATCGAACCTCGGGATAAAATCCTTGTGTCCCTTGTGTACTTCACTTTCATTTATCGCACATCGCTTTTAGGTTTAGCTTTATTGTCTTTCACTCATCGTCTTCATTTCACTGTGATCCTTAGATTCATACTTGCTCTATAACTTGTTAAGTTTCACTAAATCATTCTAACACATTTTGCATCACAAGAATCGAACTAAAACTCGTTAGAAACCCTTTTTAGGTTTTCCCTGCAGGTGGACCGGACTAGTCCACCTCTAGACCGGACTAGTCCGCCCCCTAAGTGCTGATCTCGTTTTATTGAGTCATTTCAGGTCGATTATCCTATTCACCCCCCCCCCTCTAGGAAACTTTCACATTGCTGGAGTTCTACGGCATCCAGCTGCATTTCCTTGGGCCCCACTTAGTTCTACTGGTCGCTACCTTCGTCCACTTCTGCGAGATGTGGGTGGGGGTGCGGCCCAGCTTAGAGCTCTTCCGGAATATCTTCACCCTGCAGACCACCGAGAAGGGGAACGAGGTGGTCGGGTTGTACTACTTCGTGAAGCGGAAGCAGTGCCCCTTCAAATACTTGGACACCCTTTCCTTTGGCAAATGGGACGATTGGAAGAAGGAGTGGGGTGATCATCACCGTGGATTGGCACGAGAAGTTGGACCTGCCACAGAGCCTCCCAAATGTGGATACCTACCTCTAGAATAAGCTCCCGGAGCTCCCGGTAGCATACAAGCCCGTCGTGGCAAGAATTGAAGGTTGCGTTGCCGGCGGAGTGACCCCCCAAATGGTCTTTGGGAACTTCCTGAGGAACAGATGGGCGCCACTGAAGTTCAGGGAACAGACTGCGTGGACATTCACGCTGCATGATGCTGCACCCAAGTGAGGGACGAAGCCCTAAAAACTCTACTGAAGAAATTCCAGAGTAAACCCAGCATCTCGCTCGACTCCCTGACACCCCCCGAGTCTTTCCTGCCTATGAACCTCGCTCCTAAGTTCTACCGGGAGCTCCAGAAGCTAATTCCAAGGTTGGATGCCATTGGGGTTGTGACGAGGCAGGCTCCTCCTGCAACCACTGGTCCTGGGGCCTCCGGGGAGTCAGCCCCAGTTCCCCCAAGCCGGGGAGGTGAAGTTGCTAGCTCTGGCAAGGGTGAGGTTCCAGCAGAGCCCTCCAGCCGGAAGAGGAAGCTGGTGCGAGGTGACAAAAGTCACATCGGGACCTTTGGAGGGCCACCTCATCCAGTTCCGGGACCTCTGATGGGCGTCAGTTCCGGGGGGCCACCTCCCACCTCGGCACCAAGTACGAGACCGAGTTCTGGAGGTCCCCCCCCCCCCAAACGGGGGTCACTCCAGCCAGGGAGGCTTCGGCTCCGGCCCAAGATCCTGGGAGACCTGGGGCTCCAGCCATGTCGGGTCCATTGGGCTCTGGCTCCGGCCCTCCTCAAAAGTGGCTCTGTCTCCGCAGTACTTGGGGCTTCCAAAGGTAAACAACTAAGCTCTTACTTTGATTTCTTTTTGGGTCAAGGTCACCCTTTAAACATTTATATCTTGGATGGGCAGCGCTTCCATGAAGGGAGAGACGACCGCCACACCACCGGCCGCACGGGAGGCTGAGCAGGCAGGCACTTCAGCTCCAACTCCTGCACCTGCTCAGACGAATGTGGAGGCTTCGGACGACTCGAGGGTGGCTCCGACCACAGGTGTGGTTGCACGAGAACCGAGGGCTCCGGTAGTTGATGTGGGGATGGCTGAGGCTCCGGTGCCGGATCCAATAGCCCCTAAGGCCCTGGCGGAGGTGCCGAGCGCCGACACAACTCTGGAGTCGACGAAAGTTCCACCCCCGGTGCGAGGAGCCACTGAAGGATCGGCCCCCATGCCATCTTCCGAGGAGATTTCGGTGCCTCAGCCGAATGTATCTGAGGGACCGACCCCCATACCAGATGCGGTAGAGGCCCCAGTCGGCGGGCCGGAAGTATTGGAAGAGTCGGCCCCCACGCCAACTACTACGGAGGTTGTGGTGGCCAACCCGATGGTCATCGAAGTATCTGCTCCTGCACCGAGGGTCGTTGAGGCTCCGGTGCCCCAGTCGGCGGCGTCCAGCACACCTGCATCCAGGCTGCAACCCTCGAAGGTTCCGGGCGCACATCTTGTCTCTCTGATGTCGGAGGCTGAACCGGGAGCGTCCGGGGCTGCACTAGAGGGTCCGGCGGATACCGGCGCTGCTCCAGCCAACCTTCCTCTTTGTGCTGCCGGCGCAACGGGACTCCCGGAGGACACCCCAGGCGCCTCAAGCCCGCGGGTACCGCCTTCAAGGGGGAGCCCCTCCCGGGTGATGGCGGACGTTCTGATGGCGATGGGGGAAGCGACGCTCCCATCTGGTCCAGCGCCCATTCCCTTAGAATTAGCCATCGACAACGCCCGCTCCAACTTGTAGCAGGTTGCCTTGTCCTTC
The DNA here is from genome assembly GCA_036927565.1 of Tuctoria greenei. Lineage (NCBI taxonomy): Eukaryota > Viridiplantae > Streptophyta > Magnoliopsida > Poales > Poaceae > Tuctoria > Tuctoria greenei. The sequence continues at coordinate 10,594,992 of JAYESD010000011.1, read as the reverse complement.
GAGCACAACTGCAAGGCCTTGGAGGAGGAGCATAATAGGCTCCGTCAACGCAAAGAGTGGGTCAAGGGCGAGAAAACCTGGCTGGTCGAGCAAGTTGAGCTTCTCAACGTGAGAGAGGCTACCCTCAAAGCTCTCGATGCGAAGGCATGGAGGATATACGAAGAAGCCGTGGAATGCCACAGAGCTGCGGACCAACGCCAAGGGGGTCTGATCGCCTGGCATGAGACCCTCCAGAAGTGCCGCCAGGAGCTAGACTTGGGCGAGGCCGAGCTCGCTGAGAAGCGGAAGGACCTGGGCCAGAGAGAAGAGGAGCTCTCCCGGAAGCTGTCGGTGGGTGAGCAGAGCTTGGTGGACCGCCGCAAGAGATTTGAAGCACGGTGTAAGCTCGAGGAGGATAGGCTCTAGGAACAGGGGCAAAGCATCAACAAGCAAGAGGCTGATGTCTCTGCCAGAGAGGATACAGTCTGGGCCGGGAGGAAGACCTGGCGAAGCGTCGGAACCGTATCTTCCTCAAGGAGTCAGAGCTCGCTGATCGCAAGCAGCAGCTAGCCAAGAGCATCCAGCAACACGGCAAGGAGGCCGAATGCCTTGCAAAGGAGGGTGCAAAATTGGCGGCCACCAGGAGGGCTCTGGAGGAGTTGCGGAGCTCGAGAGCGGCCGAGTCCCAGCGAGTGTGGGATTTCCTGAGACTGGCTGACGGAGCACTGGAACCGTTTGGCTTCAGCCCCGTACGTCCAGCCAACCCAGCGCCGGGGCTAAATGAAGCGCTGGCGGCTCTTAGCTCTGCTGGCGGCAAGCTCGACGCACTGGTTGACGTCGTCGCGGACCAGCTGGCGACGAAGGGGAGGTCCTTGACCAAGACCGTCGCCGAGTATGTGTTAACATGTTACCGGAGCTGGGACTCCCTCTTCCCCCTGAGTCTAGCAGTCGAAGGGTCGATCGGGGAAGAGCTGGATGCTGTCTGGGAGAGCATTCAGGAGGCCGCTCAAGCTGTTGCCTCAGCTATCCGTAGGACTTAGGCCTTTCCTTTCTTGATCCTACCTGTATGCTTCCGATTTTGTAAGATGATCTTTCAATGAATGAGACCCTCTTGATCTTTTTCTTTGATATTTTTGTGTCCTGCCCCCTGGTAGATGTACATAATTTTGATTGTGTACATGTACCAAAAGGAACTAACACTTGTTTCGGGAACATCGCCCCCCTGGGGTTGTTGGGGCTTAGGAGCTCCGGTGACACCCACTGTCTATGTAGGAGGCACCACCGCCGGGCCCCCTGGGGTTGTCGAAGCTTAGGAGCTCCGACAATACCCATGATCTACGTAGGAGATGCCACCGTCGGGCCCCCTGGGGTTGTTGGAGCTTAGGAGCCCCGGTAACACCCATGATAAACGTAGGACGTCGACGTCGTGCCCCCTGTAATTGCTGGAGCTCGGATGCTCCGGCGTCGCCCGTTGTTGATGTAGAGGATGTCGATGCCGGGCCCCCGAGCTTACTCTCGGTGGAGTGGCCGTTCTCCATCGGAGGTACGGGAGTGGCTTTATTTAGCGTTGTAATCTTAGGAACTTGTGCACATGACAGATAAAAGGTAATTCTGCTCTCCAGTCAATCTTTTACCCACGCTATATTAGTGTCGTTTGTCTTACGATCTGTTGTCGTAGTGGGGGGCTTGATTAACTTAGGTCCCCCGTACCCGAGACTTGTTACCCACCACACATGAGGAGGGGGTTCGAAGGTTTTGGACACCTAGCAAGTACCCCTAGTGACCCGCCGGGAAACGGATAGCAACACTCCCACTATTGCAGAGACGAAGGGAAAAATTGACCGCACCCACGCTAGAAGTTGAGCTGATGGCAAATGCATGACACTATTCATAAGAACTAAAGATAATTTCAAATGAACAAGGAATTTCAGGGTAGGGCAAACATCTTTTCATTATAACGCTCATAGGAGAGAACAGACTTTACAGGAGGAACGACCCGACCTGGGTGACAGGGAGCTGAGTGTACCTTCTCCGGGTACCAGACCATGCCGAGCAAGGCAGACACTCGGAACTCCCAGGATGTCCAGTCCCCACACGGCGAATGACCACGTGGGGGGGGGGTCATCTGCAGCGCTTGAGCTGGTGTATGGATCTTTTTGGCATGGAACCGGCATGCCTTGCATCTCTTAACCATGTCAGGGGCATCCTGGAGTGTTGTGGGCCAGTAGAAGTCGTGCCGAAAGGCTTTGCCGACCACCATGCAGGCCAATGCGTGGTTCCCGCACTCACCTCCATTGATTTCTACGAGCAAGTCGCAGCCTTCCTCCCGGGTAATGCATAGCAACAGGATGACGTTGGCGCCACGCCGGTAGAGATCCCCCTATATGAGCGTGTATCTTTTAGTCATTCGCACAATCCATTCTGCCAGGGCATGTTCTTCGGGAAGGTAATTGTCTTTCAAGTAGTCCCGAACCTCCGAGATCCATGCATCGAGACCTCCTTGAGCTCCTGGTTCTTGGGCGTCCAGCTGCTCGGAGCTGCTCGTGGCGCATAGGAACCATGGCGGGCACCATGGCTGCAGGGCCGCCGGGATTGCTAGCTTCGAGGTGCTAGCTTCACCCCCTTCACCCGGCTCGATAGCTCGGGCGGTTGGTCGCGATAACGTCCTTGCAAAGACTCCTTCGAGCACTGGTGCCTCTGTGGAGGTCTTCATTGACAGGTCGTCTATGACTGAGTTGTCAGCTCGGGGCACATGGCACAGATCCAACACTTCGAAATCTTTCTCCAGCTTCCCGACGTGCAGCAAGTATGCTGTCAGCTGGGGGTCGTTGCAACTGCTCCCCTTTGACCTGCTTGACAATCAGCTGGGAATCACCTTTGGCAAGGAGTTGGCGGACATTGAGGGTCAACAGTGTCTTCAGCACATAGATGAGGGCCTCGTACTCTGCCATGTTGTTGGTGGAGGTGCACCATATACTTGAACTGCTCCCCTGTTGGAGCTATGAGCACCACCCCGGCCCTGACCCCCTGTTTCTGGGCGGAACCATCGAAGTAAAGCGTCCACGGGGTTTCAGTGAAGACCGGTGCTCCGGACACAGTGTCCCCGCTTACTGAGCTTTCTGGGTTGCTAGGCGATGGAGTCCACTCGGCCAGGAAATCCGCCAGGGCCTGACTTTTGACTGCATGTTGAGGGAGGAACTCAATTTCAAACTCCGCTAGCTCAGCTACCCACTTGGCGATGTTGCTGGTAGCATTAGGACTGTGCAGCACCGTTCTCAGCGGGAAGGAGGTGACCACTGAGATCTTATGTCCCTGGAAATAGTGTCGGAGCTTCCTTGATGCTATCAACACAGCGTACAACAGGTCATGTATCTCGTGATACCTTGTTTTCGCCTCATGGATGACTTCGCTGATGTAGTAGACTGGCCTCTGAGTGGTCCGGACTCGTCTGGTGCTCCTTGCATCAGATCTAGGTCCTGGGGCTCCTAGCTCCCAGGACCAGCATCATCCTCCGGGAGCTGGGACCCGACGACTTCCTAGTTTCTGGAGCTCCCCTAGGAAAGATCCATGGCTTGATCCGAGGCCTGAGGCTTGGTGCTTGCGTAACGAGCTCCTTCCCATGTATGTTGTTGATATGGTTCCGATCACTCTGTGACCAAGACCATACTAACCACTTGGGTTGTTGGAGTAACATACAGCAGCAGGGGATCATCGGGCTCCAGCGCCACCATAATGGGGAGGGACTTCAGGTGCCTCTTGAGTTGTTGGAACACCGTTTCCGCCTCTTCTGTCCAGCCAAAGGGACCTGCCTTCCGCAGAATCTTGAAGAAGGGAAGCACTCATTCCGCCAGCCTCGAGATGAAGCGGCTGAGAGCCGCTAGGCACCCTGCGAGATTTTGTACATCCTTGATACGTGTCGGGGGCCGCGTCAACTCTATCACGTTGATCTTCTATGGATTAGCTTCGATCCCATAGTGAGAAACCAGGAATCCAAGCAGCTTCCCAGAAGAGACCCTGAAGACACACTTTTCGAGATTCAGCATCGTGCGCGTAAGGCGTAGTCCGCTGAAGACTTACGCTAAGCTGTCTAGGAAGGATGTGCAGTCTTTGATTTTGACCACGATGTCATCAACATACACCTCTACCATGTCTCTAATGATGTCCCCAAATGTTTTATGCATTGCACGTACAAAAGTAGGGAGAGCATTCTTAAGACCATAAGGCATGGAGACATAACAATACAGGCCATCTACTGTTACAAAAGCAGTGTGTTCTTCATCATCTCTAGACATAGGTATTTGATGGAAACCAGAATACGCGTCTAGGAAACACAACAGATCACAACCTGATGTGGAGTCTACAATTTGATCTATCATGGGGAGTGGGAATGGGTCCTTTGGACGTGCCTTGTTTAGGTTGGCGTAGTCGATACACATCCGAAGCTTCCCGCCGGCCTTGGGGACGACAACAGGATTAGCCAACCACTGAGGGTGGTGGACCTCCCGGATAAAGCCAGCGTCGAGCAACTTCTTAATCTCCTCTCGGATGAAGTTTTGATGCTCAATAGACTGCTTCTGGGGCTTCTATTGTACCGGGCGGGCGTCGGGGTAGATCTTCACATGGTGCTCAATCACCTCCCTGGGGATCCCGGGCATCTGCGATGGTTGCCAGGCAAACACATCGACATTGTTTCGAAGGAAGGTGACGAGCGCAAATTCCTATTTGTTGTCCAGGTTACCTGCTGTGTGGGTGGTCTGGGTAGCCTCGGAGCCGATCCTGACGACCTTTATCGGGATGTCGTCTTCGACGGGCAGCACGAGAGGAGCTGTGGTGGAGGCCCGTTGGGACGAGCCTTGGCTTGGTCGACATTCCCTCGCATCATCCAGGTTCGGGGCCCGCCCTGCAGCGAGTGCTTGGAGCTGCTCCAAGGCTGACACTGCCACAGTGCGATCTCCCCGAACCCTGAGGACCCCAGATGGTGTTGGCATCTTCAGGACCAGATAGCCGTAGTGAGCTACGACCATGAACTGGTATAGCGCCAGCCTTCCGATGATGGCGTTGAAGGGAAGCTCAACATCCGCCACATCGAATAGAATATTCTCTGTGCGGTAGTTCTCCGGGGTACCAAAGGTTACCGGGAGGTGGATGCTACCACTGGGCACGATCCACCCTGGGCCCACGCCTGAGAACAGACTCGAAGGCATGATCCGAGACATAGGTATCTGCAGCTTCCGGAAGGCTGCAATGGAGATGAGGTTGAGGCCTGCACCACCGTCGATCAGCACATAATGGAGCCTTACGTTGGTGATGGTTGGGGCCACGAGCAGCGGAAGCACCCCAGCCCCTGCCATGTTCTGCGGGCAGTCCGAGGTGTCGAAGCTGATCGCAGTGCTCATCCACCTGTTGTGGGGAGCTTGACTTGGCGCCGGGGCCACTGCTGCCATGACCCGTCACAGGACTTTCACCGCGTTCTGAGATACAGGGTCTGAGGCTCCCCCGTAGATGACATAGAGGAGCTTCCGACGCTCCTGGTCGCTGCTAGTGTCCGAGTCAGCGCTCGTGAACACTACTTTCATTGCCCTGTGGGGCTCCTGGTACCCCATGTCTTCGTCTTTGTCCTCCACAGGGTCAAGCTTCTGCTTACCCTCCCTCTGGTGGGAGGGCTCGCTCTGTTGACGCTGCTGCTTCTGTCGCTGCTCACAGAAACGTTCCGCGAGCTTCTTGACTTCCCGGCACTCACTTGCACTGTGACCATTGGTCCGGTGCACCGGGCATTTGAATTTAGCGTCATCTCCCTCAGGTGATGGGCCCGGGCCCTTATCCCGGCACGAGCTTCGGGCTCTGCCAGTTGCCGCAGCTGCCACCATGGGAGCTCCGGGCCTCGACTTACTCCTGCCGCGACCCCCGTTCTTCTTCTTCTTCCTGCCACCACCTCTGGTAGTGGCCTCCGCTTCGGACTGTGAGGGCTCCCCACTCTCTGAGGAGGGCCGAGCATGCCAGTTGCGACCCTCCTCTGCCTTGGCGCATCTGTCTGCCAAGGCAAACAACTCGGAGACATCACGCACATCATGCGTGGCGAGCTTCTCGAGCATCTTCTTATCCCTCACTCCTTGACTAAATGCAACTATGAAAGATGCATTCAAGATATGCGGGATGGTGTTCCGTACCTGGGAGAATCGCTGGATGAATGTTCGCAGCGGCTCCCCCGAGCGCTGTCTAATAGCATGGAGGTCGAGCTTCATGTCGGGGCGCTCATACGAACTTCTGAAGTTCGCCACAAACTGTTGGCATAGCTCTTCCCAGGAGGTGATGGACCCGTGGGGTAGGTTCATGAGCCATGACCGGGCTGGACCGGCCTGGATCACAGGGAAGTAGTTGGCCATGATGACCTCGTCACCTCCCGCAGCCAGGATCGAGGTGGAGTAATCCTGCAGGAACTCACTCGGGTTGACACTCCTGTCATACTTCTCCGGCATGTGCGGCCGGAACTTGTGAGGCCACACCACTCTCCGCAGGTGTGGAGCTAGAGCTGCACACCCTCCACCAGTACTTGCAGGTGACTGGTTTGGCGCTGCGTGACCTTGATGGCCAGGTGTCACTACGTACGCCCGGTGTTGAGGTGCGGCAGCAGATGCCTGGTGTGGTGGAGACACACCATATTCCTGAAGTGGAGGAGGCGCAGCGTACACCTCGTGTGGAGGAGGCGCCATATACGCCTGGCGTTGCGCGGGGGGGGGGGGGGGTCACATACCCCTATCGCGGCGGGAGAGCGTTGTGCTCCTGGGGTCCAGGACCAGGCAGGCTGTAGTCAGCCTCAAGATTGTAGCGTCGCTCCCTCTTTCGTTCGATGACGACTCGGCAGTCCTCGCCTGCCCTACGGCGCTGCAGTTCAGCCCGCAGGTCTGCTGTCAAAAGCCTCGTCGAGCGGCTATCAGCGGTCCTTCGATCGACGGTGGGCGTTCGCGACAGTGAGACAAACGTTGTTGCCGCTCGCCTCCCGCCTTGTGGAGTCGCTTGGAGTGCAGTGACGACCAGATAGTCGACGTAATGTACCCAATGTTGGGTTGCTCCCTGGGGTGCGCCTGCCGTCAGTGTGTTGCAGAGCAGCGCACGTGCGGCTAGGAGTGCACTTTCTAGGCTTGCTGCTGGCGGTGCCGTAGCAGCTGTCACGGCTGGCGTTCGCCGTGCCGTGTTGTGCGGGCCTGTAGTCAGTGGGGTGACTGCACGGCGTCGCGATGGTCCAAATCTTCTCGCCCTGGAGCGGGACCCAATTCTGGGGTGGGACGAAGCTTGGTCCTCACCCGCCGCCTGCTGGCGGGGCTGTGGTCTGGAGGAACTAGCGTTGGAACGGGAATTCACGATGCTGCCGGTGAAGATTCTTGCAGGAGAATATCCCCCTACCTGGCGCGCCAAATGTCGAGGTGTCCAAACCGTCACCTCCCCGGACTAGCTCAGAGACAGCCCGCGGTGGTTCGTTGTATATTCGAGGGCTAGTCCTAGAAAGATCGAGTTCGGAGAATGATGGACGCAAGGGTTTTACGTGGTTCAGGCCGCCTGGGCGTAATACCCTACTCCACAGTGGTTTGTGTGTTGTATTGCTTGAGTGTGAGAGAACTTGTCTTAGTCGGTTGCTGCTCGGTCCTTTTATAGTCCAAAGCCGAGCAACTTACAAGTGGGACCCGGGGTCTGACATGTGGCCCTGGGTGTACCAAATCCCTCCTAAGATTTGGGAGTAAATGCTATCCCCTAACAAGGGCTTCAATGTGCCGCCTGGCCATGCGTTGCAACAGGGCTACACATAGCCCCTCATCATGGCAGGCGGTGTCTCATCCGTTTTGTCGCGACCTCTCATTCGTCCGTCGTACATAGTAGTTCGACGCCAGCCTGTTATCGTCGGACTGGGTACAAGACTCTTGACTTATGAGTGCGAGCTCCCGCTTACCTAGGGAACATGCGCGTCTTTTCCGTTTAGGTGCACTGGGCTCGTCCCTCTTTATTGCCGCTATTGCAGGATGGACTAGGTGCGGCGCTGCCTGCCACGTGGCGAGACCGGTCCTTCCCTTTGCCGGAAGGTCGAACCTGGAGCTGTCGGACACGTGACTGCATTGGACCTTGTTCCCGCAGGGGGGGCAGGTCCGGGGCTGCCGACCTAGTGAACACGTCGGGCCTCTCCTCGGCGGGGAGGTGGACCCAGGCATGCGGGACACGTGGCAGCACTAGACCTTCCTTCGTGAGGGAGATGCACCTAGAGCTGCAGGGCACGTGGTAGTGTCGGACTTTCTCCCAGCGGAGAGGTGTGGCCATGTTGCATGCCACGCGACACCCTGGGACCACGTCGGATCTTGCCCCGTGAACGGTAGGACCCAACGTGCCTTCTTTCATGTATCAGCCCGGTTGGCCAGATACTCACGCAGCCGCATTCACTGTCTGAGCGACTTTCTAGCCCGAGCGCCGCCTGAGGCCTCCGTCGCCTCCAGGCCGAGCTACGAAGGCCTCGCACTGCACGGACATGCGGGCCAGCGCCTCCCACCTCGCAATCCAGTGACCTGCGCCAGCGCTTGACTTGTTTATCTTTCCTTGTGAATGACCCTTCAAACTTTCTTTTTAACAGAGATTAACAGGAGCCTCGTTGTTTGTTTCTGAAAATAAACAAGACATACAAGGAGCAAAGACATACAAGAAGCTCTAAACTGTTCACGAGGATTGGTGACACTGTAATTTTCATCATATAACTGCTGTACAGGGCCTGATTTGGCAATTAAGTGTGTGCATCAAGATATTGTAAGTTGTAGCACTGTCAATTTGGATAGGAACGCAGCACATGGATTTCAGTTAAAGAAATCCGTTAGAGTGGGTGCATCAAAATCTGTTACTAGTTTTCAGTTAAAGGAATGGAAAGTGAGGATTTTACACAGCTAGATCATCTTATAGATGTAAGTAACAACTACAAATATATAAGCCCATGAAATTGTTCATGTAAATTTGATAGGTGGTAAGATCACCACGTTTTAAAAGATGGTCATTATATCCAACCCTGTCATTCATATCCATACAAACAAACATGAACTTGAATCATCCAATCCATCTCTCATCCAACATACCAAACAAAAAAAATAGATCATCCAATATATCCAACCAAACGTCAACTTGGATGATTCAATACAGAAAAATATGGATAGCACTATCCAATTCAAACTTGACGTCAAACTAAACACACCTTATGTTTTTGGCCCACATCTTTTTTAGCGTGTTATCGTCCGTCCACCTTGGATTATCATCCTCTCACAATTGTATGGCGCAATAAAGTTGTGAGAGAGGTGAGAAGGAAATTGTACCATGTGCTTTTACTAATTTTTGTTAATATATTTTTTAAGTTACCAATTCAAAAAGGCCGGTACCTTGATAAGACGCTACCCAAAATAATAAGCTATATATGATCACCATGCATGTTCAATTTGGGTTCCTTATCCAAACTCATTTGCATCGACAACAAGCGTCTCGCACCACAACTCCTCATATGTATACTCTCTACTTCAGGTATATTTCACATTGAAGATATTATTTTTAGTTCTTCCATCGTCATATATACGAGAACAAAGGAGGTATATCGTTCCAATCCAATAACGCATTGACAGATAGTTGTGACAAACCATGTTATAAAGGGCGCGTTTGGCTGTTGTGACGGCTACGACAAAAAAGCTGCTGCTTGGTTGCCCTGCTCAAGTCGCGACCGCCACACAGAAGCAGACGTTTTCTCACCATACAGTGGCCGCAAAAATCGACGCTATAGCTGTGACAGGAGCGGCCGTGCGCGTGGCGTGCCACAGCCGGGAAAAATCGACGCTATAGCTGTGACAGGAGCGGCCGTGCGCGTGGCGTGCCACAGCCGGGAAAAATCGACGCTAACGTCAATACGCGAGATGTAGTGTACTTTTTAAACGATGTGAAAATATAACTATGTTTAGGCTCTTGATTGGTGCCTTCTACTCACGTATTTGCTACAAAACTGAATTATTCGTCAATTGCATTTGCTGTTTAACTGAAATGGACGGGCGTAACGTAACTTAGTCATTCTGTTTATACATCTCGTGATGAAGTGTTATTTAAAAAGAACACTAGGTTCCATTGTATGAGAGATCGTCACTTTAAATTCCGGAAGGAAAAAAGCTTCAGCCTCGTACTTGTGCCAGTTTTGAATTTTCCTTCGTGCATCATCACTCAAAAACGAAAGGAAAAAACAACATAAAACAAAAGAAGGCTTAAAAAAAAACAAAAAGGAAAGCGACAGCCGCGGCGCAACCCGCCAGAAACGAAACGACCGGCCATTGGCCCGCCACCATCCTGGCCCACCCGTCAGTGACCGACGCCCGTCGGATTTCACCTGGTCACCACGCGCGAGGTCTCGAGGCCGCCTGCAGGGCAGCCGAGCCTCTCTCCTCGCCTCGCCGTCACGGCAGCAGGTCCTCTCCCTCTCCTCGACTCGCCGCCTCTCCCCGAATCGAAGCGGAGGCCCCGGCCAAGTGATGATGCAGACGCCGGCAACCGCCTGCGGGTCCTGCGCGGGTTTGTCCGTCTTCCGCTCCTCTTCCTTACGTCGCGGCTGCGGAGCCCATCCCTGTTCCGGGGGCTTCCCGAAGGTCCCGCTCCCGGCCACGGGGGACCCTGCCAGGCAGACGCCCGGGCTCCGGCTTGTCACTCCCATGGCCTCCACCGTCGACTCGCCCGGCAGCTCCTCCGACTTCGCCAAGCGAATTGAGCGTCTCTGGCTCATCTCTAAGGTGCTTCGATACCCACGGCCATGATTACTCGCTGTTCCTGTTGCAAATGCGCTTCGCCTAGGAGATATACTTGTTTACTTGATCAGCCTGGCGTACGGTTTGTACTGCTGCAATCAGATGAGGAGAATTACTCTCATTGATACCATTGATATGCTGGTGTAGCTGGACCGCTAAATTCTATTTGTTTCGCTAGGTACCAACTCTGCCAGTGTTTGGGCTTATCGGTACCGAGGGTATATGAGTAATCGAACGAACAGAGTTGCGAATCCTATTCCTGATTCACTGAACTAGGAACTCTTATTAGTAGATGCTAGTTAAGCATTAATAGGACGGGAACAATATATTGTTGTCATGATGATTTAAATGACCATTTCACTTTGTTGGTACTAGGCGATGCCATGGACTGTGTGGAACTTGAACGCTCAATCTGAATAATAGGCCACTTGGGGTTGCTGCAGCTGTGTTAGCTGAGTTGTTGCCTTGCTGAAATAGTTAGTACTACCAAGTGCATAGGAACTCCAGATGTTCCAATGTTTTCTTATTTTTTCTACAGTTTTATCAATGCAAATACTAACTGTTGGTTCCAAAGATAACAACATTTATTAGCGCACATTCAGACATTGGAAATTTTGGGGGTAATGGGTATTGAATCAGGTATCATATCTTGATACATCTCTTTTATAAAGACTCTCCTTTAGAATAGTTGGTGGAAAAGGGCTTCCACTTCTATGGCATTTGGACTCCAAAAGAAGCAATCCCGTTTTGAGGGAGCCGAGCTATCTCAATTCTGCTCCTTACAATTTAGAAGACTTGAGGTCCTGGTTCATTTAACCTATGTAGAACCTCTTCAAACAGAGATGTAGCTTTTCCATGCTCTTACTTCTGTTGCATGCTCTGATGCTTATGATTGGAGAACAGAGTTAAATTATATCTGCAACAACAACAACAACAACAACAACAACCAAGCCTTTGTCCCAAACAAGTTGGGGTCGGCTAGAAATGAAACCCAACAATTTTGAAGAAAAGTAATAGAAAATAAGATGAAAGTAAAAAAAAAAGAGTAAAAAAATTCTACATTTTATTTATTCTAGAAACGGGTTAATAAAAAAGAAGATAAGAGTAATAAATTCTGAATAAACTAAGATTTTGGCACATGAATTGCTAATTTCCATGCAGTCCTATCATGAGCCAAATCTCTAGGTATGTCCCACTCCTTTAAATCTCGTTTCACCGCCTCTTGCCATGTCAACCTTGGTCGACCTCTACCTCTCCTAAAATTTTCTCCACTCTTTATAATCTCACTGTTAACCGGTGCTTCTGGAGGTTTCCGCTGGATATGCCCAAACCACCGTAGGCGATGTTGGCCTAGCTTCTCAGTTAAATTATATCTGCGATGTGCAAATTTAAATCTTCGTCCTGTCATAGCTTTCCTCTTTAGTAGTTGTGCAGTCTTTTCCTGGCATCTAACATTCATTTAGTGCTGATATGCAGCAACCAAGACCAGTTTCTTGTTCGTCTTGTCAATCTGCTGGCCATGTGGAGTGCAAGTGGTGTGCAGGCACAGGGTTCTTTATCCTTGGCAACAGCGTGTTGTGTGAAGTACCCTCAAGAAATGCAAATTGTGTGATATGCACTGGAAAGGTTATACAAGTTGTTCCTTGTCATTCACTTACAGCTCCTGTAGATGCATCTGAATTTTCTGAATTATGGTGTTTCATGAAAAACCAATGATATGTAACCTACAACTGTTTGTGCTCAATGAACGAGGTGTGTGCATAGTTATTAAGGCGTCGCTAAAGCGACGCTTTAGCGTCGCTTTAGCGGTAGAGCGGTCGAGCCTCGTAAGGCGTCCCGTCGCCTTGCTCTCGAGGATAAGGCGACGACGTCATGGGGATCCGGCGGCGAGGGAGCAAGGGATCCGGCGGGGTGAGAGCGGGTGAAGCTGGCGGCGGCACACCGGCAGCGCACAGATCCGGCGCTGGAGGCCAGCGGCGGGCAGAAAATGAAAGGAAAGGGGGGGGGGGGGCAGCGGCGGGAGGAGGGGGAGGCGGCAGTGACGGGAGGAGGGGGAGGCGGCAGAGGCGGGAGGAGGGGGAGGCGGCGGCACCAAAGGGGCACGGGTGGTGGCGGCGCCGGAGGGGCACGGTGGGTGGCGGCGCCGGAGAAGCAGGGGGGCGTCGGGGGCTTCTGAATGGAAGGGCGGCGGCAGGTTCAGGAGCAGTGAGGTATGTTGTAGGGAGGTGGGGTGGGTTAGGGTTTCTCTTTTATTTCTGGCCCTTAATTCTAATCCAATGGTTGGTAGTGGTTGATAGTGTTATGGCTGCTGGGTGGGTTGAGTTGGGCTGAAAAGTAAAACTGGACTAATACAAAGAAGATTCATAATGGGCTAAAATACAAACATATTGTTATATTTTAATTTTTATACCTAATAACTACTTCTATTTTCCTATTTTTACATAATATAAGGTGTCGCCTCGCCTTACGCCTTATCGCTTAAAAGGTAAAAAGGGGGTCCGTCGCCTTACCGCCTTAATAACTATGAGTGTGTGACATGATTACTGAGTAATGTGTTCTATATTGACATAAGGTATTCTTTTGATTTCAGGGCTTCACAAGTTGTGCTAATTGCAAAGGGACTGGATTTCGTGCCAAGTGGCTTGAAGAACCTCATATTGACAAAAGAGACACATAAGTCATACTGTGCACTTTATTATTTCACGGAAAATTTGTTAACTATTGTACCTCTGTCCTTATTTTATCTGTATGTAACTATGGTACTAGAATATTTTTGTAACTGCATAAGTTCCATGCTTATGGTAACAAGCTAATTGTTCAATATATCCTATTTTGGTTAAGAATGTAAGTAAAAAGATGCAAGTTTTTGGTTGCCTCTCAAATCTGTAGATTTTTCATCATCACTCTGCATTTTGTTTCTTGTGTGATGTGTCACATGTCGAACAACTTGTTCAGATTTCAAATATCTCTGCATTTATTTTTTTCATCATTCATTTCTGATGATAAAATTTATCATTTCAAACATATTTCCTTGGTCTTGACATGGGGAAAATTCACATTAAATCCCGAGCCAGGAAATAAACTGCATCGTCAGATTAATTTGCATCAATATGAAGTTGTCTAATGTTAGCACCAACGAATGACTTGACACTTCAAGGCAAAATAACTAATCTTCTAACATCTGTACAAGCTCCAAAAGAAAGATGAAAATAAAAAATTGTTGGTGACACAGCGGATAAGGATGATAGAACCCGTGGTTGCAGAGTGGAACACTTTGGCTAGGTATATTATCTGTTGTGAGAAAGACTATATCAATACTTTGAAATCTGCTTTTGTAGTTACATGCCGTAGTATATATCACTAATATGAAATCGTGTCGGCCATGTTTTTAAGGTGAAGCAATAGTACATATTAGTATATTACCATTGTCAGACTAGTTTTCCACAAACCTCGTGCTTTCTAGCTTCTATGTTGCCAGTTTTTGTTTGGAAAGGATTGGCTCATAGTCACTTTTTTAATGTAGTATCAAAAAAGCGATCATGCACTCTGAGAATACTGTACGCTTGGATGTTGTCTTGCACTCTTTCTGCATTAGTGTGTTTGCACATATTTCGAATGATTGTTTGCCTTTGCCCATGGCCATGTCTGATACTGTCTTCACTTGTAAGATGGAAGGGATATACTTCAATTTGTTATTTGTCAAGATCAGTTGTTAGTTGAAAATGCATTGCTTTGTCCAATAGGAACCTTGTATGAGCTGGCTTGTGAATTTTAGTAACCGTTAACTTTTAATTCAGAAGTTCGGTTTGAGCAATGTCATCCAGCAAATGCCGAAATGATATGTAATTTTTGTGTTTCCTGATGGTGCACTGTTGGAGATGGCAAATGGCCTTTAGACACCACATCATGATCCATACATTTCCCAAAGAAGCTAGATCAATTTTATATGATCATTGGTGGGGTTATTGCCTTGAATGAAAAATCAAGCTATTATATAGGAGTACCTGTCTTTTACTGAGAAATTTATTTGTTATGCTTTGGCATTACCTCTTAGCTTATGCATTAAGGCCAAATATGCAAACAACACTGTTTCTTTCAATCCAATCTTTCTTTTTTTTCTTTGGAAGGAAATGAAGTTATTTTTTTACCTCTTTTGTCATTTAATTGATGAGTTGTGAATTCAAATATGGTCATTCATCATCGATATTGATGGTTGAGCAGTGCATATGCCCTTGGTATGCTGCAGCATTTCACATCAGTAACTAACACTGTTTGTGTGTTTGTTCCCTTCTAATGAAGTCTTGAGCTTATATTGATTGACCTGTAACCACTATTTGAGATGTTTTCTGTAGGGTATGGCTGTTCTGCGCTGACTTCAATTTTCTTGCCGCGGTGCAATCAAATTTAAGCTTAACTTATCTGAGGCCTGAGAGGTAAGGGTTCTGCGGATATTACATTGATACTTCCCTCATTTGTCGTTTCTGTTGTGGTCTTTTGGTTGTGCTGCAGTGATTGTGTCAACAGCTAAGACAAAAAAAAAATGTACCAAGGATTGGACTCCTTTGAACCATACTATGCAGATCCTCCAAATGAATGTAGCCAAAGTTATTGTTGGTTAGGCATTACAATTGATAGAACTTACAGTACAAAACAAAAGTAAACTGATTGAAGTTGTATGAATCGATTGAGACTTGTTCGTCATATTTGATATTAAGCATTTCTATTAACCTGAAATGTGAAAGTCCTGCATTAAATATTTGCAACTTATACAGCGTGTGTGCAAAATAATATTTTAATTTATATGATTCGTTAGTTTCTGTTGGCTGTAACTTGGCCTTCAAGACATGGTCTTCAAATCAGGTTTCTTCATGAGTCAAGAAGCAAAATAAATTCAATAGACTTACCTTGATCGGTTTTTGCATTTTGTTTGGATCTGCTGTGCGCTTGTAGAAGATATCATGGAGATCAAGAAAATGAAGACATTTCATTGTCATTTTCATCTTCGAATAAAAATAGCTATGATTTTACTATCCTTCCATCTACATCTCAAGGTACATTCTCAAACTACCCACACGGTCTCCTTCTTTAATGAAATTCTACTTGCATAAAAAAACCTACCCGCACGGTCCATCTAGAATGGGAATACTTGGATTTATTGTTATCCTTTTTAATACTCCCCATGTTTCTTTTTATTTATCGCCGGCTAGTTCAAAAATGAACTAGCCGGCGACAAATAAAAGGAAACGGAGGGAGTACTGAATAGTGGTACTGGGAATAGTATGAAAAGGATACCCACGTTGGTAATTTTGTCATGCACCAAGTATGCCCTTTGCATGGTCCATTAGCTCAATGACAGAAGCATGTGTATGGGGTCCAATTGCTTGTCGATTAGGAATTTTGAGGTGCTGTCGGAATTTGTGTTAGCACACTGAAAAATAATGATGCAGAGTTGGGCTTGCGTATGGTGCTCGTCTACAATATCCGGTTTAATAACAAACATCACTAATATATAGGGCAGGGTCAACAAACCGCATTAGAGGGAACCATTTGAGAGGCATGATGAGTCAGGCAAATCTAAACCAGGCTTGCCAGCTGATATTGCTTTGGAATTCTGAAATACATGCATTACTGCAAAGCATATGCATGCAGGCTCTGGTCTAGCTAAACTACTTTGTAATAAATGTTGGTCTTCTGGATTGTGGCCGTCTTTTAAAAACTTTTATACAGCTTTTTTTACGCAATATACATCCTTTTTTCTGTTGCTCTTTTCAATGATCAGAATCAACCCACATCATTTTCTGCTATAGCTTTTCCTAAGCACAGTACGCCGTTGAGGTCATGATCATGGCATTCGTCCTGGACGAGTGTTCGACTCAGTACAGGTTTTTGTCAAATCCATTTAGGAGGCCGGTTAGTAGCTCGGAGTCCGGGGTGTTTTGGCAGGCCATGCGTCAGTGACTGGGTAATGGACATTACACTAGAGGAACCGTCCCAGGGGCGGCCGGGCGGGGGCGCAGCACGCGCTGTGTGCGCCGTGGGCCGTGCTTAACCTGCCCTGGCACTCACAGCTCCGTCGCTACGGACAATAGGAGGCCGCCGCTTTGGACGGCCTCTCCTCCCCCTTCCGCCTCCTCTGCTCTGCTCATTTGGCACCTGCGCTGCTCTCCAAACACAACTAATTTTGCCGCCCCATCACCCATCCCATCTCTCCCCACGTCTTTAAAACGGCCACCTTGCCAGCCCACCCACCTGTCCCTCTTCCTCCATCTCTCTACACCAGCGCAATGGCGAAGCCGCGCAAGAACAGCAGCGCCGCCGCGTCCAACAGCAACAGCACGGCCAGCGCCGCCGCCGGCGAAGTCGGCGTCCGCGTGAAGCCGAAGCGCACGCGGAAGAGCGTGCCCCGGGAGTCCCCCTCGCAGCGCAGCTCCGTCTACCGCGGCGTCACGCGGTAAGTGCCGATCAACCAACCGTTGCCTGGGTGGGTTAACCACTCACTGATCACGTGGCTAATCGCAGGCACCGTTGGACGGGGCGGTTCGAGGCGCACCTGTGGGACAAGAACAGCTGGAACGAGTCCCAGAACAAGAAGGGCAAACAAGGTCAGTCAGTTAAACCCTTGTTACTTACCGCCGCTAGCTGCTTTGGTCCCCATGATCATGATACCACCCTATGTCCGGTGCTAACTAGAAGCGATGTAATAGAGTATAAACTAGTGTTACACATCTTACATATAATGTTCACGGGTTAGAACCATGGGTTTTAAGGTAATATTAAAAAGATTTTCTATTCAACCCTTGTCAGTGAGGAGATTAGTTAATTGATCGATTGATTTGTCGTGGCTGAAGAGAGGACTCTGATCATCCTGTTCTTTTTTGTTGGTGCATGCAGTTTACCTCGGTGAGGCTCTCGAGTCACGGCCTTGGCATGAGACTCTCCTCTTCTCTTCATTCTCCCGAAACAAGAAAAAAAGGACAATTAGATTAGATTAAGCGTGGGCTAATTGCGTTGCTCATTCTCCGACTGATGCAGGGGCGTACGATGATGAGGATGCCGCGGCGCGGGCGTATGACTTGGCGGCATTGAAGTACTGGGGCCCCGACACCATCCTCAACTTCCCGGTACCGCCAAAGTTTATTGGTCGAACGCTGTGACAGTAGCCTAGCATTATTCCGCATAGTTAATTTCCCTGGCACATCCTGACTTTTCGAGACGAATTCTTTCGCGAAGCTGATGTACCGTGCAGTATTTAGAGCACTTTCCACTTCACAACTACTGATTATTTTCGCAGCCTTGAGAATTTTTTCTCCCTTTTCTTTTACTATATTTATTCGTGCATAATTTTCAGGCTTCTGCATACGAAGAAGAGTTGAAAGAAATGAAGGGGCAGTCCAGGGAAGAGTATATTGGGTCCTTAAGAAGGTAATTTTTGGATAAAGCGGCTCTTTTGACGATCAACTCAGTGACCAATTCATATTTTTTTTAAGAAAATACGACTATTGTGAAAACTGTACCAAAATTCATCCATGTTTAACAAAATAACCAGGTCCATGAAATTTATCCACAGGAAAAGCAGCGGGTTCTCAAGAGGCGTCTCAAAGTACCGAGGTGTTGCGAGGTAAACCCCACGACTTTGAAACTCTTCTGTTCTACTTAAACATGCGCTAAGGCATCTTGTGTATCTGTACATACCGTTGATTGTTACAGGCATCACCACAACGGAAAATGGGAGGCACGGATCGGTCGCGTGTTTGGAAACAAGTATCTCTACCTCGGCACTTACGGTACATTCAATTCCTTGCAAAAAACAAACGCTTTTGCTGAAAATACAAACGTTACAAGAATTTAATTCAACATCAAGTCATGGAAGCCTTTACAAAATATTATCCCTTCCGGGAATGACTGCTGTGCAATCTGCCGTTTCGTGCAAGCGTGCAATCTACAAATCTCAACTGTTCCCTATCTATCCAAGGGTGCTGCACTTTTAGCACTTAAACCCTCCCACCTGGTGCTGCTGACAATATGCAAAAAGAACTCTAAGTGCACCACTCTTAGATTGGTAAGGAACGGTTGAGATACGAAGATTGCACGCTTGTACAAAATAGCAGATTGCACAGCAGTTGTTCCCTTATCTTCTGTATGTGGAGTATGGATGCAAGCCAAAATATGGGTCCTATTAAGTGCAAGTCATCCCGGCAAGTGTACAGGTGGTACGTGTGGCCTTTGACGAATCTGCTCTCAAATTGGTAGAAGATTGCATTGACAATATAAACTCCCAACTAATCGGCTTTGTGCATCCCTTTAAGTATGTAGCTGCGGGAACTTAGTTCCATAATAAAAAAACTCCCAACTAATTCCAGCACCCAATGTTGAGTACGAGCCATGTGTTTGGACTGTTAAAGCGTCGTTTGGAACGTGTATTCTGCCAGGAATTTCATAGAAACCCTGAGTAGATAATTCAAATTTATCATGGTCCAAGTAATGCGAAGGAAAATTGAAGAACGGTGACAATAAACCATAAGTGTATGGGTGATGGTCTGAAATCCTCTGCAGTAACTGCAGTGCAGCTACTGCAACTCACAAGTCAGCTCCACGCCCTGATTCCACCTGCTAGAGGATTTGGTTCCAATGATGGTTCAGGAACGCGCTTTTTGACATAGATTGTAAACTCTTAGCAAAGGTTTCGTAGACCTTTGTGTAGCTACTTTTTCAAAAACAGGACAGGTCTTTGTCTCCACAATTTAGACTGTCTACACTCGTGGAGCTCTATATTCTACTTCTATATCTCATCTCTAAAAAGATTCTCCTTTTACAGTTTCGTTCCCCATGCTTGTTTACATCTATATCACACATCTATACCAACTCTCATATATTTTATTCTTTTCTTCACTTTTTTTTTTCCTTCTTTTATTCTATTTCTCTTCCTCTCTCTCCTCATAGCGCTCACGGTATCTGTGGCGGGGCGCCGTACTGACCGCCACTTTAGCGGCCGTTGTAGCAGTCCCGCCAGCCCTGCCAAACGCCGATAGTGGCGAGGATACCGCTGCCGCTACGGGCAGTCTTAAATACATAACGAACAAATCAGTGGTATGAAGTTTGGGAATGATCAAGATCGAAGCAGTTGGGGAAGGAGTGGTAGGAGGTCAGGCCACTTGTGCCGTTTGTAGCTACTTAAACTCCAGTTAGTTGGGGATTAGTTTTGCAGTGACCTCAGTGAGGTAGACACAGGCATCCAGAATTCCAGATAGCAGGCAACAGCACAAAGCCACCATCCAGCGGTCCCTCGGCGCTCTGCACTTGTGGAGCCTATAGCCATTACACGGAGATTAGCACAATTAATGCAGTCCCAAAGAGGATGTGCATCTTGGTCCGGTGTAATGAAGATAGCTCAATGGATGTGTGCTTGTTCAGTAGCTAGCACGGCGCGCACATGTAGTTGCACCTAATCCTCTACTAAAACCTCGCACGTCATCTGTTAGTGTCGGTTTTGCTGAAATTCACTTGATATTGTTTCAATTTGAATAGATTAGGGCTCTTTGTTTCAATCATTTTTTTTTGAAAATTATTTGTTTCAATCAATAAATATATGGAATAGATGTGACAATAAAGAAGAATGTTGTGATTCCACAATATTGTAAATTTCCCCGGAAAGTCGCGTCTCTTAGGCTGATCGTTTCTTGTTTGAACCTTCTGCGCGGCAGCGACGCAGGAGGAAGCAGCTATGGCGTACGACATGGCGGCCATCGAGTACCGGGGGCTGAACGCCGTCACCAACTTCGACCTCAGCCGGTACATCAAGTGGCTCCGCCCCGGCGTCGATGGTGTGGCCACTGTCGCCGCCCAGAACCCGCACCCGATGCTGGGCGGCCTGGAGCAGGAGCTGCAGCAGGTGGACCTCGACGGCGCCGCGTTCCAGCACGACCACCACCGCAACCAGGGCGCCGAGGCTCATTTCCCGATGCCGCCGAGGACGTCGCTCGGTCACACCCCGACGACGTCGGCGCTCAGCCTGCTGCTGCATTCGCCCAAGTTCAAGGAGATGGTCGCGCGGACGACGGCAGCCGAGAGCAGCACCACGTCGTCTTCGTCGCCGCCTACGCCGTCCCCTCCACGGCCGTCACCGCCGCCCCCGCCGCCGCAGGAGCTGCAGGCGCGGGCCGCCAAGGACGGCGGCGGAGCCTCGCCGCAGTGCAGCTTCCCCGATGACATACAGACCTTCTTCGGGTGTGAGGACGTAGCCGGCGTCGGCCTCAGCGTGGGCTACGCCGACGTGGATGGCCCGTTCTTCGGCGACCTGGCCGCGTACGCGTCGCTCGCCTTCCACTTCGAGCTGGACATGTGACTCGCACGTCATTAGCCCGTTAATATCTTCTTAATTCAGCTTTCCTTTTTGCAAATAGGAGAATTAGATCACCAAATGAGAAAAAGGAGAGAATGGTGAGGCATAGGCGCATAGCATATAGGGCTAGCCTGTTAAGATATTTTTACCATGTCTTACCTGATGGAGTGAAGGATTAGTGATTGTTTCGTTTGTTTATTCTTGAAAAAAAAAGGAACGACTATATACAATTACATTCACATAAACACCTGAGAAATTTTTTTGCTTTGTAAGTTTTCGTAGCTCGTTGCGTATTTGCTTTGGTTGGTTCACATGGATGGTCCTTGCACTTTATACCAATCCCGTCTCTGCAACCTTTGTCTCGGCAAGTTCTGAAGATTTCAGCCACTCGTTCATTGGACTGACAGCCTCACTGGCTGTACGTAGGCAAGTACGCGGCACGTGTGCCGTCACAATTTCGTCGTGCTAGTGACAGGGCGACCGCACGCTCAGTCACTGGCGGGGGAAAATATGTTTCTCCAGGTGGAATTGCCTGTTGAGAGCTTTCGAAAAACAAAAAAGAATGACCTTTTGGACACGGCCTCGACCTCAACGTGGGCCCTGACGCCGGAGCACTTCACCCCGGTACACACAATGGTTGCAGATCGCCGGCGGCGTGTCTGTGCACCAGCTACTCGGTCTGACGGCATCGTCTTCGACAGCATCGTCAGCTGCTAGTACTCGGTATGGTTCATCCATCCAATTGGATCTAGCCATTTTAAGGGTACGTTCGTTGGTTTACTCCATGGAGTACTTATCTTTTGTCCTCTACAATACAGGTCCGGAAACAGATATAGTTGGCAAAATATAGCTTCGTCTTTTCTGATGTCACGGTAGCGGAGGAATAGTCTAGACTTCACAGCGCACAGTCCGCCAATTTATGAATTTTCTTTTTTCCTCTGGCTATGCTGTCCATCCAGGAATTATGAGTCGAAAAAAAAACCTATCACATAGTATTTGCATACGTCCAAAGTAATATTCTTGTGGTAGAGAATCTTGGTGATCGACCGGGGCCGCGGTCGGGTCCGGTCCAGTCCAGTCCGACGCAGTGCAGCAGAACTATACTCGTTACTCGCCAACAACAATCGGACCACGACTTGAACCGGTCCCTGATCGTCCTACAGCCGTTGGAATTGGAAGCGATCCTTGCACCCCTTTGCTGGAGGACCGAGATAAAATGCTGCCCATTCAGATCAAAATTCTCTGTTCTAGTTGGGATGATGGAGATGGATGTAATTTTAAGAGAAACATAGCATCTATGCTGTGTGTGTAGGTTGCACGTGCTCGTGCGGATGCGCCGGCGATTCGTATCATCGCAGAACCTGCACGTGCTTTTCGATCTCTGCATACGTGCATCAGCTACTACTCGCATCGATTATGCGTCAGTTTTTAAAAGGGGCAGCGGCCGGTCGCATTACATTACATCCGCGGACTCCAACTGCTGCAGCGAGAGCGAGTCCATTCCGTCACGTACTCGTTGGTTGCAGCATTGGATCTTCTTGCATGCCGCGATCGGGTACGGGTACAGGATCTGGCCGGGTGAGTTCATGCGTCTCGTTCGTTGACTGGCTGCATCGGGGAAGGAGCCGCCGCGGCCGCCGGCCGAGGAGACGGAGACAGACCACGCCACACGTGGATGGGCTGCCGCGTTCTCGGGCCGGGCAGAGCTGCCCGGATTGGTGCTCGGCGAGGAAGCCCAGGAGATTTGGATTTTAAGGCCCATGAACTGTGCCACAAGGGGTTAAAGGGCCCTCGTCGCTGCCTGAGCAGAACTGTCGAGGCGTGTGGCCAGGATGATAATGAAGCACTATTACCTCTTCTGTTGGGCCTCAGGCTCAGGGAGCGCGCAAGTCAGAGAGCCCGGCCCACACGTCGACGTGGCAATATAACGCCAGGTTCCCGTCCGCAGTTTTCCGTCAGCGGCTCAGCGCCTGTTCTCCCATAGGCAAAAGACATCCGTCTCCCGCCTTCGACGGACAGGGAATCGCTAACGTGCCCTGTGTTAACTGACAGTTGGGTCCGGCCCACATGTCAGCGACCACGGTACGCGTGCGGTTACGTCCGACATCCGTGTCCGCCTTCGACTCCACCTCTCCCTCCTCTATCCGGCGACCGACCAACCTACCAACCAGCCGACCTACCGAGGCCGGCCACTCCGATGGCAGCGAGGCTGCGCATCCTCGCCGCCTACGGCTCCCTCTCGCAGGCGGTGTCCGCTGCGACGACGCGGTCCCCGCGAGGTTTGTCCGCCTGCAAATCGTTCGACGAAGTGCCGCGCCCGGGGGACTGTGGACTTGACTGACTGATGTCTGTGTTTGCTGGGGGTGGTTTCTCCAGGTCCCCGCGCGCTGTGCACGCTCTCCACGACGCTTCGGTCCGGCGCCGGTGAGGATGACATTGAGCGCATCCGCCGCGAGTTCGAGGACGCCAAGCGCAGCTATCTCAGCATCCCCTCCGCCCTCAAGGACATGCCCAAGATGGATCCGCGAGGTTTCCGTTAGCAGCCCCTACCCATTCGCTTTCGCTTCGGCCCGTCAACCGTCAGTTCTTCACATCATCAGTGGCCACCTTGGGTTCCAGGCATTTATGTGAACAAGAACGTCAGGCTGGAAGACCTGCAAGTCTACGGCTTCGACTACGACTACACGCTGTCGCACTACTCCGAGCACCTGCAGTGCCTAATCTACGATCTCGCCAAGAAGCACTTGGTCAATGAGGTTTGTTATTGGTAGATGTGTTCTTAGTGCTCTGCCTGTCTCCTTGGTTGCATCGATGATGAAGAGTGCGTTTGTGGATTCTGATTGGATGTGATGTTTTGTGCAGTTCAAGTACCCAGAGAGCTGCTTGCAGTTTGAGTATGACGGCACCTTCCCCATCAGAGGCCTTTATTATGACAGACTAAAAGGGTGCCTGCTCAAGCTTGATTTCTTTGGCTCTATTGAACCTGATGGCTGCTTCTTTGGGCGGCGGAAGGTAAGACATATAGGACATGTTTGGATGATGGCTAACTTGCTTAAGTCTAAGCTTAGCCACTTGCCACACTTGTGGCACGCCTAAACTAACTAATGTTATCATGTGTTTGGTTTGCTACCATAACTTAAGTTTAGGCGCGCCTAAGAAAGTGTGGCATGTGTTTGACTTGTTTCCATGACTAAACCTAGGCAAAGTGGCTAAGCTTAGGCGGTCGATTCGAGCGCCACAGTTGAGGCAGTTTTTTGTTAGACAAAGGAAGCAAAAGTTGTCTAACTTCTGTGGCATGCCTAATTAGTCAACAACCAAACGCCCACCTAAAACATTATGGCATGCCTAACATTAGGCTTAGGCAAGTTAGGCATTGAACCAAACAGATCCATAATACTTTATTATTTTCTCCCTTTCCCCTCAAATCCAACACGCTAAACTATCTCACATATACTTGTAGATACTTTTACTTAAAATGTATTTTTTGAAGTTTTAAGTGCTTTATTTTCTGTTTCATAATATTTGCATTGACTCATATTTGGTTGTTCTTACAACAATATGCTGGTTGTCACTTGTGACCCTTCCGTTGGTCATTGTTATCTTTCTCCAATAAACTATGTCTACCAATGAGTTCTTACCACATATCGGGTGCTTTTTGATCAGCTGAGTATGAGTGAGATAAAAGAGCTCTATGGCACACGGCATATTGGCAGAGATCAAGCTCATCAGCTTGTTGGGCTCATGGATGTCTTCTGTTTTAGTGAGGTACCTTTGCGTTGACCTGCAGATATTTTGCTCGCAAAATTAGTTCACCATCGTATCGTCCAGTTTATTACAGCATTGAGTTTTATCTGATCAGTATTCTGCTACTTAAAGGTTTAAATAATTATAGTGAGACTATATCATGCAATCGCACGGTTTCCTGCGTGATCATTTCGATCATTTCTAACAATAAGGTGCTCATCTCGCACAGGCATGTCTCCTTGCTGATATCGTTCAGCACTTTGTAGATGCCAAGCTGGAATTTGATGCTTCATATGTATACGAGGATGTAAACCAGTCGATTCAGCATGTCCACAGGAGTGGTTTAATTCACAGGAAAATTCTTTCAGAGCCCCAGAAATTTCTCAAAAAGAATGTAGGCAAAATACTGGTTTTCATGATTACCATTGGCATATTAATTTTGAAATTCCTCGTGCTTTCACTGATACTATTTATTTTCTGACATACCTTTCTTCGCTGATATGCTTTTATCTCTATAGCTCTTAAAGACTGGTCTCATCTGTTATCTGCAGAGCCAGGTATTCCAGTTCTTAAAGATGCTGAAAGAGAAGGGGAAAAAGCTATTTCTCCTCACCAATTCACCTTTTTACTTCGTGGATGGAGGGATGCGATATTTGCTAGAGGTCCGTTGCAACACTTAAATCTAAATGTATGCTTTATTCATACCATTTAGCATTCAAGAGCAAGATTTTAGGAAATAGATTTGATTCTGGAGTCTGGACTATATATAGCATACCTTGTTTAATATATTGTGGTTACTTTTCGAGGCCTGATGTGAGCTTCTAAATCTTATAATTGAGGCTAGCTTTTGGTTGCAAATAAGGCATCATAATCGCACATTCCTGGAACTTGCTGGGTGCATGCACCTTCTTATAATGTCTTTCCATATATTCTCACAAATAAAAGAGAACATTAAGCTTATGCATTCATTTGTTTCTAACTTTTGTCAAGAGCATGTTGCATTGCATTCTGTTTCTTGTCTGTTTGTAATTATACAGAGACATAGCTATGTTGTGGAAATTACATTATTATGCGCCTTTTTTTCATGTATTCTGTTGTTGCAATTTTCTTGGTGGCTACAGTATTCCACATGGAAAGTATATGACATGGAATTTTTTTCCCTCACTGCACATTATGTTAACTTGGCTAGTTCATTGTTTGGTTCGGCAGGACCAGCATTTTGATGGGAATTCTTGGCGTGAACTCTTCGACGTTGTGATTGCGCAGGCAAACAAACCAACTTTCTATAACTCAGATCACCCTTTCAGGTTCTATGGGTCATTTATGTGTTGCTAAATGAAAACATATACAATAGTTCTTACTGATAGATATTATCTGTGTAGATCTGCTGTTAGACTTTATATATGAAAATAAAGTAGGTTTTCTAAGTTACTTGCTTTAATAAAAAAGTTCTTGCATAATTGTGCCTACTCCAATTCCGGTTTTCTAATTATACATGATTGATATTTGTAGGGTGTATGACACTCAAAAGGATACCTTAGCTTTTTCTGCAGTTGACAAGTTTCTGCCAGATCAAGTATATTACCACGGCTGTTTAAAATCATTCCTGCAGATCACAAACTGGAGAGGCTCAGAGGTTAATTATTTGAAATCAAGACGAATGAATTTCTATACATTCACTCAAACTAAACTTTTCATTCCACAGTGACACAGTTTTCACCCTCCTGGGTTTTGCCTATTTTTGATCAGAATAAGCATGAAACATAGTCAACATGCAGAATACGAGCCTAAAAATACTGGCATTTGGCAAATTTTCTGTTTAATTTCTAATTTCAGATCTCTTGTCCATGTCTTAGGTGATATACTTCGGTGATCATCTTCTGAGTGACTTGAGAGGACCTTCAAAAGCTGGTTGGCGAACAGCTGCTGTTATCCGTGAACTTGAGGTAGGCACTTCTCTTTTTTCCTGAGATAATATGTAAGAAAGAGTTTCATGAGATTCAGGCACTGCTTAAAAGTTGGTGTTGCCGGTCAGGCCAACAAGATCAAGGGTTAAAAATGACGTCGTTCAGAATAGGACCACTTTTTTTTTCTTGATCTTAAATACCTGGACGTGCTATTAGATGGCATAAGCAAGTTTGTGCTTTATTTCCCCTGAAGAAACAACTTGCATGATCTTGTTTATCTTCTTGACTAAATATAACCATTTCACATTCAACATGCTTGATTATATTTTGTACCATGTTATGGTGATCTATCATCTATATCTTTTCTCTTCAGGATGAAATAGAAATCCAGAATAGTGACAACTACCGTTTCCAACAGGTGTGTTTTAAATCAGCTGTCTGTTGTCGCTCATGTTTAATTGTTTATATGATATAACTAGACATTATGTTTCTATGAGGTGTTAAGATCCATATGTTGTTACAGTTGCTCATAAAGCACTTCCTTTATACCACATTATTATGTAAGAGTTAGATGAAATGATTTTGTGCCATTACAGATCAATCATGAACTATTTAATGTTCCTATGCAAACCAAATTACAGAACAAAGCAACACAGCCCTTAGACGTGTACCTTGTGATTGTGACTAAAACCAGCAGTTTTGAATGGTTTAAAATTAGTATGATTCCTAGCTTGGTTATAATTTGGAAATTCTGAGGCAATGTGAATCTATTTGAAAAACTAACAAGGTGTAAATTCTGAATTCTGATATATTCTGATGTTACACACTGTCTAAATGAGATGATGATCATCGCGTTCAATTACATATTTTGCATGCCAAATAGGTACAGTTTAGTAGCTAAAATAGGATGTATACAGTTTGTAATCTCATCTGAATTCTTCTATGTTAGATTGCTGTTGTAATATATGTTGTGAATGCTTGGTAAAAAAAATATGTTGTGAATGCAGGTGATCAGTACAGCCTAAAAGGCTGACTGCATCAACTTGCATGATTCAGTTTCGGAAACAGACTCATTAGGCAGTAGGCACTTTTTCTATTAGCTGCAAAAGAGCCCTTGGGTTGGTGAGCTCCATCCTACTGGCAAATATTATGTAAAATGGCACGGGTACAATCAGTTGCACCACGAATTGCTCGATTGGATGGATTGATAGTGTTTTACCTTTTGAATGTTGTACATAATCTGATTACCCTTCAACATATACAGTGCTAGTCCATAATTTTCCAGCCACGTAGTATGTTTATCAGTTTGTTTAACCCTATCCTGTTCTGCAGGCAAAGTTAAGTTTAATTCATGGTCTATTTGGAAAAGTCAATGCAGCTGTGGTTAGCACAAAGAAAGGCCAAGTGTACAGAGCATTGCTTGATGAGTTGAATGCAGAAAGGCGCCAATATCGAGCTGGGATGCGAGACCTGTTCAACACCTCTTTTGGTGCAACATTTCTTACAGATACTGGAAGGGAATCGTCATTTTCCTATCACATTCATCAATATGCTGATATTTACACCAGCAAGCTCGAAAACTTCTTGTCATATCCCCCTGATTCATGGCTTCATCCACCTCATGACATAAAGATCATGCCACATAATGCAAAGGTAGTTTATATCTCCTACTTAATTGGAATTTTGAATCATATCGAGTCTGGATGATGATTCTGGACTCTCAATTTTGCAGGTTCCAGCAAGTTTGTTCAGTGGATAAGCGGAAGAAATGGTAGCCACGTGAACTTTCGCTCAATGAAGAAGCTTTCATCTGAGAAGCCGCTCCTTTTTTTCTATGTGGGTATTCTATAAAGCAAATATACCTTGAATACTGAACAATCTGTAATGGTCGTCAATAAAAGTGTTGATCCGTCCCTTTTTTTTTATCAAATTTCCCTGGCACAAAGCTTGTGGTATTCATAGGGGTTGGAATACCTGCAGATGCTAGCTGAAAGCTCACCTTTGACTCCAAAAATACAACCAGATTCATGAATGAACCCACAAGTCGGACAGTTACTTCATTTTGAACTGACCTTTTGACCCTGGGATCAGATATCACAACACTTCATAAAGACGTACTGACTGCACCTAGAAAAGGGAAAGTTATGGCAAGTTAGAGGTCAATCAGCGTATAAAGAAAAATGCAAGATACTGACTTCATGGACTTCAGGAATGTGATTTTTTTAGGAAAAAAAGACACAGCCAAACCTGGTAAAACTGTCATTGCAATAGGGATTTCCACCATTTAGCACGATGTTCCGGCACAACAGCCAAATTTCATATTCACCAGCAATTTCAGGAATACATGAAACATTAAATTGACTGGCTTGCACGGTTGTGTTTCCAGCAATGATATACTAGAATATATTTCAGTGAATATATTATGTATCTTTATCAAATTAGGCAGAGAAAAGTGTACATGCCTCCCGAAGACCATCAGGACCTAGACTGAATGAACTTTATCCTTAGGTATATATCATTCCTGTATATTTATTCCTTATCAGAGGATATTTTTCAAGATTACCTGCGTTATCAATAGGGCTTGTATAATCGAGGAGGTTGGAGGTCTTTATAAATAGATGTACAAAGATGATAAATATACATAAAATCTCTTATGCAAGAAAAAAAATATAAAACACATCCTTATATCTCTAACGCTCCTCTCAAACTCAAGGTGCGTCACAAACACTGAGTTTGAAGAGATAAAAATTATGCTGAGTTCGAGTTTGTGTCTTCGTGAAGAAATTCGCCAGCTGAAGTTCTGAAGGCACATACTGGAGATTAACAATACCGTCATGTATCTGTACTCGTGTATAGGAAGCATCAACACTAATATGCTTGGTAAGCTCATGTTTAATCGGATCACGAGCAATACTGATGGCACTTGTACTGTTAGACAAAAGAGGAGTCGGCATACCAACAGAAACACCAAAGTCCTAAAGTAACTATCGCAACCAAGTAACATCTGCACTCACAAGAGCTATAGCACACAACTCAATCTTTGCACTCGAACGAGAAATTGCTACCTGCTTCTTAGTCTTCCAAGCAATGAGGAAACAACTAAGAAAAACACAATAGGCAGAAAGAGATCGATGATCAGAGGGATCACTAGTTCAAGTAGCATCAGAATATGCTTTTAGGTGTAAAGAGTTAGAGTGTGGAAAGAACAAGCGTGTAGAGATAGTCTTACAAAGATAACGTAAGATACGAAGCAAGAGACTATAGTGGACCTGGGTGAGAGTCGAAACAAACTGACTCGGTATGTGAACAGAGTACGAGATATGAGGACGAGTGACACCAAGGTACACGAGACTCCCTACAATATGACGGTAACGAGTAGGATCATCAAGAGGCTCACCATCAGTAGCTCGAAGATGGATATTAAGTTTCATGGGAGTTTCAACAGTCCGATGATCAATAAGAGAAGCCTGATCGAGAAGATCTTGAATGTACTTCTCCTGAGATAGATAAATTCTCTCAGAGGAGGAGGAAACCTCAATCCCAAGAAAGTAGCGAAGAGGATCAAGATCGAATATAAGAAACTGCTCACTTAGACGAGCCTTTACAAATGCTATGTACTCAGAATCATCTCCGGTGATGATTATGCCATCAACATAGAAAAGAAGAAGAGTGTGTCCACGAGACGAAATGTGCACAAAAAGCGCGGAATTGTGAGCACTAGCAGAGAAACCAGCAGCAGTGACCACAGACGCAAAACGCTAAAACCAAATACGAAGAGCCTGCTTAAGGCCATAAAGAGAACACCGAAGGTGACAAACCATACTCTCAGGAACAAAATACCCAGGTGGTGGCTGCATATAAACCTCCTCACGTAGCTCACCATTAAGAAAGACATTCTTCACATCAAGCTGAAAGATGGACCAGTCACGAACAGAGACCACAACAAGCAAAGTGCGAACAGTGGCCATGTGAGGACAGGAGCAAAAGTCTTATTATAGTCACAACCATGTTCTTGTTGAAAGCCACGAGTGACTAATCGAGCCTTACATCGCTCAAGTGAACCATCAGAGCGGGTCTTAACCTTATAGACCCACTTACAGGTGATCAGACGAACACGTGGGGGACAGAGCACAAGTTCCCACATGCCAGTGCGCTTGAGAGAAGCAATCTCCTCGGCCATCGCATGCTACCATTTCGGATGAGGAATAACATCACGATACATAACCGGCTCAGGAAGAGCGGTAGCAGCAAAGTTAGAAGGAGAGTACCGAGCAGGAGGCTGGCGAGGATGATGACCACGTCCAAGAGGCTGCCCAGGAGAAGAATCATCAGAAGGAGATGATCCCTCAGGAGAAGAAGGCGTATCTGGAGAGGCAGGTTGAGCTGGAGAAGCTGAGACATCAGAATATGACTCAACTGGAGTAGGTGGCTCATCGGGAAAAGATGACACATCTGAAAGAGGCACAACTCGTCGAACATAGACCTGCGTTACATGAGACTTCAACGTGTAATCGGTAACCAAAGAACAATGCCCCGAAGAAGAAGGGGAGATTGCCAAATGCAGCACAGAGTGTGACGGAGGTACACTAGCAACGGAAGCATCTGGAAAGAACATGAGCGAAATAGGAGCAAATACAGATGCAGAAGAAGCATCAGAAAGACAAGGATGGAAAGGACGTGTTTCATAAAAAACAACATCCCTTGAAATCCTCATCCGTCGACCAATCGGATTCCAACAACAATAACCTTTATGCTCTGAAATGTACCATAAGAACACACACTTAACCGACTGAGCAGCCAACTTAGTACGCTCATGAGGTGCGAGCAGCACATAGCACACACAACAAAAAAGACGAAGGCTGGTGTAATCAAGCGTCTTGCCCGTAAGAGGCTCAAAAGGAATCCCGCCTTTAAGAGCGGACGAGAGTTGAATGTTATAAAGTAAGTGGTAGTGGAGACAGCCTCAACCCAAAAATGAGGCGGAACAGAGGAAGCAATAAAAAGTGTATGTGCTGTCTCAAGTAGATGACAATATTTTCGTTCAGCAACGCCATTCTAAGCATGAGCACCAGGACAAGAATATTGAGCAAGGATACCTTGCTCAGAAAGAAAGTCTCAAAGAGCATCAGAAAGGTACTCACCAGCAGAGTCAGCACGAAAGACACGGATATGAGTGCCAAAATGAGTGCGGACCATACCTGAAAAAGACTTATAGATAGAAAATGTCTCACTACGATGTTTCATGAAGTAAACCCATGTGTGGCGAGAAAAATCATCTATAAAAATAATAAAGTATCGATGCCCTCCTTTGGAAACAAAAGGAGCAGGACCCCGAACATCTGAATGAACAAGGTCAAAAGGGCACTGGGACACTGACTCACTAAAAAGATATGGAAGTTGAATCTGCTTCCCTAATCGACAATCCTGACACTGAACTAACGACTAAGATCCTGAAATCGATCCTACGACAACACGGCGAATCAAGGCAGATAAACGAGAGCCACAAATATGTCCTAAACGATGGTGTCACTTAGCAAAAGATGAGGTAGACAGAGTAGCAAAAGTGGAGCTAACACGATTAGAAGGCGCAACGAAAGGAAGACAAAGTCAGTCAAGCTCCCAGAGACGTTGTGAATCGCGATGGCAAGGACAAGAGCCAACAAGCTAACCCGTATGACGATCCACAACAAAACAAGAATCAGAATCAAGAATCACTCGATAACCATGATCAGTGAGTTGACCAGCAGACATAAGCTGCATGGTCAGGTTAGAAACATAGGAGATATTAGAAACATTAAAAGGATCAGATAAAATGGTGCCTTGTCCAAAAACCGGAAGTGAAGAACCATCGACAGTATGAATAGTGAGAGAATGAAACGAATGATAGATGACAAACAAGTAGAGTAAGGAGTCATGTAAAAAGAAGCTCTAGAATCAAGAATCCACAGACGAGTACCTGAACGAGAAGTGGAAGATGGTCCCTCAGAGGAAGACGGAGAAGCAGCAGCAGAACCTGAAGGTGTAGAAGACCGAGTCACAATACCAACAACTCTTGATGATATAGAGGCAACAAGGCGACGAAGAAGCATAAGCAACTGGACATCTCTGGCAGCAGAACTCCCCTGAGATCCTTCAGTACCAGCACCACGAGCACCCTGTGAAGAACACAAGCCTGATCATCAGCACTGGGTCGAGAAGTAGAAGAACGAGCAGACAAAACGGTAGAGGTCCACAATAAGCCAGCATCACGAGTCTCCTCCATCTGATCAAAGAACCCCTTCACTGTAGCATCTCCCTTGTATCGTAACAGCTCCTCATGACGAAAAGCAGCAAAAGAGCTAGACTGACCAGTAGTCTCGTAATGATGACGCAAAAAGCCCACATCTGGTGTGAGTACTCAAATTCAACAATATCAGCAGTCAAATGATCCTCTAAACTAGCAGCAAGAATAACTCAACTCGAGCAACTCTTGTACACGCTGAAGTCAGACTCGCAGAAAGACGGGCATTTGAGGTCGCTCGTAAGAAAATCTCAAAGACGTAGACCACGCATATGCAGACGCATACGGGGAACCCAATCGCGATAATAGGTGTCACTGAAAAGCACCGAACATCGCAAGATTAGGATCCCGCTCGACAAAAAAGTCATCGTAGAGAGATAACAGATGACAACGAGAGCACAAAATAAACAGTGGCAGGTGACGGCGAGAGCGCAAAAAGATAAGCGGCCCAAGCTGTGTTTTTTTCCTTTTTTTTCTTTTTTTTTCTTTTTTTTAATTCACAACCTCACAAGTCAAAGCAACAACAGACAATTGCAGGAAACCAGGAGGCACACGTGGGCAAGCGAAGAGGCAGTTCTGCCTAGGAGACCATGCATGGTGACACGTGCAGGAGAATGCTGAGATTGATGAGGAGCGGACCAGCAGCGGCAGCTGGGCACAGACAATGCTCGAATCCACAGAGACGGAGAAGACCGAGGGCACGAGGATCTGCTAGCCGAGGCAGACCGAAGCCCATCACCTTCCTTTTTTTCACAAAATCTGAATCGTGTGGACAAAGTGCCGCGCGCCGCTCGTTAGCAGATCAAACTCGTCGGTAGGGGCACAGCGAAGGGCGGCCACACTTTAGATGTAAGACGAACTCGAGCAGCGGCAGGTAGAAGCCGGCAAAGCCGAGCCGCGCCGAGAAGAAATGAGGAACCGACGAGAAGGTATACGGGCACAGATCTTCAGAACCAAGAAAACCGGTGGTCAAAAAAATTCCACGGTGGATCAATTGCTAGGGTAGAAAAGAAACTCTAACCTGGCTCTGTACCATATTATAAATAGAGCTTGTATTATCTTAAGTAGATGTACAAGGATGACAAATATACATAAAACCCCTTATGCAAAAGGGAAAATATAAAACTCATCTTTATATCTCTAACAACCTGAAGGTAAATAATTATACTATATCACTATGTGCAAGTAACATGGCAAAGTATAAAGAGTCTAAGAAAAATGCTAGGCGTGTTGTGAGTAAAGCAAGGGAGCAGACCTATGATGCGCTATATGAGAGGCTAGAGACAAAAGAAGGCGAAAAGGATATATATAAGATGGCAAAACTTCGCGAGAGAAAGGTGAGAGATCTCAACCAAGTCAAATACATTAAGGATGAGGCAGGCCAAATTCTATTGAAGGAGGAAGAAATTAGGAACGGATGGCGGGACTACTTCAATGGACTATTCAATGACGGGAATGAGAGTATTAGGTTCGAGTTGGATGACTTATTTGATGACACCAACAGACAATTCATGCAGAGGATACAAGAATCCGAGGTTAGAGAGACCCTAAAAAGGATGAAAGGAGCAAAGGCCCGCGGCTCCGATGATGTCCCCATTGAGGTGTGGAGGTGTTTAGGGGATGTAGCAATAGTATGGCTCACTAAACTATTCAACCATATTTTTCAGTCAAACAAAATGCTTGAAGAGTGGCGGAAAAGATTTTAGTACCCATCTTCAAAAATAAAGGAGATGTTCAAAGTTGTACTAATTACCGAGGAATTAAGCTCATGAGTCATACTATGAAGCTCTGGAAGAGAGTGATTGAACACCGCTTGAGGAAAGTGACCAATGTCACTAAAAACCAGTTTGGTTTTATGTCTGGGAGGTCCACTATGGAGGCGATTTTCTTACTCCGTCAGCTTATGGAAAGGTATAGGGAGCAAAAGAAGGATCTACATTTAGTGTTCATTGACTTGGAGAAGGCATACGATAAGGTATCAAGACCGGTCATGTGGTGGGCACTAGAGAAACACAAAGTACCAACAAAGTACATTAACCTTATCAAGGATATGTATGATAATGTGGTGACAAGTGTGCGCGTAAGAGATAGTGAGACCGACACTTTTCCTATCACAATAGGGTTACACCAAGGATCAGCCTTAAGTCCTTACATCTTTTCTTTAGTGATGGATGAGGTGTCGAAGGATATACAAGGGGATATCCCTTGGTGTATGCTCTTTGCTGATGATGTAGTGTTGGTAGATGAAACCAGGGATGGTGTTGATAGAAAATTAGAGCTATGGAGGCAGACCTTAGAGTCTAAAGGGTTTAGACTTAGTACAACCAAGACCGAGTATATGAGATGCGACTTTAGTGATGTCGGGTGCGAGGATGGTAATGTTAGTTTACAAGGACAAGTAGTACATAGGAGGGACACATTTCGATATTTAGGATCAATGTTACAAAGCAATTGTGATATTGACGAAGATGTTTACCACAGGATCAAGATCGGGTGGATGAAGTGGCGACAAGCATCTGGAATCTTATGTGATAAGAAAGTTCCCCAAAAATTAAAAGGAAAATTCTATAGGACGATGATCAGACCTGCGATGCTGTATGGAGCAGAATGTTGGCCAACTAAAAGGCAACATGTCCAACAAATGAGTGTTGCGGAGATGTGCATGCTACGGTGGATGTGCGGTCACACAAGAAGAGACAAAATTAGGAACGAACTAATACGTGATAGGGTAGGGATAGCACCGATTGAGGAGAAGCTAGTCCAACATCGCCTACGGTGGTTTGGACATATCCAGCGGAGACCCCCAGAAGCACCGTTTAACAGTGAGATTATAAAGAGTGGAGAAAATTTTAGGAGGGGTAGAGGTCGACCAAGGTTGACATGGCAGGAGGCGGTGAAACGAGATTTAAAGGAGTGAGACATACCTAGAGATTTGGCTCATGATAGGACTGCATGGAAATTAGCAATTCATGTGCTAGAATCTTAGTTTATTCGGAATTTGTTACTCTTATCTTCTTTCTTATTAACCCGTTTCTAGAATAAATAAAATGTAGATTTTTTTACTCTTTTTTTTTCTTTTTTTTTACTTTCATCTTTTTTGCTATTACTTTTCTTCAAAATTGTTGGGTTTCATTTCTAGCCGACCCCAACTTGTTTGGGACAAAGGCTTGGTTGTTGTTGTTGTACTATTTGCGTCTCTCATAGGTAATACAATTGGGTGTGCATAACCGGTGCCATTTTTACTTGATATCTCCACTTGCAGCACGGCAGTTTCAACAGGAGATGGGCTGCCATACTTGTCATCCACAAAAAAACAGTCAACGATGAAGTTGAACCGGCAACAGAATGTGCTAAACAAGTTCCATTAGCAAAGCTGTTTGATCCATTACAATACTCTGAAAGGAGCAACTTATTAGAATCACCTTCGTGATTAGTAATTGAGCAGCTCCAGTACTGATAATGCCAATGGGGCGCTAAGTAAACTGGCATACCTACAAATCATGTGCCTTCAGTCAGGTCTGCTGGGAGTGGCTTGAAATCCATTGTAACACTACTATCCCACTTTTCAGCAATGATCATGGAAAACAAACCAATGTTTTAAAAAGTAGACGCCTAGGCCGCTTAAATGTCGCCTAAGCGTTGAGCGCTGCCTTGCCGCTCTGCTTTCCATTGAGCAACGGGATTAAGCGCTAGCGCCGTTCAATTCCGCCAGGCACGGGGATGCTCAATTCCGCCTGGGCGGCTCAATAGCCATTGGGCCGCTTTTTTATGTGCCTGACCAGTTAAAAGGAAGAAGTAAAACTTAAAATCAATCCTGTCTGGTAGCCGCCAGATCCTGCGGCCGCTCGTTCGACGGCCGCAGGAAGTAATAGTTGTGTACTATTCTAAGGCTAATAGTCTATTAGTTCTGTACTTATTATAGAGTTGAAACTTTTTCCTCATGTGGTTTATCCAGTAGTCCCATTTATGCTTCTGATTAGTTGATGAAATTTATATTCCTCACACTCCCACTTAATTGGAACTAGATGTCATATACATATATGCAACATATTATATAAATTTAGCTTCGCTTTTTGCGAAACGTCTAGGAACGCCTAGGCGGCCTAGGCGCTAGCTAGGCGGAGCTCTTCTGCTTAATTTTCGCCCCTGCTTTTTGGAACACTAAAAAAACACATCTTCCAGCATGGTTTCTTCATGAAAATAATTATTATTGTTGCTTAGAATATTTGGAAGCAAAGAAACAACAAAATCTTTGAAAGAACAACGACAACTCTCTATGCTTGGAAGAAAGGTTCGCTGCATTTTTGTTTCTGAGTGTATAGGTGGCCAATTGGGCCGGGCCAGATGGGCCGGCACGAAAGCCCGCAAAAAAGCACGGCCTGAACCTGTCACGACCCGAAAAAATCGGGCCCGGCCGGCCCGAAGCCGAACGCGGGCCGTGCTCAGGCCTCGACCTCCGGCCCATCGGGCTTGCAGACATGACCCGTTTAGGCCCAACATGACCGGCCCGTGGGCTGGCCCAGCCCGGCACGACCTGTTTAGAGCTGAATTCAGTTTTTTTTCGCATTTTAGTGTATTTTTAACTTAAACAGGTCATGGGTCGGGCCGATCCGGCACGATCCGACATGCTTAAATTGCATAGGCGGACTTACAGGATATGTCGGGTGGGCCCCGACATACCCTGGCCCAGGCGCATCTCAACACTGCATTTTGGTAAGCCTGATCAATTGTTACTTCATTAAGAAGGCCAACACTGGTTGAGTCACGGAGATACAGAAGCAAATGCGTCGCGATTTATTACCATACGAGCATAGACCTGGGTAGGCGGGTGGCCAGGAGACTTGCAACCGTCGATGGGAACTTGTCCGGCTGCCCCGTGACGACGCGACACACCGTATACGCCGGCTGACTCCGAGCGAGATCACTGATGGAACTTGTTTCGGCAGCTCTACGTACCGATAGCAATTCACACAGTCACGATCTTGTCTCTCGTAATTGTATCTTGCTCATGGTAAATAATATATTCGAGGTAGTCATGAATATTATCGTATACTGATAAGCACTGATAAGATTTGTATTCACTATGTGCGTTTTCCTTTATTTTGGTTGGATAATTTTTTTGTGTTCTTCTCATTTTTTACGCATTCTTATCATTCAAAATGCGATGGCTAAAAAAATCGAACAAGTAATATTGTAAATTTATCTCATGACTATTTTTTACTATTGTTATTATATTTGAATTATTTATACTATAATGTAGTCAATTTAAGATTTATTATGTTATTTACTTTTTATACTGAATTATGTACACAATTTACATATATTTTATTAATTGATAATTTTATGGAATCGCTTGCGAATTTTTTTGGCATACCCTATAATAAAATACTAGGTCCGCCACTGCTAAATTGTACTTGGGCCGTGCCCGGGCCTCGAGCTTCAGCCCGCGGGCCGACCCAGCACGGCCCGATTTTTTCCAGGCTGTGCCGGGCTGAGGTTTCTAAGGCCCGAGCCCGGCCGACCCGGCACGGCCCGTTGGACACCTATATAGGTGACTGAACCGCAGCCACGGCCCACGGCAGTGTCCTGGCTTGTTCTGCCTCCGTCTCCGATTCCATGGCGTAGACAGTGCCAACCGTGAGGGTTTAGTCGTTCATCCTGCTGGGCACACGACCGTGCCTGTCCTTGCGAATGCGCTGTGCTGTGCAGAACGCTTCAATGCCACAGTTTGCTAAATGATCAGTCGCGTCACGCATTCCATTCCATGGTACAAGTAGAGGAATCGCCCATCATTCGCTTACATGATTTATTCATGGATACAAAGAGGATTTTGGGTTCACAGAGGTAGGTTCAGAGAAATGAGCAGTGACAATTACACAAACACACACTCATAACCGATCCCCAGTTTATCATCTTAGTTGCCATGTCCAGAACCGTATCCGTAGCCATGTCCCTCCCCGTAATCTGAGCCTGAGCCATCTCCATATCCGCTGCCTGAGCCCTCACCGTACCCTTCACCGTAGCCGGAGCCCGATCCTTGGCCGTGTCCGGAGCCAGAGCCTTCCCCGTAACCGGAGCCTCGGCCTTGGCCATGACCGAACCCATGGCCTTCACCATAGCCCGATCCTTGACCAGAGCCACTTCCTTGACCATGACCTTCACCATATCCTTCACCGTACCCGGAGCCAGACCCCGAACCTTGTCCATGCCCCGAGCCGTGACCTTCGCCATACCCCGATCCCTGGCCTTGGCCTCCACCTTGCCCTTGGCCTTCGCCGGAACCCGCCCCTGATCCCGCGCCACTGCCTGCACCGGAACCAGCATATGATCCTGCACCGGAACCGGCGCCTGAGCCTGCTCCAGAACCGGCTGACGACCCTGCGCCTGAGGCTGCACCCGAACCCGATCCCGATCCCGATCCAGACGCAGATGCAGAACCAGAGCCTGAACCACTACCACCACCTCCTGCACCAATGCCAATACTAATCCCGGTACCGATTCCAAGACCTCCACCACCGCCACCACCAAGGTCGATGCTCAGGTCCTTCCGGGAGACGCGGCCCTCGGATGCGGCAACCAGGGTAGCAATTACCACGGCAACGCCGAGCAAAACGCTCACGGTTTGAGGGCGAGACATCATGGCACCTCCAGGAAGTCTGAACACGGCACGTATGTTGTGTTCTGATTCAGTGATTGAGATGTGCACATGTGTCACGGCTTTTGGACCTGGGTTGTGGCGCTATTTATAGGACCCAAAGTGTGGTGTCATCACAAATAGTGGTTACCTAATCGGTTGCACCAACTTTGTGGCGCTGACCACTGGACGGCTGAATTATGCTTTTTATCTTTGCTTGAGTGCTGTTTGTTGAGTGAGAAGTGGAGTGGAGCATGGGCGGTGCAAAAGGACTGGGTCCTAACCAGTGCGTGGAGTGACACGTTTCAAGCCTCGAGCATGCATGCTGTCCTCCAGAGTTTTCAGGAGGAATGGAAGCGTCGGTGCACTGAAAAGTAAGGTCGCTTTGAGGACGGTTCTGACGATATATGGAACAGGTCACTGAATTTTCTGGAACCTCTTGCTTTTTCATCCTTGACTCGCTAGCTAGTGCTGTTATTGTTGCCTGCAAAGTTTATGCGGTATCAACTTTAAGCGCTGACTTAAGGTAATGATTTTTTCCGTTGTCAATTTTATTTTGAGTTGTGCGTTATGCAGATACTCACGGCCACATATATACACAAATTAGGCAGTCAGAAATGCACCTACAAAAGGTCGTCTTATCAACTTACTGTTGTGAACAGAGAAATACACTTCCGAGTTTATCTCGTGTTCGTTCTGGAAAAAAGACTCGGGCTGAGACTAGTATGCGCGTGCAAGACCCGGTTTGTAACAAGATCTAATTGTCGAGTATGCAAAGTTGAATTATTAATATCCACATACCAAAGTTAGTCTTCATTATGTTCAGATCCAGTTGCATGTGAATTTCTGTGGTGTACGTTTGATGAAAGGCTTTTGCTATAGTAATAAATTTAGAGCATTATGAATTTTCCAAAAAAATAGTACTAGTGCTAATGAGCGTAATAAAAAAATCCACGACAACTCTACTAGCGTTATCTTTTGATAAGGTAAAGTTAAAATGGCTAAGTTTTAAAAAGTTTGATTAGACGCATACCAGCATTATCTTATAAAAGTTTTATGGCATGGAAACGTATAACAAACTTTCTTTATATAATCGACATTTCTTTTGATACTTTGGAATGTAAATGTATAGCTTGGATTGACTCCTACACAGTCTCCAAGTACAATTTATTTCTACTACATTGATCATGACAATTAAACTGCACTCATAGCACAATGCTTTAAATATGAACCCAACTGTTGTACCACTTCCGTACCATTCCAACTCTATTTATAAAAATGATCAAAGTTAAATTTATTTAAATTTGATCAAATTTATATAAAAATATATAAGTCACTAAGATATAAAATAAATATGATATGAAAATATAATTTATAGTGAATTTAATAGTACTAATATGATATTACGAAAGTTAATATTTTTTTTTATAATTTTGGTCAAAGTTAAATCAGTTTAACTTTGATCAATTCCAAAAATAGAGTTTGAATGTGAGACGGAGAAGTATTACACAATATCTCCACGACAATATGTATGTGTGGTGTGTGTATTAGATAAGGTGCACTCGAGCCTCGAGGTACCATCGTCTCGTAAGTACATATATCAGTCTTCATAATAAAAAAATAATATACCGTTGCAAAAATATATAAGAAATGTATAAATGTTTATCAAGGTACAACGTGTGAGCCTAATCAGTATACATCAAAGTACAACACGTGACCTTAATCGTAGAAAGCATTTCGTGGCTTTGTAAGAGGCCAATCTTCAACGTTTTCATGCAACATTTCTAATTAGCCATCAACGGTGTCCTTTCTCACTTGGATATCCTGCACTCGCCCCTGCATTGGACCCTGCACTAGGACCAGCGCGTGAAACAGCGTTATTGGAGCCTGAACTAGACCTTGCGGAAGAGGCCGCAATTGATCCAGCACTTGAACTCGAGCTTGAGAGCATGCCGCCACCTAATCCAACACCAACTCCAGCACCAAGCCCGATCCCGAGGCCCCCTCCGGAGCTTGACCCCGAACCTGAAGCCGAGGCTGATCCAGAACCGCTTGTGCTCGAGCTTGTACCAGATGCCGATGCTGAACCGGATCCAGAGGCTGAGCCAGAACCGTTAGAGCCTAAACCAATACCAATTCCTACACCAAGTCCAAGGCCTAAACCTCCCGATCCGGAGCCGGAACCAGAACCCGATCCTGATGCTGAACTCGAACCGGAGCCGGAACCAGAAGCAGAGCCCCCTGCGCCGATGCCCGCTCCTACGCCGATACCGATTCCAATGCCAAGTCCACTACCAAGGTTGATGCCGAGGTCCTTCCTAGCAGAACGGCTGTCGCTCACCGGAGCCAACGTCGAAGCAGTGACAACTACGACTCCGAAAAAAGCTACAGCCTTCATGCAGACCATGGTCTCCCGTTCGATCCCTGCTCTAAAAATGTGGGAAGTAATGTGCGATGCACTCTTTCCTAACCTCACTGGAATTTATAGATCGTTCGGAGCATCGTGCGCCCGTACGTGTCGGATAGTGATAAGTTCGTCGGAAAGCGGTGCGGTTGAATCGCGTC
The DNA here is from genome assembly GCA_036927565.1 of Tuctoria greenei. NCBI lineage: Eukaryota > Viridiplantae > Streptophyta > Magnoliopsida > Poales > Poaceae > Tuctoria > Tuctoria greenei. Next base: position 10,552,751 of record JAYESD010000011.1, on the reverse strand, counting down.
CACCTTTAGCCTTCGTGTGTGTGGCTCAGTGGCTGTGTGCGCTGCGACGGCCGGCGAGCGTTGCCTTCTGCCGAGCTGAGCGAGAAGTCAGCAGAACAAGTGTTCGGCACTTGCCGCCGCCGCCGTGGTGTATGGTGGGCGGCGGTTGATTGAGCTGCTGGTAGTGAAAAGCTGTCCCTTGCGCCGTGCGGCACGTTCTCTGGCCTCCGGGGGTTCTGAGATATCGACGGCATCGTCATACGTTAGTGCGCAACGCGTCCAGCTGCATCGCACGATACCGTCGTCACAACCACTCCCGCCACTTAACCCAATCCCCCCCCCCCCCCCCCCCGGTGCTTTTTCCGACCTGCACAGCACCAGACCACCACCACCTCCACTACTCCATGCTCCCAACCGCGCTCGCGCCCACGGCCACATGATCGCTCACCAGTCGCTTTGCAGCGCGCCTCGAGGCACCCGTCAGCCGTCACGTCCTTTCCTCGCACCGCCTCCTGTATAAATGAAGCAGCACGCGCACAGGGACTTCATCCAAGTGTTGAGTGATTTCACTGTTGTTGTGCGAGGATGGCGAGCAGCAAGGTCAGCGTGGCCGCGGCGGCAACGCTGATGCTGGTGGCTTTCGTGTGCATGCAGTCCTTCGCTCTAGTGCAGGGCCGCGTGGCGAGGAAGGATCTCGACGTCGACCTGGGAGGAGGGCAGGGACAGGGCCTGGGGCTTGGCCTTGGACTCGGGCTGGGGCTCGGAGTGGGCACCGGTGGAGTCTCTGCCTCTGGGTCAGGTTCTGCGTCTGGATCGGTGGCCGGGGTGGGATCAACGTCTGGGTCTAGGTCAGGGTCCATATCCGTTGGAGGAGCTAGCTCGTCTGCCGGGTCGAGTGCTGGGTCGTACGCAGGGGCGGGCGAGGCCGGGCTAGGGTCCTCCGCCGGGTCTGGGGCTGGATCCAGTGGTGAACATGGGGTTGGGCCTAGGGCATGGCGGGGGGTACGGTGGTGGGAGATCAGGCGGAAGCCCCTGATAACCGTATGGTATGGCGCCCTGGAAACGAGTGTGTCAAGACACATGGTCAGTATATCATGACCAGTGCAAAAGTGTGTTGTGCTTTGTACGTGTGATAATATAAGTACTAGTGAATTCGCTTAGAATGCATATTTCTGTTATTTTTCTTCAGTTTTCAGATCCTATACCTATGAAAATTTTGTGCCCAAAGCATGTCTTATCTTTGACATTCTGTTCCTGGGACAATTCTACGGCATATCATGCCCTGCCTGTCTGCCTGATGTATAGAAACTATGAAGGATTTATGTGAGAAAGTGAGGGCTATATTCGTCTTTACAGAAGCCCATTGGAATTTGTATGTTTCAAACGCGGCCGCGTTTCTTTGCTTCGTAATACAGCAGATTTCACCATGCAAAGGCCCAACAACCCTCAGTGCACTTTCAGGTGGCCGCTATTGCTTGACCCATATGTAGAACATCATGTCCAAGTACTGCATACGAACTTGTGAAGTTGGGCCAGAAGATTACCAACGTCTCTGAGATGTTGCCTGAACTTTAAACATATTTGACGCGCTATTCCGAGTTCCGGCCATGGCTAATCTCCCCCGTGCTTTGGTCACGTCCGTCACCTGGCTTCCCTTGGGAAAGGGTGGATGGGCATGGATACAGGTCCAATCCACTCCACTCGTAAGTCGAAATACACATCCACTAACAATACTCATTCTGGGCCGAAATTCCGTTTGAATAGGGAGTGGATCCATCGGTCGACCCCCGGTCCACGCCGATAGGAGTGAAAATCAACAGACTCCTCCTCGCTCCGGGACGGCAACCCTCGCGCGGCTCCGCCGCCGCCAACCCCCTCCTCTCCCGACTCCGCCCGCTCGCGCTCCTCCCGCCGACTCTCCTCCTAGCGGCGCGCTTTGCGATCATCCCACTCGCGCTGCTCATCCCCGCAGCCTACCTCTTCGTCGCGCTCCTCCGCAACGTGGTCCTCCCCCCGCCGCGCTCGGCGCACTCCTCGTCTCCACGCTGCTGTCTTTGAGCCCCTTCGCCGGCACGCTCGTGTCACTCGCCGTGCTCCTAGCCGCGCGGTTCGCGTGCGCGTTCTGGCTCGGTACTAACCAACCCCGCACCGGGCCTCGCGGTGCTCACGTCCTCAGTAGCCACCGCCAACCTCCTCCTCTCCCGACTCCGCTGCCGCCAACCTCCTCTCTTGCGAAAGCGGCGCTTCCCTTCTGCACATCGACGGAGGTTGTGCTTCCCTTCGGCAGATCGACCGCGACAAGTAGGTCTTGCTTGCCACTTCCGTTCCTGAAGAACAAAAGAAGTATTGATTTCATAGTACTGGATGCACACGCAAGTTTTGTTCTTATTCTTGATTCTGATTTATTGTATGATCTGTATGCCTGCAACTGTTTTGTGATGTTCAGTCACAGATCGACACTGTAGTATTTTTATCTTGATAAAATCTCTGCTGAAATATTGCACTTACGAGGGTGATAAATTGTGTAATGTGATTGTTTGATTGAGAACCTAATACAGGTGAGCCTTTCACTTATTGACGGATTTGCCTTTTGCTTGTATGCAATACTGGAGCAGCAAGAAGGGTCCGGTTGATGGCAGAAGCTGCAGGCACAAGGTATTGGTGCCATGAATGTGAGCGGGCCATTGAGGAGGCCATGGTGGAGGAGATCAAGTGCCCCATCTGTGATGGTGGATTCATTGAAGAGATGGTCGGTCAGGAATTTGAGGGGTTGATCAGCCAACAGTCAGAGCGTGGTTTGTCACAATGGGATGGAATGTTGGACAGCCCTTTTGAGCAACCAGAAGCGATGAGGGACATTGATGATGAAGATGACGACGACAACAACAATCTAGGCCGCGAGTTTGAGGGGTTCATCAGGAGGCACATCGACAAGCATCAGCTCTACGTCGGGTGCTTGATAGCATCCAAGACGACCTTAGAGCTGACAGTGATAGGGACAACTCCATTCTGATCAATGCCGTCAACCAGACCCTCGCTTTGCAATGCTTAGTGCTTGATCCTGATGAGGTCCAAGGTGACCAAAGTGGTTCTAACAATGACGATAGTTCTAACTATTTCCCCAGTTTTGATCAAATCTTTGCACCATTTTCCTAGTTTTGACCTGTTGTGACCGTTTTTTTTAAAGGTTGGGCAAAAACGCAAGCAAAATGCAAATGTTGCTGAGATGATGAAAAGATATCTTGAATTGAAGGCAAAGCAAACAGAGCATGAAGTTGCAGAGGTTGTTGATTTTTCCATCAAAAGTTGTATCACACAACTAGCCAATGGAGGAACTATCACATGAAGATAGAGCAGATGCATATGATGGGATGTTCAAAACAGGGAGATCTTCATGACGGCTGATGCTTCTTCACGTTTAATATGGCTTAAGAAGAAAATAGTAAGTTCTGAAACTTACTATTTCTGTGCATTTTACGGATGAACTATCTCTGCATTTTATTCCTTCAAGCTAAACTCACTTTACATTCATATTATGTTCCATGTGTCCTCAGTTCCTCATAGGCATATATTGTGTTGTTTCATGTTTTTTAAGGACTAATTATCACTGGAATCTTAGCCTGTGATTCAGTGAGTTGTTAGCAAAATGGACAGAGACTCAATTGGGACTTTTGATTTGAACCAGTTCAATTTTTTCAGTGCATCAGGTCTGTTCACCTGCCTGCTTATGAACTACTCCTAGAACTTGGCCATTGTGTTCCTGAACAAACCTGGTCTTGCCAGCCTCATCTACGTTTTCTTTTTGTTTGAAGATTATAAAATTGTTTGGGTCATGTTACCATATTCGGGTTTAGTATGACCTAGTTCAAAGAAAGTATGATCTTTGAACTGGAATATGGAAGCAATGTGTCTGACCAACTTCTGATCATTCTTTCTTTGAATATGTAAGCAACAAGGTGAGTAATCCTTGATACTTACAACTTGGTCATAGCTCAAATGATGCCATCTTCCAGCCAAGGAAGTCAAGATATGTCCAGCAATGTGAACTACCTACCTCCAGGTTCAACTCAGTGCATGTATCTTGACAACAACAGCCATCAATTACACATTGTACACATTTCTTCATTGTATCTTGGCAACAACAGCAGCAACTCAGATTACACATTGCTTCCACCTGCTACAACGCACAAATGATTTGAAATTTTTCTTTAGATATTTGTACAATGTGCGTAATATGAACTATATGATGGTAATTGTTTTTAACCATGTAGTTGTTCATTTTGTTACAGGGACAGATCAACTCAAGTTAGATGGTGCTCACAGTCGTCGGTGCTAGTTTTACATTATTAGATCATTGTGATCATTTGTTGTTGACAACTTTTTATTCTGTGTATGCTCTTTGAGGCTACAAAAGTTGTAGTTTCTTCGAACTAGTGTTTCTATAGAGTTAGTATGAAACAATGTTTTCTTTCGATCAATATGAAACTTTGAAACTTTATTTGCGAAGTCATGTACTACAAAGCGCATGACATGTTCAAGAATATTTATTTTACTTTTCTCATTTTCTAGTTCTACACAGTGTTACAGTTTGTGTTAAAAATCTGAGCTGCAGTTTGTGTTATTTTTCTAATTTTATGTTACAGTTTGTTCATACTGGCAACCGCAATTGTCTTGGAAAATCTGAGCTGCAACATGTTCAAGATTTTTTTTCATTTTTTCTCATTTTTAAAAATAAATTCTGTATTTTTATGGCTTAGTTAAAGAATACTCTCTCTAAACAATACTCTCAAGTACCCAAATGAACAAAGAAAAAAACTGATGTGGAACCACTCCTGCCTGGATTGGGAGTCAACCCAAACCAGGAGTGGGTTAGCTCACACTTGTGTTTTTTTCCCAGACTGCCAAACAAAGCCTAAGTGGAAGGTGCGTGTGAAGCAACGGCAACGCCGACACACGGCCGTGGATGACGAGACTCTGCTTAACTAATATCGATCCCACTGATTGATTGCAAAGCGGTGCGAACGCTTGCTTCCCACGACCAAGATGGGAGCAGCGTCGTTTGAACACACACCGTTTGAATCGATCAACGGTCGAGCTGTCTGCAAATTGCACTAACTCTCTCTTTCTGAGGATGACGTCTGAAAATGGGTATAGCCAAGCAAGCAGTTCCCCGGTCAAGTCGAGATACGCTTGCGTCCGCATGCCCAGCCGCCGAGCCAAGCCCACGTTCAACACCTGCGGCGACCGTTCAACACTACGGCCACCCAAGAAGCCCACCAACTTTCCATGCGCCCACGGACCACGACCACCCCTACAAATACGCCCCCACATCACCAACGTCCAAGGAACAGCAGCAACCGCCCACCTCCCATCAATTCAATCCGAGAAACCCCCGCGCAGCGCGCCGCTCTCCTCCTCCCAACAACCAGGCCACCACGATGGCGTCGCGCCTGAGCAACAACCTGATCGGCATCCTCAACGCGATCACCCTCCTCCTCTCCGTGCCTATCCTCGTCGCGGGCATCTGGCTGGGCGCGCGCGCCGACGGCACCCAGTGCGAGCGCTACATGTCCGCGCCCATCATCGCGCTCGGGGTCTGCCTCCTGGTCGTCTCCATCGCGGGGCTTGTCGGCGCCTGCTGCCGCGTCACCTGGCTCCTCTTTTTCTACCTCGTCGCCATGTTCATCCTCATCGTGGTGCTCTTCAGCTTCACCGTCTTCGACTTCGTCGTTACCGTCAAGGGCGGCGGCCGGCAACAAGAGGTCGTGTACGTGTACGGCGGGCGAGGGTATTTCAAGGAGTACAGGCTCGAGGACTACTCCAAATGGATGCAGAAGAGGGTCGAGAGCAGCAAGAACTGGAACAAGATGAGAACCTGCCTCCAGGACGCCAAGGTCTGCAAGAGCATGCAGGACAAGAACCAGACATGGCCGCAGTTGGTCTCCTCCGGCCTATCCCCCATCCAGGTAAAATCTCATCTTCTTTTTTCGAAAAGACCGACGGCGTCGGCTAATCATTTAAGCAAAATCTCATCTTCTACTAGTACAAACCTGCTAGTAAAAGAAATCCAAGTCTCTAATACAGATTTTTTGTCAAAAAGAAAAATCTCTGATTATAATATTTTTTTGTCAAAAGTTAGGCACGGCATGGCTCGATTAACTTGCCTGCTGGGCCAGGTTACGGGTCGCGCCGAACCCACGTGCTTCGGGCTGCCCGAAATTAGCTCGGCTCAAGTCGCAGGACTACCCGCCATGCAAATTAAACTGTCTGTTTCGAAGACTCATGATCTGTTCTTCCTGCAGTCTGGCTGCTGCAAGCCCCCCATGAGATGCGGCTATACCCACGTCGGCGGCACGGAGTGGACGACGACGCCAGCCACCAACTTGACGAACCCGGACTGCAAGACCTGGAGCAACAACAGCACGGGGCTCTGCTACGGCTGCCAGTCGTGCAAGGCCGGCGTGGTGGCCACATTCCAACGGGACTGGAAGCGCGTCGCCTTCGTCAACATCTTCTTCTCCGCCTTCATCACTATCGTCTACGTCGTCGGCGTCCACGCGTTTAGGAACAACCTCGCGGACAAGGCCTCTAATGGCGGGTGGAAGAGGGCGGCCGCGTACGCCTGATCGATGATTGCTTGGAGGCGGGAGCTTCGGCTCTACCGTCGTGATGATCTGCTCATTATCTTGTGATCGCTGTCATCTGATTTAGCATTGTACAGGCAAGATTATTATGGATTCTTATCATCCACTAGCTACCTTATGGTCGGCATGCAGTGGGTTGTGCTTTGTACGTGTGATAATATAAGTACTAGTAAATTTGCTTCGAATGAATGTTTCTGTTTTTTCTTGACTTTTCAGATCCTATATTCGTAGGTTTTGTTAACGGATATCACCCAAGTCACGGCTTCCTTGATCGGCCGTTTCGCATCATCTGCAATGGACCGGCTCCTGCCGCACGACTCGGTGCACGATCACCCGCCGCCCTGCATGCATCCATTCCTAACGACCGTTTAATAGTAAGTTGAGTCTTTGATGTAATATATAAACACCTGTACCACGGTTGAATAATGCAGTGAGAATTCATTCTTCCTCAACTTTTCTATATGGTATCAGTGAGCTAGGTCCGATCTGATCTCCGTCCATGGAGTTCAACCCTGTCTTTCACCAACCACTCCCTCATCCTCATCACCAGTTTCTACTGGCGGCAACGTCGTCGACGACCGTCAAACATCTCCTGCTGCTGCCGCAGATATGCCCCGGACGGTGAACATCCAATCTCATGTTCGTGTCACCTTAGATCTTACGAATCCAAACTATGCCGACTGGCGTATGTTTTTTGATTCGGCTCTTGGGAAGTTTGGCATTGATGCCCATGTCTCTTCTTCAACACCTATCATGCATCGTGATGCTGATTGGTTTCGTGTGGATTCCTGCATCGTCAACTGGATCTACACGACTTGTGCGCTCGAGGTTTGGCAAATAGTTCGTCAACGAGAAACGGATGCGTTCTCGTTGTGGACCGCCATTGAACGCCTCTTCCACGACAACCAGCTTCAATGTGTCGTGTTCTTCGAGGAAAGAATTTCAAAATCTCTGCCAAGGAGACATGACCATTTCAGCCTACTGCGTCAGGCTCAAGAATCTCACTGATAATCTTCGTGACGTCGGGCAATCGTTGTCCGAATCGAGCCAAGTGCTCAACCTTCTCCGTGGCCTCAACCCGAAGTACCGCCATGCCATCTCGCCATTACTTCAAGGCAGCCACCACACACCTTCCTCTCAACACGTTCGCACCTGCTGATGGAGGAATTGTTTGATACTCAACAGGCCATGACGGTGGCCGAACACGCCATGGTCGCCAAAGACGCTGGCACGCCACCTACTGCTCCCGGTAATGGGAACACGTCCCTTAGGGGGCTTTCCCACAGTTCGGATCTGGATCAGGCTGTATTGGTCGTGGTGGCCATGGAAGGTGCAACGGTCATGGCGACAGACGTGGTGGACGTGGCGGCGGCCGCGGCTGCAACCAGTCCTCGGGACTTCCTTGGAACCCTACTAATTCCATGAACTACCCTGACGCAGAAGCTGGGCAGTGGCACGACTCTCCGAATCCCTGGACTGACATGGTGCAACACTACAGGAAACGCGATCATTTGCGACGGCCGTATTTATTTGCGACGGCCAGCCGTCGCAAACAACTTCAATTGCGACGGCCCGCCTCTGGCCGTCGCAAATAACAGGGCCATCGCGAATAAGGACTTATTTGCGACGGCTGTAGGTACGACGACCAACCCTAGAGCCGTCGCAATTAAAGTAGCCGTCATAAATAACGCCTTATTTGCGACAGCCAGTACAAGGCCGTCGCAAATAGGCTTTAATTGCGACGGCCCTAAGGTAAGGCCGTCGCAATTAAGGCAGCCGTCGCAAACTAGGTCTAATATCGGGACCCTCCGGCCCCGACTCTCCATTCACAATCCCTCCACTGCCGCCCCCGACCCCGCCGCCCCCGCCGCCCCCGACCCCGCCGCCGGCCCGCCTCCGCGCGGCTCTGCCTCTGCGCCGCCACCCCCGACCCCGCCGCGTCCCGACCCCGCTGCCCCCACCGCGCCCCCACCGCCCCCGACCCCGCCACCGGCTCCGCCCCTACGCCGCCGCCCCCGACCCTGCCGCCCCCGACCCCGCTGCCCCCGCCCCTGCTGCACCCCAGCCGCCCCCGACCCCGCCGCCGGCCCGCCTCCGCACGCCTCCGCCCCCGACCCCGCCGCCCCTGTGCCACCCCGACCCCACCGCCCCTGCGCTGCCCCCGACCCCGCCGCCTCTGCGCCGCCGCTACCGGTCCACCCCCGGCCCCTGCGCCTCCCCCGACCTAGCCGCCTCTACGCCGCCGCTGCTGGCCCGCAAATAGCTTTGTGGGCCCCGGAGGAGGACCCTTGGGCCCAGCCCACTGGACTTATTTGCGATGGCCAAGCCGTCGCAAATAGAGGCACTTAATTGCGATAGCCGGGCTGTCGCAAATAAGCTTTAATTGCGACGGCGACACCGTCGCAAATAAGGTTGCGGGACCCACCGGCCCGCGGCAATAACTTGCGACAGACCCTCCTAGCCGTTGCAATTAAAGCTTATTTGCAACGGTGGCCGTCGCAAATAAGCTTAATTGCGACGATTTATTTGCGACGGCTAAAAACTGTCACAAATAAAGAAATCCATCGCAAATCTCTTATTTGCGACGGCATTTGGCTTATTTGCGACGGCCACGACCGTCACAAATCGTCGGGATTCCTGTAGTGCAAGCGTGGTCCATGCCGTTCCGGGCACCCGACGCTGGCGTAGTCGATCCTCGACCGGGCACTCATCCACAGCAAGCATTTTACGAAGCACCAGGATCCGACGACCTCCAGTTGTCGAACTCCGTCAACACTGCCACACCCCCCTCCCCTTGGGAGACTCGGACGCTCATGACAGCTCTCAACAATGCTGTTGTCAACCCGACTTCTACATCCGACTGGTATCTTGATTCTGGAGCATAATCTCACATGTCGGGTAACTACAATGCTCTTCCCTCCACTCGACTTTCTCCTTATCCAATCTCCAACACAGTAGGGAATGGCTCCACATTGACTGTCACACACACAAAGATTCCTCTTTTCCTACTTCATCCTGCTCTTTGCAGCTACACAATATTATTTTATCTTCGGATCTCGTACACAATTTGATTTATGTTCGAAAGTTATCTCGAGACAATTTTGTTTCTGTGGAATTTGACCCGTTTTGATTTTCCGTAAAAGGATCTTCGGACACACCGGTTGATTCTCCGATGTGACAGTCATGGGGACCTCTATCCACTCAGCTTCAAGTCCTCCAGAGCACTGCATGCTACAGCACCATCTGTCGAGTTGTGGCACCAACGCCTTGGCCATCCCGGTCTTGACTCCCATGCTAGCACTTTGAATTCTGCCTCCTTTGAATGTAATAAAGCTTCACTGCATATATGTACTTCATGCAAACTCAGCAAATATGTTCGCCTACCGTTTACTTCTTCTACCACCACTACCTATTTTCCGTTTCAATTAATCCATACGGACATGTGGACACCTCCAACTTTAAGTGTGTCACAAGCTATCAATATTACTTAGTGCTATTGGATGACTTTACACATTATATTTGGTCCTTTCCACTGCGACACAAAAATGAGGTCCTCGCCACCCTACTCCATTTTCACTCATACGTCTCCACTCAATTTTGCCTCCCTATTCTTGCGTTGCAAACCGACAACGGACGTAAATTTGACAATTTCGAATACATTCATTCTTTTAAACCCATGCATTCACTTACGACTCTTCTGTCCATACCCCCCCCCCCCCAAATGGAAAAGTTGAACGTATTCTTCGAACTCTTAACGACTCCATGCGTACAATGCTCATTCACTCACATGCTCCATCCTACTTTTGGGCCGAAGCGCTCAACACAGCCACCTATTTAGCCAATTGTCGACCCTGCGGTGCCATTGGACAGTACACTCCCTACCACCTCCTATTCGGCACACCACCAACCTACCACCATCTCAGAGTCTTCGGGTGTCTCTGTTTCTCTAATCTTTCCGTGACTGCCACTAACAAGTTGAGCCCCCGCTCAGCTATTTGCGCTTTTTTAGGTTACCCGGAGGACCACAAGGGCTATCGGTGTTTTGACATTCACACTCACAAGATTATTACTTCACGACATGTTGACTTCGACGAGTATCAATTCTCGTTTGCAGCAGTACCACAACATCCTACTCCATGGCATGACCATACCCCACCACCCACGTCCAAAGAAAATCACCATGCACCCACACCTGATCCGACCCCTTATCCCGCACGTCCGCATCACCCCAGACCAAATCCTCCTCCAAATTTGCCCAACCAATCTGAACCTCCAACGGCCATGCAGCGCACATCCCCACCACCTAACAACCTCATCCCGCCACCACCAGTCGAATCTCCCGAACCCCAACAAACTCCAGTTAGCCAACCGCATCAATCCAGCCCCACACCTCAACCAACCAGCGCTCCTGTACAAGCTTCCCCACAACAGCCGCAGTGATTTGACGGCTCTCCACTCTCTGAGCCGATACTTTCACCCTTCCCACAGTGCAACACTACACATCGCATGATTACAAGACCCAAAAATGGATTTTTCTGTCCAAATCACAGGTATGCCATGTCAGCCACCTCAGCTCTCACTAATCCCTCATCCCTGTCACCTATTCCCAAATCAGTTCGTTCCACCATAAAGGATCCGCACTAGTTTCAGGCAATGAAGACATAATTTGATGCTCTACAAGATAATCAGGCCTGAACTCTTGTTTGCAGGCCACCTAAGGCAAACATAGTCACAGGAAAGCGGGTCTTCAAACATAAGTTTCAGCCAGATGGTTCTTTCGATAAGTACAAGGCAAGATGGGTTGTTTGTGGGTTCACGCAATGGCCGGGTGTTGATTTTGGTGAGACCTTTACACTAGTGATCAAGCCGGCTACTATTCATACAATTCTCACCATTGCCGCATCCAAACAATGGCCGGTCAATCAGCTTGATGTATCCAATGCTTTTCTGCATGGAAATCTACAAGAAGAAGTGCACTACAACCAGCCGAGTGGTTTCGTCGACAAGCACCAACCTGATGAAGTGTGTCATCACTCTTGATCCCGGTACGGCCTCAAACAGGCACCCAGAGGTTGGTTTCCTCATTTTGGTATCTTCGCAGCCAAGATTGGACTATTGCCGACTCGGTCAGACAACTCATTGTTTGTTCTTGGACTCGGCAGTAACATTGCTTATCTACTGCTCTATGTCGACTATATCATTTTGACAGCCTCTTCTGACAAGTTGTTACAACATATCATTCGTCGGCTACAATCTGAGTTCGCAATAAAAAATATTGGGTCGTTGAAATACTTTCTAGGTATTGACATCAGTCGATCCAATGATGGTTTCTTGTTGACGCAAGAGAAGTACACACAAGACCTACTACAACATGCTGGTATGTCTAAATGCAAATCTGTCTCCACTCCGGTAGACACCAAATATAAACTACCAGCAGACAGTTGCGCCAAGATCGACAATCCATCCAAATATCATCAGATGGCAGGGGCTCTTCAATACTTGACTATTACAAGACCCGACCTCAGCTATGCAGTACAACAAGAATGTCTTCATATGCACGTCCCTCGATCCGGACATCTATCTTTGCTTAAAAGAATATTTCGCTACATACAAGGTACCCAGTCATACGATCTTCATCTCTCATCCTCATCAGCAACAGACATCACGGCATACACCGATGCTGACTGGGCTGGATGCCCGGACACTAGGAGGTCCACTTTCGGGTGCTGCATTTTCTATGGGGATTCTCTCATGTCTTGGTCCAAAAAATGTCAGGCCATCGTCTCCCATTCCAGTGCGGAGGCAGAATATCAGGTGATCGCTAATGCGGCCAGTGAGTGCATTTGGCTGAGACATCTCTTGACATAACTTCATTGCTCACCATCAAAGGCGACACTGGTATGTTGTGACAATGTGTCCGCGGTTTACACGGCGCACAATCTGGTGAACCACAGCCGCATCAAGCACATAGAAATCGACATGCATTTTGTACGGGAAAAAGGGCGCCCTGGGAGATCTGCAGGTTCACCATGTGCCTAGTACACACCAGTTTGCTGACATAATGACCAAAGGCTTGCCATGATCCATGTTCCATGCCTTCCGATCCAGTCTCTGCGTCGCCAACGGTGCCCACACTTCGACTACGGGGGGTGTTAACAAATATCTCCCAAGTCACGACTTCCTCGTTTGGTTCCGCATCATCCGCAATACACCGACTCCTGCCGCACGACTCGGTGCACGATCGTCTATCGCCCTCCATGCACGGGATACGTGCTCATCCCTAACAACCGTTTAGTACACTACATAAGAAAGGTTCATCCGAGACGTGCCTTAATGAAGAAAGGAGATGAACAAACTTTGTGTCTCTCTCGTCGCGTCTCGCATTACGTTGTCATCAGAGACGTGCGTATGGTGCGTCACCGATCATCCTAAGTGTGAGACATGCTTAAAGGAAGCATGTATCCTTTCTTTATGTCATAACAGACGATCTTTACAGGGTCATTGGAGACGGGTGGGCGCGCGTCGCCCATCTGCATACATGCGTGACAAGCCGTAACAAAGCCCGTCAAAGATATATTGACTGATCCAAGACGTGCTATATTGTAGCCCATTGCAGATTTGTGTACTGGTCTGAGACGACTTTTATGGAAGCTTGTCTGCTTTATGAAGGTTATCTAGGACGTTCTCTGTTACAGCTCGTCGCGGTTTTTTTACAGGCAGGGTCTCCTGTTAGGTGCCCCCACCCCTGATTATCTTGATTGTCAGCTGCATCCTGAAGCTAGCCAGGATTTGACAGTCGTATTACCAGTGTCAGCAACATACACATACATGAACATATGTATAGCCAAAAAGATCACACCTTAAACTATATTGACCAATCAAATATTAACAAAGTGTCTGTCGAAGTGGTTGATCGACACTTCCCCCGGTACTACTAAATGTAGCCCGCGAAGGTTCTTGTATTGGTTTGGGCATGCAGAGATCAGGATGATGACACGTGGGATTTACATGGTTCGGGCCATCTTCGCGTAATACCCTACTCCATGGGGTGTGTGTTTTGTATATCTTGTGTGCGTTTGAGCTTCGACCAGATCCGATTAGCCCCCCCCCCCCCCCTATACCGTGCGGCGCAATCCTTTTATAGTCTAAGGACTGACTGTTACAACGTTTGCCTGGCCCGACATGTGGACCTAGCGTATTAAGAGCCTTAATACATGGTCTATGAGTATTTAGAGCGATTAATAATGTGATAACGTGACTTAATGGCAGTGTTTCCCTATTAACAACCCACTGATCGTGTGTCATTAATATAGCATTACTGACACGTAATGAGATCTTGTAACTGCCACTTTAGCTGTCCCTTGAATGTCGTGGTTGTTGGAGATCCGCCAATATTCCCGTTGGTATAAGGTCCGTAGGACCCACACGTGGTAGCTCCAGAGCTTCCCTTCGTGGTGAGATGGGTCCGGAGCTGTTATACACATTGTCGGTACCCTGCGTACCGGATATCCCTTGGACCTGCGAAGAGTGCAAAGGAACTCCACCTATCTGAGTTGAAGACCTCCGAAGGCCCCACATATCACTCGGAACCGGACCTGCCTCCCTTCTATGGTTAGTCCCAGTGCCACCACGTGTATCATAAAACTGGAGCTACATTCCATACATGGGAAAGCTTCGGACTAGATACCTGTGTGGCACCCCCGAACCTAACCTCCGACAGAGGGAAGCTCCGGTACCGACACGTGTACAACAGCACTGGACTTACTCGTCCAAGACGGTAAGCTCTGGAGCTGCCACGCGTCCAACCATCGGACCTTCAACCTCAATAGGCAGATTGGTGGACCTCCAATGGCTCGGACCTTCAAGGAACATTAAAGACTTCAAGACCTGATTATGTGTCATTAATGCTATCTTAATGACACATGATCAGAGGAATCTTAATACCAGTAACGCCACCATTAAGGGGCATTACAACGCTATTAAGGGGTATTAAGCACATTAGCTGTGTATTAGACATCAGTAACTGCCAGGGCCACATGTCGGGTCAGGCTAACGATGTAACAGCCATCCCTTGTACGATAAAAGGACTGGCCGAGTGTCAGTGTTTGGAACCGGCAGATCTCCTGACACTACTTTTGGTAGATCGAGGAGTTGTAGTTCGATATTGGGCGCGTAGAGATTCAAGAAGGTGAAAGACACGTGTACACAAGGATTTACGTGGTTTGGGCTGCCTGAGCGTAATACCCTACTCCACGGGGTGTGTTGGTGATGTATTAAGCTTGTGAGTCTAGAAGAAGCTCCAGAAGAAGAAGCTCGTCTAGCTCAGGGTGTTCAGCAATGGTCTCCCTCTCTCCTTTGTGTATCGTCGACCAGTCCTTTATAGTACAAGGACTGGTCGTTACAACGTTAGCCTGGCCCGACAGGTGGCCCCGGCGGTTACACATGCTTGACACACAATAAATGGAGTTAATTATCCTTAATAGCCTGGTAATGGGCCTTAACAACACCGTTACTAGTATTAAGGACCATCTGATCGTGTGTCATTAATATGGCATTAATGACACTTAATCGGGTCTTGAAGCTTTTCATTGATCCTTGAAGGTCCGGAGCCGTTGGGGGGTCCACTGGCCTGATAATTGAAGTTGAAGGTCCGGCAATTGCCATGTGGCAGCTCCGGAGCTCACCGTCGTGGACGGGTAGGTCCAGTGCTGTTGGACATGTGTCAGTACCAGAGCTTCCCTCTTCTGGGGTTAGGTCCGGGGGTGCCATATTGGTATTCTGACCGGAGCTTCCCAAGTGTGGGTGATAGCTCCGGTCTTGTGATACACGTGGCGGTCCCGGGACTAACCATGTCGGGGAAGCAGGTCCGGCTACGCCTGACATGTGGGGCCTTCAGAGGTCTTCAAATATGGTATATGGAGTTTCCTTGTGATCTTTGCAATCCCAAGAGGTATCCGGTATGGAGGGTACTGACAATGGCCCCCTGGACTCACCTCCAGGAGAGACCTTTTGTATGAAGTCATTTCGCTGGAGGTGGGTCCATTCTTCGGTTTCTGAACCGTGTCTTCAAGGGTCTTTGGTTGTGCCGTTGGCGGTAGTTCACAGTTAAACTTCTGCCGCGTGGCGTATCTTGAAGGTGGCAGGTGAGATCTCAGCGTGCGGATCTCACGCAATTGAAGGTCACCGGTTCCCGATACGAAAATCGTATCGGTTCCGCACGCCCTGTCAGGCTGCCGACTTCGGGTTTCCCGCCTTTCATGATGACAACCGTTCGCCTGGGGTAAGAACCTCAACTTGATCGTCGGGGTGGCCCCGTGCCCCCTTGTCATTGGCGGGGTGAAATCTTTGACTGGTATCATCGGCTCCTCTTCGGTTTCCATCCAGGTGTTGTGGGGGCTTACTTAAGAAGGAAAGCACACATCGTTTGGGGTTCTTTACGCCTTTCAATCGATCTTGCGCTCAAACCTTCCAAACTTTTGCTTGCCTTTCCTCTCTTGCCTCGCTGTGCCGCAATGGAGTTGGGTCTCCGCCAGAGCCGATTGAAGACCGATGATGATTTGAAGAAGGTTCGGGCCCTCATGGGATGGTCCCTTGACTTCTTCAACCACCTGGTCCGCGCCGGCAAGCTTCCGTTCGAGAAGGAACACGCCGGCGACATGGTGTACTTCTCTGTGTACGCCATGGTGGGACTGATCCCACCTTTCTCCACCTTCTTCTTGATGCTACTAGACTTCTATGGTCTGCAGCTTTACCACCTTGGCCCCCACTCTATTGTGCTAGTGTCCATATTTGTCCACTTTTGCGAGTTGTGGGTGGGCATTCCCCCCTGCATTGATCTCTTCCGCACCTTCTTCACTGTCCAGACAACCTGTCGGAGTGATGAGTACCTTGGCTTCAACTATTTTATGAAGTGCAAGAAGTGCCCGTACAAGTACTTGCGATCGTTCCCTTATGGGAAGTGGGACGACTGGAAGAAGGACAAGATTGTAATCAGGGTGGAGGAGCACGAGAAGCTAGAGCTACCGGAAGGCCTCCCCAACATCGAGACTGCAGTTTGGAGTGAAGCTCCGGTGCTGTCAGATGCCTTCGATCCTGCTCTGACCAGGATCCGCCTGTGTGTGGAAGGAGGGGTGACTCCCCAGGCGGTGTTTTGCAACTTCCTGACCAACAGGTGGGCTCTGTTGAAGAGGAGGGAGAAGTGGCTTGGGCCCTCAACAGTATGCTGGACGATGACCGGACTGTGACCGGTTTGAAGTTCAACATGGAGGGTGCAACTTTGGAGTTCCACCTGAAGAAATTCTAGCACGAGATCGACGTCGAGGGCGACGAATTGGCTCCGCCGCCAGCTTTCCTCCCACTGAACATGGAGGCAACATTCAGTAGGGAGCTCTGGTGGGTTATGCCAGTGCTTGACGACCTTGGTGTCGTTGAGAGGTGCTCGACCACCAGGTTGGCGATCTCCGAACCTCCGTAAGGTGGCTCCGTTCCCGCCCCTAAACCAAGAACCGAAGTCGTCGGCAAGGGCAAGGAACTGGTCGAGCCCTCAAGCTGTAAGAGGAAGCATGCTGACAAAAGGGCCAGACATACTTCTTCTGCGGCGTCTCCTTCTCCCTGGAGGGGAAGGTCTACAACGGCGGCGTCTACTCCAGTTGCGGCGTCTTCCCGGGGTGCTAGCTCTGGCCAAGTGACTCCGGTCCCAGGGCCAGCTGAGGGCTTCGGGTCCGGGGGTCCTTCCCGGTCGAGGGGGGCCTCGACCAGAGCAACGCCGGCAGCAGCAGCAAGCTCCAGGGGGCCCTCCAGGACTGCCACGTCATTGTCAGCTGGGGTCAGTCCGGAGCATCCGTAGAAGAGGTTCCGCGAGAACTAGTGCGGAAACGTTTCGAGGTAATTTTTTATTTTTTACCTCAGTCAGTTGTTTTATTGTTAACTATATTTTGAGTCTCTTCGTCCTTCATCCACAATGTGCCCAAGAAAAGGGCTGAAGCTCCGGTCCCTGCAGTAGTGGTTGAAGCTATGCAGGCTGAAGCTCCGGCTCCGATTCCAGCGCCGCCCCAAGAGGTGGCTGAGGTTGCGGCAGCCCCGACGCCGGCTGTCGTGGTTTTGGACGACTCATCCCCAGAAGCTCCCGTGGTAGCACCGGACCACGGGAACTGAAGATGTACCAGCAGTGCCAGCCTTGGAGGTTGAAGCTCCAGGCTCGAATGCTGTGATGTTGGATGCTCTGGCCGTAGAGCCGGAGGAAGCTGTGATTCCGGCTCTAGACCCAGATGTTGTTGAAGCCTCGACAGTCGAGCTGGTGGTTGATGAAGTCCCGGCGGTAGAGTCGGGTGTTGATGAAGCTCCGACACTTGTGCCGGTTGTCGAGGAAGCTCCGGTGGTAGAGCCGGTTGCTGCAGAAGTTCCGACTGTGGAGCCGGCTGTTGAAGAGGTTTCGGCGTCCGAGCCAGTTGTTGTGGAGGCGTCGGCACCTGAGCCTATGACGGTCGAAGCGCCAACGCCGGAGCCCATGATAGATGAAGCGCCAGCACCTGAGCCAGAGGCGGATGAAGCGCCTGCGCCGGAGCCAGAAGTGGGTTCTGCTCCGACCAGACCTTCGACAACCGCTCCGGAAGCAGTGATGCCGGTGGTGCCCATTGCCGATCCAGAGTGTCAGGATGAAGCTGCTGGTCCCCCGCCGGAGGGACCAATTGTTGATGACCTGGCGGCTGGGCCTTTGGAACCAATTCCGGAGGTCGGTACTTCTGCTGCAAGCACTTCCTCGGCGGCGGCCGAGGCTGTCCCGAAGGACAACCCTAGTGCCGTGGAAGCTCAGCGTACCACTCTCGTAGAGTGGGACCCAATTTTTGTTACTGAAGATCCGCTCGAGCCAGCGGAGATGACCCTGGCAGGTCCAGACCCGATCCCCCTATCGTTGTCTATTGACAACGCCTGCTCCAGTCTTCGCCAAGTCCAATCGGCCTTCTACCACGACAGCAAGGCCCTCGAGGAGGAGCGCCAAACCCTTAGGAGGTGGCGCAACCGACTCCATTTCGAGACCAAGCTGGCACAGTCGAGGCTGGCTGACGACAAGGAGTGGGTGCAAAGGGAGAAGGTCCGTCTGGAGTACTGGGGAAAGTTGTTGCATGAGAGGAAAAGCATGACGCGGACCCTTGACAACCAATCCCGAGCCATATATGATCAGGCCAAGGCTACCAATAGTACAGCTGATGAACGCCAGGAAAGGCTCTCCGCCATCCACGATAGTCTCGTCAAGCGCCGAGAGGCTCTTGAAGCTTGGGAGAGACGGCTCGAAGATGAAGATCAGAAATTCCTGGAGCTGCGGGACGACCTCGTGAAGAGGGAGGAGGAGCTTGTCCAAAAGACAGCTCTGGCTGACAAGAGCCTCGAAGAACGCACCAAGAAATTGGATGAGCGTTGCAAGGAGGAGGAGAAGACGGCCTGGGAGTGAGGGCAAGAACTCTACAAGCAGGAGAACGCCATCGCCGTCCGGGAGAAGAAAGTGTGGGGCTGAGAGAAAGATTTGGTCAACCGCCGGAACGAGATCCACCTCCGGGAGGAAGAGCTCAGCAAGCTCGAAAGGCAAGTTGCTGAAACAATTCAGCAGAATGCCAAAGAGGTGGAGCGTCTTTCTCGTGAGAGCTCGGAGCTGGCGGCGGCCAAATTATCCTTGGTGGAGATACGTGGTGCATGGGTTGCGGAGTCCCAACAAGTTTGGGACTTCCTGGGCAAGGTCGATGCTGCGTTGACGCCAATGGGCTTCAATCCCATGCGTCCAGATGATCCAGAGCCGGAGCTGGACCAGGCGTTGGAGGCGCTGGGGTCAGCAGGCAACAAACTCTCCAAGGTGGGCGATTTCATCGCAGACCAATTGGAAACAGAGGGTCAGTCCCTAGCGAAGAACGTCGCAGAGTTTGTGCTGACGTGCTACACCAGCCGGGACCCTCAATTCCCTCTGGACCCGGTGCTTGAAGGTCCCATCAAAAGAGAGGGTGAAGCCGCCCGAGCCAACGTGTCTGAGGTGGCCCAGAAGGTCGCTCAGTTCTTCCATAGGGTCTAGGATTGTCTCCCTGTAGCTCCCGCTTCTACTTTCTCTTCTTCCTCTCCAATTTTGTAATCTCTTGTCTCCAGATGAATGAAATCCAAATTTTTGTGAATTCGAATTTCATTTTTTGTCTTCAACACCTTTGTCTCGCTTGGCCCCCTGGTAGATGTACATAATTTGATTGTGAACATGTACCAAGAGGATGTAACAGTTGTTGAAGACTTGCGTGCTTTGAACTTGTAGAATGTAGGTCCGAAGTCTTCGATAGTGTAGGCCCCCTGAGGTTGCCGGAGCTTAGTGGCTCCGGTATTGACCATCGCCAGAGCTTAGTAGCTCCGGAGCATTCATGGTTAGTCCTCTGGGGTGTCGGAGCTTTGGCAGCTCCGGCAGTGACCTCCGTCAACACGTGTTGTGTCAATGTTAGACTCCACTTTAGAGTCTTTCCACCATATTCATGTTGAAGACTTGCCTCCTAGCTTTACCGAAACTGAGTAGCTCCAGAGACGCTCGATGTCAATGTTTGAACATTGACCACAAGCCGCTTAGAGGATGTCGGAGCTTATTTATTTTTCCTGCACACTGAAGTCAAGAAAAACAGTAAAATCTGTTTTTTATCTATAACTTCATTGCGGCTTACTGTTCCCGAGAAAGTTTTAGGTCGAACACAATTCTAAATACAATCAAGAGCGTCGTCTAGCTTCCTTCAGGTCCGATCATTTTCGGACTTGCCTTACTTCGGCCTGCCGTGGCGTACTTAGGGTGCAGGACCAGGCTAAGTCGATAGCACACTCCGGACCTAGATTGGCTTGGCAACATTCAGACAAGTAGGCCATCAACAATGCTTGAACCCGGAAGGATAGACAATACAACTCGAATTGTACATGAACTGGTCGAGCTAAAGTTTCTTAAGAACTGCACAACTTTGTTATAGACAAGAAAGAGAAAAATAAAAAAATATTGAGCCTGTACAAAGTAAATGCACATGGAGTCTGTTTTCACACAATGATGTCTTTCATTATCGGTCCGGGGTACAGGAGAAACAAGTACACTCTTAGGGTACGAAACCAGGCTAAGTGTGTTTCGTTTCTCGTTTGACCCAAGGTAGATAGCTACACTTTTAGTTTTGAGACTGTGAAAAATGTTGCATGGGCGTTGCGTACCTAGCAGGGTAGGTCCGGCTGCCCTCCTGGAGGAGCTACCTGACTCTGTACAATGACTATATAACATACACCACATGTAATTACAGACTCACCTCTGTGATACTAAGCGTAGAACTTACAGAGGTGCTCAATGTTCCAAGGATTTGGGAGAGGTGTCCCATCCTCGGTTGCCGAGCGAACGCATCCGGGACAGGATACTTTGATCACTCAGAAGGGTCCCTCCCAGCTGGGGGAGAGTTTGTTTAACCCTTCTCTGGATTGTATTCTCCGTAGCACCAGAACGCCTTCCTCGAGCTGTCGGCTGTGAACATGTCGTTGGTGATAGCGCCAGAGAGCTTGGCGGTATTGGGCATTCGGAACAGCTGCCTAACACCTTCCCTCTTCAAGGAGGTCAAGGTCTTCACGCTGGAGCTGGTCATGCGTGGCTTCGTCAGAGGTCCGGACCCGGAGCGACCCCAAGGTGATTTCCGGAGGAAGGACTGCTTTAGCTCCGTACACCAGGAAGAAGGGTGTTTCTCCGGTTGACCGATTTGGAGTTGTCCTGTTGGCCCATAGAGTGGGCGGAAGTTCTTCAATCCAGTTGGCTCCATGTTTTTTCAGGCGCTCATATGTGTGTGTCTTGAGTCCTTACAGGATTTCTGCATTTGCCCTCTCGACTTGGCCATTGCTTGTCGGATGAGCTACAGAGGCGTAGCTAACTTGGATGCCGAGGTCTTCGCAGTATCCTTGGAAAGCAGAGCTTGTGAATTGGATCCCATTATCTGTTATGATTTTGTTCGGGACTCCGAATCTGCATACTATGGACTGCAGGAAGTTGATAGTTGATTGCTTGTTGATTGTCACAACTGGAGTTGCTTCCGGCCATTTGGTGAACTTGTCAATGGCAACATACAGGAACTTGTAACCTCTCACGGCTCTTGGGAAAGGTCCTAAGATGTCCACCCCCCACACAGCGAAAGGCCATGTAGGAGGTATCATTTGTAAAGGCTGAGTCGGTGTGTGAATTTGCTTTGCATGGTACTGGCATGCTTTGCATTTCTTCACCAACTCAGTTGCATCCTGGAGCGCTGTAGGCCAGTAGAAGCCATGCCGGAAGGCTTTACTGACCAGTGTGCGGGAAGACACGTGGTTCCCAAACTTGCCTCCATGGATTTCTACGAGGATCTTTTAGCCTTCTTTCCTTGTGATGCACCGCATTAGGACGCCGTTGGCATCATGCCGGTAGAGATCCCCTTCTATCAACGTGTATCTTTTAGCCAATCTGACTATCCGGTCAGCGGATACATCATCGTCAGGAAGGATATTGTCTTTCAAGTAGCTCCGAATCTCCGAGATCCATTCATCGGAGCTTGCTTGAGCATTTGAGTCTTGTGTGCTGGGTTGCTCGGAGCTTCCGGCAGCACCTACGACCCTTGATGGCTACCATGGTAACAGGGACATTGGGACCACCAGCTTTGGGATGCTGGTCTTGCCCCCTTCGCTCAGCTCGGCAGGCTGAGCTGTGGGTTTTGACAACCTCCGGACGAAGGTTCTGTCAGGAGCAGGAGCTCCAGTTGATGCTTTCATCGAGAGTTCGTCAGCTTCAGCGTTATGGACACGCTGGACATGGTGGAGATCCAGGACTTCGAAGTCCTTCTGAAGCCTCTGGACTTCAAGGAGATAAGCAGCTAGTTGAGGATTGTTACAGGAGCATTCACCCTTCACCTGTTTAATGATGAGCTGCGAATCTCCCTTGACCAACAGCTGCTTGACACCATATGATAGTGCCACCTTTAGTCCATAAATGAGTGCTTCATACTCCGCCATTTTGTTGGTCGCCTTGAAGTCAAAGTGGACCATGTATTTTACCTTCTCCCCGGTTGGTGCGAGGAGAAGGACTCCAGCTCTGGCCCCCTGCTTTTGCATGGAGCCATCGAAGTAGAGGATCCAGTGAGGTTCGATGAAGACCGGATCCTTGAGTTCCGACTTCTGCTCACTGGGGCCCCCAGGGTTTGATGGAGAGGGGGTCCATTCCGCCACAAAGTCTGCCAATTCTTGACTCTTGATCGCTTGTCTAGGAACAAATTCAAGATCGAATTCGGCCAATTCCGCTGCGCACTTTGCAATGTTCCCAGTAGAGTTGGGATTATGCAATATCGCACGCAGTGGGTAAGAGGTCACCACTGAGATTCTGTGAGCTTGGAAGTAATGGTGAAGCTTCCTGGAGGCAATGAGGACTGCGTAGAGCAGCTAGTGCACCTCTAAGTATCGAGTCTGGACATCATGTAGTACTTCACTGATGAAGTACACTAGGCGTTGGACTGTCCGGACCCTCTCGGAGGGGCCCGGAGCTTCCTCCACATCGACCCGAACCCTCTCGGCGGGGTCTGGACCTACTTCGGGAACCTCTGGGTCCCTGCTAGAGGAACCCGGAGCTTCTGCTGGAGTGACCCGGACCCTCCCGGAGGGGTCCAAGTCTTCTGGGACAACTCCCTGTTGATCCAAGTCTGGGGGCTGGGACCCAGACTCATCTTCAGGAACCTTCGGACCCCCCCGGAGGGGTCTGGATTCCTGAGCTTGAGATGGTCCTGGTCTCTCCGCGACCAGGACCATGCTGACAACCTCGTCGGTTGCTGAAATGTAAAGTAGTAAGGGCTCACCAGGGTTCGGAGCTACCAGGGTTGGTAGAGTGGTGAGGAGCTGTTTTAGCTCTTGGAATGCCTTTTCTGCTTCTTCAGACCATTTAAGTGGTCCGAACTTCCTCAGTAGCTTGAAGAAGGGTAGCGCCCATTCCGCCAGTCTTGAGATGAACCGGCTGAGGCGGCTAGACATCCAATCAGTTTTTGGACATCTTTGATGCGGGCTAATGGCCACATATCCTCTATGGATTTAATCTTCACCGGATTTGCCTCTATGCCATGGTGGTTTACCAGGAAACCAAAAAGCTTTTCGGAGCTAACCCCGAAGATGCACTTGTCTGGGTTCAGCTTCGTGCGGGTGACCCGCAGCTTGTCGAAGACAACTTGCAAGGTGTCAAGGAGTGACTCCTTGTCCTTGATCTTGACAACGATGTCATCAACATACACCTCCACTACATCTCTAATGAGCTCTCCAAAGGTTTTGTACATAGCTCGTACAAATGTTGAAGCTGCATTCTTGAGACCAAATGGCATGACAGTATAACAGTACAATCCATCTACTTTGATAAAAGAAGTATGTTCTTCATCTTCCCTAGACATTCTGATTTGATGGTACCCAGAATATGCGTCTAGGAAACACGGTAATTCACACCCGGAGGTGGAATCCACTATCTGATCTATTCTAGGTAGTGGGAATGGATCTTTTGGGCATGCCTTATTTAGTGTTGTGTAGTCGATACACATCCGAAGCTTCCCGCCGGCCTTGGGTACAACAACTGGGTTTGCCAGCCATTTTGGATGGAAAACTTCTCGGATGAATCCAGCTTCGAGCAACTTCTTCACTTCTTGTCGTATGAAGTTATGTCGCTCTACAGATTGCTTCTGAGGCTTTTGATGTACAGGCCAATCGTCGGGATAGATCTTCAGATTATGCTCGATCACTTCCCTAGGGATCCCAGGCATTTGTGACGGTTGCCAGGCAAACACGTCGACGTTAGCCCAGAGGAAAGTGATGAGCGCGAGTTCCTATTTGTCATTCAGACCTCCTGATATACGGGAGGTCTGAGCGGCATCGGAACCAATTTGGACGACCTTGATGGGGATGTCAGTGTTGCCGCTTGGTTGCACGCGAGGTGCAGAAGTTGAACCTCGTTGACGAATGCTCGGGGGTTTTAGAGCTTGCTCCTGCCTGGATTCTTCCTCCTGCGCTGTAGAAAGCGTATGCAGTTCCTCCAAAGCAGTCACTCCGACAGTACGGTCTTTGCGGAACCGGAGAACGCCAGCTGGTATCGGCATCTTTAACACCAGGTAGCCATAATGAGCAGCAACCATGAATCTGTACAAGGCGGGCCTGCCCAGAATGACGTTGAAGGGCAAGTTGATCTGAGCAACGTCAAAGATCAACTTCTCAGTGCGATAATTCTCCCAAGTCCCAAAGGTCATGGGAAGAGTAATGGCATCGAGTGGTGTTATGGCCCCCAGACCTACTCCGGAGAAAGGTCGGGAGGGGCCAAGATCCGAAGGTCGGAGCTGAAGCTTGACGAAAGCTTCAAAGCTTATGAGGTTCAGCCCCGATCCTTCGTCCACCATTACATGGTGGAGTTGAATGTTGTTGATGGTAGGTGATACCATCAGAGGTAGCTGGCCAGCTCCGATCATGTTCTGAGGGCAGTCTGAAGCATCAAAAGTGATGGTAGTGTCCATCCACTTTCGATGAGGCTCCACCCTAGCTGTAGGAGCTACTGAGGCCATGTCCTGCCGCATAGTCTTGAGGACACGACGGGAGGTGATGTCCCACGAACCACCAAAGATGGTGTTCATGGTCTTCCGACGCTCATTGTCGGAGACGTCGGAGTCATCGTCGACGGAGGTGCGCACAGCCTTCAGGACCTTTTTAGGGTCCTGGAAGCCCAACTCCTCTTCAGCCAGAGCTTCGTTAACTTTCTACTTTCCTTCCCTCTGCTGGAAAGGAACTTCTTCCCGGCGCTTGTGGTAGCGCTCGACAATGTTTTGGACCTCCTCGCAGTCCTCCAAGTTGTGGCCATTCGTCTTGTGGATAGGACACCACATTTTGGAGTTGCCACCGTCTTCAGAGGACGGCCGATGTCGTTTCTCGGGGCGTGGCTGAATGTGGGCCTAGAGGGGGGGTGAATAGGCCTTTTTGAAAATTGTCGAATCCTGCAACACTCAACAACAAGCTCAATACTAGAGATATCGTACTAGTCCGGTAAAGTGCGGACTAGTCCGGTGTTCACGGACTAAGTTGATTAAGCTAGATCAATTAGATTGATTCTTTTATGTGTGCAGCGGAAAAATAGAACCAAATAAAGGTTTCACAGTTATATTCTAGATTATATCACAATTAAATCTTATGTTTGACAATCCAATGTAAGATGAGTAATGATTATGAAACCCTAGATTACATTGATGGATTAGATTGATGAACACCAAAAAACAAGACACAAGATTTTATCCCGTGGTTCGGCTACCACAAAGGCAACCTACGTCCACGTTGAGGAGTCCACAACAGGACCGGGTCTTCTCCAACCCTACCCTCGTCGGATCGCCACGAAGGCCAATCCTCTTCCACTAATCACAAAGGGGTGAATAACCGAATTCAAGGGGCTTTCTCACACGTTGAGAGCTCCCTTGGATTACAACAGAAAATACCACTAAGAACACACTCAAAAAACTACAAATGAATCGCAGGAGTGTGTTAGAGAATCAAACCAAGAGATCAACATGGTGTTGCAAGTGTCTCTCCAATGATCTAGAGTGAATCCTCAAAGGATTGATCGTTGTTGCACTTAATTTCGTGGAGAGATGTCGTTTTTGAGGCTCTTGGGAGATGTGACGGCGCTAGGGTTCAAGAGATCTCATAATTGGGTCTTGCACCTCTATTTATATGGGGTTTCTAAAAGTGACCGTTAGGGTTCAGAAAGTTTGGACTAGTCCGTGGTGGTCACCGGACTAGTCTGGTGTGCTGTGTGTAGCAAACCCTAAGTGTCCCGAAATATCGGACTAGTCCGGCTGAAAACGGACTTGTCCAATTTCACTACTGGAAATCTTCAGACTAGTCCGATATCCATCGGACCTGTCCGGACATGTGAACCCTAAGTGAGTTAGATGACAAGTCCGCACTTGGAGGACTTGTCCGATGTAGATCAGAGGGTTTTTCGGACTAGCCTGTGCAAATATCGGACTTGTCCGATATGGATCAGAAGGAATATCGGACTAGTCCGGTTATGATCGGACTTGTCCGATTTTGTGTGACTTGTGAAGTGTTTTGGGGACTAGTCCATACTGGGGAGGACTAGTCCGATTCTAGTCAGAAGAATATCGGACTAGTTCGACAGATATCGGACTTGTCCGATCTGGTGCAGAAAGGTTATCAGACTAGTCCGATTGTGATCGGACTAGTCTGGCCCTGTGTAACTTTGTGCAATGTGTGTGTTTAATTGTGATTGAGCTCT
The DNA here is from genome assembly GCA_036927565.1 of Tuctoria greenei. NCBI lineage: Eukaryota > Viridiplantae > Streptophyta > Magnoliopsida > Poales > Poaceae > Tuctoria > Tuctoria greenei. The sequence continues at coordinate 10,525,835 of JAYESD010000011.1, read as the reverse complement.
TGGGGTGAGTTTCCTTAACACACTCCATACACAATAATCTATTATTCTTCTTCCTTGAGCTCATCCCCACTTTGCTCCCCATCCTTCCTTCTTTTTGGTATTTTGCTCATTTTCCTATCATAGGCCTGCACTCATCTCAACAAATAGGTTAGGATCCCAATTGCTTGTCATAAATCATCCAAAACCCACAAGAGAGTCCTAGATGCACTTTCAATCTCCCCCTTTTTGGTGATTGATGACAACCAATTGAGATTTCACAAAATATGATAAAAATTGAGATTTTCATAAAGTATGCACATATGAGTCAAAAATACATCAAGCAATGAAAGAATTATCCATATATGCATTCTTTATGGTGGGATGCATAACTAAGTATATTGAGACATTGAGAATGACATAATTGACTTTAATCAACCAAAATCAAGAATATGTGTCATTTTAGAATAAAATCTCAGTTTTCATAAACACTACTCAAAGGATCAAATCATTGCATCACAGAACCATAATTAACATAAGATCATTGTTAAAACATTACAAGCCACAAAAGAGTTAAGAAAACATAAAGAGAGCTCTCTCCTCGCACCTTACAGCTAAAGCTAAGACTCACCCTCAATCTCTCCCCCTTTGGCATCAAGACACCAAAAAGAAGGAGAGGAGGGTCCTAGGGTCTTCACTCTTCACTGTCGGTCCTCTCATCGTCGTCTTCGTCTTCTTCATCTTCAGCTTGATGGGGAGGAGAAGGAGGAGGGGCGGAGACGCTCGAGCCCCCAATGCCAAAGTAGGCAAGCTCGGAGGGGTTCAAGGGCGCGAGATCAGTGAAGTCCGAGTCAGAGTCTTCAGAAATCACTGGAGATCCAATAGGGTCGATCTCCAGCTTCTGGCAGATATGCTTCACATTGGCCTTGATGTACTTCATGTCCTCCTTTCTTTTCTGGTTGAGCTTGTGGGCCTTCACTTCGGCCTTCTTGCAGGAGGAGAAGATGGCAGCCAGATATTTGAGGATCCCACTAGCTGATCCTCTCTGAGGGCCTTCCCTAGAAGTAGGGACAACTCTAACATCTTCTCTTGATCTTGCCAGTGCCTCGGGACTGGAGGCCGGCGAGGGAGCAGCTTGGACATTTACTGGTTGAGGCTTGTGAGGCCTCAAAGGAGTGTGCTCCACATCCTTGACAAACTCAATCCCTGTGACTTTCTCAATCATAAACATTAGATAGGGAGCATAGCCACAGGACCTGTTGGGGGTGCTGGAGATGTTAACCATATCGTTCCATATGTAGTCAAACACATCAAACTGTCTGTTCTTGCTTATGACCCTCATTAGGGTCCAGAGGTACCCTTGTACACTCCCTGCATCCCCATCCTTAGGGGCAATGGTCTTTCTCAAGACTCTGTTTAGCACCACAAAGAATGGCTTCATGTTCTTTGTGGAAGGAGGGATGAACTTTGAATTGGGCTCATAGAGAAACTTCATCCTCTCCTTGTCAATGACACCAACATTGTGGATGACCACATTATCATTGCTGGAGGTGTTAAGATGCAACATCCTTGCAAATTCTTCATAAGTGATAGTGTACTTGGATCCATGAGTCATCCAAGTCACTCTTTCCTCTTCATCGCTTGCAAAGTGGCAGGTGACATAGAACTGAGCCACCACTTCATCATTCCAATTGTACTTGAAGGCAAAGAGGTCCTTCAAGCCATGTCTTTCAGCTGCTGCAATCACTTCATCAAAAGCATAGCATCTTTTCTTCTCAAGATGTGCCCAGTCAATCCACTGACTGCGCACCACTGGTGTCTTCATCGGTAGATACACCGATCTGCAGAAATCAGCATGGAAGTTGCACCAGAATCTTCCATCAGCTGCTTGCTTCGGTCAGCCATACCAATCGATGCTTCTGAATTTGGCCGCCAAGTCACTGCCCTTGAACTTTTCTTCAGTGGGGTCCCTGACCCCTTCCCTGGGAGCATGCAGCTTCAATGGTCCAACTAGACCCGTCGCTATCCCCTTGCCCTTGCCTTTGGATAGGCGAGCACTTGTCGAGCTAGGGCCAGCACTGGCGGTAGCCCTAGAAACTGGCACCTTGGATGCCAGCTTCTTCGCTAGCACTTTCCTCCGAACTTGTGGAGGAGACGGACCTGGCTCGGTAGGTCGCTCTTGGCGCTTATTGCCAAGACTCGTTGAGGTCCGATGTGCCACCTCGTGGTCCATCTCGGTCTCAAAATCGGAAACCTCATCGTTTGAGCTCGACATGACCTGAGAATGAGTTTCAAGAATGATAATGAATGATACAAGGCATAGGTATGAAAGGATAGCAAGGAATTGCATTGAGGAATTGAAGAGTTAGGTTTTGAGTTCAGAAACATCGGACTTGTCCGGTGCACAGGCACGGACTAGTCCGGGGGGGGGGGGGGACCGGACTTGTCCATTCATGGACCGGACTAGTCCGGTGTTCATCCTAAAAAACCTAAGAGATTTGACAAAAGCTGATTCCTAATGCACAATAAGTCTAACATACACGTGATACATAAAGGAGGCATGTATATAGTGAAAGATGCTAGGCTATTCGACCAATAATGAAGAAAAACGATATTTCTAGGGTTTGGGTGAAAATTACCGAAGAAATCGATTGAAGCTTGGAGATGAGGGTGTTGAAGGCCGGACAAGTCCGCTAGCTTCAATCCTCAAGAGGGCAAGCTTGATTTCCGCCCAAATGCGGAGATTTTTGATGGAGGGAGCAAGAAATCGCCTTGGGAGCTCGAGCGGAGGAGAGAGAACGCGTGAGCAAGAGTGGAGGATGAAGGGATTAGGGTTTGTGGCGGCTAGGGTTATGGACACGAAAAATCGGACAAGTCCGGAGATGACCGGACTAGTCCGAACTCATCTAGAGAGCAACATCGGACTAGTCCGTGGTCTTATCGGACTAGTCCGGGTAACCACGGACTACTCCGTGGTCACCAGTAGAAATTTGCATAGCCCATTCATATATATTTGAAGGTTCATAAATAGAGAATAGAAGGGCAAATTAAATCGAATGATCTTGATGAATATGACCAGTAAGCATACAACAATCAAACAATGATCATAATTCACCAAGATCTAGTAATTGACATAGTTTTTCGGGAAAAATTGAGAGAGAGAGTTGATTTTCACAATTCAATCAATATATTTTGAAGAATTCATACATGTATGCAACTTTTCAAGCCACACTCCGAGCATCGAGGATATTTAGTTTATTTCGGAGTTCGCAAAAGCGCTTTTCATCAAGTGGCTTGGTGAATATGTCGGCCAATTGTTTTTGGGTATTGACATGTGAGATGGCTATATCTCCTTTCATGGAATGGTCTCTTAAAAAATGATGTCTTATGTCTATGTGTTTAGTTCTAGAGTGCTCAACTGGATTGTGAGCAATTTTAATGGAACTCTCATTGTCACAAAGGAGAGGAATACAGTTCATATTGTAACTGTAATCCCTTAGAGTTTGTCGCATCAAAAGAGTTGTGCACAACAGCTCCCGGCTGCAACATACTCCGCTTCGGGTGTGGATAAGGCAATGGAATTTTGTTTCTTAGAGGACCAAGAAACTAAGGATCTCCCTAGGAATTGGCATGTGCCGGAGGTGCTTTTTCTATCTACTTTGCACCCGGCATAATCTGCATCGGAGTAACCAATGATATTGAATTTTGAGCCTTTTGGGTACCAAAGACCAAGGTTGAGTGTATGAACTAAATATCTCAAGATCCTTTTTACGGCTGTCAAGTGACATTCCTTAGGGTTGACTTGAAATCTTGCACACAAACATACACTCAACATAATGTCTGGCCTAGATGCACATAAATAGAGTAGAGATCCAATCAAGGAGCGATATACCTTTTGGTTGATGCTAGGTCCATCTTCATTGAGATCCAAGTGGCCATTTGTTGCTATGGGGGTCTTTATGGGCTTTGCCTTGTCCATGCCAAACTTCTTAAGTATGTCTTGCGTGTACTTGGTTTGACTTATGAATGTCCCTTCCTTTTGTTGCCGCACTTGGAATCCCAAGAAGTACTTTAATTCTCCCATCATTGACATTTCAAACCTGTTTGTCATGATTTTACTAAATTATTCACAAAAAGATTGGTTAGTTGACCCAAAGATTATGTTGTCAACATAAATTTGACAAATAAAAAGATTATCATAAAAATTCTTTGTAAAGAGTGTATAATCTACTTTGCCAATCTTAAAACCATTTTCAATTAAGAAATCTCTAAGACACTCATACCAAGCTCTAGGAGCTTGTTTGAGGCCATAGAGAGCCTTACGCAATTTGAATACGTGGTTGGGGAACTCTTCGTCTTCAAACCCGGGTGGTTGCTCCACGTACACCTCCTCCTTGATTGGTCCGTTGAGGAAGGCACTTTTTACATCCATTTGATACAACTTGAAATCATGGTGAGTAGCATTTGCAAGTAATATTCTAATAGATTCAAGCCTAGCTACTGGAGCAAAAGTCTCATCAAAATCCAAACTTTCGACCTGTGAATACCCTTTGGCCACAAGTCGTGCTTTGTTCCTTGTCACCACCCCGTGTTCGTCTTGTTTATTGCGGAAGACCCACTTGGTGCCAATGATGTTTGCATTGGATCTTGCCACAAGTTCCCACACCTCGTTCCGCTTGAAGTTGTTCAATTATTCTTGCATTGCCACCACCCAGTCTGGATCTTTCAATGCATCTTCAACCCTGCGTGGTTCCAAAAAGGATACAAACGAATAATGCTCACAAAAGTTAGCTATGCGAGATCTAGTGGTTACTCCCTTTTGGATGTCACCGATGATATTGTCGATTGGGTGATCCCTTTGGACGCATTCGTGTACTCTTGTGTGTGGCACTCTAGGAGTTGTGTCTTCATGATCATCTGCTTCTCCCCCTAAGTAGTTGCCTTCGTTAACTTGTTGATCATCTTCGTATTCTTGTGGTTGATCTTGTGCTGAAGCTCCCCCTTGATCTTTGGTCTCCTCTTGTGGTTCATCTTCCTCATGTACGTGTGAAGGTGGCTCTTGTGGTCGAACTTCACCTAGAGCCATTCTTTTCAATGCTTGACAAGGAGCTTCTTCTTTACCTAATTCACATGGATCAACTTGCTCCTTTTGGGAGCCATTAGTCTCATCGAACACTACATCACGTGCTATTTCAACAAGTCTGGAGGCCTTGTTGAAAACACAACAGGCGTAAGTGTTCGAATCATAACCAAGCAAGAAACCTTCATCGGACTTCGAAGCGAACTTTGAAGTCCTAGGCTTCTTGTTCAGGATATAACATGGAGAACCGAAAACTCGAAAATATGAGATATTTGGTTTGTTATCGGTGAGTAGCTCATAGGATGTCTTCTTGAGTAGTCGATGAAGATAAATTCGATTTACAGCGTGGCAAGCGGTGTTAATCACTTCCGCCCAAAATCGATCCGAGGTCTTGTACTCATCGAGCATTGTTCTTGCCATCTCTATGAGTGTTCAGTTCTTTCTTTCGGCAACTCCATTTTGTTGTGGCGAGTATGGCGCTGAAAATTCGTGCTTGATACCCTCTTCATCAAGGTACTCCTCCACTTGTGTGTTCTTGAACTTCGTGCCGTTGTGGCTTCGAATACTCTTGATTGTCAATGAGAATTCGTTTTAAGCTTGCTTGAAGAACTTCTTGAGTGTTCCTTGTGTTTCTGACTTATCGTGCAAAAAGAAAACCCAGGTGAAGGGAGAAAAGTCATCAATAATAACTAAACCATATTTGTTACCGCCGATGCTTATGTAAGCAATTGGACCAAATAAGTCCATGTGAAGTAGTTCGAGCGGTCTTGTTGTAGTCATGACGTTCTTTGCGGGATGAGGTGCTCCAACTTGCTTCCCAGCTTGGCACGCGCTACAAGGCCTGTCTTTCTCAAAAACAACATCCTTCAAACCGCGGATGTGATCGCCCTTGAGGAGTTTTTGAAGATTCCTCACACCAACATGCGCTAGCCGTCTATGCCACAGCCAACCCATGTTGGTTTTTGCAATCAAGCATGTGTCAAGTTCGGCTTTATCCTTGTTGAAGTCAACAAGGTAAAGCTTTCCCTTCAACATACCCTTGAATGCAATGGAACCATCACTCCTCTTAGAGACGGTCACACCCTCGTTAGTGAACAAGGAATTATAACCTTTGTCACATAGTTGAGGTATGGACAGAAGGTTATAATCTAAGGATTCAACATGTAAAACATGAGAAAGTGTGTGTGTAGAATATATTGCGATTTTACCGGTACCGAGCGCCCTTCCTTGACTATTATCTCCAAAGTAGATGCCTTTGTTTGGGTCCTAATTCTCTTCATATTCCACGAACATTCTTTTTTCTCCGGTCATGTGGTTGGTGCAGCCACTGTCTAACACCCATTTGGATCCACAGGAGGAATAGGCCTACAAAAACAAATTATGCTTTGGTTTTAGGTACCCAAGCTTGCTTGGGTCCTTGGAGGTTAGTTACAATACATTTGGGCACCCACACATGAGATTTGGTGTTCCCATGGCGTGGCCCAACATAATTAGCATAAACCTTGCCAAAATTATTTCTCATTAACACATAGGAGGCATTAAAGGTTCTAAAGAATAATCATTGTTGTTTGTATACAGGGCTAGTCTGGGAGGCCGGACTTGTCCGGAGGACCGGACTTGTCCGGACACTTACCGGACTAGTCCGGTATTCGTGTGAGTTCAAGTTTTTACCCTTCGACTTACCAGTTTGAGAGGTTCTTCCCTTCACAAAGGAAATCCTCCTCTTGTTATTCTTATGACTTCCAGCATGCTGCTTTTCACCATAAGAGTAACCAATGCCATATTTGACATTTGGAGGTCTTTGGACCAAGTATGCACTACGTGCATAGTTGATCTTCTCCTTGTCAAATATGCCACATTGGGTAGGATGTTTATCCTTGGTGGAGGTTGACTTCTCCTTCAAACTGGTGTCAATCTTACTACATGTGCACATATGAGCAAAATCAGTTTTAGTGGATTGAGAAGGTGAACTTGAAGAGGAGGAAGGTTCACTCAGCTTGAGTGACTCAACTTGCACTTCAAGGATCTTGTTGACCTTGATCAGGTCAGCAAGTTGGTCCTTGATTGCAACATTTGAGTCAGTTAACTCCAAGCAAGCTTTCTTGCTTGAAGCTAACTCAAGCTCTAGTGAGTTGCTTTTCTCCTTTTCAAGTTCTAGAAGTTTGTCAAGTTTGACATACTCCTCCTTTTGGGAGATAATCATGTCCTCTTGACGATGAATTAACCTCTCCTTCTCAACAAGTTGATCAAGTAAAAATTTCATTTTTGTTGCAGCTTTCCTATCTAGTCCACTAAGCATATCCTCATCATCACTATTCATTTCATCGTCACTAGAGTAGGAATGCACGGAAGGGGCTTTGATGATTACCTTGTGTTTACCTTCCTTTGCCATAAGGCAAGTGCCATTTCCCTTCCTTGCCCCGAGTGTGGGGAAGAGTGTAGATTTCTTGGACGTGCTCTCGATGGCTACGCTAGCCATCTCTTCTTCTTCGGATGGTGAGGACTCATCGTTTGAGTCCCACTCCTTCCCAATGTGCGCTTGTTAGGCTTGCTTCTTCTTCTTGAAGAATTTCTTAGGTTGAGGCTTGGATTCTTTGGTCTTCTTCTTGTTCTCCTCATATGGGCAATCAACTATAAAGTGGTTATACTCACCACAATTGTAGCATGCCCGCCTCAACTTCGGTTTCGTTCTTTCCTTGTACTTTCCCTCACTTGATTTTGTTCCTTGTCTTTTCTTCATTATTCTCTTGAACTTTTTTCATGAACAATATCATGTCCTCTTCATCTAGATCACTGCTTTCGTCGTCACTGTCTTCCTCTAGTTGTGCTTCCCTTGCTTCTTTGGATAGAGGCTTGAGGGTGGACTTTAGAGCAACCCCTTTCTTCTTAGCCGAGGTGAGATCGGCAATTTCCTTGACGTGCTTTGCTTGTCTTTCCATCATCTCAAAGTTGATGATTTTTCCAGGCAATTCATCCGGAGTCATGCTTTTGTATCCGGGGCTTTCTCTAATAATGGAGCATAGCGTGACATTGCGAGGCATAAAAGCTCTAAGGATGAGCTTTACCACCTCATGGTCATTCCACTTCTTGCTCCCGTATGATCGAACTTTGTTGACAAGTGTCTTCAATCGATTGTACATATCTTGGGGTGACTCGTCTCCCTCAATTGCAAATCTTCCTAGTTCACCTTCGATCATCTCAATCTTTGCTTCACGCACATGTCGGTCACCTTCATGTGCAGTTTGTAGTGTATCCCATATCTCCTTAGCAATTTCGAGTCCATCCACCTTGGTGAACTCGTCCCGACTGAGTGAGGAGGTGATCACAGTTGCGGCTTGTGCATTTCTATGAATGGCCTGCTCTTGGCTTGGGGTGAGCTCTTCGTCGTCGTCCGGAATATCTATCCCTGTGCATACAACATGCCATAGACTTGGGTTGAGGGAAATCAAATGCATTTTCATATTCTGCCTCCACATTGAGTAATCACTTCCATTGAAGTGTGGGGCTTTTTCAAGTGGGATAGATAAGTAATGATTGTTATTGGAATTTAGACGATCATAGTTAAAAGGATATCGGGAGTAGTCGGTGTGACTACTCCCCTTCTTCTTCTCTTCAACTTTCACTTTCCCTTTGGAAAGTGCCTTCTTTCTAAGGAGCGCCTTTAGCTCCGGTGTCTCCTCATCGTCGTCCTCGAAGTCTTGAATGGCTTCGAGGTACTTTTCCACTTTTTGAGTCTTGTTATTGTTAACCTCTTCTTGGTTGTTGATTTTGTGGATGTCCTTCATCCCCGACATGATCTCTTCGAGTGATTAGACTCTTTCTTGAAGAACCTTGCTCTGATACCAATTAAATGTGGTCCTAGAGGGGGGGTGAATAGGACTTTTTGAAAATTGTCGGATCCTGCAACACTCAACAACAAGCTCAATACCAGAGATATCGGACTAGTCCGGTGTTCACGGACTAAGTTGATTAAGCTAGATCGATTAGATTGATTCTTTTATGTGTGCAGCGGAAAAATAGAACCAAATAAAGGTTTCACAGTTATATTCTAGATTATATCACAATTAAATCTTATGTTTAACAATCCAACGTAAGATGAGTAATGATTATGAAACCCTAGATTATATTGATGGATTAGATTGATGAACACCAAAAAACAAGATACAAGATTTTATCCCATGGTTCGGCTACCACAAAGGAAACCTACGTCCACGTTGAGGAGTCCACAACAGGACCGGGTCTTCTCCAACCCTACCCTCGTCGGATCGCCACGAAGGCCAATCCTCTTCCACTAATCACAAAGGGGTGAATAATCGAATTCAAGGGGCTTTCTCACACGTTGAGAGCTCCCTCGTATTACAACAGAAAATACCACCAAGAACACACTCAAAAAATTACAAATGAATTGCAGGAGTGTGTTAGAGAATCAAACCAAGAGCTCAACATGGTGTTGCAAGTGTCTCTCCAATGATCTAGAGTGAATCTTCAAAGGATTGATCGTTGTTGCACTTAATTTTGTGGAGAGATGTAGTTTTTGAGGCTCTTGGGAGGTGTGATGGCGCTAGGGTTCGAGAGATCTCATAATTGGGATGTGCACCTCTATTTATATGGGGTTTCTAAAAGTGACCGTTAGGGTTCAGAAAGTTCGGACTAGTCCGTGGTGGTCATCAGACTAGTCCGGTGTGCTGTGTGTAGTAAACCCTAAGTGTCCTGAAATATCGGACTAGTCCGGCTGAAAACGGACTTGTCCGATTTCGCTACTGGAAATCTTCGGACTAGTCCGATATCAATCGGACCTGTCCGAACATGTGAAACCCTGAGTGAGTTAGATGACAAGTACGCACTTGGAGGACTTGCCCGATGTAGATGAGAGGGTTTTTCGGACTAATCCGTGCAAATATCGGACTTGTCCGATATGGATCAGAAGGAATATCGGACTAGTCCGGTTATGATCGGACTTGTCCGATTTTGTGTGACTTGTGAAGTGTTTTGGGGACTAGTCCGTACTCGGTAGGACTAGTCCGATTCTAGTCAGAAGAATATCGGACTAGTCCGACAGATATCGGACTTGTCCGATCTGGTGCAAAAAGGTTATCGGACTAGTCCGGTTGTGATCGGACTAGTCCGGTCCTGTGTAACTTTGTGCAATGTGTGTGTTTAGTTGTGATTCAGCTCTTGGGGTGAGTTTCCTTAACACACTACATACACAATAATCTATTACTCTTCTTCCTTGAGCTCATCTCCACTTTGCCCCTCATCCTTCCTTCTTTTTGATATTTTGCTCATTTTCCTATCATAGGCCTGCACTCATCTCAACAAATAGGTTAGGATCCCAATTGCTTGTCATAAATCATCCAAAACCCAGAAGAGAGTCCTAGATGCACTTTCAGTGGCCCCCGGCCACCCGGAGCTGCAGCAGCTGCAGCGGTGGATGTGCCGGCCGACGACTTCTTCTTGCCGTTGGGCTTTTTCTTCTTTTTACCACTCCCGGAGGTAGTGCCTTCGCCTTTGGAGGATTTTTTGCCATCCTCCCGGAGGTGGTTTGTAGTGCATTTCACGGCCCTCCGCAGCTTTGGCACATTTGTCTACCAAGCTGAAGAGCTCCGTGACGCTGGTGATCTCCTTGACCGCCAGCTTCTCCAGCATCTTCTTATCCCGTACGCCCTGTATAAATGCCACAATAACAGAAGCGCTAGAGATAGAAGGAATGGTGTTTCATACCTGGGAGAACCTCTGGATAAATGAGCGCAGGGATTCTCCCCCCTTCTGCACAACTGCAAAAAGTTCAGTTCAGTGCCTGGTCGGGTGTATGAACTCCTGAAATTGGCAGTGAACTGCTGGCACAATTCCTCCCAACTATTGAGGTCATGAGTTGACATCCTAGTTACCATATGAGTACGTCGCACCCCGGAGGGTAGCGATGTAACTTGCTGTGACACAGCACGCCTCCTATTCCGGGAAGCATGCGGACCAAGTCTGCCAGACACGGTCCGGTGCTGCGATGGGCCCCGCCCCGATGGAGGAGGACCTTGGTTGCTGATGCAGTCGGCTGCTGCTGCAACCAAGTGTTCCACATCAGCCCTCCACTGCTCCATTGCACCCTGGGATGCACCTGGAGGTGGTGGACGTTGGAGGAGAGCATGCACTGCATGAAGCGCGTGTTCAGGGTTGTTGTTGTTTGCAGATGCAGTGACCGACGCTGATGCACCGTCACGCTGCTCAGCTTGACGTGCTGGTGCAAGCGGTGGTGGTGGAGGCATGACTCCTGCTGAAGCCACAGCACTTGCTGGTTGCTGCATGTTGGAGGGATTGCCTCCAACGGGTTGAACGGCAGGGTTGCCGTTGGATGATCCAGCTGCTGAGTTCACCATACTCGAAATCTCGTGCGCCCCCTACCTGGCGCGCCAACTGTCGACGCTTGGAACCGGCAGATCTCCCGACACTACTTTTGGTAGATCGAGGAGTTGTAGTTCGGTATTAGGCGCACTGAGATTCAAGAAGGTGAAAGACACATGTACACAAGGATTTACGTGGTTCGGGCCGCCTGAGTGTAATACCCTACTCCATGGGGTGTGTTGGTGATGTATTAAGCTTGTGAGTCTATAAGAAGCTCCAGAAGAAGAAGCTCATCTAGCTCAGGGTGTTCAGCAATGGTCTCCCCCTCTCCTTTGTGTATCGTCGACCAGTCCTTTTATAGTACAAGGACTGGTCGTTACAATGTTAGTCTGGCCCGACAGGTGGCCCCGGCGGTTACACATGCTTGACACACAATAAATGAAGTTAATTACCCTTAATAGCCTGGTAATGGGCCTTAAAAGCGTCGTTACTAGTATTAAGGACCATCCGATTGTGTGTCATTAATATGGCATTAATGACACTTAATCGGGTCTTGAAGCTTTTGATTGATCCTTGAAGGTCCGAAGCCGTTGGGGGGGGGGGGTCCACCGGCCTGATAATTGAAGTTGAAGGTCCGGCGGTTGCCACGTGGCAGCTCTGGAGCTCACCGTCGTGGACGGGTAGGTTCGGTGCTGTTGGACACGTGTCAGTACCAGAGCTTCCCTCTGTCTGGGGTTAGGTCCGGGGGTGCCATATTGGTGTTCTGACTGGAGCTTCCCAAGTGTGGGTGATAGCTCCGGTCTTGAGATACACGTGGCGGTCCCGGGACTAACCATGTCGGGGAAGCAGGTCTGGCTACGCCTGACATGTGGGACCTTCAAAGGTCTTAAAATCTGGTATATGGAGTTTCCTTGTGATCTTTGCAATCCCAAGAGGTATCCGTTACGGAGGGTACCGACACCGAGCGATACACAGGGGGCTCAAACTCTTCCACACACGCTCGAGACACTCTAGTCTCTGACACTCAAGTGCTCAGACGCTCAATACAACAACAACACACACCCGTGGAGCAGGGTATTACGCTTAGGCGGCCCGAACCACGTAAATCATCGTGTCGAATCACCATCTTTCTCTGAATCTCCGCGCGCCCTAACCGAACTACAAAACTCTGCGGGCTGCCAACGGTAGTACCGGGAGAATTGCCGGGAACTAGACTCCAACACACATGGCGGCGACGGAGCTTCCCTCTGCTGGGGGTTAGGTCCGTGGTTATTATCCACGTGTCAACTCTAGAGCTTCCCTCTTTTGAGAGTTCAACTCCGGTCTTATATTAGATGTGGCAGTCCCGGAGCTACCCATATGAGGAAGGCGGGTCCAGTGTCGTGTGACGTGTGGGGCCTAAGGGAACCTTCAACTCTGACATTTGGAACTCTCATGCACTTCTTGTGGTATCATGGGGTACTCGGTACGCAGGGTACCGACAGTGGCCCCGGCCCACCTCTGGGAGAACACCCTTGGGTTAAATTATTCTACTGGAGCTGGGGTCATCATTGATTTCTGCGTTGTAACTTCAAAGGTCTTCTGATGTGCCGTTGGGGTGATGGTTTGGGGTTAAACCATCGTCGTGTGGCTTGTCTTGAATGCGGCAGATGAGATCTTTGAGTGCAGATTCACGCAATTGAAGGTCGCCAGTTCCCAATACGAAAACTGTATCGGTTTCGAGCGCCTTTTAAGGCTGTCACCTTTGGGTTTCCCGCCGCCCATCATGACAATGGTTCGCCTGGGGTAATAACCTCGAACTCTTCGTCAGGGTGGTCCCGGGTCCATTCTTCATTGACGGGGTAGGTTCTTTGTAATGTGGACTTGCTCTCGTTGCGGTTTCTATCCAAGCGTCGTGGAGGCTTACTTAAGAAGGAAAGCATGCATGGTTTTAGGACTCTTTACGGTTTAGATCAAACTCGCGCCCAGAGCCTCCCAAACCTTGCCTAGCTTTCTCCTCTTTTGCTCCACTTTGCTGCGATGGAGTAAGGTCTTCGCAAGAGCCGCATCCAGAGCAAGGACAATATGATGAAGGTCCGGACCTTCATGGGATGGTCCAGCGACTCCTTCAACCACCTAGTCCACGCTGGCAAGCTCCCCTTCAAGAAGGAGCGTCGCAGGGAGATGGTGTACTTTTCAGCGTATGCCATGGTGGGACTGATCCCACCATTCTCGAGCTTCATCCTGATGCTGCCGGACTTCTACGGCCTCCAACTGCATCACCTTGGCCTGCACTCCTTTCTGCTTGTGGCCACTTTCGTCCACTTCTGCGAGATGTGAGTGGGTGTGCCTCCCTGCGTCGACTTATTTCGGACCTTCTTCATGGCCCATTCCACCGGCAAAAGGACTGAGTTGATTGGCTTCTATTACTTCATGAAGCGCAAGAATTGTCCCTTCAAGTACCTAAAGTCATTCCCCTCCGGCAAGTGGGATGATTGGAAGAAGGATTGGGTCATTATTGCAGTTGATGATTATGATAGGTTGGAGTTGCCCCAAGGACTCCCCAACCTCGACACCGATGCCTGGAATATAGTTCCGAAGCTGTCGGATGCATTCAACCCTGTCCTGACCAGGATCCGAGAGTGTGTGGAGGGTGGAGTGACCCCACAGATTGTCTTTGGAAATTTCTTAGTGAACAGGTGGGCTCCGCTGAAGAGGAGGGAGAAGCTTGACTAGGCTTTTAACAGCGTAATGGATGACGATCGAATTGAAACCGGTTTGAAATCCAACTTAGATGACGAAGATTTTAACCTTCATCTCAAGAAATTTCAACATGGGCTTGTCGACGAAGACACCTTAGCTCCACCGGTTGCTTTCCTACTTTAAACATGATTCCAGAGATAAGCAGGGAGCTCCGGAGGAAGATGCCGGTGCTAGATGAGCTTGGTGAAGTGGACAAACGTTGGACCTCCAGGGTTGTAATCCCCAGAGCTTCCGAGGGGGTGGCCGCCCCTGCTTCGAGCCAGAGGGTTGAAGACATCGGCAAGGGCAAGAGAAAGGAGCCAGTCGAATCTTCCAGCCGGAAGAGGAAACTAAAGCATGCTGATGGGAGGTCGGTTAGGTCTACTCCATCTACAACAGAACCTTCTCCCCGACGAGGGACATCTTCTGCGGCTACACCTCCTCCGAGGCAAGCGTCTTCTAGAGGTGCCAACTCCGGACAGACGACTCCGGTCTCGATGCCATCGAGGGGTTCTAGGTCTGGAGGTTCTTCCCCACCGAGGGAGACCCCAACTGGGGCATTACCAACGACAACTGCGGGCTCCAGGCAACATTCTGGAGCTCCTTCCGTGCCAACCACAACAAGCTCTGGCTCCGAGCCCCCGGCGAAGAGGTTCCGTGCCGATTGGAGTGGTAGTTTCCCAAGGTAAGCTTTGCTTTTCACCTTGATTTGCCACTCTTATTTTTGTCGTGTTTTGAATCTACTTTTTGAATGCAGGGCATCAAGGTCGGGGTCTAAAGCTCCGGCCTCCGTCGCACTGGTTGAAATAGTGCAAACGGAAACTCCTGCTTCAAGCCTCGTGCCTCCTTCAGTGGTGGCTGAGGTCACGGCAGCTCCAGCGCTAGCTGTTGTGGATCTAGATTAAGAGTCATCGCCAGAAGCTCCCGTGGTAGCGCCGGACCATGGGGAAGAAGTTGAAGATGCACCGCCGGCAACAACGTTAGAGGCTAAGGTTCCAGTGCGGGAGTTGGAGATGTCGGAAGCTCCGGCGTCCGAGCCAGATGTTACCGAGGCTTCGGTTCCTGCACCAGAAGTTGTTGCAGGGCTAGTGGTGCCAAAAGCTCTGGTCCTTGAACCGGAAGTCATTGAAGCCCTGGCCATTCAAAAGGAGGTGATCGAAGTTCCGGTCACTGAGCCGAAGGTAGTTGAAACTCCAGCCCTCAGTCCAGAAGTTGTTGAAGCTCCGACAGTTGAGCCGGAAGTAGCTGATGTACCGGCACCTGATCCGGTGATGGAAATGGCTTCGGGTGAAGCCCCGACGACCACCCCGGAAGTAACTATTTCGGAGGTGCCCACGCCCGAGGCAGAGCGCCATGAAGAGACGAAGGCAGGTTTTTCTCTCGCGGAGCTAGCAACTGAAGTTTCTGCTGCAGGACCTTCGACGTCGGCGTCGGCCCCAGAGGTAGGAGTTACCCCAGTGGGTTCTTCCTCTGCTGCAGCCAAAGAGCTTTCGGAGGGTGGCCCCAATGCTGAAATAGCTGAGGGTACCTCACTTGTAGAGTGGGATCCTATTTTTGTTATGGAGAATCCCCTAGAATCGGCAGGGATGACCCCAGCAGGTCCGGAGCCTATCCCCTTGGCGTTGTCCATAGACAATGCCTGCTCGAGCCTCCGACAAGTTCAGCTCGCCTTCAATCATGAGAGCAAGATCCTTGAAGAGGAGCACCACACCTTGAGGCGTTGGCGCAACAGGCTCCATTTTGAGACCCAGCTTGCTCAGACGAGGCTTGCTGATCAGAAGGAGTGGGTCAAGAGGGAAACGGACCGGATGGAGTATTGGGGCAAACTGCTAGAAGAGAAAGAAGTCGCCATCAGGGCGCTCGACGCTAACTCTCGGGAGGTCCTCGAGCAAACCAAGGAAAGGCGTGATGCTGCTGATGACCGTCATGAAAGCCTCAAAGAATTAAATGAGGTCCTCCTGAAGCATCAAGCGGAACTTGATGCGAGAGAAGAAAAGCTCCTAGAACAGCAGGAGGATGTTTTGAAGAGGGAGGAGGAGCTCACGCAAAAATTTACTCTGGCTGAGCAAAATTTTGCAGATCACACTAAGAAGTTGGATCATTGGAGCGCAGAAGAAAAGGAAAAGTACTGGAAGCTGGGGCAGGAGCTCTCGAAAAGAGAGACTGATATTGCTGTCAGAGAAGGGAAAGTGAGGGGCAGAGAGAAGGATTTGGCCGAACGGCAGAACCATATCCACCTCCGGGAGATAGAGCTAACCAACCGTGAAAAGTAAGTTGCTGAGATATGCAGCAACACGCCAAAGCGGTTGAGCGCCTCGCTCGGGAGAGTTTGGAGCTAGCGGGCGCCCGAGGGTCACTAGAGGAGCTGTGGAGCTCGAGGGCGATCGAATCCTTGATGTTGTGGGATTTCCTGGGACGTGCGGACAAGGGCCCTTGTTCCTCTTGGCTTCAGTCCAGTACGCCCGGAGGACCCAACATAGGAGCTGGACCAGACGCTGCTGGCACTTGGCTCTGCTGGCAGCAAACTCGATGCAATGGGTAATGTCATCGCTGATCAACTGGAGACAGAGGGGACATCTTTAGCTAAAAATGTCGCCGAGTATGTCTTGGCGTGTTACAAAAGCCGAGGCCCCCAATTTTCTCTTGATCTAGTCTTTGAAGGACTCATTGCTGAAGAGGAAGATGCTGCCAAAGCTAGTTTCTAAGAGGCTGCTGAGAAGGTTGCTTCGTTTTTCCACAGGACTTAGATCCTCTGGTAGCTAGGTCTTTTCCTTTTGCCCTTTGTTGTAAACTCAATTTTGTAATCCAATACTTTGAATTAATAAAATCCACTCTTTCTTCCATGAATTTTACTTTGTCTTCAATATACTGTGCTTTGTCTCGTTGGCCCTGTAACACCTTAATTTTCGAGTTTTGGCAAATTAAAAAACTTAAATAGAAATTTAGAGTTAATAATCGAAAGAAATTGTTTTTTATAAAGAAAGATATTGAATATATGCATCTCATATTGCATTTTGCATTCATCCTTAAGTATTAAAATTTATACCAAAATAAATACATTAAAAGCAATTAAATTGCCATAATTAATATGGAAGGAAAGAAATAAAGAAAATAAAAAGAGAATAATAAATAATAAACAAATAATATAAATAAATGAACAACAAAATTAAACAGAAAATATAAAGGACTCAAGTCACAAACCGTGGCCGATAGGGACTCAAGTCTCGTAGGGACTAGCGCCAGGCTATAAAAGGAGCATCGCTAGATCATCGCCAGCAATAGAAAAAAAAATGAGGGACTGAAGCCCTAGCCGCCAGGAGGAGCCACGACACGGAAGGAAAAAAAAAGGAGAAGACAGAAGAAAAGAGGAAGAAAAGAAAGGAGCCGTCGTTCGCCGCAGATTGTCGCGCCGCCGTCGTCGTATTGCTGGAGGATCCCATCGCTGTCTCCTTCGTCTACATCACGCCTTCGCCCTCTTCGTCTACGTCAGGTCGCCGTCATCTTCATCAACGGAACTCTAGATCTCGAAGACACACGTCGCACCGCTGTTCCACGACCGTCCAGACTAGATGCACGCACGGTAGGTATTATAATATAGATCTAGACTATCATTTTGGTTCTAATACTTGAATTAAATCACATGTAGGATGTGTTTTATTTTAGCTGTCTTTAATCATCGTTAAATCATTAAATCACTTCGAGCTCACAAGTTAGGTTAAATCATACAAGATCAATCTGTTATTATAGATTTAACCAAAATTTATATTTTCAGTATTAGTTAATCTGTTTTTCAGATTTAATAAATAAGATTAAAGTCTAGTTAATTCATAAAGTATCAAAATAAATCTAGAAAAATTCCTAAAAATTTAGAATAAATTCTAGTAAGTTATTGATAATATTTTCAGAATTTTTAATGTCCTGAAATAATTATTTTACCTCTGAATAAATTCTAATTAATTCCAAACTTGCTCAAATAAATAGGAAATTATTATATAAAATTATTGAAAAGCCATAGAAATTTATAGAACATTAATACAAGCATATTTTTTGCATGCATACATATTTTGCATATTTATTAGTGGTTGCAATGCATTTATTATGTATGTTTGCTTGTGTATGTGGTTGATTGCGAATAGACCGATATGCTCAAGAGGTTACTATCGAGAGGCACTTATACGTGGATCTTCGTGTGCAAGACTTTGAGTTGATTGACCATCAAATTGTGGAGTATTAAGGCAAGTGTCCTTGATCATATTGATCCCATTTTATTAAATGTTTTGTTTGTGAACTCACATGCTTGTATCAGTATGATGGAAACCCATACATAGGAGTTTACTAGCATTGTATGTCACTCCTTGTCGTCGGGATATACATGATGAGTCAGGTATGGGTATTTTTCTTTTTGCACCGCATCTCTACGCGGGTTATGGGTAACTTAATTAACATGCTTGATGACTTTATTATGAGAAATTGGTATAGTAATAAGATGATGATTAAATTAGCAACATGGAACTTAGGTGATCTAAGCAAACACGGTTTTGTGGAATGGGTTAGATAGTATGGTGGTTTTGCTTGCCTTAGATCTAAGGACCGATTCATGCGAGAATATGCCAAGACAACAGTGCCACCACAAGGCCAAGTATGGGTGTGGCGTAGCTGAATAATTAGGAGCGTTGCTAGTATTGTATGGACCATTGGACGGCTTGGGGAATGGGAGTTGTGGAGGGCTACCCTAGGATCCGCATGGCACACGAGGGGGCCCATGGGCGGGAGAATGGAGATTCAAGCCTTCCAGTGAAACTTTAGTGGGCCCGTATATACTAGTAGTCCCTTTTAAAAGGCTATTTTGTGATCTCTTGGCCGCACACCTATGGAAGTGTGATAAGACATGATAGATGTTCTTAGTCATCAAAAGGTGACGAAATCACGAACATGTAGGTAAAGTGGTACAACAACTGCAGAGTGTTAAAAACTATCATGATAGCTGTGCTCACGCACGAGCACCTAGATGACCTACATGATTAGAAGGAATTTGGGATTTGGGATAATTATGGTTGGTATGATTATGGTTATGGTTATGGATTGAGTTATGATAAATGGACATGATTGATGATTATAGTAAGAATCTGGTTTATGGATGGATAAATATTGATGGATGTGAAATGATGGTGATGGACTCAGAATTGGTAATTATTTGGGATACGATGGGATTAATTCACATAGACATTATAGGATGCTTTTTATATATTTTGAATGTACTTTTATGCAATTAGCCATTTATTATCATCCTTGTTTTTAGCTACATGTCATACTTTCCCACATTGCTGAGTACGACACGTACTCACCCTTGCAATTCCCCCCAACAGTTGCTAGAGATATTTTGGAGATCAACATAGAGCACTAGGAGTGCGTACTACTATCGTTTGCCTGTGGAGTCGGAGTCGCCTACGCTAGATTATTTTCTGCTGCACTAGAATCAAGGTATATTTACTTTTTCGTGACATGGTTAAATTCTGATTTCCGTTTTTGATGCATTTGTGTATGTGTGATGAACATCCTGGGCACATCTACACTGGACTTGGTTCGTTTTTAAGAACCGGGTGTCACAAATTGGTATCAGAGCCGTGTCGACCATAGGACGCAAGTCTAGGTAGAATGGACACCACAAAACACACAGGAACTATTTCCTAGAAGCTATTTTCCAAATTGCATCGCTGCTGCATTTTTCCTTTGCCAATTCAGCCACCTTGAAGTGCTATTTACTGATGTGTTCTTAGTGCAATTTCAGCCATGTTTTAAAATGCTTGCTGCTACGCTTTCTTCCTTATTCACCATCATCTTACTGTTGCACACCCTTTATTTTTCCCTCATCCTTGTCGCTGTATTTTAACACACTCACCTCTAAATATTTTTCTTATTTACACATGTGTTGCTGCTGCTCTGAAATAATTTTTTTGCTTCTTTTTGCTACCGCACAATATTTTTCCTCCTCTTTTCGCTGCTGCAATTTCTGAACTATTTTACCTCTCATCTCTAATGATTATCTATTAAGGATATAAGATTTATTTGTAAAAACCATTATTTCAAAATTCCACATTCTCTTTCTTATTTTGACTTCTTTCTTTCTCCCTTTTCGTATCCAACACTTCTTTTGCCAAAAAAACTTAGATGACAACACTCGCATCTCTAAGGACCTGAAGAAGAAGAATCTCATGGAGAAGACTTTCGAGATGCGCTTCATGTGGAGGGGCTTTGTATGGACCCGTTTCAAACCGTTATCCAGAACAGGACACTTCACCATCCCGTAGTTACGATAATATTGGGTCTTGTAATTAGGAATTAGGTCTACCCTTAAATAAGTTGTACTAAATGATTAGTTCGTTAGTGCGCTAGATTAGGTGGTGTGATGATTGTTTGAGTGTTGCTTGTATATTTGTGTGTTTGGATGTGCATTGTGGAACACTTATATAAGTATCCACGTCCTCATCCAATAATGCATTAATTTAGGATTATATACCATGATGCATGCATATAGGTGGGATTCCTTCTATCTCTCTTGTCTATCTCGTTCGATTTCTACTTCAATGAAAGATAGACACAACTAGAAGTATCACTACTCCGGAGGCAACTACATGGGAGTATGAAGACCATATCAAGATAAAGTTTTCCTTATCATTTCTCCAATCCATCAGAATTTCGAGGGCGAGATTTTTGTTAAAGAGAGTAGATTGTAAAATCCCCAATTTTCAAAATTTGGCTAAATCAAATCTAAATAAGAATCTATGGTTTATTTAAAAATCTCTTCTCTAATCCGCTCGATTTTCAAGGGCGAGATTCATGTTAAGGGAGTAGAACTGTAACATCTTGATTTTCGAGTTTTGGCAAATTAAAAAACTTAAATAGAAATTTAGAGTTAATAATAGAAAGAAATTGTTTTTTTATAAAGAAAGATATTGAATATATACATCTCATATTGCATTTTGCATTCATCCTTAAGTATTAAAATTTATTTACCAAAATAAATACATTAAAAGCAATTAAATTGCCATAATGAATATGGAAGGAAAGAAATAAAGAAAAGAAAAAAAGAATAAATAAATAATAAACAAATAATATAAATAAATGAACAAGAAAATTAAACAGAAAATATAAACAAATAAAGAAAAGAGGCAAAAATAATAAATGAGAAAGAAAAAATATATAAATAAAACAAATGAATAAATAATATTAAATAAATAAACTAAAAAATCATAATAAAAACAAAAAAACAAAAGGAAATAATAAAAAACAAAGTCAACGCCCAACCAAGCCATGGCCGCACATGGGCCTGGCCGTACCGAGCAAAGGAAGAAACCAAAAAAAAAAGGGAAACAACCACTGTGACCCAAGTCCTGGCCTCACGTAGCCTGGCCGCACAGCCACGAACCGTGGCCGATAGGGACTCAAGTCCCGTAGGCACTAGCGCCAGGCTATAAAAGGAGCATCGTTAGATCATCGCCAGCAAAAGAAAAAAAAAGAGGGACCGAAGTCCTAGCCGCCAGAGGAGCCACGACAGGGAAGGAAAAAACAAGGAGAAGACAGAAGAAAAGAAAGGAGTCGTCGTTCGCCGGAGATTGCCACGCCGCCGTCGTCGTGTCGCTGGAGGATCCTATCAATGTCTCCTTCGTCTACGTCACACCTACGCCCTCTTCGTCTACATCAGGCAGCCGTCATCTTCATCCACGGAACTCTAGATCCCAGATACACACGTCGAGCCGCTGTTCCACGACCGTCCAGACTAGATGCACGCACGGTGGGTATTACAATCTAGATATATACTATTATTTTGGTTCTAATACTTGAATTAAATCACTTGTAGGATGTGTTTTATTTGAGCGACATTTAATCATCGTTAAATCATTAAATCGCTTCGAACTCACAAGTTAGATTAAATCATACAAGATCAATCTGTTATTATAGATTTAATCAAAATTTATATTTTCAGTATTATTTAATCTGTTTTTCATATTTAATAAATAAGATTAAAGTCTAGTTAATTCATAAAGTATCAAAATAAATATGGAAAAATTCCTAAAAATTTAGAATAAATTCTAGTAAGTTATTGATAATATTTTCAGCATGTTTAATGTCCTGAAATAATTGTTTTACCTCTGAATAAATTCTAATTAATTCCAAACTTGCTCAAATAAATATAAAATCATTATATAAAATTATTGAAAAGTCATAGAAATTTATAGAACATTAATACAAGCATATTTTCTGCATGCATCCAAATTTTGCATATTGATTAGTGGTTGCAATGCATTTATTATGTATATTTGCTTGTGTATGTGGTTGATTGCGAATAGACAAGTAGTTACTATCGAGAGGCGATTATACGTGGATCTTCGTATGTAATACTTTGAGTTGATTGACCATCAAATTGCGTAGTATTAACGCAAGTGTCCTTGATCATATTGATCATGTTTTATTAAATGTTTTGTTTGCGAACTCGCATGCTCGTGTTAATATGATGGGAAACCCATACATAGGAGTTTACTAGCGATGTATGTCACTCCTTGTCGCCGGTATATACATGATGAGTCGGGTATGGGTATTTTTCTTTTTGCACCGCATCTATACACGGGTTATGGGTAAGTTAATTAACATGCTTGATGACTTTAATTATGAGAAATTGGTATGGTAATAAGATGATGGTTAAATTAGCAACATGGAACTTAGGTGATCTAAGAAAGCACGGTTTTGTGGAATGGGTTGGATGGTACGGTGATTTTGCTTGCCTTAGATATAAGGACCGGTTCATGCGAGAATATTCCAGGACAACAGTGCCACCACAAGGCCAAGTATGGGTGCGACGTAGCTGAATAATTAGGAGCGCTGCTAGAATTGTATGGACCATTGGATGGCGCGGGGAATGGGAGCCGAGGAGGGCTACCCTGGGATCCGCATGGCACATGAGGGGGCCCGTGGGTGGGAGAACGGAGATTCAAGCCTGCCGGTGAAACCTTAGTGGGCCTGTACATACTAGTAGTCCCTTTTGAAAGGTTATTTTGTGATCTCTTGGCCGCACACCTATGGAAGTGTGATAAGGCATGATAGAGGTTCTTAGTCACCGAAAGGTGATGAAATCACGAACATGTGGGTAAAATGGTACAACCTATGCAGAGTGTTAAAAACTATCATGATAGTTGTGCTCACGGTCACGGGCACCTGGATGACCTACATGATTAGAGGGAACTTGGGATTTGGGATAGTTATGGTTGGTTATGATTATGGTTATGGTTATGGATTGAGTTATGATAAATGGACATGATTGATGATAATGGTAAGAATCTGGTTTATGGATGGATAAATATTGATGGATGTGAAATGATGGTGATGGACTCATAATTGGTAATTATTTGGGATATGATGGGATTAATTCATATAGATGTTGTAGGATGTTTTTTACATATTTTGAATATACTTTTCAGCAATTAGCCATTTATTATCATCCTTGTTTTTAGCTACATGTCATACTTTTGCACACTTGCTGAGTATGACACGTACTCACCCTTACAATTCCCCCAACAGTTGCTAGAGATATTATGGAGATCAACATGGAGCACTAGGCGTGCGTACTACCGTCGATTGCCTGTGGAGTCGGAGTCGCCTACGCTAGATTATTTTCTGCTGCACTAGAATCAATGTATATTTACTTTTTCGTGACATGGTTAAATTTTGATTTCCGTTTGTGATGCATTTGTGTATGTGTGATGAACATTCTGGGCACACATACACTGCATTTGGTTCGTTTTTCAGAACCAGGTGTCACAGGCCCCCTGGTATATGTGCATAATTTGATTGTAAACATATACCAAAAGGTTTTGACAGTATGTTGATGACTTGAGTGCTTTGATTTTGTAGATTTTAGGTCCGAAGTCTTTAAATCTGATATTTTCGAAAACCCTTTGTTGCGCCAATGGTGGGCCCCCTGGGATTGTCAGAGCTTGATAGATCTGATGACACCCACTATCAATACATAGAACGTCGATGGAAGGCCCCCTGGAGTTTTTGGAGCTTGTCAGGTCTGACGGCTCCCACTATCAATGTGTAAAACGTCAATGGCGGGCCCCTTGGAGGTTGTTAAAGCTTGATAGCTCCGGCATCGTCCACCATCGTTGTGTTTTTCCTGTACATTAAAGACAAGAAAGAGAGTAAAATTTGTTCTCTTGTCTATAAATTGTTTGTGACTTATCGTTCTTATTTCAGTTTTAGATCCGAAGAAATTCAATATAATAACAAGCATATTGATGTAATCTTTCTAGACCCGTATGCTTTTTTACTACTCACCCTACTGAGGCCTGCCGGAGTGTAGGTAGAGTGGCGTACTTAGGATGCAGGATCAGGCTAAGTCGATAGCGCACTCAAGACCTATGTTGGCTTGGCGTTCAACCAAGTATACTATGCAGCAATGTTCAGGTCCAAAAACACCAACAATATAACTTGTAACACATATAGATAATTTGGACTAAAACTTAAAAAGAATTGCACAACTTCATTATAGATAAGAAGGATAAAAATAATAATTCGATATATCGAGCCTTGTAAAAAAATAAATGCATGTGGAGTCTGTTTTTACACAGCAATGTATTTCATTATAGGTTCGGATTACAAGGGAGACAAGGACACACTTAGGGTACAGGACCATGCTAAGTGCGTTATACATCTTGTACTAGCCCAGGGCAGGTAGTTACACTTTTAGTGCTATGATTGTATCAAGTGTTACTTGAACTTCCCGGACCCTCCCGGAGGGGTCCGGATGTTCTCCCGGAGCACCTACCCAGTTCTGTATATTGACTCTATAACATACATTGTGTGTAATTACAAACTCACCTCCGTGATTCTAAGTATAAAACCTACGGAGGTGTTCGATGTTCCAAGGATTAGGAAGCGGAGTTCCATCCTCAGTTGCCAAGCGAACACATTCGGGACGAGATACTTTGATCACCCAGAAGGGACCTTCCTAGCTGAGGGAAAGTTTGTTCATCCCTTCACGAGTTAGTATCTTTTGCAGCACCAGGTTGCCTTCCTTGAGTTGTCGGTTGCACACATGCCTTTGATGATAGCGCCGGAGCGCTTGGCGATAGCGTGCATTCCGAACAGCTGCTTGGCTCCTTCTCTCATCGACGAGGTCAAGGTCTTCACACTGGAGCTGGTCCTGCGTAGCTTCGTCGAAGGTCCGGACCCGGAGCGACCCCATGGTGATCTCCGGAGGAAGGACTGCTTTAGCTTCGTACACCAAGAAGAAGGGTGTCTCTCCAGTTGACCGGTTAGGTGTTGTCCTGTTCGCCCACAATGTAGACGGAAGCTCTTCAATCCAGTTGGCTCCATGCTTTTTAGGCGCTCATATGTGCACGTCTTGAGTCCTTTTAATATTTCTGCATTTGCTCTTTTGGCTTGTCCATTGCTTGCTGAGTGAGCTACTGACGCGTAGCTGACTTGTATATCGAGATCTTCACAATATTCTTAAAATGCAGCACTTGTAAATTGGGTTCTGTTGTCAGTTATGACTTTGTTCAGAACTCCAAATCTGCATATTATGGACTTCAAGAACTTAATTGATGATTACTTGTTGATTATCACAACTGGAGTAGCTTCTGGCCACTTGGTGAACTTGTCGATGGCGACATACAAGAACTTGTAACCTCTGATGGCTTTTGGGAATGGTCCCAAGAAGTCCATACCCCACACAGCGAATGACCACGTAGGAGGTATCATTTGCAGTGATTGAGCCGGTGT
This sequence comes from Tuctoria greenei, assembly GCA_036927565.1. Lineage (NCBI taxonomy): Eukaryota > Viridiplantae > Streptophyta > Magnoliopsida > Poales > Poaceae > Tuctoria > Tuctoria greenei. The sequence continues at coordinate 10,499,941 of JAYESD010000011.1, read as the reverse complement.
GTGAATTTGTTTTGCGTGGAACTGGCACGCTTCACATTTTTTCACTAGCTCGACTGCATCCTGGAGTGTTGTAGGCCACTAAAAGCCATGCCGGAAGGCTTTACCAACCAACGTGCAGGAAGATGTGTAGTTCCCACACACGCCTCTATGGATTTCCGCGAGAAGCTCGCGGCCTTCTTCCCTTGCAATGCACCACATTAGGACGTCGTTGGCACCACGCCGGTAGAGATTCCCTTCTACCAGTGTGTATTTTTTATCCAACCTGACGATCCGATCAGCGGATATACCGTCTACAGGAAGGACGTTGTCTTTAAAGTAGCTTCGGATCTCTGAGATCCATGCATCGTAGCTAACTTGAGCTTCTGAGTCTTGCGTGCTGGGTTGCTCAGAGCTTCCGACAGCACCTACAACTCTTGATGGACGCCATGGTAACAAGGCCTCCAGGACCGCCAGCTTAGAGATGCTGGTCTCGACCCCTTCGCTCAGTTTGGCAGGCTGAGCGGTTGGTCTTGATAACCTCCGAACGAAGATTTTGTTGGGATTCGGAGCTCTGGTTGAAGCCTTCTTCGAGAGTTCGTCAACTTCAGCGTTGTGGAGATGATGTACATGGTGGAGATCCAAGACCTCAAAGTCTTTCTAGAGCTTCAGGACTTCAAGGAGATAAGCGGCTAGTTGAGAATTGTTGCAGTAGCATTCACCTTTGACTTGTTTTATGATGATCTGTGAATCACCCTTCACCAACAGCTGTTTGACACCGTAGGATAGTGCCACCTTGAGCCCATAGATGAGAGCTTCATACTCCGCCATGTTGTTGGTTGCCTAGAAGTCAAGGTGAACCATATATTTGACCTTCTCCCCGGTTGAAGCGAGGAGAAGGATTCCAACTCCGTCCCCCTGCTTCTACATGGAGACATCAAAGTAGAGAGTCCAGTGAGGCTCAGTGAATACCGGAACCTTGGGTTCCAGTTTCTGCTCACTAGGTCCCCTAGGGTTTGATGGAGAGGGAGTCCATTCTGCCACAAAATCATCCAAGGCCTGACTCTTGATTGCTTGCCACAACACAAATTCAAGATCGAACTCGGCCAACTCCGCTGCCCACTTTGCAATGTTCCTAGTAGAATTAGGGTTATGCAAAATAGAGTGTAATGGATAGGAGGTTACAACTGATATCTTGTGGGCTTGAAAATAATGGCAAAGCTTCCTTGATGCAATAAGGACTGCGTAAAGCACCTTATGCACCTCAATATAATGTGTCTTGGCATCGTGGAGTAGTTCACTGATGAAGTACACTGGTCACTGGACAGTCCGAACTCTTGCGGAAGAGCCTGAAGCTTCCTCTCCATCGACTTGGACCCTCCAAGAGGGGTCTGAGCCTTCTTGTTGAGCTTCCCGGACCCTCCTGGAGGGGCCTGGATCTTCTTCCTGTTCAACCCGGACCTTCCCTGATGGGTCCGGAGCTTCTTGAACAGCCGTTAAAACTTCCTCAAATGAGAGAGGTTGATCTTCTAGCACTATGTCTTGAAGATCCGTGTCTGGGGGGCTGGGACCCAGACTCGCCTTCAGGTAGCTCCGAACCCTCACGGAGGGGTCTAGGCTCCTAAACTGGATATGGCTCCGGCCTTTCCGCGATCAGGATCATGTTGACAACTTCTGTAGTTGCAGAAATATAAAGCAGTAGAGATTCACCAGGATTCAGAGCTACCAAGATCGGTAGTGTGGTGAGGAGCTGCTTCAGCTCTTGAAATGCCTTTTCTGCTTCTTCAGACCAATGAAATGGTCCAGACTTCCTCAAGAGTTTGAAGAAGGATAGCGCCCGCTCTGCTAGTCTTGAGATGAACCGGCTGAGCGCAGCTAGACACCCAGTTAACTTCTAGACGTCATTGACGCGGGCTGGGGGCCGCATATCTTCAATGGCTTTGATCTTCGCTGGGTTTGCCTCAATTCCTCAGTGAGTCACCAAGAAACCTAAAAGATTCCTGGAGCTAACCCCGAAGACACATTTGTCCAGGTTAAGCTTAGTGCCTGTGTTGCGCAGCTTGTCGAAAATGGCTTGCAAGTTATCAAGGAGTGACTCTTTGTTCTTGATCTTCACAACGATGTCATCGACGTACACCTCCACTAAGTCTCTAATTAGCTCTCCAAATGTTTTGTACATAGCTCACACAAAGGTTGAAGCAGCATTTTTGAGACCAAAGGGCATGACAGTATAACAATATAATCCATCTACTGTTATGAAGGCAATATGCTCCTCATCTTCCTAAGACATTTGGATTTGATGATATTCTGAATATGCATCTAAGAAACACAATAGCTCACACCCGGAAGTGGAGTCCACTATCTGATCTATCCTAGGTAGTGGAAATGGATCCTTTGGACATGCCTTATTTAAGGTTGTGTAGTCGATACACATCTGAAGCTTCCCGCCAGCCTTAGGCACCACAACTAGGTTTGGCAACCATTTTGGGTGAAACACCTCCCGGATGAAACCATCTTCGAGCAACTTCTTGATCTCCCGTTGGATGAAGTTTTGCCGCTCGATTGATTGCTTTCGGGCCTTCTGGTGTACAGGCCGTGCATGGGGATAAATCTTCAAATTGTGCTCAATCAGCTCCCTAGGGATCTCAGGCATTTGTGACGGTTGCTAGGCAAACACATCAACATTAGCCCATAGGAAAGTGATGAGCACGAGTTCCTATTTGTTGTTCAGACCTCCCGATATACGGGTAGTCTGAGCAACATCGGAACCAATTTGGACGACTTTGACGGGAATGTCGGTGTCGCCGCTTGGTTGCACACGAGGTGCGGAGGTAGAGCCTCGATGACGAATGCTTGGAGGGTTCAGAGCTGGCTCCTTACTGGATGCTTCCTCCTGCGTTGTAGTAAGCACATAGATTTCTTCCAAAGTAGTGATTCCTACAGTACCATCTCCGCGAATCCGGGGAACACCCGCAGGTGCTGGCATCTTCAACACAAAGTAGCCATAATGGGCGAAGGCCATGAACCTATATAAAGTAGGCCAGCCCAGTATGGCGTTGAATGGTAAACTGATATGCGCCACGTCGAAGACCAGCTTCTCGGTTCTGTAGTTCTCCTGAGTCCCGAAGGTCACCGGGAGTGTGATGGAGCAGAGAGGGGTAATGGCCCCCGGAGCTACCCCAGAAAAAGGTCGAGAGGGGCAAAGGTCTGAAGGTCGAAGCTAGAGCTTGACGAAGGCTTCAAAGCTTATGAGGTTTAGCCCTGCAACTCCGTCCACCAATACATGGTGGAGTTGAACATTGTTAATGGTCGGAGACACCATCAACGGGAGTTGGCTAGCTTCGATCATGTTACGAGGGCTGTCTGAAGCATCAAAAGTGATGGGAGTGTCCATCCACTTCTGATGAGGTTATGCCCTGACGGTAGGAGCTGCAGCAGCCATGTCCCGCCACATTGTCTTGAGGATGCAGCGAGAGGTGATGTCCCAAGAATCACCATAAATGGTGTTTAGGGTCTTCCGATGCTCATTGTCGGAGACGTCAGAGTCATTGTCGAGGGTGTTGTAGACAGCCTTCAGAACCTTCTTGGGGTCCTAAAAGCCTAGCTCCTCTTCAGCCAGAGCTTCGTCGACTTTTTGTTTTCCTTCCCGCTGGCAGAAAGGAGCTTCTTCTCGATGCTTGTTCTAGCGCTCGACAAGGTTCTGGACCTATCGGCATTCTTCCAGACTATGTTTGTCAGTCTTGTGGATCGGACACCACACCTTGGAGCTGATGCCATCTTCTGACGAAGGACTATGTCATTTTACTGGGCGTGGCCCTCGGCCACCCGGAGCTGCAGCAGCCGCAGCAGTAGGTGAGCCAGCCGACGGCTTCTTCTTGCCGTTGGACTTATTTTTATTTTTGCCACCTCCGTAAGTAGTAGCTTCAGTATTGGAGGATTTCTTGTTGGCCTCCGGAGGTTGTTTGGATTGCATCTCACGTCCCTCCGCAGCTTTGGCACATTTATCTGCTAAGCTGAAGAGTTCCGTGACACTGATGACTTCTTTGGTCGCCAGCTTCTCCAACATCTTTTTGTCTCAAATGCCCTGTATGAATGCAAAAATAATAGAAGCACTCGAGATTGAGGGGATGGTATTGCGTACCTGAGAAAACCGCTAGATAAAGGATCGCAGCAATTCCCCCGTTGTTTGCTTTACAGCAAACAAGTCTAGTTCAGTGTCGGGTCGGGTGTATGAACTACCGAAATTTGCAGTGAACTGTTGACATAACTCTGCCCAACTGTTGATGGAGTCAGGCGGGAGGCTCATAAACCAGGACCTAGCGGTCCCAGATAAAGCCACTGTGAAGTAGTTGGCCATCACAGCCTCATTGCCTCCCGCCGCAAGTATAGCAATGGAGTAGATTTGAAGAAACTCGGTGGGGTTGACAGTCCCATCGAATTTCTCTAGCAAATGGGGTCGGAACTTCTGTGGCCATCTGACCATACGTAAGTGCATGGATAGGGCAGAATATCCTCCTTCTACTCCCTGAGGATCTTAGTTGTCCTGAGCTTCTCGTCACTCACGAGCACGCTAGATATGGACGCGGTCATCCTGCTGCTAGTAATAGCAATCAAGTTCCGACTGCAGGTCATGAGTCAGAATCCTGGTGATGGTGTGGGTGCATCGTGCCCCAGAAGGCGGCAAAGTCACCTGCTGAGATATAGCACGCCGTCGGTGCTGTGAAACATGAGGACCAAGTTTTCCAGACAAGGTCCTACGTTGAGCTGTTGCCTGCCCCGAAGGGAAAGGACATTGGTTACTGATGGCATCAGCTACGGCTGCAACCAGATGATGCACATCAGCACGCCACTACTCCATCGCACCCTGAGGTGCTTCGGGTGCTGGTGGACGCTCCAACAGAGTTCGCGCAACAATTAGCGTGTTCTCGGGGTTGTTGTTTGTCGACGCTATGACCGACACAAGTACCCCATCTTGTTGTCCAGCATTATTTGCTGGGGCAGATGGTGGTGGTGGTGGCATGACACCCGCCGGGACAACGGCGCCCGCTGGCTACTGCATGTTGGAGGGATTGCCTCTAGCAGGCTGTTCAACATGGTTGTCGTTGGAGGATCCTGCGGCAGAGTTCACCATCCTGCGATCTCGAGCACCCCTACCTGGCGCGCCAAATGTCGAAGTGGTTGAACGATACTTCCCCCGGTACTACTAAATGTAGCCCGCGATGGTTCTTGTATTGGTTTGGGCGCGCAGAGATCAGGAACAAGATGATGACACGTGGGATTTACGTGGTTCGGGCCGCCTTCGCGTAATACCCTACTCCACGGGGTGTGTGTTTTGTATATCTTGTGTGCGTTTGAGCTTCGATCAGATCCGATTAGCCCCCCCCCCCCTATACCGTGCGACGCAGTCGTTTTATAGTCTAAGGACTGACCGTTACAAGATTTGTCTGGCCCGACATGTGGCTCTGGCATATTAATAGCCTACTACATGGTCTATGAGTATTAAGAGTGATTAACAGTTTGATGACGTGCCTTAATGACAGCATTACCCCTATTAACAACCCACTGATCATGTGTCATTAATATAGCATTAATGACATGTAATCAGATCTTCTAACTGCCGCTTTAACTGTCCCTTAAATGTCCGTGTTGTTGGAGATCTGCCAATATTCCCGTTGGTATAAGGACCGGAGGACCCACACGTGGCAGCTCCGGAGCTTCCCTTCGCGGTGAGATGGGTTCAGAGTTGTTATACACATGGCGGCGTTGGAGCTTCCCTCTGCTGGGGGTTAGGTCTAGGGTTATTATCCACGTGTCAACTCCGGAGCTTCCGTCTGTTGGGAGTTCAGCTCCGGTCTTATATTAGACGTGGCAGTCCCGGAGCTACCCATATGAGGAAGACGGGTCCAGTGTCGTGTGACATGTGGGGCCTGAGGGAACATTCAACTCTGACAGGTGGAACTCTCTTGCACTTCTTGCGGTATCATGGGGTACTCGGTACACAAGGTACTGACAATGTCAATTGTGGTTATCAAGTATACTAATTACACAACAAAGACTGTTTATCCTAATTACAATATAAGAAATTACACACATCATAACTATCATCATCTAATCATGTATACCGTAATGAAAATTCTCTCGACCAATGACTTCATTAACGATGAGCCTTCATAGCCTCTAATGCTCCGACTGAGACATCCTCAAATTCAATAAAATCACTGAAATCATATAAAACAGTATCAAATTGCAGTCAGATTTGCTTAACCAGTCACATAAGGTAGCAAATGCCTGTTAGTGAATGGAGAATCGAGCTTACTTGTAGCATAGACAGTTGGTGAGCATCTGCAAAGCATCAGTAGAGAAATTCTTATCATGGTAAAGGACATGATAATGAGCTGGTGTGCTTGTCCCCTGAAAAGACAAACAATTTACATTCCAGTGATGCATTTATAGCCTGATATCAAAAACTCGTGAGAGAGACACCAATTATCGCATAGGTACATTAATTCCAGCATGGCTGCAGGGGTAGAAATAAAACTCACTGGGATGGCAAATGTTAGTGTCAATCACAGTTCCTACAGTTTCAAGAGTTTGCGAATCACAATTCACTATATACATTTATAGTCAAAACAAATATATTACTTCTGCATTGGACATAAACAAGGAAGATGAATGTATATGGTAATGAAAATTCTCCATTTGGATCAATGACTTCATTAATGATGAGCCTTCATTAGACATCCTCAAATTCAATAAAATCACTAGAATGCACGCTCTGAGGGAAGGGTCGAGGCGACTGCGTGCTCCGGGGACAGGGGACGAGGCGGTGGCGTGCTCCGCGACGAGCTGGCGGACGCGCCGGAGCGGCACTTCCTCAACTCTCTAATTACAGTAGGCCGACATGCTCCGGGGACAAGGAAAACATTTCCACTTATGTGAAGGCGGCGGAGTGCTCATACCGATTACCGAGGTCGGGGTCGAGGCGATGGCGTGCTCCGGGGATAGGGGACGAGGCAGCGTGCTCAAGTGTGCTAAACTCTCTGATGACGAAGGTCGCGATTGACTGCGGAGTAGGGGTCAATGGCAGCAGTGCGACAATAATGAAAACCAAGTTGAGAAAGAGAGACGGCTGCAGCGTGCTCGGGGGACAGAGGACGAGCCAGCGTGCTCTAGCGTGCTCAACTCTCCGATGATGCGAAGGTCGGGGTCGATAGTGGGGTCGGGGTCGACGGCGACAGCGCGACATTGATGATGACGGGATGGTGGCGGCATGTTGTGACACCCGGTTCCGAAAATGAACCAAGTGAACGCATATGTGTGTCCAGGACGTTCAACACACATACACGAGTGCATTCACAAAAGAGTATACAGAAAATTACCACAGAACAAGATTAATTAACCAAATTTTATTACACAAACCATATTATCCTCGAATACAAACTCTAATGAATATTAATGACAAGTTCAACTAATGCAGCGGAAATAAACTAAACAAGCAAACTAAACAGCTAGGCAGCATAAGCGATAGGGTAGCGTAGCTCAAATCAACACCACAGGCAAAGCTGATGGTAGACACGGCCTAGAACTCCGTATTATCGCCATTAAACTTCCAATCCTGACCTGCAACTGTTGGGGGGGGGGGGGGTTGCAAGAGTGAGTACATGTCGTACTCAACAAGTGTGGAAAGTATGACATGTGGCTGATTCAAATGACAAATATAATAATGGTTGAGTGTTGAAAAGTACATTAAAACATTTGGAAAAGCAATATATTACATGTATATGAAATAAACCCATCATAAGCCATGTAGTTATCATAATACCAGTCCATACTCCATATCCATCATCATATACCAATATCCATATTCAATACCAGAATTCAATTCATAACCATCCATAATCATAATACCAACCATAACCATAGTACCAACCATAACCATCCCAAATACCATCCCAATACCGAGTTTCCTCTAATCATGTGAGAGTCCAGGTTGCTCATAATCGGGAGCACGGCTATCATGATAGTTTTAGACACACTCTGTCGAGGTTGTACCGCTTTACCCACGTGTTTGTGATTTTATCACCTTTCGATGACTATAGAATCTTAATTATGCCGTCTCACACTTCCGTAGGTGTGTGGCCAAGAGATCACAAAATAGCCTTTACAAAGGGATTACTAGTCTATTTAGACCCCACTGAGGTTTCACCGGTGGCGATGCCTCCAACTGAGAACATCTTCAACCAAGGGCCCCCTCTTGAGCCATTCGGATCCCAAGGTAGTCCCACCAATCATCAACAAACCCAATCCGACTACCTCTTCCCCAAGCATCCTTAATGGTCCAAATAGCACTGGCAAAGCCTTAATTAATTAGCTACGCCGCACCCATAGTTGGCCTCGTGGCGGCACTGTAAATCCTGGATGGTCGCTCCACGAACCGGTCCTTAGATCTAAAGCAAGCAAAACCACCATAACATCCAACCCATCCACATACCAGGCTTGCTTAGATCACCCACTACCATATCATATTAACCAGTTCATGTTAACCATAATCTCATCCATGCATAATTAAATTGAGTGGTATAGTTGTTTTTCCATCCCAGTTGATTAAGCGAAGCAAAAGGTAAAAAGCCCTTCCCGACTCTCTACCATATATTCCAGGTGACAAGGGTGGTTAAACAAAACTAGTAAACTTCCTACCATAGGATTTCCCATCAAATTTACACAAGCATGCAATTTTCAAACAAAACATTTATTTTAAAATAGAATCAATATGCTTCAAGGACACTTGCCTTGCTCTTGCTATTGATTAGGGTCAAAGTCTTCAAACTCTTGGTGATGTAGATCCTCCATGGCACTCTCTAGCGCAAATCTGTCTAATCCACACAATAAACATACAAACAAGAAACACAATCAAAAAGTGCACACATATTACTCAATATGACATGACATGCATGATTGATGCAAATGCAAGGTAGAACTTGTTAATAGATTGCTTTTAAGTGATTACCAACTAGTTCTAATTGATTTTAACAAGTCTATACAGGTTTGGATTTGATTAGATCTACTTTTAGAATCAATTCAACACAATTTTGTCAGCAAAATCGGACTAGTCTGCAGAAGGCTGGACTAGTCTGCATTTCGTAGAACTAGCGAACTAGGGTTTTCTAGATCAACGTAAATTTGGAGATTAGGGGTTGAATTCACGTAAGGAAAAGAGAATATAAGGTATATCAGGTGTTTAGAACTCCAATGAACCAAGAAACTTGGAGGTAACACTTGGATCTTGATGATCTAGGGTTGGGGATGAACTTGGAGATGAATTGGTGATGAAGAACGAAACTTGATGGAGATCTTGATCCTCTTTCATTTCTTCCTCCTCTTCTTCTTGCTTGGGATCTCCTCCTCCCTCCTTGGTGGTGGCTCTCCACGAACTAGGGTTCGGGTGGGGTGGGAAAGTGGCAAATAGATGTCAAGCCAAGGGTGGGGTTGTTTATATAGAGGTGGAGGCTAGGTTAGATGGATTTCGAGTTTGAGAGGAGTAGAGGACGGTTTAGAGTCCCACATGGGCTCTAAAAGAGTTAGGCACGACGTCCCTAGGCCCACTTAAGTGAAACCCAAGAAACAAGTCGTAAAATAAAAGATCAATTCGGGGTCGCGAAATATCGGACAAGTCCGAAAAGGACCGGACTAGTCCGAAAATGTACATAGAGAAAATCGGACAAGTGTGGCCTAAAATCGGACAAGTTCGACTTTAGTCAGAGAGAAAAACGGACAAGTCCGCTGGGATACCGGACTAGTCCGGAAAAGTCCAGAGACTTAGCAAATTTTCAAGGATTCATGGAATATCGGACTAGTCCGCACAAAATCGGACAAGTCCGCAGCAAAAATGGACAAGTCTGCTTTTAGTCAGAGAAAAATCGGACTAGTCCTCACCAAAATCGGACTAGCCCGCACTTTTCAGCATTTTAAGTGTGGTTATGTTCCAAATCAATTTTTAAATGTTCCAAATCAATTTTAAACTCGTTCCTCTTTATGTGGGTTAATGTTAAACATGTATATGAATGTATATAGGGCATGATGCATGAAAATTAGGGTGTTACACATGCTCAGGAGTTGTGGTCTCTAGGTCAAGAGAGCGCACGACAACTAATTTTTTTTGCCAAATGTTGGGAGAGAGCGCGCGATTGATAAAAATAGCAAAACTCGGAGATGCACATATATAACGAATGTCTCGCATTATCATCTTTCACATGCGGGCATATCCTCGCATGCAAAAGACGCGCCACAGTGTGCTGAAGCTGGGAACATCTTTCGCATGCGGGGATGTTCAACTGGCAATTGTGTGCAATGCCTTATATGATCGTTGCATTGCTCTCAACTTTTTGAGGTGGGACAAAAGATCTTCAGTGTAAATCGGAGATGCGCGCTGGAAAGGTGTGTCTCTCATTATTTTGTGGCCAAACGGACACGCAACATGTGAAAGTTGTTGTTCCCGGGACCAACAACTTTTGCATGCTAACATGTCGACTGGAAACTGTATGCAATACCTTATATGGTCGTTGCAATGCGCACAGCTTTCCCAGGTGGGAAAAAAGATCTTCGGCATGAATCAGAAATCTGAGACGCGCCTTTTTAAAGTGCGTCTCTCATGCACTCTTCACCCTATTGCCACTTGCACGACATCGTGAGTGTCTTTTACCACATGAACGTTATCGTGAGTGTCTGACCCAGGCTCCTGCTGCACCGGCGCCGAAGTCGCCGCCACCGGAGGAGGAGGAGGAGGAGGAGGAGTAGGATTTAGTTTTTCTTTATTGTTTTTAGTTGCTTGCATTTTGTAATATATTGTGTTAATGAATGAAATCTATCTTTGTTCATCTATGTGATTGAATATTATCTTATATGTTCAACAACTGTATGAATGAATGAATATGTGGTGTGTTCATCGTATTCCTCGGGAATCAAAAGGAAGGATTTGATTATTTTCTGGGCAAGTGAATGATTTAGTTATCAAGTGAATGTACTCTAAGTTCAGTGATGTGTGATATCAACCCACCATGGAGAAATGCTCTAAGAGGAACCAAAGCAAAATGGAGAAAATCACAAAGCTAAAGGTGACGTGGGGAATTGGAGACGCGCTCTTTCCAAAAGTGCGTCTCCATATGCTTCTCCGTACAGATATTATATAAGGCGCCATTAGTCTCTTCTCTTCGTTCGTCTTCTCCAAGCAGACAACCCACCATGGTCAATGTTTCGCCGCCAAGCCCACCGAGAGAGCCACCATGCAAGAAACAGTGGTGCCGCTCTCCCGAGAGGCTCAACAAAGAGTTGCTCGAGATGTTGTTCGATAAACTGTTCGAACGGTTCCAAAGGCTGCTCGAGACGATGGTCGAGGTACTCGGCGCCGAGGGCTACAATATCATGGTGGCGGCAATGGCGAGGAACCTCGGTCGCGAGGTTGCACCACTGGATCCGGACCAGCCAAAGCAGCCGGAGGGGGAGGAGGGGGAGGAGGAGTAGGATTTAGGTTTTCTTTTGTTGTTTTTTAGTTGATGTTGTTTTTATTTTCTTGTGTCTTGTACTTTTTTCTTGTGTTTTGTAATATATTTCTTAATTAATATGTGTTATCTGTGTTCATTCTGTGTGATGAATATTTTGTGTATTCAATTGTGAATGAATGAATTAAACATTCGCCGACGAGAGTCTGTAAGCGAAGACAAAGGAGATGTGCTTTGTGTAGAGTACGTCTCATTTCTTGCGCATATTTGAGACACGCTTTGTTTGATGCACGTCTCCCGTTTGTCAAGAGAGGAGGGCGCGTCTCGGATACCTACTTAACTGAGACAGACTTTATTGTATCACGTCTCCTTGTATGTTCAGCCGAGTCATGTTAGATCCTCACTGATGAGGGCTCATCTCGCTTAACCCTTATCAGAGATGTCCGCCTTTGAGCGTGTCGTCCATTATTGTCTCCTATTTAGGTTTCTTATGTAGTGGTAGTGAGTTGAGTCTCTGATGTAATATATAAACTCATGTACCACACTTACAGTGAGAATTCTTCCTCAACTCTTCTATAGGTTTACACAGTATACATTTACAATTTGCCCGAAGTATGTCTTATTATCTTGCTATTTTGTTCCTAAGACAATTCTACAGCCTATCATGCCCTGCCCGAAATATAAAAACCATGAAGAATTTATGTGAGAAATTGAGGACTATATTCATCTTTGCACAAGCCCTTTGGAATTTGTATGTTTGAAACAAGGTCACATTTTCTTCGCAGTCTCGACAACACTGATTTTTTTCAGAAATAGTATTATTTTAGTTGAAATTTACAAAATAGGGTATCAATTTGAAATAATAGCACAAATAGGTACCTGCCGCCAGATGGGGCCGGATCGTTTGCTGAAGGAACGGTCCGCCTATCCACCTGGTGAACATTTCGTTAACTTTTTAATTTTTTATCTTTAAGCAATATAAAGCAATTAACATATAAACATTATATTGGTAACAAAAATAAGAAACAAGATGTGAAATATGACACATAATATTATAACAAAAATAGTATACTCTAATGTTACAAAACTACTCCGCTCACCCCTTGCCGTACTCTCTTAACCGACCCCTATCCTGTGGTCTATGTGATTTTCGGAGAAGGTGAATCAAACGTCAGCCATGTATGTCAGTGTGATGATATAATAGTGCTGGTGTGTTGAAGACTGGATCCTGAGTCGAGGGTGGTGCCTAAGTGTTGAAGGATGGGTCCTAAGTCAACAATCCTCATGCCAGGAATGTATGAAGTATCGAGGAAATCCTAAGCATTGAAGGTGTATTCATCACCCATGGGATCCTCCGACATCAAAGGCGTAGTCGTACATCGATATCGAATTGCTGGAGCCTGAGCACAAGAAAAATGTTACAAAATGTAATAATATTTTGATAATCGAAGAAATTAGAACGAGACAGCTCAAACTTACCAACAGTAAAGAGTCAATGGCTGCAACGGTCGCACTCCTCTAGTGGAGCATTACATCCCCGAGTCTGTGAGTGACAGTGTAGGCAAGTCTCCGCGGTGTGCACTGGTGCTGACGCATGTGATGAGTTGTTCAACTCGTTTGATGCTCGCGTACTCATGGAACACAATCCTTATGTACCTATGACATCCGCAATCCTTATGTACGTTTAGTAGTGTCCTTGTTCGACAAGTGGATCCTTGTGGCCAATCAACCTGCCATAGACTCACTCGTACCAAGTTTGGTGAACGAGTAAGGTATGTAAAATTAAAGTTGTTAGTCGATTTAAACATATCATAACACTTATATTACTGTAATTAATGGCTTATCGCTCCAACCACTGTTTGATCTCGATGCACCGGACACGTGTTGTGCACCAATTTCTTGGTGGGACTCCTCATCCACAGTTGCGTAAGTTAGACGGTCCTGTAAAATGACATGGATGATTTGCCAGATGGTGGGGAAGGGCATCCGTCAATGGGCTATCTGCAAATTTGTCTCGCAGATGACACACCTCTCGACTATGACGAACCATTAAAATTTCAAATGCTTCGCTCCGCGTCCCCCTCCACCCCACCGAGCGAGTCATTTGATCCATCCGGTGAAGGTCGCAGGTACCTATGGGTGCCATTGTTTGAAACCGCTATCCCATTCTGTAAAATTAAAATAAAATAACACTATTTCGAAAAAATGTGTAAATTCCTTGCTTCGTAATACAGGAGATTTCCCGATGCAAAGGTCCAACAACCCTCAGTGCACTTTCAAGTGGCCGCTATTACTTGGCCCATATGTAGAACATATCATGGTCCAAATACTGCAAGCAAACTTGTGAAGTTGAGCCAGAAGATGAAGATTACCAACATCTCTGAGATGTTGCCTTTCAGGCGAAAACATGGTTGACCCGCTATTCCCGCTATTCTAGGTTCCGGCCATGGCTAATCCCCCGTGCTTTGGTCAGGCCGATCCCGCGTCTCACCTGTAAGCTGTAGGCTGTATATGACGAGACTCCGCTTAATTAAGAGCGATCCGACTGATTGATTGCGGAGCTGGCGAACGCTTGCGTCACACGGCCAAGATGGGAGCAGTCTCGTGAGGAAAAACGGTGCCAAACTTGCTTTTCTTCAGCGCGTGCGCGTCGATGGACGACGACGCGACACACGCCATATCTTCCTGTCGTTACCAATTTGACAACTGCTCACGATTAATGGTGACTGAAACGCGTGAACGCACACCGTTTGAACCTGTCAACGATCGAGCTCTCTGCGATTCCAAATTTTCTCTCTTCCTGAGGACGTCTGCAAATGTGAATTTTTTTTATTTTAGCATTATTAATTTATTATTTAATATTAATAGCATGTGATTCCTTTTTTTGCAAAACTAGCATGCCTGCCGTCCACGGTGTGGACGACTTGGCACGTGGCAGAGTAGCCGTCTACCTTGTGGACGACTTGCCACGTGGCAGTACATGGAGCGGTCTTAAAAATTCAGGTTTTTATTCATTTTTGGGAGCCCATTTTAAAATATTTAGAGACATATTTTAGAAATATTGTTATTGAAGAAAATGTAGTATATAATGTGTAATACAAATTCTTCAATAACAATATTTTCAAAATATATCTTTAGGTATTTCAAAATTGAATAAAACTCAGTAAAATTGGGCTGCAGAGGCAAATTTACTGAGTTCAATTACTTTTTGACGACTATTTTAAAATAACTCGATATATATTCATGAAATTTTAATATTGGATAACTGTAAAACAATATTTACTAAATTTTATTAAATAACATTATTTCAAAAATATGTTTCTAGGTATCTTAAAATAGGTGTCCAAAAGTGAATGAAACTAAGAAAATTCGGGCTGGAGAGGCAAATTTGTTGTGTTTAGTCACTTTTAAATGGTTGTTTTAAAATACTTAGGAACATATTTAGGAAATGTGGTTATTGAAGAAAATGTAGTAAAAATTGTTATATACAGTTATTCCATATCACCATTTTCTAAATTTGTATCTATGTATTTTAAAAGGGCCGTCGAAATGTGACTAAATTCAACAAATTTGCCTCTGCGGCGCAAATTTGCTGTGTTTTATTCACATTTGGACGGCTATTTAGAAATATCTAGAGACTTATTTTGGAAATATTGTTACAAAAGGAATTGTAGTACACATTGTCTACTATATTTTTTTTGAATTACAACATTTCCAAAATATGTCTCTAAATATTTTAAAATAGGCGCCTAAAAGTAAATAAAAATCAGAATTTTTTAGACTGCCACATGTGCTGCCACGAGGCAAGTCGTCCACACTATGGCTAGTTTTAAAAAAAAATCGGAAGCTATTAATATTAAATAATAAATTAATAATGTTAAAATAAAAAATCTGCAAATGTGGCCAAACAAGCAATTCTCCCGGTCAAGTCCAGATACGCTTGCTTGCGTGATTGCGTCCGCAGACTTTTGCTCCACCCAGGCCCGGAGTGAAGCAGACAACGAGCCAAGCCCACGTCCAACACCCGCGGCGACGACCGACGACCCCAACTCCGGCCGCCCCCAAAGCCCACGAACTTTCCACGATCTAACGCCCCCCACCCCCTACAAATACACCCCACATCACCACGTCCCCGGAATCCCAGCCACCGTGCACGACCACAAGTCCACAACCCAGACCCACCCCCTTCAATCCGAGAAACCGCCGCGCGCCGCTCTCCCTCCCTCCCTCCCACGATGGCGCTCCGCCTGAGCAACAACCTGATCGGCATCCTCAACACGATCACCTTCCTCCTCTCCGTGCCCATCCTCGGCGCCGGCATCTGGCTGGGCACGCGCGCCGACGGCACCGAGTGCGAGCGCTACCTGTCCGCGCCCGTGATCGCGCTCGGGGTCTTCCTACTGGTCGTCTCCGTCGCGGGGCTCGTCGGCGCCTGCTGCCGCGTCACGTGGCTCCTCTGGGTCTACCTCCTCGCCATGTTCGTCCTCATCGTCGTGCTCTTCTGCTTCACCGTCTTCGCCTTCGTCGTCACCAACAAGGGCGCCGGGGAGGTGGTGTCCGGGCGCGGGTACAAGGAGTACAGGCTCGGGGACTACTCCAACTGGCTCCAGAAGAGGGTCGAGAGCAGCAAGAACTGGAACAGGATCAGGAACTGCCTCCAGGACTCCAAGGTCTGCAAGAGCCTCCAGGACAAGAACCCGACATTCCAGCAGTTCGTCTCCTCCGGCCTATCCCCCATCGAGGTAAAATCTCATCTCCTAATACTACAAACCTGCTAAAAGAAATCCAAATCTCTGACACAGATTGCAACATCGCAGTACACATTTCTGTAAAGAAAAGGGGCAGTTTTTTCCACGCGTCGTTGTAGCGGTTGCCACTTGCGATGTGACATGGGCAGCCAAATGTCAAACACTCAAAAAGCAAGAAAATGTTAGCTTCTGAAACACTAAACCTTATCCAGGGGCGATGCTTACTTGTACGGCTTTGCATCTCTTTTTTTCTTTTGAAAAAACAGCTTTGCATCTTAATCAAGTAGTAATTAGATAAGTGTTTCTTCCGTTCCAAAAAATTTGCGGCTTCGACGAGATTTTTAGAACGGAGTGAGTACAATATTATACCGTGTTTTAGCATTGATATAGTCAATGAATTACACCTACTCCTTTTATAAGGCGGCAGCC
This sequence comes from Tuctoria greenei, assembly GCA_036927565.1. Classification (NCBI taxonomy): domain Eukaryota; kingdom Viridiplantae; phylum Streptophyta; class Magnoliopsida; order Poales; family Poaceae; genus Tuctoria; species Tuctoria greenei. The sequence goes on along the minus strand of JAYESD010000011.1, from coordinate 10,483,293 downwards.
GCAGTCCAAATCAACCATTTAGTACTTGCTCTGGAGTCGTCGGAACCACTCCCAATGCCCTGACCAGAGCACATGCCCACCTTCGGTTCAACGCTCTGGTGCACCTTCACCCAACTTTTTGTAGTTCAAATGCGACAAGAAAGTGCTCCATTTGAAAGTTTCATAATAATCAAATTCAACTATTCTCTTATTTTTAATTTACCGTGAGTATCGATATGAGAAATTGGAAATGTTGCACTCATGATTAGTACCGTCGTCATCTCACCTGCCCTGCTCGCCGTGTAAAATAAACTGTCGTGTTTCAAAGACTCATTGCCTGTTGTGTTCTTCTTCCTGCAGTCTGGCTGCTGCAAGCCGCCCACCAGCTGCGGCTACACCTACGTCGGCGGCACGGAGTGGACGACAGCCGCCACCAACTCGACCGACCCGGACTGCAAGACCTGGAGCAACGACGCCACGGGGCTCTGCTACGGCTGCCAGTCGTGCAAGGCCGGCGTGGTGGCCACGTTCAAGCGGGACTGGAAGCGCGTCGCCGTCGTCAACATCGTCTTCCTCGTCTTCATCGTCATCGTCTACTCCGTCGGCTGCTGCGCGTTCAGAAACAACCGCAGGGACAACGCCTATCATGGCGGTGGCGGGTGGAAGGGCGGCCGCGGATACGCCTGAATCTGATCGACGATTGTTGCTTGGAGGCGGGGGCCTCGGCTCGATTGATTACCCGCCCCATCGTCATGATGGTCTGCTCGCTGTCTTGTGATCACTGTAATCTGATTTAGCATTGTACAAACGAGATTACTCTGGATTCTTATCGTCCGCCAGCTACCTTATGATCGGCATGCAGTAGGTTTTGTAGATGCCAGCTGTTCATTCATGCGAGACACCATTATATTAGTATGTACCTGAGCTTATTACTGTACTGTACATTTACCTGTTACTTAAGTTCGGTTGATTTTGCTGACTGCGAGTGTGACTTGCAACGGTGATTGTTCAGTATCCATTTCCTTTTCAACGCTCTTCTCCGCCGAAACAAAAACTCTTTCGTTATTATGAAGACCAAGGAGGTCGCCGGCACGATGATCCTCTAGCGAAGATGCATAATTTTACCGTTCAGAACATTTTCTGAAGAACGTATGGGATATGACGTTACGGCACAGCCAAGTCAATAAAATTAATGAGCCTAGAGATTGCTACGCGTTGAAAATATCCGCGTCATGTTTCAGCTGCGACTATTCTGTGCTCTATGAGATCACCTCTACTGGAGTTGTTGAGATAACCAAAAAGTTCTGGTTCTTAAACCACTGTACGTTCTTTTCTGTGTCCCACATATATAAAGTACTCTCTCCGTCTTCAAAAGTTTGTCACTTTGTAGTTCAAAAATAAACTACAAAACGATAAGTTTTGAGGGACGGAGGGAGTAGCAGACAAGGGTTTGCAAGGATGATACTGATGGCTCCTGACTTGTATCACCCTCCCTATAAAGTAATCCAAGAAAAGAAAAAAAAGACAGATTCAATTATGACGAAGCGTTGGGAAAGATGTGATTCGTCACGAGAAGCGAGTCCAGCCTGACACTCCCTGAAAATATCCACATGTTCTCACTTTCACTGTCATGGTGGTGTGGAAAATATAACTCCAGGCACCTCTTTCCTTGTGTCTTCTGGGCAAACCTTTCCCTATCAACCTAGTGGCTGTTCTTAACGCAGCATTTAGTCCTCGGCAGCTTCCAATACCATCTTACTCTAATTGAGAAATATCTAGTAATAGCAGACAGTGATGGGTCGATCGCTGATCCAGTCAAATGTGCTTGAAAGATCATGCTAACGCGCATCGGCAGGTCCAAATGGTCATTAAAACTTGTATAAAGGCTTGAGCGCATGGTTCGCTGATGACTTCGTGTATGTTATATATCTGATGCAAATTTTGCTTTTGTCACTGCTCTCTTTGTTAAATTACTTATTGTCTCATGGAACATTTCACTAGAAAATGTTCCATGACATCAGCCTGAAACAAACCTTCTCCACAAAAAAATCTTTGGTTTTTATACTGCAATAATTTTCCATAAACACTAGGAAAGCATTGCAAGTTATGCATTGGATAGTTTCAACAAAAAGTCATATAAATAATATGAACATAGGTGATTCCCTATTCATTTCGCAAGTAAGATAGATGTCAGCATCAAACATCCATGACTATCAATAGGCAACTCCTCTTTGTATTTTCAGAAGGAAAAAAAAGAATATTTTCATGTCTGAGTGTTTTCATCAGTGTTTTCAGATAACAAAGGTTCCAAAAGATTGGTTGGGTACTGTACTGTGACACCTATACAATCTGCACCTAATGCCTGTTTTGAGTCTCTAGAATTGATGGCCAGCCTCTCGATCTTCACATCATCTGCTTTGCCCCACAACACCACGTACAAGTCTATGATAATCGCAACAGCACCTAATATGCTGCAAAAGGAGAAATTCTTTAATTCTGAAAATGTGTAACAATTGTGATAGCACTCTACTCATCAATGGAGTATAACCATCTTACGAAGATAGTACAACACAGGCATACCTTCCGACATGGAGTTCTTCATGCATGAAGGCTACGGATAACACTGCCGTGATCACCGCACTCAGCGGCGTAAAGATTGCGCTGTAAAGGGGTCCTTTCACTGATATGCACCAAGACAGGAGGAAGAAATTGGCGCCGGAGGCAAAAACACCCTGTAAAAAATAAAAAATAAAAAAGATGCCCCGCAGCCACACAGTCAGCAGTAGGCAGTGCCAGTGCATGCGATTCAGACTCTGGTGCGATCCGCGCTGTGGAAACATTCATCTGAACTTACTCCGTATAAGACGCAGGGGAGCTCCCAGAACGATGTGAGCTTCCAAATCTCAAAGAAATTGGGCTCAATGAAGAACGCCATCACCGCGCATTGCAAGGTTGCCAGGATGCACATCCAGGTCGCCAGAGACAATGGGTCAAGGTACGATTTGCATACAAGCATCTGAAACATGATCATCTGATAATAAGACCCTGCAATGACGTGTCAAACCTTTTTCCGGATGCTTTGGATCACTTGACTTGCTTACCTGCAAGATGTACCAGACGGAGACGCAGGCGGCATTTCCCACGAGATAGATCCCTCCTTTCGCCCAGTCGCTGATCGCCGCGAGAAGAACCGCGTCGAGGAGCTTCGGTCCCTTGTAGAAGGCCATGACCGCTGCTCCGCCGAGGCAGATGACGGTGCCGGCGATCTTGGCGATGGTTCTTGTGCTTCTCAGCTCCACCTTCTCTACCCTGCGAGCCCAATCGAATCGAGAGCGGGAGTCATGATTTGGGCTTCTGCAGCCCGTTGTATTGACCAAAAAAATCATGGCCCGGCTGTATCGTATAGATGGTACGCGGGCCCAATCATAGAAACTTGAGCCCAGGAAAATAAATGAACAAGGTCCGAGCCATTCATAGAAACTTGAGCCCAGGAAAAATAATTGAACAAGTTCCGGCCCAGTGAGCTCACTACGGAACTAAGGACCTCTTTCCTTTATGAAAAATGAAATGGAAAAAAAAACGAAACAATGATCAGACGCAGATAATGTGCGACGAGACGCCGGCTGGCGTCGGACAGGAGCGAAGAGCATACGACGACGGGAAGATGGAGAACGTACGTACCCGATGACGGCGGCGATGGCGAACGTGATACCGGGGGAGAGGTTGGTTGTGGCCCTCGCCATCGACGGCGACGCCAGGTGCAGCCCCTGGAAGTAGAAGAACTGCCCCATCGCGCTGCCCGATCGTTTCGATTTCAGAATCACCAGCACAAGCAGAGGGGGGTGAGGTCAACTGGGGAAAGGATCGCAAGCAAGTAGCAGCTGCCTCTGCCTGGCTTCAAGAAGGGGGATGGGCACGCTTACGTCGCGAGGGAGGCCGCGAAGACGAGCGCGAACGCCCTGGGGCCGACCGACATCTGCCGCAGCGAGCATCCCCCGGCAGCGAGCGACGCGAGGAGGAGCGTGGCGGATGCGACGGCCTGGCGGTAGGCGACGAAGACGATGGGCCGCATGCCCAGCCCGTTGACCGTTTTCTGCGCCACGTCCACCAGCGCGTAGAACAGCTGCACCAGCAGCATCGCCGTGCACGGCCCGTACCGCCGCGTCCTCTCCGAGCTCGCCGCCATGCCCTCGCCAGCCATGACACGCAAGCGAGCAAGATCTGCGAGCTCGCAAACCAGGTAGGGACCGCGACGGCGCGCGGGCTCACTCAGTAGCTAGCTGATAAGAAGTCCATGTGCGATGCGCGGACTGGCCAGCCGGAAGAATCTCAGTCAGCACCGTCTCTTTCGTTTGTTTTTTTATGGTTCCGGCGGCGGCTCAATTTTTACTGGAGCATCGTGGTCAAGTCAAGCCCATCGAGGTGACATAGATTTGGCAGAGCTACGAGCGGATATGCTTGTTTAACGGCAAGGAAATGAGATGAAATGAATTACGTACTGTCCCTCTCCCTGCCACATGATTGATCAGGTTGCTTCCTTCATTTCATTCCGGCCAGCTGTCTCCTGGTCCACGTCTCCTCCGACTACGACGGAGCAGGTAAAATGCAGCATCGCGTCATGTTTGTGTTGTTCGGCGATCCACATTGAGTCAGCAACAGAGTCTGCAATCTGCCCGACATGTGCAGCTGCGTGAAGGAGACACCAAGCATCACCAGCATGTTAGAGATAAAAGAAATAGAATCATCATGTATCTTCTACAATATTTGATCTCCTAATCTGTTAGGAGTTTGTTTTGTAAATCTATTAGACTTGCTATGTATCAAACCTTTTACTAGTATAAATAGATGTACGGCTCGACACCAAAAGGTTTAGCTTTCTCAATTACCTCATATTTCAACATGGTAATGAGAGACGGTCTTCCACCACACGTCTAGATCGGTTTTCTTCTCGCCGACGACATGGCGTCTTCTTCAAACTCGCCGATGGTGCTGGTAAGCACTTCGGTCACAAAGAAGTTAACGAAGGAGAATTATATCATATGGAAGGTGCAGGTGCTTCCTCAGATTAGAGGAGCACGTCTTCAAGGTTTTCTGGATGGGATGACGATACCACCAGATGAGAAGATTCCTGGCGCAGAGAAGAATCAGATGATTGAAAATCCAGCATATGTTGTGTGGATGTCACAAGATCAACAGATCTTAGGTTATCTCCCGGGAACTCTGCCTAAGCAAGTTCTCAGCCAAGTTGCGGCCTTTGACACATCCAAGGATGTGTGGATTGCTCTTGAAAATATGTATGCCTCACAGTCCAGATCTAGAATCAATAATCTCATAATCAAGCTGGCCAATGGCTCCAGGGAAACAAATCTGTTTTCATGTATGTCGAAGTGTTTTTGCGATACTTCTCCCGGTAATGCTAAAGAGCAGTCCGTGGAGGTTCGTATTTAGGCCCTGTTTGGCACACCTTCCGTTGCAGCTCCTTCATAAAAATAAGTTGAGGGTGTGCCAAACAGGAAGCTTATGTAACAGCTTATTAGTTCAACTTCTTCTCAGAATGAACTAAAAGCAGGACACAAGCAGAAGCTGTTTTCCACCAGCTTTTCAAACAAGTTGCTTTTGTAACAAGTTTCAGCTGTGCCAAACAAAGCCTTAGGTAGGGGCGAATTTCCTGGAACTACGAGCTAGATGAACACGAAGGATTTACGTGGTTCGGAGCGTTGGGAGGCGTAATACCCTACATACACGGGGGAGTTGTGTTGTATTGTGTGTACTCAGCCCATAGTGAACGTGAGTTGCGTATGAGCAAGATGTGAGAGGGGTTAGGCCCTCTCTAAGTCGGTGGCTGCTCAGTCCTTTTATATGCCAAGAGCCGGCAACTTACATTATGATCGGGGCTCGATAGGTGGCCCCGGGTTAACTAGTCATGAAAGTGCATTAACGTGCCTTGATGACACATTAATGGATCTTGATGGTGCACTAACATGTCCTAATGACACGTTAATGAGTCTTGATGGGTCTTCATGGTGCACTAAGGTGTCTTGATGACACATTAATGGTGTCTTGAAGCCACATTTATGAGCCGCAAGACGCGTGGCAGCACCAGACCACTCTTCAGCGGGAATGCTAGGTCCGGGGAGGCTGAGCCCGGAGCCGAGGAGCACGTGACAGCACTGGAGCCACCCTTAGCAGGGGGCAGGTTCGGCGCTGCAGGACACGTGGCAGCACCGGAGCTACCCTTAGCAGGGGGACAGGTCCAGCGCTGCAGGACACGTGGAAGCACTGGATCCACCCTTAGCAGAGAGGCAGGTTCGGAGCTGCAGGACACATGTTAGCCTCTGGGTGCCTCCCCTCCTGGAAGGTGGAACCCATCGTCTTGTCTTCCTTGTATGCAGGGATATCCGGTCTGCAAGGTATCGATAGTGACCCCCAACCCACCTTGGGAGAGGCGATAATCCCGTAGGTGGGGCCACCATCATCAACGTCGATGGCGGGCTCTCTCGATGGTGCCAGAACTTGGTGAAGGTGCAGGGCTCCACCATCGACGCTTAGAATGCTAACAGTGGGCCCTTGGGAGGTGCCGGTGTTGGAGCTTGAGGTTCGACAGTGGAGCTTGGTGAAAGTGCGGGGGCATCCACCATCGACGCTAAGAACGTCGATGGCAGACCTCCTTGGAAGGTGTCGGTGCTGGAGGTTTAGGTTCGACGGCAGAGCCCGAAGAAGGGTGAAGTCCTACACAAGAGTGACAACAGAAAGAGTAATAGTGCTCATTGGTTACAATTTTCCTGCCCTCAGTTTTGTTGTGGCTTACAGTCCTTAGCTGGGCTATGGGGCCTGATAATTCAGTACGATAGTATTTGGGTATTGGTTGCTGCCTCACCCAGGAACATGTGTTGTCCGAACCCGTCTTACTGTGACGCAACACTAGAATAGGTAGAGTGGCATACTTAGGATACCGGACCAAGCTAAATCTTTAGCCGACTCTGGACCTGTCATTGGCGTTAGTTTTCGGGCGAGTAGGCCATTCAGCGAGCACGGGATCCCAAATGAGAAAACTTCTAAAAATACCAAAATACATCATAGGTACTTCAGGCTGCCCGTCTGCAGCAAGATAGCATAATTTTACTATGGGCAATTAGGAAGATGTAATAGAGCGGAAATGGTATAATAAGCATAATATTGAAGCATAATTATATGAACGTGGTGACAGTATCTGGATTATGGTTATTGCTTTGTCTAGGAGCATGTAACTTTCAGTCCCCGGTACTGAACCACAGTGTTGGGAGGAAGAGTGTGTTGGCTTAGGATCACAGGGCCCATACTTATGGTGCAGAACCAGGCTAAGCAGACTGCACACTTTTGACCTTCCATAGACATTAGTCTTTCGGGAGACGTTCGGCCCCTAGTACTTAGCTGCAACATTGGAAAAGTAGAGTGCGCATACTTAGAGTGCAAGAACAGGCAAAGCAGGTAGCATACTCCAAACCTCCAGTATTCAACGGCAAGAAAGGTAGAGTACGCATACTTAGGATGCAAGACCAGACTAAGCAGACAACACACTCCAGACCCTCTATTGGCATTTACTTTTTATGGGAGTGACCGTTCAATGCCATGGGACTCCGAGCAAAAAAAATAACCAAGGACACCGGATACGTCATAGGTGTCTGGTGGCATCATTGTTGCCGTGGTCGTAGGTAGTCGTCATGTCGAGGCGGAAGTAGCCATGAGGCAAAGTGTACAGGCTTAGGGTCACAGGGCACTGGCTCAGATTGAAGACCAGGCTAAGCAGGTTGCACACTTTGGACCTCTCACTAGCGGTGGTGGCTGTAGAAAGCCGTCGAGTGATGACAACAGTAGCCATCAGAACGTAGAGCATGTGTCTGCCGGATCAACCTACTATGGAGCAGGAAGTGGCGTCGTCCTCCCTGGTCCCTTCATGGCGGGAGGGTCGAGGGGAGCCGGCGATGGACTGATGATTCACCATCGTGGCGAGGCTCGTAAATCCAAAAAAGTGCCCCCCTTCCTGGCGCACCAAATGTCAAAGTGTTTTTGCAACACTTCCATCAGTACTGCTAAAGAGCAGTCCGTGAAGGTTCGTATTTAGGCAGGGGCGAATTTCCTGGAACTACGAGCTAGACGAACACGAAAGATTTACGTGGTTCGGGCCGCTGGGAGGCGTAATACTTTACATCCATGGGGGGTTGTGTTGTATTGTGTGTACTCATCCCATAGTGAGCATGAGCTGCGTATGAGCGAGATGTGAGAGGGGTCAGACCCTGTCTAAGTCGGTGGATGCCCGATCCTTTTATATGCCAAGGGCCGACAACTTACATTATGACCGAGGCCCGACAGGTGGCCCCGGGTTAATTAGTCATGAAAGCGCATTAACGTGCCTTGATGCCATATTAATGGATCTTGATGATACACTAACATATCCTAATGACACGTTAATGGGTCTTGATGGGTCTTCATGGTGCATTAAGGTGTCTTGATAACACATCAATGGTGTTTTGAAGCCACCTTCATGAGTCGCAGGATGCGTAGCAGCACCAGACCTCTCCTCAGAGGGAATTCTAGGTCCGGAGCCACAGGACGCGAACCTCTCCTCAGCGGGGAGGCTGAGTCTGGAGCCACGGAGCACGTGGCAGCACCGAAGCCACCCTTAGCAGGGGGGCAGTTCCGACACTACGGGACACGTGGCAGCACTGGAGCCACCCTTAGCAGGGAGGCAGGTCCGAAGCTGCAGGTAATGTGTTAGCCTCTGGGTACCTTCCCTCCTAGGAGGTGGAACCCAATGTCTTGTCTTCCTTGTATGCAGAGATACCTGATCTGCAGGGTATCGACAACGTACTTCGCTGAAGTAACAGGCTATGCAGACGAGATCGATGTGGGCGCAAAACCGCTAGCAGAAGATGAGGTAATAGCCTACATCCTTGCTGGTCTCGATCAAGAGTACAATTATCTTGTTTCGGCATTGGATGCCTCTAAGAGTACGACTACTCTAAGCGATATCTATGGTGTTATGGCAAATTTTGAGACCAGACAAGAAATACTTCAAGGAACAAATTATTCTAGTGATTGCAAGTCATCGGTCAATGCATCCACACGTTAGCGCGGTAGCTCGTACCATGGAAATCAACGTGGAGGCCATGGTGGCAGTCACCACAATTTTTCACGAGGCGGACAAACCAATATCTGGAACAGAGGAGGCAATAGTGGCCGACGTGGAGGCTACAATCCAAGGGGAGGCCGAGGCGGTGATGATAAACCTACCTGTCAAATCTGTTTCAAGGTAGGTCATATTGCTTCAAGTTGTTAGAACAGGTTCAAAGAAGAATATGATCCAGGTGAAAGATTTGTTGCCTCGGCTACAAACTCATCATACGGAGTTGATACAAACTGGTACATGGACAGTGGGGCCACCGATCACATCACAAGTGAACTAGACAACATGACTGTCAAGGAGAAATATCATGGACATGATCAAGTTCATAACACAAACAGTTCATGTATGGGGATAGATCATGTTGGTCATTCTATTTTTCATACCCTGAAAAAATATCTCAATCTTGCTAATTTCTTACATGCCATTAGCACATCAAATAACCTCATTTTTGTTCATCGTTTTTCTCTTGACAATCATGTTTTTTTATAGAATTTCACCCGTGTTTTTTCTTTATTAAGGATTAGGACACGAGGAAGGTTCTTTTTCGGGGAAAATGTAGGCATGGCCTTTATCCTCTTATACCTCAAGACTACAGAATAAACAAAAGGGCTCTTGGTGTCGACAAGATTCCTCTTGTAAGATAGCATAGCCGTCTAGGGCATCCTTCATCTATCATTGTTCAGAGAATACTTAGTAGCAATAAAATTCTCCTCATCTATCCGTGTGTGATTCCTGTCAAAAGGGAAAGAGTCATCAACTTCCCAACCCTATATCAAATAGCGTGTCTAGATTTCCTCTTGAGCTTGTATTTTCCGATGTTTGGGGTCGTGCCCCAACATCAGTTGGTAGATTTTAATACTATGTAAATTTCATCGATGATTTTAGTAAGTATACCTAGATTTACTTGATCAAAAGAAAATATGATGTTCTTGAGGTATTTAAAAAATTTCAAGCTCTTGTTGAAAGGAAATTTGGATGGAAAATTCTTAGCCTACAATATGATTGGGGAGGAGAGTATGAAAAAGTTGATTCACTTCTCAAAAAGAATGGAATTTCACACCTTGTCTCCTGTCCACATGCACATCAACAAAATGGTTTGGCCGAGCGTAAACATCGCATTTTAGCTAATGCGGGAATGACCCTTAAGTTCTGGGATGAGGCATTCCTCACAGCCACCTATCTCATAAACTTCCTTCCAAGTCGAGTCTTGAACTATGCTACCCCCCTAGAACGTCTCTTTGGCACTAAACCATCATATTCATATCTTCGTGTTTTTGGATGTTCGTGCTGGCCCAACCTTCGTCCCTACACTGGGGCAACGGATGGAGCTTCATCCGGTGCCTCTACTACCATCGGCTCAGTAGCCAGAATGTCAACCACTTCTGGTTCAGCGACCGAAGCTTCAAACCTTTCTGGCTCAGCCGTCGGACCTTCAATAATTTCTGGCCCAAGGGCCAAAGCTTCAACCATCTTTGGCTCGATGGTTGGGGCTTCAATTTCCTCTCTCTCAGTGGTCAGGGCTTCGATGACTTCCGGCTCAAAGGCGGGAGCTTCTGACAACTCCGGCTCCAGCACTGGAGCATCAGCCTCCGGTACTGTTGCCAGAGGTACATCTTCAACTTCTCCCCCGTGGTCTGACGCTACCACGGGAGCTTCCGACGAGGATTCTGAATCAAAATCCACAATATCTGGTGCCAGAGCTGTCGTGACTTCCGCCACCACTTGAGGGGGAGACTCAATGGTCGAAGCTGGAGCTTCGGCATGCGCAGTCACAGTCGCTGCAACAGATGCCAAAGTCTCTGACTCCTTTCTCGACACCTTGAGAATAAAGGGGTGAGAAGATTAAAGACACAACAAAAAAAAGATTAGCACTTTAAGGCGAGCACACGATGCTTACCTAGAGATGCTACCGCCCCAGTCGCCGTGGAACCTCTTCTTCCGAGGCCCGGAGCCAGAGCCCACCAAGTCTGGTGAGACAAAAACTTCGGACCTCAGCTGGGGACCACTTGCGACAGTCGGAGTCCTCTCGGCCAGAGCTTCTTTTGATCAGGAAAAACTCCCAGGCCTAGAGCTCGTAGCCGACACTGAGGCCGGTGTTGACTGCCTGGAGCTAGCGCCTCTTGAAGACGCCTGCGCCGGAGAAGGTGTAACCACAGAAGACCTCCCTCGCCGGGGAGAAGGAGATGTTGTAGAGGGAGCAGGCCTGACGGATCTCCCATCAGCATGCTTTAGCTTCCTCTTCCAGCTGGAGGGTTCGTCTAGCTCTTTGCCCTAGCCGATGTCTTCAACCCTCTGGCTTGGGGCAGAGGCAGACCCTCCTTCAGAAGCTCCGGGAATTAAAAACCTAGAGGACCAGCGTTGTTCTACCTCGCCAAGGTCGTCTAGCGCTGGCATATTCCTCTGGAGCTCCCTGCTGATCTCTGAAATCATGTTCAAGGGCAGGAAAGCAGCCGGCGGAGCCAAATCGTCGCCATCGACTAGCCCATGTTGAAACTTCTTGAGATGAAGCTTCAGAGCTTCGTCATCCAAGTTGGACTTCAGACCGGTTTCAATCCGGTCGTCATCCATCACGCTGTTGAGAGACTAGGCAAGCTTCTCCCTCTTCCTCAGCAGAGCCCACCTGTTGACTAAGAAATTCCCGAAGACAATTTGAGGGGTCACTCTGCTCTCCACGCATTCTCGGATCCTGTTCAGGACAGGGTTAAAGGCATCCGACAGCTCCGGAAATACACTCTAGGCGTCAGTATCAACGATGGGGAGTTCATTAGGAGGCTTTGAGCGCGAGTTTGATCAAAAGCGTAAAAAGTCCTCAAACTGCACATACTTTCCTTCTTAAGTAAGCCTCCGCGACGCTTGGATGGAAACCACAACAAGAGTGGGGTCACATTTCAAAAATATACCCCGTCCATGACGAATGGGCCCGGGGCCACCCCGACGAAGAGATCGAGGTCATTACCCCAAGCAAACCGCTGTGATGATGGGTGGTGGGAAACCCAAAGGCGGCACCCTGTCAAGGCTCTCGGAATTGATATAGTTTTTGTATTGGGAACTGGCGACCTTCAATTGTGTGAGATCCACACTCAAAGATCTCATTTGCTGCATTCATAACAAGCCAAGCGGCGATGGCTTCATCCCGGACCATCGCCCCAACGACACATCAGGAGACTTATAAAGTCGAAGCGCGGGAACCAAGGATGGCCCCACCTCCGGTAGAATAACTTAACCCAAAGGATTTCTCCCAGAGGTGGGCCTGGGGACCACTGTCGGTACCCTGCGTACCGGATACCCCGCGGTATCGCAAGAAGTGCAAGAGAGTTCCACCTGTCAAAGTTGAATGTCTCCTGAGGCCCCACATGTCATACTACATCGGACCCGCATCCCTCATATGGGTAACTCCGTTAATTGACACGTGTAATGTAAGCCCAGAGCTAAACTCCCAATACAGGGAAGCTCCAAAATCAACACGTGCATAACGACCCGGACCTAACCCCCAGCAGAAGGAAGCTCCGGTGCCGACACGTGTATAGCGGTTCCGAAGCTACTTCCCCGCAAGGGGAAACTCCGAAGCTACCACGTGGGGAGCCTCCGGACCTACACCACCAACGAGTACACTGGCAAATCTCCAACAACACGGACATTCAAAGGACAGTTAAAGCGGCGGTTACAAGACTTGATTACGTGTCATTAATGTTGTACTAATGACACACGATCAGAACACTGTTAATAGGGGTAACGCAGCCATTAAGGCACGTTATCACACTATTAACCACGCTTAATGCTCATAGACAGTGTATTAGGATATTGAATATGCCAAGGCCACATGTCGGGCCAGGCAAAGGATGTAACAGTCAGTTTTTGAACTATAAAAGGACTGAACCGCACGATACATGGGGGGTTCCAAGGTGGAGCAATACACTACGCATTCTAGTGAATCTCAATACAACAACACACACCCCGTGGAGTAGGGTATTATGCTCAGGCGGCCCGAACCACGTAAATCTCCCGTATCACCATCTTGTTCTTGATCTCTGCGTGCCCAAACCAGTACAAGAACCTCTGTGGGCTACATTTAGTAGTACCGGGGGAAGTGTCGCAGTTACACTTCGACAACAGCCTTCATGAGAATGTTGGGGCACTGCTTAGAAGAGAAATCCTCCTACTTCCAGAAAAAATGTGTTCAATGTTGTTTGATCATGGGGGCGAATTACACAATGATCAAATGATTACTAACCCACCTGGTACTTTATTTGCTAATGAACTTATTTCTAAGAATTGTGCTGCAGGAGTATTAGAAGAAATTGCAGGCCAAATTGCTCAAAGCATTGGCCAAAATAGCACATGGAATAACGATGTTCCAGGCACAGAACACGAGGATGATCTGTCGAGGACACCTTACATCTATGGCACGCGATCCCAGGAAAATACGGGCATGTACCACGCTTCAGGCGGCAGCAGACAGGGCACAGACTCCCAAGGCGATGCCACCCCGTACTCTACGTCGAGCGGCGGGAGAAGCAGCAACACCCACCAATCGCAAGCTGGCATTGATTCTCTACCGCATGCACCAAATCAGCCCAGCCAATTGCAAGACACCACATCACCCGATGCTCATCAGAATGTAGGATCTTCTGTGAATCAACAGTTGCAACCATCTCGCCCTACTACACACTTGCAAAGAGGTATTAGCAAACCAAAAAAATTATTCCATGGCTTTATTCGGTATGGGTTTCTCATATCCACAGGTGAACCGCATAATACAAGAGAAGCACTTGATGATGCAAACTGGAAGCATGCCATGGAACAATAATATTTTGCCTTGACGAGAAATAAGACTTGGAGGCTAGTTCATCCGAGCAAGGACAAAAATATAATAGACCGCAAATGGGTCTTTAAAATCAAGAAGGCTGATGGTACAATTGATAGATACAAGGCCAGGTTAGTGGCCAAGGGATTTAAGTAGCATCATAGAATTGATTATGAGGACACATTCAGTCCAGTGGTGAAATCAGCAACAATACAAGTGGTTCTATCAATTGCAGACACAAAGGGCTGGAACTTGAGAAACTAGATGTGCAAAATGTGTTTTTACATGGCATTCTAGAAGAAGGAGTGTATATGAGGCAACCTCCGAGATTCAAAAATAAAGATGCACCCACACATGTTTGTAAACTCGATAAAGCAATCTACGGGTTAAAACAGGCTCCTAGGGCCTTGTATTCTTGCTAATTTTGGGAGTTCATACATTCGACCTGGCACTGAACTAGACCTTTTTGCCGTCCAACAAAAAACGGGAGAGTCATTGCGATCCTTCATCCAGCGATTCTCTCAGGTATGCAATACCATCCCATCCATCGCAAGTGCCTCTGTTATTGTTGCATTCAGACAGTGCGTTCAGGACAAGAAGATGCTGGAGAAGCTGGCAATCAAAGAAGTCACCAGCGTCACGGAACTCTTCAGCTTGGCAGACAAATTTGCTAAAGCTGCGGAAGGCCGTGAGATGCACTCCAAGCCAGCTCCGGAGGCCAACAAGAAGTCCTCCAAAACTGAAGCCACTACATCCGAAGGTGGCAAAAAAAAAGAAGCCCAACGGCAAGAAGAAGTCGTCGGCTGGCGCAACTACTGTTGCGATTGCTGCAGCTCCGGGTGGCCGGAGGCCACACCCCTAGAAATGACCTCGACCATCGTCAGAAGATGGTGGCAGCTCTAAAGTGTGGTGTCTAATCCACAGGACAGACAAACATAGTTTGTAAGAATGCCGAGAGGTCTGGAACCTTGTCGAGCACTACAACAAGCATCGGGACGAAGCTCCTTTCTGCCAGTGGGAAGGAAAACAAAAAGTCGATGAAGCTCCGGCTGAAGAGGAGCTAGGTTTTTAGGACCCCAAGAAGGTCCTGAAAGCTGTCTACAACACCGTCGACGACGATTCTGACGTCTCTGACAACGAGCGTCGGAAGACCCTGAACACCATTTATGGTGGTTCTTGGGACATCACCTCTCGCCGCATCCTAAAGACAACGCAGCAGGACATGGTCGTTGCAGCTCCCACCGCTAGGGCGGAGCCTCATCGGAAGTGGATGGACACTCCCATCATTTTTGATGCTTCAGACTGTCCCCGCAACATGATCGGAGCTGGCCAACTACTGTTGATGGTGTCTCCGACCATTAACAATATTCAACTTCACCATGTAATGGTGGACAAAGGTGCATGATTGAACCTCATAAGCTTTGAAGCCTTCATCAAGTTCCAGCTCCGACATTCGGACCTTCACCCATCTCGACCTTTCTCTGGGATAGGTTCGGGGGCCATTACTCCTCTCGGCTCCATCACACTCCCAGTGACCTTTGGGACTCGGGGGAACTATAGAACCGAGAAGTTGTTCTTCAATGTCGCGCAGATCAGTCTGCCGTTCCACACTATTTTGGGCAGTCCATCCTTGTACAGGTTCATGGACGCCGCCCATTATGGATATTTAGTGTTGAAGATGCCAACACCTGCAAGTGTTCTTCGGATTCGCGGAGATCGCACTGCGGGAATCACTGCATTGGAGGAACTCTATGTGCTTACTATAGCGCAGGAGGAAGCATCCGGTAAGGAGCCAACTTCGAACCCTCTGAGCATTCGTCATTGAGGCTCTACCTTCGCACCTCGCATGCAACCAAGCGGTGACACCGACGTTCCCGTCAAAGTCGTCCAAATTGGTTCCGATGCTGCACGGACTACCTTTATATCGAGAGGTTTGAACAACAAATAGGAACTCACGCTCATCACCTTCCTCCGGGCTAATGTCGACGTGTTTGCCTGGAAACCTTCGAAAATGCCTGGGGTCCCTAGGGAGGTGATTGAGCACAATCTGAAGATTTATCCCGATGCACGACCTGTACACCAGAAGCCCCAAAAGCAATCAATCGAGCGGCAAAACTTCATCCGACAGAAGATCAAGAAGTTGCTCGAATCTGGTTTCATCCGGGGGGTGTTTCACCCAAAATTGCTGGCAAACTCAGTTTTGGTGCCTAAGGCTGGCGGGAAGCTTCAGATATGTATCGACTACACCGCCTTGAATAAGGCATGTCCAAAGGATCCATTTCCACTACCTAGGATAGATCATATAGTGGAGTCCACCTTCGGGTGTGAGCTATTGTGTTTCTTAGATGCATATTCTGGATATCATCAGATCCAAATGTCTAAGGAAGATGAAGAGCATACTGCCTTCATAACAGTAGATGGATTGTACTCTTATACTGCCATGTCCTTTGGTCTTAAAAATGTTGCTTCAACATTTGTGCGAGCTATGTAAAAAACATTTGGAGAGCTAATTAGAGACTTGGTGGAGGTGTACGTCGATGACATCGTTATGAAGATCGAGAACAAGGAGTCACTCCTTGACAATTTACAAGCTGTCTTCGACAAGTTGCGCATCACACACACCAAGCTGAACCCGGACAAATGTGTTTTTGGGGTTAGCTCCGGGAAGCTTCTAGGTTTTTTTGGTAACTCACCGAGGAATTGAAGCAAATCCGTGAAAGATCAAGGCTATAGAAGATTTGTGGCCACCAGCCCGCATCAAGGATGTCTAGAAATTAACTGGATGTCTAGCTGCGCTCAGCTGGTTCATCTCAAGACTGGCAGAGCGGGCACTACCCTTCTTCAAACTCTTGAAGAAGTCCAGACCATTTCATTGGTCCGAAGAAGCAGAAAAGGTGTTTCAAGAGCTGAAACAGCTCCTCACCACACTACCAATATTGGTAGCTCCGAATCCTGGTGAGCCTTTACTGCTTTACATTTCTACAACTACCAAAGTTGTCAACGTGGTCCTAGCCGCGGAAAGACCAGAGCCCCATCCAGTCCAGGAGCCCAGACCCTTACGGGAGGGTCCAGAGTTACCTGAAGGCGTGTCTGGGTCTCAACTCCCAGACACGGAACCTCAAGGTGAAATGCTAGGAGATCAACCTCACTCACTTGAGGGGGTTCACCTAGCCGACCAAGATGATTTGGACCATTCTAACGAGGTTTGGGTCGAACAAGAAGAAATTCTGGACCCCTCCGGGAGGGTCCAAGAAGCTCAGCAAGAAGGTATGGACCCCTCTGGGAGGGTCCGGGTAGATGGAGAAGAAGCTTCGGGTCCTTCCGAGAGGGTCCGGACCATCCAACACCCAGTGTACTTCATCAGCAAAGTACTCCATGACGCCAAGACAAGATACATTAAGGTGCATAAGCTGCTTTATGCAGTTCTTATTACCTCAAGGAAGCTTTGTCATTACTTCCAAGCGAACAAAATATCAGTGGTAACTTCTTTTCTACAGCGTGCTATTTTGCATAACCCTAACTCTACTGGGAACATAGCAAAGTGGGCAGCGGGGCTGGCCAAGTTCGATCTTGAATTTGTGTCACGACAAGCAATCAAAAGTCAAGCCTTGGCCGAATTTGTAGTGGAATGGAATCCCTCTCCATCAAACCCTGGGGGCCCTAGTGAGCAGAAACCGGAACCCAAGATTCCGGTATTCACTGAGCCTCACTAGATTCTCTACTTCGACGGCTCCGTGCACAAGCAGGGGGCTGGAGCTGGAATCCTTCTCCTGTCTCCGACTAGGGAGAAGGTCAAGTACATGGTTCACCTTGATTTCAAGGCGACCAACAATATGGTGGAGTATGAAGCTCTCATCTATGGACTCAAGGTGGCACTATCTAATGGTGTCAAACAGGTGTTGGTGAAGGGTGATTCATAACTTATCATCAAACAAGTCAAAGGTGAATGCTCCTGTAATAATCTCCAACTAGCAGCTTATCTCCTTGAAGTCCAGAGGCTCCAGAAGGACCTCAAAGTCCTGAATCTCCACCATGTTCAGCGCCTTCATAACGCTGAAGCTGACGAACTCTCGACGAAGGCTTCAACCAGAGCTCCAGCTCCCAACAAAATCTTCATCCAGAGGTTGTCAAGACCAACAGCTCAGCCTGCTGAACTGAGTGAAGGGGGCAAGACCAGCACATCAAAGCTGGCAGTGCCGGTGGCCCTGTTACCATGGCGTCCACCAAGGGTCGTAGGTGCTGTCGGAAGCTCCGAGCAACCTCGCACGCAAGACTCAAAAGCTCAACTTAGCTCTGATGCATGGATCTTGGAGATCCGGAGCTACTTGAAAGATGATATCCTTCTTGAAGACAATGTATATGCTGACTGGATTGTCAGATTGGCTAAAAGATACACGTTGGTAGAAGGGGGTCTCTACCGACGCGGTGCCAATGGCATCCTAATGCAGTGCATTGCAAGGGAAGAAGGTCATGAGATTCTCGCAGAAATCCATGGAGGCGAGTGTGGGAACCATGCTTCTTCCCACACGTTGGTTGGTAAAGCCTTCTGGCATGGCTTTTACTGGCCTACAACACTCCAGTATGCGATTGAGCTAGTGAAAAAATGTGAAGCGTGTCAGTTCGACGCAAAGCAAATTCACACACCAGCTCAATCACTGCAAATGATACCTCCTACATGGCCATTCGCTGTGTGGGGCATGAACATCTTGGGACCATTCCCAAAAGCCATCGGAGGTTACAGGTT
The DNA here is from genome assembly GCA_036927565.1 of Tuctoria greenei. Lineage (NCBI taxonomy): Eukaryota > Viridiplantae > Streptophyta > Magnoliopsida > Poales > Poaceae > Tuctoria > Tuctoria greenei. Next base: position 10,464,603 of record JAYESD010000011.1, on the reverse strand, counting down.
CCTGTATGTCGCCATCGACAAGTTCACAAGGTGGCTGGAAGCAACTCCAGTTGTGACAATCAACAAACAATCAACAATCAAGTTCTTGAAGTCCATTATATGCATATTCGGAGTTCCGAACAAAGTCATAACTAACAACAAAACCCAATTCACAAGTGATGCATTTCAATAATATTGCGAAGACCTCAACATTCAACTCTGCTACATCTCAGTAGCTCACCCAACAAGTAATGGCCAAGTCGAGAGAGCAAATGCAGAAATCTTAAAAGGACTCAAGATGCACACGTATGAGCGCATGAAAAAGCATGGAGCCAACTGGATTGAGGAGCTTTCATCCACATTGTGGGCGAACAGGACAACTCCAAACCGGTCAACTGGGGAGACTCCCTTCTTCCTGGTGTACGGAGCTTGTCGGTGGTTTGGAACCGGCAGATCTCCCGGCACTACTAAAGTGTTAGAGGAGTTTGATGTTCGGTGTGGGCGCGCGGAGATTCAAGAAGGTGAATTGTAAATGATGCAGGAGACACAAGAATTTACGTGGTTCGGGCCGCCTGAGCATAATACCCTACTCCACGGGTGTGTTGGTGTTGTATTAGCTGTATGAGCTTGTACTAAGCGTCTAGGGAGCGTCTGTAGAGCGCGTGTGTAAACGTTGTCGGCTTGTCCTTTTATAGTACAAGGGCAGCCCATTACAAATTAGCCTGACCCGACATGTGGCCCCGGCGGTTAATAGTATTGGTACTTATTCAACACGTTTAATTGCCCTTAATGACCGTGTAATGGGCTTTGACAACACCGTTACTGGTAATTAAGGTCGTTCGATCATGTGTCATTAATATGGTATTAATGACACTTAATCGGGTCTTGAAGTCCTTGATTCCCCTTTGAAGATCCGGAGCCGTTGTGGAGTCTTCCGGAGGTTAGAGGCTGAAGATCCGATGGTTGGACACGTGTCAGCACCGGAGCACACTGTGGAGAACAGATGGTTCCGGTGTTACCCGACACGTGTCAGCACCGGAGCTTCCCTCGGTCTGGGGTTAGGTTCGGGGGTGCCACTTCGGTACGTAACCCGGAGCTTCCCCCTTTGCGGGTGGTAGCTCCGGTTTGATAGTACACGTGGCGTCCCTGGGGCTAACCATGTTGGAGAAGCGGGTCCGGACATGTCTGACATGTGGGCCTCCGAAGGTCTTCAAATCAAGTAGATGACTTTCCCTTGAGATCTTTGCAATCCCAAGGGGTATATGGTACCCAGGGTACCGACAGTGGCCCCCTAGGCCAACCTCCGGGGAAGACCCCTTGGATGAAGTCATTCCGCCGGAGGTGGGTCCATCCTTCGACTTTTGAACTGAGTCTTCAAAGGTCTTCGGATGTGCCGTTGGCGATGGTCCGGAGTTAAATCTTCGCCGCGAGGCATATCCCATGTGCGGCAGGTGAGATCTTTGGCGTGCGGATCTCACGCAATTGAAGGTCACCGGTTCCCGATACGAAAATCCTATCGGTTCCGCGCGCCTTGTCAGGTCGCCGCCTTCGGGCTTCCCGCCTCATGATGGAAACCGTTCGCCTAGGTAAGAACCTCGACTGATCGTCGGGGTAGTCCTAGGCCCTCTTGTCATCGGCTGGGTGGAATTTTTGAGTGGTATCTTCGACTTCCTTGCGGTTTCCATCCAAGCGTCGCAAGGGCTTACTTAAGAAGGAAAGCGCGCACCGTTTGGGGTTCTTTACGCCTCTCATCTGATCTTGCGCTCAAACTCCCAACTTGTGCTTCACTTTTCTTCTCTTTCCTTGTCGTGCCGCGATGGAGTTGGGTCTCCGCGAGAGTCGTTTGAAGACCGACGGCGACCTGAAGAAGGTCCGGGCCCTCATGGGATGGTCCTCGGACTTCTTCAACCGCTCGGTCCGCGCCGGTGGAGAGCTCCCGTTTGAGAAGGAGCATGCCGGCGAAATGGTGTACTTCTCCTCGTACGCCATGGTGTGGTTGATCCCACCTTTTTCCTCCTTTTTCTTGATGCTGCTAGACTTCTATGGTCTGCAGCTGTATCACCTTTGCCCCCACTCCATTCTTCTTGTGTCTATCTTCGTGCACTTCTGTGAGATGTGGGTGGGCATCCCCCCTGCATTGAACTCTTCCGGACCTTCTTCACCGTCCATACCACCGGCAGGAGCAATGAGTACCTTGGCTTCTACTACTTCGTGAAGCGCAAGAAGTGCCCATTCAAGTACCTCCGGTCGTTTCCCTCTGGGAAGTGGGACGACTGGAAGAAGGACTGGATAGTCGTTCGGGTGGAGGAGCACGAGAAGCTGGAGCTGCCTGAAGGCCTCCCCAGTATCGACACGACAATCTGGAGTGAAGCTCCGGTGCCGGCGGAAGCCTTCAACCCTGCTTTGACCAGGATCCGCCAATGCGTGGAGGGAGGATTGACTCCTCAGGCGGTGTTTTGCAACTTCCTGGTCAACAGGTGAGCGCCGCTGAAGAGGAGAGAGAAACTCACATGGGCCCTCAACAGCGTGATGGACGATGACCGGTTCGAGACCGGGCTGAAGTCCAACATGGTGGGGAAAACCTTGGAGTTCCACCTCAAGAAGTTCCAGCACGGCATCGACGTTGAGGGTGACGACTTGGCTCCGCCATCAGCTTTTCTCCCTCTGAACGTGGAAGTGGAGTTCAACAGGGAGCTCCGGTGGAAGATGCCCGTGCTTGACGACCTTGGTGTCGTCGAGAGAAGATCAACCACCAGGGTGGCGATCCCCAAAATGCCCGAGGATGGCTCCGACCCTGCCCCGAAGCCGAGGGTCGAGGTCGTCAGCAAGGGTAAGGAGCTGGCGGACGAACCTGTGAGCCGGAAGAGGAAGCTACAGTACGCCGACGGGAGGTCCGTCATGCCCGCTACCTCTGCGTCGGCTCCTTCTCCCCGGAGGGGGAGGTCTTCTACAACTGCGGCGACTGTTCCCGCAGTGGGGTCCTCCCGGGGTGCTAGCTCTGGGCATGCGACTCCAGCACCGGGGCCGGTGGAGGCCTCTAGGTCCGGAGGTCCTTCCCGATTGAGGGGGGCCTCGACTAGGGAAACACCCGTGGCCGCAACGAGTTCCGGGGGGCCTTCCGGAGCTTCCACGCCGGCTATGACCAGCCCAGAACACCCGGGAAAAAAGGTTCCGCGCAAGCTGGTGCGGGAGCCTCCCAAGGTAATTTTTAATCTTTACCTTGGATAGTTGTTTAATTTTAGTAACTATTTTTTTAAGTTTCTTCGTTCATCATCTGCAGCGTCCCCAAGAAGGGGAGTGAGGCTCCACCCTCAGCCACAGCAACTGAAGCCGTGAGGGTGGAAGCTTCTGCTCCTGTCCTGGTGGCGCCCCAAGTGGTGGCTGAAGCTGCGACAGCTCCGGTGCCGGCTGTCGTGGTCATGGACCTCGACTCATCCCCAGACGCTCCCGTGGTAGCGCCAGACTGCGTGAGTGAAGATGCGCCAGCGGCACCTGTCCCGGAGGTTGAAGCTCCGGGTCCTGGTGCTGAGAGGATGGAAGCTCCGGCCGTTGAGCCGGAGGAAGCTGTAATTCCGGCCCCAGAGCCGGAAATTGTCAAAGCTCCAGCGGTCGAGCCGGAGGTGATTGAAGTCCCGGCGTGCGCGCCGAATGTTGAGGAAGTCTCGGCGGTTGGGTCGGCTACCTCAGAAGCACCGGCCGCAGAGCCGGTCATTGTTGGGGCTCCGGCCGCAGGGCCAATTGAGGATGAAGATCTTCCGGCTCCCGAGCCGGTTGATGCAGAGGTGTCGGAGCTCGAGCCCCCATCAGAGGAGGTGCCAAGGCCAGAGCTAGAAGCGGCCCCTGCTCCGGAAGTGACGACGTCGGAGGTACCCGCGACTGAGCCGGAGTGCCCTGGTGAAGTCACTGGCCCCCTGTCTGAGGGGGTGAATGAAGACCTGGCGGCGGGGCCTTCCTCGATTGCAACTGAGGCCATCCCGGAGGATGGCCCTAGTGACATGGAGACCCAGGGGACCACTCTTGTGGAGTGGGACCCGATTTTTGTTTCTGAAAACCCGCTGGAACCAGCGGAGGAGACCCCAGCAGGTCCGGAACCTATCCCGTTGTCACTGTCTATTGACAACGCATGTTCCAGTCTGCGTCAAGTTCAACTGGACTTCTTCCACGACATCAAGGCTCTTGAAGAGGAGTGCTAAACCCTTAGGAGGTGGCGTAACCGGCTCTACTTCGAGACCAAGCTGGCGCAGTCGAGGCTAGCGGATAACAAGGAGTGGATCAAGTGGGAGAAGGTCCGCCAGGAATATTGGGGTAAATTATTGGATGACAGGGAGAGTATGACTCGCGTCCTCGACGCTCAAACCCGGGAGATCTACGATCAGGCCAAAGCAGCTAACAGTGCGACCGATGAACGCCACGAAAGGCTTGAGGCCATTAACACTACACTCATCAAGCGCCGAGAGGCACTTGAAGAGAGGGAGAAACGGCTCGAAGATGAAGAGCAAAAACTCCTAGAGCTGCGGGGTGACATCCTAAGGAGGCAGGAGGAGCTCTCCGAGAAGGTGGCACTGGCGGACAAGGGCCTTGAGGAGCTCCATGAACGGGAGTGTGACCTTGTTGCCAGGGAAAAGAAAGTGAGGGGCAGGGAGAAGGACCTGGTTGACCGCCGGAACAAGATCCACCTCCGGGAGGAGGAGCTCGGAAAACTCGAGAAGTGGGTTGCTGAGAAGATTTAGCAAAACGCCAAAGAAGTTGAGCGCCTCGCCCGTGAGAATTCCGAACTGGTGGCGGCCAGAAGATCCTTGGAAGAATTGAAAGGCTTGAGGACTGCAGACTCCCTACAAATTTGGGAGTTCCTGGGCAAGGCCAACGACGCGCTGACACCGATGGGCTTCAGTCCCGTGCGCCCAGATGATCCGGAGCTGGAGCCGGTCCTAGCATTGCAGGCGTTGAGCTCGGCAGGTAGCAAGCTCTCCAAGGTGGGCGATGTCATCACGGACCAATTGGAGGTTGAGGGGCAATCCCTAGCGAAGAACGTCGCAGAGTATGTGCTGACGTGCTACACCAGCCGGAACTCCCAATTTCCTCTGGACCCGGTGCTTGAAGGTCCCGTTGAAGGAGAAGGGGAAGCTGCTCGAGCCAACGTGTCGGAGGTTGCCCAGAAGGTAGCTCAATTCTTCCATAGGGTCTAGGACCATCTCCGTAGTTTCTACTTGTATCCTCTCTTCTTCTTCCTCAATTTTGTAATCCCTTGTCTCCAGATGAATGAAATCCCCAAATTTTTGTGAATTTCACTTTTTGTCTTCAACACTTTTGTCTTCACTTGGCCCCCTGGTAGATGTACACAATTTGATTGTGAACATGTACCAAGAGGATATTGTGTGTTGTTGAAGACTCATTTGCTTCGAACTTGCAGAGTGTAGGTCTGAAGTCTTCGATAGTGAAGGCCCCCTGAGGTCAAACTGACTATCGCTGGAGCTTAGTAGTTCCGGCAATAGTTCCTATCAACGCATATAGCATCGATAGTTAGCCCTCCGGGTGTCAGAGCTTAGTAGCTCTGGCACTGACCTTTGCCAACACGTAGCTTGTCGGCAGCAGACTCCACTTGTGGGGTCTTCTCACCATCTTTTGTTTTACGTCGACGGCTGACCCCCCTAGATTTACCGGAGCTTGGTTGCTCCGGTGATGCTTGTTTTCAATGCTTAACATCGATTACAAGCCATCTAGGGGAGTCAGAACTTTGTTAGCTCCGATTTTCTCTATCAACGTGGATTTTATTTTTCCTGCACACTGAAGTCAAGAAAAATAGTAAAATCCGTTTCTTGCCTATAACTTCGTCGCGGCTTACGATTCTCGAGAAAATTTTAGGTCAAACGCGATTCTAAACACAACCGAATGCGTTGCCTTTTCTTCCAGATTCAATTGTACTTGGATCCGCCTTACTTCGGCCTGCCGGGGTGTAGGTAGAGTGGCGTACTTAGGGTGCTTGACCAGGCTAAGTCGATAGCACACTCCGGCCCTAGATTGGCTTGGCGGCATTCAGGCGAGTGAGCCACGAACAATATTTGAATCCAAAAGAATCGAAAATACAACTCGAATCGTAAATGAACCGGTCGAACTAAAATTTCTTAAGAATTGCACGTCTTTGTTATAGACAAGAAAGAGAAAAATAAAAAAGAATGTTGAGCCTGTACAAAACAAATGCACGTGGAGTCTGTTTCACCTGAAGATGTCTTTCATTATAGGTCCGGGGTACAGGGGAAACAAGTACACTCTTAGGGTACGGGACCAAGCTAAGCGTGTTTATTTTCTCGTTTGACCCAGGGTAGCTAGCCACACTTTTAGTTTTGGGACTATGATAAGTGTTGCATGAACTTTGCAGACCTTTCGGGGAAGGTCCGACTGTTCTCCTGGAGGAACTACCCGACTCTGTACAATGACTCTATAACATACACCTCAAGTTACTAAAGACTCACCTCCGTGATATTAAGTGTAGAACTTACGGAGGTGCTTGATGTTCCAAGGATTTGAGAGAGGTGTCCCATCCTCGGTAGCCAAGCGAACGCTTCCGGGACGGGATACTTTAATCACTCGGAAGGGCCCCTCCCAGCCGGGGGAGAGTTTGTTTAACCCTTCTCTGGATTGTATTCTCCGAAGCACCAGATCGCCTTCCTCGAGCTGTCGGTTGTGTACATGCCGCTGATGATAACGCCGTAGGGCTTGGCGATATCGGGCATTCCGAACAGCTGCTTGGCACCTTCCCTCCTCAAGGAGGTCTAGGTCTTCACGCCAGAGCTGGTCCTGCGTGGCTTCGTTGAAGGTCCGGACCCGGAGTGAACCCAAGGTGATTTCCGGAGGAAGATTGCTTCAGCTCCGTACACCAGGAAGAAGGGTGTCTCTCCAGTTGACCGGTTTGGAGATATCCGGTTGGCCCATAAAGTGGGCGGAAGTTCTTCAATCCAGTTGGCTCCATGTTTTTTCAAGCGCTCATAAGTGCGCGTTTTGAGTCCTTTAGGGATTTCAGCATTTGCTCTCTCCGCTTGGCCATTGCTTGCTGGGTGAGCTACGGAGGCGTAGCAAACTTGTATGCCGAGGTCTTCGCAATATCCTTGAAATGCAGATCTTATAAATTGGGTCCCATTATCAGTAATGATTTTGTTTGGGACTCCAAATCTGCAAACAATGGACTGCAAAAAGTTGATAGCAGATTGCTTGTTGATTGTCACAACTGGAGTTGCTTCCAGCCACTTGGTGAACTTGTCAATGGCGACGTACAGGAACTTGTAACCTCCGACGGCTCTTGGGAAAGTTCCCAAGATGTCCATCCCCCACACAGTGAAGGGCCATGTAGGAGGTATCATTTGTAGGGGTTGAGCCAGTGTGTGAATTTGCTTTGCATGAAATTGACATGCTTCGCATTTCTTCACCAGCTCAGTTGCATCCTGGAGTGCTGTAGGCCAGTAGAAGCCATGCCAAAAGGCTTTGCCAACCGGCGTACGGGAAGACGCGTGGTTCCCACACTCGCCTCCATGGATTTCTGCGAGGAGTTTGCAGCCTTCTTCCCTTGTGATGCACCGCATTAGGATGCCATTGGCACCACTCCAGTAGAGATCCCCTTCTACCAACGTGTATCTTTTAGCCAATCTGACTACCCGGTCAGCGGATACATCATCGTCAGGAAGGATGTTGCCTTTCAAGTAGCTCCAGATCTCCGAGATCCATGCATCGGAACTAGCTTGAGATTTTGAGTCTTGCGTGTTGGGTTGCTCGGAGCTTCCGGCAGCACCTACGACCCTTGATGGCTGCCATGGTAACAGGGCTATCGGGACCGTCAGCTTCGGGATGCTGATCTCGCCCCCTTAGCTCAGTTCGGCAGGCTGAGTTGTTGGTTTTGACAACCTCCGGACAAAAATTCCGTCAGGAGCCGGAGCTCCGGTTGACGCTTTCGTCGAGAGTTCGTCAGCTTCAGCGTTATGGGCACGCTGAACATGGTGGAGATCTAGGACTTCGAAGTCCTTCTGAAGCCTCTGGACTTCAAGGAGGTAAGCAGCTAGCTGGAGATTGTTGCAGGAACATTCACCCTTCACTTGCTTAGTGATGAGCTGCGAATCTCCCTTGACCAGCAGTTGCTTGACACCATATGACAGTGCCACCTTTAGTCCGTAGATGAGCGCTTCGTACTCTGCCATGTTGTTGGTCGCCTTGAAGTCAAGGTGTACCATGTATTTCACCTTCTCCCCGGTCGGTGCAAGGAGAAGGATTCCAGCTCCGGCCCCCTGCTTTTGCATGGAGCCGTCGAAGTAGAGGATCCAGTGAGGCTCGGTGAAGGCTGGAGCTTGACGTTCCGGCTTCTGCTCACTGGGGCCCCCAGGGTTTGATGGAGAGTGAGTCCATTCCGCCACGAAGTCTGCCAATGCTTGACTCTTGACTGCTTGTCTTGAAATGAATTCAAGATCAAATTTGGCCAATTCTGTTGCCCACTTTGCAATATTCCCAGTTGAATTGGGATTATGCAAGATTGCTCGAAGTGGGTAAGAGGTCACCACTGAGACTTTGTGAGCTTGGAAGTAATGGCAAAGCTTCCTGGAGGCAATGTAACACCCTCATTTTCATGCATCATGCCCTACATGCACTCATATACATGTTTAACAATAACCCATAACAAGAGGAACAAGTTTAAAATTGATTTGGAACAAAACCGCACTTAAAAATGTAGGAAAGTGCGGACTAGTCCGGTTTTGCTGAGGACTAGTCCGATTTCTCTCTGTCTAAAAACGGACTTGTCCGTTTTTGCTGCGGATTAGTCCGATATTTGCCTCTGGACAACTTCGGACTTGTCCGATTTTGTGCGGACTAGTCCGATGTTCCATGAATCCTTGAAAATTTGCTAAGTCCCTAGACTTTTCCGGACTAGTCCGGTGTTCCAGCGGACTTGTCCGTTTTCCTTTCTGACTAAGATCGGACTTGTCCAATTTTTGGCCAGACTTGTCCGATTTCCCCTCTGGACGACTTCGGACTAGTCCGGTCCTGTCCGGACTTGTCCGATATTTCGTGACTCCGAGATTGACCTTTTGTTTTATGACTTGTTCTTGGGTTTCACGTCAAGTGGGCCTAGGGACATCGTGCCCAACTCTTTTAGAGCCCATGTGGGACTCTAAACCGGCCTCTACTCATCCCAAAACTCGAAATCCATCTAACCCTAGCCTCCACGTCTATATAAACAACCCCACCCCTTGGTTTGACATCTATTTGCCACTTTTCCACCCACCCAAACCCTAGTTCGTGGGGAGCCACCATCAAGGAGGGAGGAGAAGATCCCAAGCAAGAGGAAGAAGAGGAGGAAACGAAGGAGGATCAAGATCTCCGCCAAGTTTCGTCCTTCACCACCAATTCATCTCCAAGTTCATCACCAACCCTAGATCATCAAGATCCAAGTGTTACCTCCAAGTTTCTTGGTTCATTGGAGTTCTAAACACCTGGTATACCTTCTATTCTCTTTTCCTTATGTGAATTCAACCCCTAATCTCCAAATTCACGTCGATCTAGAAAACCCTAATCTGCTGATCTCATCAAGTGCGGACTTGTCTGGTCCCTAGCGGACTAGTCCGATCTTCCTGGTTAAATTGTGTTGAATTAATCCTAAAATTTGATCTAATCAACCCCAAACCTATATAAACTCGTTATAATCTATCAGAGCTAGTTAGTGATCATTAAAAGCAATCTAGTAACAAGTTCTACCTTGCATTTGCATCAATCATGCATGTCATGACATATTGAGTAATATTTGTGCACTCTTTGATTGTGTTTCTTGATTTGTATGTTTATTGTGTGGTTTAGACGGGTTTGCGCTAGAGAGTGCCACGGAGGATCTACAACATCAAGAGTTTGAAGGCTTTGACCCTAATCAACAGCAAGAGCAAGGCAAGTGTCCTTGAAGCATATTGATCCTATTTTTAAAATAAATATTTATTTGCAAAACTGCATGCTGTGTCAATTTGATGGGAATCCTATGGTAGGAAGTTTACTAGACTTGTTAAACCACCCTTGTCACCTGGAATTTATGGTAGAGAGTCGGGAAGGGTTTTTTACCTTTTTGCTTCGCTTAATCAACTGGGATGGGAAACAACTATATCACTCAATTTAATTATGCATGGATGAGATTATGGTTAACATGAACTGGTTAAACATGGTATGGTAAAGGGGTGATCTAAGCAAGCCTGGTATGTGGATGGGTTGGATGTTATGGTGGTTTGCTTGCTTTAGATCTAAGGACCGGTTCATGCGAGAATAAGCCAGGACTACAGTGCCACCACGAGGCCAAGTATGGGTGCGGCGTAGCTGATTAATTAGGGCTTTGCTAGTGCTGTTTGGACCATTGTGGATGCTCGGGGAAGGGGTAGTCGGATTGGGTTTGTTGATGATTGGTGGGACTACCCTGGGATCCGAATGGCTCAAGAGGGGGCCTTTGGTTGAAGATGTGCTCTGCGGGAGACATCGCCACCGGTGAAACCTCTGTGGGGTCTAAATAGGCTAGTAATCCCTTTGTAAAGGCTATTTTGTGATCTCTTGGCCACACACCAACGGAAGTGTGTAATGTGACCGACGGGTCATGGGCATAAGGGAGGTTCTTAGTCGCCGAAAGGTGATGAAATCACGAACACGTGGGTAAAGAGGTACAAACTCTGTAGAGTGTTAATTAAAACTATCATGATAGCCGTGCTCCCGGTTATGAGCGCCTGGACAACTTCCATGATTAGAGGCAAATTGGAATTTGGGATGGTTATGGTTTGGTAATGGTTATGGTTTGGTAATGGTTATGGTTTGGTGATGGTTATGGTTTGGTAATGGCTATGGATGGTTATGGATTAATCTCTGGTAATGAATATGGTTGTTGGCAATGGTGAAATCTGGACTTATTGATGATGATAATGAATTCAGTTTGGTATTATGGTATTACTCGTGATTATGATTGGTTTATTCCACATACTTATACTATATTGCTTTTCAAATGTTTTACTGTACTTTTCAGCACTTTGCCATTATTATTGTCGTCATTTGAATCAGCCACATGTCATACTTTCCACACTTGCTGAGTACGACATGTACTCACTCTTGCAATCCCCCCCCCATAGTTGCAGGTCAGGATTGGGAGTTTAATGGCGATAATGCGGAGTTCTAGGCCGTGTCTACCGTCAGCTTTGCCTGTGGTGTTGATTGGAGCTGCGCATACATACCCTGTCGCTTATGCTGCTTAGTTTGCTTAAATAGTTTATTTCTGCTGCATTAGTTGAACTTGTCATTAATATCCATTAGAGCTTGTATTCGAGGACAATATGGTTTGTGTAATAAAATTTGGTTAACTAATCTTGTCTTGTGGTAATTTTCTGTATACTCTTTTGTGATTGCACTCGTATATGTGTGATGAACATCCTGGGCACACATATGCGTTAGCTTGGTTCAGTTTTCGGAACCGGGCGTCACAGATTGGTATCAGAGCCACAGGTTGATCGTAGGATGCAGCCTAGATAGAATGGACACTTTAGAGCACATAGGAGCACTTAGGAATCGGTGTGTTTTTGCTTGGTGTGCTGTTTGCTATATATATTGGTTGCTTGTGTGCTTAATAGAGGATTTTGGGATGCTTTAGCATTGCCATGTCCACCTAGGCTAGTGTAGCTAGTTTTTTAGCTTCATATCCCTTGATGCATATAGTTGGGGACGTTTTCTAATTCTTACCTACTGCTTTTCTTCAGATGGTGAGGACTCGCAACCAGAGGGATGGCAATGATGAGGAGGAGAACAATGGAGTGCCTCAGAACAACAATGGGCAAGGATCTACTCAGGGAGCTATCAACATCGAGCAGCTATTGGCCATGCAAAACCAGCTCATGCAGACCATGATACAGACTATGGGACAGCTGCAGGCTGGCAATATCAACAATCAGCCCCACATGCCTCCACCGCCACCCCCACCTCCTCATAACCGATTGGGAGAGTTTATGAGGACTAGGCCGCCAACCTTTGCTCAAGCCGCAGACCCTATGGATGCGGATGATTGGCTCAAGTTCGTGGAGAAGAAGCTAGCCATTGTCCAATGCAGTGACCGGGAGAAGGTGCTATTTCCTTCTCATCAACTCGTTGGAGCAGCTGCAGATTGGTGGGATTCTTATTGCAATGCTCATGAGAACTAAGAGAGAATTACCTGGGCAGAATTCAAGGAGAGTTTCCGTTCTCATTATGTGCCAGAAGGTGTTATGATCTTGAAGAGGCAAGAATTTGAGAACTTGAGACAAGGAAAATCAAGCGTGAGTGAATATCTCAATAAGTTCACTCAACTCTCAAGATATGCGCCTGAGGATGTTAGCCGGGACGGCCGGAAGCAATACTTGTTCATGAGGGGATTGAACAATACGATCCAAGTGCAATTGCTCAACTGTGATTATGTCAATTTTCAGAAGCTTGTGGACAAAGCAATTGTGGTTGAGAACAAGATCCATGAGATGGAGCAAGAAATCAAGAGGAAGGTGCCATATCAAGGACAGCAACAAGGAAGTAATGTGTGCCCTCGCTTTGCGCCGCCCAATGCGCCTCATTACAGCTCCTCTATTCCTGCTCAGCGCCCTGGTTATGCACCGCGCCCAACTCAGTTTGTGCAGCAGCGCCCTGTTATGCAAGCACCTAGGCCTCCGATGCCTTATGCACCTCGTGCTGATTTTCCTAGAGCCAATGTTCAAAACCAAGCTCGTCCCAATAATTCTGGTGGAGTTAAGAAGTGCTATACTTGTGGAGAAGCTGGACACTTTGCACACCAATGTCCTAAGTCGAGCCTTGGTCAAGGAAGCAATGCGCCGAGGCAAAACCCAAGACCTAATGGAGGACAACCACAAGGAAGCCGTGGACAGCAAAATTTTGCTCGTGGCAACGTGAACCATGTCTCTACGGAGGATGCTCAACAAGCGGATGACGTGGTCATTGGTATGTTTCTCGCCAACTCCAACCCCGCGACTATGTTATTTGATTCTGGAGCATCGCATTCATTCATTGCATCGAAGTATGTTGCCAAGTATAGTTTGCCTATCTCTCATATGAAGTTTACTCTGTTGGTTAAGTCTCCTGGAGGAGAGATGAGGACAAATATAGTATGTCCAAAGGTAAGCCTTAGAATAAGGGGGGTAGATTTCTCCGCCAACCTCATTGTTTTAGATTCTCAAGGATTGGATATTATACTTGGTATGGACTGGTTGAGGAAGCACAATGGAGTTATTGAATGTGCCACAAAGACGGTGAAGTTGACTAATGAGGAAGGGATCACCATAGAATTTGAAGCATCTCAAACCGCGCCGAAGCAATTGGAATTGAATCATATGGACGGCGCCGCAATTGAGGAGATTCCGGTAGTGTGTGAATTTTTGGATGTTTTTCCGGATGAGTTGCCAGGTATGCCACCCGATCGAGACATTGAGTTTGTTATTGATTTAATACCTGGAACTGCACCTATAGCTAAGAGGCCGTATACGATGGCTCCTATGGAATTAGCGGAGCTCAAGAAGCAAATTCAAGAGCAATTAGAGAAGGGTTTTATTCGCCCTAGCTCTTCACCTTGGGGAGCGCCCGTTCTATTTGTGGACAAGAAGGACGGATCCCAAAGGATGTGCGTGGATTACCGAGCTCTCAACGAGGTAACAATCAAGAACAAGTACACCTTGCCACGCATAGAAGACTTGTTTGATCAGATGAAGGGTGCTTGTGTCTTCTCTAAGATTGACTTGAGGTCAGGATACTTTCAAATGAAGATTAGACCATCGGACATACCCAAGACAGCTTTTAGGACACGGTATGGATCTTATGAGTACACCGTGATGTCTTTTGGATTGACAAATGCACCTGCCTACTTTATATACCTCATGAATAAAGTCTTCATGGAGTACTTAGATAAGTTCGTTGTGGTGTTTATTGATGATATTATGATCTACTCGAAGGATGAGAAGGAACATGAGGAACACTTGAGGCTTACGTTGCAGAAATTGAGGGAGCATCAATTGTATGCCAAGTTCAGTAAATGCCAATTTTGGTTACGGGAAGTTTCCTTCTTAGGCCATATTATTTCCGGAGGAGGAGTATCGGTTGACCCCGGTAAAGTGAGGGATGTGTTGAAGTGGGAACCACCGCAAAACGTCAAGGAAATAAGGAGTTTTCTTGGGATGGCTGGATATTACCATCAGTTTATCAAGGATTTTTCCAAGGTAGCCAAGCCTATGACGGAGTTGCTAATGAAGGGAAAGGCGTTCCAATGGACTAAAGCTTGTCAAAACAGTTTTGAGGAGTTGAAGAAGAGGTTGACAACAGCCCCAGTTTTGGTATTGCCGGATGTAAGCAAGAGTTTTGACATTTATTGCGATGCATCAAGACAAGGGCTTGGATGTGTATTGATGCAAGATGGTCAAGTGGTCGCCTATGCGTCGAGACAATTGAAGAAACATGAGCAGAATTACCCCACGCATGATCTTGAACTAGCAGCCGTGGTACATGCATTGAAGATTTGGAGACACTATATTCTTGGACATAGGTGTGAAATTTACACGGATCATAAGAGTTTGAAGTATATTTTCACACAAACGGATCTGAACTTGAGGCAACGAAGATGGTTGGAGCTCATCAAAGATTATGATTTGGGGATCAACTATCATCCGGGAAAAGCCAATGTAGTGGCCGATGCTTTGAGTAGAAAGGGAGTAAGCCATCAACTTACAGTTCGAGAGTTACCGTCCGAGTTATGCAAGGAGTTTGAACGGTTGAACCTTGGTTTTGTAAATGAGATGGAGATGATGGAGTTAAACCCAACCTTGGAGCAAGAAATTCGAGAGGCACAAACCACAGATGAGGAGATCAAGGAAATCAAGGAAAGAACCGAAGAAGGGAGAGAATTCAGATTTGACAAGGATGAACATGGTACCTTATAGCTTGGAAAGAGGATCGTTGTGCCTAATGTAAAGCATATTCGGGAGACAATATTAAAGGAGGCACATGACTCGCCTTACTCGATTCACCCCGGTTGTACGAAGATGTACAAGGACTTGAAGACTTGCTATTGGTGGGATAGCATGAAAAAGGACATAGCTGAATATGTAGCATTATGTGATGTGTGCCAACGAGTCAAGGCGGAACATCAAAGGCCAGCCGGATTATTGCAACCGTTGAGGATTCCGGAATGGAAGTGGGAAGAAATTGGTATGGACTTCATAGATGGGTTACCGCGTACTCAGTCCGGGTATGACTCAATTTGGGTAATTGTGGATCGCTTAACCAAGTCAGCTCATTTTGTCCCTGTGAAGACCAAGTATACAGCTGCAAGATTGGCCGAAATATACATGGATCATATATTGTGTCGACATGGAGTCCCTAAGAAGATAGTCTCGGATAGAGGTTCTCAATTTACCTCCAGATTTTGGCAAAAATTGCATGAAGCTTTGGGAACGAGGTTAAATTTTAGTTCAGCATATCATCCTCAAACGGATGGACAAACCGAGAGGACAAATCAGATTTTGGAGGACATGTTAAGAGCTTGTACATTAAAGCATGGGAAAAGTTGGGACAAAAGCTTGCCATACGCAGAATTTTCATACAACAATAGTTACCAAGCAAGCTTGAAAATGTCACCATATGAAGCGCTTTATGGGAGGAAGTGTAGGACACCTTTATTCTGGAATGAGGCAGGAGAAACTCAAGTATTTGGTCCGGGCGTGTTGCAAGAAGCCGAAAAGCAAGTCCAAATAATTCGTGAAAACTTGAGGGCTGCCCAATCAAGGCAAAAAGGCTATGCGGATAATAGGAGAAGGAAATTAGCCTTTGAAATAGGAGATTTTGTTTACCTCAAGGTGTCACCAATGAGAGGTCATAAGAGGTTTAACATAAGAGGCAAGCTCGCACCTCGTTATATTGGACCATTCAAGATTTTGGACAAAAGAGGAGAAGTAGCATATAAGTTGGAGATGCCAGCTCATCTTTCAGACGTACATGATGTGTTTCATGTTTCCCAACTCAAGAAGTGTCTCAGGGTACCGGAAGATCAAGTGCCAATGGGAGAATTGGAAATCGAGGAGGATTTGACGTATGCTGAGCAACCGGCCAAAATCTTGGAAACCAAGGAGAGAGTCACAAGGAACAAGGTGATTCGATGGTGTAAAGTCCAATGGAAGCACCATACCGAAAAGAAGCAACTTGGGAGCTAGAAGATGATCTCAAGAAGGAATTTCCCTATCTCTTCTCTTCCGCGTCGAATCTCGAGGGCGAGATTCATTTTAAGGGGGGTAGGTTTGTAACACCCTCATTTTCATGCATCATGCCCTACATGCACTCATATACATGTTTAACAATAACCCATAACAAGAGGAACAAGTTTAAAATTGATTTGGAACAAAACCGCACTTAAAAATGTAGGAAAGTGCAGACTAGTCCGGTTTTGCTGAGGACTAGTCCGATTTCTCTCTGTCTAAAAACGGACTTGTCCGTTTTTGCTGCGGATTAGTCCGATATTTGCCCCTGGACAACTTCAGACTTGTCCGATTTTGTGCGGACTAGTCCGATGTTCCATGAATCCTTGAAAATTTGCTAAGTCCCTGGACTTTTCCGGACTAGTCCGGTGTTCCAGCGGACTTGTCCGTTTTCCTTTCTGACTAAGATCGGACTTGTCCGATTTTTGGCCAGACTTGTCCGATTTCCCCTCTGGACGACTTCGGACTAGTCCGGTCCTTCCGGACTTGTCCGATATTTCGTGACTCCGAGATTGACCTTTTGTTTTACGACTTGTTCTTGGGTTTCACGTCAAGTGGGCCTAGGTACGTCGTGCCCAGCTCTTTTAGAGCCCATGTGGGACTCTAAACCGGCCTCTACTCATCCCAAAACTCGAAATCCATCTAAACCTAGCCTCCACGTCTATATAAACAACCCCACCCCTTGGTTTGACATCTATTTGCCACTTTTCCACCCACCCAAACCCTAGTTCGTGGGGAGCCACCATCAAGGAGGGAGGAGAAGATCCCAAGCAAGAGGAAGAAGAGGAGGAAACGAAGGAGGATCAAGATCTCCGCCAAGTTTTGTCCTTCACCACCAATTCATCTCCAAGTTCATCACCAACCCTAGATCATCAAGATCCAAGTGTTACCTCCAAGTTTCTTGGTTCATTGGAGTTCTAAACACCTGGTATACCTTCTATTCTCTTTTCCTTATGTGAATTCAACCCCTAATCTCCAAATTCACGTCGATCTAGAAAACCCTAATCTGCTGATCTCATCAAGTGCGGACTTGTCCGGTCCCTAGCGGACTAGTCCGATCTTCCTGGTTAAATTGTGTTGAATTAATCCTAAAATTTGATCTAATCAACCCCAAACCTGTATAAACTCGTTATAATCTATCAGAGCTAGTTAGTGATCATTAAAAGCAATCTAGTAACAAGTTCTACCTTGCATTTGCATCAATCATGCATGTCATGACATATTGAGTAATATTTGTGCACTCTTTGATTGTGTTTCTTGATTTGTATGTTTATTGTGTGGTTTAGACGGGTTTGCGCTAGAGAGTGCCACGGAGGATCTACAACATCAAGAGTTTGAAGGCTTTGACCCTAATCAACAGCAAGAGCAAGGCAAGTGTCCTTGAAGCATATTGATCCTGTTTTTAAAATAAATGTTTGTTTGCAAAACTGCATGCTGTGTCAATTTGATGGGAATCCTATGGTAGGAAGTTTACTAGACTTGTTAAACCACCCTTGTCACCTGGAATTTATGGTAGAGAGTCGGGAAGGGTTTTTACCTTTTTGCTTCGCTTAATCAACTAGGATGGGAAACAACTATATCACTCAATTTAATTATGCATGGATGAGATTATGGTTAACATGAACTGGTTAAACATGGTATGGTAAAGGGGTGATCTAAGCAAGCCTGGTATGTGGATGGGTTGGATGTTATGGTGGTTTGCTTGCTTTAGATCTAAGGACCGGTTCATGCGAGAATAAGCCAGGACTACAGTGCCACCACGAGGCCAAGTATGGGTGCAGCGTAGCTGATTAATTAGGGCTTTGCTAGTGCTGTTTGGACCATTGTGGATGCTCGGGGAAGGGGTAGTCGGATTGGGTTTGTTGATGATTGGTGGGACTACCCTGGGATCCGAATGGCTCAAGAGGGGGCCTTTGGTTGAAGATGTGCTCTGCGGGAGACATCGCCACCGGTGAAACCTCAGTGGGGTCTAAATAGGCTAGTAATCCCTTTGTAAAGGCTATTTTGTGATCTCTTGGCCACACACCAATGGAAGTGTGTAATGTGACCGACGGGTCATGGGCATAAGGGAGGTTCTTAGTCGCCGAAAGGTGATGAAATCACGAACACGTGGGTAAAGAGGTACAAACTCTGTAGAGTGTTAATTAAAACTATCATGATAGCCGTGCTCCCGGTTATGAGCGCCTAGACAACTTCCATAATTAGAGGCAAATTGGAATTTGGGATGGTTATGGTTTGGTAATGGTTATGGTTTGGTAATGGTTATGGTTTGGTGATGGTTATGGTTTGGTAATGGCTATGGATGGTTATGGATTAATCTCTGGTAATGAATATGGTTGTTGGCAATGGTGAAATCTGGACTTATTGATGATGGTAATGAATTCAGTTTGGTATTATGGTATTACTCGTGATTATGATTGGTTTATTCCACATACTTATACTATATTGCTTTTCAAATGTTTTACTGTACTTTTCAGCACTTTGCCATTATTATTGTCGTCATTTGAATCAGCCACATGTCATACTTTCCACACTTGCTGAGTACGACATGTACTCACTCTTGCAATCCCCCCCCCCCCCCCCACAGTTGCAGGTCAGGATTGGGAGTTTAATGGCGATAATGCGGAGTTCTAGGCCGTGTCTACCGTCAGCTTTGCCTGTGGTGTTGATTGGAGCTGCGCATACATACCCTGTCGCTTATGCTGCTTAGTTTGCTTAATTAGTTTATTTTCGCTGCATTAGTTGAACTTGTCATTAATATTCATTAGAGCTTGTATTCGAGGATAATATGGTTTGTGTAATAAAATTTGGTTAACTAATCTTGTCTTGTGGTAATTTTCTGTATACTCTTTTGTGATTGCACTCGTATATGTGTGATGAACATCCTGGGCACACATATGCGTTAGCTTGATTCAGTTTTCGGAACCGGGTGTCACAGGCAATAAGAACTACATAGAGCAGCTTATGCACCTCTAGGTATCAAGTCTTGGCATCATGTAGTACTTCACTGATGAAGTACACCGGGCGCTGAATGGTCCGGACCTTCCCGGAGGGGCCCGGAGCTTCCTCTTCACTGACCCGGATCCTCCTGGAGGGATCCGGATTTTCTTCGGGGACCTCCGGGTCCTGGCTGGAGGAACCTGTAGCTTCTTCAGAAGCGACCTGGACCCTCCCGGAGGGGTCTGGGTCTTCTGAAGTGACTTCTTGTGGATTCGAGTCTGGGAGCTGGGACCCAGACTCGCTTTCAGGTACCTCCGGACCCTCCCGAAGGGGTCTGGATTCCTGAGTATGAGGTAGCTCTGGTCTCTCCGCAACCAGAACCATACTGACGACTTCGTCAGTTGCTGAAATGTAAAGCAACAAAGGCTCACCAAGGTTCGGAGCTACCAGAATTGGTAGGGTGGTGAGGAACTGTTTCAACTCCTGGAATGCCTTCAAAAAGGTCCAGTTCAGTGCCTGGTCGGGTGTATGAACTCCCAAAGTTGGCGGTGAACTGCCGGCGCAGCTCCTCCCAACTGTTGATGGAGTTGGGTGGAAGGCTCATAAACCAAGACATGGCGGTTCCAGTTAAAGCCACTGGAAAATAATTGGCCATTACGGCCTCATTTCCTTCGGTTGCCAAGATTGCAGTGGAGTAGATCTGAAGAAATTTGGCAGGATTGACGGTCTCGTCAAACTTCTCCGGTAGGTGAGGCCGGAACTTTTGTGGCCACCTGACCATACGCAGATGCATGGCCAGGGCTGAACAGCCGCCTCCTACTCCTTCAGGAGCAGAGACGTCTTGAGCTTCTCGTCTTTCACGAGCACGCTCAATATGGACTCGGTCGTCCTGTTGGCAGTATCGGCGATCCAGCTCCGCCCGGAGGTCATGAGTTGAAAGCCTGGACACCGTGTAAGTGCGTCGTGCCCCGGAGGGCAATGACGTCACTTGCTGTGATGCAGCACATCTCCTGTTATTGGAAACATGCGGACCAAGTCCACCAGACAAAGTCCGCCGCTGCGACGGGGCCCGTACTAAAGGAGGAGGACCCTGGTTGCTGATGCGTTCGGCTGCTGCTGCAACCAAATGTTCCACATCGGCCCTCCACTGCTCAAGTGCATCCCGGGTTGCATCCGGAGGTGGTGGGCGTTGGAGAAGAGCACGCGCCGCATGGAGCGCGTGTTCCGGGTTGTCATGATTTGATGACGCAGTGATTGACGCCGGTGCACCATCGCGTTGCCCAGCTTGATTTGCTGGTGGAGGCGGTGGTGGTGGGAGTGTGACTCCTGCTGGTGTTGAGGCTCCTGCTGGTGGCTGCATATTGGAGGGATTGCCCCCAACAGCTTGAGCAGCAGGTTGACCGTTGGATGATCCAGCAGCTGAGTTCACCATTCTCGAAATCTCAGGCGCCCCTACCTGGCGCGCCAACTGTCGGTGGTTTGGAACCGGCAGATCTCCTGACACTACTAAAGTGTTAGAGGAGTTTGATGATCGGTGTGGGCGCGCAGAGATTAAAGAAGGTGAATTGTAAATGATGCAGGAGACACAAGAATTTATGTGGTTCAGGCCGCCTGAGCGTAATACCCTACTCCACGGGTGTGTTGGTGTTGTATTAGCTGTATGAGCTTGTACTGAGCATCTAGGGAGCGTCTGTAGAGCGCGTGTTTAAACGTTGTTGGCCTGTCCTTTTATAGTACAAGGGCAGGCCGTTACAAATTAGCCTGGCCCGACATGTGGCCCCGGTGGTTACTAGTATTGGTACTTATTCAACACGTTTAATTGCCCTTAATGACCGTGTAATGGGCTTTGACATCACTGTTACTGGTAATTAAGGTCGTCCGATCATGTATCATTCATATGGTATTAATGACACTTAATCGGGTCTTGAAGTCCTTGATTCCCCTTTGAAGATCCGGAGCCGTTGTGGAGTCTTTCGGAGGTTAGAGGCTGGAGATCCGACGGTTGGACACGTGTCACCACCGGAGCACACTGTGGAGAACAGATGGTTCTGGTGTTACCCGACACGTGTCAGCACCAGAGCTTCCCTCAGTCTGGGGTTAGGTCCGGGGGTGCCACTTCGGTACATAACCCAGAGCTTCCCCCTTTGCGGGTGGTAGCTCCGGTTTGATAGTACACGTGGCGTCCCTGGGGCTAACCATGTTGGAGAAGCGGGTCTGGACATGTCTGACATGTGGGCCTCCAAAGGTATTCAAATCAAGTAGATGACTTTCCCTTGAGATCTTTGCAATCCAAAGGGGTATATGGTACCCAGGGTACTGACGGAGCTGAAGAAGTCCTTCGTCCGGAGATCACCTTGGGGTCCCTCCGGGTCCGGACCTTCGACGAAGCTGCACAGGACCAGCTCCAGCGTGAAGACCTTGACCTCGTTGATGAGGGAAGGTGCCAAGCAGCTGTTAGGAATGCACGTTATCACCAAGCGCTCCGATGCTATCATCAAAGGCATGTGCACAACCGACAGCTTGAAGAAGGTGATCTGGTGCTTCGGAAGATACTAACTCGTGAAGGGATGAACAAACTTTCCCCCAGCTGGGAAGGTCCTTTCCGAGTGATCAAAGTATCATGACCCGGATGCATTCGCTTGGAAATTGAGGATGGGACTCCACTTCCTAATCCTTGGAATATCGAGCACCTCCATAAGTTTTATGCTTAGAATCACGGAGGTGAGTCTGTAATTACATAAAATGTATGTTATAGAGTCAATATACAGAGAAGGGTAGGTCCTTTGGGAGAACATCCGGACCCCTCTGGGAAGGTCCGAGAAGTTCAAGTAACACTGCATATAGTCACAGTACTAAAAGTGTAACTACCTTATCTGGGTTAGTACAAGATGTATAGCGCACTTAGCTTGGTCCTGCACCCTAAGTGTGTTCTTGTCTCCCCTGTAATCCGGACCAATAATGAAAGATATTGTTGTGTGAAAATGGACTCCACGTGCATTTATTTTGTACAAGGCTCGATATATCAAATTATTGTTTTTAACCTTCTTGTCTATAATGAAGTTGTGCAATTCTTTTTTTTTTAATTTTTGCCCAAGTTATTCATATGTGTTATAAGTTATATTGTTAATCTCTTTGGATCTTAACATGTTGTATAGTCTACTTGCTTGAACGCGAAGGCAACAAAGGTCCAAAGTGTGCTATCGACTTAGCCTGGTCCTGCACCCTAAGTACGCCACTCTACCTACACCCCGACAGGTCTCAGTAGGGTGAGTACTAAAAAAGCATATGGGTCCGGAAAGATTACATTAATATGCTTGTTACCATATCGAGTTTCTTCGGATTTAAAGCTCAAATAAGAATGATAAGTCACAAGCGATTTATAGACAAGAAGACGAATTTTACTCTTTTCTTGTCTTTAATGTGCGAGAAAAACAGAAATTAATAGCAATGGTGGACGACGTCGGAGCTACTAAGCTCTGACATCCTCCAAGGGGGCCCGTTATCAACGTTTTATACGTCGATAGAGGGTATCGTTGGAGCTACTAAACTCCGACAACCCCAGAAGGCCTAGCTTCAACGATTCGTGCATTGACATCAGGAGCTACTGGACCTATCAAGCTCCGATAAATCCCAGGGGGCCCACCATCGACGTGTTATATGTTGATGGTACGTGCCGCCGGAGCTACCAAGCTCCAGCAGCCCCAGGGGACCAGCCGCCGACATGTCAGAAATAAAGAATTCGGACCTAAAATCTACAAGTTTGAAGCGTTCAAGTCATCAACATACTGTCAAATCCTTTTGGTAGATGTACACACTTGAATTGTGCACATATACCAGGGGGCCAAAAAGACGGAGCACAATATATTGAAGGCAAAACAACAATAAAGTGAAGTTCATGGCAAAGTGGATTTCATTAATTTGAAGCACTGGATTACAAAATTGGGATTACAGCAAAAGGCAAAAGGAAAAAGTCCTAGCTACCGGAGGTTCTAAGTCCTGCGGAAGAATGAGGCGACTTCCTTGGCAACTCCTTGGACGTTGGCCCTGGCGGCGTCCTCCTCTTCAGCAACAGGACCTTGGAGCATCGGGTCCAGGGAGAATTGGGGATCTCAGCTCACATAACACGTCAACACATACTCTGCGACGTTCGTAGCCAGAGATTTCCCCTCTGTCTCCAGCTGGTCCGCAATGACGTCACCCATTGCGTTGATTTTGCCGCCAGCAGCATTGAGGGCCACTAGCGTTCAGTCCAAGTCCAGCTCAAGATTGTCCGGACGTACAGGACTGAAGCCTAGTGGCATAAGCGCGTCATTGGCTCGCCCTAAGAAGTCCCATACTTGAATGGACTCCATCTCCCTCAAGCTCCCCAGCTCCTCCAGTGACTTCCGGGCGGCCGCAAGCTCCAAACCTTCCGAGCGAGGCGCTCGACCAATTTGGCATGCTGTTGCATATTCTCAGCACCTTGCTTCTCACGATCGGTCAGCTCCGTCTCCTGGAGGTGGATGCGGTTCCGCCTTTCCGCCAGGTCTTTTTCCCTGCCTCTCACTTTCCCTTCCCTGGTGGCGACATCAACTTCTCTTTTCGGGAGCTCCTGCCCCAGTTTCCAGTACTTCTCTTTTTCCTCTTTACCCCACTGCTCAAATTTCTTTGAGCAATCCGCCAAATTTTGCTCTTCCGGAGTAAGCTTCTGGGTGAGTTCCTCCTCCCTCTTCAAAAGATCCTCCTGCTGTTCCAGGAGCTTTGCTTCCCTTGCCACAAGGTCCGCTCGGCGCTTCAGGGGGACCTCATTTAACTCATTGAGGCCTTTGTGGCGCTCATCAGCACATCACGCCTCTCCTTGGCTTGCTCAAGGATCTCCCTAGAGTTAGCATCGAGCGCCCTGATGGCAGCTTCCTTCTCCTCCAGCAGCTTGTCCCAGTATTCCATCCGGGCCTTTTCCCTCTTGATCCACCCCTTCTGATCAGCAAGTCTTGTCTAAGCAAGCCTGGTCTCAAAATGGAGCATGTTACGCCAACGCCTTAAGGTGTTGCGCTCCTCCTCCAGGGCTTTGCTCTCATGATCGAAGGCGAGCTGAACCTGAGGATCGAGCAGGCGTTGTCTATGGACAATGCCAGGGGGATAGGCTCCGGGCCTATTGGGGTCAATTCTGCTAACTCCAAGGGGTTTTCCATAACAAAAATAGGGTCCCACTCTACAAGTGTGGTCCCCTGAGCTTCTGCAGCACTGGGGCCGCTCTCTGGAAGCCCTTCAGCAGCATCAGAGGAAGAACCCACTAAGGAAACTTCCACCTCCAAAGCAGAAGTTGAAGGCGCTGCCTCCGGGTCTTCAGTTACACACTCTGAGGGTGGAGGACCTGCCACCACTTCTTCATGCTGCTCTGGCTCTAGCCGAGACACCTCAGGGGTAGATACCTCCGGGGCAACGGATGGAGCTTCATCCGGTGCCTCTACTACCGTTGGCTCAGCAGCCGGCACGTCAGCTACTTCCAGTTCAGCGACCGGAGCTTCAAACCATTCCGGCTCAGCTGTCGGACCTTCAATAATTTCTGGCCCAAGGGTCGGATCTTCAACCATCTCCGGCTCGATGGATGGGGCTTCAATTGCCTCTGGCTCAGTGGCCAGGGCTTCGATGACTTCCGGCTCAAAGGCGGGAGCTTCTGACATCTCCGGCTCCAGCACTGGAGTATCAACCTCCAGTACTATTGCTAGAGGTACATCTTCAACTTCTCCCCCGTGATCTGGCGCTACCACGGGAGCTTTCGGCGAGGATTCTGAATCCAAATCCATGACAGCTAGCGCCGGGGCTGCCGTGACTTCCGCCACCACTTGAGGAGGAGACTCAATGGTTGAAATCGGAGCTTCGGCATGCGCAGTCACAGTCGCTGCAACAGATGCCGAAGTCCCTAACTCCTTTCTCGACACCCTGAGAATAAAGTGATGAGAAGATTAAAGACACAAAAAAACAAGATTAGCACTTTAAGGCAAGCACATGATGCTTACCTAAAGATGCTATCACCCCAGTCGTCGCGGAACCTCTTCTTCTGAGGCCCGGAGCCAGAGCCCACCAAGTCTGGTGAGACAACAACTTCAGACCTCAGCTGGGGACCACTTGCGGCAGCCAGAGTCCTCTCGGGAGGAGCTTCTCTTGATCGGGAAGAACTCCTAGGCCTGGAGCTCATAGCTGGCACTAAGGCCGGTGTTGACTGCCTGGAGCTAGCGCCTCTCAAAGATGCCTGCGCCAGAGAAGGTGTAACTGCAGAAGACCTCTCTCGCCGGGGAGAAGGAGCTGTTGTAGAGGGAGCAGGCCTGACGGACCTCCCATCAGCATGCTTCAGCTTCCTCTTTCGGCTGGAGGGTTCGACTGGCTCTTTTCCCTTTCCCTTGCCGATGTCTTCAACCCTATGGCTTGGGGCAGATGCAGGCCCTCCTTCAGAAGCTCCGAGAATTACAACCCTGGAGGTCCGGCGTTGTTCTACCTCGCCAAGTTTGTCTAGCACCGGCATCTTCCTCCGGAGCTCCCTGCTGATCTCCGGAATCATGTTCAAGGGCAGAAAAGCAGCCGGCAGAGCCAAATCGTCGCCATCGACTAGCCCATGCTGAAACTTCTTGAGATGAAGCTTCAGAGCTTCGTCATCCAAGTTGGACTTCAGACCGGTTTCAATTCGGTCGTCATCCATCACGCTGTTGAGAGCCTAGGCAAGCTTCTCCCTCTTCCTCAGCGGAGCCCACCTGTTGACTAAGAAATTCCCGAAGACAATCTGGGGGGTCACTCCGCCCTCCACACATTCTCGGATCCTGGTCAGGATAGGGTTAAAGGCATCCGATAGCTCTAGAACTACACTCTAGGCGTCGGTATCAACGTTGGGGAGTCCTTGGGGCAGCTCCAACCTTTTGTGCTCCTCCACTACAATGATAACCCAGTCCTTCTTCCAGTCATCTCATTTGCCGGAAAGGAATGACATCAAGTACTTGAAGGGGCAGCTCTTGCACTTCACGAAATAGTAGAAGCCAAGAAGCTCAGTCCCCTTGCTGGTGGTGTGGGCCGTGAAGAAGGTACAAAATAGCTCGATGTAGGGGGAACACCCAACCACATCTCGCAGAAGTGGACGAAGTTTGCCACTAGCAGAAGAGAATGGGGGCCAAGATGATACATCTGGAGATCGTAGAAGTCCATCAGCATTAAGATGAAGCTTGAAAAAGGTGGGATCAATCCCACCATGGCGTACGCTGAGAAGTACACCATGTCGTCATTACACTCCTTCTTGAATGGGAGCTTGCCGGCGCGGATCAAGTGGCTGAAGGAGTCACTGGAGCACCCCATATAGGTCTGAACCTTCATGAAATCATCCTTCCTCTTGAGGCGGCTCTTGGGAAGACCCAACTCCATCGCGGCAAAGTGGAGCAAAGGAAAGGAAAGCTAGGAGGAGTTTGGGAAGCTCTGACCACGAGTTTGATCGAAAGCGTAAAGAGTCCTCAAACTGACATACTTTCCTTCTTAAGCAAACATTTGTGACGCTTGGATGGAAACCGCAACAAGAGTGGGGTCACATTTCAAAAATCTACCCCGTCCATGATGAATGGGCCCGAGGCCACCCCGATGAAGAGGTTGAGGTCATTACCCCAGGCGAACCGTTGTCATGATGGGCGGCGGGAAACCAAATGGCGGCACCCTGACAAAGCTCTCGAAACTAATACAGTTTTTGTATTGGGAACTAGCGACCCTCAATTGCGTGAGATCCGCACTCAAAGATCTCATCTTTCGCATTCATAACAAGCCACGCGGCGATGGTTTCATCGCGGACCATCGCCCCAACGGCACATCAGAAGACTTTTGAAGTCGAAGCGCGGGAATCAAGGATGGCCCCACCTCCGGTAGAATAACTTAACCCAAAGGGTTTCTCCTAGAGGTGGGCCCGGGGGCCACTGTCAGTACCCTGCCTATCGGATACCCTGCGGTATCGCAAGAAGTGCAAGAGAGTTCCACCTATCAAAGTTGAATGTCTCCTCAGGCCCCACACGTCATACTACACCGGACCCGCATCCCTCATATGGGTAGCTCTGGGGATTGACACGTGTAATGTAAGCCCGGAGCTAAACTCCCAATACAGGGAAGCTCCAAAATCAACACGTGCATAACGAACCCGGACCTAACCCCCGGCAGAAGGAAGCTCCGGTGCCAACACGTGTATAGTGGTTCTGGAGCTACTTCCCCGCAAGGGGAACCTCCAAAGCTACCACGTGGGGAGCCTCCGGACCTACACCACTAACGAGTACACTGGCGAATCTCCAACAACATGGATGTCGAAGGTCTTAAACGACACTTCCCCCGGACCTGCTTAGAGAGCAGCCCGCGGAGGTTCTTTGGATTCATGAGGGCTAGTCCCAGGAGATTCAGCGCAGCGAGATGATGAACATAGAGGGTTTACGTGGTTCGGGCCGCCAGAGCGTAACACCCTACATCCACGGAAGTGTTTGTGTATTGCCTTTCTTAGCGTGTATGAGTTCCGATTGATCAATCCCCTGTGAAGGTCGCCTGTCGAGTCCTTTTATAGTCCAAGGACTCTACAATCACAAGGTGGGCCCCGGGGCCCGACAGGTGGTCCCAGGGAGAGCCAAATCCTATACAAGATCTAGGATTAAATGCTATCTACTTCCCTTTGTTAGGGGCTTCAATGTGTCGTCCCGCCGCGTCGTGCGCCAGGGCTACACATAGTTGTTGATGATGGCAGGGCATGTCCCGCTGTCTTGTCCTCACGGCTCACTCGTCCGCCTTACGCAGTGGGTCTGTACCGACTACTTGGACAAGACAGGACACTAGAGCCTTGACTTTCGCATGCACGACTCCGCTTTGCCTAGGGAAGGCGCGCGTACTTAATGCCTGTCAGAGCAGCGCACTCTTTCCTTTACTGTGGCCTCCTACCGCATCTAGTCGGTCCACCGCCACATGGTCGCACCGGAGCCTGCCCCTGCGGGGAGTTGAGTGCCCGGCTGTACAGGCCACGTGGCGCCTCCAGAGCCCACCTCCGTGGAAGGGCGGAGGCTCAGCCCTGCGGGCCACGTGGTAGTTCAGGAGACCTTCCCTGTGGGGAGACGGTTCTGGTCCCGGGGGTTCCAATGGCTACGTGGCAGCCCCGGAGCACGCCTCGACGGGGAGGCGAGGGTCCGGTTCTGTGTACCACGTGGCTGCCCTGGAGCCCACCCCAGCAGAGAGGTAGGATCTGGTCCTTCCCTCCACAACGTGGCAGCCTCGAACTCTGCCTCCAAGTGGAGGCTGAGTCCTTAACCGTTTTCTCCTTGTGCGCGGGGGTACCCGGTCTGCGGGGTACCGACAACGAACATTCAAAGGACAGTTAAATCGGCAGTTATAAGACCTGATTACGTGTCATTAATGCTGTATTAAGGACATACAATCAAAACAATGTTAATAGGGGTAACACAACCATTAAGGCATGTTATCACACTATTAACCACGCTTAATGCTCATAGACAGTGTATTAGGCTATTGAATACGCCAAGACCACATGTCGGGCCAGGCAAAGGATGTAACAGTCAGTTCTTGGACTATAAAAGGACTGAACCATACGATACAGGGGGAATCCAAGGTGGAGCCATACACTACGCATTCTAGTGAATCTCAATACAACAACACACACCCCGTGGAGTAGGGTATTACGCTCAGGCGGCCCGAACCACGTAAATCTCCCATGTCACCATCTTGTTCTTGATCTCTACGTGCCCAAACAAATACAAGAACCTCCGCGGGCTACATTTAGTGGTACCGGGGGAAGTGTCGCAGTTACACTTCGACAACAGCCTTCATGAGAATGCTGGGGCAATGCTTAGAAGAGAAATCCTCCTACTTCCAGAAAAAATGCGTTCAATGCTGTTTGATCATGGGGGCGAATTACACAATGATCAAATGATTACTAACCCACCTGGTACTTTATTTGCTAATGAACTTGTTTCTAAGAATCGTGCTGCAGGAATATCAGAAGAAATTGTAGGTCAAAACGCTCAAAGCATTGGCCAAAATAGCACATGGAATAACGATGTTCCAGGCACAGAACACGAGGATGATCTGTCGAGGAAACCTTACATCTGTGGCACGCGATCCCAGGAAAATACGGGCATGTACCACGCTTCATGCGACAGTGGACAGGGCACGGACTCCCAAGGCGATGCCACTCCGTACTCTGCGTCAAGCGGCGGGAGAAGCAGCAACACCCACCAATCGCAAGCTGGCATTGATTCTCTACCGCATGCACCAAATCAGCCCAGCCAATTGCAAGACGCCACATCACCCGATGCTGATCAGAATGCAGGATCTTCTGTGAATCAGCAGCTGCAACCATATCGCCCTACTACACACTTGCAAAGAGGTATTAGCAAACCAAAAAATTATTCCCTGGCTTTATTCGGTATGGGTTTCTCATATCCACAGGTGAACCGCAAAATACAAGAGAAGCACTTGATGATGCAAATTGGAAGCATGCCATGGAACAATAATATTCTGCCTTGACGAGAAATAAGACTTGGAGGCTAGTTCATCCGAGCAAGGACGAAAATATAATAGACCGCAAATGGGTCTTTAAAATCAAGAAGAAGGCTGATGGTACAATTGATAGATACAAGGCCAGGTTAGTGGCCAAGGGATTTAAGCAGCATTATAGAATTGATTATGAGGACACATTCAGTCTAGTGGTTAAATCAACAACAATATGAGTGGTTCTATCAATTGCAGTCACAAAGGGCTGGAACTTGAGACAACTAGACGTGCATAATGTGTTTTTACATGGCATTCTGGAAGAAGGAGTGTATATGAGGCAACCTCCGGGATTTGAAAATAAAGATGCATCCACACATGTTTGTAAACTCGATAAAGCAATCTACGGGTTAAAACAGGCTCCTAGGGCCTCGTATTCTTGGCTGTCCTCAAGACTAGTTGAGTTCGGGTTCAAACCGTCTAAAGGCGACAATTCTCTCTTTATCTACAACAAGCATGATATTGTTATGTACATGTTAATCTATGTTGAGGACATTATCTTGACTGGATCATCGCAGATGGCCATATCAAGTTTGGTCAAGGATTTGAATTCTCACTTTGCCATAAAAGATCTCGAAGACTTGCACTTTTTCCTGGGAATTGAAGTGAAGCTCAAAGATGGGATAGCCTTGATGCAAGACAATTATGTCACTGATCTCTTAACCAGGGCAGGTATGAAATTGTGTAAGGGTTGACCTACACCGCTCTCAAATCTGGAAAAACTATCAACACATCAAGGAGAACCGCTTGGAACTAATGACAGCACGAGGTACGAGAGTATTATACTGACGCTTACTAGGCTTGACATCGCCTTCTCTGTAAACAAAGTGTGTCAATACTTGCATGCGCTCACAACAACGCATTGGACAACGGTCAAGCGGATTATGAGGTATATCAGAAACACAACATCAGTAGGGCTGTGTTTCAGCAAGGCTTTCTCCACAAGTATAAGTGCTTTTACAGATGTTGATTGGGCTGGATATGTATAGATGATCGACGCTTCACGGGAGGCTTCGCAATATTTCTTGGAGGCAACTTAGTGTCCTGGTGTGCTAAGAAGCAACAAACCGTCTCCAAAAGCAGTACCAAACCCGAGTACAAGGCATTAGCCAACGCCGCCGAGGTCATATGGATTCAATCCTTGCTCAAGGAACTGGGAATAAAAGAGGACCGTGTACTGTATCTGTGGTGTGACAACCTTAGAGCAACATATCTCTCCGTCAATCCAGTGTTCCATGCAAGAACGAAGCATATCGAGATTGATTATCATTTTGTCGGAGAGAGGGTGACTAATAAATAGTTGAAGATTCAATTTATACACTCAGGAGATCAAGTGAAGGATGATTTTATAAAGCACTACCAGTAAGAAGTTTAGAAGAGTTCAAATGTAATCTCAACTTATACAAGTTGTGATTAAAGGGGCTGTTAGAGATAAAAGGAATATAATCATCATGTATCAGCATGTATCTTCTAGAATATTTGATCTCCTAATCTGTTAGGAGTTTATTTTGTAAATCTATCTAAACTTGCCATGTATCAAACATTTTACCTGTATAAATAGATGTGCGGTCCGAGACCAAAAAGTTAAACGCTTTCTCAATTACCTCATATTTCAACACACCACACACAAAGTGCCTCACCATGCGCCCCCTGTTGATCCGGATCGACCTTTTGCATGGTACCCTCATCCTATCTTCGATCTCAATTGACTGTGAACTACCGCTCGAAGATCGGGCGGCGGGAGGTGCGAACCCCATTAACATTTTGACACCATGTTACAAGTCTGCCATAAAATTATATTCCTATCATATTCATATGAACACACGAACCTTTATATGGAACCGTAATACTGGACAGGATAGACACGAGAAGAGAAGGAAACCTTTCTAAAATATCGATAGTTTACGAGGCATCACATTATCTTTGGATCATAAGTAAAGATTTTTCTCCTTATGTTCCAATCTCTCTCTCCACATCACATAAAATCCTGATATAAGGCAATGCGTGATAGACTGCCAAATATAAAAAATTTGAATGGGTATATGTATAAAGAGTTGACTATTGTGAGTACTTTTTGTATAGAAACAAAGTGTTTCGTGCCTTTTGTCCTACCCGATTTTACGCGTGAGGCAGAAAATCTGTACTAGGGGTGAAAGTTGATTGACCACTCTTACTAGAATGAAATGTCCGAGCATGGGCTGGACTGACCATGGGACCTTGCGGGATTCTTTCTTGGGCTTTTTGCTGCCATAGTAGATGGTTGGGTCGGAGCAGGCCGCGGTCTCGAATGGAACAGATTCCCGGCCCATGCCTGCCACGAGACGACGCCACTGACATCACTCAGCAGTCCTATTCAATCTCCGTAAGTACTGTTAACAGGAAACCATCAGCCACCATTCAATCTCCGTCGGAGCTTAAGGATCCATGGTCAAGTGGCCGGGGACAGGCTCGACCATTATAGGCTGAAAGGCACGGAGATCCAACAGCGGAGCCGCCCGGTTGCACGTAGCGCTCAGCTGCACCTGTACACACAGCACAACGGTCGATCGGCCACAATAAACGCGCTGTTTCCTACTGTATTAACCACCGGTAGCTACTAGCTAGCCACGCTTTGCCACAAGCCTGACCATAAAGCACGGGTAGCTAGCGATCGAGCGTGTTAGTTATGAAGGTGGTTCTTTGCTCTTTTCAGACCGCGCGCGCGCGGGTCTGTTGGTTGCCCATGGGAACCCGTCGCTCCCACGTGATGCGGAGGTTTATCTAGCTAAATTAATGAGCAGCAGCCAGCCAGCCAGCAGGAGATTGTTGACGCTCCTGCGCTTCGTCGACGTGTTCCGTCCTCTGGCCGCAACCATTCTCCTTTTCTCCCCGGTTCATTTAATTTCCCCAATCCTTTTCTTGAAATCAATTGCATGCACGTCGTCGTTTGCCACCCGTTTCATGGCGACAACAGAAAATCTGTATTGTTTATAGGTTGTTGCGGAGTCGACGCCCTAATTACGATGCTTTCAATTCGTGTGAAATTAAATCCGCATGTTTCAAATGGAGTCGTAACTTTTTAAGCTCTGACGACGACGCGTGCGGTGTTTCTGTCACCGGAGCGGAGATCACAAGGGCATCTACGTGACTTGTCAGCGGCCCCGTCGTCCCCGCGAAACTCCGATTAAAGATCAGAGAACGGCAACGACACTGCCAGCACCTCAACGACACTCCCATTCATCCATCTTGCGTTAGTGTTTTTGCAAACGTCCTCCACAAAAGGTGCCCGATCGAACTCCGAACCCGGCAAAAGGACAGCACCGGGTTGAAGCATCAACCGCTGGCCCGGACACGACTATTCGTTGATGAGAAAGCTTAATTGGGCCAGCCGACGACGTCGACGAGTACCCGCGCGCCGGTCGCCCGTTCCTTTCGCCTTCACCACCTGCGGGCGGACGCGCGAACGAAGTGATAGGATCGAGGCCAGTTATTATGACCAGTCGTGGCATGGCTCCTGTCGCGCGAATGCAGGAGGAATGGGCGCCGCGTCGCCATCCCTGTTCTCAACGATCGGTTCTCCGGCAAGCGTATTAACTCGTTCTGGCCGGGGAGCTGGGCCGGCCGGTGGAACTGCTTGATTGGATTGGATCCTCGCCTCGCGCACCCCACCCCTGCTTCCGTGCAACCCCATTTGCTGCCGCCCACGCTGACCCTAGGTTGCCGACCCAGTTACATGTATAAAGCAACCAATGCACATCAGCACATGGACGCACCGCCAGAAAAACTACGAGTTCATTCCTTGCCTGCTTCATCCATCATCCCCTCACGGCTCCTCTGTCTGGCTCCCTCCGAACCTCTGACTGAAGAAAAGCTTCTCGATCCTCCCGCAGATCGTTGCGCAGAACAGAGCTGAGGTAAGCTGAGCTGACAGGCCGGACGAGAAGGGAGGGAGAGGGGCAAAGGAGCTCGTTCCTAGCAGCTATCGATCTGCCGGCGCGCTGCGCCGACATGGGTTCCGCGCTCCTGGCTTCTTGGCCATGGGATAACCTCGGCTTCTACAAGGTACGCGCCTCTCTTCTCTTAGTAGCGTGCACGAGGGTGCAACGTTGCGTATCGTGCCTAGTACGTAGCTCCGTCAGCTCATGCGTGTTTGATCGCTTTGCTTGGGCTGGATGCTCACCGTTCCATCATGGCCGGCGTGGGTGCAGTACGTCCTGTACGGGCCGCTGGTCGGCAAGGCGGTGGCGTCGCGGGCGTGGGAGTCGGCGAGCTCCGACCGGTGGATCCTCCTCCTGCTCGTGCTGTTCGGGCTCAGGGCGCTCACCTACCAGCTCTGGAGCTCCTTCAGCAACATGCTCTTCGCCACACGCCGCCGCCGTATCATCCGCGACGGCGTCGATTTCGAGCAGATCGACAAGGAGTGGGACTGGTACGGCGCACGGTCCAGGCATGCAACCGGTGCGATGTTCTTCTTTATTTTCGTCCCATGCTGATCAGAACGTCTTGGTCCAGGGACAACTTCTTGATACTGCAGATACTGATGGCTGCCACGGCGTTCTACGCGTTCCCGTCCCTGCGCCACCTCCCGCTCTGGGACACCCGCGGCCTCGCCGTCGCGGCGCTCCTCCACGTCGCGGTAACAG
Source organism: Tuctoria greenei (assembly GCA_036927565.1). NCBI lineage: Eukaryota > Viridiplantae > Streptophyta > Magnoliopsida > Poales > Poaceae > Tuctoria > Tuctoria greenei. The sequence goes on along the minus strand of JAYESD010000011.1, from coordinate 10,430,255 downwards.
AGCCTCTGTTCTACGCGGTGCACAGGGCGTTCCACTCTGGGCACCTCTTCACCTGCTACCACGCGCTGCACCACTCCATCAAGGTGCCCCAGCCCTTCACAGGTACCAACAAACTCCGGCCCCGTGTGTGTGAACGCTGATAAAATCGAAATGGCTCCGATCGATATCCTAACGGACGAGACGAACATATATGCAGCCGGGTTCGCGACGCCGCTGGAGCAGATGGTGCTGGGCGCGCTGATGGCGGCGCCGCTGGCGGGCGCGTGCTTGGCCGGGTTCGGCTCCGTGGCGCTGGCCTTCGTCTACGTGCTGGGCTTCGACTTCCTCCGCGCCATGGGCCACTGCAACGTCGAGGTGTTCCCCGGCGGCGGCCTGTTCCGGACGTTCCCGGTGCTCAGATACCTTATTTACACCCCGACGTACGCGACTCTTTTCAACCTCATGCACCGAGACGGCGAGACACGACACACCGTATCTTCCGCTTCACTTTGAACCGCATTACCTGCCAGCCCCCCAACCCCCCAAAAAGAATATCTTGATGGCGATCACATTCAGTGCGACACGTGATACGGCATTACTTGCTGATAGTACGTGCAACCGAGCCCGCGTTTAAGGCGGCAACTGGGTGGTCCTGTAAGCTCGATCGATAGTTTAGGTGTGCAGTGCGGAGATTGAGATTGTGCAGTCCAATGTTCCGCATCACGTGCAGCTTTGTCTGCACGACGGTGTGTTTGTCAGTTCAGAAGCACAACTCGAACACGCACCACACGGTGGACAAAGCCACAGGGCGGCGGCGGCGGCGGCGGCGGTCTGAACTCTGAAGCCTTGCTTCGTTGCCAGCTTCCCAACCACTCTGCCCAACACTTATCCGCTATTCATAACACAACCGCTATTGATTGATTTCTTGCCTGCAATCACGTACTCAGTGATAGGTTGATATACTATGCGGCATAGGATTGTTCCTGATTTTCTCTCGGCCGGGTCACAATTACAGGTACCACACGATCCATCACACCAAGAGGGAGGCCAATTTCTGCCTGTTCATGCCGCTGTTCGACCTGCTGGGTGGCACGCTCGACGATCAGTCCTGGGAGATGCAGAAGCAAACCAGCGCAGGTATGCGCTCAGCCTCGCAAAACATCTTGCTGGTTCGTTAACTGTTACAAGGACGTGGTCCATGACGTTTCACCTTATAGTTACGAGCCTAAGAGATACTACTATTTGTAGCTGCACACGTATCTAGTTAGTGAGTAGCGCCTACATAGACAGTCCTCAGTCATCTTACCTAAACGCGGCACTGTGTGTTACTCCCTCCATCCTTATAAACTTGTCGCTTTGTAGTTCATTTTTGAACTACAAAGCGACAAGTTCATGGGACGGAGGGAGTACATAGCACAGGACACGTCTCCAAGTGTTAGTACTTTCTTCATCATTAAAAAAATGTCATATTTTAGTTTAAAAGTTAATTAGGAACTAATTTTTTTTGGACAGAGGGAGTACCTGCTATTTTATATAAAAAAATTCTGCTAAAAATGGAAGAAAAATCAGCTTCCCATTTCAAACGAGCTACTGCAGTAGGTTTGGTATGGAACTAAAAATGGGAAATCGTTATCTAAAGGAGGCGCGCTATGCATGCCAGAGAGAGAGTGGCAACCCAGCAATCTATTCTCGCTTCACCAAACGCGTGGCTAGTTTCGGCTGCTGTGTGGTAAGCGCCGGCAGCATCGCCACGAATAGCGCGACACGAAGTTCGCATTTCCCTTCCTTGGATAACACAACCACACCCAGTTTTAAGCAAGAACAGGACGGTCGTCTGCTAGAAAATGGAGCCCGCGATCGAAACACGTAACGGCACGAAAGCCTCACGACGGGACCGACGCTTTGATCTTGTGTCGTTGTGTGGGGAGGGGGGACAGAACAGGACCGCCGGCCCGGGAATGGGATACGCCATCTGCCCGCATTCATGAAGGCGCCTTCTTGTTGACTCGCTCACTCGCGTCGCGTGGGGCGCGCGATGCAGGTGCGGACGAGGTGCCGGACTTCGTGTTCCTGGCGCACGTGGTGGACGTGATGCAGTCGCTGCACGTGCCCTTCGTGCTGCGGACATTCGCCTCCACGCCCTTCTGCGTGCAGCTCTTCCTGCTCCCCATGTGGCCCTTCGCCTTCCTCGTCATGCTCGCCATGTGGGTGTGCTCCAAGACCTTCGTCATCTCCTGCTACAACCTCCGCGGCCGGCTGCACCAGATATGGGCCGTCCCGAGATACGGCTTCCAGGTTTGTTGTTCCTTGTCTCCCTCTCTCTCGTCACTTCACTGTCTGCTCTCTCTCTTTTTGTCATTTAGGTCTAGTAATATCGATCATGTCGGTGTCGGCGATTTAAAATGGTTGCAGTACTTTCTGCCGTTTGCCAAGGACGGCATCAACAAGCAGATCGAGCTTGCCATTGTGAGAGCAGACAAGATGGGCGTCAAGGTCCTCAGCCTTGCAGCACTCAACAAGGTCAGTGCATGCATGATTGCGACATTACAGCAAGTTTTCTTCATCTGGAAGCTAAACCGTTCTCTCTCTCTCTCTCTCTCTCGTGTGTGTGCGCGTGTGCAGAACGAGGCGCTGAACGGCGGCGGCACGCTGTTTGTGAACAAGCTCCCAGACCTCCGCGTACGAGTCGTGCACGGCAACACCCTGACGGCGGCGGTGATCCTGAACGAGATCCCAAAGGGCACGACCGAGGTGTTCCTCACCGGCGCCACGTCCAAGCTCGGCCGGGCCATCGCGCTGTACCTCTGCAAGAAGCAAATCCGAGTCATGGTAATGATACCCAAGTACTTAGTCGATGAGTCGATGGATTCATATTCGTTAACCTAGCTCGCCTCCGCGCAGATGATGACGCTGTCGACGGAGCGGTTCCAGAAGATCCAGCGGGAGGCGCCGACGGAGTTCCAGCAGTACCTGGTTCAGGTGACCAAGTACCGGTCGGCGCAGCACTGCAAGACGTGGGTCGTGGGCAAGTGGCTGTCGCCGCGCGAGCAGCGGTGGGCGCCGCCGGGCACGCACTTCCACCAGTTTGTCGTGCCGCCCATCATCGGCTTCCGCCGGGACTGCACCTACGGCAAGCTCGCCGCCATGCGCCTCCCCAAGGACGTGCAGGGCCTCGGCGCCTGCGAGTACTCGCTCGAGCGCGGGGTGGTGCACGCCTGCCACGCCGGCGGCGTTGTTCACTTCCTCGAGGGGTACACGCACCACGAGGTCGGCGCTATCGACGTCGACCGCATCGGCGTCGTCTGGGAGGCGGCGCTCAGGCACGGGCTCCGGCCAGCATGATATCGCTCCATTGGCCCGGTCCTTAGTGGGCCAGGCCCAGCTTTGCCACGTGGTCATTCAGTTCATTTGGTGTGCTTGGTTCATCAATTCGCTCTAGTTTGCTATTCCATTTTCCTTTTCTTTCTTTTTCCATCATATACAGAAACTGTAAACTGCACACATGAAAGGAATACAAAACCATGATACTTGTACGTGTGACTTAGGCTCTATTTAGAATCCCTAGAGACTTTAAAAAATTAGTGACTTTTAAAAATTAGCTATAGAAGTTCCAAATAGGATAGCTAATAACACAACTAATTATTAGTTAACCCTCAGCTAACCATAATCCCATTAACTGATCCAACGCAGCTAATGCCAGTTAATTGTTGGTTAATCTCCATTTTACCCTTACTCTCTCTCTTAGCAAAAATAAAATAGGGATTGTCGGTACCTTCAGACTGTGTACTCCTGCATATAAGGAAGAAAAGACGTTGGGTCTCACCTCCCAAAAGAGTAGGTACCTAGAGGCTACGACTTGCTTCACGAGACCATACCTAGCCACCCCGTCGGGGAGGGCCTGACATAGCCACGTGTCCGGCAGCTTCGGATCTGATCTCCCCGCTGAGGAGGGCTTCGTTTCTGCCACATGTCCTGCAACTCCGAACCCGACCTCCCATTGAGGAGGGCTCCGGTGCTGCCACGTGTCTCGCGGCTCCGGATCTGACCTCTCCGCAGAGGAGGGCTTTTGTGTTGCCATGTGTTCTGCAGCTCCGGACTTGATCTCCTCGGCGAGGAGGGTTTCGGCGTAGCGACGTACCCTGCGGTAATGGACTGCCAACCGCGCAGTGTCCCACTACAGGTTGCAGGTCTCAAGAGTAAAGGAAGGTCGTGTGCGCATTAGCGCGCCTTCAGGATGACATTAACGTTCCTTCAAGATCATGTCAATGTGCTTTCAAGACCAGTTAACTTGGGGTCATCTGTCGGGGTCTGGTCATAATGTAAATTGCCGACCCTTGGCATATAAAAGGACCGATCAACCACCAACTAGACAGACTGAACTTACACTCACTCAGACTTGGTTGATCCCCACATGGAGGCAACTCCCCACACAGACAAAAAATACAACACGGACACTCTCCCGTGGACGTAGGGTGTTACGTCTCTCTGCGGCCCGAACCACGCAAATCCCCGATGTTCACCTGTCTTCACCGTGCTCATAGTTCCTGAAATTTTGCCCCTTCTAAATAAGAACCTCAGCGGGCTGCTCCATAGCAGTACCGGGGAAAGTGTCATTGCTACACTTCGATAGGGGTACTACAGTCAATTATCTCTAGCAACCAAATAATTAGGTATGGATTCCAAACAACCTCCAGCTAATAATTAGTTTGCTCAATCTAGCTAAAAGATTATCAACTACCTAATAATTAGCTCTAGAGGTTCCAAGCAGAGCCTTAATGATCGACACCCATTTTTCTTTTCTTCTTTCCACGAAGATCATTTGGATTTATTACTTTCTCATTTCAATTTAATTGACAAGAAGATGTGAAATGACGATTTCACCCTCGCACAAGTCACTCCCACCCTGTTTATTCTTTCAAACAATCTTTAAAAAAATGGAGTTAGTGATATCACAGAGTAAAATTGAAATATTTTTTGGTCTGTCTAAATTTGAGATGTCTAAAATTTGAAAAAATTTCAGGCACCAATTAATTAAAAGCTAATTACTATGATTAATGTCGATACCCTGCATACCATGTATCCCTTCGTACCAGAAGAAGACGCGTCGAGTTCCACCTTCCAGTCTTGTGGACTTTCGGAGGCAACACGTGTCCAACAGTGTCGAACATGCCTCCCTCCTTAGGGTGGATCCGATGATGCTACGTGCCCCATAGTGCCGGACCTGCCTCCCTCTTTAGGGTGGCTCCGGTGCTACCACATGTCCCGCAGTGCCGGACCTGCCTCCCTCCTTAGGGTGGCTCCGGTGCTGCGACGTGTCCTGGGGTGCCGGACCTGCCTCCCCAACATGTGAAGCTCCAATGCAGCCACGTGTCTAGTAGCTCTGCAACTGCCTCTCTGCAGAGGGAAGCTTCGGAGCTACCACGTGTCTTTCTTGTCTATTACTTGCTGCTGCGATGAAAGCTTGTTGACACGATCTATGTCTACAATGGGAAGACTTCGGGATCTTCAACGGCGCAAACATTCAAAGACTATCAATCGACCGTTACAAGACCCAATTAACGTGTTATTAATACCATATTAATAACGCACGATCATACTATTAACCCCCTTTTAACACCCGTAGATCATGTATCGGAAGGTTATTACAACCAAGGCCACCTGTCAGGCCATGGTGCATACTGTAATAGCCAGTCCTTGGCATATAAAAGGGTTGTGTTGCACGGTAGAAAAAAAAAGTAATTCAGACTAAGCTCAGACTTACGCATTCTCATACAAACACACACACCGTGGAGTAGGGAATTACACTCAGTGAAAGTGCATCTAGGCAATCCCATGTGGGTTTTGAACGATTGATGACAAACAAATGAGATCCTAATAAACTTGTTGAGATGACTGTAGGTCAATTTAAATGAGATAGTTTGGTGCACTAAAAAAGTGAAAAATGAAGTGGCGTAGAAAAAGAGAAAAGCCCAACTGACGACTTAAGTACAAAGTAGATTTAAATGTATAGGATGTGTGTGAGAGACCATCCAAAGAGCTCAAGTCTTTGCGTAGGAGTAAGAGCTTAAAATCACCTAAAAATTCACTGAGCACCGGACTAGTCTATTCATAGACCGAACTAGTCCGTTCAACTCTCTATTGTCCAAATACACTGTGCACTGGACTAGTCCGACCCGGACCAGACTAGTCTGATAAACTTTCTGGAACCACATTTCATAGTGCACCAGACTAGTCCGATCTTGGATCAGACTAGTCCACTCAAGTCTCTATAAACCCATTACACTACACTCCGGACAAGTCTGTCCATAGGACCAGACTAATCCGTTCTTAGACCGGACTAGTCCGTTCAACTCTCTGGAGTTCAATTACATAGGGCACCGGACAAGTCCGGACACATACCGGACTAGTCCAGTGTAACTCATATAACTAGGGTTTCTAGTGTGGTACACATTTCACGCCGACTTTTACACAGCACACCAGACAAGTCCGGTCCCCAGTACGGACTAGTCCGGTCGTCAGGATCTCTAACAGTAACAATTTTGGAAACACTATAAATAGGAGATCCATGACCCCACAATCATACTTTTGATTCCTATTGTCAAACTCAGAAACCCTAGCGCCGCCACCTGTCCCAAGAGCACAAAAACACATCTCCCCATGCATCTAAAGTCCTCAAAGGTGAAAACAAAATTGAGTATTCAGATTTGAAGTTGGGAGATCATTGTCTACACGTCGTTGAGCTCTTGGGGTTTGATCTCTTCACACTCGTGCTTTTATTTGTAATCTTTTTGAGTGTATTTGATCGTCTTTTCGTTGTAATTCTTGTGGGAGCCCTGAACGTGTGAGGTTGCCCCATAAACTCAATGATTACCCATGATAGTGGAATCAAGTCGGCCTTGTGTGGTGACTTGACAAGAGAAAGAGTTTGAAGAGACCCGACTCTGTGTGGGCTTCCTCAACGAGAAGTAAATCCCTTTGGTGAGATCGAACCTCGATAAAAATCGGTGTCACACATGCTTCTTTGTTTTTGCATCTTCATTAATTAGGGCACATAATTGATCAAGCTTGTAACTCGAATTGCAGTTGCTTTTCATGTGTAACTTCACAATATTGATTGATAATCTAAGTGATCTCATCAGTTGTTCATATTTTTGCTGCTATAAAGTTTAATTCCTGAATCAACACTTAATCAATTCGACACACATTCAGCACACCGGTCTAGTCCGCATCACCAGCCGGACAAGTATGTTCTATCAAGCATTTCACCATTTGATTAAGTGTGCCAAAATTTTCAATGCCTATTCACCCCCCTCTAGGACACATTCAATTGGTATCAGAGCAGGTTCTCCATCGCTGAGACTTACTGCTCGGAGAGATCAATGGTCTCTGAGAAGAACAATGAGATCCCAAAGGTGCTCAACACCGAAGAAGAGCAAGATACAAAAGCCTTCGATGTATTGAGGGAGAATCCACATGATGATGAATTGTGTTAACTCAAGGCACTTCTAAGGAAGAAACTTCTGAGCCAAAAGGGAAAAGAAGACGAGAAGACGACGGGAAGTGGTCATCAAGACTACTTTCGATATCCTTACAATTACAATCGGTTCAATTCCAATAATCATTACCTTTCCATTCCCATGGGAAAGCCTCCACAATTCGATGGAAATGACTACACCATGTGGAAATACAATATGAAAATGCATCTAATCTCTTTGAATCCTAGTCTTTGGCATATTGTGTGTACAGGTGTAGATATCCCGGATACGGACGAAGAACTAACTCTGGAACAAGAACAAGAAATTCACCGCAACACACAAGCCATTGCAGTGATTGCCTCATCACTCAGCTTGGAGGAGTTCACCAAGATTGATGGATCAGAAAGCACAAAAGAAATTTGGGATACACTTAAAACAACACATGAAGGAAATAGGACAGTTCGAGAAGCCAAAATTGAAATGCTTGAAGGAGAATTGGGAAGATTTGTCATTGAAGAAGGCGAATCACCTCAAGACATGTACAACTGGATGAAGGCGCTTATCAACAAGATCCGCGCCTATGGAAGCAAGAAGTGGACTAACCATGATGTGGTCAAAAGGATTATTAGAGCCTTCATGCTAAGAAACGTCACCTTATGCTCAATGATCCGAGAAAGCCCGAGGTTTCACAAAATGACTCCGGATGAACTATTGGGCAAAATTATAAACCATGAGATGATAGAGAAGGAAGCCCAATACGTCAAAGACCTAGCTGAGCTCACCTCCTTCAAAAAGAAGGAAGTTGCTATCAAAGAAACCTGCAAGCCTATAGGAAAGGAAACCCGTGAAGCTCAATACGAAGGAGACACAAGTGATATGAGCACTGACCTAGATGATGAAGAGATGGTACTCTTCATCAAGAAATTCAAGCGCATGATGAAAAGAAGAAATGGCAGTAACTCAAATGAAGGAAAGAGCAAAGAAAAGAGAAAATCCAAGGCTCGACGTACCTGCTATAACTGTGGCAAGTACGATCACTTCATGGTTGACTGCACTTATGAAGAGAATAAGAGAAAGAAGGAAACACAACCTCAAGAAAAGAAATCTTCAGAAAAAGAAGGCAAACTCATCAAGCGCATATTGGCAAGGAGTGGGACTCAAACGACAAGTCCTCCTCCGATGAAGAAGAGGAGATGGCCACCATTGCCATCAAGAAGCCTACCAAGAGGTCTACGCTCTTCCCGAACATGTGAGGATGGGAGACACACAATCACACTTGCCTTATGGCTAAAGAAGGCAAGAAAAAGGTTCGACTTACTCCCCCCTCGCTAAATTCCCCTATTGATGATTTTGACAGCTCTAGTGAAAATGAGGAGATGTTTAGGGGACTAAGTAAAACTGCATTGAAGAAAATGAAAATGTTGTCAGATAAAATCTTTTAGAAGGAGGAGATTGTCAACCGACAAGAAGATATGCTCATCCGTGAAAGGAAGAGGTATCAAGAGGTTGAGATACTCCTTGAGCTTGAAAAGGAGAAGAGCAAGTCACTTGAGCATGAGCTAGTCTTGAGTAAGGAAACTCACTCAAAGCTAGAAGATTCACACGTTGCAATCAAGGATGAACTTGCTAACTTGTCAAAAGTTAACAAGATTCTTGAAGTGCAAGTTGATTAACTCAAGCAAAGTGACTCCTCCTCCTCCAAAAGCTCACTTTCCAAAGGTGTAAGTCCGAAAACAATTGCAACCTGCACATGTTTCATTAAAAAAAATGTTGTCAAACCTGATTCTTCAATTTCTCATGTCAAGCATCCTTCCCAAAGTTATATCTTTGACAAGGAGAAGATCAAATATGCACATAGTGCATATATGGTCACTAGACCTCCTAACATCAAAGATGGTCTTGGGTTTAATAAGAACAAACACATGTACACCAATGTTCATGCTAAGAAGAAAATCACTTTTGTTAAGGAAACATCACGTGAATCTTACTTGCAAATACTATTTTGCACTTTTGATGCTTCCTATGTACTTATGAAAGACAAGTTTGGACATGTATTTGCTAAATATGCAGGGTCAGGCCACAAGATCTCAAAACTTGTGTGTGGGTGCCCAAGACTCTTGTGACTAACCTGAGAGGACCCAAGCAAGCTTAGGTACCTAAAACCAAGGAATAATTCTGTTTTGTAGGCCTACTCCTCCGGTGGATCAAAATAGGTGCTAGACAGCGGATGCACCAATCACATGACCGAAGAGAGGAATATGTTCGTGGAGTATGAGCGCAATGCAGATCAGGCCACAAGATCTCAAAACTTGTGTGTGGGTGCCCAAGACTCTTGTGACTAACCTGAGAGGACCCAAGCAAGCTTAGGTACCTAAAACCAAGGAATAATTCTGTTTTGTAGGCCTACTCCTCCGGTGGATCAAAATGGGTGCTAGACAGCGGATGCACCAATCACATGACCGAAGAGAGGAATATGTTTGTGGAGTATGAGCGCAATGCAGATCCAAGTGAAGAGATATACTTTGGAGGCAACAACCAAAGAAAGGTCCTTGGTAGCGGTAAAATTGAAATTTCTTCTCAACATACTCTCTCGAATGTTTTACATGTAGATTCTTTAGATTATAACCTTCTGTCCATATCTCAGCTATACGACAAAGGTTATAACATTTTATTCACTAATGAGGGTGTGACCGTTTTTAGAAGAAGCAATGGCTCGATTGCATTCAAGAGATTGTTGAAGGGAAATCTTTATCTTGTTGACTTCAACAAAGATAAAGGTGAACTCAACACTTGCTTGGTTGATAAAACTAACATGGGATGGTTGTGGCATAGACGGCTAGCCCATGTTGGGATGAGAAATCTGCAGAAACTTCTAAAAGGTGGTCACATACGAGGTTTAAAGGATGATGTTTTTGAGAAAGACAGGTCGTGCAACGCTTGCCAGACGGGAAAACAAGTTGGAGCACCGCACCCTGCCAAGAACGTGATGACTACCACAAGACCACTGGAACTTCGTCACATGGACCTTTTCGGTCCAATTGCTTATATAAGCATTGGCAGTAACAATTATAGTTTAGTTATTGTTGATGATTATTCAATATTCACCTGAGTATTTTTCTTGTATGATAATCCTCAAGAAATTCCTAAAAAGAGCTCAAAATGAATTCTCCTCAACTGTAAAGAACATTAGAAGTGACAACAGGACAGAATTCAAGAATACACAAGTTGAGGAGCACCTAGATGAAGAAGGAATAAAGCACGAATTTTTGGCACCCTACCCCCCTTAACAAAACGGGGTGCCCGAAAGGAAAAATAGAACACTAATCGAGATGGAGAGGACAATGCTGGATGAATAGAAGACATCAGACCAGTTTTGGGCCAGGTGCACACCGCTTGTGACGTCACAAACCGGTTGTATCTTCACCGACTCTTGAAGAAAATGCCTTATGATCCTCTCACTGGTAACAAACCAAATGTTCCATATTTTAAAGTATTTGGTTGCAAATGTTTTATTCTGAACAAGAAACTGAGGACTTCAAAGTTTGCTTCAAAATCTGATGAAGGGTTCTTGCTTGGTTATGATTCAAACGCCTACGCCTATCGTGTCTTCAACAAAGTCTCTGGACTGGTTGAAGCAGCACGTGACGTAGTGTTCGATGAAACTAATGGCTCCCAAGTAGAGCAAATGGATAAGTGTGTGCTATATCAAGAAGAAGCCTTGTGTCAAGCGTTGAGGAGGATGGCCCTTGGTGATATTTGACCTCAAGAGCAACCACAAGATGAACCTCGACAGGAAAATAATGATCAAGGGGGAGCTCATGCACAAGATCAAGATCAGGAAGATCAAGAGATCAACTTAACCACGAAAGCAATGATCTAGGGGTAGACAATGAATATGAAGACAATGAAGAACAAGCAACTTCACAAGTCCCTCACCCAAGAGTACATCAGAGTGTATAAAGAGATCATCCTGTCAACAACATCATTGGAGACATTGCTAAGGGAGTAACTACTAGATCTCCCGTAGCTACTTTTTTGTGAATATTACTCTTTTGTCTCTTTTCTGGAACCATACAGGGTGAAGAAGCATTAAAGGATCCAGATTGGGTGATTGCAATGCAAGAGAAGTTGAACAACTTCAGAAGAAATTAAGTGTGAGAACTGGTGGAAAGACCAAAGGCGAACATTGTTGAAACCAAATGGGTCTTTCGGAACAAAGAAGATGAACATGGAGTGGTAACGAGAAATAAAGCGAGACTTGTGGCTAAAGGTTACTCACAAGTCGAAGGTTTGGACTTCAACGAAACTTTCACTCCCGTAGCTAGACTCGAGTCCATTCTTTTTTTATTGGCATATGCTACTCACCATAATTTCAAGTTGTATCAAATGAACGTCAAAAGTGCCTTCCTCAATGGACCAATTAAGGAGGAAGTGTATGTGGAGCAGCCACCAGGATTTGAAGATCAAGAGCACCCCAACCATGTTTATAAACTGTGTAAGGCCCTCTATGGCCTCAAACAAGATCCTCGAGCTTGGTATGAGTGCCTTAGAGATTTTATGACTCAAAATGGTTTTAAAATTGGAAAAGCTGATTATACTCTGTTCACAAAACACTTTTATGATCATCTATTTGTATGTCAAATCTATGTTGATGATATCATCTTTGGTTCTACTAATAAGTCATTTTGTGAAGAGTTTAGCAAGATTATGACAGATTGGTTCGAGATGTCGGTGATGGGCGAATTGAAGTTCTTCTTGGGATTCCAAGTGAAGCAATTAAGAGAGGGAACGCTCATAAGTCAAACATAGTACACGTAGGACATCCTCAAGAAGTTCAATATGGACAAGGCCAAGCCCATCAAGACACCCATGGCAACTAACGGACATATCGATCTCAACGAAGATGGTCCAAATGTGGATCAAAAGGTATATCGGTCTATGATTGGCTCATTACTCTATTTATGTGCATCTAGACCAGATATTATGCTTAGTGTGTGTATGTGTGCAAGGTTTCAAGCCGCACCTAAAGAGTTCCATTTAATAGCTGTAAAAAGAATCTTAAGATACCTTGTGCACACAACCAACTTGGGCCTTTGGTATCCCAAAGGATCCAAGTTTATCTTGATAGGTTATTCCAATGTCGACTATGCAAGATGCAAAGTCGATTGAAAGAGCACGTCGGAGACTTGTCAATTCCATGACAGATCCCTAGTTTCATGGTCATCTAAAAAGCAAAACTCCATTGCTCTTTGCACAACCGAAGCGGAGTATGTTGCAACCGGTAGTTGTTGCGCACAACTACTTTGGATGCGACAAACTCTAAGGGGATATGGTTACAATCTAAACCATATTCCACTCCTATGTGATAACGAGAGTGCTATAAAAATTGCACACAACCCAGTAGAGCACTCAAAAACTAAGGACATAAATATTCGTCATCATTTTCTAAGAGATCATTCATTAAAAGGTGACACCGTAATCTCATATGTTAGGACTGAAACAACTTGCAAACATTTTCACCAAGCCACTAGATGAAAAGAGATTTTGCGAGCTAACAAACGAGCTAAATATACTTGACTCTAGAAATGTGGCTTGAAACATTGCATACCTGATTGTGATTTCAATGTTTACTTAGTTTTGCAAAAATTTGCCCCTTATCTTGATTTTCTCTTGAAAACAATTTAAATTAGTGAATATTGGTGAATTATGACCATTATATGATTGTTGATTGCTTACTAGTCATGTTAATCAAGATTACTTGTGAAATAATTTCCTTGAAATCACTATTAGATCAAACAACCAAAATCTAGGTTATTCAATTCAGTTCTGTCCTGCTGACACTGGACTTGTCCGGCGTCAGCACCGGACTAGTCCGTTGCAACAGACGAGTCCGACCCTGGTCCGGCATACCGGACTTGTCTGGTGTCGATCGGACTAGTCCAGATTTGTTGGGGTTAACCCTAATGCGCCGCCAGGAGCTCATCTTCCATCTTCCACAATCTCCTTTGCACTCTCTCTCCTCCACCGTGAGCTCCAAAGGCGATTTCCACTTCCAGCCATCAGAAACGCGGATTTCTCCAAGGAAAATCTCCTCCTTGGTGCGGAGCTTTTCCACTCCAGGCTAATTTGGCCTCTACTCCACCCCTTCAACACAAATCTTCAACTTTTCGGTAAAATCTCACTCAAACCCCAACTCTCAACTTTTCTTGATTCTTGCTTATTTCACTTGATTCCTAGGGCATACATTATTCTTCTAGATGTACTCCTACTGTTTCCTAGTTTTTGTGAATCAATTTGAGCTAGATTTGTTGAAAATAGGAAATTAGGGTTCTTATGCCAGACCGGACTAGTCTGGTGTTCAAGTGCGGACAAGTTAGGTACTCCAGACAAGTCCGTACTCTGAAAACGGACAAGTTCGGTATCTGACAATTTGAACCTTTAAATTCCTATTTGCACATAATCTCAAATCAATTCTTATCAAATCCTTGAACTTCCTTATCAGGCACGATGTCTTCAGGATCAGAGGATAGTTCTTTTAACTATGATGAAGAGCGAGAACGTGCTCGAGTGCAAAGATCCAAAGAGAGGGCGATGAAGAAAAGACATGATCACAATGTTCACTCCCCTCCTTCTGACGACACCCTTCCTAAGAGAAGGAGAGTGGTAGTGAAGAAAGCACAGGGCAAGGATGCTGCTGGGAGTTCATCGGGGCCCAAGAGAACTCTCAACAAGGGCAAAGGACTTGCTAGTGGTCCTATTTGCCCTTTGAAGATGAAAGCTCCTACTCACTGCAACAGACAGCCATCTAGTGCTGATTTCACTGGAAAAGGGGGTGAGCTAGCTGACAAGTTAGGAAGGTAGAAGTCTATGATCAGCCAAAACAAACATCTGATCCAAGATTCTGCAGCAACTTCCATGCTGACTATTATAAGCATGTCTACTTGAAGATGAGGAATCCAATAATTGAAATTCAGTGGGTGGATGTCACCTACATCCAGTCCAAGAGATGCCAGGCTTATCAAGAGGTCCTATAGGCATTGGAGCGACATGGACTGAAGGATCTTGTCTCTTTCCAATGGGACTGGAACATTGAGGTCATCACTCAATTCTATTCCACTCTTTACTTTTCTCATAATGACGGAGACAAAATGATTTGTATGACACGTGGAGCAAAGTACAGTGTCACATATAAAAAGTTTGCCAGAATTCTTCACCAAGAAGATTCTTTGGAGAATGACATCATAATCCACAATGTGAAGCCTCTGGAGAAAGCTCAACTTGACTTTCTCTATGATACAAGGATGCCATTCAAGTCTCCAACCACAAAGTACTTAAAGCCCTTTTTTGTTGTGATAAACAAGATCCTGAGGAAGACCATAGCTCCCAAGGAGGGAGATGCAGGGACTATTTAGGGGACACTTAGGACATTGATGATGGTGATCAGCAGGAGAAGGCCCTTCAATGTCTTTGAGTACATGTTTAGTGACATTGTGAACATCTACATCACTCCTAACAGGTCCTGTGGCCATACAACCTACATCATGTATATGATTGAGAAGGTGACATGACTTGAATTTGTCAAGAACATTCCTCATACTGGACTTAGGCCCCAGAAGCCTATTATCTACACTGTCCCCTCTGCTCCTACCTCACCTGCAGAGGAACAAAGATCTAAGAGGGATCAAGAAGGCACAAGATCTTAGGATGGTGCTCCTACTCCTCCACCTCCTAGAGAGTCGTCAAGTGGAATATTGAAGATGCTCTCATCCATCTTTTCTTCCTATCGCAAAGTGGAAATCAAGCAGCACAAGGAGAATCTGGCCAGGAAGAAGCATCAACGATATGTGAAGGCAAATATCAAAGAAATATGTGAGAAGCTGGAAATAGAGTCAGTGGGGTCACCTCGAATCTCAGAAGACTCTGAAGAAGAAATCACAGAGATGGCACCTCTAACTGAGCAAGAGATGGCTTCATTCGGACTAGCTGGCACATCTGCTCCTCCTCCTCCTCCTCCTCCTCAAGCACCTGAAGATGAAGTAGAAGATGAAGAGAGGACTGAGATGGAGGGAGGCAATGACGATGAGTGATTCCACTCAATTTTTCCCTTTTTGGTGCCTTGATGCCAATGGGGAGGTGCCTTGATGCCAATGGGGGAGATATTTAAATTAGCTGTCTATTTTGTAGTCACTAAGACATTAAGGACTTTTGATCAAGGGCATGTACTCATTTTCAAACTATTGTAATTTATTTTGTATGTGCTTAATTTCCTTAATGTGTGATGCCCAGTTAATGTTAATGGGATGATAGTTGCTATAACTGTTAAGTTTTTATGTATTGCTCATCACATCTTTTTTATCACACACTTGTTAGGCACTCCACCATAAAGAGTGAATATATGTGAGAAGTTTTTGTTACTCATTTATTGTTCTCATATATGCACACTTTATGAAAAATAAAATTTTACTCTTAATTGTGAAATCTCAATTGGTTGTCATCAATCACCAAAAAGGGGGAGACTGAAAGTGCATCTAGGCAATCTCTTGTGGGTTTTGGACGATTGATGACAAACAAATGAGATCCTAATGAACTTGTTGATATGACTACAGGTCAATTTAAATGAGATAGTTTGGTGCACTAAAAAAATGTGAAAAATGAAGTGGTGCAAAAAAAAGAGAAAAGCCCAACTGACGACTGAAGCGCAAAGTAGATTTAAATGTATAGGATGTGTGTGAGAGACACATTCCAAGAGCTCAAGTCTTTGCGTAGGGGTAAGGGCTTAAAATCACTTAAAAAATTTACTGAGCACCGGACTAGTCCGTTCATGGACTAGACTAGTCCGTTCAACTCCCTGTTGTCCAAATACACTGTGCACCGAACTAGTCCGACCCCGAAACGGACTAGTCCGATAAACTTTCTGGAACCACATTTCATAGTGTACCGAACTAGTCCGCTCAAGTCTCTGTAAACCCATTAAACTACACTCCGGACAAGTCCGTCCATAGGACCGGACTAGTCCGTTGAACTCTCAGATGTTCTATAACACATAGCACTGGACAAGTCCGTTTTTGGACCGAACTAGTCCGTTCAACTCTCTGGAGTTCAATTACACAGGGCACCGGACAAGTCCGGACACATACCGGACTAGTTCGGTATAACTCACATAATTAGGGTTTCTAGTGTGGCGCACATTTCACGCCAACTTTTACACAGCACACCAGACAAGTTCGGTCCCCAGTACGGACTAGTCCGGTCGTTGGGATCCCTAACAATAACAATTTTGGAAACACTATAAATAGGAGATCCACGACCCCACAATCATACTTTCGAATCCTACTGTCAAACTCAGAAACCCTAGCGCCGTCACCTGTCCCAAGAACACAAAAAAACATCTCCCCACGCATCTAAAGTCCTCAAAGGTGAAAATCAATTGAGTATTCAGATTTGGAGTTGGGAGATCATTGTCTACACGTCGTTGAGCTCTTGGCGTTTGATATCTTCACACTCGTGCTTTTATTTGTAATCTTTTCGAGTGTATTTGATCGTCTTTTTGTTGTAATTCTTGTGGGAGCCCTCAACTTGTGAGGTTGCCCCATAAACTTGGTGATTAGCCGTGATAGTGGAATCAAGTCGGCCTTGTGTGGTGACTTGACGAGGGAAAGGGTTTGAAGAGACCCGGCTTTGTGTGGGATTCCTCAACGAGGAGTAGATCTCTTTGGTGAGATCCAACCTCGGTAAAAATTGGTGTCCTGCGTGCTCCTTTGTTTTTGCATCTTTATTAATTAGGGCACATAATTGATCAAGCTTGTAACTTGAATTGCAGATGCTTTTCATGTGTAACTTCACAATATTGATTGATAATCCAAGTGATCTCATCAGTTGTTCATATTTCTGCTGCTATAAAGTTTAATTCCTGAATCAACACTTAATCAACCCGACATACATTCAGCGCACCAGACTAGTCCGCATCACCAACCGAACAAGTCTGGTCTATCAAGCATTTGACCATTTGATTAAGTGTGCAGGAAATTTTTCAAAGCCTATTCACTTCCCTCTAGGCCACATTCAATTAGGCAGCCTGAACCACGTAAAACTCCTCGTGTCACTTTGCTCTTGGATCTTGATTAGCACCCCGCCTAAATATGAACCTTTGCGGACGACTTCTTAGTAGTATCAAGCAAAGTATCGTTGGCACACTTCGACATTTGATACGCCAGGTAGGGGGAGCTAAGTCAAGATCTTCAAGATAGTGAACTCTACTGCCGCTTCAAACGGATCGGTTGCACAGCCGTTAGGGGAAATCCCTCCAATGCCCAACACCCGGCTAACGTTGTCCCAATCGTTCTCCATCACCACCACCTACTGTAGCAGCCAATGCTGAATAGCAGGATGGTGAATTCACCTCGCTCACGTAATAGACCAACAACCCGGAAAACACGCTAAACACAGTGTGAACTCTTCTTCAGGGGGCGTTTGGCTGCATGAAACGAGGGCGTTTCACGGTAGAATCACTCAACGCACAGCCAAACGATAGAAAAGGTGAAACTGATTCAGGGTGAATCACCTAGATTCGATTCGGTTAAAACAACTAGGGAAGAGAATCGGTAAAAGGGGTGTTTCGCGCTGTGAAACGGAACTATCCGTGACCGTGTCCTCAAACTTCCGGTATTTTACAAGCAATTGCCATCGCCATCCAATTCGCGCGCGCCCGTACAACGAACTCGCCGAAAGCCCCATCGTACTCGATCTCGTCGATTCATCCCGAATATCGTCGATCGATCTCTGGCCACCACCCATCGCGTCCCTGAATCCGGCGCAAAGCGAGGCAATACGGCGGCCGACGCGAGGCGCGTGCTGTTGCGGCCTGGAGGTCCACGCCGTCCGACGAGATCTCCGCCGCCTGCAGCCAAGTAGCCTCCGTCGTCCGCCGCCTGCAGCCAAGTAGGCTCCGCCGTCCGCCGGCAACAGAAGTTCCAAGGTCCCCGACGTCCGCCATCTACCGCCGATAGTAGTTTGTACTGCCGCCGATTGAAGTCCGTAGGTATATGCTTGTTTCCTCTCTGTTAATTTTTCCCTCTGTTCATATGAATGTGGTAGTAATCTGCATGTGAAAGTCAACCTAATTTTCTTGATTATTGTAGTTGATGATTGTATCCTAGTTTTTGCTATTGAGTACAGCTGCACCGAATGTGCAGAAGTACATGTATTTGCTTGTCTCCAGTAGCACTTCAGTGTTCCATAATAGTTTGCTGTTGAATCCCGTATTGAAGGTCTAACCTATTGAAGGGGCTGTGATTGTTCCCTAATGCAGTACCAGTGGTAGTATCTTTTGTTTATGAATTTGTCATGAATGTTTATAGATGGCTGATACGGCTGATTGGTCAAATGAGGAGCATGTTAAAATAGTTTGCGAACTGTTTGCTGAAGAAGTAAAATGTGGAAATAGATCAAATACACATCTCAACAACATAGGATTAAAAAATGTTATTGAAAAATTCAAAGAGCGGACTGGTTTGCAATACACAAGAATGCAATTCAAGAACAAGTGGGCCAAATTGAAGGCTGATTATACTTGCTGGAAGACATTGTTGAAGCAAACAAGTATAGGTTGGGATGAGCGAAAACAAACCATTGACATGCCAGAGGCTTGGTGGAAGAAAGCTAGAAAGGTGAATATATTGTTGTTACTTCGATCATTATATTCTTTGTGTTATCAAATTATGTCTATAATATTTCTTTACATGTTTGTAGGATATTCCTGGTTGTGGGAAGTTCAAAGGACAACAACTTCAAAATGAAGAGAATTTGAGGATTATGTTTGAAGACCTTAGAAACACTGGTGACGATCATTTTTGTGCATCATCGGGTGTTATGCCACAAGAAAGTCCATTGATCAATGTAGATGGTGGAGAGGATGGTAGTGAGGATGAAGGTTCAAGTGAAGAAGAAGAAGAAGTTGTCCCTCCTTCCAAAGGGAAAGGAAAGAGGCCTACTGCTCCTGCTATGGAAAATGCTAAAGGCAGGAGACCGAGGACGAGTGGAGGACTGTGGATGCAAGAACAAGTTAATAAAATTGTTGCTATGCTTGAGAGATCAACCACTTCAGTAGAGTCCATAGCAGCTAGGAAAGATGATAATGGACCATCGATCAAGGATGTGATGAACATTGTGAAGGAGTGTGATATGCAAGACATGCACCACCATCGAATGCATCTGACGTCTCCACAACTTCCGCTAGTCACAGAAGTATGGATAGATTTCGTGATGAACTTGCTGCTGCATTAATGCAATCTAGATCGTAGATGTTTGTTTTTTATTCATCCATATTATTTGTATTGTACCTAATACAATTACTTTGGGGTTTGAGAATTTATAAACGATCGGTAATCATGTTTATTGCGGTTAGCATGTTCATTCATTGAACATGCAGGGTAAAATAAGCAGGGGTAAACATGTCATTTCACGTCTTGTCACCTCTCAACTGATACTGAATCAGAAATAGTTGCCAAACGGTTTTACAGTGATTCTGTTTCATGTTCTGAAACTGTTTCAGGTTGAAACTGAAACTGATTCTGATTCTGATCGAATCTGGAATTGTACCAAACGCACCCTCAATGTCCCCAGTGCTGGGAGCTCCTCCAGCCGTGCTGGAACAATGACGTGCTTATGTTGATCTTCTGTTGCAGCCGCAACCACTGCGCTCAACAACCAGGGTTTGCCCCATGCAGAGCAGGCACCTTCTCGTAACAGTACCTTTTCTAGAAGACTTGGTCCTATGCCATCGCATCCCAGGAGACGTGCGCCCTCTCAACAAGCGACGTCTCTGTCCTCCGGGGCTCGTCGTACTCATACGACCTCGAGACTCTTGAATCGTACTCATATGGCGGCTTGCTCGTGAAAACCCTTCTCCTCTCGGAGTTGGAGGCGCCTGTTCAGCCCTCGCTTTACATATCTGTATGGTCGAGTGGTCACCCAAGTTCCAGCCTCATTTGCCAGCAAGATATGTCGAGACAGCCAATCCTGTCGAGTTTATACAAATCTACTCCACCGCCATCCTCGTGACAAGAGGGAATGAGGCTGTCATGGACAATTACTTCCCAATGGCTTTGACCGGGACTGCTAGGTCCTGGTTTATGAGCTTACCCTCTGAATCCACCTACAGTTGGGGGGAATTTTGTCGCTAGTTCACCGCCAACTTCGGGAGCTCCTACACCCGTGCTGGCACCGATATGGATCTCTTCGTTGTACAACAAAAGTCGGGAGAGTCACTGCGATCTTTCATCCAATGATTTTCTCAGGTACAGAACACCATACCTTCTATCTCCAACGCTTTTGTTGTTGTTGCATTTCGACAGGGAGTTCGAGATAAGGAGATGCTGGAGAAGCTGGCAACCAAGGATGCCATCAGCATCATAGAACTCTTTAGTCTGGCCAACAAATGCGGCAGAGCTGCGGAGGACCGTGAGATGCACTCCAAACCAGCTGCGAAGGCTAGTCAATCTACCTCCAAAGTCGGAGCTACTGACAACGGGAGTGGAAAAAAGAAAAAGAAGTCAAGTGGCAAGAAGAAGTCACTTGTCGGCACACCTACAATTGTCGCATCAGCAGCACCTTGTGGCCGAGGGCCACGCCCCGACAAGCGACCTTGACAATCGTCTGAGGACAATGACAATATGTGGTGCCCAATCCATGAATCCATAGGCTATAATCTTGAAGACTGTCGTGAGGTTAAGAGGATTGCTGAACGCAAGAGAAAGCATCAAGATGAGACCCCTTTCCGCCAGCGGGAAGGGAAACAAAAATTCGATGAAGCTCCGTCTAATCTGGAGCTAGGCTTCCAAGACGCCAAGAAGGCGTTGAAGGCAGTCTACAACATCGTCAATGACCCCGACACCAACTCCGACAACAAGCGTCAGAAGACTCTCCATATGATGTATGGAGGGTCTTGGGACATTACCTCTCGACGCATTCTGAAAACTATTCGTTGAGAGATGGCTGTTGCTTCTCCCACTATCAAGGCGGAACCACATCGAAAGTGGATGGATACTCCTATCTCCTTTGATGCTTCGGACTGTTCAAAGAACATTGCAGGAGGTGGGCTATTGCCCCTGATGGTCTCCCCGACTATCAACAATATCCAGATCTTCAATGTCTTGGTGGATGGTGGCGCGGATCTCAACCTGATCAACTTCACAACCTTTGTGAAGCTCCATCTTAGCCTCTCGGACCTTAGGGCCTCACGCCCATTCTCCAGAGTGGTCCCAAAAGCTATCACACCTCTCAGATCTGTTATTCCTCCGGTAACCTTCAGGACACCAGAGAACTACCGGTCTGAGAAGCTGGTGTTCGATGTGGCGCACATCAACCTTCCCTTCAACACCATCCTAGGCAGGCCAGCCCTATATAGGTTCATGGTGGTAGCCGACTATGGATACCTTTTGTTGAAGATGCCAACTCCATCAGGCATCTTTCGGATCTGAGGGGATCGCACTGCTGGAGTTGTAGCACTGGAAAAGCTTCATATGCTTGCAGCAACGCAAGAAGATGAATCCGACAAGGAGCAATCTGCTCAACAACCTCCGAGCTCGTGCTAGCATGGCTCAACCTTTGCACCTCGTGTGCATCCAAGTGGCGACACCGACATTCCTGTCAAAGTCGTCCAAATCAGTTCTGATACCACTCAGACCACCCGCATATTGGGAGGTTTAAGTGACAAATACGAACTCGCGCTCGTCACTTTCCTTCGGGCAAATGTCGATGTGTTTGCATGGGAACCATCACAAATTCCTGGGATCCCCAGGGAGGTGATCGAGCATCATCTGAAGACCTACCCAAACACACGACCTATACAATAGAAGTCCCAGAAGCAATCTGTTGACTGGTAGAACTTCATTCGAGAAGAAGTCAAAAAGCTGCTTGACGCTGGATTTATCCGGGAGGTTCATCATCCACAAGGTTCATCAAATTCCAATGTCTAAGGAAGATAAAGAGCACACTGCTTTCATTACGGTAGATGGACTCTACTGCTACGCAACAATGGCTTATGGTCTCAAAAATGCACTCTCTACCTTTGTGCGAGCTATGCACAAAATCTTTAGGGAGCTCATTCGGGACCTAGTGGCAGTCTACGTCGATGACATCATTGTCAAGGTGAAGAACAAAGACTCGCTACTTGACAACCTTCAATCCATATTAGACAAGTTGCGCCTGGCGCACACGAAGCTCAACCCTGACAAGTGTGTCTCCAGGGTTAACTCCAGAAAGGTTCTTTGTTTCTTGGTGACCCACCGAAGAATTGAATCAAATCCAACAAAGATAAATGCCATTGAAGCGATGCGGCCTCCAGCCCGCATCAAGGACGTCCAGAAGCTTATTGAGTGTCTAGCTTCGCTTAGCTAGTTCATCTCAAGGATGGAAGAGTGGGTGCTTCCCTTCTTCAAGCTGTTGAGGAAGTCTGGACCATTCCATTGGTCTGAAGAAGCAGAGAAGGTGTTCCAATAGATCAAGCAACTCCTCACCACACTACCAATTATGGTAGCTCCAGAACCTGGTAGGACTCTTCTGCTTTACATCGTTGCAACTATGGAGGTTGTCAGGATGGTCCTGGTTGCGGAAAGTGCAAAGATATCTTCAACTCAGGAACTCAGACCCCTCCGAGAGGGTCCGGAGCTACCTGAGGGTGAGTCTGGGTCCCAGCCCTCAGGCACGGATCCTAAAGGCAAGATGCTTGTGGATCTACCTCTATCATCCGAGGGAGTATCTACTACTCAAGAAGAAGATTTGGACCCGTCCAAGAGGGTCGGGGTTGATGAAGAAGAAACTTCGGACCCCTTGGGGAGGGTCTGAACAGTCCAGCGGCCAGTATACTTCATTAGAGAAGTACTTCATGATACCAAGACTCAATACATTGAGATGCATAAGCTGCTGTATGCAGACCTTATTGCCTCAAGGAAGCTACAACACTACTTCCATGACCACAAGATATCAGTGGTAACATTTTATCCACTGCGTGCAATTTTGAATAATCCAAATTCAATGGGAAATATCACCAAGTGGGCTGCAGAGCTGCCCGAATTTGATCTTGAATTCCTACCTTGGCATGCAATCAAGAGTGAGGCGCTGGCTGACTTCGTGGCGGAGTGCACACCTTCTTCATCAAGTCGTGGTGGCCTCAATGAGCAGAAGTCAGAACGTAAGGTTCCAGTCTTCATCGAGCCTCACTGGATTCTCTACTTCAATGGATCCGTGCAGAAGTAGGGGCATAGAGATAAGGTCCTTCGCCTCGCCCCAATCGGAGAGAAGGTCAAGTACATGGTACACCTCGACTTTAAGACAACTAACAACATGTCAACATGGAAGAATATGAATCTCTCATCTTTGGACTCAAGGTGGTGCTTTCATATGGCGTCCGCCAGCTACTGGTGAAGGGCGACTCTCAAATCATCATCAAATAAAGTCAAAGGTGAATGTAGTTGCAATAACCCTCAGCTTGTTGCATATCTGCTTGAAGTTTAGAAGTTGTAGAAAGACTTCCATGTCCTAGACCTCTGCCACGTCCAGCGTCTCAACAACACTGAAGCTGACGATCTCTCGATGAAGGCTTCAACCGAGGCCCAAGCACCTGGCGGGGTTTTTGTTAGGAGATTACAAACACCTGCCGCTCAGCCTGCCGAACTGAGTGATGGGGGCGCGACCAACACCCCGAAGCTAGCGGTCCCGGTGGCCCTGTTACCATGGCGTCCACCAAGGATCGTAGGCGCTACAGGAAGCTCCGAGCAACCTAGCGCGCAAGATCCACAAGCTCAAGTTAGTCTCGGGGCATGGATCTCAGAGGTCTAGGACTACTTGAAAGACAACATCCTTCCTGAAGATGGTGCATCCGCTGAGCGAATTGTCAGATTGGCTAAAAGATACACGTTGGTAGAAGGGGATTTCTACCGACGTGGTGCCAACGACATTCTAATGCGGCGCATTTCTTGGGAAGAAGGCTGTGAACTCCTCGCTGAGATCCATGGAGGCGAGTGCGGAAACCATGCATCATCTCGCACGCTGGTCGGTAAGGCCTTCTGACATGGTTTTTACTGGCCTACACCACTCCAGGATGCAGTTAGGCTGGTCAAGAAATGCGAAGCGTGCCAGTTTCACGCGAAGCAAATTAATATAGCGGCACAATCACTGCAAATGATTCCTCCCTCATGGCCATTCTCTGTGTGGGGGATGGATATTTTGGGACCTTTCACAAAAGCCATTGAAGGGTACCAGTTCTTATATGTCGCTATCGACAAGTTGACAAAGTGGTCGGAAGCTACTCCAGTTGTGACAATCAACAAGCAATTTGCTATCAAGTTCTTGAAGTCCATTGTCTGCAGGTTTGGAGTTCCGAACAAAGTCATCACTGACAACGGAACCGAATTCACAAGTGCAACTTTTCAAGAGTACTGCTAAGACCCTGACATAACAGTCGGTTGCGCATCAGTAGCTCATCTAGCAAGCAATGGACAAGCTGAGAGAGCAAAGACAAAAATACTCAAGGGACTCAAGTCGCACACTTATAGGCATTTGAAGAAGCATGGCGCCAACTGGATAGAAGAGATTCCATTTGCATTATGGGCGAGCCAGACGACACCCAGCCAGGCAACAGAAGAGACACCCTTCTTCATGGTATACAAAGCTGAAGTTGTCATTCCTCCGAAAATTGCCATGGGGTCTCTTCGGGTCCAGACCTATGACGAAGCCAAGCAGGACCAGCTCCGGCGTGAAGACCTAGACCTCGTCGATGAGGCAAGGTGCCAAACAGCTGTTCGAAATGCACAATACCGTTGTGCGCTCCAGCGCTATCATCAAAGGTATGTACGCAACCGGCAGTTGGAAGAAGGCAATCTGGTGCTGCTGATACTTACTCATGAAGGGATGAACAAACTTTCCCCCAGCTGGAAAGGTTCCTTTTGAGTAGTTAAAGTTTCCCGTACCGGATGCGTTTGCTTAGCAATAGAAGATAGGATACCACTTTCCAACCTCTGGAATATTGAGCACCTTCACATGTTCTACACTTAGTTACACTAAGGTATGTCTGTATTTGTATAAAATGTATCTGATAGAGTCTATGAATAGAGTCGGGTTCGCCCAAGATGAAAAGAAAACTTGACTTGGTCCTGCACTTTAAGTGTGTCTTTGCCTTCCCTGGGTTAGTACAACATGAATAGCACATTTAACTTGGTCCTGTACTTTAAGTGTGTCCTTGTCTCCCCTATTATTCGGACCTATAATGAAATACATTTATATGCAAACATACTCTACGTGCATTAATTTTGTGCATGCTCATTATTTGTACCACATTTTACCTTCTTGTCAATAGCAATGTTGTGCAATCCACTTAAAATTTAGCCCTAGAGATTCATGTGATATATAAGTTTTATTGGTAGTTTTCTATTGGATCTTAGTATTGATAGATGGTCTACTCGCATGAAAACCAAAGCCAATGACAGGTCTGGAGTGCGCTATCACCTTAGCATGGTCCAACATCCTAAGTACGCCACTCTACCTATTCTGGTGGGTCTCAGTAAGGAGGGTCCGGAAAGCATACGAACCTAAGGAAGTTTAATCAGTATTGTCGGTGCCTGGCGAACCGTGTATCCCTGGGTACAGGGATAAATGCACCCTGGGCCCCACCGCCCACGGGGGCGAGACCTGTCAAGAGCCCAGGATGCCACGCGGCAAGCGGAGTAGTAGCCTCTCCCATTGAGAGATGGTCCAGTGCCACCACGTGGCCTGCAGCTCCGGGTCCACCATCTTGCCGAGGGAAGGTCCGACGTGCTCGCTAGGTCGGCAGCCCCGGACCTCCTCTCATGGGGATAGGGTCCGATGCTGCTACGTTCCCGACAGCTCCGGACCCAACCTCCCGGACCTGAACCTCCTACTGAGGGAAGGTCCGGGAGCTGCCACGTGTCAGGCAGCGCTGAGCCTGAGTCTTTCCGCGGAAGGAGCAGTAAAGGGAGGCGTGCTCGGTATGCCAAAGCTAGGAAGGACGTGCATGTTCCCTAGGTAGGCGGGAGCTCGCACTTATAAGTCAAGTGGACTATGGCCGGTCTTGTCATGACTGGTCAGAGCCGAACTGCTACGTACGGCAGACCAATGGAAGGCCTCGACAAGACAGACAAGACACGACCGACCATGATGAGGGGCTATTGGTAGCCCTGCGATAGGGTATGGACAGGCGGCACATTGAAGCCATTGTCAGGGATAGCATTTACTCCCAGATCTTAGGGTGGATTTGGTACTCCCAGGGCCACCTGTCGGGCTCTGGGTCCCACTTGTAAGCTGCTCGACCTTGAACTATAAAAGGATCGAGCAGCCACGGTCTAGGACAAGCTCTCTCAGACCCAAGCAATACTACACAGAAAAACCACTGTGGAGTAGGGTATTACGCTCAGACGGCCTGAACCACGTAAATCCCTCGTGTTCATCATTCTCTGAGCTTGATCTTGTTAGGACTAGCCCCTCGAATATACATTGAACCTCCGCGTACTACAACCGTGTAGGTCCGGGGGAGGTGTCGATTTAGACACCTCGACATTTGGCGCACCAGGTAGGGGGCTTTCTCCTGCAAGAATCTTCACCAGCAGTATGTTGAACACTCGTTCCAATGCCAGTTCCTCCAGGCCACAGCCCCGTCAGCAGGTGGCGCGTGAGGATCAAGCTTCATCTCACCCTAGAGATGGGTCCCGCTCCAGAGCGGGAAGATCTGGGCCGTCGCGTCGCCAAGCAGCCACCCCATCGACTGCGGGTTAGCACGATGGGGCATGACAGACTCCTGTAGCGACCACCGTCACGGCACCATCGGCGGCAAGCCCAGAGAGCGTGCTTCTTGCTGCGCGTGAGTTGCTCCGCAACGCACCAACCGCAGGAGCCCCTCAGGGGGCAACCCAGCAGTGTGTAAATGACGTCGACCATCTATTCATCGCCGCGCTCCAGGCAACTCTGCAAGGCGGAAGGCGAGCGACAAGAACATTTGTTTTGTTGTCACGCACGCCTACCGTCGACCGGCGGACCGCCGATAGCCTTTGAACTAGGCTTTCGTCGGCGGACCTACGGACGAGGTTGCAGCGTCGCCGCAGAGCCGACAAGGACTGTTGGGTCGTCATCGAGCAACAACGGGAGCGACGCCGCAACCTCGAAGCTGACTACAGCCTGCAGGTTGCTGGGGCCCAGGTGCACGACGCTCGCCCACCGCGTCAGGCGTACGCGGCGCCTCCCGAGCAGCACCAAGCATACATGACACCTCCCCCGCACCAAGCGTATGTTGCACCTCCTCCCTCGCAGGCGTATGGTGTGCCTCCGCCACACCAAGCGCCAGCCGCAATACCCCAACAACCGACATACGCAGCGCAACCAGCTCATTACGGCCATGCAGCACCAAACCTTCCGCCTGCGAGCACAGGTGGTGGATGCGCAACCTTAGCTCCCCACCTGCGAAGGGTGGTTTGGCCCCACAAGTTCCGGCCACACACGCCAGAGAAGTATGACGGGAGCGTCAACCCAAGTGAGTTCCTATAGATCTACTCCACCTCCATTCTGGCCGCTAGGGGTGACGAGGTCATCATGGCCAACTACTTCCCCGTGGTTCTGGCCGGTCCGGCATGGTCATGGCTCATGAACCTGCCCCCGGGATCCATCACCTCTTGGGAGGAGTTGTGCCGGCAGTTCATAGTGAACTTTGGAAGTTTGTATGAGCGCCCCGGCACAAAGCTCGACCTTCACACTGTTAGACAGCGATCGGGAGAACCGCTACGGGCCTTCATCCAACGATTCTCCTAGGTACGTAATACCATCCCCCACATCTCGAATGCATCTGTCATAGTTGCATTTAGACAGGGTGTGAGGGACAAGAAGATGCTCAAGAAGCTTTCCACGCATGACGTACGCGATGTCTCCGAGTTGTTTGCCCCGGTGGACAGATGTGCCAAGGTTGCAGAGGGGCATAACTGGCATGCCCGAACCTCCTCGTAAAGCGGGGAGCACATACAGTTTGGAGTGGAGACTGTTGTTAGAGGAGGGGGCAAGAGGAAGAACGGGGGCCGCGACAGGAGTAAGCCGAGGCCCGAAGTTCCCATGGTGGCAGCCGCGGCAGCTAGCAGAGCCTGGAGCTCGCGTCAGGATAAGCGTCCACGCCCGTCCCCCGAAAGGGATGATGCTGACTTCAGATGCCCGGTGCACCGAACCAACGGTCACAGTGTGAGCGAGTGTCGGGAAGCCAAGAAACTCGCGGAGCGTTTCCATGAGCAGCGGCAGAAGCAGCGGAGTCAGGAGAGCGAGCCCTCCCGCCAGAGGGAGGGAAAGCAGAAGGTTGACCCCGCGGAGGAGAAGGACGACGACATGGGGTACCAGGAGCCCCATAGAGCAGTGAAAGCAGTGTTCGCGGGTGCTGACTCGGACACTATCAGTGATCAGGAGCGGCGAAAGCTCCTCTACGTCATCTACGGGGGTGCCTCGAACCCTGTGTCTCGAAACGCAGTGAAAGTCCTGCGACGCGCCGTGGTGGCAGTGGCCCCGGTGCCAAGCCCGACTCACTACAGCAAGTGGATGGACACGACTATTAACTTCGATGCTTCGGACTGCCCGAAGAACATGGCAGGAGCTGGGGTGCTTCCACTGCTCGTGGCCCCAACTATCGCCAATGTGAAGCTCCATTACGTGCTGGTCAATGGCGGGGCCGGCCTCAACCTCATCTCCGCTGCAGCTTTCCGGAAGCTGCTGATACCCATTTCTCGCCTCGTGCCTTCGAGCCCGTTCTCAAGCGTGGGCCAAGGGCGGATTGTGCCCAGTGGGAGTATCCACCTCTCGGTTACCTTTGGTACCCTGGAGAACTACCGCACGGAGAATATCCTATTCGACGTGGCGGATGTTGAGCTCCCCTTCAATGCCATCATCGGAAGTTCGGCGCTCTACCAGTTCATGGTTGTAGCCCACTACGGCTATCTGGTCCTGAAGATGCCAACACCTTTCGGAGTCCTCAGGGTATGGGGGGATCGCACCATAGTGGTATCAGCCTTGGAGCAGCTCCAAGCACTCGGTGCGGGGCGAACCCCGAACTTGGACGATGCAAGTGAGGGCCAGCCAAGTCAGGGGGCGCCTCAATGAACCCCCGTCGCTCCCCAGGATAGATCAAATTGTAGACTCTACATCAGGTTGTGATCTGCTGTGTTTCCTCGACGCGTATTCCGGTTTCCATCAAATACTGAAAGTGCATCTAGTACTCCCTTATGGGTTTTGGATGATTTATGACAAGCAATTGGGATCCTAATCCTTTTGTTGAGATGAATGCAGGCAAATAATGAAAAATGAGCAAAATGCCAAAAAGAAGGGAAATGAGAAGCAAAGTGAATTTGAGCTCAAGGAGAAGAAAATAGTAGATTATTATGTATGGAGTGTGTTAAGGAAACACACCCAAGATCTCAATCACTTTCAAGCACACACACACAATGCACAAAGTTATACAGGACCGGAATAGTCCGATATCAGCCGGACTAGTCCGATATCACTTTCTGCACTAGATCGGACAAGTCCAGTATCCACCGGACTAGTCCGATATCTTTCTGATCCACTTCGGACTAGTCCTCCCCAATGCGGACTAGTCCTCAACACAATGCACAAGTCACACAAAATCGGACAAGTCCGTTGTGATCCGGACTAGTCCGATATTCTTTTTGATCCACTTCGGACAAGTCCGGTGTCTACACGGACTAGTCCGATATACACACTGATCTAAATCGGACAAGTCCTCCAAGTGCGGACTTGTCATCCTAAACACTTAGGGTTTCATATGTCCGGACAAGTCCGATGGCAATCGGACTAGTCCGAAGATTTCCAGTAGTGAAATCGGACAAGTCCGTTTTCAACCGGACTAGTCCGATATTCCTGGACACTTAGGGTTTGATACACACAGCACACCGGACTAGTCCAGTGACCACCACGGACTAGTCCGTTCTTTCTGAACCCTAACGGTCACTTTTAGAAACCCCATATAAATAGAGGTGCACGGCCCACTTTTACAATCTCTCGAACCCTAGCGCCGTCACACCTCCCAAGAGACTCAAAAACCACCTCTCTCCATGAAATTAAGTGCAAAATCGATCAATCTATTGAAGATAACTTCTAGATCATTGGAGAGAGACTTGGCACACATCATTGAGCTCTTGGTTTGATTCTCTAACACACTCTTGCGTTTCAATTTGTAATTTTCGAGTGTGTTATTGGTGGCTTTGTAAGTTGTAATCAAGGGAGCTCTCAACGTGTGAGAACGCCCCTTCAACTTGGTTATTTACCCTTTGTGATTAGTGGAAGAGGATTGGCCTTCGTGGCGATCCGATGAGGGAAGGGTTGGAGAAGACCCGATCCTTTTGTGGGCTCCTCAACGTGGACGTAGGTTGCCTTCGTGGTAGCCGAACCACGGGATAAATCGTGTGTCTTGTCCTTTTGCGTTCTTCATCTTAATTGATCAACTTAATCTAGGGTTTGATTCACTTTGTTCAATTTGAGTTAAATTGTTGAACAAGAGCCTTAATTGTAATAGAATTTGACATACAACTATTAAACTGTCATTCAAGTTTATATTTCCGCTGCAAACATTAACGAATCAATCAAATTGACTGAACTTGATCAACTTAGCCCGTGAAAACCGGACTAGTCCGCACTTTACCGGACTAGTCCGATATCTCTGGTATTGACTTTGTTGTTGAGTGTTACAGGAATCGAGAAAATTCAAGAAGGCCTATTCACCCCCCCCTCTAGGCCTACATTCAATTGGTATCAAAGCAGGTTCTTCAAGAAAGAGTGCAACCACTCGAAGAGATCATGTCGGACATGAAGGAAGTTCAGAAAATCAACAACCAGGAAGAAGTGAACAACGACAAGAACCAAAAGCTGGAAAAGTATCTCGAAGCAATTCAAGACTTCGATGATGATGACGAGGAGACGCTGGAGCTGAAAGCACTCCTCAGAAAGAAAGCACTTTCCAAAGGGAAAGCTAAAGTTCAAGAAAAGAAGAAGGGGAGTAGTCACACCGACTACTCCCGATATCCTTTTAACTATGATCGTTTAAATTCAAACAACAGCCATTACATATCTATTCCTCTTGGAAAAGCCCCACACTTCGATGGGAGTGATTACTCCATGTGGAGGCAAAATATGAAGATGCACTTGATTTCCCTTAACCCAAGTTTATGGCATATTGTGTGCACAGGAATAGACATCCCAGATGACGACGAAGAGCTCACCCCAAGTCAAGAGCAAGCCATCCATAGAAACGCTCAAGCCGCAGCCGTAATCACCTCCTCTCTAAGTCGAGATCAATTCACAAAGGTGGACGGACTAGAGATTGCCAAGGAAATATGGGACACACTACAAACAGCCCATGAAGGTGACCTGCATGTGCGGGAGGCAAAAATTGAAATGATCGAAGGCGAACTAGGAAGGTTCGCAATTGAGGAAGACGAGTCTCCCCAGGACATGTACAACCGATTGAAGACACTTGTAAACAAGGTTCGATCATATGGGAGCAAGAAGTGGAATGACCACGAGGTTGTAAAGCTCATCCTTAGAGCCTTTATGCCTCGTAATGTCACACTATGCTCTATGATCAGAGAAAGTCCCGGGTACAAGAGGATGACTCCAGATGAATTGCTTGGCAAAATCATCAACTTTGAAATGATGGAGAAACAAGCCAAGCACGTCAAAGAAATAGCCGACCTCACATCGGCCAAGAAGAAGGGAGTTGCCTTAAAGTCCACACTCAAGCCTCTATCCAAAGAAGCAAGAGAAGCACAGCTTGAGGCGGACAGCGATGATGAAAGCAGTGAGCTAGACGAAGAGGATATGATTTTGTTCATGAAAAAGTTCAAAAGAATAATGAAGAAAAGACAAGGAACAAAATCAAGTGAAGGCAAGTACAAGGAGAGGACAAAGCCGAAGATGAGGCGGGCGTGCTATAATTGTGGTGAGTATAACCACTTTATAGTCGATTGCCCGTATGAGGACAACAAGAAGAAGAATAAAGAAGCCAAGCCTCAACCGAAGAAATTCTTCAAGAAGAAGAAACAAGATGAACAAGCACACATTGGAAAGGAGTGAGACTCAAACGATGAGTCCTCATCATCCGATGAAGAAGAGATGGCTAGCATAGCCATTGAAAGCACGTCCAAGAAACCCACACTCTTCCCCATGCTCGGTACAAAGAAGGGAAATGGCACTTGCCTCATGGCAAAGGAAGGTAAACGCAAGGTAAACATCAAAACTCCTTCCATGCATTCCTACTCAAGTAATGATGAACTAGATAGTGATGATGAAGATA
This sequence comes from Tuctoria greenei, assembly GCA_036927565.1. Taxonomy (NCBI): domain Eukaryota; kingdom Viridiplantae; phylum Streptophyta; class Magnoliopsida; order Poales; family Poaceae; genus Tuctoria; species Tuctoria greenei. Next base: position 10,397,459 of record JAYESD010000011.1, on the reverse strand, counting down.
TGTTAATTGGATTAGATAGAAAAACTGCTGCTAAAATGAAATTTTTACTTGACCAACTTGTTGAGAAGGAATGGCTAATGGATCGTCAAGAGGACATGATTATCTCCCAAAAGGAGAAGTATGTCGAACTTGACAATCTTCTAGTTCTTGAAAAGGAGAAAAACAACTCACTAGAGCTTGAGCTAGCTTCAAGCAAGAAAACTTACTTGGAGTTAACCAACTCAAACGTTGCAATCAAGGATCAACTTGATGACCTGATCAAGGTTAACAAGATCCTTGAAGTGCAAGTTGAGTCACTCAAGCTAAGTGAATCTTCCTCCTCTTCAAGTCTACCTTCTCAACCCACTTCAACTAATCTTGTTCATATGTGCAAATGTGGTAAAATCAACACCAGTTTGAAGGAAAAGTCTACCTCCACAAAGGATAAAAATCCTACCCAATGTGGAATATTTAACAAGGAGAGGATCAATTATGCATGTAGTGCATACTTGGTCCAAAGACCTCCAAATGTCAAGTATGGCATTGGTTACTCTTATGATGGAAAGCAAAATGCTGGAAGTCATACAAATAACAAGGGAAGGATTACCTTTGTGAAGGGAGGACCCTCACAACCTGGTAACTCGAAAATTAAGAACCCGAACTCTCATGAACACCGGACTAGTCCGGTTGTGGTCCGGACAAGTCCGGTCACCCAGACTAGTCCGATCCATAAACAACAGCAACTTTTGTTCAAAACCTTTGATGCCTCTTATGTATTAATGAGAAACAATCTTGGTAAAGTTTATGCTTATTATGCTGGGCCACGCCATGGGAACACAAAATCCCATGTGTGGGTGCCCAAATGTATTGTAACTAACCTCCAAGGACCCAAACAAGCTTGGGTACCTAAAACCAAGGCATAATTTGTTTCTGCAGGCCTATTCCTCCGGTGGATCTAAATGGGTGCTAGACAGTGGATGCACCAACCACATGACCGGAGAAAGGAGGATGTTCGTGGAATATGAAGAAAACGAGGACCCAAACGAAGGCATCTACTTCAGAAATAATAGTCAAGGAAGGGTGCTCGGTACCGGTAAAATAGCAATATCCTCTGAACACACTCTTTCTCATGTTTTACATGTTGAATCTTTAGATTATAACCTGCTGTCCATATCTCAATTATGTGACAAAGGTTATAATTGCTTGTTCACTAACGAGGGTGTGACCGTCTCAAGGAGGAGTGATGGTTCCGTTGCATTCAAGGGTATGTTGAAGGGAAAGCTTTACCTTGTTGACTTCAACAAGGATAAAGCCGAACTCGACACATGCTTGATTGCAAAAACCAACATGGGTTGGCTGTGGCATAGACGGCTAGCACATGTTGGTATGAGGAATCTTCAAAAACTCCTCAAGGGTGATCACATCCGAGGTTTGAAAGATGTTGTTTTCGAGAAAGACATGCCTTGTAGCGCATGCCAAGCCGGGAAGCAAGTTGGAGCACATCATCCCGCAAAGAACATCATGACTACGACAAGACCGCTCGAACTACTTCATATGGACTTGTTTGGTCCAATTGCTTACATAAGCATCGACGGTAATAAATATGGTTTAGTCATTATTGATGATTTTTCCCGCTTCACTTGGGTGTTCCTTTTGCATGACAAGTCGGAAACACAAGGGACACTCAAGAAATTCTTCAAGCGAGCGCGAAACGAGTTCTCACTATCGAACAAGAGTATTCGGAGTGACAACGGCACGAAGTTCAAGAACATACAAGTGGAGGAGTACCTTGATGCGGAGGGAATCAATCACGAATTTTCAGCACCATACTCTCCACAACAAAACGGAGTTGCCGAAAGGAAGAACCGAACGCTCATACAGATGGCAAGAACAATGCTCGATGAATACAAGACTTCGGATCGATTTTGGGCGGAAGCAATTAACACCGCTTGCCACGTCGCAAATAGACTCTACCTTCATCGACTACTCAAGAAGACTCCTTATGAGCTACTCACCGGTAACAAACCAAACATTTCATATTTTCGAGTTTTCGGCTCTCCATGTTATATCTTGAACAAGAAGCCCAGGACTTCAAAGTTCGCTTCGAAGTCTGATGAAGGTTTCTTGCTTGGTTATGATTCGAACACTTACGCCATCGTGTTTTCAACAAGGCCTCCGGACTTGTTGAAGTGGCACGTGACGTAGTGTTCGATGAAACTAATGGCTTCCAAAAGGAGCAAGTTGATCAATGTGAGTTAGGTAAAGAAGAAGCTCCTTATCAAGCATTGAAGAGAATGGCTCTATGCGAAGTTCGACCACAAGAGTCATCGTCACAAATACATGAGGAAAGTGAACCACAAGAGGAGATCACTAATCAAGGGGGAGCTTCGATACAAGATCAATCACAAGAATATGAAGATGATCAACAAATCAACGAGGGCAACCACTCAGGGGGAGAAGAAAATGATCACCAACACACAACTCTCCAAGTGCCACACCCAAGAGTACACCAATGCATTCAAAGGGATCACCCAATCGACAACATCATCGGTGACATCCAAAAGGGAGTAACCACTAGATCTCGTATAGCTAATTTCTGTGAGCATTACTCGTTTGTCTCCTTTTTGGAACCACGCATGACTGAGGATGCATTGAAGGATCCGGACTGGGTGGTGGCAATGCAAGAAGAGTTGAACAACTTCAAGAGAAACGAGGTTTGGGAACTTGTGGCAAGACCCAATGCAAATATAGTGGGCACCAAGTGGGTCTTCCGCAACAAGCAAGACGAACACGGAGTGGTGACAAGAAACAAGGCACGACTTGTGGCCAAAGGTTACTCACAAGTCGAAGGTTTGGATTTTGATGAGACTTTTGCTCCAGTAGCTAGGCTTGAATCAATTAGAATATTACTTGCATATGCTACTCACCATGATTTCAAGCTGTATCAAATGGACGTGAAAAGCGCCTTCCTCAACGGACCGATCAAGGAAGAGGTGTACGTGGAGCAACCACCCGGGTTTGAAGACGAAGAGTTCCCCGACCACGTATATAAACTGCGTAAGGCTCTCTATGGCCTCAAACAAGCTCCTAGAGCTTGGTATGAGTGTCTTAGAGATTTCTTAATTGATAATGGTTTTCAAATTGGCAAAGTAGATTATACATTATTCACAAAGAATCTAGATAATGATCTTTCTATTTGCCAAATCTATGCTGATGATATAATTTTTGGGTCAACTAACCAATCTTTCTGTGAAGAATTTAGTAGAATTATGACAGACAGGTTTGAAATGTCAATGATGGGAGAATTGAAGTACTTCTTGGGATTCCAAGTGCGGCAACAAAGGGAAGGAACATTTATAAGCCAAACCAAGTACACGCAGGACATACTCAAGAAGTTTGGCATGGACAAGGCAAAGCCCATAAAGACTCCCATGGCTACGAATGGCCACTTGGATCTCAATAAAGATGGATCGAGCGTCGACCAAAAGGTATATCGCTCCATGATTGGATCTTTACTCTACTTATGTGCATCTAGGCCAGATATTATGTTGAGTGTATGTTTGTGTGCAAGATTTCAAGCCAACCCTAAGGAATGTCACTTGACAGCCGTAAAAAGAATCTTGAGATATTTAGTTCATACACCCAACCTTGGTCTTTGGTACCCAAAAGGCTCCAAATTCAATATCATTGGTTACTCCGATGCAGATTATGCCGGGTGCAAAGTTGATAGAAAAAGCACCTCTGGCACATGCCAATTCCTAGGAAGATCTTTGGTTTCTTAGTCATCTAAGAAACAAAATTCCATTGCATTATCCACAGCCGAAGCGGAGTATGTTGCAGCCGGGAGTTGTTATGCACAACTCCTTTGGATGCGACAAACTCTAAGGGATTACGGTTACAATATGAACCGTATTCCTCTCCTTTGTGATAATGAGAGTGCCATTAAAATAGCCCACAATCCAGTTGAGCACTCTAGGACTAAACACATAGACATAAGACATCATTTCTTGAGAGACCATTCCATGAAAGGAGACATAACCATCTCACATGTCAACACCCAAAAACAATTGGCCGACATATTCACCAAGCCACTTGATGAAAAGCGTTTTTGCGAACTCCGAAATGAGCTAAATATTCTTGATTCTCGGAGTGTGGCTTGAAAAGTTGCATACGTGTATGATTGCTTCAAAAATGTTGATTGAATTGTGAAAATCATCCCTCTCCATTTTTCTCTCGAAAAACTATGTCAATTATTAGATCTTGATGGATTTTGATCATTGTATGATTGTTGTATGCTTACTGGTCAAATTCATCAAGATTACCTGAATTGTTTTGCCTCTCTATTCTCTATTATTGAACCTTCAAATATATATGAATGGGCTATGCAATTCTTTCCTGGTGACCATGGACTAGTCCGTGGTTACCCGGACTAGTCCGCCCATGCAGACTAGTCCGCAGAGTGCCGGTTAGGCCGGACTAGTCTGATAGACCACGGACTAGTCCGATACAGGTCTCTGGATGACTTCGGACTAGTCCGGTCATATCCGGACTTGTCCGATTTTTCGTGTCCATAACCCTAGCCACCACCAAACCCTAATCTCCTCACCCTCACATTCGCTCTAGGCTTCCTCTCTCTTGCGCTCGAGCTCCCAAGGCGATCTTTTGCATCCTCCGTCGAAAAGCCACTCATTTGGGCGGAGATCAAGCTTGAAGACTTGGGGATTGAAGCTAGCGGACTAGTCCGGCCTCCAACCCCCAAACCTTCGAGCCTCCATCGATTTCTTCGGTAAAAATCTTCAAAATCCTAGAAATCGTGTTTTTCTCAATTGTTGATCGTTTGGCCTAGCACCCTTCACTAGTTACATGTTTAGTTGATGTACTACGTGTATGCTAGACTAGATTTGCATTAGGGATTGTATCCTGTCCAATCTGTTAGGTTTTTGAGGATGAACACCGGACTAGTCCGGTCCATGCACGGACAAGTCCGGTACCCCGGACTAGTCCGTGCCGGAGCACCGGACAAGTCCGATGTTTCTGAACCTGAAACCTAATTCCTTAATTCCTTAATGCCATCCATTGCTATCTTGTCTTACCTATGCCTTGTATAACTTGTCATTATTCTTGCTCAATCATTCTCAGATCATGTCGAGCTCCGACAACGAGATCTCCAACTTTGAGGCCGAGTTGGACCACGAGGTGGCACCTCGGTCCTCGGCGGGTCTTGGCAAGAAACGCCAAGAAAGACCTTTCGAGCCTGCTACCTCCCCTCCCCAGGTTCGGAGGAATGTCTGTGTCAAGAAGCCCACCTCGAAGGCTGCTACGTCTTCAAGCGGCCTTCGTCAAGCAAAGGGAAAGGGCAAGGGAGTCGCAACAGGGCCAGTTGGTCCCTTGAAGCTTCATGCTCCCAGAGAAGGGGTTCGGGACCCCAATGAAGAGAAATTCAATGGGAAAGGCAGCGATGTGGCAGCCAAGCTAAGAAGCATTGATTGCTATGGAAGGCCAAAGCAGGCAGCTGATGGAAGGGTTTGGTCAAACTTCCATGCAGATTTCTACAGGCTGGTTTACCTGCCGATGAAGACTCCGGTGGTGCGCAGTCAGTGGATTGACTGGGCCCACCTAGAGAAGAAGAAGTGCTCAACTTTTGATGAGGTCATTGCTGCAGCAGAAGGGCATGGTCTGAATGATCTATTTGCCTTCAGACACAATTGGAATGATGAAGTGATTGCACAATTCTATGCAACGTGCCACTTCTCGAGTGAAGATGAAGAGAGTGTGACTTGGATGACCCATGGATCCAAGTACTCCATCACTCAGGAGGATTTTGCAAGCTTGCTCCATTTAGACTCTGCTGGACATGACCACCTGATCATCCACAACATAGGGGTCATTGAGAGGGACAGAATGAAGTTCTTGTATGAGCCCAACTCTAAGTATGTTCCTCCCTCCACAAAGAACATGAAGCCCTTCTTTGTGGTTATGAACAGAGTTCTCCGGAAGACCATTGCCCCCAAGGATGGGGATGCACGGAGTGTACAGGGCTACCTCCGGACTCTAATGAGGATCATAAGCAAGAAGAGACAGTTTGATGTTGCAGATTACATATGGAACGACATGGTCAACATCTCAAGCACCCCCAACCGATCCTGTGGCTATGCTCCCTACTTGATGTTCATGATTGAGAAGGTCACAGGAATAGAATTCGTGAAGGATGTAGAGCACACTCCCCTGAGGCCTCAGAAGCCTCAGCCTGTGAGTGTCCAGGCTGCTCCCTCGCCGACCTCAAGTCCTGAGGCACCGGCAAGAGAAAGAGATGCTGCTAGGGCTCCTCCCCCCTCCAGGGAAGCCCCTCGGAGAGGATCCGCCAGTGGGATCCTCAAATACTTGTCCGCGATATTCTCCTCCTGCAAGAAGACTGAAGTAAAGCTTCATAAACTCAATCAGAAGATGAAGGAGGATATGAGATATATCAAAGCCAATGTGAAGCAACAGAGTGAAAAGCTGGAGATCAACCCCATTGGATCTCCAGTAATTTCTGAAGATTCTGATCTTGACATCTCCGAGCTCGGGCCCTTGTCCCTCTCTGAGCTCGGGCCCTTGTCCCCCTCCGAGCTTGCCTATTTTGGCATTGGGGGCTCGAGCAGCTCCGCTCCTCCTCCTCCCTCTCCTCCTCGTCAAGCGGAGAGCGAAGAAGACGAAGGAGATGACGAGAGGACAGACAGCGAAGAGTGAAGAACCTAGGACCTTCCTCTCTCTCTTTTTGGTGTCTTGATGCCAAAGGGGGAGATATTGAGGGGGAGTCAAGTCTTAGCTTTAGCTGTAATAGGATGCGAGGAGAGAGCCTTCTCTGTACTTTTATTTGTGATTGTAATAGTTTAATATTGTTTTCATATTAAGTTTGGTCTTGTGATGAATTGCTCAATTTATTTGCGAGTATGTGATGAAAACTGCATTTTTGCTCCTGGAATGTCATATGCACTTGGTATCGGTTGATTAATGTAAATTCTGTCATTCTCAATGTATTCATGCACTTAGTATGCATCCCACCATAAAGAATGCACATATGGATAATTCTCTTGTTGCTTGATGTATTTTTGAGTCATATGTGCATACTTTATGAAAATCTCATTTTTTTGCCTTATTTTGTGAAATCTCAATTGGTTATCATCAATCACCAAAAAGGGGGAGATTGAAAGTGCATCTAGGACTCCCTTGTGGGTTTTGGATGATTTATGACAAGCAATTGGGATCCTAATCCTTTTGTTGAGATGAATGCAGGCAAATAATGAAAAATGAGCAAAATGCCAAAAAGAAGGGAAATGAGAAACAAAGTGAATTTGAGCTCAAGGAGAAGAAAATAGTAGATTATTATGTATGGAGTGTGTTAAGGAAACACACCCAAGAGCTCAATCACTTTCAAGCACACACACACAATGCACAAAGTTATACAGGACCGGACTAGTCCGATATCAGCCGGACTAGTCCGATATCACTTTCTGCACTAGATCGGACAAGTCCGGTATCCACCGGACTAGTCCGATATCTTTCTGATCCACTTTGGACTAGTCCTCCCCAATGCGGACTAGTCCTCAACACAATGCACAAGTCACACAAAATCGGACAAGTCCGTTGTGATCCGGACTAGTCCGATATTCTTTTTGATCCACTTCGGACAAGTCCGGTGTCTACACGGACTAGTCCGATATACACACTGATCTAAATCAGACAAGTCCTCCAAGTGCGGACTTGTCATCCTAAACACTTAGGGTTTCATATGTCCGGACAAGTCCGATGGCAATCGGACTAGTCCGAAGATTTCCAGTAGTGAAATCGGACAAGTCCGTTTTCAACCGGACTAGTCCGATATTCTTGGACACTTAGGGTTTGCTACACACAGTACACCGGACTAGTCCGGTGACCACCACGGACTAGTCCGATCTTTCTGAACCCTAACAGTCACTTTTAGAAACCTCATATAAATAGAGGTGCACGGCCCACTTTTACAATCTCTTGAACCCTAGCGCCGTCACACCTCCCAAGAGACTCAAAAACCACCTCTCTCCACGAAATTAAGTGCAAAATCAATCAATCTATTGAATATCACTTCTAGATCATTGGAGAGACACTTGGCACACATCATTGAGCTCTTTGTTTGATTCTCTAACACACTCTTGCATTTCAATTTGTAATTTTCGAGTGTGTTATTGGTGGCTTTGTAAGTTGTAATCAAGGGAGCTCTCAACGTGTGAGAACGCCCCTTCAACTTAGTTATTTACCCTTTGTGATTAGTGGAAGAGGATTGGCCTTCGTGGCGATCCGACGAGGGAAGGGTTGGAGAAGACCTGGTCCTTTTGTGGGCTCCTCAACGTGGACGTAGGTTGCCTTCGTGGTAGCCGAACCACGGGATAAATCGTGTGTCTTGTCCTTTTGCGTTCTTCATCTTAATTGATCAACTTAATCTAGGGTTTGATTCACTTTGTTCAATTTGAGTTAAATTGTTGAACAAGAGCCTTAATTGTAATGGAATTTGACATACAACTATTAAACTGTCATTCAAGTTTATATTTCCGCTGCAAACATTAACGAACCAATCAAATTGACTGAACTTGATCAACTTAGCCCGTGAAAACCGGACTAGTCCGCACTTTACCGGACTAGTCCGATATCTCTGGTATTGACTTTGTTGTTGAGTGTTACAGTAACCGAGAAAATTCAAGAAGGCATATTCACCCCCCCTCTAGGCCTACATTCAAATACCTATGTCTAGAGATGATGAGGAACACACTGCTTTTGTAACAGTAGATGGCCTATATTGTTATGTCTCCATGCCTTACGGTCTTAAGAATGCTCTCCCTACCTTTGTACGTGCGATGCATAAAACATTTAGGGACCTCATTAGAGACCTGGTCGAGGTGTATGTTGATGACATCATGGTCAAAATCAAAGACCACACGTTCTTCCTAGACAGCTTAGCACAAGTCTTCAGCAGGCTGCGCCTTACGCGCACAATGCTGAACCCCGAAAAGTGTGTCTTCGGGGTCTCTTCTGGGAAGTTGCTGGGATTTCTGGTTTCCCAACGGGGGATCAAAGCCAATCCAGAGAAGATTAAGGCAATAGAACTGATGTGACCCCCGACACGTATCAAGGATGTACAGAAGCTTGCCGATTGCCTCGTGGCCCTTAGTCGCTTTATCTCGAGGTTGGAAGAACGAGCACTTCCCTTCTTCAAGATTCTGCACAAGGCAGGTCCCTTTGCCTAGACAGAAGAAGCGGAAGCAGCGTTCCAGGAGCTCAAGAGGCACCTGACGTCCCTCCGAGTTATGGTGGCACCGGAGCCCGGAGAGCCCTTGCTGCTGTATGTTGCTGCAACAATTGAAGTGGTCAGTATGGTCTTGGTCGCAGAACGATCCAAACCGCAATAGCAACATACACAAGGAGGAGCCCGTAGCGCAAGCACCGAGCCTCCGGTCCCAGACCAAGTCATGAACCTCTCTCAGGAGGGCTCCGGGAGCGAGGAAGTCGTTGGCCCCCAGCCCCCGGGATATGATGCGGGTCCCGGGTGCTAGGAACCCCTGGACCTAGATCCAATGCAGGAACTACCGGACCTCTCGGACAAAGTCCGAACCACTTAGAGGTCGGTTTACTACATCAGCGAATTCCTCCATGAAGCAAAGACAAGATATCAGGAGATACATAAGCTGTTGTACGCTGTGTTGATAGCATCGAGAAAGCTCCGACACTACTTTCAGGGCCATAAGGTCTCAGTGGTCACCTCCTTTCCATTGAGAACGGTCCTCCGCAGCCCTAATGCTACCGGCAACATCGCCAAATGGGCAGCCGAGGTAGCAGAGTTCGAGATTGAGTTCCTCCCTCGACATGCGGTCAAAAGCCAGGCCCTGGCAGATTTCCTGGCCGAGTGGACTCCATCGCCTGGCAACCCTGAAAGCCCAGTCACCAGAGACACACTACCCGGGGCACCGACTTTCACTGAAACCCCGTGGACACTTTACTTCGATGGTTCTGCCCAGAAGCAGGCGGTCGGGGCCAGAGTGGTGCTCATAGCCCTGACGGAGGAGCAGTTCAAATATATGGTGCATCTTGGCTTCAAAGCCACCAACAACATGGCAGAGTACGAGGCCCTCATCTATGGGCTGAAGACAGCACTGACCCTCAACGTGCGCCAGCTCCTTGCCAAAGGTGATTCCCAGCTAGTTGTCAAGCAGGTCAAAGGGGAGTGCAGTTGCAATGACCCCCAGCTGGCAGCATACTTACTACACGTCAGGAAGCTGGAGAAAGATTTCGAGGTCCTGGATCTATGCCATGTACCCCGAGCTGACAACTTAGTCGCAGACGAACTGTCAACAAAGGCTTCTACAGAGGCACCAGTGCATGCATGGGTCTTTGCAAGGACGTTATGGCGACCAACCACCCGAGTTGCCGAACCGGGTGAAGGGGGTGAAGTTAGCACCTCGAAGCTAACAACCCCATCGGTGCTACAGCCATGGTGCCCACCAAGGTTCCTATGCGCCTCCAGCAGCTCCGAGCAGCTGGGCGCCCAAGAACCAGAAGCTCAAGGAGGTCCTGATGCATGGATCTCGGAGGTCCGGGACTACTTGAAAGACAACTACCTTCCCGAAGAACATGCCCTCGCAGAACATATCGTTCGGATGGCTAAAAGATACATGCTAGTAGAGGGGGATCTCTACCGGTGTGGCGCCAACGACATCCTACTGCGTTGCATTACCCGGGAGGAGGGCTGTGACTTGCTCGCAGAAATCCATGGAGGTGAGTGCGGGAACCACGCAATGGCTCGTACGCTGGTCGGCAAAGCCTTTCGACACGGCTTCTACTAGCCCACAGCACTCTAGGATGCTGCTGACATGGTTAAGAGATGCAAGGCGTGCCAGTTCCATGCCAAGCAAATACACACACCAGCTCAAGTGTTGTAGATGATCCCTCCCTCGTGGCCATTTGCCTTGTGGGGACTGGACATCCTGGGACCTTTCCCAAGAGCCATCGGAGGATTCCGGCACCTCTACGTGGCCGTAGATAAGTTCACCAAATGGCCAGAAGCCACCCCAGTCGTCACCATTAACAAGCAGTCCGCAGTGAAGTTCATCAAGTCGATTCAGGTTCGGAGTCACGAACAGAATCATCACTGATAACGGGACCAAATTCACGAGTGCGACATTTCAAGAATACTGTGAGGACCTGGGATCCAAGTTTGTTATGCCTCTTTCGCCCGTCCCGAGAGCAATGGGCAGGTAGAGAGAGCGAACGTCGAGATTCTCAAGGGCCTCCAGACTCGTACATACTCAAGTCTCGAGAAGCATGGTGCAAACTGGGTGGATGAGCTGCCATATGCACAGCGGGCTAGTCGAACATCAACAAGCCGGGCTACGGGAGAAACGTCCTACTTCCTGGTGTACGGGGTGGAGGCCGTCCTTCCCCCAAAGATCACCATGGGCTCCCCCCGTGTCCAGATGTATGATGAAGCCGCGCAGGACCGGTTCCAGCGTGAAGATATCGACCTCGTCGACGAGGGACGCGTACGAGCTGCCCTCCGAAATGCACGGTACAGGCAAGCGCTCCGACACTACCACCAGCGGACCGTGCGTAGTAGGGAGCTCAAGGTGAACGACCTGGTTCTGCGACATCTGCTTTCCCGTGAAGGGGCAAAAAAACTCTCCCCCAAGTGGGAGGTCCCCTTTCGGGTTACAGAGGTTTGTCACCCAGGGTGTGTCCGCATAGCTACGGAGGATGGTCAACCGGTACCCAACCCATGGAACATCGAACACCTTCATAAGTTCTATCCATAACCAGGGGTAGGGCATTCTATTTTTCTTTTGTTATAAAATTGGCAAAGTGTCTAGAGACAACACTTGGGTTAACTAAGGCCGGGGAAATGAGCTCCGAGTGTCTGCCTTGCTCGGTGCGGTCCGGTACCCAGAGAAGGTACACTCAGCTCCTCGTCACCCGGGTCGAGTCGTTCCTCATGTAAATTCTATTCTCTCCTATGAGAGTTATAATGAAAAAGTTGTTTGCCCTACCCTAGAATTGCTTGTTCATTTGAAATTATCTTTAGTTCTTATGAATGATGTCACGCAGATGCCATTAGCTCTTCACCTAGCGTGGGTGTGGTCAATCTTTCCTTCGCTGGTCTGGTCAATCTTTCCTTTGCCTCTGCAATAGTGGGAGCGTTGTTATCCGTTTGCCGGTGGGCCGCTTTGGGTTCCTGCTCAAGCCTCCACAATGGCAACGGAATGTGAGACAAGCGACACTAATAGAGCGTAGGTAAAAGATTGACCCGAGAGCGGAATTACCTTTTGTCTGTCATGTGCGCAGGTCCCTACGGTACAACCCCTAAGATCCTGAGCCCCACCAATTGTTGGAGACATGGCGTCGACGTCCTACCGACATCATGGATGTTGCCAGAGCTCCTAAAAGCCCCGACAACCCCAGGGGGCCACGCGGTGTGCGATGTCTCTTACGAAGGTCATGGGTGTTGCCAGAGCTCCTAAGTTCCGACAATCCCAGGGGGGCCGGTGGTGGCATTCTGTGAAAAGACTATGGGTATTGCCAGAGCTCCTAAGCTCCGGCAACCCCATGGGGCCCAACAGTGGCATCTCCTATCGAGACCATGAATGTTGCCAAAGCTCCTAACCTCCGACAACCCCAGGGGGGGGGCGGTGTTCCCGAAGCAAGTGCTAGTCCCCCTTGGTACAAGTACATAATAAGAGTTGTGTACATATACCAGGGAGCAGGACACAAAAATATCAGAACCAAAGATCAAGAGGACTCCGCTCATTAAAAGATTTTCTTACAAAGTTGGAGGCATACAAGAGGGAGTGAGAGAAGAAAGTCCTAAGTCCTACGGATAGCTAAGGCGACAGCTTCGGTGACCTCCTGAACGCTCTCCCGGGCAGTGTCCAGATCTGCCGCGATCGGCCCTTCGACTGCTGGACTCAGGGGGAAGTGGGGATCCCGGCTCTGGTAGCACGTTAGCACGTACTCAGCGACAGTCTTAGTCAGGGACCTCCCCTCTGTCTCCAGCTGGTCGGCAATGATGTCGACCACTACATCAAGCTTGCGGCCAATAGAGCCAAGAGCCGCCAACACGTCATGTAGCTCTGGCGCCGGGTGGGCCAAACGTGCAAGGCTGAGACCAAACTGTGCTAGTGCTCCGTCTGGACGCCCCAAAAAGTCCCACACTCGCTGGGATTCAGACGCTCTTGTGCCCTGCAACTCTTCTAGAGCCCTCCCAGTGGCCGCCAGCTCTGCACCCTCCTTTGTGAGGTGCTCGGCCTCCTTGCCGTGCTGCTGGATGCTCTTGGCAAGTTGCCGCTCGCGATGAGTGAGCTCTGACTCCCTGGCAAGGATGACGTTCCGGCGCTCCCCCAAGTCTTCCTCCTGGCCCCGGATAGTGGCTTCCCTGGCACAGACGTTGGTCTCCCGCTCGTTGAGGCTTTGCCCCCGCTTCCAGAGCCCGTCCGCCTCAAGCTTGCACCGCGCTTCAAACTATTTGAGGCAGTCCGCCAAGCTCCGCTTCCCCGCCGAAAGCTTACGGGAGAGCTCCTCCTCTCTCTGAGTTAGGTCGTCCAGCTTCTCGGCGAGCCTGGACTCACCCAAGTCAAGCTCATGCTGGCGCTTCTGGAGGGTCTCATGCCAGGCAGCTAAACCACCTTGGTGCTAGTCTGCAGCTCGGTGGCATTCCACAACTTCTTCATAGATCTTTTGAGCCTTCTGGTTGAGAGCCTCGAGGGTAGCCTCTCTCGCGTTGAGGAGCTCACCTTGCTCAGCCAGCCGGGTTTGCTCGCCCTTGACCCATTATTCATGTTGACGGAGCCTCCTGCGCTCTTTCTCCAGAGCGTTAAGGTTGCGCTTGAAGGACACGGTGACCTGCTGAAAACTGGAGCGAGCGTTGTCGATGGCCATCTCTATGGGAAGGGGTGTTGGACCGTATAGGGGCGCCCCTTCCCCCGTCTCCACCAAGATGTCCGCCGTCACCCGGGAGGGGCTATCACCTAAAGGAAGTGGCACTTGTGGGATCGAGGCGCATGGGGTCTCTACCAGACCCTCCGGTGCATTTGCAGACGCTTCCGGTCCAGCCCCCGATGCTCCCGACCCAGTCCCTAACGCCTGAGAAGCGGGACGTGTGCCCGAAGCTTCTGCGGCTTGAAGCACAGTCGCGGGGACACTGGACGCCGCTGACTGAGGCACTGAAGTGGTAGTGGGTACTTCAACGACCGCCTGGATGGCCACCCCAACCTCCGCATTAGTTGGTGTGGGGAGTGACCACTTCTGGCACCCTAGCCGAAGCCGCTTCCGTGTCTAGCATGGGGGCCGGCTCCTTAGCTACGTCCGGCTGGGGCGCCGGAACCTCCTTGGAAGATGGAGCGGGAGCCGGTCCCTTGGTTTCCCCCGGCACCAGGGGTGGAGTCTCCACCAACACCTGATCCAGCAGGGGCGTTGGGTCCAGTGCCTTGGTGGCCCTCGGCACAGCGGCGGAGCCCCCACCGACTCCTGAGCTGGGCCGACACTTGGCACCTCCGTCGAGGCCTCGGGGGCCACTAGCTTTGGCACCGGAGCCCCAGCCTCCAGAGTCCCAGCCTCCTCCGCGTCAATAGCCGGGACCCTTGATTCAGGTGCAGTCGCACTCGGGATGGGAGCCGCCCTCGTGTCGGTCGGAGCCTCCGCTGTCGTCTGGGCCGGTGCGGGAGTAGAGGCTGAAGCACCTACCTGCACAGCTTCCCGAGATGCCGGAGGTGTGGTGGTCGGCTCACCTTGCTTGGAAGTGTTGCACAATCAAGTTGGAAATGTTTAAAGGGTGACCTTAGCCAGAAGTGGGATCGAAGCAAGAAGCTCGGCTACTTACCTTGGGAAGCCCCAAGTCCTGCAGAGACGGAGCCGCTTCTGGGCAGGACTGGAGCCAGAGTCTGAAGGACCCGATGTGGCCGGAGCCTCAGGCCTCTCAGGAGCATGGATAGGAGCCTGAACTGGAGCCTCCCTGGCCGGAGCAACGCTTGGTTGAGGGGGACCCCCAGAGCTCGGTCCCGTACTTGGTGCCCTCGCGGGAGGTGGCCCCTCGGAACCGACGCCTGCCAAAGGTCCCGGAGCCAGATGGGATGGCTCCCCGGAGGCACCGACGTGACTTCCATCACCCCGCACCAGTTTCCTCTTGCGACTGGAGGGTGTCGCTGAAGCCTCGCCCTTGCCGGAGCTGACGACTCCACCCCCTGAGCTAGGGAGGACTGGGGATGACCCTTCGGAGGTTCCCGGAGCGCTGGTTGCCGGAGGAGCTCCCCTCGTCGCGACCCCGATGTCATCCAACCTCAGCATCAGCTTTCGGAGTTCCCGACAGAACTCAGGATCTGTGTTAAAATGTGGGAAGGACGTTGGGGGCGCCAGGGACCTAAGCGAGATGCTTGGCTTGCTTTGGAACCTCTTCAGCAGGTCCTTCAATGCTTCGTCTTTCACTTGGGTGTTAGCGTCCCGCGGAGTGAATGTCCACGCCATCCGTTCCCTGAACTTCAGTGGTGCCCACTTGTTCCTCAGGAAGTTCCTGAAGACCATCTGGGGAGTCACTCCGTCATCTACGTAGCCTTCGATCCTTGCCACAACGGGTCTGTACACCGGTGGCAGCTCTCGGATCTCGTTCCAGAGGTCTATGTCCATGTCCGGGAGGCTCTCTGGCAGCTCCAGCCTCTCGTGCCAATCCACAGTGATGACCACCCACTCCTTCTTCCATTCGCCCCTTTTGCCAGAGGAAAAGGTGTACAAGTACTTGAAAGGGGACCGCTTCCGCTTCACAAAGTAGTACATCCCAATCAACTCGTTCACCTTCCCGGCCGTCTGCAGGGTGAAGACATTCCAGAAAAGCTCCAGACTGGGCCGTACCCCCACCCACATCTCGCATAAGTGGGTGAAGATAGCAACCAGCGGAATGGAGTGGGGTCCCGAGGAGGTGTAGCTGGATTATGTAGAACTCCAGTAGGGTCATCAGGAAGGATGAGAAGGGGGGAAGCAGGCTGGCCATTGCGTATCCCTGAAAGAAGACCATGTTGCCGGCGTTCTTCTTCTCAAAAGGAAGTTCGTCGATGCGGATCTTGCCGTTGAAGGACTCATGGGACCAACCCATGTAGGCCTGAAACTTCTTCAACCTTTTCTCGGTCTTGATCTTGCTAGCTGGCAGACCCAACTCCATGGCAACAGGATGGGGGAGGGAAAAGTTGGATTAGCAGAGGACTAGGGCTCAAAGTCGAAGGATGTGGGAAGGCTACAAGGGCTCAAGTGCGGGTGCGAGTGGAGGTGAGAAGAGTATGTGACTTGTGCTACTCTCTCCCTTAAGTATGGATCTACGGCGTTTGGAAGGAAACCACAGACACCAAGATACTGGGGCAACCCGCATATGACGGGTGGGTCAAGAGCCTGAATCAGCGGAAATGCCGAGTGGCCGCCTCAAGGTAGCTGTTTTCGTAGGTGAGATTTCAAAACTTAAGCGCAAAAACTTAATGGTCGCGCGAAGCCAAAACGAATTTCGGGAACCGGCGCCATTTGATGGTGCAGTATCCGCAGACAAAGATTTTGTCTGCCGCATTGAAGGGAAGTCCTTAAAGTCGCGACACGAAGATTCAGAATGGCCCCACCACGGGTATAACCACCTTTACAAGGAAGTTTCTCCCCGTGATGGGCCCGGTGGCCACTGTCGGTGCCTGGCGAACTGGGTATCCCTGGGTACAGGGATAAATGCACCTTGGTCCCCACCGCCCATGGGGGCGAGACCTGTCAATGGCCCAGGATGCCACGCAGCAAGCGAAGCAGTAGCCTCTCCCATTGAGAGATGGTCCAGTGCCGCCATGTGGCCGGCAGCTCCGGGTCCACCACCTTGTCGAGGGAAGGTCCGGCGTGCTCGCTAGGTCGGCAGCCCCGGACCACCTCTTATGGTGATAGGGTCCGATGCTGCTACGTTCCCGACAGCTCCGGACCCAACCTCCTGGACCTGGACCTCCTACTGAGGGAAGGTCCGGGAGCTGCCACGTGCCAGGCAGCGCTGAGCCTGAGCCTTTCCGCGGAAGGAGCAGTAAAGGGAGGTGTGCTCGGTACGCCAAAGCTAGGAAGGACGCGCATGTTCCCTAGGTAGGAGGGAGCTCGCACTCATAAGTCAAGTGGACTGTGGCCAGTCTATTCATGACTGGTCAGAGCCGAACTGCTACGTACGGTGGACCAATGGAAGGTCTCGACAAGACAGACAAGACACGGCTGACCATGATGAGGGGCTATTGGTAGCCCTGCGGCAGGGTATGGACAGGCAGCACATTGAAGCCGTTGTCAGGGATAGCATTTACTCCCATATCTTAGGGTGGATTTGGTACTCCCAGGGCCACCTGTCAGGCTCTGGGTCCCACTTGTAAGCTGCTAGACCTTGAACTATAAGAGGATCGAGCAGCCACCGACTAGGACTAGCTCTCTCAGACCCAAGCAATACTACACGGAAAAACCACCGTGGAGTAGGGTATTACGCTCAGGCGGCCCAAACAACATAAATCCCTCACGTTCATCATTCTCTGAGCTTGATCTTGTTAGGACTAGCCCCTCGAATATACATTGAACCTCCGCGGACTACACCCGTGTAGGTCCGGGGGAGGTGACGGTTTAGACACCTCGACAAGTATACTTATGTTGTCACAGTGAGTTTGTTAGGATCTAAAATTCAAAGAAGGGTAATAAGATGCAAATAAGCTATAGGCAAGAGGACGAATTTTACTGTTTTTCTTGTGTCTCATGCACAAGAAAAATGAATAATTGACGGCAATATGCATGGCGATGGTGGATGTTGCCGGAGCACCAAGCTCCGACAACACCCAGGGGGCCCACCGTCGACGTTTTATGCGTTGACTGTGGGCACCATCGAAGCAACCAAGCTCCGACAACACACAGGGGGACCGCCATCAATGTTTTATGCATTGACAGTGGGCGCCGTCGAAGAAACCAAGCTCCGACAACACCCAGGGGACCCGCTGTCGGTGTTTCATGCGTGGACAGTGGGCGCCGTCGATGCAAACAAGCTCCGACAGCACCCAGGGGTCTGCCGTCGATCTTTCATGCATTGACAATGGGCGCCGTTGAAGCAACCAAGCTCCAACAACTCTTAGGGGGCCCACCGTCAACATCAACAACGCGACAAAGAGTCCTTGGAGATTTCGGATGCAAGCCTTGAACCTTGGGGCTATCACAGTAGCTACAGTTTGGAGCAATCAAGTTTTCAAGACATCGTTAAAATTCCTTATAGTAGATGTCCTCAATCAATTGAGAGCATCTACCAAGGGGCCAACAAGATAAAGGCAATGATGCATTGAAGACAAAAATGGAATTCAAAAGGATTTCATTCATTCAAAATTGTAGATTTACAAGAGGAAGGTACAAAAGAGAAAGATTCTAGCTGCTGGAGTTCCGCTGGAAGTACGAAGCAACTTTCAGGGCGGCTTCTTGGACGCTTGCCTTGGCAGCTTCATCCTCCTCGGCAATGGGTCCCTCAACCACTGAAGCTAAATACATAGAGGGATTCCCGGCTTCGGAAGCATGTCAGCACATATTTTGCGACATTCCTTGCCAGTGACTTTCCCTCAGTCTCAAGCTAGTCGACAATCACATCTCCAAACACGTCTAGTTTAGCTCCGGTGGAGTTGAGCGCCATGAAGGCTTTGTCCATCTATGGCTCTGGGTCAGTCGGTCGGACCGGACTGAATCCCAAAGGTACCACAGCGTCTTCTGCTCGCCCAAGGAAGTCCCAGACCTGCTGGGACTCAACCGCTCTCGTACCCCAGAGCTCCTCTAGTGACCTTCTTGTGGATTAAAGCTCTGTAGAGCCCTCCTTCGAGAACCGCTCAACCTCTTTGGCATGCTGCTAAATCCGTTCAGCCAGCAACCTCTCTTGGTCGGAGATTTGCTTCTCCCGGAGGGTCAAGCGGTCTCGCCTCTCCGCAAGGTCCCTCTCATTTGCCTTCATCTTGTTCTCCCTGGCAGAGACAACATTTTCCCTCTTGCTGAATCCTTCTCCTGCCAGCCATACTTGGTGCTTTTCTTTTTTGCACCAGGACTTGAATTTCTCGACACGGTCATCCAAGTCTTGCTCACCGCGTTCTAACTTCTGAGGTATTTCATCTTCTCTCTTTTGGATCTTGACCTCCTTATTATCAAGATCATCCTGACGCTTGAGAAGTTGTTCCCTCACAGTGTTGAGACTCTTCGAGCGACTATTTGCCACTTCATTGACCTTCTTTGCATGGTCGTAGATCTCCTTAGTCTTGTCATCGGGTGCTTTTATATCGCCTCCCTTTCATCCAGCATGTTATTCAAACGCGTCTGCCGAGTTTTTTCAGCCTGCATCCATTCCTCTTGGTCCGCAAGCCGGGATTGTGTCAAATTCATTTCGAAGTACAACAGCTTGTGCCAACGCCTCCGGGCGTCATGCTCTTCTTCTAGGACCTTGCGCTCGTAGTCGAAGGCGACCTAGACTTGGCGAAGGCTTGAACAGACATTGTCGATTGACATATCCAGGGGAATCGGCTCAGGACCTGCCTGAGGTTCCTCCTCTAGTTCCCCCGAATCTTCTGGAATAGTTGTCATAGCCCATGGCACAAGCATGGACTCCAACAGCTCGACATCTGTGGCGCTGAGCTCTGGGAGCTCATCCACCTCTAACACAGACGATGAAGGTCCTGCAGCCGAATCTACAAGCAACAACGCAGGCATGACCACTTCTGGCATATCGACATCTGCCGACGACGCTGTCACCTCTGGAGTTGGTTCCATAACTTCTGCCATATCTTCCGAAATCTCCGTTGTTGGTGCCAGTACCTCCGGTGCTGGCTCTGGAATAGCTGAAGCTTGCTTCAGTGCTTCTTTTGCATGGTTCGGTGCAACCACAACTTCTTTGACCTCCGACGCAGTCTTTGTGGCCGCGACACTTGCAGGTGCTAGAGTGGAAGCTCTTCTTGATACTTTGGAAACAAAGGATAGAGAATTCAAGGAAAAGCAAAAAGCAAAAAAGAAACACACAAGTCTAAGAGCTGATCATTACCTAGGCACGTTGCCGCTCCAGTCGGCACGGAGCTTCTTCCTTGGACGGCCGGAATCAGAACCCACCGTCGTCAACTTCATCTTCCGACTGGAGGTGTTGGTGGGCTCTTTGCCTTTGCCCCGACTTGAGTCAGGCTTTTTCTGGCTTGAATTTGCAGGAGCCTTGCCCTTCAAAGCCCTGAGGATTGCAATCCCTGCTGGAAGAGTGCTCCTTTGATGCACTATAAGACCAGTGTCGTCAAGCAGTGGCATCATCTTCTGCAACTCCCTCCTGACCTCCAGAACTACATTCAGAGGCAAGAACTTAGTCAGAGGTACGAGATCATCTCTTGACATAGTTCCACTGTTCAGCTTCTACAGATAGAGCTTCAAGGCATTCTCATCTAATTTGGTTCCTCGACCAACCTCAATCTGGATGAAATCCATTTCTCCAGAATATAACCAAACTGCAAACTCTCGCTCCTTGAGAGGCGCCCAACGGTTGGTCAGGAAGTTGTCGAGGACCATCAAAAATGTCAACCCTCCGTCCACCAAGTGTCGGATTCTTGTTAGGATGGAGTTTTACTTTTCAGATAGCTTCGGGAGCTCCTCCCAGGAGTAGGAATTCGTCGTAAAAAACCCTTCTGGTAGCTCCAACCGATCATGAGGGTCCACCCGGATCACAATCCAATCGGTCTTCCAACTCCCACTTTCCGGAAGGAAAGGTCTTGATGTACTTTTATGGGGGATTCCTACGCTTTACAAAGTAGTAGAACTCCAACAACCAGTTACCTTTGCCTGTCGCCCGGAGAGTGAAGAAGGTCCGAAACAGAGTAATGCAAGGTGGCACACCCACCTACATCTCGCAGAAGTGGACAAATGTTGCCACCAGCAAGATTGAATGAGGTCCGAGGTGGTGCAGTTGAAGCCCGTACGACTCCAGCAGCATTAGCAAGAAGTTGGATACTGGCGGAACCAGCCCAACCATGGTGTACGCCGAGAAGTAGACGATGCGCAGAACTCCTTCTTGAATGGGAGCTTGCCGCAGCGAATAGCATTGTTGAAGGAGTCACTCTGCCAGCCCATCAATTTTCGAAATCTTGTGAGATCACTCTCGCTCACAATCTTGCTTGGTGGAAGTCCAAGTTCCATCGCCGCAAAGTGGAGCAGACATGGGAGCGAGATGTAGGGGTTCAAGCGAAGAACTCTATGAGCAAGAACATATTGGTGTGTAAGAGTTCTCTCACCTTGTAGCGTCTCTTACTTTATTGAGCCTCTGCAACGCTTGGATGGCAACTGCATCCGAATCATAATCACACTCTGCGAAGTTGCCTCATCAATGCCAATGGGGCCCAGGTCCACTTCGCCGCAACAGGTGGACCGTTGTCATGATGGGAAGTTGGAAGCCCAAGGGCGGCGGCCTGGCAAAAC
The DNA here is from genome assembly GCA_036927565.1 of Tuctoria greenei. Taxonomy (NCBI): domain Eukaryota; kingdom Viridiplantae; phylum Streptophyta; class Magnoliopsida; order Poales; family Poaceae; genus Tuctoria; species Tuctoria greenei. The sequence goes on along the minus strand of JAYESD010000011.1, from coordinate 10,375,994 downwards.
TACAAAGATTATGTTGGGAACTGATACGACAATCGTATTGGGAACCGACATCCTTCAATTGCGTGAGATCTACACGTCATGTATATCACCTATCAAATCAAGAAGTATCGCGTGTCCCAAGAGGAAAGCTAAAGCAACAGTGCGGTAGAGATAATGGCCCCACCTCCAGCATCGAAACCTCATAATCTCACCAGAGGTGGGCCCCGAGCCACTGTCGATACCCTGCATACCAGGTATCCTTTCGTACCAGAACAAGACATGTCAAGTTCCACCTTCCGGTGTCCCACGATGCCGGAACTGCCTCCCTCCTTAGGATGGATCTAGGTCTACCACGTGTCTCGCAGTGCCAGACCTGCCTCCCTCCTTAGGGTGGCTCCAGTGCTGCCACATGTCCCACCGTGCTGGACCTGCCTCCCTCCTTATGATGGCTCCAGTGCTGCCACGTGTCCCGGGGTGCTGGACCTGCCTCCCCAACAGGGGAAGCTCCAGTGCAGCCACGTGTTTAGTAGCTCTGGACCTGCCTCTCCGCAGAGGCAAGCTCCAGAGGTACCACGTGTCACACGTCCGAATCTATGTCTATAATGGAAGACTTCGGGATTTCCAATGGCGTGAACATTCAAGGGCATCAATCAGCCGTTACAAGAATTGGTTAACGCATCATTAATACCATATTAATGACACATGGTCAGAGGACTATCAATACCAGTAACACTGTTATTAAGGCACGTTACCATACTATTAACCCCCTTTAACACCCGTGGATCGTGTATAGGGCGGTTATTATAGCCGAGGCCACCTGTCGGGCCATGACACATACTGTAACAGCTAGTCCTTGACATATAAAAGGGTTGTGCTGCACGATAGGAAAAAATAATCCGGACTAAGCTCAGGCTTACGCATTCTCATACAAACACACAACCCGTAGGGTAGGGTATTATGCTCAGGCGGTCCGAACCACGTAAAACTCCTCATATTACCTTGCTCTTGGATCTTGATTAGCATCCCACCTAAATACGAACCTCCGTAGACTACTTTTTAGTAGTACCGGGAAAGTGTCGTTGGCAAACTTCGACAATTAACCTTTAATCTTTGTAATTAATCATTCAAATTTATCTCTATAGGTTAATAATTACAAAATATATGTTTGATTGTTTTATAATTAACATACCCCTACAATTACCGATTAACATTTAACAAAATAGTTGAAAGAAACAAAAAACAAAACTTACCACTTTATGGCTATCGACGGTGGGGGACTGGGCAGCAACTGTCGGTAGGGCACCAAAATAGAATTATTTATTTGGCTTGACTTGCACAGGTTTAGGCTATTCACGATGGTATGCTGTGAAAACTAATGGAAAGATTATTGGAAAATTTATAGTAATTTTTAGAGTGCACATACTGAAAGTATAGAATATATAGAGTATGGGTTTAGATTACACGAATGCGGATGGTCTTACGGTTTGAGCCGAAGCTAAAATAGAAAACGTGGCTGATAGACTAAGGTGCTTCGAGATAGGTGGCAACGTGTACACGTGATGTGAAACTTTTTGCAGAAGTGCTGCATAAAATTTTCCTCCCAGCGAATACCACCTTTGGGAAACAATCTCTGCGGCGGGACCGCACGCCCGCCCACGTGCGACCTTGCCCCGATGTATTGCCACGTCGACCATGTCTTGAATCTTGCAGAGCGCAGCCGCGGGTGCAGCGGCGTTTCTCCCGACTCGGCTCATTCCTTCATTTTCCCGCTTGGCTCCGCTGCTCCCACCTAGGCTTGCCTGGAACCAGCAGCAGCACCAACGGCAGCAACCAGCTGTCGAAGAAGCTATCATCCTCCTCCGCCTTAGGGTCCAAGCGAAGCATCGGAGATCGCTGAAGACGATCAGGACACCGGCACACCAGCCCAGAAGCTCACGCCCGCACTCTTCATCCTCCTCGTCAATCTCCCTGCAGCATATTCAGGCATCAGATGCAGACTTCAGAGTACCTAAGCTAATCGGAGCTACTTGATCTTTCTTCAGGGCGCAAGTGGTTGGGTGGCCGCCGATGAAGGGATACAGGAAGAAGACCTTCCTCCAGGCCACAACAGCCAAGGACGGCGACTTCGTGCTCGTCGGAGACGTGTCCTGGGTATGCAGCGGAGCCGAGCCGGAAACTAAAGGGACCGGAGGAGTCGAGTCGGGGGAGCAGCCGCTGCGCCCGCGGCTGAGCGCTGCAAGCTGATTCGAGACATGTCGACGTGGCAAACATTGGGGTAGAGCTGCACGTCTGCCCGCGTGTGGACCTGCCGTAGAGAATTCGTTCCCCCACTATTGGACTAGTTATCATAAAATGGTTTCGCACTGATGTACGTGAAGACAAGCAAGCGCCTTTCCATTGTTACTACCTACGGCTACGGCCGGGTTTGTAAGCGTTGGGCATCAGTGTCCCGCTCCGGTCTAATGGTGCCAACAGACACTCGAGTGAGCGGTCGGGCGAGCATGCAAGCTGCTACTCGTATCCAGAGCTACTGGTAGATAGCAAGCTTGCTCATCAGTTACTGCGACTACTACCACCCCAAGCACAGGAGCTACAAAACAAACTCCACTTATTCTTTCATGTTCCTGCGTAAGTTCCCCCCCTAGTTCCTGCTCTCTAAGTTTTCCCCTCTTGTCTATGCGCTGCAATAGACTCTGTTTTCGCCCTCCTCATTCAGAGCGGTTCTTGTTTGTTACACATTACGCCCCTACCAGATGGAACGGGCTTAACGAGCTGGTTCGAAAGCCCGGTAAAAAAACACTGCTCCAATCCGGCACGACCCGTTTGGGTTAGGTTTGGGCCAGCTCGAAGCTTGGAGTGGGTCGTGCTCGAGCTTAGCCTCAGGCTCGTCGGGCCGGCCTGGCACGACCCAAATTTGGTCAGCCCGTACGACCCGGTGCATTGGTCGACGTCCCCGACTCCTTCCCGGCTCCCGATCTACTTGGTACCAACTTGCCTCTCCTTCATCCTCCCTGCATTCGAGTTCCATGCACATCTGGTTCATCATTCTAAGTTGTGTGCGCTCATTGTAAGGTGTGTGCATTGTGGATAATGCTAGCAAGAGATACAAACATGCATACTCCAACACTCATTAAGGGAGTGAATGGCTAACCTGAACGGAACAATAGAAAGACGGGGAATAAGAGGAAACAAACATTGAATACAAGTTTCATCTCGAAGAAAAAAAATCAATTTACGATCTGTTTTTTTTTTGACAAAAACAGTATTTGGTAAAATTGAAAGCTATTCCTTACATTTTTCGCAAAAATTGATACTTTTGAAACTTCCTCGAAAATTATGTATAACTATATAACAAAAATGATAAGGAATACAAGCCTCATATCAAACAAAAATGACTTTATGAGTTTTTTTTAAGAAAACTCCGTTTTCGGTAAAATCGAATGTTAACCTCTTTAGCTATTTCGTAGAAATTTAATAACTTTTAAACTTCCTAGGAAATTAGGTATGGATATATACCACGTAACCGGTAAAAGAATGCAAGTCTGATCTCGAAGAAAAATAAATTTACTACCCCATTTTTTGAAGAAAAACCGTTTTCGGTAAAATTGAAGCCTAACCCTTTCAGATTTTTTGCGAAAGATTTGATAATATAAAAGTTCCCTGAAAATTAAGTATGTCTATATAACAATTAACTGGTAAGCAATACAAGTTTGATCTAGAAGAAAAAAGAATTTACGATTCTTTTTGACGAAAACACCAATTCGGTAAAATTGAAGACTAAGCCTTTTGATTTTTTTTTGCGGAAAATATGATACCTTCAAAACTTCCACAAAAATTAGGTATGACTATATAACATATTACCGATAAGTAATAGAAACTTGATCTCAAGGAAAAGTGAATTAACGAACCACTTTTTGAAGAAAACTTCATTTTTGGTAATATTGAAGGCTAACCTCTTTATATTTTTTTCGTGGAAAATCTGATAACTTCAGAATTTCCAGGAAAGTTATGTATGGCTATATAACATATAACCGATAAATAAAAGCACCATATTCTGTAAATTTGATGGTTATCCCTTTAGATTTTCATGGAAATTTTGGTACCTTCGAAACTTCACCATAAATGAGGTATGGCTATATAACACGAATGTGATAAGGAATACACGACTACTCGAAGAAGAATAGATTTATGACCAGTTTCTTGTTAAAGAAAACTTCATTTTCACTAAAATAAAATGCTAACTCATTTGGATTTTTTGCGAAAAATTGATACTTTCAGAATTTCTTAGAAAATTAGTGTGAGACCTATGTGTGCTGAATACATTGGCTATGGCGATAAAAGTTTTGAATTCTGCTAAAACATCTTTTTAGCAAGGTCCGACTCCAGCTCCGAGCTACAACAAGGTCTGATGGTAGGTCCAGCTTGCTTTGGGTAGCTCCGGGTACATTCGATGCTAGGTTCGATTTGCTGGCAAAGTCCGACTAGATTTTGGTTAGCTCCGATGAGTTTTGTCTTTACCTCTGGCATGTTTTTGATAGCTCCGGCATGTTTTTGCTAAGCTCCGAGTTGTTTTTTCTAGCTTCGGTTTTTTGGGTTGACTAGCCCTGCTAGTTTTTGTAAGCTCCGGTGGGTGCTTGGTTCTACTAGCTTTGGTAAGCTCCAGCGCTAGGTTCTACTAGCTTTGGTAAGCTTCGGCTCAAGGTCCGGTTAGCTTTGGCAAAAACCAGAGCTTGACCGCAGTGTTTCTGCTTTTCATTTGCAAAGTTTCAAACTTGCTTTACATTGTTGGAAAGATTGCTTAGTATTCATTTGCTAAGTTTTTGGTGCGTTTTGGTTGATATGGATGATATCGTTTTACTGTGGTTTTGTAACATGCTTATGTGAGGTGCTCACGTAAGGTGTTGTGTTTGGAACTGACTTGAGTCAAGTCGCAGACTTGGGCTCGTACGGATTGGTTGTTTATTCATGTGCAGGTGTTGCTTGAGTTCAAGTCATGGCTGGTGACAGGATCCTTTGGACTAGTCTCAGGGAGGAGATGAGGTTCCAACAACCAAATTCAGGAGGAATTGTGATTGAGCGGGTCAGGAGGTCGTGCAGAATGATAGAATCAAGGGCAGTGCATATGAAGGTTACTGGACGTCAAAGGAAGGTGTTTGCACGTATGCATGTGGTGCATGACTTGGCAACATGGTTCTGAAGATGGTATAAGGAAGGAAAGGTCTGGTTGGAAGGATCGGATCGTATCGGTTGATGACTTCGGCTGCGGCGGAGTCGGTTATGGCTCGGTATGGAAAGTATCGAGTTGGTTATGGTAGTTTTCGTGTGCCGCACGAAAAGTTGATTGTTTTAGGAATATGGGATGTGTTCTTGGTTTGTTAGGAAGTCTCAAGATTGTTTCTATCTGCGAATAGGAAGATCTTGAGCGGTTATAGAAAGTTTTGATTCTTGATTTGAGTAGGATTAGAATCCTCGTTTGAGTTGAGTTGGCCTTCGGGCTGGTTATATAAGCTCATGGTGCACGACTTTGGGGTTGTTCCTCTTGTGTTCTATTGAATAAAATTCGTAGTTTGAAGGAACTTTTGTGCCTTGTTCATCCGACTTGTTCCAGACAAGTTTTACTCGTCGGGTTTCTGGACAGCACTACCTTTCGTCGGTGGTTTTATCATAACTCGAGTTTTACAGATCCAATTGACGTGATTATTTTTGAGTTGTATTCATAACTTGATTATCTATCATTTGTCAAAACTTCACAATCATTGGATTCGTGGTTTATGATCTACATGAGTTTCTTTACAGCGTTTTAGAACTGCTTTTCTCGGGTAAGACAGATTGACCTTTGTTCAATCTTTCGATCATAACTTGAGTTTCTCTCGACGGATTTGAGTGATTCTTCTTGTGTTTCTTCGTGACTTGATTCTTTCTAATATATATCACTTTTGTCACGGTGAAACACGTTTAGATTAGTCTCACACACGATTTCTTTAACAAATCATTTTTCTGCCGAATGGGTTGGGATTTAACTGTTTCCGATGCGTAAGATTTTTAAATCTACCATTCACCCCCCTCTAGTAGCTTCTCACGTGCTCTTCGATCCTACAATTGGTATAAGAGCCACCGTGCTCCAATCATTGTGATTTTCACATGTTTTGACTAATCATCATGGAGAAATACTCCGCAAAACCTTGTGTGTTTAGTGGTATTGATTTTCAGGTTTGGAAGGCACGCATGGAAGCTTTTATCCAGGCGCAAGGCTTCACAATATGGGAAAAGGTATAAAAACCTTATGAAGTGCCACCAAATGATCAAGTTATGGCTACGAACCTGTGGGACGTCGACAACAACAACAAGGCTCGCAACTTGATCATACAGGGACTCACTTAAAGAGACTTTGATCGTGTCGCGCACCTCCGATCAGCATACGATGTTTGGAGAGCTCTCTGTGATTATCATGAAGGCTTCAACACAATCAAGGAGGTAAAACAAGATATGTTCAAAAAGGAATATATGCGTTTCGAGATGCAGCCCGGTGAGTCTATCGATGACCTCTTTGCTCGCTTCAATAAAATTCTCAGCAACTTACATAGTGTCAATGTTATTTTTTCTGATGCTGAAAATGCTAGGCAACTTCTTAGTGCATTAGACATGTCAATCTGGGAGATGAAAGTTACATCTATTCGTGAATCAACTGTCATGAGTACACTTACTTTAGATGTGTTTTACTCCAAACTCAAAACTCATGAAATTGACATCTTATCACGTAAAAACCCAAATAAGTCTATTGCATTTGTCTCACAACATGATATGCCTAGCTCCAACCAATCATCATCTTGCAATACTCTTGCTTTGTTGTTCTCACTAACCCTGGAGCAGATCGAGGAATTTCCAGAGGAGGAGCTAGCACTTATCTCTACTAGGTTCTCAAAAGCATTGCAAAATGTGAGAACTAGAAGGAGAGTAAGCTCTGGACCTCAACACTGTTTTGAATGTGGTAAGACGGGACACTTTCGTACATAATGCCCTAACCTTCCAGGTCCTTCTACCCGTGAAGAAAAATGGAACAAGGTCAAGACCACCTCTGGAAATCCCAACAAGAAAAATAAGGGTACCATAGGACGCAAGATGATTAACAGCTTCATCACTGCACTTCAAGAGCTCAGTTCAAGTGATGTAGACTTTGAAAGTGATGAAGATGATGATGATCTGGCCAACATATGCTTCATGGCGTGCAAAACAAGATCAAGACCAAGTCAGGAGGATGAAGAACTAAACAGTGCGACGATGAGGTATGTTCTACCTGTAATGAACTGTGTGATGCTATTTCTCGTGCAACTATTATTGTCAAATAAAAGGACAAAAAGCTTAGGGATAATGCTGCTAAAATTGAATCACTAGAATCTGAAATCAACCGTTTGAAGACCTTGATTCCTAGTGATGATTCTTGTCCCTCGTGTGATTTAATCTATGAACAATTGTCCACACTAAGAACTGCACACTCTTCCACTCTAGATATACTTGAACTTGAAATTGAAAAGAACAGAGAGCTTGCTTCACTTAATGATAAAAACTTAAAAGATGCTTCCTGTTCAACAAATGATTTGCATTGTTCTGCATGTGACAATCTTGATAAGAAACTAAAAGATGCTATGAATGAAATTTCAATATTGAATAATGCTTTACGTTCTCATAAAGTTAAATATTGTTCCAATTGCAAATTAAAAGGAAAAACTTCATGTGAAAATTGCCTTGATCTGTTCAATAAACTTGACAACATGCATAGGACATTAGATCAGTTTTGTAATGGGAATAAGAACCTAAACTTGCTGTTGAATTCTTCCAAGTCTTGCAATGATAAAAATGGTTTAGGTTTTGATTCTCATGCTCATGCTAAGGCACATCCACCTAAAATTCTAAAGTCATTAGGAAGTGGTCTGATTCAAACGGTTCCTAAACAAAAAGAAGTGGTTTTCAAATCTACAGGAGTGTTGTCTCATTCGATTTCAAATAAAAATATTGTTTGCTCATCTAGACATGAACACAAAGTTAAATTTCATTGTACCGACTGTGGTAGAGATGGTCATGTCATATATTTTTGTTATAGACTAGCTAAATAACAGAAAAGGGAAAGAATAATTGCTAGATCTCATAACTTTCATGCAAAATTTGCTGCACATATTAAACCGAATGCCAGGAACATGCAGCCTTCTTTAATGAGTCAGAAATTTGCAAAGGTAGCTTCCGGAAGGCAGCTCTGGTAGTCCCGATAGCTCTGAGAGCTCCTAGGCTTTCTCTTGTTCCCTCCGGAACTTCAGTTTTTGCACCCGAAGCTTCAGCGCTTTCTCTTGGAACTTCTGTGTTCACCTCTGGAGCTACTGGTTTTTGTGCTAAACACGTAACAACTCTTAAATCAGGGGTTAAGAACAGAAAACCTCAAACTTTGACTCATAAATCTACTGTTTTATCTCAGCTTTCGCATGTTTTTCCTGTTGCACGTTGTGTGACTCAGTACTGGATACCTAAATGCCTTTTGACTAACCCCAGTATTGAGTCATCGACGTATTGTGCTTCTATGTAGGTTTCATGCTTGAGGAAGGAGAACATATGGATTGTGGATTCAGGATGCTCACGCCACATGACCGGTAACAGAGAATGGTTCTCCTTCCTCTCCTTTGTGTCACGTGTAGAAAATGTTACTTTTGCCGATAATTCTTCAACTCCTATAATTGCTAAGGGTTTGGTTAGAGTAAATGATCACTACACTTTAAAAGATGTGGCACTTGTTAAAAAATTGAAGTACAACTTGCTTTCTGTTTCTCAATTGCTTGATGAGAATTTGGAAATAACTTTCACTAAAAACTGTTGCAAAGTTGTAGATTCAAATAGTGAGCTTATTTTTAACATGTCTCGGTTTGGAAGAGTTTTTAAAGCTGATTTTGATATGTCTTCCTCTAAGCATAGGTGTCTAATTGCTAATGATTCAAAGGACTTATATTTTTGGCATCGTAGACCTGGTCACGTAGGCTTTGATCACCTAACGCGTGTTAGTGCTCTTGATCGCATATGTGGGCTTCCTAAGCTTAAAGGGCACAAAGAAATTGTATGCTCTTCTTTTAGACATGCTAAGATGGTTGCAGGTTCACATACTCCTCTTACAATAATCATGACAACTGAACTGGGTCAACTTTTGCACCTTGACACCGTAGGACCTTCACGTGTTCAATCCTTCGAGGTAAATGGTATGTTCTTGTTATTGTTGATGATTATTCTAAATACTCTCAGATTTACTTTATGGCGTCTAAGAATGAAGCTTTTAGTCACTTTAGGACTTTATTTCTTAGATTATCAATTGATCACCCAGGATCTTTAAAAGCAATTAGAAGTGATAACAAAACTGAATTTGAAAATTAATCTTTTGATCACTTTTGTGCTGAAAATGGAATAGATCAACAATTTTCTTCACCATATGTACCTCAACAAAATGGTGTTGTAGAAAGAAAGAACAGAAACTTAGTTGAGAGAGCTAGGACTATGCTTTATGAATATCAAACTCTAGGAAATTTTGGGCTGATGCGATTGCAACCGCTTGTTATGTCCCAAATCGTGTTTTCTTGCGCGCTAAGCTAGGTAAAACACCATATGAGCTCCGGTTTGGACATAGGCCTAGTGTCACACATTTTTGGGTCTTTGGTTGCAAATGTTTTGTTAAGAAACATGGTAATATTGATAAATTTAAACCTAGATTCATTGATGGCATGTTTCTTGGTTATCCATCTCATACTAGAGGCTACCGTGTGTTTTTACTTGACACTAACAAAATTGTGGAGACTTGTGAGGTGTCTTTTGATGAAGCTAGCCCAGGTACTAGCTCCGGTATTGCAGGACCAGATCCATATCCTCAGGGGGAGGGTATTTTCTAAGAAGAAGAAGAGCTGGTGATACTGCCTGATAGTTCCGAAGTTGACACGTGTCCAACTCCGGACATTGAACAAGCTCCAGCTATCACCTATGCTGGTCCTGATCGTCCACAAGCCACGAGCTCATCAATCTGCGATGAACCTAATGAAGAAGAAGCCTGTGATACATCTGTTCCCCCATGGATTTACAAAGATCACCCCCCACAACAGATTATTGGAAGCTTGCACGAACGAGACACACGATCCATGTTTTGCGATCCAAACTCTCATGCTCATTCTACTTTTGTTGCTTCTTTTGAACCCAAAGATATATCACCTTTTGTGTGCTAAATACATTGGCTATGGCGATAAAAGTTTTGAATTATGCTAAAACACCTTTTTAGCAAGGTCCGACTCTAGCTCCGAGCTACAACAAGGTACAATGGTAGGTCCGGCTTGTTTTGGGTAGCTCCGGGTACATTCGATGCTAGGTCCGATTTGCTGGCAAAGTCCGACTAGCTTTTGGTTAGCTCCAGTGAGTTTTGTCTTTAGCTCCATCATATTTTTGATAGCTCCGACATGTTTTTGCTAAGCTCCGAGTTGCTTTTTCTAGCTTCGGTTTTTGGGTTGACTAGCCCTGCTAGTTTTTGTAAGCTCCGACGGGTGCTTGATTCCACTAGCTTTGGTAAGCTCCAGTGCTAGGTTCTACTAGCTTTGGTAAGCTCTGGCTCAATGTCTGGTTAGCTTTGGCAAGAACCAGAGCTTGACCACAGTGTTTCTGCTTTTCATTTGCAAAGTTTCAAACTTGTTTTACATTGTTGTAAAGATTGCTTAGTATTCATTTGCTAAGTTTTTGGTGCATTTTGGTTGATATGGATGATATCATTTTACTGTGGTTTTGCAACATGCTTATGTGAGGTGCTCACGTAAGGTGTTGTGTTCAGAACTGACTTGAGTTAAGTCGCGGACTTGGGCTCGTACAGATTGGTTGTTTATTCATGTGCAGGTGTTGCTTGAGTTCAAGTCATGGCTGGTGACAGGATCATTTGGACTAGTCTCAGGGAGGAGATGAGGTTCCAACAACTAAATTCAGGAGGAATTGTGGTTGAGCGGGTCAGGGGGTCGCGCAGGATGATTGAATCAAGGGCAGTGCATATGAAGATTACTGGACGTCAAAGGAAGGTGTTTGCATGTATGCATGCGATGCATGACGTGGAAACATGGTTCCGAAGATGGGATAAGGAAGGAAAGATCTGGTTGGAAGGGTCGGATCGTATCGGTTGATGACTTCGGCTGCGGCGGAGTCGGTTATGGCTTGATATGGAAAGTATCGAGTTGGTTATGGTAGTTTTCGTGTGCCGCACGAAAAGTTGAGTGTTTTAGGAATATGGGATGTGTTCTTGGTTTGTTAAGAAGTCTCGAGATTGTTTCTATCTGCGAATAGGAAGATCTTGAGCGGTTATGGAAAGTTTCGATTCTTGATTTGAGTAGGATTAGAATCCTCATTTGAGTTGAGTTGGCCTTCGGGCTGGTTATATAAGCAAGGGAGGCCAAAGCTCGTGGTGCACGACTTTGAGGCTGTTCCTCTTGTGTTCTATTGAATAAAATTCATAGTTTGAAGGAACTTTTGTGTCTTGTTCGTCCGACTTGTTCCAGACAAGGTTTACTCGTTGAGTTTCTAGACAGCACTACTTTTCGTTGGTGGTTTTATCATAACTCGAGTTTTATAGAACCAATTGACGTGATTGTTTTTGGGTTGTCTTCACAACTCGATTATCTATCATATATTAAAATTTCATAGTCATTGGATTTGTGGTTTATGATCTACACGAGTTTCTTTACAGCGTTTCAAAACTGTTTTTCTCGAGTAAGACAGATTGACCTTTGTTCAATCTTTCAATCATAACTTGAGTTTCTCTCAACGGATTGAAGTGATTCTTCTTGTGTTTTCTTCGTGACTTGATTATTTCTAATATATATCACTTTTGTCATGGTGAAACAAGTTTAGATTAGTCTCACACACGATTTCTTTAACAAATCGTTTTTCTGTCGAAGGGGTTGGGATTTAACTGTTTCCGCTGCGTAAGATTTTTAAATCTACCACCCCCCTATAGTAGCTTTTCACGTGCTCTTTGATTCTACAATTAGGTATGTCTCTATAATACATAATCGGTAAAGGAATGCAAGCCTCATCTCGATGAAAATGAACTTATAACCCATTTTTTGAAAGAAGAGAACTTATTTTTTGGTAAAATCGGGGGCTAAGCCCTTCATTTTTTTGTCCAAGATTTGATACTTTCAAAAATCCCCTAAAAACTAGGTATGACTATCTAACACATAAATGATAAGGGATAAAAGTTTGATGTACGCCCTGCTTTTTTGAAGAAAATTTTATTCTGAGTAAAATCAAAAGGCTAACCCCTTTGGATTTTTGGCAGAAACTCGATACTTTCAAAACTAACTCAAAATTAGGTATGGCTATATAACACACTTATTGATAAGGAATACAAGAGTAATCTTGAAGAAAAATAAATTCTAGAACCTTTTTTGAAGAAAAAAATTCATTTTTGGTAAAATTGAAGGTTCACCAATTTGGACTTTTGTCAAAAATTTGATATCTTCGAAACTTCTTCGAAAATTAGTATGTCTATACCATTTATCTAGTGATAAAAAAATTATTTTTATTACAAATTAGTTTGTATACTTTATCGGAAACGTGCTACCGACTATTTCAAATTTCCGAGAAATTTTGGAAGATGTTATATATTTTGAGAAAATTGAAAGAACTTAGCCTTTTTACTTTATCAAGAACGGATGTTTTATTCAAATAATTGGTCATAAAATATTTTAATAAAATGCCACAAAGGTGCATTTAATTTTTTTTTGTAACAGAAGAACAATTATAACAAATATATCCACTAAACATTTGACTCCTCAAGTACAGGAAAATGGTCAACTGTTAACTGAATAATTTAGGATTAGGAAAAAAACTAAAATTGCTGGCACTGCACACATAATTCCTAACCACGTGACAGTAAGTAAAAGACTTCTCGGTCACAATTATTGCCACAACTTAATTTGTAACGTCCACAAAGGTGCATATTTTTTATAACAAAAGAACAATTATAACAAATATATCCACTAAACATTTGACAAGGACAAATCTAAATATTAATACATGGAGGGCATACCTTTTTAACAGAGTATTCTCTACTCTGTTAACAGAGTATTAAAAGTTTGTCGCTTTTTAGTTAAAAAATAAACTAGAAAATGACAAACTTTTGAGAACGGAGAGAGTACAATAATTGCCACATTCATGATAATATGGTAGAAGGTACAAGTTGAACTTCAGAGTTTAAGGCAGTTGCCAAAAATAAAGAAAAGATTCATCTAGTTGCTGCAAAATAACTGAAATTTATTCTGCAGGTTCCTCGACAGGTCATGAGTAAAGATAATAACAAGAGTGTGCATCAAAAAAAAATTAACAGTCGCTCACTTACCCACAGTACTGGAAAGTGCCATGAAAATAGGCAAAAGCTCAGTAAAGATAAATTCCACAATTCCGTGAAAATATATTTTCACAATCACTAGATTTCAGCAAGGTAAGACAAAATACAAGTTCAAAGTGATATAGGTTATACGGCACCAGTAAAACATTATAGTGTAGAAAACGTTGGTGTAGATTTCAGAACAACTTTAAAGCAACCATGCCAAAGAACTTCAACATCGGGTCAGAAACGTAGTTACTCCCTACTATGCTGCAGTCACTTCCACAAAAAAATATTTTCATGAGCTATAATAAGATCATTAAAATAAAATGTATTTTCTTGTGCGTTGATTTTAACTCTTTATTTATGCAAGCCGCAGTGCTGACCACAAAATTAACTGTCATTTTCGTGGATCACGAAAATACTTTACACCGCTGCCCAGTAATCTAAGGTATTTGCACTCACCTACGATAAAAATCTACTATAAATAGTGGGTTCTATTTGATTTCAGTTTACTTTTCAATGTACTCAAAGTTTTCCGTACATCCTCCAGCACTAGTTGTACTCCATATACATGTACTATATCAACTATCACACGTTGTTTAATATTTCTTTCCACAATTTTTTCTTTTTCTTTATTTCCTTTCTTTTTTCTCATCCTCTTTCCTTTTAATTTCTTTCCTTTTATTTTTTTCCTTTTCCCATCTTCTTTCCTTCTATTTGAGGTATCTTTTTCTTTCCTTCTTCCCGTATTTCTTTTCCACCGAGTGTAGTCCTTCCAGATCCAGACCATTCTCCTCCTGCCATTTTCCTCTTCTCCCCATGAATCCATCTCCACGGCCCTGCAGCCTCCCGCCGCCGGCGAATACCGTCGCCTCCCACGTCCTCCAGTCCTGCCGCCGCTCACGACCTCCCCCGCTCCTTGTCCGGCGTCCCCATCGCCGCCCACCACGAAGGCACGAAGTACGTACTCCCCGCCCCCATCCTCCGCACCGGCACCGCCCTCCTCCGCTCCCTCTCTTCCCTCAGGCGACGGATCCTACGGCCTGGGGCACGGCGAAACCCGACATAGGCGGCGAATCCCCTTCCCCTCCTTCGGCCTCTCCCGAACCTTCCGCTCGCTCTCCAACCCGCCAGATCCGGAGATCCAGCGTGGAGGCAGGCGGACCCCGCACGCATACCCCACTCTCGCCCCTGCCCGCCATGATGTCTCATTCGTAGTGGCCCTGATCCGGTCCCAGACGCTCGCCGCCGCAGCCGCTGACCCATGGATTCCGTCCGAAGCTTGTTTGGTCCAATTGCTTACATAAGCATCGACGGTAATAAATATGGTTTAGTCATTATTGATGATTTTTCCCGCTTCACTTGGGTGTTCCTTTTGCATGACAAGTCGGAAACACAAGGGACACTCAAGAAATTCTTCAAGCGAGCGCGAAACGAGTTCTCACTATCGATCAAGAGTATTCGGAGTGACAACGGCACGGAGTTCAAGAACATACAAGTGGAGGAGTACCTTGATGCGGAGGGAATCAATCACGAATTTTCAGCACCATACTCTCCACAACAAAACGGAGTTGCCGAAAGGAAGAACCGAACGCTCATACAGATGGCAAGAACAATGCTCGATGAATACAAGACTTCGGATCGATTTTGGGCGGAAGCAATTAACACCGCTTGCCACGTCGCAAATAGACTCTACCTTCATCGACTACTCAAGAAGACTCCTTATGAGCTACTCACCGGTAACAAACCAAACATTTCATATTTTCGAGTTTTCGGCTCTCCATGTTATATCTTGAACAAGAAGCCCAGGACTTCAAATTTCGCTTCGAAGTCTGATGAAGGTTTCTTGCTTGGTTATGATTCGAACACTTACGCCTATCGTGTTTTCAACAAGGCCTCCGGACTTGTTGAAGTGGCACGTGACGTAGTGTTCGATGAAACTAATGGCTTCCAAAAGGAGCAAGTTGATCAATGTGAGTTAGGTAAAGAAGAAGCTCCTTATCAAGCATTGAAGAGAATGGCTCTATGCGAAGTTCGACCACAAGAGTCATCGTCACAAATACATGAGGAAAGTGAACCACAAGAGGAGATCACTAATCAAGGGGGAGCTTCGATACAAGATCAATCACAAGAATATGAAGATGATCAACAAATCAACGAGGGCAACCACTCAGGGGGAGAAGAAAATGATCACCAACACACAACTCTCCAAGTGCCACACCCAAGAGTACACCAATGCATTCAAAGGGATCACCCAATCGACAACATCATCGGTGACATCCAAAAGGGAGTAACCACTAGATCTCGTATAGCTAATTTCTGTGAGCATTACTCGTTTGTCTCCTTTTTGGAACCACGCATGACTGAGGATGCATTGAAGGATCCGGACTGGGTGGTGGCAATGCAAGAAGAGTTGAACAACTTCAAGAGAAACGAGGTTTGGGAACTTGTGGCAAGACCCAATGCAAATATAGTGGGCACCAAGTGGGTCTTCCGCAACAAGCAAGACGAACACGGAGTGGTGACAAGAAACAAGGCACGACTTGTGGCCAAAGGTTACTCACAAGTCGAAGGTTTGGATTTTGATGAGACTTTTGCTCCAGTAGCTAGGCTTGAATCAATTAGAATATTACTTGCATATGCTACTCACCATGATTTCAAGCTGTATCAAATGGACGTGAAAAGCGCCTTCCTCAACGGACCGATCAAGGAAGAGGTGTACGTGGAGCAACCACCCGGGTTTGAAGACGAAGAGTTCCCCGACCACGTATATAAACTGCGTAAGGCTCTCTATGGCCTCAAACAAGCTCCTAGAGCTTGGTATGAGTGTCTTAGAGATTTCTTAATTGATAATGGTTTTCAAATTGGCAAAGTAGATTATACATTATTCACAAAGAATCTAGATAATGATCTTTCTATTTGCCAAATCTATGCTGATGATATAATTTTTGGGTCAACTAACCAATCTTTCTGTGAAGAATTTAGTAGAATTATGACAGACAGGTTTGAAATGTCAATGATGGGAGAATTGAAGTACTTCTTGGGATTCCAAGTGCGGCAACAAAGGGAAGGAACATTTATAAGCCAAACCAAGTACACGCAGGACATACTCAAGAAGTTTGGCATGGACAAGGCAAAGCCCATAAAGACTCCCATGGCTACGAATGGCCACTTGGATCTCAATAAAGATGGATCGAGCGTCGACCAAAAGGTATATCGCTCCATGATTGGATCTTTACTCTACTTATGTGCATCTAGGCCAGATATTATGTTGAGTGTATGTTTGTGTGCAAGATTTCAAGCCAACCCTAAGGAATGTCACTTGACAGCCGTAAAAAGAATCTTGAGATATTTAGTTCATACACCCAACCTTGGTCTTTGGTACCCAAAAGGCTCCAAATTCAATATCATTGGTTACTCCGATGCAGATTATGCCGGGTGCAAAGTTGATAGAAAAAGCACCTCTGGCACATGCCAATTCCTAGGAAGATCTTTGGTTTCTTAGTCATCTAAGAAACAAAATTCCATTGCATTATCCACAGCCGAAGCGGAGTATGTTGCAGCCGGGAGTTGTTATGCACAACTCCTTTGGATGCGACAAACTCTAAGGGATTACGGTTACAATATGAACCGTATTCCTCTCCTTTGTGATAATGAGAGTGCCATTAAAATAGCCCACAATCCAGTTGAGCACTCTAGGACTAAACACATAGACATAAGACATCATTTCTTGAGAGACCATTCCATGAAAGGAGACATAACCATCTCACATGTTAAAACCCAAAAACAATTGGCCGACATATTCACCAAGCCACTTGATGAAAAGCGTTTTTGCGAACTCCGAAATGAGCTAAATATTCTTGATTCTCGGAGTGTGGCTTGAAAAGTTGCATACGTGTATGATTGCTTCAAAAATGTTGATTGAATTGTGAAAATCATCCCTCTCCATTTTTCTCTCGAAAAACTATGTCAATTATTAGATCTTGATGAATTTTGATCATTGTATGATTGTTGTATGCTTACTGGTCAAATTCATCAAGATTACCTGAATTGTTTTGCCTCTCTATTCTCTATTATTGAACCTTCAAATATATATGAATGGGCTATGCAATTCTTTCCTGGTGACCATGGACTAGTCCGTGGTTACCCGGACTAGTCCGCCCATGCAGACTAGTCCGCAGAGTGCCGGTTAGGCCGGACTAGTCTGATAGACCACGGACTAGTCCGATACAGGTCTCTGGATGACTTCGGACTAGTCCGGTCATATCCGGACTTGTCCGATTTTTCGTGTCCATAACCCTAGCCACCACCAAACCCTAATCTCCTCACCCTCACATTCGCTCTAGGCTTCCTCTCTCTTGCGCTCGAGCTCCCAAGGCGATCTTTTGCATCCTCCGTCGAAAAGCCACTCATTTGGGCGGAGATCAAGCTTGAAGACTTGGGGATTGAAGCTAGCGGACTAGTCCGGCCTCCAACCCCCAAACCTTCGAGCCTCCATCGATTTCTTCGGTAAAAATCTTCAAAATCCTAGAAATCGTGTTTTTCTCAATTGTTGATCGTTTGGCCTAGCACCCTTCACTAGTTACATGTTTAGTTGATGTACTACGTGTATGCTAGACTAGATTTGCATTAGGGATTGTATCCTGTCCAATCTGTTAGGTTTTTGAGGATGAACACCGGACTAGTCCGGTCCATGCACGGACAAGTCCGGTACCCCGGACTAGTCCGTGCCGGAGCACCGGACAAGTCCGATGTTTCTGAACCTGAAACCTAATTCCTTAATTCCTTAATGCCATCCATTGCTATCTTGTCTTACCTATGCCTTGTATAACTTGTCATTATTCTTGCTCAATCATTCTCAGATCATGTCGAGCTCCGACAACGAGATCTCCAACTTTGAGGCCGAGTTGGACCACGAGGTGGCACCTCGGTCCTCGGCGGGTCTTGGCAAGAAACGCCAAGAAAGACCTTTCGAGCCTGCTACCTCCCCTCCCCAGGTTCGGAGGAATGTCTGTGTCAAGAAGCCCACCTCGAAGGCTGCTACGTCTTCAAGCGGCCTTCGTCAAGCAAAGGGAAAGGGCAAGGGAGTCGCAACAGGGCCAGTTGGTCCCTTGAAGCTTCATGCTCCCAGAGAAGGGGTTCGGGACCCCAATGAAGAGAAATTCAATGGGAAAGGCAGCGATGTGGCAGCCAAGCTAAGAAGCATTGATTGCTATGGAAGGCCAAAGCAGGCAGCTGATGGAAGGGTTTGGTCAAACTTCCATGCAGATTTCTACAGGCTGGTTTACCTGCCGATGAAGACTCCGGTGGTGCGCAGTCAGTGGATTGACTGGGCCCACCTAGAGAAGAAGAAGTGCTCAACTTTTGATGAGGTCATTGCTGCAGCAGAAGGGCATGGTCTGAATGATCTATTTGCCTTCAGACACAATTGGAATGATGAAGTGATTGCACAATTCTATGCAACGTGCCACTTCTCGAGTGAAGATGAAGAGAGTGTGACTTGGATGACCCATGGATCCAAGTACTCCATCACTCAGGAGGATTTTGCAAGCTTGCTCCATTTAGACTCTGCTGGACATGACCACCTGATCATCCACAACATAGGGGTCATTGAGAGGGACAGAATGAAGTTCTTGTATGAGCCCAACTCTAAGTATGTTCCTCCCTCCACAAAGAACATGAAGCCCTTCTTTGTGGTTATGAACAGAGTTCTCCGGAAGACCATTGCCCCCAAGGATGGGGATGCAGGGAGTGTACAGGGCTACCTCCGGACTCTAATGAGGATCATAAGCAAGAAGAGACAGTTTGATGTTGCAGATTACATATGGAACGACATGGTCAACATCTCAAGCACCCCCAACCGATCCTGTGGCTATGCTCCCTACTTGATGTTCATGATTGAGAAGGTCACAGGAATAGAATTCGTGAAGGATGTAGAGCACACTCCCCTGAGGCCTCAGAAGCCTCAGCCTGTGAGTGTCCAGGCTGCTCCCTCGCCGACCTCAAGTCCTGAGGCACCGGCAAGAGAAAGAGATGCTGCTAGGGCTCCTCCCCCCTCCAGGGAAGCCCCTCGGAGAGGATCCGCCAGTGGGATCCTCAAATACTTGTCCGCGATATTCTCCTCCTGCAAGAAGACTGAAGTAAAGCTTCATAAACTCAATCAGAAGATGAAGGAGGATATGAGATATATCAAAGCCAATGTGAAGCAACAGAGTGAAAAGCTGGAGATCAACCCCATTGGATCTCCAGTAATTTCTGAAGATTCTGATCTTGACATCTCCGAGCTCGGGCCCTTGTCCCTCTCTGAGCTCGGGCCCTTGTCCCCCTCCGAGCTTGCCTATTTTGGCATTGGGGGCTCGAGCAGCTCCGCTCCTCCTCCTCCCTCTCCTCCTCGTCAAGCGGAGAGCGAAGAAGACGAAGGAGATGACGAGAGGACAGACAGCGAAGAATGAAGAACCTAGGACCTTCCTCTCTCTCTTTTTGGTGTCTTGATGCCAAAGGGGGAGATATTGAGGGGGAGTCAAGTCTTAGCTTTAGCTGTAATAGGATGCGAGGAGAGAGCCTTCTCTGTACTTTTATTTGTGATTGTAATAGTTTAATATTGTTTTCATATTAAGTTTGGTCTTGTGATGAATTGCTCAATTTATTTGCGAGTATGTGATGAAAACTGCATTTTTGCTCCTGGAATGTCATATGCACTTGGTATCGGTTGATTAATGTAAATTCTGTCATTCTCAATGTATTCATGCACTTAGTATGCATCCCACCATAAAGAATGCACATATGGATAATTCTCTTGTTGCTTGATGTATTTTTGAGTCATATGTACTTTATGAAAATCTCATTTTTTTGCCTTATTTTGTGAAATCTCAATTGGTTATCATCAATCACCAAAAAGGGGGAGATTGAAAGTGCATCTAGGACTCCCTTGTGGGTTTTGGATGATTTATGACAAGCAATTGGGATCCTAATCCTTTTGTTGAGATGAATGCAGGCAAATAATGGAAAATGAGCAAAATGCCAAAAAGAAGGGAAATGAGAAACAAAGTGAATTTGAGCTCAAGGAGAAGAAAATAGTAGATTATTATGTATGGAGTGTGTTAAGGAAACACACCCAAGAGCTCAATCACTTTCAAGCACACACACACAATGCACAAAGTTATACACGACCGGACTAGTCCGATATCAGCCGGACTAGTCCGATATCACTTTCTGCACTAGATCGGACAAGTCCGGTATCCACCGGACTAGTCCGATATCTTTCTGATCCACTTTGGACTAGTCCTCCCCAATGCGGACTAGTCCTCAACACAATGCACAAGTCACACAAAATCGGACAAGTCCGTTGTGATCCGGACTAGTCCGATATTCTTTTTGATCCACTTCGGACAAGTCCGGTGTCTACACGGACTAGTCCGATATACACACTGATCTAAATCAGACAAGTCCTCCAAGTGCGGACTTGTCATCCTAAACACTTAGGGTTTCATATGTCCGGACAAGTCCGATGGCAATCGGACTAGTCCGAAGATTTCCAGTAGTGAAATCGGACAAGTCCGTTTTCAACCGGACTAGTCCGATATTCCTGGACACTTAGGGTTTGCTACACACAGTACACCGGACTAGTCCGGTGACCACCACGGACTAGTCCGATCTTTCTGAACCCTAACAGTCACTTTTAGAAACCTCATATAAATAGAGGTGCACGGCCCACTTTTACAATCTCTTGAACCCTAGCGCCGTCACACCTCCCAAGAGACTCAAAAACCACCTCTCTCCACGAAATTAAGTGCAAAATCAATCAATCTATTGAATATCACTTCTAGATCATTGGAGAGACACTTGGCACACATCATTGAGCTCTTTGTTTGATTCTCTAACACACTCTTGCATTTCAATTTGTAATTTTCGAGTGTGTTATTGGTGGCTTTGTAAGTTGTAATCAAGGGAGCTCTCAACGTGTGAGAACGCCCCTTCAACTTAGTTATTTACCCTTTGTGATTAGTGGAAGAGGATTGGCCTTCGTGGCGATCCGACGAGGGAAGGGTTGGAGAAGACCTGGTCCTTTTGTGGGCTCCTCAACGTGGACGTAGGTTGCCTTCGTGGTAGCCGAACCACGGGATAAATCGTGTGTCTTGTCCTTTTGCGTTCTTCATCTTAATTGATCAACTTAATCTAGGGTTTGATTCACTTTGTTCAATTTGAGTTAAATTGTTGAACAAGAGCCTTAATTGTAATGGAATTTGACATACAACTATTAAACTGTCATTCAAGTTTATATTTCCGCTGCAAACATTAACGAACCAATCAAATTGACTGAACTTGATCAACTTAGCCCGTGAAAACCGGACTAGTCCGCACTTTACCGGACTAGTCCGATATCTCTGGTATTGACTTTGTTGTTGAGTGTTACAGTAACCGAGAAAATTCAAGAAGGCATATTCACCCCCCCTCTAGGCCTACATTCAAATACCTATGTCTAGAGATGATGAGGAACACACTGCTTTTGTAACAGTAGATGGCCTATATTGTTATGTCTCCATGCCTTACGGTCTTAAGAATGCTCTCCCTACCTTTGTACGTGCGATGCATAAAACATTTAGGGACCTCATTAGAGACCTGGTCGAGGTGTATGTTGATGACATCATGGTCAAAATCAAAGACCACACGTTCTTCCTAGACAGCTTAGCACAAGTCTTCAGCAGGCTGCGCCTTACGCGCACAATGCTGAACCCCGAAAAGTGTGTCTTCGGGGTCTCTTCTGGGAAGTTGCTGGGATTTCTGGTTTCCCAACGGGGGATCAAAGCCAATCCAGAGAAGATTAAGGCAATAGAACTGATGTGACCCCCGACACGTATCAAGGATGTACAGAAGCTTGCCGATTGCCTCGTGGCCCTTAGTCGCTTTATCTCGAGGTTGGAAGAACGAGCACTTCCCTTCTTCAAGATTCTGCACAAGGCAGGTCCCTTTGCCTAGACAGAAGAAGCGGAAGCAGCGTTCCAGGAGCTCAAGAGGCACCTGACGTCCCTCCGAGTTATGGTGGCACCGGAGCCCGGAGAGCCCTTGCTGCTGTATGTTGCTGCAACAATTGAAGTGGTCAGTATGGTCTTGGTCGCAGAACGATCCAAACCGCAATAGCAACATACACAAGGAGGAGCCCGTAGCGCAAGCACCGAGCCTCCGGTCCCAGACCAAGTCATGAACCTCTCTCAGGAGGGCTCCGGGAGCGAGGAAGTCGTTGGCCCCCAGCCCCCGGGATATGATGCGGGTCCCGGGTGCTAGGAACCCCTGGACCTAGATCCAATGCAGGAACTACCGGACCTCTCGGACAAAGTCCGAACCACTTAGAGGTCGGTTTACTACATCAGCGAATTCCTCCATGAAGCAAAGACAAGATATCAGGAGATACATAAGCTGTTGTACGCTGTGTTGATAGCATCGAGAAAGCTCCGACACTACTTTCAGGGCCATAAGGTCTCAGTGGTCACCTCCTTTCCATTGAGAACGGTCCTCCGCAGCCCTAATGCTACCGGCAACATCGCCAAATGGGCAGCCGAGGTAGCAGAGTTCGAGATTGAGTTCCTCCCTCGACATGCGGTCAAAAGCCAGGCCTGGCAGATTTCCTGGCCGAGTGGACTCCATCGCCTGGCAACCCTGAAAGCCCAGTCACCAGAGACACACTGCCCGGGGCACCGACTTTCACTGAAACCCCGTGGACACTTTACTTCGATGGTTCTGCCCAGAAGCAGGCGGTCGGGGCCAGAGTGGTGCTCATAGCCCTGACGGAGGAGCAGTTCAAATATATGGTGCATCTTGGCTTCAAAGCCACCAACAACATGGCAGAGTACGAGGCCCTCATCTATGGGCTGAAGACAGCACTGACCCTCAACGTGCGCCAGCTCCTTGCCAAAGGTGATTCCCAGCTAGTTGTCAAGCAGGTCAAAGGGGAGTGCAGTTGCAATGACCCCCAGCTGGCAGCATACTTACTACACGTCAGGAAGCTGGAGAAAGATTTCGAGGTCCTGGATCTATGCCATGTACCCCGAGCTGACAACTTAGTCGCAGACGAACTGTCAACAAAGGCTTCTACAGAGGCACCAGTGCATGCATGGGTCTTTGCAAGGACGTTATGGCGACCAACCACCCGAGTTGCCGAACCGGGTGAAGGGGGTGAAGTTAGCACCTCGAAGCTAACAACCCCATCGGTGCTACAGCCATGGTGCCCACCAAGGTTCCTATGCGCCTCCAGCAGCTCCGAGCAGCTGGGCGCCCAAGAACCAGAAGCTCAAGGAGGTCCTGATGCATGGATCTCGGAGGTCCGGGACTACTTGAAAGACAACTACCTTCCCGAAGAACATGCCCTCGCAGAACATATCGTTCGGATGGCTAAAAGATACATGCTAGTAGAGGGGGATCTCTACCGGTGTGGCGCCAACGACATCCTACTGCGTTGCATTACCCGGGAGGAGGGCTGTGACTTGCTCGCAGAAATCCATGGAGGTGAGTGCGGGAACCACGCAATGGCTCGTACGCTGGTCGGCAAAGCCTTTCGACACGGCTTCTACTAGCCCACAGCACTCTAGGATGCTGCTGACATGGTTAAGAGATGCAAGGCGTGCCAGTTCCATGCCAAGCAAATACACACACCAGCTCAAGTGTTGTAGATGATCCCTCCCTCGTGGCCATTTGCCTTGTGGGGACTGGACATCCTGGGACCTTTCCCAAGAGCCATCGGAGGATTCCGGCACCTCTACGTGGCCGTAGATAAGTTCACCAAATGGCCAGAAGCCACCCCAGTCGTCACCATTAACAAGCAGTCCGCAGTGAAGTTCATCAAGTCGATTCAGGTTCGGAGTCACGAACAGAATCATCACTGATAACGGGACCAAATTCACGAGTGCGACATTTCAAGAATACTGTGAGGACCTGGGATCCAAGTTTGTTATGCCTCTTTCGCCCGTCCCGAGAGCAATGGGCAGGTAGAGAGAGCGAACGTCGAGATTCTCAAGGGCCTCCAGACTCGTACATACTCAAGTCTCGAGAAGCATGGTGCAAACTGGGTGGATGAGCTGCCATATGCACAGCGGGCTAGTCGGACATCAACAAGCCGGGCTACGGGAGAAACGTCCTACTTCCTGGTGTACGGGGTGGAGGCCGTCCTTCCCCCAAAGATCACCATGGGCTCCCCCCGTGTCCAGATGTATGATGAAGCCGCGCAGGACCGGTTCCAGCGTGAAGATATCGACCTCGTCGACGAGGGACGCGTACGAGCTGCCCTCCGAAATGCACGGTACAGGCAAGCGCTCCGACACTACCACCAGCGGACCGTGCGTAGTAGGGAGCTCAAGGTGAACGACCTGGTTCTGCGACATCTGCTTTCCCGTGAAGGGGCAAAAAAACTCTCCCCCAAGTGGGAGGTCCCCTTTCGGGTTACAGAGGTTTGTCACCCAGGGTGTGTCCGCATAGCTACGGAGGATGGTCAACCGGTACCCAACCCATGGAACATCGAACACCTTCATAAGTTCTATCCATAACCAGGGGTAGGGCATTCTATTTTTCTTTTGTTATAAAATTGGCAAAGTGTCTAGAGACAACACTTGGGTTAACTAAGGCCGGGGAAATGAGCTCCGAGTGTCTGCCTTGCTCGGTGCGGTCCGGTACCCAGAGAAGGTACACTCAGCTCCTCGTCACCCGGGTCGAGTCGTTCCTCATGTAAATTCTATTCTCTCCTATGAGAGTTATAATGAAAAAGTTGTTTGCCCTACCCTAGAATTGCTTGTTCATTTGAAATTATCTTTAGTTCTTATGAATGATGTCACGCAGATGCCATTAGCTCTTCACCTAGCGTGGGTGTGGTCAATCTTTCCTTCGCTGGTCTGGTCAATCTTTCCTTTGCCTCTGCAATAGTGGGAGCGTTGTTATCCGTTTGCCGGTGGGCCGCTTTGGGTTCCTGCTCAAGACTCCACAATGGCAACGGAATGTGAGACAAGCGACACTAATAGAGCGTAGGTAAAAGATTGACCCGAGAGCGGAATTACCTTTTGTCTGTCATGTGCGCAGGTCCCTACGGTACAACCCCTAAGATCCTGAGCCCCACCAATTGTTGGAGACATGGCGTCGACGTCCTACCGACATCATGGATGTTGCCAGAGCTCCTAAAAGCCCCGACAACCCCAGGGGGCCACGCGGTGTGCGATGTCTCTTACGAAGGTCATGGGTGTTGCCAGAGCTCCTAAGTTCCGACAATCCCAGGGGGGCCGGTGGTGGCATTCCGTGAAAAGACTATGGGTATTGCCAGAGCTCCTAAGCTCCGGCAACCCCATGGGGCCCAACAGTGGCATCTCCTATCGAGACCATGAATGTTGCCAAAGCTCCTAACCTCCGACAACCCCAGGGGGGGCGGTGTTCCCGAAGCAAGTGCTAGTCCCCCTTGGTACAAGTACATAATAAGAGTTGTGTACATATACCAGGGAGCAGGACACAAAAATATCAGAACCAAAGATCAAGAGGACTCCGCTCATTAAAAGATTTTCTTACAAAGTTGGAGGCATACAAGAGGGAGTGAGAGAAGAAAGTCCTAAGTCCTACGGATAGCTAAGGCGACAGCTTCAGTGACCTCCTGAACGCTCTCCCGGGCAGTGTCCAGATCTGCCGCGATCGGCCCTTCGACTGCTGGACTCAGGGGGAAGTGGGGATCCCGGCTCTGGTAGCACGTTAGCACGTACTCAGCGACAGTCTTAGTCAGGGACCTCCCCTCTGTCTCCAGCTGGTCGGCAATGATGTCGACCACTACATCAAGCTTGCGGCCAATAGAGCCAAGAGCCGCCAACACGTCATGTAGCTCTGGCGCCGGGTGGGCCAGACGTGCAAGGCTGAGACCAAACTGTGCTAGTGCTCCGTCTGGACGCCCCAAAAAGTCCCACACTCGCTGGGATTCAGACGCTCTTGTGCCCTGCAACTCTTCTAGAGCCCTCCCAGTGGCCGCCAGCTCTGCACCCTCCTTTGTGAGGTGCTCGGCCTCCTTGCCGTGCTGCTGGATGCTCTTGGCAAGTTGCCGCTCGCGATGAGTGAGCTCTGACTCCCTGGCAAGGATGACGTTCCGGCGCTCCCCCAAGTCTTCCTCCTGGCCCCGGATAGTGGCTTCCCTGGCACAGACGTTGGTCTCCCGCTCGTTGAGGCTTTGCCCCCGCTTCCAGAGCCCGTCCGCCTCAAGCTTGCACCGCGCTTCAAACTATTTGAGGCGGTCCGCCAAGCTCCGCTTCCCCGCCGAAAGCTTACGGGAGAGCTCCTCCTCTCTCTGAGTTAGGTCGTCCAGCTTCTCGGCGAGCCTGGACTCACCCAAGTCAAGCTCATGCTGGCGCTTCTGGAGGGTCTCATGCCAGGCAGCTAAACCACCTTGGTGCTAGTCTGCAGCTCGGTGGCATTCCACAACTTCTTCATAGATCTTTTGAGCCTTCTGGTTGAGAGCCTCGAGGGTAGCCTCTCTCGCGTTGAGGAGCTCACCTTGCTCAGCCAGCCGGGTTTGCTCGCCCTTGACCCATTATTCATGTTGACGGAGCCTCCTGCGCTCCTTCTCCAGAGCGTTAAGGTTGCGCTTGAAGGACACGGTGACCTGCTGAAAACTGGAGCGAGCGTTGTCGATGGCCATCTCTATGGGAAGGGGTGTTGGACCGTATAGGGGCGCCCCTTCCCCCGTCTCCACCAAGATGTCCGCCGTCACCCGGGAGGGGCTATCACCTAAAGGAAGTGGCACTTGTGGGATCGAGGCGCATGGGGTCTCTACCAGACCCTCCGGTGCATTTGCAGACGCTTCCGGTCCAGCCCCCGATGCTCCCGACCCAGTCCCTAACGCCTGAGAAGCGGGACGTGTGCCCGAAGCTTCTGCGGCTTGAAGCACAGTCGCGGGGACACTGGACGCCGCTGACTGAGGCACTGAAGTGGTAGTGGGTACTTCAACGACCGCCTGGATGGCCACCCCAACCTCCGCATTAGTTGGTGTGGGGAGTGACCACTTCTGGCACCCTAGCCGAAGCCGCTTCCGTGTCTAGCATGGGGGCCGGCTCCTTAGCTACGTCCGGCTGGGGCGCCGGAACCTCCTTGGAAGATGGAGCGGGAGCCGGTCCCTTGGTTTCCCCCGGCACCAGGGGTGGAGTCTCCACCAACACCTGATCCAGCAGGGGCGTTGGGTCCAGTGCCTTGGTGGCCCTCGGCACAGCGGCGGAGCCCCCACCGACTCCTGAGCTGGGCCGACACTTGGCACCTCCGTCGAGGCCTCGGGGGCCACTAGCTTTGGCACCGGAGCCCCAGCCTCCAGAGTCCCAGCCTCCTCCGCGTCAATAGCCGGGACCCTTGATTCAGGTGCAGTCGCACTCGGGATGGGAGCTGCCCTCGTGTCGGTCGGAGCCTCCGCTGTCGTCTGGGCCGGTGCGGGAGTAGAGGCTGAAGCACCTACCTGCACAGCTTCCCGAGATGCCGGAGGTGTGGTGGTCGGCTCACCTTGCTTGGAAGTGTTGCACAATCAAGTTGGAAATGTTTAAAGGGTGACCTTAGCCAGAAGTGGGATCGAAGCAAGAAGCTCGGCTACTTACCTTGGGAAGCCCCAAGTCCTGCAGAGACGGAGCCGCTTCTGGGCAGGACCGGAGCCAGAGTCTGAAGGACCCGATGTGGCCGGAGCCTCAGGCCTCTCAGGAGCATGGATAGGAGCCTGAACTGGAGCCTCCCTGGCCGGAGCAACGCTTGGTTGAGGGAGACCCCCAGAGCTCGGTCCCGTACTTGGTGCCCTCGCGGGAGGTGGCCCCTCGGAACCGACGCCTGCCAAAGGTCCCGGAGCCAGATGGGATGGCTCCCCGGAGGCACCGACGTGACTTCCATCACCCCGCACCAGTTTCCTCTTGCGACTGGAGGGTGTCGCTGAAGCCTCGCCCTTGCCGGAGCTGACGACTCCACCCCCTGAGCTAGGGAGGACTGGGGATGACCCTTCGGAGGTTCCCGGAGCGCTGGTTGCCGGAGGAGCTCCCCTCGTCGCGACCCCGATGTCATCCAACCTCAGCATCAGCTTTCGGAGTTCCCGACAGAACTCAGGATCTGTGTTAAAATGTGGGAAGGACGTTGGGGGCGCCAGGGACCTAAGCGAGATGCTTGGCTTGCTTTGGAACCTCTTCAGCAGGTCCTTCAATGCTTCGTCTTTCACTTGGGTGTTAGCGTCCCGCGGAGTGAATGTCCACGCCATCCGTTCCCTGAACTTCAGTGGTGCCCACTTGTTCCTCAGGAAGTTCCTGAAGACCATCTGGGGAGTCACTCCGTCATCTACGTAGCCTTCGATCCTTGCCACAACGGGTCTGTACACCGGTGGCAGCTCTCGGATCTCGTTCCAGAGGTCTATGTCCATGTCCGGGAGGCTCTCTGGCAGCTCCAGCCTCTCGTGCCAATCCACAGTGATGACCACCCACTCCTTCTTCCATTCGCCCCTTTTGCCAGAGGAAAAGGTGTACAAGTACTTGAAAGGGGACCGCTTCCGCTTCACAAAGTAGTACATCCCAATCAACTCGTTCACCTTCCCGGCCGTCTGCAGGGTGAAGACATTCCAGAAAAGCTCCAGACTGGGCCGTACCCCCACCCACATCTCGCATAAGTGGGTGAAGATAGCAACCAGCGGAATGGAGTGGGGTCCCGAGGAGGTGTAGCTGGATTATGTAGAACTCCAGTAGGGTCATCAGGAAGGATGAGAAGGGGGGAAGCAGGCTGGCCATTGCGTATCCCTGAAAGAAGACCATGTTGCCGGCGTTCTTCTTCTCAAAAGGAAGTTCGTCGATGCGGATCTTGCCGTTGAAGGACTCATGGGACCAACCCATGTAGGCCTGAAACTTCTTCAACCTTTTCTCGGTCTTGATCTTGCTAGCTGGCAGACCCAACTCCATGGCAACAGGATGGGGGAGGGAAAAGTTGGATTAGCAGAGGACTAGGGCTCAAAGTCGAAGGATGTGGGAAGGCTACAAGGGCTCAAGTGCGGGTGCGAGTGGAGGTGAGAAGAGTATGTGACTTGTGCTACTCTCTCCCTTAAGTATGGATCTACGGCGTTTGGAAGGAAACCACAGACACCAAGATACTGGGGCAACCCGCATATGACGGGTGGGTCAAGAGCCTGAATCAGCGGAAATGCCGAGTGGCCGCCTCAAGGTAGCTGTTTTCGTAGGTGAGATTTCAAAACTTAAGCGCAAAAACTTAATGGTCGCGCGAAGCCAAAACGAATTTCGGGAACCGGCGCCATTTGATGGTGCAGTATCCGCAGACAAAGATTTTGTCTGCCGCATTGAAGGGAAGTCCTTAAAGTCACGACACGAAGATTCAGAATGGCCCCACCACGGGTATAACCACCTTTACAAGGAAGTTTCTCCCCGTGATGGGCCCGGTGGCCACTGTCGGTGCCTGGCGAACTGGGTATCCCTGGGTACAGGGATAAATGCACCTTGGTCCCCACCGCCCATGGGGGCGAGACCTGTCAATGGCCCTGGATGCCACGCAGCAAGCGAAGCAGTAGCCTCTCCCATTGAGAGATGGTCCAGTGCCGCCATGTGGCCGGCAGCTCCGGGTCCACCACCTTGTCGAGGGAAGGTCCGGCGTGCTCGCTAGGTCGGCAGCCCCGGACCACCTCTTATGGTGATAGGGTCCGATGCTGCTACGTTCCCGACAGCTCCGGACCCAACCTCCTGGACCTGGACCTCCTACTGAGGGAAGGTCCGGGAGCTGCCACGTGCCAGGCAGCGCTGAGCCTGAGCCTTTCCGCGGAAGGAGCAGTAAAGGGAGGTGTGCTCGGTACGCCAAAGCTAGGAAGGACGCGCATGTTCCCTAGGTAGGAGGGAGCTCGCACTCATAAGTCAAGTGGACTGTGGCCAGTCTTTTCATGACTGGTCAGAGCCGAACTGCTACGTACGGTGGACCAATGGAAGGTCTCGACAAGACAGACAAGACACGGCTGACCATGATGAGGGGCTATTGGTAGCCCTGCGGCAGGGTATGGACAGGCGGCACATTGAAGCCGTTGTCAGGGATAGCATTTACTCCCATATCTTAGGGTGGATTTGGTACTCCCAGGGCCACCTGTCGGGCTCTGGGTCCCACTTGTAAGCTGCTAGACCTTGAACTATAAGAGGATCGAGCAGCCACCGACTAGGACTAGCTCTCTCAGACCCAAGCAATACTACACGGAAAAACCACCGTGGAGTAGGGTATTACGCTCAGGCGGCCCAAACAACATAAATCCCTCACGTTCATCATTCTCTGAGCTTGATCTTGTTAGGACTAGCCCCTCGAATATACATTGAACCTCCGCGGACTACACCCGTGTAGGTCCGGGGGAGGTGACGGTTTAGACACCTCGACAAGTATACTTATGTTGTCACAGTGAGTTTGTTAGGATCTAAAATTCAAAGAAGGGTAATAAGATGCAAATAAGCTATAGGCAAGAGGACGAATTTTACTGTTTTTCTTGTGTCTCATGCACAAGAAAAATGAATAATTGACGGCAATATGCATGGCGATGGTGGATGTTGCCGGAGCACCAAGCTCCGACAACACCCAGGGGGCCCACCGTCGACGTTTTATGCGTTGACTGTGGGCACCATCGAAGCAACCAAGCTCCGACAACACACAGGGGGACCGCCATCAATGTTTTATGCATTGACAGTGGGCGCCGTCGAAGAAACCAAGCTCCGACAACACCCAGGGGACCCGCTGTCGGTGTTTCATGCGTGGACAGTGGGCGCCGTCGATGCAAACAAGCTCCGACAGCACCCAGGGGTCTGCCGTCGATCTTTCATGCATTGACAATGGGCGCCGTTGAAGCAACCAAGCTCCAACAACTCTTAGGGGGCCCACCGTCAACATCAACAACGCGACAAAGAGTCCTTGGAGATTTCGGATGCAAGCCTTGAACCTTGGGGCTATCACAGTAGCTACAGTTTGGAGCAATCAAGTTTTCAAGACATCGTTAAAATTCCTTATAGTAGATGTCCTCAATCAATTGAGAGCATCTACCAAGGGGCCAACAAGATAAAGGCAATGATGCATTGAAGACAAAAATGGAATTCAAAAGGATTTCATTCATTCAAAATTGTAGATTTACAAGAGGAAGGTACAAAAGAGAAAGATTCTAGCTGCTGGAGTTCCGCTGGAAGTACGAAGCAACTTTCAGGGCGGCTTCTTGGACGCTTGCCTTGGCAGCTTCATCCTCCTCGGCAATGGGTCCCTCAACCACTGAAGCTAAATACATAGAGGGATCCCGGCTTCGGAAGCATGTCAGCACATATTTTGCGACATTCCTTGCCAGTGACTTTCCCTCAGTCTCAAGCTAGTCGACAATCACATCTCCAAACACGTCTAGTTTAGCTCCGGTGGAGTTGAGCGCCATGAAGGCTTTGTCCATCTATGGCTCTGGGTCAGTCGGTCGGACCGGACTGAATCCCAAAGGTACCACAACGTCTTCTGCTCGCCCAAGGAAGTCCCAGACCTGCTGGGACTCAACCACTCTCGAACCCCAGAGCTCCTCTAGTGACCTTCTTGTGGATTAAAGCTCTGTAGAGCCCTCCTTCGAGAACCGCTCAACCTCTTTGGCATGCTGCTAAATCCGTTCAGCCAGCAACCTCTCTTGGTCGGAGATTTGCTTCTCCCGGAGGGTCAAGCGGTCTCGCCTCTCCGCAAGGTCCCTCTCATTTGCCTTCATCTTGTTCTCCCTGGCAGAGACAACATTTTCCCTCTTGCTGAATCCTTCTCCTGCCAGCCATACTTGGTGCTTTTCTTTTTTGCACCAGGACTTGAATTTCTCGACACGGTCATCCAAGTCTTGCTCACCGCGTTCTAACTTCTGAGGTATTTCATCTTCTCTCTTTTGGATCTCGACCTCCTTATTATCAAGATCATCCTGACGCTTGAGAAGTTGTTCCCTCACAGTGTTGAGACTCTTCGAGCGACTATTTGCCACTTCATTGACCTTCTTTGCATGGTCGTAGATCTCCTTAGTCTTGTCATCGGGTGCTTTTATATCGCCTCCCTTTCATCCAGCATGTTATTCAAACGCGTCTGCCGAGTTTTTTCAGCCTGCATCCATTCCTCTTGGTCCGCAAGCCGGGATTGTGTCAAATTCATTTCGAAGTACAACAGCTTGTGCCAACGCCTCCGGGCGTCATGCTCTTCTTCTAGGACCTTGCGCTCGTAGTCGAAGGCGACCTAGACTTGGCGAAGGCTTGAACAGACATTGTCGATTGACATATCCAGGGGAATCGGCTCAGGACCTGCCTGAGGTTCCTCCTCTAGTTCCCCCGAATCTTCTGGAATAGTTGTCATAGCCCATGGCACAAGCATGGACTCCAACAGCTCGACATCTGTGGCGCTGAGCTCTGGGAGCTCATCCACCTCTAACACAGACGATGAAGGTCCTGCAGCCGAATCTACAAGCAACAACGCAGGCATGACCACTTCTGGCATATCGACATCTGCCGACGACGCTGTCACCTCTGGAGCTGGTTCCATAACTTCTGCCATATCTTCCGAAATCTCCGTTGTTGGTGCCAGTACCTCCGGTGCTGGCTCTGGAATAGCTGAAGCTTGCTTCAGTGCTTCTTTTGCATGGTTCGGTGCAACCACAACTTCTTTGACCTCCGACGCAGTCTTTGTGGCCGCGACACTTGCAGGTGCTAGAGTGGAAGCTCTTCTTGATACTTTGGAAACAAAGGATAGAGAATTCAAGGAAAAGCAAAAAGCAAAAAAGAAACACACAAGTCTAAGAGCTGATCATTACCTAGGCACGTTGCCGCTCCAGTCGGCACGGAGCTTCTTCCTTGGACGGCCGGAATCAGAACCCACCGTCGTCAACTTCATCTTCCGACTGGAGGTGTTGGTGGGCTCTTTGCCTTTGCCCCGACTTGAGTCAGGCTTTTTCTGGCTTGAATTTGCAGGAGCCTTGCCCTTCAAAGCCCTGAGGATTGCAATCCCTGCTGGAAGAGTGCTCCTTTGATGCACTATAAGACCAGTGTCGTCAAGCAGTGGCATCATCTTCTGCAACTCCCTCCTGACCTCCAGAACTACATTCAGAGGCAAGAACTTAGTCAGAGGTACGAGATCATCTCTTGACATAGTTCCACTGTTCAGCTTCTACAGATAGAGCTTCAAGGCATTCTCATCTAATTTGGTTCCTCGACCAACCTCAATCTGGATGAAATCCATTTCTCCAGAATATAACCAAGCTGCAAACTCTCGCTCCTTGAGAGGCGCCCAACGGTTGGTCAGGAAGTTGTCGAGGACCATCAAAAATGTCAACCCTCCGTCCACCAAGTGTCAGATTCTTGTTAGGATGGAGTTTTACTTTTCAGATAGCTTCGGGAGCTCCTCCCAGGAGTAGGAATTCGTCGTAAAAAACCCTTCTGGTAGCTCCAACCGATCATGAGGGTCCACCCGGATCACAATCCAATCGGTCTTCCAACTCCCACTTTCCGGAAGGAAAGGTCTTGATGTACTTTTATGGGGGATTCCTACGCTTTACAAAGTAGTAGAACTCCAACAACCAGTTACCTTTGCCTGTCGCCCGGAGAGTGAAGAAGGTCCGAAACAGAGTAATGCAAGGTGGCACACCCACCTACATCTCGCAGAAGTGGACAAATGTTGCCACCAGCAAGATTGAATGAGGTCCGAGGTGGTGCAGTTGAAGCCCGTACGACTCCAGCAGCATTAGCAAGAAGTTGGATACTGGCGGAACCAGCCCAACCATGGTGTACGCCGAGAAGTAGACGATGCGCAGAACTCCTTCTTGAATGGGAGCTTGCCGCATCGAATAGCATTGTTGAAGGAGTCACTCTGCCAGCCCATCAATTTTCGAAATCTTGTGAGATCACTCTCGCTCACAATCTTGCTTGGTGGAAGTCCAAGTTCCATCGCCGCAAAGTGGAGCAGACATGGGAGCGAGATGTAGGGGTTCAAGCGAAGAACTCTATGAGCAAGAACATATTGGTGTGTAAGAGTTCTCTCACCTTGTAGCGTCTCTTACTTTATTGAGCCTCTGCAACGCTTGGATGGCAACTGCATCCGAATCATAATCACACTCTGCGAAGTTGCCTCATCAATGCCAATGGGGCCCAGGTCCACTTCGCCGCAACAGGTGGACCGTTGTCATGATGGGAAGTTGGAAGCCCAAGGGCGGCGGCCTGGCAAAACTACAAAGATTATGTTGGGAACTGATACGACAATCGTATTGGGAACCGACATCCTTCAATTGCGTGAGATCTACACGTCATGTATATCACCTATCAAATCAAGAAGTATCGCGTGTCCCAAGAGGAAAGCTAAAGCAACAGTGCGGTAGAGATAATGGCCCCACCTCCAGCATCGAAACCTCATAATCTCACCAGAGGTGGGCCCCGAGCCACTGTCGATACCCTGCATACCAGGTATCCTTTCGTACCAGAACAAGACATGTCAAGTTCCACCTTCCGGTGTCCCACGATGCCGGAACTGCCTCCCTCCTTAGGATGGATCTAGGTCTACCACGTGTCTCGCAGTGCCAGACCTGCCTCCCTCCTTAGGGTGGCTCCAGTGCTGCCACATGTCCCACCGTGCTGGACCTGCCTCCCTCCTTATGATGGCTCCAGTGCTGCCACGTGTCCCGGGGTGCTGGACCTGCCTCCCCAACAGGGGAAGCTCCAGTGCAGCCACGTGTTTAGTAGCTCTGGACCTGCCTCTCCGCAGAGGCAAGCTCCAGAGGTACCACGTGTCACACGTCCGAATCTATGTCTATAATGGAAGACTTCGGGATTTCCAATGGCGCGAACATTCAAGGGCATCAATCAGCCGTTACAAGAATTGGTTAACGCATCATTAATACCATATTAATGACACATGGTCAGAGGACTATCAATACCAGTAACACTGTTATTAAGGCACGTTACCATACTATTAACCCCCTTTAACACCCGTGGACCGTGTATAGGGCGGTTATTATAGCCGAGGCCACCTGTCGGGCCATGACACATACTGTAACAGCTAGTCCTTGACATATAAAAGGGTTGTGCTGCACGATAGGAAAAAATAATCCGGACTAAGCTCAGGCTTACGCATTCTCATACAAACACACAACCCGTAGGGTAGGGTATTATGCTCAGGCGGTCCGAACCACGTAAAACTCCTCATATTACCTTGCTCTTGGATCTTGATTAGCATCCCACCTAAATACGAACCTCCGTAGACTACTTTTTAGTAGTACCGGGAAAGTGTCGTTGGCAAACTTCGACAATTAACCTTTAATCTTTGTAATTAATCATTCAAATTTATCTCTATAGGTTAATAATTACAAAATATATGTTTGATTGTTTTATAATTAACATACCCCTACAATTACCGATTAACATTTAACAAAATAGTTGAAAGAAACAAAAAACAAAACTTACCACTTTATGGCTATCGACGGTGGGGGACTGGGCAGCAACTGTCGGTAGGGCACCAAAATAGAATTATTTATTTGGCTTGACTTGCACAGGTTTAGGCTATTCACGATGGTATGCTGTGAAAACTAATGGAAAGATTATTGGAAAATTTATAGTAATTTTTAGAGTGCACATACTGAAAGTATAGAATATATAGAGTATGGGTTTAGATTACACGAATGCGGATGGTCTTACGGTTTGAGCCGAAGCTAAAATAGAAAACGTGGCTGATAGACTAAGGTGCTTCGAGATAGGTGGCAACGTGTACACGTGATGTGAAACTTTTTGCAGAAGTGCTGCATAAAATTTTCCTCCCAGCGAATACCACCTTTGGGAAACAATCTCTGCGGCGGGACCGCACGCCCGCCCACGTGCGACCTTGCCCCGATGTATTGCCACGTCGACCATGTCTTGAATCTTGCAGAGCGCAGCCGCGGGTGCAGCGGCGTTTCTCCCGACTCGGCTCATTCCTTCATTTTCCCGCTTGGCTCCGCTGCTCCCACCTAGGCTTGCCTGGAACCAGCAGCAGCACCAACGGCAGCAACCAGCTGTCGAAGAAGCTATCATCCTCCTCCGCCTTAGGGTCCAAGCGAAGCATCGGAGATCGCTGAAGACGATCAGGACACCGGCACACCAGCCCAGAAGCTCACGCCCGCACTCTTCATCCTCCTCGTCAATCTCCCTGCAGCATATTCAGGCATCAGATGCAGACTTCAGAGTACCTAAGCTAATCGGAGCTACTTGATCTTTCTTCAGGGCGCAAGTGGTTGGGTGGCCGCCGATGAAGGGATACAGGAAGAAGACCTTCCTCCAGGCCACAACAGCCAAGGACGGCGACTTCGTGCTCGTCGGAGACGTGTCCTGGGTATGCAGCGGAGCCGAGCCGGAAACTAAAGGGACCGGAGGAGTCGAGTCGGGGGAGCAGCCGCTGCGCCCGCGGCTGAGCGCTGCAAGCTGATTCGAGACATGTCGACGTGGCAAACATTGGGGTAGAGCTGCACGTCTGCCCGCGTGTGGACCTGCCGTAGAGAATTCGTTCCCCCACTATTGGACTAGTTATCATAAAATGGTTTCGCACTGATGTACGTGAAGACAAGCAAGCGCCTTTCCATTGTTACTACCTACGGCTACGGCCGGGTTTGTAAGCGTTGGGCATCAGTGTCCCGCTCCGGTCTAATGGTGCCAACAGACACTCGAGTGAGCGGTCGGGCGAGCATGCAAGCTGCTACTCGTATCCAGAGCTACTGGTAGATAGCAAGCTTGCTCATCAGTTACTGCGACTACTACCACCCCAAGCACAGGAGCTACAAAACAAACTCCACTTATTCTTTCATGTTCCTGCGTAAGTTCCCCCCCTAGTTCCTGCTCTCTAAGTTTTCCCCTCTTGTCTATGCGCTGCAATAGACTCTGTTTTCGCCCTCCTCATTCAGAGCGGTTCTTGTTTGTTACACATTACGCCCCTACCAGATGGAACGGGCTTAACGAGCTGGTTCGAAAGCCCGGTAAAAAAACACTGCTCCAATCCGGCACGACCCGTTTGGGTTAGGTTTGGGCCAGCTCGAAGCTTGGAGTGGGTCGTGCTCGAGCTTAGCCTCAGGCTCGTCGGGCCGGCCTGGCACGACCCAAATTTGGTCAGCCCGTACGACCCGGTGCATTGGTCGACGTCCCCGACTCCTTCCCGGCTCCCGATCTACTTGGTACCAACTTGCCTCTCCTTCATCCTCCCTGCATTCGAGTTCCATGCACATCTGGTTCATCATTCTAAGTTGTGTGCGCTCATTGTAAGGTGTGTGCATTGTGGATAATGCTAGCAAGAGATACAAACATGCATACTCCAACACTCATTAAGGGAGTGAATGGCTAACCTGAACGGAACAATAGAAAGACGGGGAATAAGAGGAAACAAACATTGAATACAAGTTTCATCTCGAAGAAAAAAAATCAATTTACGATCTGTTTTTTTTTTGACAAAAACAGTATTTGGTAAAATTGAAAGCTATTCCTTACATTTTTCGCAAAAATTGATACTTTTGAAACTTCCTCGAAAATTATGTATAACTATATAACAAAAATGATAAGGAATACAAGCCTCATATCAAACAAAAATGACTTTATGAGTTTTTTTTTAAGAAAACTCCGTTTTCGGTAAAATCGAATGTTAACCTCTTTAGCTATTTCGTAGAAATTTAATAACTTTTAAACTTCCTAGGAAATTAGGTATGGATATATACCACGTAACCGGTAAAAGAATGCAAGTCTGATCTCGAAGAAAAATAAATTTACTACCCCATTTTTTGAAGAAAAACCGTTTTCGGTAAAATTGAAGCCTAACCCTTTCAGATTTTTTGCGAAAGATTTGATAATATAAAAGTTCCCTGAAAATTAAGTATGTCTATATAACAATTAACTGGTAAGCAATACAAGTTTGATCTAGAAGAAAAAAGAATTTACGATTCTTTTTGACGAAAACACCAATTCGGTAAAATTGAAGACTAAGCCTTTTGATTTTTTTTTGCGGAAAATATGATACCTTCAAAACTTCCACAAAAATTAGGTATGACTATATAACATATTACCGATAAGTAATAGAAACTTGATCTCAAGGAAAAGTGAATTAACGAACCACTTTTTGAAGAAAACTTCATTTTTGGTAATATTGAAGCCTAACCTCTTTATATTTTTTTCGTGGAAAATCTGATAACTTCAGAATTTCCAGGAAAGTTATGTATGGCTATATAACATATAACCGATAAATAAAAGCACCATATTCTGTAAATTTGATGGTTATCCCTTTAGATTTTCATGGAAATTTTGGTACCTTCGAAACTTCACCATAAATGAGGTATGGCTATATAACACGAATGTGATAAGGAATACACGACTACTCGAAGAAGAATAGATTTATGACCAGTTTCTTGTTAAAGAAAACTTCATTTTCACTAAAATAAAATGCTAACTCATTTGGATTTTTTGCGAAAAATTGATACTTTCAGAATTTCTTAGAAAATTAGTGTGAGACCTATGTGTGCTGAATACATTGGCTATGGCGATAAAAGTTTTGAATTCTGCTAAAACATCTTTTTAGCAAGGTCCGACTCCAGCTCCGAGCTACAACAAGGTCTGATGGTAGGTCCAGCTTGCTTTGGGTAGCTCCGGGTACATTCGATGCTAGGTTCGATTTGCTGGCAAAGTCCGACTAGATTTTGGTTAGCTCCGATGAGTTTTGTCTTTACCTCTGGCATGTTTTTGATAGCTCCGGCATGTTTTTGCTAAGCTCCGAGTTGTTTTTTCTAGCTTCGGTTTTTTGGGTTGACTAGCCCTGCTAGTTTTTGTAAGCTCCGGTGGGTGCTTGGTTCTACTAGCTTTGGTAAGCTCCAGCGCTAGGTTCTACTAGCTTTGGTAAGCTTCGGCTCAAGGTCCGGTTAGCTTTGGCAAAAACCAGAGCTTGACCGCAGTGTTTCTGCTTTTCATTTGCAAAGTTTCAAACTTGCTTTACATTGTTGGAAAGATTGCTTAGTATTCATTTGCTAAGTTTTTGGTGCGTTTTGGTTGATATGGATGATATCGTTTTACTGTGGTTTTGTAACATGCTTATGTGAGGTGCTCACGTAAGGTGTTGTGTTTGGAACTGACTTGAGTCAAGTCGCAGACTTGGGCTCGTACGGATTGGTTGTTTATTCATGTGCAGGTGTTGCTTGAGTTCAAGTCATGGCTGGTGACAGGATCCTTTGGACTAGTCGTGCAAAGGATCCTGCACGAATCCAACAACCAAATTCAGGAGGAATTGTGATTGAGCGGGTCAGGAGGTCGTGCAGAATGATAGAATCAAGGGCAGTGCATATGAAGGTTACTGGACGTCAAAGGAAGGTGTTTGCACGTATGCATGCGGTGCATGACTTGGCAACATGGTTCTGAAGATGGTATAAGGAAGGAAAGGTCTGGTTGGAAGGATCGGATCGTATCGGTTGATGACTTCGGCTGCGGCGGAGTCGGTTATGGCTCGGTATGGAAAGTATCGAGTTGGTTATGGTAGTTTTCGTGTGCCGCACGAAAAGTTGATTGTTTTAGGAATATGGGATGTGTTATTGGTTTGTTAGGAAGTCTCAAGATTGTTTCTATCTGCGAATAGGAAGATCTTGAGCGGTTATAGAAAGTTTTGATTCTTGATTTGAGTAGGATTAGAATCCTCGTTTGAGTTGAGTTGGCCTTCGGGCTGGTTATATAAGCTCATGGTGCACGACTTTGGGGTTGTTCCTCTTGTGTTCTATTGAATAAAATTCGTAGTTTGAAGGAACTTTTGTGCCTTGTTCATCCGACTTGTTCCAGACAAGTTTTACTCGTCGGGTTTCTGGACAGCACTACCTTTCGTCGGTGGTTTTATCATAACTCGAGTTTTACAGATCCAATTGACGTGATTATTTTTGAGTTGTATTCATAACTTGATTATCTATCATTTGTCAAAACTTCACAATCATTGGATTCGTGATTTATGATCTACATGAGTTTCTTTACAGCGTTTTAGAACTGCTTTTCTCGGGTAAGACAGATTGACCTTTGTTCAATCTTTAAATCATAACTTGAGTTTCTCTCGACGGATTTGAGTGATTCTTCTTGTGTTTCTTCGTGACTTGATTCTTTCTAATATATATCACTTTTGTCACGGTGAAACACATTTAGATTAGTCTCACACACGATTTCTTTAACAAATCATTTTTCTGCCGAATGGGTTGGGATTTAACTGTTTCCGCTGCGTAAGATTTTTAAATCTACCATTCACCCCCCTCTAGTAGCTTCTCACGTGCTCTTCGATCCTACAATTGGTATAAGAGCCACCGTGCTCCAATCATTGTGATTTTCACGTGTTTTGACTAATCATCATGGAGAAATACTCCGCAAAACCTTGTGTGTTTAGTGGTATTGATTTTCAGGTTTGGAAGGCACGCATGGAAGCTTTTATCCAGGCGCAAGGCTTCACAATATGGGAAAAGGTATAAAAACCTTATGAAGTGCCACCAAATGATCAAGTTATGGCTACGAACCTGTGGGACGTCGACAACAACAACAAGGCTCGCAACTTGATCATACAGGGACTCACTTAAAGAGACTTTGAT
The DNA here is from genome assembly GCA_036927565.1 of Tuctoria greenei. Classification (NCBI taxonomy): domain Eukaryota; kingdom Viridiplantae; phylum Streptophyta; class Magnoliopsida; order Poales; family Poaceae; genus Tuctoria; species Tuctoria greenei. The sequence goes on along the minus strand of JAYESD010000011.1, from coordinate 10,335,057 downwards.
CGTGTCGCGCACCTCCGATCAGCATACGATGTTTGGAGAGCTCTCTGTGATTATCATGAAGGCTTCAACACAATCAAGGAGGTAAAACAAGATATGTTCAAAAAGGAATATATGCGTTTCGAGATGCAGCCCGGTGAGTCTATCGATGACCTCTTTGCTCGCTTCAATAAAATTCTCAGCAACTTACATAGTGTCAATGTTATTTTTTCTGATGCTGAAAATGCTAGGCAACTTCTTAGTGCATTAGACATGTCAATCTGGGAGATGAAAGTTACATCTATTCGTGAATCAACTGTCATGAGTACACTTACTTTAGATGTGTTTTACTCCAAACTCAAAACTCATGAAATTGACATCTTATCACGTAAAAACCCAAATAAGTCTATTGCATTTGTCTCACAACATGATATGCCTAGCTCCAACCAATCATCATCTTGCAATACTCTTGCTTTGTTGTTCTCACTAACCCTGGAGCAGATCGAGGAATTTCCAGAGGAGGAGCTAGCACTTATCTCTACTAGGTTCTCAAAAGCATTGCAAAATGTGAGAACTAGAAGGAGAGTAAGCTCTGGACCTCAACACTGTTTTGAATGTGGTAAGACGGGACACTTTCGTACATAATGCCCTAACCTTCCAGGTCCTTCTACCCGTGAAGAAAAATGGAACAAGGTCAAGACCACCTCTGGAAATCCCAACAAGAAAAATAAGGGTACCATAGGACGCAAGATGATTAACAGCTTCATCACTGCACTTCAAGAGCTCAGTTCAAGTGATGTAGACTTTGAAAGTGATGAAGATGATGATGATCTGGCCAACATATGCTTCATGGCGTGCAAAACAAGATCAAGACCAAGTCAGGAGGATGAAGAACTAAACAGTGCGACGATGAGGTATGTTCTACCTGTAATGAACTGTGTGATGCTATTTCTCGTGCAACTATTATTGTCAAATAAAAGGACAAAAAGCTTAGGGATAATGCTGCTAAAATTGAATCACTAGAATCTGAAATCAACCGTTTGAAGACCTTGATTCCTAGTGATGATTCTTGTCCCTCGTGTGATTTAATCTATGAACAATTGTCCACACTAAGAACTGCACACTCTTCCACTCTAGATATACTTGAACTTGAAATTGAAAAGAACAGAGAGCTTGCTTCACTTAATGATAAAAACTTAAAAGATGCTTCCTGTTCAACAAATGATTTGCATTGTTCTGCATGTGACAATCTTGATAAGAAACTAAAAGATGCTATGAATGAAATTTCAATATTGAATAATGCTTTACGTTCTCATAAAGTTAAATATTGTTCCAATTGCAAATTAAAAGGAAAAACTTCATGTGAAAATTGCCTTGATCTGTTCAATAAACTTGACAACATGCATAGGACATTAGATCAGTTTTGTAATGGGAATAAGAACCTAAACTTGCTGTTGAATTCTTCCAAGTCTTGCAATGATAAAAATGGTTTAGGTTTTGATTCTCATGCTCATGCTAAGGCACATCCACCTAAAATTCTAAAGTCATTAGGAAGTGGTCTGATTCAAACGGTTCCTAAACAAAAAGAAGTGGTTTTCAAATCTACAGGAGTGTTGTCTCATTCGATTTCAAATAAAAATATTGTTTGCTCATCTAGACATGAACACAAAGTTAAATTTCATTGTACCGACTGTGGTAGAGATGGTCATGTCATATATTTTTGTTATAGACTAGCTAAATAACAGAAAAGGGAAAGAATAATTGCTAGATCTCATAACTTTCATGCAAAATTTGCTGCACATATTAAACCGAATGCCAGGAACATGCAGCCTTCTTTAATGAGTCAGAAATTTGCAAAGGTAGCTTCCGGAAGGCAGCTCTGGTAGTCCCGATAGCTCTGAGAGCTCCTAGGCTTTCTCTTGTTCCCTCCGGAACTTCAGTTTTTGCACCCGAAGCTTCAGCGCTTTCTCTTGGAACTTCTGTGTTCACCTCTGGAGCTACTGGTTTTTGTGCTAAACACGTAACAACTCTTAAATCAGGGGTTAAGAACAGAAAACCTCAAACTTTGACTCATAAATCTGCTGTTTTATCTCAGCTTTCGCATGTTTTTCCTGTTGCACGTTGTGTGACTCAGTACTGGATACCTAAATGCCTTTTGACTAACCCCAGTATTGAGTCATCGACGTATTGTGCTTCTATGTAGGTTTCATGCTTGAGGAAGGAGAACATATGGATTGTGGATTCAGGATGCTCACGCCACATGACCGGTAACAGAGAATGGTTCTCCTTCCTCTCCTTTGTGTCACGTGTAGAAAATGTTACTTTTGCCGATAATTCTTCAACTCCTATAATTGCTAAGGGTTTGGTTAGAGTAAATGATCACTACACTTTAAAAGATGTGGCACTTGTTAAAAAATTGAAGTACAACTTGCTTTCTGTTTCTCAATTGCTTGATGAGAATTTGGAAATAACTTTCACTAAAAACTGTTGCAAAGTTGTAGATTCAAATAGTGAGCTTATTTTTAACATGTCTCGGTTTGGAAGAGTTTTTAAAGCTTATTTTGATATGTCTTCCTCTAAGCATAGGTGTCTAATTGCTAATGATTCAAAGGACTTATATTTTTGGCATCGTAGACCTGGTCACGTAGGCTTTGATCACCTAACGCGTGTTAGTGCTCTTGATCGCATATGTGGGCTTCCTAAGCTTAAAGGGCACAAAGAAATTGTATGCTCTTCTTTTAGACATGCTAAGATGGTTGCAGGTTCACATACTCCTCTTACAATAATCATGACAACTGAACTGGGTCAACTTTTGCACCTTGACACCGTAGGACCTTCACGTGTTCAATCCTTCGAGGTAAATGGTATGTTCTTGTTATTGTTGATGATTATTCTAAATACTCTCAGATTTACTTTATGGCGTCTAAGAATGAAGCTTTTAGTCACTTTAGGACTTTATTTCTTAGATTATCAATTGATCACCCAGGATCTTTAAAAGCAATTAGAAGTGATAACAAAACTGAATTTGAAAATTAATCTTTTGATCACTTTTGTGCTGAAAATGGAATAGATCAACAATTTTCTTCACCATATGTACCTCAACAAAATGGTGTTGTAGAAAGAAAGAACAGAAACTTAGTTGAGAGAGCTAGGACTATGCTTGATGAATATCAAACTCTAGGAAATTTTGGGCTGATGCGATTGCAACCGCTTGTTATGTCCCAAATCGTGTTTTCTTGCGCGCTAAGCTAGGTAAAACACCATATGAGCTCCGGTTTGGACATAGGCCTAGTGTCACACATTTTTGGGTCTTTGGTTGCAAATGTTTTGTTAAGAAACATGGTAATATTGATAAATTTAAACCTAGATTCATTGATGGCATGTTTCTTGGTTATCCATCTCATACTAGAGGCTACCGTGTGTTTTTACTTGACACTAACAAAATTGTGGAGACTTGTGAGGTGTCTTTTGATGAAGCTAGCCCAGGTACTAGCTCCGGTATTGCAGGACCAGATCCATATCCTCAGGGGGAGGGTATTTTCTAAGAAGAAGAAGAGCTGGTGATACTGCCTGATAGTTCCGAAGTTGACACGTGTCCAACTCCGGACATTGAACAAGCTCCAGCTATCACCTATGCTGGTCCTGATCGTCCACAAGCCACGAGCTCATCAATCTGCGATGAACCTAATGAAGAAGAAGCCTGTGATACATCTGTTCCCCCATGGATTTACAAAGATCACCCCCCACAACAGATTATTGGAAGCTTGCACGAACGAGTCACACGATCCATGTTTTGCGATCCAAACTCTCATGCTCATTCTACTTTTGTTGCTTCTTTTGAACCCAAAGATATATCACCTTTTGTGTGCTAAATACATTGGCTATGGCGATAAAAGTTTTGAATTATGCTAAAACACCTTTTTAGCAAGGTCCGACTCTAGCTCCGAGCTACAACAAGGTACAATGATAGGTCCGGCTTGTTTTGGGTAGCTCCGGGTACATTCGATGCTAGGTCCGATTTGCTGGCAAAGTCCGACTAGCTTTTGGTTAGCTCCAGTGAGTTTTGTCTTTAGCTCCATCATATTTTTGATAGCTCCGACATGTTTTTGCTAAGCTCCGAGTTGCTTTTTCTAGCTCCGGTTTTTGGGTTGACTAGCCCTGCTAGTTTTTGTAAGCTCCGACGGGTGCTTGATTCCACTAGCTTTGGTAAGCTCCAGTGCTAGGTTCTACTAGCTTTGGTAAGCTCTGGCTCAATGTCTGGTTAGCTTTGGCAAGAACCAGAGCTTGACCACAGTGTTTCTGCTTTTCATTTGCAAAGTTTCAAACTTGTTTTACATTGTTGTAAAGATTGCTTAGTATTCATTTGCTAAGTTTTTGATGCATTTTGGTTGATATGGATGATATCATTTTACTGTGGTTTTGCAACATGCTTATGTGAGGTGCTCACGTAAGGTGTTGTGTTCAGAACTGACTTGAGTTAAGTCGCGGACTTGGGCTCGTACAGATTGGTTGTTTATTCATGTGCAGGTGTTGCTTGAGTTCAAGTCATGGCTGGTGACAGGATCATTTGGACTAGTCTCAGGGAGGAGATGAGGTTCCAACAACTAAATTCAGGAGGAATTGTGGTTGAGCGGGTCAGGGGGTCGCGCAGGATGATTGAATCAAGGGCAGTGCATATGAAGATTACTGGACGTCAAAGGAAGGTGTTTGCATGTATGCATGCGATGCATGACGTGGAAACATGGTTCCGAAGATGGGATAAGGAAGGAAAGATCTGGTTGGAAGGGTCGGATCGTATCGGTTGATGACTTCGGCTGCGGCGGAGTCGGTTATGGCTTGATATGGAAAGTATCGAGTTGGTTATGGTAGTTTTCGTGTGCCGCACGAAAAGTTGAGTGTTTTAGGAATATGGGATGTGTTCTTGGTTTGTTAAGAAGTCTCGAGATTGTTTCTATCTGCGAATAGGAAGATCTTGAGCGGTTATGGAAAGTTTCGATTCTTGATTTGAGTAGGATTAGAATCCTCATTTGAGTTGAGTTGGCCTTCGGGCTGGTTATATAAGCAAGGGAGGCCAAAGCTCGTGGTGCACGACTTTGAGGCTGTTCCTCTTGTGTTCTATTGAATAAAATTCATAGTTTGAAGGAACTTTTGTGTCTTGTTCGTCCGACTTGTTCCAGACAAGGTTTACTCGTTGAGTTTCTAGACAGCACTACTTTTCGTTGGTGGTTTTATCATAACTCGAGTTTTATAGAACCAATTGACGTGATTGTTTTTGGGTTGTCTTCACAACTCGATTATCTATCATATATTAAAATTTCATAGTCATTGGATTTGTGGTTTATGATCTACACGAGTTTCTTTACAGCGTTTCAAAACTGTTTTTCTCGAGTAAGACAGATTGACCTTTGTTCAATCTTTCAATCATAACTTGAGTTTCTCTCAACGGATTGAAGTGATTCTTCTTGTGTTTTCTTCGTGACTTGATTATTTCTAATATATATCACTTTTGTCATGGTGAAACAAGTTTAGATTAGTCTCACACACGATTTCTTTAACAAATCGTTTTTCTGTCGAAGGGGTTGGGATTTAACTGTTTCCGCTGCGTAAGATTTTTAAATCTACCACCCCCCTATAGTAGCTTTTCACGTGCTCTTTGATTCTACAATTAGGTATGTCTCTATAATACATAATCGGTAAAGGAATGCAAGCCTCATCTCGATGAAAATGAACTTATAACCCATTTTTTGAAAGAAGAGAACTTATTTTTTGGTAAAATCGGGGGCTAAGCCCTTCATTTTTTTGTCCAAGATTTGATACTTTCAAAAATCCCCTAAAAACTAGGTATGACTATCTAACACATAAATGATAAGGGATAAAAGTTTGATGTACGCCCTGCTTTTTTGAAGAAAATTTTATTCTGAGTAAAATCAAAAGGCTAACCCCTTTGGATTTTTGGCAGAAACTCGATACTTTCAAAACTAACTCAAAATTAGGTATGGCTATATAACACACTTATTGATAAGGAATACAAGAGTAATCTTGAAGAAAAATAAATTCTAGAACCTTTTTTGAAGAAAAAAATTCATTTTTGGTAAAATTGAAGGTTCACCAATTTGGACTTTTGTCAAAAATTTGATATCTTCGAAACTTCTTCGAAAATTAGTATGTCTATACCATTTATCTAGTGATAAAAAAATTATTTTTATTACAAATTAGTTTGTATACTTTATCGGAAACGTGCTACCGACTATTTCAAATTTCCGAGAAATTTTGGAAGATGTTATATATTTTGAGAAAATTGAAAGAACTTAGCCTTTTTACTTTATCAAGAACGGATGTTTTATTCAAATAATTGGTCATAAAATATTTTAATAAAATGCCACAAAGGTGCATTTAATTTTTTTTTGTAACAGAAGAACAATTATAACAAATATATCCACTAAACATTTGACTCCTCAAGTACAGGAAAATGGTCAACTGTTAACTGAATAATTTAGGATTAGGAAAAAAACTAAAATTGCTGGCACTGCACACATAATTCCTAACCACGTGACAGTAAGTAAAAGACTTCTCGGTCACAATTATTGCCACAACTTAATTTGTAACGTCCACAAAGGTGCATATTTTTTATAACAAAAGAACAATTATAACAAATATATCCACTAAACATTTGACAAGGACAAATCTAAATATTAATACATGGAGGGCATACCTTTTTAACAGAGTATTCTCTACTCTGTTAACAGAGTATTAAAAGTTTGTCGCTTTTTAGTTAAAAAATAAACTAGAAAATGACAAACTTTTGAGAACGGAGAGAGTACAATAATTGCCACATTCATGATAATATGGTAGAAGGTACAAGTTGAACTTCAGAGTTTAAGGCAGTTGCCAAAAATAAAGAAAAGATTCATCTAGTTGCTGCAAAATAACTGAAATTTATTCTGCAGGTTCCTCGACAGGTCATGAGTAAAGATAATAACAAGAGTGTGCATCAAAAAAAAATTAACAGTCGCTCACTTACCCACAGTACTGGAAAGTGCCATGAAAATAGGCAAAAGCTCAGTAAAGATAAATTCCACAATTCCGTGAAAATATATTTTCACAATCACTAGATTTCAGCAAGGTAAGACAAAATACAAGTTCAAAGTGATATAGGTTATACGGCACCAGTAAAACATTATAGTGTAGAAAACGTTGGTGTAGATTTCAGAACAACTTTAAAGCAACCATGCCAAAGAACTTCAACATCGGGTCAGAAACGTAGTTACTCCCTACTATGCTGCAGTCACTTCCACAAAAAAATATTTTCATAGCTATAATAAGATCATTAAAATAAAATGTATTTTCTTGTGCGTTGATTTTAACTCTTTATTTATGCAAGCCGCAGTGCTGACCACAAAATTAACTGTCATTTTCGTGGATCACGAAAATACTTTACACCGCTGCCCAGTAATCTAAGGTATTTGCACTCACCTACGATAAAAATCTACTATAAATAGTGGGTTCTATTTGATTTCAGTTTACTTTTCAATGTACTCAAAGTTTTCCGTACATCCTCCAGCACTAGTTGTACTCCATATACATGTACTATATCAACTATCACACGTTGTTTAATATTTCTTTCCACAATTTTTTCTTTTTCTTTATTTCCTTTCTTTTCTCTCATCCTCTTTCCTTTTAATTTCTTTCCTTTTATTTTTTTCCTTTTCCCATCTTCTTTCCTTCTATTTGAGGTATCTTTTTCTTTCCTTCTTCCCGTATTTCTTTTCCACCGAGTGTAGTCCTTCCAGATCCAGACCATTCTCCTCCTGCCATTTTCCTCTTCTCCCCATGAATCCATCTCCACGGCCCTGCAGCCTCCCGCCGCCGGCGAATACCGTCGCCTCCCACGTCCTCCAGTCCTGCCGCCGCTCACGACCTCCCCCGCTCCTTGTCCGGCGTCCCCATCGCCGCCCACCACGAAGGCACGAAGTACGTACTCCCCGCCCCCATCCTCCGCACCGGCACCGCCCTCCTCCGCTCCCTCTCTTCCCTCAGGCGACGGATCCTACGGCCTGGGGCACGGCGAAACCCGACATAGGCGGCGAATCCCCTTCCCCTCCTTCGGCCTCTCCCGAACCTTCCGCTCGCTCTCCAACCCGCCAGATCCGGAGATCCAGCGTGGAGGCAGGCGGACCCCGCACGCATACCCCACTCTCGCCCCTGCCCGCCATGATGTCTCATTCGTAGTGGCCCTGATCCGGTCCCAGACGCTCGCCGCCGCAGCCGCTGACCCATGGATTCCGTCCGGAGCTGGCTCCAGAAGCTGCAGCTGCGAGACAAGGACAGGGAGAGGGGCAAGCCGCCACCACCGCCGTCATTGGCCCACTGGCGGGTTTAAAGGGGGAGGCGGCAATGGCCGCGGCCGCGGGGAGGAGGCGCTGCCCAGAAGGTGGCGGCGTCCAAGCAGTACATTGAGAACCACTACAAGGCGCAGATGAGGGCGCTCCAGAAGCCCAAGGAGAGGTCAGTGCTCTGAGCCCCTACCCGCTCTGCTCCCGGGTTCCACGCCTTGAAACGCCTATGCAATGTGCTTGCGTTGGGATCCGAGGGTGACAAACGTTGGTGCAATCTGAAAAATTCGAGTGCGTCGCCTCCTTCTCCGTTCCTCTCGATTGTGGCCGCCGCAGTCGAGCTCCTCCGCCCACTCCGATTTAAAATCCGATTGGAATTCGGATTTGAAATCTATTTTTTAATTCGGATTTGAAATCGCATTTTAATTCTTACTTCGAAATCCGATTTTATTTCGAATTCGAAATCCCATTTTAATTTTGATTTAAAATCCCATTTGAACTCGCATTTGAAATCCGAACTTAATTCGGATTTGAAATCCATTTTCAGCTCGGATTTAAAATCTGATCTGAATTCGAATTTGAAATTCCATTTAATTCGGATTTCGAAACCCGATTTGAATCAGATTTGAATTCGGAATTTGAAATCCGATTTGAATTAGAATTTTGAATCTGCTGCGAATTCAGATTTTGCAAACCCATTTGAATTCTGATTTGATTTCGGATTTTGAAATCCGTTCGGATTATGAAATCCGATTTGAATTCCGATTTATTCCATTGGAATTCGGATTTTGCAATTCCATTGGAATTCGGATTTGGAATTCTATTTTGAAATTTCATTTGAATTCGGATTTTGCAATACGATTTGAATTCGGATTTAGCAACTCGATTTGAATTCGGATTTTGAAATCCGATTTAAATTATTATTTTGTAATCAGATTTGATTTCTGATTTGGAAATCTGATTTGAATTCGAAATTTGCAATTCGATTTGCATACGGATATGGAATCCGGATTTTCAAATTTGATTTGAATTCGAATTTTGATTCGGATTTTGCAATCCGATTTGAATTCGGATTTTGCCAATCCGATTTGAATTTGGATTTTCTCAACCCGATTTGAATTTGGATTTGGAAATCCGATTTGAAGTCAGATTTGAATTCGGATTTTGTCGATCAGATTAGAATTCGGATTTTGTCAATCAGATTAGAATTCGGATTTGGAATTCGATTTGAATCCAGATCGGATTTGAATTCGGATGTTCCAATCCGATTTGAATTCGGATGTTCCAGATCGGATTCCGAATTCGGATTTTGAAATCCAATTTGAATTCGGATTTGGATTCGTATTTTGCAATCCGATTTGGATAGGATTTGAATCCGGATTTCGAAATCCAATTTGAGTTTTGGAATCCGGCTTGAATTCGGATTTTGCAATCCGATTTGAATTCACTCGGAATTCGGATTCGGAATTTGAAATCCAATTTGAATACGGATTTGAATTTGGATTTTGAAATCCAATTTGAATTCGGATTTGAATTTGGATTTTGCAATCCGATTGATTCGAATTCTGCAATCCGATTTGAATTCGGATATTGTCAACCCGATTTGAATTCGGATTTGGAAATCCGATTTGAATTCTGAATTGGAATCCGTTTTGAATTCGGATTTTGTCAATCCGATTTGAATTCGGATTTGCATTCAAATTTGGAATCCGGATTTTGAAATTCGATTTGAATTCGGATTTGGAATCCGATTTGAATTCGGATTGGGAATCCGATTTGAATTTTCGAATCCGACTTGAATTCGGATTTTGCAATCCGATTTGAATTCTAATCTGGAATCCGATTTGAATTCGGATTTTGTCAATCCGATTTGAATACAGATTTGGAATCCGATTTGAATTCGGATTTTGGGGTCCGATTTGAATCCAGATTGAATTTGAATTCAGATGTTGCAATCCGATTTAAATTCGGATTCGAATCCGGATTTTGAAATCCGAATTGAATTCGGATTTGGAACCCGATTTGGATGTGTATTTCGCAATCCGATTTGAATCCGGATTTCGAAATCCGATTTGAATTCAAATTTGGCAATCCGATTTCAATTTTTGGAATCCGACTTGAATTCGGATTTTGCAATCCGATTTCAATTCGGATTTTGCTATCCGATTTGAATTCAATCGGATTGGAAATCCGATTTGAATTCGGATTTTGAAATCCAATTCGAATCCGATTTGAATTTGGATTTTGCAATCCGATTTGAATTTGGATTTGCAATCCGGATTTTGAAATCCGATTTGAATTCGGATTGAAATCCGATTGGAATTGGGATTTGAAACCTGATTTTATTTTCCGATTAAATTCGATTTGAACTCGAATTTGAAATCCGATTTGAATTCGGATTGGAATTCAGATTTTAGTTTGCATCTGAAGTCTGATTTTAGTTTGCATTTGAAGTCCCATTTTAATTCGAACGTGCTTGGTGTACTGTCGCTCCGATCAGTTTCTGACCTAACTTGTTCTAGCTGTTAAATAAAGGATAAAATCTGCATGTCACTTCAGTTATTTTTATATATTATCATGAAAATGTCTTATCGACTTGGTTAGTCCAATTTGACTACTCGAAAATGTCACAAAATCTGCATATGTCACTTCAGATAGATCTTTCTGCAATTTAAAATCCGAACGTAACAACTTGAGTCGATAGTTGTTGTTTTTAGTTTAAATTTTTACCAAGCGATACTTTTTTTGGTAGGGGGGAGTAATTTTCATGCTAGTACTGGTAGTTTTCGCCTAATACATCCGGCCAGGACCTAGGGACCACTAGCTCGTATCTGTTCGATGTTGGGAGAACTAAAATTATATTCATCTCTTCTGTGATTATTAACATTGAGTAGAAATTAAGCTGGCAGTGGCGCATATGCATATGTACCTAGCAGGGCCGATCTTGACTTTTGGGTGGCCCGGGGCGAAAAAAATGAGGCTCCCATTGATTATAAACATAAAGAAAAATTTATGAATTGTTACTATATTCTAAAATCCCATTGTCATCAATAGTGTCACAATTATAAGTTTAAAAATACACTTCTACAAGTTGAAACGAGAACTATCCATTATTTAAACTACTCTAATGATATAAAAATAAATTTGTTTGAATATCTAACTAAAATTACGTCTAAGATTTAAACTATTGCCCAATTATGTTTAATCGGTACATACCTACATCAAAGAAAAATATGAGATTAACAGTTGAAATCAAACATCTAGAAGACATGAGCTACAAAGTGGTGGCATACAAATCTAGAGCGTTGAGAAGTCCAGCATGCCACGATCGCGCCAAAACGGCAGACGGAAATACAAGATTGGATTCGAGATTAGCATTTAGTTCAGGGGAATACTCGAGGTGGCAGTATAAAATAGTTTTATCTCACCTTTGTGGATCATGAGCATTGTCAAGATTCTCGATTTTAACTTAAATTGGTTGGCTGGACCAACTCTACAAGTCAAATTCAATGCCCCGTTTGTTGTTATTCTTGATTCATTAATTATTTATCAGATATCAATTCGATCGCATTTGCTCATATAGTTTTGTAGCTTGGTAATAACTACAAACTAAATTTAGATGGGGCCCCCAAATTTTTTATGGCTCGGGAGGGTTGCCCCTTGAGCACTGCCACACGACTGTTCATGATGCCTAGATGGGTAGGTAGCAAAGCATATGCGTGATCGATTTCAGCAGACAACTCCAGATAGCGAGCAACATGACCATGCGCATGCAAAATGAATATTCGAATCTCGCGAGTGGGGTTTGAGCATTTCACGGGATGACGAGGTAAATGGCGATGTGGATCGGCTGCCATCGCTCAACAATCGCATCCGCATGTGCCCGCTGCTCAGCAGTACCGAATAGTGATTGCACGAGAGGTAACGACAGGTCATCACCGGCAGATCAACATTACCGCGCGCAAGAGAAGCTAGCTAGGTGTAAGCTGTAGCGAGGAGGCGTTGCCACTACAGGTGTAGGGTGGTCGTCGGCCTGGCCAACAATGCGTGGTCAGTGAATAAATTACAAAGATAAATAGTGGAGCCCAAAACATGACGGGGCGGGCCCACACAGGCCCACAATGATAGTTACGGCTCTTCTCCTCCTGTGTGATATGGCTCCTCTCCCCCGTACGGACGTGACGACAACGACAGTTCCCACCAAATAGACGCCATTCACACCTCATGTACATGTATATATCGAACAAAGAGATTAATTAGAAAGATAGATTTCATTTGTTCAAAAGATTTGTTTACTTTAATTCATAACATTTTATCAGCACGTGACAACTGCAAGTTAATAGGCATCATAGAACAAGGTAAAAATGGTGAATGATCTTATCGTTTCCCTTGTAAGGTTTGTTCTTCGGTTTCTGGACAACAATGGTCCAACTAGAAGTCGACGCCACCGATGATGAAAAAGAAGATGCCATCAGCAACAAACTGTACAAAACAACAGTGGAAGAAACGACCATCATCGGCATGAACCGAGGTTTACCCTCGATTTAAACTGACTTTGCCAGATTGGAGGGGATCTGAGAGCTGGATCTTCAAGCCAAGCACTGAAAAATATTCATAACCCTAGGGTTAGGGTTATGGATAGGCCACCGTCTCCATCTTCCGAACCTTTATTTTATTATCCGATGGAGCCCTCAGACCCGGCGTACTCTCCATGGAGTCGCCGGGGGAGTCCCTTGCGCCATACACGGTATGGATCCATGCCCATACCCGATTGCACAAGGACAACTGATACTTCCATCATCGGGAAGGAGAGAAGGAGAAGGAGAAGAACTCACCGATGCAGTGGACAACACAGTGGTAACAACCGTCAAAGAAGGAAACGACATGCTCGTGGTGGCTGTCACCAACAAAGACGACCAACCGATCGACTTCATACCTGTGCCCGAATCTCCACCTCCACGTCCGATGTACAAGCAAATGACACGAATCCGAAACGGTCCATTGGGACGACCAACCAGACCCCTAGCACCAAGAACAAGTGCAAAAGAAGTCGAACAAAGTACATCAATCACTAGATCTGACGTCCAAACACCGACGCCACCATCACCTTCGACAGATCCAACCGCAACAAACGAAGCACCACCACTCCGGAGCCCCACCGGCGGTAGAATTCTCCGCCATTTCTCTCACCTCGCCAAACTAATTCAGTCGGGTCGTCGCCCGGATGCTTGGTCCTTTCCCCATCGGTCTTGAGGACCCGAAGATGGGGGAGGGATTAGGTGGAGGAGTGGAGAAGACGGAGTTGCACACGGGAGAATGGATCGAGGTAAAGGAGACGCAGAGGAGACGAGGAGAAGACGAAACCTGATGTTTCCAGAATGTTGAGGCGAAATGAGGAAAAGGAGGGGCGGTGCTGGCTAACCGTAGCCGCACCTCCTTTTTCCACATCGTCGCACAGGTCAGGCCAGAAGACAAATGGCCCAAATGGGCCTTTTGTAAATATAGGATTTTTTAAAATTACCATTTTAGTATTCTACTTTTAATTATCAAATTAAATTTTGATAAAATAAAAGAAAATTTAGTGTAAATTTAGATTACAAATTTAGATTTAAGTCAATTTCAAGTATTTGCAAAACTACTTGTGTAATTATGGTATTGCATAAATATATATTTATTTAATTTCATTTCAATAGAATTTGAATTAAATATGGTCAAATAACATAGTTATTTTGACCAAAGAAATTTATGTGAGGCAACGAAAATAAATGGTTGTTTCTTGCAAATTCATCAAACTCATAGAGTTTATAAAGGATGAATTACATATAAATTTTAAAAACTCATGGAGTTTACTTTACAATATCATAATTAATTGCACTAAAACATGAAATTGATATTGTCGGTATCCCGCATACGGGATACCCTCGCACACAGGCTGAAAGTGCCTAGGTACATTCAGTGGCGCCACATGTCCAGAAGGTGTCGGACCCGACCTTCCTCAAGTACGGGATCCGACACTGCCACATGGACCACAAAGATAGGACCTGACTCCTTTGGTGGGACGAGCTCCCAAGATAACACGTGTTCAGGCGGGATCTCATCCTACTATAGGGGTGAGCTCCGGCGCAACCACGTGGCTCGAAGTACCAGGCTGGACGCCTCCTGCAGAGAAGGGCTCTGGAGCTGCCACGCGCCCCGAAGGGATAGGAAGCTGCCATGGGCATCGAAGGGCTCCAGAGCTGACACATGTCACGAAGAACCAAGCCTGGCCTCCCCTAGCGGAGGCCAGCCCCAAAGCTGCCATGTGTCCCGCAACTCACCCTGGGCGGTGGGATGCGGGAGTTAAGAGATGATGCGCCCCGTCTAAATCAAGCATTTAAGACAGGCAACCACCTCTGACGGGTAACGCGGAGCACACCAATGTTCGGAGAGCGCAGCGCCCAATCACATCACAGTGAAGTCACCGGAGGCCTATTCTGCTCCGCTAAGTGGGTAGCTTGCGACGACCAGACAGACGGACGTGACATCCCCTAACACCATCAGCGACTATGCGTAGGCCATTGTCGACTGAGGCGGCAAGACGGCAAGTCTTCACGCCACGGTCAGAGGAAGCTTATGTGTGAAGCCATAGATCTTTAGGATAAGATCACCCAGGGGCCACCTGTCGGGTCCCAACCCCACTTGTAAGACATCTGACCTTGTCTATAAAAGGATTGGACCACCACCATTACAAGGGATCCCCAATCTACGCATTCACATATACACACACCAGCAATACAACCTCACTGTGAAGTAGGGTGTTACGCTCTTGTGGCTCGAACCATGTAAAAAACACAGTCTCACACTCTCATATGCGTGATCACTCGATAGATGACTAAGCCCTGCCGATTAAAGAACCTCTGCGGGCTGCTCCTTAACAGATCCGAGAGAAGTGTGAGATATATTCATTTGATATGAAATCTAATATTACAATATTAACACATGGTGTTGAATGAGTGTTTTTCACTCATATATCACAAGGACGCAAATATACTTGCGTATGTAACAATGTAATCTAGACTCTAGCAAAATATTGGTTAACTATTGTAGGACTAATGGCTCAAGAATTTGAAGAGCTCGCTCTTGATGGACATAACTAACCTATAGGGGTGATGAACGTCAAGATAAGCTTGGCTCTTAGAGGGATGTATGAGTCAATACTTCCACCTGAAAATCGGCAGCAGAAATCGCCCCCTACATACAAGTACAACGCCTTATATATTTTAAGGCATCACATACATTTTGATTTAAAATCAGAATATGTGTTGGAAGAAGAACCAAGTGTTCTTTGGAATGCTCTTCAAAATTGTTATAAACAACAAAAGGTAGTAATTTTATCAGAAGCAACTCATGATTGGATACATTTATGCCTACGGTATTATAAATCTATTGGAGATTGTAATCATGTTGTTTATAAGATTTGTGCTAAACTACGGTTTTGCGAAAAAGAACCTTCCGATGAAAAAAAAAAGATTGAAAAAACTCTCACAACTATGCTCCCATCAGATAGGATTTTAACGCATCAATATCGTGCCATAAATTACCAACGTTACTCAGAACTCATACAAGACCTTCTTCAAGCAGAGAAACATGATGAACTCACTATGAAAAATTATCACCAACATCCAGTTGGTACGACTCCACTGCCTAAAGTTAACTATAGTTCAAAGGGTAAAGAAAAAATGGATCATGCTAAATCATCTAAAAATGTTGGTAAATTCAAGAAAGGCAAGATAAATAAGCACAAGAAGAACAAATTCAAAGAACATAACAAGGGGAAAGGAAAGAAACCATTTAAGTGCTATCGTTGTGGTGGCCCGAATCATATTGCAAAGAAATGCAAAACGCCCTAGCACTTGGTTGATTTATACCAAAAATCACTCAAAGAAGCAGGAAAAGCAAAAGGATCGTATGAAACACATTTTAATGCTACATCCGATGAGGCTACAACTTCAGGCAAGCGACCTGACGAAGAAACAAAGCCAAGTCTATCGACTGATGACTACATTGATGAAGAAAATATGATCGTTCAATACAACACCAACGATATGTTTGGATACCAAGAATAGGCTCCACTTACTGTATTAGATTTTAAAGTAATCTATCATCATTGTAAACATATAGTAGTGACATCAAAGATTGTGATATATATTGTAATATAACTGTCGAAGTGTTAAAGCGACACTTCTCTCGGATCTGCTAAGGAGCACCCCACGGAGGTTCTTTGATTGACAGGGCTTAGTTGTCAATCTAGTGGTCGCGCGTATGAGACGGTGGTTTTTACGTGGTTCGGGCCGCAAGAGCATAACACCCTACTCCACGGTAAGGTTGTATTGTTGCTGGTGTGTGTGTGTGTGTTTGTGTGTGTGTGTGTATGTGTGTGTGTGTGTGTGTGTGTGTGTGAATGCGTAGATTGGGGATCCTTTGTAACAGTGGCGGTCTGGTCCTTTTATAGACAAGACCAGACGCCTTACAAGTGGGGTCTGGGGCCCGACAGGTGGCCCCGGGGCGATCTTATCCTAAAGATCTATGGCGTCTCGCATAAGCTTCCTCTGGTCGCGGCTTGAAGACTCGTCGTCTTGCCGCCTCAGTGGCTATTGGCCCATGCGTAGTCTTTGATGATGACAGGGAATGTCCCATCCTTCTATCCCTGGCGCTGTAAGCTACCCACTTGGCGGAGTGGGGTAGGCCTGTTGCGCCTTCATTGTGATGGGATTGAGCGCAACGGTACCTGATGGCAAGCGTGCGCCGCATCACGAGCCTGGGGAAGACGCGAATCTTCAATGCCTGATCTGGATAAGGCGCACCACCCTCTTAACTCCCGCAACCTACTGCCCAGGACAAGTTGCAGGGTACGTGGCAGCTCGGGAGCCAGCCTCTTCTAGGGAGGTCAGGTCCCGACCTGCTGACCACGTGGTAGCTCCAGAGCTTGCTCCTGAGTAGAGCGGGGGCTCCAGGGCCGTGGGACACGTGATAGGGCCAGAGCTCGCCTCTTCGAGGAGGTGACCTGTCTGTTGTCTCGAGCCATGTGGTAGCTCCGGAGTCCACCCCCATGGGGGAAGCGGGATCCCGTCCTGCTGGACATGTGGCCACTTGGGAGCTTGTCCCTGAGGGGGAGCTGGCCTCCTCCTTGAGGTTCATGTTGGTAGTCCGGACCCCGTATCTGAGGTAGAGGGGTCTGGGCCTTATGGATATGTGGCGCCCTCAGACCCCGCCTTTGCTGGGGACAGGGCACCTAGGCAGCTTTAGCCTGTGCGGGGGTACCTGGTATGCCGGATACGGACAATAACATATCAATATTTTGATATAGTGGATATATATGTATAATTTTCTATACTGAATAAATTTCATTATTTCATATAGATACCCGAAGTCAATCCAGTGGAACAAAAAATATGCCTAGTGGATAGTTGCACAACAAACTCTATACTTAGAGAGAAAAAATATTTCCAAACTCTTACAAGAAGAAGTGAGAATATTTGGACTATCGCAGGACGTGATACGAATATAGTTGGCTCTGGACGAGTCACTACAGTTCTTCCCATGAGTACACAAGTAACAATCGAGAATGCACTTTTGTATCCCAATTCTACTCGTATATTACTAAGTTATAGAGATATTCGTATGAATAGGTTACATGTAATACCCATGAAGAAAATAATGAGGAGTTTCTTCACATTATTAAGAAAAATGATGATAGCTATAATATTCTAGAAAGAATGTCTTGCTTACCGTCTGGATTATATTATACATATATACAACCTGTTCCATATGTTACGTCCAAGTTAATCCTCCAGGAGGTAGACGCATTCAAAACCTGACATGAACGACTTGGACATCCAGGGGTCGGAATGATGAGGAAGATTATAGGTAATAGTTATGGTCACAATTTAAATTCAGCAAATTTCTAAAATCTTCATATTTTATATGCACAGTTTGTGCAACTGAAAAATTAGTCTTTAGACCATCACCGATCAAGATTAATGTGGAACCACTTAAATTTCTTGAAAAAGTTCAAGGAGATTGTCGGAGTGTGATTCTGGCAATTCTCCCGGTACTACCGTTGGCAGCCCGCGGAGTTCCTAGTTCGTGAAAGTGCATTTAGGTATCCCTTGTGGGTTTTGGATTATTTATGACAAACAAATGAGATCCTAACCACTTTGTTGAGATGAGCACAGGTTTTAATGTGAAAATAAGCAAAGTGCCAAAAAGAAGGGAGAATGAGGAGCAATGTGGAGAAGAGCTCAAGGAACAAGATTAGTAGATCATTGTGTGTGGAGTGTGTTAAGGAAACACAACCCAAGAGCTCAATCACAAATAAACACACACATTGCACAAATTTATACAGGGCCGGACTAGTCCGACTAACACGGGACTAGTTCGATATCTCTCTGCACAAGATCGGACAAGTCCGATATCACCACGGACTAGTCCGATATCTCTCTGACTAGAATCGGACTAGTCCTTCCCAGTGCGGACTAGTACTCAAAGCACTTCACATGTTGCACAAAATCGGACAAGTCCGGTCACACAACGGACTAGTGTGATATCTTTCTGATGTCAATCGGACAAGTTCGATATTAGCACGGACTAGTCCGAAAAACTCTCTGACCTAAATCGGACAAGTCCTCCAAGTACGGACTTGTCCTCATATCCTCTTAGGGTTTCACTGTCCGGACAAGTCCGATGACTATCGGACTAGTCCGAAGATTTCCAGAAGCGAAATCGGACAAGTCCGCTCCTAGACGGACTAGTTCGATATTTCAGGACACTTAGGGTTTGCTACACACAGCACACCGGACTAGTCCGGTGTCCACCACGGACTAGTCCGATCTTTCTAAACCCTAACAGTCACTTTTAGAAACCCCATATAAATAGAGGTGCACGGCCCAACTTTAATCTCTCTTGACCTCCTGCGCCGTCACACTTCCCAAGAGCCTCAAAAACACATCTCTCCACGAAATCTAAAGCCAAAAAGATCAATCCCTTGAGGATACACATTGAAACATTGGAGAGACACAATTCATCACTCTTGAGCTCTTGGTTTGATTCCCTAACACACCCCTATGATTTTTATTGTAATATTTTGAGTGTGTTCTTGGTAGAGTTGTCGTTGTAATCTAGGGGAGCCCTCAACGTGTGAGAAGGCCCCTTGAATTTGGTTATTTACCCTTTGTGATAAGAGAAGAGGATTGGCCTTTGTGGCGATCCGACGAGGGTAGGGTTGGAGAAGACCCGGTCCTTTTGTGGACTCCTCAACGTGGATGTAGGTTGCCTCTGTGGGAGCCGAACCACGAGATAAATTGCTTGTGTCTTGCTTTGTGTCCATCGTTCTTATTCATCACATCAATCTATGGTTTCAAACAGTCTCGCATATTTTACGTTGAAACTTCAAATATAAGATTGACTTGTTGTATACCCCAGTACATAATCTTGCAACACTTCAATTAGTCCGCACTTTACCAGACTAGTCCGATATCTCAAGTTTTGATCTGGTGGTTAAGTGTTGCAGGTTCCGGCAAATATCAAAAAGGCATATTCACCCTCCCTCTAGGCCACATTCAATTGGTATCAGAGCAGGTTCTTCAAAAAAGAGACTAATCCCTCGAAGAGATCATGCCGGACATGAAGGACGTACACAAGAGCAACAACCAAGAAAAGGTTGATGATGACAAGAACCAAAAAGTTGAAAAGCTCATCGAAGCCATTCAAGACTTCGAGGATGACGATGAGGAGACGCTTGAACTAAAGGCACTCCTAAGAAAGAAGACTCTTTCCAAAGGGAAAGTGAAAGTCAAAGATGAAAAGAAGAAGAAGGGGAGTAGTCACACCGACTACTCCCGATATCCTTTCAACTATGATCGTCTTAATTCCAGCAATAATCATTATTTATCTATCCCTCTAGGAAAAGCCCCACACTTCGATGAAGTGATTACTCAATGTGGAGGCAGAATATGAAAATGCATCTAATCTCTCTCAATCCAAGTTTATGGCATATTGTGTGCACAGGGATAGATATCCCGGACGACGACGAAGAGCTCACAGCAAGCCAAGAGCAGGCAATTCATCAAAATGCTCAAGCTGCGGTAGTTATTACCTCTTGTCTCAGTCGGGACGAGTTCACCAAGGTGGATGGACTCGAGAATGCAAAGGAGATCTGGGACACCTTGCAAAATGCACATGAAGGTGATCGTCATGTGCGTGAAGCAAAGATCGAAATGATCGAGGGCGAATTGGGATGATTCGCAATCGAAGAAGATGAGTCACAAGATATGTACGACTGACTCAAGACGCTCGTCAACAAGGTTCGATCTTACGGAAGCAAGAAGTGGAATGACCACGAGGTGGTGAAGCTCATCCTTAGAGCTTTCATGCCTCGCAATGTCACCTTATGCTCCATGATTAGAGAAAGCCCCAGATACAAGAGAATGACTCTGGATGAGCTACTTGGAGAAATCATCAATTTCGAGATGATGAAAAAGCAAGCGAAACATGTCAAAGAAATTGCCGAGCTCACCTCGGCAAAGAAGAAAGGGGTGGCCTTGAAGTCCACCCTCAGGCCCTTATCTAAAGAATCACGAGAAGCTCAATTAGAGGAAGACGGTGACGACGAGAGCAGTGATTGGATGAAGATGACATAATACTATTCATGAAAAAATTCAAGAAAATGATGAAGAAGAGACAAGGTGCCAAATCAAGTGAAGGAAAATACAACGAAAGAATAAAGCCAAAGTTGAGGCGGACATGCTATAATTGTGGTGAGTATAGCCATTTTATAGTTGATTGCCCATATGAAGAGAACAAGAAGAAGACTAAAGAAGCCAATCCTCAACCCAAGAAATTCTTCAAGAAGAAGAAACAAGCCGAACAAGTGCACATAGGGAAGGAGTGGGACTCAAATGATGAGTCCTCATCATCAAAAGAAGAAGAGATGGCTAGCATAGCCATCAAAAAGACATCCAAGAAGTCTACTCTCTTCCCTACACTCGGCGCATGGAAAGGGAACGACATTTGCCTCATGGCAAAGGAAGGTAAACGCAAGGTAACGACAAAACCCTCCTCCATGCATTCCTATTCTAGTGATAGCGACATTGCTAGTGATAATGAAGATATGCTTATTGGATTAGATAAGAAAACAACCACTAAAATGAAATTTTTACTTGATCAACTTGTTGAGAAGGAGGGGTTAATACACCGTCAAGAAGACGTGATTGTCTCCCAAAAGGAGGAATATGTCGAACTTGACAAACTTTTAGAGCTTGAAAAGGAGCGAAGCAAGTCACTAGAGGTTGAGTTAGCTTCAAGCAAGGAAGCTTGCTTGGAGTTAAACGACTCAAATGCTGCAATCAAGGAAGAACTTGCTAACCTAATCAAGGTTATCAAGATCCTTGAAGTGCAAGTTGAATCACTCAAGCAAGGTGACCCTTCATCCTCTTAGAGTTCACCCTCTCAACCCATTAAAACTGAAGTTGTTTCTACTTGTACATGTGGTAAAATTGACAACAATTTGAAAGACAAGTCACCCTCCACCAAGGACAAGCATCCTGCACAAACTGGCATATTTGACAAGGAGAAGATCAAATATGCACGTAGTGCATACTTGGTCAAAAGACCTCCAAATGTCAAATATGGCATTGGTTACTATTATGGTGAAAAACAACAAGCTAGAAGCCATAAGAATAACAAGGATAACAATGTCTTCGTAAAGGAAGGAGTCTTCCAAACTGGAAAATCAAAAATTAATGAGTACACCATGCATGACCGCCGGACTAGTCCGGTCAGGGTCCGGACAAGCTCGGTACTCCGGACGAGTCCGGCCTCCCAGACTAGTCCTATGTATAAACAACAAAAGTTACTATTCAGAACTTTCGATGCATCTTATGTCTTAATGAGAAGTAATTATAGAAAGGTTTATGCTCATTATGTTGGGCCACGCCATGAGAATACCAAATCTCATGTGTGGGTGCCCAAATCCCTTGTGACTAACCTAAGAGGACCCAAGCAAGCTTGGGTACCTAAAACCAAGGCATAATTTGTTTTTGCAGGCCTATTCCTCCGATGGATCCAAATGGGTGCTAGATAGTGGCTGCACCAACCATATGACCAGAGAAAGAAGGATGTTCGTTGAATATGAAGCAAATGAGGATCCAAGCGAGGACATCTAATTCGGAGACAATAGTCAAGGAAATGTGCTCGGTACCGGTAAAATTGCCATATCACCACAACACACTCTTTCTCACGTATTACATGTAGATTCCTTAGATTATAACCCACTGTCCATATCTCAATTATGTGACAAAGGTTATAATTGCTTGTTCACTAACGAGGGTGTGATCTATTCTAGGAGGAGTGATGGTTCCATTGCATTCAAGGGTATGTTAAAGGGAAAGCTCTATCTTGTTGGCTTCAACAAGGATAAAGCCGAACTTGACACATGCTTGATTGCAAAGACCAACATGGGTTGACTGTGGCATAGACGGGTAGCGCATGTTGGTATGAGGAACCTTCAAAAACTCCTCAAGGGCGATCACATCCAAGGTTTAAAGGATGTTGTGTTTGAGAAAGACAGGCCTTGTAGCGCGTGCCAAGACGGGAAACAAGTGGAGCACCTCATCCCGCCAAGAACGTCATGACTACAACAAGACCGCTCGAGCTACTTTACATGGACTTATTTGGTCCAATTTCCTACATAAGCATCGGCATTAACAAATATGGTTTAGTAGTTGTTGATGATTTTTCTCACTTCGCTTGGTTTTCTTTTTGCATGACAAGTGAGAAACACAAGGATTACTCAAGAAGTTCTTCAAGCGAGCTCAAAATGAATTCTCATTGACAATCAAGAACATTCAAAGCGACAACGGCACAGAGTTCAAGAACACACAAGTGGAGGAGTACCTAGATGAAGAAGGCATAAATCATGAGTTTTTAGCTCCGTACTCCCCTCAACAAAACGGAGTTGCCGAAAGAAAGAACCGAACTCTCATAGAGATGGCGAGAACAATGTTCGATGAGTACAAGACCTCGAATTGATTTTGGGCGGAAGCGGTCAACACCGCTTGCCACGCCATAAATCAACTTTACCTTCATGGACTACTCAAGAAGACATCATATGAGCTACTTACCGGTAACAAGCCTAATATTTCATACTTTTGAGTTTTTGGTTCCCCATGCTATATTTTAAACAATAAGCCAATGACTTCAAAGTTTGCTTCGAAGTCCAATGAAGGTTTCTTGCTTGGTTATGATTCAAACACTTACGCCTATCGTGTTTTCAACAAGACCTCCAGACTTGTTGAAGTAGCACATGACATAGTGTTCTAATGAAACTAATGACTCCCAAAAGGAGCAAGTTGATCCATGTGTGCTAGATAAAGAAGAAGTTTCTTGTCAAGCATTAAGAAGAATGACGTTAGGCGAAGTTCGACCACAAGAGCCACCTCTACATATCCATGAGGAAAACGAACCACAAGAAGAGACCAATGATCAAGGGGGAGCTTCAATACAAGATCAACCTCAAGAAAGTGAAGATGATCAACAAGTCAACAAATGCAATCATTTAGGGGGAGAAGAATATGATCTTGAAGATTAAAGACACCAAGTACCACACCCAAGAGTACACCAATGCGTCCAAAGGGACCACCCAATTGACAACATCATCGGCGACATCCAAAAGGGAGTAACTACTAGATCTCGCATAGCTAATTTTCATGAGCATTACTCGTTTGTGTCATTTTTGGAACCACGCAGGGTTGAGGATGCATTGAAGGATCCGGATTGGGTAGTGGCCATGCAAAAAGAACTCAACAATTTCAAGAGAAACGAGGTGTGGGAACTAGTCGAAAGACCCAAATCCAACGTTGTCGGCACCAAATGGGTCTTCCGCAACAAACAAGACGAACACGGGGTGGTGACAAGAAACAAGACACGACTTGTGGCCAAAGGGTATTCACAAGTCGAAGGTTTGGATTTTGATGAGAGCTTTGCTCCTGTATCTAGACTTGAATCCATTAGAATATTACTTGCATATGCTACTCACCATGATTTCAAGCTCTATCAAATGGATGTGAAAAGCGCCTTCCTCAATGGACCAGTCAAGGAGGAGGTGTATGTGGAGCAACCCCCCGGGTTTGAAGACGAAGAGTTCCCCGACCACGTATTTAAATTGCGTAAGGCTCTCTACAGCCTCAAAAAGCTCCTAGAGCTTGGTATGAGTGTCTCAGAGATTTCTTAATTGAAAATGGCTTTAAGATTGGCAAAGTAGATTATACACTGTTTAAAAAGAATTTTGATAATGATCTTTTTGTTTGTCAAATCTATATTGATGATATATTCTTCGGTTCAACTAACAAATCTTTTTGTGAGGAGTTTAGTAAAATTATGACAGACAGGTTTGAGATGTCTATGATGGGAGAGCTAAAGTACTTTTTGGGATTCCAAGTGAGGCAACAAAGGGAAGGGACATTCATAAGCCAAACTAAGTACACTTAAGATATACTCAAGAAGTTTGGGATGGACAGGGCGAAGCCCATAATGACTCCCATGACAACAAATGGTTGGATCTCAACGACGATGGACCTAGCATTGACCAAAAGGTATATCGCTCCATGATTGGATCTCTACTCTATTTATGTGCATCTAGGCCAGACATTATGTTAAGTGTATGTTTGTGTGCAAGATTTCAAACCAATCCTAAGGAGTGTCACTTGACAGCCGTAAAAAGGATCTTGAGATATTTAGTTCATACACCCAACCTTGGTCTTTGGTATCCAAAAGACTCCAAATTCAATCTCATTAGTTACTCCGATGCAGATTATGCCGGATGCAATGTAGATAGAAAAAGTACCTCTGGTACATGCCAATTCCTAGGTAGATCCTTAGTTTCTTGGTCCTCCAAGAAACAAAACTCCATTGCCTTATCCATAGCCAAAGCGGAGTATGTTGCAGCCGGGAGTTGTTGTGCACAACTCCTTTGGATGCAACAAACTCTAAGGGATTACGGTTACAATATGAACTGTATTCCAGTCCTTTGTGACAATGAGAGTGTCATTAAAATTGCCCATAATCCAGTTGAGCACTCTAGAACTATACACATAGACATCCGACATCACTTCTTGAGAGACCACTCCATGAAAGGAGATATAGACATTTCCCATGTCAACACCGAAAAACAATTGGCTGACATATTCACCAAGCCACTTGATGAAAAACGCTTTTGCGAGCTTCGAAATGAACTAAACATCCTTGATGCTCGGAATGTGGCTTGAAATTTTGCATACCTGTATGATTTCTTCAAAATATGTTGATTGGATTGTGAAAATCATCTCTCTCAATTTTCTCCAAAAAACTATGTCAATTACTAGATCTTGGTGAATTATGGTCATTGCTTGATTGTTGTATGCTTACTGATCATATTCATCAAGATTATTTGATTTGATTTGCCTCCCATGCAGACTAATCTGTAGAGCGCCGGTTAGGCCGGACTAGTCGGGTAGACCACGAACTAGTCCGATATAGCCTCTGGAAAAGTTCGGACTAGTCCGGTCATTTCCGGACTTGTTCGACTTTTCGTGTCCATAACCCTAGCAGCCACCAAACCCTAATTTCCTCACCCTCACAACTTGCCTCAAGCTTCTCTCTCTTCGCGCTCGAGCTCCCAAGGCGATTTCTTGCTTTCTCCACCAAAAGGCTTCACATTTGGGCGGAAATCAAGCTTCCTTGCTCGGAGATTGAAGTTCACAACTTGTCCGGACTTCAACACCCTCATCTCCATGTTTCAAGCCATTTCTTCGGTAATTTTAGCCCAAACCCTAGAAATCTCTATTTTCTTCATTGTTGATCGAATAGCCTAGCTTCTTTCACCTAATACTAGTGTCCTTGATGTATTATATTGCTGTTAGGCTAATTTTGCATTGAATAAGTCCATTTGTCTCATAAGTTAGGTTTTTGAGGATGAATACCGGACTAGTCCGGTCCATGCACGGACAAGTCCGGTCACCCCAAACTAGTTCGTGCCTGTACACCGGACAAGTCTGATTTTTCTGAACTCAACCCTAACTTTTTAATTCCTCAATGCAAATTCTCTTGTCATCCATTCAATTCCTTGTCATCCATTCTTATCCATACCTTGTACAATTCATTCTGAGTACATGTCGAGCTCTCACGACGAAGCTTCAGACTTCGAAGCCGAGATGGCACAAGAAGCCCCACTTCGGTCCTCGACGGACCAAAGCAAGAAGCGACCTTCCGATCCAGCCCCCTCTCCTCCTCTGTCTCAAAAGAGGGTGGCTCGACGCAAGGTGCCTGCTTCCATGGCTGCCGCTGGTGGTGGCCCTAGCTCGCCGAGTGCCCGCCTAGCCAAGGGCAAGGGCAAGGGGATCACAACAGGACCAATTGGCCCTCTGAAGATGTCAGCCCCGAAGTAAGGGGCTCGGGATCCCGCAGAAGACAGGTTCAATGGGAAGGGCAGCGACTCAGCTGCAAAATTCAGAAATATTGATAGGTATGGCCGCCCGAAGCAAGCTGTGGATAGCAGATTTTGGAGTAACTTCCATGCAAACTTCTACAAGACTATATATCTCCAGATGAAGATGCCTGTAGTGCGCAGCCAGTGGATTGATTGGGCACATTTTGAGAAGAAGGGTTGCTCACCATTTGTTGAAGTGGTGGAAGCAATTGAGAGGCATGGCCTGAAGGATCTCTTTGCCTTCAGGAACAACTGGAATGATGAGGTCATAATGCAGTTCTTTGGGACTTGCCATTTCTCCAGTGATGATGAAGAGAGTTTTAGTTGGATGACTCATGGATCCAAGTACAGTATAACCTATGAAGAATTTGCAAGCCTGTTGCACCTTGACACCTCAAGCAATGATTGCTTAATCATCCACAACCTAGGTGTCATTGAGAAGGACAGGATGAAATTCCTCTATGAGCCTAACTCCAAGTTCAACCCCCCTTCTACCAAGAACATGAAGCCATTCTTTGTGGTGTTGAATAGAGTTTTGAGAAAGACAATTGCCCCCAAGGATGGGGATGCTGGGAGTGTGCAGGGCTACCTCCGGACCCTGATGAGGGTCATAAGCAAGGACCACAAGTTTGATGTGGCTGACTATATCTGGAACGATATGGTCAACATCTCTTGCACACCCAACAGGTCTTGTGGCTATGCTCCGTATCTTATGTTCGTGATTGAGAAAGTCACCGGGATTGAGTTTGTCAAAGATGTGGAGCATCTTCCTTTGAGGCCCCAGATGCCCCAAAAGCCAAGTACTCAAGCTGCTCCCTCCCCTGATTCTGCTGCAGAGGCTCCAGCGAGAGCAAGTGGAAATGCCGGGGATGCCCCTGCCACAAGGGCAGCTCCTAAAAAAGGGGTTGCGAGTGGCATCCTGAAGTATCTTGCGGACATCTTCGAATCTTGCCGCAAGACTGAGATCAGAAGTCACAAGCTCAACCAAAAGAGAAAAGCTGATATGAGATATGTGAAGGCAAATATCAAGCAGCTAAGTCAAAAGCTAGAGAACGACCCCATTGGATCTCCTGTAATTTCTGAGGACTCTGACCCTGATATCACCGAGCTCGGGCCCTTGACCCCCTCCGAGCTTGCCTACTTTGGCGTTGGGGGCTCGAGCGGCTCCGCACCTCCTCCTCCTCCTCATCATCAGCCCGAAGACGAAGATGAAGATGATGAGAGGATCGACAGCGAGGCGTGAAGACTTTAGGTCCCTCTTCTCCTTCTTTTTGGTGTCTTGACGCCAAAGGAGGAGAGATTGAGGGGGAGTCTTAGGTCTTAAGCTATAGGATGCGAGGAGAGAGCTTCCTTTGTGCTTTTTTGTGGGTTGTAAAACTGCTTAATATGCTATTTTGTTAATTATGGTCCTGAGATGCAATGCTATGAACTTGTTATGCTCTTATTGATGAAATTTGTGTTTTTGGTTCAACATTGTCTTTTATGCTTATTGTTGGTACATCCATGTCAATTAACTCATTATCATCACAATTGTTGCTCATACTCATTTAGTTTTGCATCCCACCATAAAGAGTGCACATATGGATCATGTTTTCATTGATTAATGTGTTTTAAACTCATATGTGCATACTTTATGAAAATCTCAACTTTTTATCATATTTTGTGAAATCTCAATTGGTTGTCATCAATCACCAAAAAGGGGGAGATTGAAAGTGCATCTAGGAATCCCTTGTGGGTTTTGGATGATTTATGACAAGCAAATGAGATCCTAACCACTTTGTTGAGATGAGCACAGGTTTTAATGTGAAAATAAGCAAAGTGCCAAAAAGAAGGGAGAATGAGGAGCAATGTGGAGAAGAGGTAAAGGAACAAGATTAGTAAATCATTGTGTGTGGAGTGTGTTAAGGAAACACAACCCAAGAGCTCAATCACAAATAAACACACACATTGCACAAATTTATACAGGATCGGACTAGTCTGACTGACACGGGACTAGTCCGATATCTCTCTGCACAAGATCAGACAAGTTCGATATCACCACAGACTAGTCCGATATCTCTCTGACTAGAATTGGACTAGTCCTTCCTAGTGCGGACTAGTCCTCAAAGCACTTCACATGTTGCACAAAATCAGACAATTCCGGTCACACAACGGACTAGTCCGATATCTTTCTGATGTCAATTGGACAAGTCTGATATTTGCACGAACTAGTCTGAAAAACTCTCTGACCTAAATTGGACAAGTCCTCCAAGTGCGGACTTGTCCTCATATCCTCTTAGGGTTTCACTATCCGGACAAGTCCGATGACTATCAGACTAGTCTGAAGATTTCCAGAAGCGAAATCAGACAAGTCCGCTCCTAGCCGGACTAGTCCGATATTTCAAGACACTTAGGGTTTGCTACACACAGCACACCGGACTAGTCCGATGTCTACCACGGACTAGTCCGATCTTTCTAAACCCTAACGGTCACTTTTAGAAACCTCATATAAATAGAGGTGCATGACCCAACTTTAATCTCTCTCGACCCCTTGCGCCGTCACACCTCACAAGAGCCTCAAAACCACATCTCTCCACGAAATCTAAAGCCAAAAAGATCAATCCCTTGAGGATACACATTGGAACATTGGAGAGACACGATTCATCACTCTTGAGCTCTTGGATTGGTTCCCTAACACACCCCTGTGATTTTCATTGTAATATTTTGAGTGTGTTCTTGGTGGAGTTGTCATTGTAATCTAGGGGAGCCCTCAACGTGTGAGAAGGCCCCTTGAATTTGGTTATTTACCCTTTGTGATAAGAGAAGAGGATTGGCCTTCGTGGCGATCCGACGAGAGTAGGGTTGGAGAAGACCCGATCCTTTTGTGGACTCCTCAACATGGATGTAGGTTGCCTCTGTGGGAGCCAAACCACGGCATAAATTGCTTGTGTCTCGCTTTGTGTTCATCGTTCTTATTCATCACATCAATCTAGGGTTTCAATCAATCTCACATATTTTATGTTGAAACTTCAAATATAAGATTGACTTGTTGTATACCCCAGTACATAATCTTGCAACACTTCAATTAACTGTATATTTCCGCTCCATACATCGTAGAATCAAATTAATCGATCAAACTTAATCAACATAGTCGGTACACACCGGACTAGTCCGCACTTTACCGGACTAGTCTGATATCTCAAGTTTTGATCTGGTGGTTAAGTGTTGCAGGTTCCGACAAATATCAAAAAGGCCTATTCACCCCCCTCTAGGCCACATTCAGTTCGGTTGTGGGCGCGCGGAGATTCAGAAGAAGGTGGCGATTTGACATAGGGATTTACGTGGTTCGAGCCACCTGAGCGTAATACCCTACTCCACGGGTGTGATTTGTTGTTGTATTGAGCGTCCAATTGCTTGTGTGTGAGAAACCAGAGTGTTTGGGAGTCTTAGGCGCGTGTGGACGTCGTCCTCCCGTGTATCGCTCGGCCAGTCCTTTTATAGTACAAGGACTGGCCGTTACATCGTCAGCCTGGCCCGACATGTGGCCTTGGCGGTTACTGATGCTTAATACACAGTTAATGTACTTAATTCTCCTTAATAGCGTGAAATAACGCGCCTTGATTGCGGCATTACTGGTGTTAAGGGTCCTCCGATCAGGTGTCATTAAGATAGCATTAATGACACATAATTGGGTCTTGAAGCTTTAATTGCTCCTTGAAGGTCCGAGCCGTTGGAGGTCCACCAGTTTGCTTGTTGAGGTTGAAGGTCCGACGGCTGGACGCGTGGTAGCTTCGGAGCTTACTGTCTTGGACGAGTAGGTCTGGTGCTGTTGTACACGTGTCGGTATCGGAGCTTCCCTCCGTCGGGGGTTAGGTCCGGGGGTGCCACATAGGTATATAGTTTGGAGCTTTCCCATGCATGTAATGTAGCTCCGGTTTCAGGATACACGTGGCGGCACTGGGACTAACCATAGAAGGGAGACAGGTCCGGTTCCGTATGACACGTGGGGCCTTCGTAGGTCTTCAACTCAAATAGGTGGAGTTCCGTTGCACTCTTCGCAGTTCCAAGGGGTATTCGGTACGCAGAGTACCGACAGTGGCCCCCTGGGCCCACCTTTGGGAGAGACCTTTTGGATTAAGTCATTCTGCCGGAGGTGGGTCCATCTTTTGATTTTGACGCCGTGTCTTCAAGTATTTTTGGATGTGCCACTGAGGTGGTGGTTCGCAGTTAAACCACCACCACGTGGCATCTTCAGGATGTGGCAGGTGAAATCTGCGCGTGCGAATCTCACGCAATTGAAGGTCGTCGGTTCCCGATACGAAAATCGTATCGGTTCCGCGCGCCCTGTTAGGCCGCCGCCCTCGGGTTTCCCGCCTCTCATGATGACAACTGTTCGCCTGGGGTAAGGACCTCAACTGATTGTCAGGGTGGCCCCGGGCCCCCTTGTCATTGGCAAAGTGAAGTTTTTGAACTGTATCGTTGGCCCTTCTGTGGTTTCCATCCAAGCATTGCGGGGGCTTACTTAAGAAGGAAAGCACGCACCGTTTGGGGATTCCTTACACCTTCATTTGAACTTGTGCTCGAATCCTCCAAATTTTCGCTTGCTTTTCCTCTCTCGCCCCGCCATGCTGCAATGGAGTTGCGTCTCCTCAAGAGCCGTCTCACGACCGACGGCGATTTGAAGAAGGTCCGGACCTACATGGGGTGGTCCAGTGACTCCTTCAACCACGTGGTGCACGCCGACAAGCTCCCATTCAAGAAGGAGCGCGCCGGCGATATGGTGTACTTTTCCGCGTACGCCATGGTGGGATTGATCCCACCCTTCTCCACTTTTTCCTTGATGCTGCTAGACTTCTATGGTCTGCAGCTGTACCACCTTGGCCCCCACTCCATTCGTTTTGTGTCCACATTCGTCCACTTCTGCGAGATGTGGGTGGGTATTCCCCCCGCGTCGAGATTTTCCGTACCTGCTTCACTATTTACACTATTTACATGCCATCAATGGATCTAGGTTCAAATTTATCAAGATTACCATGTTTCTTAACAAAGCATTTGCAACCAAATACCCGAAAGTGTGTAACACTAGGCCTATGTCCAAACCGGAGCTCATATGGTGTTTTACCTAGCTTATCACGCAACAAAACACGATTTGAGACATATCAAGCGGTTGCTAACGCATCAGCCCAAAATTTCCTAGGAGTTTGATATTCATCAAGCATAGTCCTAGCCATCTCAACTAAGGTTTTGTTCTTTCTTTCTACAACACCATTTTGTTGAGGTACATATGGTGAAGAAAATTGATGATCTATTCTATTTTCAGCACAAAAGTGATCAAAAGATTGATTTTTAAATTCAGTTCCATGATCACTTCTAATTGCTTTTAAAGATCCTGGGTGATCAATTGATAATCTAAGAAATAAATTTCTAAAGTGACTAAAAGCTTCATTCTTAGAGTAAACCCAAGAGTATCTAGAATAATCATCAACAATCACAAGAACATACCATTTACCTCCGAAGGATTGAACACGTGAAGGTCCTACGGTGTCAAGATGCAAAAGTTGACATGGTTCAGTTGACATGATCATTGTGAGAGGAGTATGTGAACCTGCAACCATCTTAGCATGTCTACAAGAAGAGCACACAATTTCTTTGTCCCCTTTAAGCTTAGGCAGCCCACGTATGTGATCAAGAGCACTAACACGCGTTAGGTGATCAAAGCCTACGTGACCAAGTCTACGATGCCAAAAATATAGGTCCTTTGAATCATTAGCAACTAGACACCTATGCTTAGAGGAAGACATATCAAAATCAGCTTTAAAAACTCTTCCAAACTGAGACATGTTAAAAATAAGCTCACTATTTGAACTTACAACTTTGCAGCAGTTTTTGAAAATAATTTCCAGATTTTCATCTAGCAATTGTGAAACAGAAAGCAAGTTGTATTTCAAATTTTTGAAAAGTGCCACATCCTTCAAAGTGTAGTGATCATTTACTCTAACCGAACCCTTAGCAATTATAGGAGTTGAAGAATTATCGGCAAAAGTAACATTCTCTACACTTGACACAAAAGAGAGGGAGAAGAACCAATCTTTGTTACCGGTCATGTGGCGTGAGCAACCTGAATTCACAATCCAAATGTTCTCCTTCCTCAAACGTGTAACCTATATAGAAGCACAATACGTCGATGACTCAATACTGGGGTTAGTCAAAAGGCATTTAGGAATCCAGTACTGAGTCACGCGACGTGCAGCAGGAAAAACACGCGAAAGCTGAGACAAAACATCAGGTTTATGAGTCAAAGTTTGAGATTTTTTATTCTTAACTACTGACCTATAAGGTGTTACTTGTGTAGCACAAAAATCAGTAGCTCTGGAGGCAAAACAGAAGATCCGGATGTAAACTTTGAATGTTTTTTACTCAAAACAACAGGTTGTACATTCGGTTCAATATGTGCAGCAAATTTTGCATGAAAGTTATGAGATCTAGCAACCATTCTTTCCCTTTTCTGTTGTTTAGCTAGTCTATAACAAAAATCTATGACATGACCATCTCTACCACAGTAGGTACAATTAAATTTAACTTTGTGTTCATGTCTAGATGAGCAAACAACATTTTTATTTGAAACCGAATGAGACAATACTCCTACAGATTTGAAAACCACTTCTTTTTGTTTAGGAAATGTTTGAATCAAACCACTTCCTAATGACTTTACACTTTTAGGTGGATGTGCCTTAGCATGAGCATGAGAATCAAAACCTAAACTAGTTTTATCATTGCAATACTTGGATGAATTCAGCAGCAAGTTTAGGTTCTTATTCCCATTACAAAACCGATCAAATGTCTTATGCATGTTATTAAGTTTATTGGACAGATCAAGGCAATTTTCACATGAAGTTTTTCCTTTTAATTTGCAATTGGAACAATATTTAACTTCATGACAACGTAAAGCATTGTTCAATATAGAGATTTCATTCATAGCATCTTGCAGTTTCTTATCAAGATCATCACAACTAGAACAATGTAAATCAATTGTAGAACAAGAAGCATCTTTTAAGTTTCCAATATTAAGTGCAGCAAGCTTTTTGTTCTTTTCAATTTCAAGTTCAAGTTTATCAAGTGTGGAGGTATGTGCACTTCTTAGGGAGGACAATTGTTCATATATTAAGTCACATGAGGAACAAGAATCATCATTAGGAATCAAGGATTTCAAACGATTAATTTCAGATTCTAGTGACTCAATTTTAACAGCATTGTCCCTAAGTTTTTTGTCCTTTTTCTTAACAATAACATTGGCACGAGAAATATCATCACACATTTCTTCGCAAGTAGGACATACCTCTTCATTGTCGTTGTTGTGTTCTGCCTCCTCCATACTTGATCTTGACTTGCCCGCCATGAAGCACAAGTTTGTCAAATCATCTTCATCTTCATCACTTCCAATGTCCACGTCGCTTGAGCCAAGTTCCTGGAGTGCTGAGATAAAACTGCTCACCAATTGACGTCATGTAAAACCCTTCTTTTTCTTCGTATCTTTTGCAGAGGAGTGCTTCATTCTTGTTTTCTTTTCATCCTGGGAAGTAGGACCTGAAAGGTTAGGGCAATCTGAACGAAAATTTCATGTCTTACCACATTCAAAGCATCGTTGAGGTCCGGAACTTCCTCTCCTTCTAGTTCTCACATTTTGCAATGCTTTTGAGAATCGGGTAGAGATGAGCGCTAGCTCCCCCTCTAGAAACTCCTCAATCTGTTCAAGGGTTAGAGAGGACAGCAAAGCAAGTGTACCACAAGATGATGTTTGACCGGAACTAGGCATGTCACGTTGAGAAACAAAAGCAATAGTCTTGTTGGGGTTCTTACATGAGATTATGTCAATTTCATGAGTTTTTAACTTGGAATATAGCATATCTAAAGTAAGTGAACTCATGACAGTAGATTCACGAATATATGTGACTTTCATCTCCCAAATTGACATATCTAATGCACTTAGCAATTGCCTAGCATTTTTAGCATCTGAAAAATTAACATTGACACTACGCAAGTTGCTGAGAATGTTATTAAAGCAAGCAAAAAGGTCATCAATAGACTCACCGGGTTGCATCTCGAAGCGTATGTATTTTTTCTTGAACATGTCTTGCCTTACCTCTTTGATCGTGTTGGATCCTTCGTGGTAATCACAAAGTGCTTTCCACACATCGTATGCAGATCGGAGGTGTGCAACATGGTCGAAGTCGCTTTGTGTTAATCCTTGTATGATCAAGTTCCGAGCCTTGTTGTTGTTGTCGACATCTCTCAGATTTGTAGCTGTAACTTGATCGTTTGATGGCACTTCGTAAGTCTTGTATTCCTTCTTCCATATTGCAAAGCCTTATGCCTGGATGAAAGCCTCCATACGTTCCTTCCAAACCTGAAAGTCAATACCAGCGAACGCACAAGGTTTGGTAGAGTACTTCTCCATGATGATTAGTCAAAAACACGCGCAAATCACAAAGTTTAGAGCACCGTGGATCTAATACCAATTGTAGGATCAAAGAGCACGTGAAAAGCAACCAGAGGGGGGTTGAATGGTAGATTTAAAAATCTTACGCAGCGGAAACAATTAAACCCCAACCCCTTCGATAGAAAAACGATCTGTTAAAGAAATCGTGTGTGAGACTAATATAAATATGTTTCACCGTGACAAAAGAGATATATATCAGAGAGAATCAAGTCACGAAGATAAAACAACAAGAATCACTCAAATCCGTCGAGAAAAACTCAAGTTATGATCGAAAGATCAAACAAAGGTCAATCTGCCCTACCCGAGAAAAAAACAGTCCTGGAACACTGCAAAGAAACTCGTGTAGATCATAGACCACAAATCCAATGACTGAAATTTTTTACAGATGATAGATAATCAAGTTGTGAAGACAATCCAAAAAGAATCACATCAATTGGATCTGTAAAACTCGAGTTATGTTAAAACCACCGACAAAAGGTAGTGCTGTCCAGAAACTCGACGAGTAAAACTTGTCTGGAACAAGTCGGATGAACAAGGCACACAAGTTCCTTAAAACTACGAATTTTATTAAATAGAACACAAAAGTAACAGCCCCCAAAGTCGTGCACCACGAGCTCTGGGATCCCTTGCTTATATAACCAGCTCGAAAGCCAACTAAACTCAAATCAGGAACCTAATGCTACTGTTCACGAATCGTAACTTTCCATAACTGCTTATGATTCTTCTATACGCAGATAGAACCAATCTTAAGACTTCCAAACACCTTAGTAACGTGTCCCACATTCCTAAACAACTCAAATTCATGACCCATATGAAATCCTATCATAACCAACTCAAATCTTTTCATATTTGAGTCAAACCCGACTCAGCCACAGCCTGGGTCCATAACCTAGTCGGTTGGACCTTTCCGACCAACTCTTTATGTCCACATCTCTTCATCACGTCTCGGAACCATGTAGCCATGTCCATGCACTCCTTGCACACGTGCAAACATCTTCTGATGACGTCCACGATACCTTCACATGCATTGTTCTTGATTCAATCATGTTGCGCAACCTTCCTGATCAGCTCAACCACAATTCCTCCTGAATTTGGTTGTTGGAACCTCATCTCCTCCCTGAGACTAGTCCAATGGATCCCATAACCAGCCATGACTTGAACTCAAGCAACACCTGCACATGAATAAACAACCAATCCATACGAGCCCAAGTCCTCGACTTGACTCAAGTTAGTTCCGAACACAACAGCTTACGTGAGAACCTCACGTAAGCATGTTGCAAAACCACAGTAACACGATATCATCCATGTTAACCAAAAACGCACCAAAGACTTAGCAAATGAATACTAAGCAGTCTTTTCAGAGATGTAAAGCAAGTACGAAACATTGCAAATAAAAAACAGAAGCATTGCGGTCAAGTTCCGGACCTTGCCAGAGCAACCCGAACCTTGAGCCGGAGCTAACAAAAGCTATTCGGACCTTAATAAAAAGATGTTTTGGTGATATTCAAAACTTTTATTGTCAAAGCAAGTGTATTCACTACAAGCCAATGTATTCAACACACATAGGTCTTACATCTTGTTTGACCCAGAATAGCTAGCTTCACTTTTGGTTCTGAGACTGTGTCAAGTGTTGCTTGAACTTTGCGGACCTTCCGGGAAAGGTCCGGCTGTTGTCCCGGAGGAACTACCCGACTCTGTACAATGACGCTATAACATACATCTTATGTAATTACAGACTCACCTCCGTGATATTAAGTGTAGAACTTACGGAGGTGCTCAATGTTCCAAGGATTAGGGAGCGGTGTCCCATCCTCAGTTGCCAAGCAAACGCATCTGGGACAGGATACTTTAATCACTCGAAAGGGTCCTTCCCAGCTGGGGAAAAGTTTGTTTAACCCTTCTTGAGTTTGTATTCTCCGTAGCACCAGATCGCCTTCCTCGAGTTGCCGGTTATGCACATGCCTTTGGTGATAGCGCCGAAGCATTTGGCGGTATCGTGCATTTTGAATAGCTGCTCGGCACCTTCCCTCTTCAACGAGGTCAAGGTCTTCACGCTGGAGCTGGTCTTGTGTGGCTTCGTCGAAGGTCCGGACCCAGAGTGACCCCAAGGTGATTTCCGGAGGAAGGATTGCTTCAGCTCCGTACACCAGGAAGAAAGGTGTCTCTCCAGTTGACCGGTTTGGAGTTGTCCTGTTGGCCCACAGGGTGGGCGGAAGCTCTTCAATCCAGTTGGCTCCATGTTTTTTCAGGCGCTCATATAAGCGCGTCTTGAGTCCTTTTAGGATTTCTGCATTTGCTCTCTCGGCTTGGCCATTGCTTGGTGGGTGAGCTACAAAAGCGTAGCTGACTTGGATGCTGAGGTCTTCACAATATCCTTGGAATGCAGAGCTTGTGAATTGGGTCCTGTTGTCAGTTATGATCTTGTTTGGGACTCCAAATCTGCATACTATGGACTGCAAGAAATTTATAGTTGATTGCTTGTTTATTGTCACAACTGGAGTTGCTTCCAACCACTTGGTGAACTTGTCAATGGCAACGTATAGGAACTTGTAACCTCCGACGGCTCTTGGGAAAGGTCCCAAGATATCCATCCCCCACACAGCGCATGGCCATGTAGGAGGTATCATTTGTAGGGGTTGAGCTGGTGTGTGAATTTGCTTCGCATGAAATTGGCATGCTTCACATTTCTTCACTAGCTCAGTGGCATCCTGGAGTGTTGTAGGCCAGTAAAAACCATGTCGGAAGGCTTTACCGACCAACGTGCGGGAAGACGCATGGTTCCCACACTCGCCTCCATGGATTTTCGCGAGGAGCTCGTGACCTTATTCCCTTGTAATGCAACACATTAGGACACTGTTGGCACCATGCTGGTAGAGATCCCCTTCTACCAGTGTGTATCTTTTAGCCAATCTGACTATCCGGTCAGTGGATACATTGTCTTTAGAAAGGATGTTGTCTTTCAAGTAGCTCTGGATCTCCGAGATCCATGCATCGGAGTTATCTTAAGCTTCTGAGTCTTGCGTGCTGGGTTGCTCGGAGCTTCCTGCAGCACCTACGACGCTTGATGGACGCCATGGTAACAGGGCCATCGGGACCGCCAGCTTCGAGGTGCTGGTCTTGCCCCCTTCGCTCAGTTCGGCAGGCTGAGCTATTGGTCTTGACAATCTCCGGACGAAGGTTCCGTCGGGAGCCAGAGCTCCGGTTGAATCTTTCGTCGAGAGTTCGTCAGCTTCAGCGTTGTTAAGACGTTGAACATGGCAAAGGTCCAGGACTTCAAAGTCCTTCTGAAGCTTCTAGACTTCAAGTAGATATGCAGCTAGTTGAGGGTTGTTGCAGCAGCATTCACCTTTGACTTGTTTTATAATGAGCTACGAATCACCCTTTACCAACAGCTGCTTGACACCATATGATAGTGCCACCTTGAGCCCATAGATTAGCGCTTCGTACTCCGCCATGTTGTTGGTCGCCTTGAAGTCAAGGTGAACCATGTATTTGACCGTCTCCCCGGTCGGAGCGAGGAGAAGGGTTCCAGCTCTGCCCCCCTGCTTCTGCACGGAGCCGTCGAAGTAGAGAGTCCAGTGAGGCTCGGTGAAGACCGGAACCTTGGGTTCCGTCTTCTGCTCACTGGGGCCCCCAGGATTTGATGGAGAGGGGGTCCATTCCGCCATAAAGTCTGCCAATGCTTGACTCTTGATCGCTTGTCTTGGTACAAATTCAAGATCGAACTCGGCCAATTCCGCTGCCCACTTTGCAATGTTCCCAGTAGAGTTGTGGTTATGCAAGATTGCACACAGTGGATAAGAGGTTACCACTGAAATCTTGTGAGCTTGGAAGTAGTGACGAAGCTTCCTAGAGGCAATAAGAACTGCATAGAGCAGCTTATGCACCTCTAAGTACCGAGTCTTGGTGTCATGAAGTACTTCGTTTATGAAGTACACTGGGCGCTGGACTGTCCGGACCCTCCATCTGCCAGAGTGTGATTCCGGCAATTCTCCCGGTACTACCGTTGGGCGCGCGGAGATTCAGAAGAAGGTGGTGATTTGACACAGGGATTTACGT
This sequence comes from Tuctoria greenei, assembly GCA_036927565.1. Taxonomy (NCBI): domain Eukaryota; kingdom Viridiplantae; phylum Streptophyta; class Magnoliopsida; order Poales; family Poaceae; genus Tuctoria; species Tuctoria greenei. The sequence goes on along the minus strand of JAYESD010000011.1, from coordinate 10,295,714 downwards.
GGTTCGGGTCGCCTGAGCGTAATACCCTACTCCACGGGTGTGAGTTGTTGTTGTATTGAGCGTCTGAGCGCTTGTGTGTGAGAGACCAGAGTGTCTGGGAGTCTTAGGCGCGTGTGGACGTCTTCCTCTCGTGTATCGCTCGGCCAGTCCTTTTATAGTACAAGGACTGGCTGTTACATCGTCAGTCTGACCCGACATGTGGCCCTGGTAGTTACTGATGCTTAATACACAGTTAATATACTTAATTCTCCTTAATAGCATGATAACGCGCCTTGATGGTGATATTACTGGTGTTAAGGGTCCTCTGATCGTGTGTTATTAAGATAGTATTAATGACACATAATCGGGTCTTGAAGCTTTAATTGCTCCTTGAAGGTCCGAGCCGTTGGAGGTCCACCAGTTTGCTTGTTGAGGTTGAAGGTCCGGCGGTTGGACGCGTGGCAGCTCCGGAGCTTACTGTCTTGGACGAGTAGGTCTGGTGTTATTGTACACGTGTCGGTACTAGAGCTTCCCTCTATCGGGGGTTAGGTCCAGGGGTGCCACATAGGTATCTAGTCCGGAGCTTTCCCATGTATGGAATATAGCTCCGGTTTCAGGATACACGTGGCAGCACTGGGACTAACCATAGAAGGGAGGCAGGTCCGATTCCGTATGACACGTGGGCCCTTTGGAGGTCTTCAACTCAGATAGGTGGAGTTCCATTGCACTCTTCGCAGTTCCAAGGGGTATTTGGTACGCAGGGTACCGACCGTGATATTTGTGGACCAATAAGACCATCGTTGGGACCATACAGATATTTCATGGTTTTAATAGACACATCTACAAGATGTTCACATGTGTGTCTTTTGTCAACAAGAAATTATGTATTTGCTAAATTTATGATACAAGTCATAAGATTAAAAAGAAATTATCCTAAACACCGACTAAAATCTGTAATATTAGATAATGCTGCAGAATTCACTTCAAAAGCTTTCAATATTATTGTATGGCTCAAGCACTTGAGGTGCAACATTCAGTCACATATGTACATACTCAAAATGGACTGGCTAAGTCTCTAATTAAAAGAATTAAATTGATTGCAAGACTATTATTACATAATTGTAATTTACCTACCACGTGTTGGGAACATGCAGTACTACATGATGCTAACCGTATTCAATTGTGATCAACTACATATCATATTGTCTCCCACTATGTGTTGTATGTGGTAATTCACCAAACATTTCCCATTTGCAGAAATTTGGTTGCACTGTATATGCACAAATTTCACCATCACAACGTACCACAATGAGTCCTCATAGGAAAATGGGTATTTATTTGGATATCATTATCCTATAATTATATACCTAGAACCCATAACTGGAGATTTATTTACAGCAAGATACATTGACTGTATTTTAAATGAGGATCATTTTCCGGCATTAGGAGTATAATTTAATAATAATTCAAAATGCCAGGAAATAAATTGGGATGATAAATCTAATATATCCTCAGATCCGCGTACACAAGAGACTAAACTTCAAGTTCAAAGAATAATAGATTTGCAAAATGCTGCAAATAATTTGCCAGATGCATTTACAGATAATAATGGTGTTATGAAATCCTTGAATCATGCGGTTAATGCATCCGAACGAGTGGAGATACCAAGGAAAACCACTCTGGTCCCTTTTAATAAGAAGAGATGGGGGTAGAACCTAAATGAAATGGTATCGTTTTAGAAAAGTGACCAAGAAAGGAGAAATCAAAAGCTCCTAGGAAATCCAAAAACATGATGGAACCACAAAGTGTACAACATTATTTAATGCAAATAATCCAACAGTCTAGTTTTCAAGTGTGCAATATAAATGAGACTAGAAGATCGGAAAACCCCGATTTGGGAAATCATGAGGAATCTAATAAGATAGAAGAAATTTCCATTAATTATACTAGTTCTAGGAAAGTATATGATCGTAATACAATTATTGCAGACCTATGTTTCTCAACTGTCATTGCTGAAAATTTCTAACATAATCCAGATCCTAAGACCATGGCAGAGTGTAAGAAATGCACAAACTGAAACAAGTGGAAAGAAGCAATTGAATCTGAGATCAATTCGCTTAAGAAGAGAACCTTTCCAGTAGGGTTCAAGTACATGGGTTTTCGTTCGAAAAAGAAATGAAAAGAATTAGGTGATAAAATATAAAGTGAGACTGGTTGCATAAGGTTTTACACAGAGACATGAAGTTGATTTTAACGAAACATTCCGATATATAATATTTTGGTAATACAAAAACATCTATCTATGCAGTTGATGGATGTCATGGCTGCATATTTATACGGGTCATTAGATTCGGATATATACATGAAAGTTTCAGATGAAATCCATGTACCGAATCCGAATACAAATCGGAATATGTATTGTGTAAAACTTATCAATTCTTTGTATGGATTGAAAAAATTCGAAAGAATGTGGTGCAACGGACTGAAAGTATTTCTCCAAAACAAAGGATACACGAATATTGATGATTGTCCTTGTGTATTCATTAAAAAAAAATCAAATATTGGCTTTTGCATAATATCAGTATATGTTGATGATCTAAACATTATTGCTCATGCAAAGGAAATAAATGAAGCACACAATCATCTTATGAAAGTATTCGAGATGAAAGATTTGGTTAAAACCAAATTTTGTTTAGGATTACAAATACAACATCTTCAGAAGGGTATACATCTACACCAGTCAACTTATGTCAAGAAAATATTGGAAAATTTCAATATGGCCAAAGCATACCGTTGAAGTGTGCTATCGACACTTCCTTCGGTAATACTAGATCGTAGCCCGCGGAGGTTCTTGTTTGGTTGGGACGCGAGTGAGATTATGAACAAGATGATGACACGAGAGATTTACGTGGTTCGGACCGCTTGAGCGTAACACCCTACTCCACGGGTTGTATGTTGTATGTATGAAGATGTGTGGTGCTTGTGAGCGTGTGTGCTTCCTTGTTGTGTATCGTGCGGCACAGTCCTTTTATAGTCTAAGGACTGGCCGTTACATCACTTGTGTGGCCCGACATGTGGCCCTGGCGTAGTTAATAGCTTAATACACGATCTACAGGTATTAAGCGTAATTAATAGAGTGATAACACGCCTTAATGACAACGTTATCCCTTTTAACAGTCTACTGATAATGTGTCATTAATATAGCATTAATGACATGTAATCAGGTCTTGTAACTGTCGCTTTAACTGTCCCTTGAAAGTCCGAGCCGTTGGAGATCTCTCAGTCTTCCGTTGAAGTCCTAGCTCTGGAGGTTTGACACGTGGCGGCTCAAGAGCTTCCCATCGTGGGTAGGCAGGTCTGAAGCCATTATACACGTGGCAGCACCAGAGCTTCCCTCTACTGGGGGTTAGGTCTGGAGTCACTGGACACGTGGTAAGACCGGAGCTTCCCAACAAAGGGAGTTAGGTCCGGCCTTATATTTCACGTGTCAGTACTGGAGCTACCCAGATGAGGGAGGCGGGTCCTGTACTGAGTAACACGAGCGGCCTTCAGAGGTCTTCAACTTGGAAGGGTGGAACTCCTTAGCTTTTCTTGCGGTATCATGGGGTACCCGGTACGCATGATACCAACACATACCCCCAAAGGACTTTATGATGTTCGTTCCTTGGAAAAGAATAAAGATCCATTTAGGTCGAAACAAGAAGGAGAAGAAATTCTGGAAGCAGAATACTCATACTTTAGTGCCATTGGTGCATTAATGTATCTTGCAAATAATATAAGACCAGACATTACATTTGCAGTAAACTGTCTTGCAAGACACATTGCATCACCTACAATGCGTCATTGAAAAGGTGTTAAAAATATCTTAAGATATTTAAATGGCACACTAGATTTTGTTTATTCTTCCAAAGAAATCAAGAATCTAATCTAGTTGGATATACTAATGGTGGTTACTTATCTGATCTATATAATGGTAGCTCACAAACAAGATTTGTGTTTTTACACAATGGAACTGCTATTTTATTTAAGTCTTTAAAATATAATTTATTAGCAACATTTACAAACCATTCAGAAATTATTGCATTATACGAGGCATCAAGATAGTGTACCTAGTTGCGCATAGTGATTAATCACATTGAACTATCATGTGGTATAGGTGCAATAAAGTCAACAACTATTATCTATGAAGATAATGCTACTTGTTTTGCTCAAATGCAAACAAGATACATTAAGAGTAATTATACAAAACATATTTCTTCAAAATTATTTTATCCACATGAGCTCCAAGAATATGGAGAAATTAATGTTACACAAACAAAGTCTTGTAATAATCTTGCAGATTAATTTACAAAGTCATTATCACTAGCTATATTTAACAAATGCGTCAAAAACATTGGAATGAAAAGACTTAAAGACATGCAAGGTTTAGAGGAAAAACCTCTATAAAGTATTCTGATTAAGTCATCACATTGTACTCTTTTCCCTTTATGAGTTTTACAGAATTTCTCATTGAGAGGTTTTCAATGAGGCAATGTGCACACAAGTTTTATGTTTGTCTCCTGATTTTTTCCCAAAGGGTTTTTGAAAAAGACATATAGAAACATATTATAAATGAAACATACATAAATAATTGGGCATCAACTGTCTAAGGGGGAGTGTTATGAATAAATTACAAATGTGAATAGTGGAGCCCAAAAGATGATAGGGTGGGCCCAGACGAGCCCACAATGACAATTACGGCTCCTCTCCTCCGGCGATACGGCTCCTCTGCCCCGTATGGACGCGATGACACCGACGGTTCCCACCGAAGAGATGCCATTCACACCCCATGTACATTTATATATAGAACAAAGAGATTAATGAGAAAGATAGATTTCATTTGTCCAAAACTTTTGTCTACTTTAATTCATAACAGGCAGCACATGCATGCACGTATGTGCGCGCCCATCGTCCCAAGTACCGCGCGTACTAGTGATGACTGCACGAACATTGAAAGGAATACGATGGGACGGGCCATGCCAGGCGGTCGATCGCGACATGTGACTGTCAGCTTGGGTGAAACTGTTGTTGGTGGACTAGCCCAGCAGCCTGCGTGTTGCATACAAGGCTCCCTTTGACACAACTCTCAGCTTCTGATTCACTTCTGATTCTTTGGGTAAGCTAATTCTCCCGATTCTTCTGGTGAATCAGAATTTGTTATACAAAATCATTTGGTAGGAAAACATATTCTTGATTTCTGCATGAGAGGTGTTTGTTTACCCTTAGAATTGTTTTATGTGTTTAAAGATATATACCGAGATTTATAAAGTATTCATACATGTCGAGGTATAATTTCATCATGTTCTAATGTATAAAAAATTTTTTTTTGCAGCATTGTTTTAATATCATTATTTCTCAATCAGGGTGTTTGAGTCAGATTTGTTTATTACGGAAGGAAACGGGGAGAACAAAAAAATTAAGGACCAGGCAGCTCAATCACAATGAAATCGCAATGAACACAAAGAACTCGGTGAAATAAAAAGTAAGGATGCCGTGCTCACTGGAATATTTTTGAAAGAAAAAACACAATGAATAGTTCAAACAACTTTAACTTGAAATCACAATCGCTAGATCATCACGAAACCTATCCATATTCCTAGTACTAGATGTCGTTGTGGTTGTGTCTGATGCATTATGAGGGACATGTCGCCTATAACTTGTCGGAATAATAGGCACAAAACTGAGGTCTCAATCACATCTTTGAAAATCTTCATCAAGCGCATTATTCTCACGAATGAAGTTGTGTAAGCACATTGTAGCCGCAACAATCATTTTTTGCTTGTCCATTGGATAGGTTGGCATTTCAGTATAATTCTCCATTTCATCTTCCATATACCAAAAGTTCACTCGATAACATTTTGAAGACTTGCGTGCAAATAGTTAAAATTTTCTTGCTGACCATGAGGTGTAGGACCACTTCTTCAACCTCGTACATGATATCTATGACCTTTGTATGGTGCTAAGTAACCATCTCTATTTGGATAAACAACATCGACAAGATAATATTTTCCTATAACATGTTAAACAAGTCATCCATTAAGGCAAGAAGATGTTATTTTATATTTAAAAATAAAACATATTACAGAAACTCACCAAGTGGAGGATGTGGAAAGATATCTTCATCAGCTTCAATTGTATGGTATAATACAGTTGTATCATGAATAGAACCAGGTTATCCAATAGAGGCATAAATGAATCACATATCAAAATCAACAACGGCTATCACATTTTGGGTAGTTTTACCGGTTCTTCCAATGTATCTAATGTACTCATCCTTTCGTGGAGTGGCATTAAGATGTGTCCCATCCATGGCACCAATGCAATCCTTAAAGTAAGGCCACATTCGTTGGTCATTTGTAATTCTACTATGCACATCGCAAAAATTAGGATCCTTGGGTCTTATGTATTTTGATGACATTGCTGCCACACAATTTAAAACTTCAATGAACTTTCTACTAATGATCTCACTGGAATGCTTGAAATCCTTCATAACCGTTGAGTTAGACCAACAATGACCACAAATAATAAGAAATAATCCAATAGATTATATTGAATTCATGTGAATAGTGGATGTGATACCATATTTATTAACTAACTCGTCATGCAATTTGTGAAATAATGTTGCATCCATCCGGAATATATTGTATAACTCACCTGGTGTTTTCAATGCTTCCATTACCCAAGCCAAAGCCGAAAATGAAGTAGTCCTTGGCTCATTCTTATCAACATATTTTGCATGATACCAACAAAGTAATGATGCAGCAGCAAAAATGTTATTTTGATTCTCTTTGATTATGTGCATGGCCCTCATATTATTTCTTGTATTCTGAATGTCCTTAAACATGATAATCAATTCTTCTACATGAGCAAGAGGTTTGTCTTTAAACTTTGCAATGCCTTTGTATTGCTATATTACAAAAGAAAAATGTAATATTAGACACGTAACACAAGTTAATATGACACATTGAACATAAACATGAATCATATATATGTGTTACCTTGTTGCCTTCTTCGACCAGTCGTTTGGTGCTTGGTATGTCTTCTTTACAGAGTCTCACCCTATACCAGTTTTCTTCTCTAATCTTCTCCAGTGGCTATAATCTTTTCTCACCTTATCCCATTTATTCATGAACTGCATTTTTGTGTAAGCCAAACCTGTCCTCTCTTTAAACTTTTCCATCACATTTTGATATCCAACCTTGTTCAAGTATGTACCAGAACGGTTGTGCATTATAACTTGTCCAGCAAACAACTCACAAACTATTCTAGTGTTTTCCTTATTCCAATCAGCATTATCACTTTTATTAGCCATCTTGTTGTAGAGTGTATGAATGAACAAAAAACCAATACAGTAGAGTGTATGAATGAACAAAAAACCAATAATACAACCAAGTTATTTCACCTTTGTTCTGGTGCGGCAGAAGAGCAAACCAGACAAGTTTTTGCACCTTCGTTCTGGTTTCAGAAAGGATCAACAGCAAACTGCAATACCAAATGTGCAGTAACAAAGGTGCAAACCAGACATGTTATTTGAATGCGTAAAAAAATAACAATCTGCATCTAAAACACAATAGCAGTAATGACAAGTTATTTGAAATTCCCCTTGCTAGCTGAACTTGTGCTGAGAGAGCTCAAAATTCTGGCTAGTGACTGAGCAGTGACTGTCATTATAATAATGCGGCCATGATGAACAAAAACAAATCGATTTGCATGGACAGAACAATATTATGGACACACATCGACAACAAAACTGACATTCGGACGCCGTTCTACTACATAGTAATAACAGGAACACAGACTCACATGAATAAAAAATAACCTGCAGCAATGCATAACATGTAAACTGAGGTGATGATTGACAATAAGAATTCGATTATGCATTGACAGGGCCGATTATACCTCAGGATTGGAGAAGGTGATGCATCAGCCAATGTTGGCCGATAGGATTTGCATGACCGACAATCTGCACACATAAAATCAACTTAAATCAGCAAATAACCTTGGGGGAGAAGAAACCGAGCAGGAATTGACAAGCTTCGAAGAAACCAAACAGGATTCAGAGGCCTACCTTCGCGGATGTACGCGCCAGGTAAGGGGCGCCAGAGACTGATGCGCGTGGGCAAGAAGCGCCGAAGACACGACTATGGACGTGAGGCAGGGAACTGGAGATGCGAACGACCTCCAGATCGATGCCGGTGGCATCGAAATTGAAGGCCAGCGGCAAACCCTAGCCGCCGCCTGTGGAGCCGCAGCGGGAGGCGAGGTGGAGTCACAATCCTTCTATTGGGAACGGGGGCAGGGGGTACTGCTTGGGTTTTGTTCAATGGCAATGCGGGTAAATACCAATCAAACATAAGGGGAGGTGCCTATTTTGCTAGTTGAGAAGCTGTTTCGGCCAGGAGAAAAGCAAGTTTTTTTGGATTCACTGTTCCTTCATAAAAAGGAGAATTGATTTCTCCTGATTCACACAAGAATCAGGTGTCCAAATTACCCATTTGGCACAGCTTCTCCGATTCTCAACGGGAATCAGAAGTTGAGAGATGTGCTAAAGGGGGCCTAAATAGCCGAGTTACACAGAAAAGAAGCAACTGTTGTTACATGTGGCTCCTAAGCCAACCAACCAGTATCGAATCCTATCTCTACTTCCTGAGATTTAGACCATCCACACCAACAACATCTAAACCATGTTCTAAAGTTGTGGACCCTATAGCATTTCCAGCATCCTTTTCAGCGCACTCCAAATTTCCAACGTGCTCTTCTGCACTTATTGTACTCTATTAGTAATCTATATAAACTACCTTCTCAACATCAACTACCATTTTCTTTTCCTTTTTTCCTTTCCTTGTCTTTATTTTCTTTGTTTTTTTTCTATTCACTTTCATTTCCTTCTAATTTATGTATTTACCTTTTCCTTTTTTTCCTTTTCTCCCAATTCCCTTTCCTACCCAAGCCTTCCTCCAGGAATCGAAACAATCTCCGCCAGCCCTAGTCGCCGCCCGCAACCCCCCGTCTCCGGCCTTCGCCCTTGCTCCCGTCACCGCCCTCGTCCCCGCCACCGCCACCAGCCCCAGTCGCCTCCCCCGCCCCCGCCTCTGGCCCGCCATGGGGATGTCATGGCGACCACGCTGCCGCACATCGACGGGCCCGCCACGACAGCGCTGGCACCCGAGCTCCAGGCGTGCCTGCACAACCTCGTCAAGAGGGGCGGGGCATGAGCGCATGCAATCCTTTGCCACCCCCCTCTCTGGCCATCGCCACCGATTCTCCACCTGGCCGCTCGCCCCAGCTGTCGCCTAATCGCCCTCTCCGACCATCGCCCCAGCCAGCACGAAGGGTAGTGGCTGCCAGCGTACCTACCGCACGGTGGCACGAGCAAAGGGGGGGGGGGGGGTCACGCACAAACGGAAGACCTTCGAGATCGACCTCCTCGTCGTTCTCTTCGGCGTTCACCGCTGCGGCGCCCGTGGCTCCAATAGCTTTTACCGGTCCAGTAGCCTCTAGCGTGAAACCACTGCATCATTTTTATTGGGTCCCACTGCTACATAGCACGTCGTGTATGCTTTACAGTCGCCCAGTGCCGATGGTCTTATCTTCTTTGATACGACAAGATCTTTTTTGTTACTCTCTCCGGATCTTTTTATTTGTTATTGGTTAGTTTAAAAATGAACTAGCCGGTGACAAATAAAAAGATCTGAAGAGAGTATTTTATAGTATGAAGGAAGTTCCTAACTTGACCTGGTTCAGTTGTTCTGTCACGTTGTCGGCACCTAGCTCGGGTTGCACATGTTCTCCTTCCAATAGTGACGCTTCCACCTGACGCTGCCCACCGCCGGTCACGCCATCACCGCTACAGGCATGGGCGGATCTAAGGGGGGGTCAGGGGGGGCTCCAGCCCCCCTACTCCCCAAGACATAGTGGAGCCCCCCTTGAGCCCCTCTATAAATTTTATAGAAAAAGAAGTGGATTTGAAGTGTTAAAGGTTGAAGATGAATACAAGTACATCACATGTTCAATGAAATGTTTCAGTGAAAAAACATTGATTCAAAGTCTAATTTTATATATGATAACATTTGAACTTGTTTATGTTATAGTGCGGTTTAGCCCCCCTAGGATTTCAGTCTGGATCCACAACTGGCTACAGACAGTGACACAGACAGCGCATTGCCACCTTGTCGCCCTGCCGAAGTGAGCAGGCCACATCTTAGGCCTAGAGCACGAGCCTAGTGGACCGCATACTCGGGCCTACTGTAGTCATAGCCCATGCATACGAACTTTCCATGGCTGGCTCCAACCAGATAGATAGTTCATCACACGTATCAGATACCGTGGGTTGTTGTTTGATTTCCGCGATTTCCAAACGAGGCAGGCAGGCAGGCCTTAGACTATCTCCAACAGTCCACCTATATGGGAACCTAAACCCGTTTTAGATATTAAAAAGTGAAAAAACAGCCTCCAACAATGATCCCATACATGAAGCCAATATAAGGTTAGCTGCACTCCATACCCTAAACATAGGGACGGGCTGAACCCTCCCCATCTCATCCGTCAGACTCTTTCTTCTCGGTTCGTTCTTCCTCCAGCCACATCCGTGTAAATTGTCGTGGTTCCTCCCCGCCGAAGCTCCGACCTCGCTGAGTGTCGCTCCACCGCCCTCGTCGAGTGCCACCCTCACTCCTCCCTGCCGCGCGCCTCCCTCGATTCTCCTCTTCGCTGAGCGTCGCCGCCCTCATAGATCTCCACCGAGTGTCTCCCCCATCGAGCGCCGCACCGCCACCCTCGCAGATCCTCGCCGAGTGTCACATCCCTCACCGAGCCCTAGCGCCACTCAAGTGATGGCCGAGCGAGGAGCCCCAGCGAAGACGGGGTGGCATTTTGTGATGCTTGCAGTGCCACCGCAGTCGTGTCGTGCTCACCGCCCAGACGAGGAGCGGCTTCGGTGAGGAGCTCGAGGAGGCACCACCCAGCTCAATGGAGTCCCGTCGCCGCTGCTCCTCCCCACAAAGCTAGCAAATTCGCTCTGCAGTGCTCAGTCTCGCCTCTCCGCCGTCTCCCTCGAGGAGCACATCCACTACAGGAATCCCGACGATTTGCGACGTCCAAGGCCGTCGCAAATAAGCCATATGTCGTCGCAAATAAGCTATTTGCGACGGCTTGCCTTATTTGCGATGGTTTTTAGCCGTCGCAACTAAATCGTCGCAATTAAGCTTATTTGCGACAGTCACCGTCGCAAATAAGCTTAATTGCGACAGCTAGGATTGGTCGTCGCAAGTTATTGCCGCGGGCCGGTGGGCCCCGCAACATTATTTGCGACGGCCAGGCTGTCGCGATTAAAGCTTATTTGCGACGGCCGTACCGTCGCAATTAAGTGCTTCTATTTGCGACGGCAGGGCCGTCGCAAATAAGTTCAGTGGACAGGGCCCACATGTCCTCCTCCGGGACCCACTCTGCTATTTGCGACGGCCGGGCCATCGCAATTAAAACTTATTTGCGATGGCCTGGCCGTCGCAAATAGCAGTGGCTTATTTGCGACGACTTTTTACCTTATTTGCGACGGTACTGTATAAAAAGCCGTCGCAAATAAGGTTTTTTATTTTTTTTTAAAAAACAGAAAATACTAACCGGCTCGATGGCCAGATTCACAAAACAGATTCACAGAACACATCACATCACAACAGTTTCAAAACACATCGTACAAACATTGCATCAACATCAACAAACTAAACATGGGCTCACTCGCCGGTTTGAACTCCATAGCCACCTCCGGAGCCACCTCCGAAGTCGAAGTCCTCGTCGCGCCTCATTCCAGGCGGCGGTAGCGACGGCGACGGCGTTTGTGCAGCCGTCGCGGATCCCTGCAATTAATGAAACTTAGAGTTAGAATATAAATGCATCAACATCTCTCTTCCTCCCTTCCTCTCCCTCTATCTTCATCTAAATCCCACTCTCTTCTTCTCTTTTCATTTCTCTCTTTGTCTCTCACTCTATCTTTCTTTCTCACTCTATCTCTCTATTGCTATCCTTTTCCCTCTATCTACATCTACATCTCCCTCCCTCTATCTTCCCCTCTCTCTATCTCCATCTACATCTTACTCTCTCTCTTCATTCCCATCCTTCTCTATCTATCTTTCACTCTTTCTTCTGTCTCCCTTTCTTCTATCTCTATCTTTCTTCTATCTCAATCATTTTCTTCTATCTAACTATCTCTATCTTTCATCTATCTCGATCTTATTACGCTGGAGAAGAAGGATTACATAGAAACTTACCTGACCCACTGAAGAAGGATCGCCTGGAAGGACCGGTGGTAGTACCGGTAGCTGGATTCCCGGACCTTGCGCCCTAGCGATGGCCTGTCATTGCAAACATTAAATGCTACCTATTAGTAAGTCATTTACGCTGAATTAATGAGAATTTTAGTTTTTATTTTGTTACCTCCATTGCTTCCCGCATCTGCGCCAACGCTGCTGCCTAGGTTTGGATCGTGGCCTCCATCGCGATCCTTTGGCGTTCCGCCTCCCTCCTTTCCTCCTCATGTCGCCTTTTGTTTTCTTCTACAGTTTCTCGGAGGGACTGCATCTCAATGTCCCTCTGCGATACGCGGCGACCTCCCGTGCCCGAAGCCTGCGTGGAGCTGCCTCTCGCAGGTCTCCTCACCCTCGAGTCGACAACTCCGTCGAATATGGCGAGCCTATAAAAAAGAGAGTCAGTAATATGAAATTGAAATATCTTGAATACTTTGAATTGAAAACGATAAAATGACTTGTAAACTCACCTTCCGTGTGCTTTTCCACCACCGGTTGCATACGCCGCTTGAGGATCGATCGGTTGACGTTCCCAATCAAAATCCTCGCCGTGTATCTTCCTAGCCTCCTCCCCATACTTAGCCTACAAAACAATAAAACCATGTAAGTTGAACAATCTATATAGTTATATTTAATATGAATGATTTCTAAACTTACCAACCGCTCGGCTGCAGCCTGACTGCACCCCGTCGGCTGAGAAGGGTCCCTGTGACCTCTCTTCCAGACCTCAGCAGGGGTGGGCGGCACCCCCGTCTCGCGCTCTTGTCAATACGTGTTAGTACGAACAATATATTATTAATATATAAACATAAGTTACACACACTTACCATGCGTTTAGCTAAACGCAAGTGGTTATCTTGCCCGTGCCTGCTCTTCCCCTCCACCCCTCTGCAGTCTCGAGCCTTCTCAGACTTAGCTTTAAACTCGTCGCTAGCCCAGTAGCGACAAAGGGCCCGAAATGCATCGGTCCGACCCTGCAACTAGCTCACGTGGCCCTGCACATAGTTGGAAGTCATTAAAAGTACCATCGAGGAAATTATCAGAAAAAAAATACTTACTACACTCCACGTACCTGCGCGTACTCCTCCTCCGTCAGGTGCCTCTCGCTGTCTTGCCGGAAGTGTAACACGTGTTGCTGGTTCGCCTTCAAGTGCTCATTAATAATTTGAACACGGGCGTTCGACAAAACTTGTCGAAGCGCCTTGGCAGCGTTGAAGTGAAACACTCGCCTCACATCCTCAAACATGCGACGGTCGTTCGGGTCCTCTAAAGTATATCTTGCCTGCGATAAAGAATATATTGAAGAGATGTTCACTAAAAGAGTTTAAGAATTGTAACTTAGAAACTTTTTTAACATACATACCATAAAATCGGCCCATACGGCCTCCTGAAGGTTGTCGTGCTCCTGGTGATGGACGCGTGCGTAGTCCTCCCACGAAAGAGCAGGCATCCTGTCGATGACCCCGGGATAGTGCAAACGCACTATGGACCCGAGGACACCGTTCACCGGTCTGTGGTGTCTCTCACCGGAGAAATACAAGTCGTCCCAAGCCCTGTAAGATATTTATTCATTCATTCATTACTTAAGTAATCAAAAGAAACTAAAATTGAAAACTATAATTTTTATTACCTGTCTCCGACTGGACGAATCACGATCCTCTGTGAAGGGACCGCGGGAGGACTGACAAAGTGAGTCCTCCTCGTCCTCCGCGTCTGCTGGGGCGCCACGTCAGGTGACCCAGACGGTTCCTCACCAGCCAAGTCAAAGGCCTCAGGAACAAACTCATCGCCAGCCGGGGGCTGGCTGGCCGAGGGCTGGCTCGCCGAGGGCTGACTCGCCGAGGGCTGCCTCACTGAGGGCTGGCTGGCCGAGGGCTGCCTCGCCGAGGGCTGGCTCACTGAAGGCGCCGCGGCCTCTGAGTCAGCCGGTGAGGACTACAACATTCAAATGATTCATAAGTAAGTTTAATGTGAATTTAAATTTAAAGAATTTGTCAAAAACGAGTGACATTTACCTGTGACGAAGCTCTAGAGCTGGTCTGAACGTGCCCCAGCAGCTGAGAGCGTCTGCTGCTAGTCGACGAGGCACCAACGAAAGCGTCCTCAGGTCTAGAGGGGTAGAACCCCCTCATCGGCGGCACCTTCTTACCCTTCTTTGACGCCATCCTATTGTAATTAGATAATTAGTAAATATGCAAATAATATATATAAAATTCATGTTACTATCTTCAAGAAAACATTACTTGTAGTCACTTTCAAAATTTATCAACATCATTGTCATGTGCCTGTGCCCTACTCCTTAAACCAGCCCAACGATCTTCCATCGTGGCCTGTTCTAATTTTCGTTTTCGCGTATCATGTGCCTCTACATCTTCAACGTCTTCAACATCTCCAACTAATTGATCGAGTCCTGCACCAAGCTCGACGATAAAAGTGTCTGGCAACTCTTCTTCTTGGTACACTTCTTCAACGTCTTCGCTATCATGGTAACCATCATCCCCAGGAGTATATAGCCGCTCACGAGGATTCACCTTATATACCACCCACCAAGCACTGAGCTTCGTGCATGGATAAGGTAGATAATACACTTGTTCAACTTGATGCGCAAGAACAAATGTATCATAACCTCGTAGTCGGTCCTTATGTTTCACTTCCACCATTACAAATTGGTTTTCTCGAGTTCCATGAGTACGATCAAACCAATCACAGTCAAAGAAGACAACTCGAAGGGTCTTATTTCCGGTAAAAGTAAATTCAAGGATTTTGTTAATGATACCATAATAATCGGTTAAATTCCCTTGAGTGTCCATTGCTCTCGTCACAACACCGGAATTTGATGTTGCCGCGAGAGGACGATGAGCTTCAAAATGAGTTGTACGGAATCGGAAGCCATTTACGTCATATCGACCATAGCTTCTAACATTCACCAATCCATAAGATTGCTGCCGCAAATCTCATGGACATTGTGAGTCCGACATTGTTATAAAAGACGAGAGAATATTACATAATACTTCTTTAATAATAGTAATTTATAATACATAGAAGACGAGAGAATATTACATATTCTCGAAACCAAGATAGAAAACTCTGCCCCCCATTTATTCCTTCCTTTCGCATCGCTTCTACTTGTTTGGCCGTAGGTTGATGCCTATGTGGCCAATATTGTCTGTGGAACTCGCTGAACATGAAAAAACATCTTTTAGAGTACATGTGTAGCAAAATATGTAGATAAGCATAAATATAGGAGAAACACTTACTCGAAGTATTCCTGCATGCCTTCTATATTTGCGTACATGTAGAGTAAAGCAACAGTCCTTTCCTGTTCGGATAGCACGTAGGTCGTGTAGCTACCAACGGTGGCGCCTCTCGTTTGAAAAATGGAAAGGTCGCTTAGAGGGGGTGTTTCGTCCACATTGTACCGCATCGCCGAAGTATTGATATTGTTTTCTTCCGCAAAGTAGACACTTGAAAAGTATCCAACTTCCTTAAGAGCATATGCTTCAGCGATGCACCCTTCCACCCTTGCCCTGTTGCCAACCATTGGTTTCAGATATCGTAGCGCTCTTTCAATGTGATACATCCACCTATATTGCACATGACCACCAACTTTAGCTTCGAATGGAAGATGGATAAGCAGATGTTGCATTGGATTGAAGAAACCCGGTGGAAAATTTTTTTCTATCTTACATAAAAGTATGGGTATCTCCTTCTCTAACTTATCCATCATTCCGATCTTGATTTCTTTAGCACAAAGTTGTCTATAGAAATAGCTGAGCTCGGCTAAAACCTTCCACACCGCATCATCTAGATAGCCTTGGAACATAACAGGTAGGAGTCTTTCCATTATAATGTGATAATCATGACTCTTCAACCCAGTGAGGTTTCCTGTGTTAACATTTACGGCTCGTTTCAGGCTAGCTGCGTAACCATCTGGGAATTTCAAAGTTTTCATCCATTTCATAACTTCTTTCTTTTCTTTCGATCGAAGACAGAAAGAAGCACGTGGCTTTCCACCACTTTCAGAGATTTCAAGAGTTGGACGGTGACAAATGTTTGCCAAATCTAGTCTAGCTTTATAATTGTCTTTCGTTTTGCCAGGCATATCCATACAAGTGCTTATGATACTTTCGCTCATATTACGCTCCTGATGCATGACATCAATGTTGTGCATTAGAATCAACGACTTCACATATGGTAGCTCCCAAAGTCCACATATGTGAGTCCAATTGTGTTCCTCTCCATAACCTACGAAATATCCAGGACGACCTTCATCAGGCACCAGTTTGTCCAACATATCAGAAATTTCTGACCCGTTGAGACGCTTCGGTGGTCCTTTAGTGACAACAGTGTTCTTTCGAAAGACATGCCTCTGCTGCCTAAATATATGATTCGAGGGCAGCCAACGTCTATGACAATCGAAGTAAGATATTTTGCCTCCATGAGTTAGTCGAAAGCAATCCGTGTCTGAAGCACATATCGGACACGTCAGACGATCGTGAGTGCTCCATCTGGAAAACATGTCGTATGCCGGCAAATCATGGACGGACCACAAATAAGCAGCTCGAAGGTTGAATTTCTGCTTCTTGTAACTGTCGTACGCTTCGACTCCTGTCCACAAGACTTTCAATTCTTCGATCAGCGGTTTTAACATCACGTTGAGACGTGACCCGGGATGATCAGGTCCAAGTACAATGAGGCTGAGAAACATGAACTCGTTCTTCGTACATAAAGCAGGTGGCAGGTTGTACGGAATGACAAAGACAGGCCAACATGAGTATGGCGTGGCATTCGTACTGAACGGTGAGAATCCGTCTGTCGCTAATCCGATGCGAACATTCCTCGCATCACGAGAAAAGTCTGGATCGAAACGGTCTAGCGCCTTCCATGCATCACCGTCGGACAGATGCGTTAAGAATTCTTTGTTCTCATGTTTACCTTCTTTGTGCCATCTCATGTGTCTTGCGGTTCTTTTTGAAAGAAACATCCGCTTCAACTGAGGTGTCACAGGCAAGTAACGAAGCTGCTTATGTGCGACATCTGTCATCACATTATCGCCATCGTCATTAACAACTTCGACATACCTCGATTTACCATATTTCAAGCACATCTTCTCATTGGCATGCTCTTTCCAGAATAGCATGCAGTTGTCTGGGCACACATCAATTTTCTCATACTTCATACCGAGACCAGATATCTTGATCTTTGACTGATACATATCTGGTGGCGCTTTGTGAGGTTGTGGAAGGATATCGCATATCAATTTCATGAGATCATTGTAGCAGTTGATGGAAAAAAAGTACTAGGACTTAATTGCCATAAATCTGGTCAAGAAAGAAAGTACGGTCACAGTCGTGTGTTCATGCAACGGCTCTTGTGATTTCTTCAGCTCCTCGAAGAACTTCTCTGCCTCATTTGTAAGAGGATCCTCCGCTTCAAGAGCTTCTAACATCTCATCCATCCTATCAACCTCTGTTATATCATCATCCTCATCCACATCGGCTATGACTCGAGAATTAGTCTCGCCGTGGAAGGTCCACACTTCATATTGTGGAGTGAAACCGTTTCGACATAAGTGAAACGAAAGCTCCAATCTTCTCAAAAACTTAGTGTTCCGGCATTTTGTACATGGGCACCGCACCATATCTTCCGTTGACAACGAAAATGCTCGATCCAAAAATTGATCTAACTTGATAAACCACTCATCGGAGTGACCACCATTTCTGCTCTTCCAGCCAGTATACATCCAACTGCGGTCTTCACCCATGTTTGACTCTGCAGTTTAATGCGGAAGAAATTGTCGTTAATGTATTGTTGTGTTATGTCACGGCCCTACAACCTAGGCAGATAGATCCTAAACCCACCCAAGAGTGACCGAGCGGAGCGTGCTCATGACGAGACGCGTGATCCGGATTCGAACGAAATTTTGGCAGCATAACCCCGATGTTCTCCACTGCATGCCCGAAAATGGTGCAGCAGAGAACAACAGGGTTATGTCACTGAAATCTCGTCCAAATCCGGACCCGCGTCTCGTCACAAGCCACGCCCCCTCGGTCACTCCGAGGCTGTCCAAAAAAGGGACAATTCCGAACCTGCACGTCTCACATGCCAATGGCATGTGAGACGTGCCGATCTGAAACGGGTAATACATTGTTATAGGTTACGTTGCTCATTTTCATTTTTAGGTCATTTAAGAGAGAGGAAAGAACTAGAGAAAGAGTGAGAGGAAAGTTGGTCTCAGATGACAATTCCACATCCATTTCCACCGTCCACGCAATCGCGGGTCATTGACGTCCTTACCAACCCGTTCGCTTCCATGTCGCCTTGACTACTATGGTCTACACGACACGATCACACTTATTGCGTGTCGTGCCATTCCTGGTTGGTCCGAGCCGGCCCAAAACCCCTTTATTTATATATATTAAGTAGTCACTGAAAAACATTATCTGAATGCACTAAAGTCCAAACATACACTAAACAGAATAGAAAAAAACTATTAATTCTAAACACTAACGCAATCAAAATATCACACACTTGACAAAAAGTATTTACCAAAGCATAATAAACATATTTACCAAAGCATGACAAAAAGTTATCTAAACCTAAAAAAACAGAATCATCTAGCAACATCTAGATCACACACTTGACATAGGCTGAACTAGTAACATGGTGATGCAAATCTAAAGAAAATGTGTTACATCACTAAAAATTTGAAAAAAAAATAGTTGAAACATTATACATATCAGGGCAGCTACTATAAAAGCAACAAGTCATCATATACAGCTAAAAGCACTGTACTCTGTCATATACAATATGAGAAGAATGATGGTGTCATACCTGAGCAGTGAAGTGGATCTGAGTGTGCACGGTGGGGAGGGGGCCTGAGCAATATAAAAAAAATGCATTATGTCAAGACCGATTTGATAAAAACAGCTAGAACACTCAAAGAACTGAATATAATTGGACCAGCTAGATCACCATATTATGATGCTTTTGGTTGATCCAGAAGCAAGTCCCTCACTCGCTAAAACACAATGGATAATAACCTATTTTCAGCTTTAAGATGTTACTCTAGTGCTAAACAGAAAAAATTGCTAGTAATTGCGTTCAGTGTTGTCCAGGCGTCGCCTAGGCGATGCCTAGGCGGCGCCTAGGCGTCCAGTCACTTCAGACCAGACGCCATGCCTCCTCGCCTCGCCTGGAACGGTCCAAGTTGCACGCCACGTGCCGGCCCTCGACGCCGTCCTCGACCGAGATGCGGCGTTCCGCTTCCTCACGCCGTCCTCGACCGAGATGCGAGCTCGGCTTCCCGCGTGACCGCAGCGTGTCGCGCACCGCCGCTCGCCATGTGGAAAGTGATGAGAACATATTATTGGCATGGAAACATCGAAGGAATACTCTCATACTACCCATTGAAATTACTATTTCAGATGATGATTGAAGGTCTGATTGTGTTGTTTTTGCAGTGTGGTGTCGGAGGACATATGAGCTTGTAGACGGCCCAAATGCCAACTACATCACCCCAACAACCTTGGGTCAGTGGGAGAAGAGACTTGAGGATCTTTTCGATGGACGACCTTACGATGACCAGAACCAATAAGAAGCAGGCAAATCATCGAACACCTAGCGCGCCTGAGCCCGCGTCAACTACTGACCACCGAGACATCGAAGAAGAACACGCGCGTCTTTGCTCTACCCAGGCACCGTGACGCAAATCCAACCCGCCAAACTTCGCGGCCCTATTAACGTTCCCGTAAGTTATAGAGATTAGCATTGGCTCCCAGACAGAGTCACAAAGAGATGAGCGGATTGACCTGCGATCTGTATCTGGACCTCCTCCGGGTTCCTCCCGTCATCGCCGTCACCGGCCCCGCTGCTGTCGTCTTCGCCGGGCATGCCGCACGCGTGCTCGATCCGAGGCGAGTGGTTTAGTGGGGCAGGCGACGAGTGATAGGTGAGGAGAGTAGGAGACGAGGCGAGATGGCGCGAGAGGAACGGGCGGGCAGAGGCAGTGGTTAGCAGCGTGGAGCGGCCGCACCGGGGGGACGAGTAGAGAAGTGGAAGAAGGCCGGGGCATCAGCCAGCAGCTGCCCCTTGCCCTCGTGTGGAACACAACCCAACACCGCTAATTAATTTTTATTGAATTGACAACCGCTGTCGTGTGCGACGTCCGACGCCAGGACTCTGCGGCCGGTGTCGGGTTAATGAGTGTACGGGTGATGGGCATTGCACCCGATTCTAAGGCAATAACTGAAAGTGTGTACAGCGCTGCCTTGGCTCTCGGGATTGCAAACCAGCTCACAAATAATGATCACATCCTATTCCCATATGCAACCATTTTTTTGAATACAACCATTAACATATTGCAGTTTTTGAATACAACCATTAACATATTGCAAAATCAACAAAAGCAACCATTAACATATTGCAGCTCACAAGAGGGCGAGGATGTTTTTCAATTGAATAATGATAAACTGCATATGGGTACAAAAACTTATTTGATAAACTGCATTGAAATTAGAGACTAAACTGCATAATGATAAACTTAGAGACTAAGCTAGAGACTAAGCTAGAGACTAAACTGCATAATGACAGTAATACTGAGCACTTACGGTGGGTCGGTGGTGGGGCGGCGACGGCGGGCCGGCGGTGGGGTGGCGCCGCGGGCGGGGTAGCGACGCGGAGGGCGCGGACGGCCGGGGCGGCGGGGGCGCGGTGACCCGAGGCCGGGGCGGCGAGCCGGGGCGGCGGCGGGCCGGCGGCGGCGGGGCGGCGACGGCGCGCGGCAGGGCGGTGGGCGGCGGCGGTGTCGAGTGGTGAGAATGAAACGAGATTGAAGTGTCAGGTCGGGATAAAGGCCCCTATTTGCGAAGGCCAATTGAATTGCGACGGCCGGACCACACAGCCGTCGCAATTAACGTTACTTGCGACGGTCCTTTTAGCAGCCATCGCAAATAAACACTTATTTGCGACGGCTGCCTTAGTTGCGACGGTAATAGGGTTCGCCGTCGCAAATAACACGCTATTTGCAACGGCTCCGGTGTTGGCCGTCGCAAATAAATAGTTATTTGCGACGGCCACCTTATTTGCGACGGCCAGAGGCGGGCCGTCGCAAATTATTCTATTTGCGACGGCTGGTCGTCGCAAATAAATGTGGCCGTCGCAAATGATCGCTTTTTCTGTAGTGATCGTCACGGGACTCGGAGCCATTACCATCTTTGTGCAGCGTCCTTGTCCCATGAAGGCGCGAACGGCGAAAAGCAGTTGTCCGTAGTCTAAAATTGGTTGTCCGCTAGAGATGTTGAAAAAAATAGGCTTCAATTTTTCAATCTGAGAAATCTCAAATATTTAAATAGAGCTCCCATTTTAGGACTCCTTGTTAGAGACAGCCTTAGGAAGCCCACGAGCCGTCCCGCCGTGGGTTTTCTTCCGCCAGTTCCATAATCCATCCAGTGTATGATCATGCATGATGGTTTACCCACGATTTGCATGGCTTCCCCAACGTATTGCCTAGCCAAGCCAAACAATGGTGGACTCGAATAAAATTGGTTAGAAGAGCAGGCTATCAGCAGCCGAGTTGACCTGTCGACATTATCCAGAACAAATAATAATAAAAGCAACGACAGTTCAGTGTTGTTCTTCTGCCTTAATTACTGGAGTAGTTGCTCATTAATCATCTGTATCCGCCGCCGTTCACATCTCGTGTCCCCATCGGGAGCGGAGACGACGTCCGATGTCATATGCAGAACAGACTCTGTGTCACTGGCCATCCTTCGTGACACGGACATGGACTAGTTGTACTTGTACCCCCAAGGCCAAGTGCACGCATGTCAGGGACTCCATGCAGATATATAAGGCACCAGGAGGGGGCACACTCGCTCGCTCTCGCCTTTTTAGATGCCTCGCAGTAGGAAGCGACGCCTCGATCCATCTCAGCACTCGTCGTTTTCCTTGAGGTCGTCATCTCAGGTCACAAGTGTCAAGGTTGACCGTCGAAGATGATGACGAGATCGATCTGCAGGATAATCACTAGCTAGTAGGGGACAGATCACAGATAATCCTCCTCCTCGTCGTGTGCAGTAGCCGGACGATGTCCCCTTGTTTTGTACTGCACGCGTGCAACGTCGGGCTACCAGAGTTTGGAGGCAACGCCAACCTACCTGCAGTTTCCTCCTTTTCTGGAATGCGGTCAACCTTATCTTAGCTCATCTATATACGTCGTATCCTTTGGAGTGCCTCCGTCTTCGGGTCTATCTCTATCCCTGATGACCCTGATGAGACGTACACAAGGCCTGACACCTTGCATGACGTAGTGGACAAGCAGACATGTCTGGGTTTTGGAGTACGTACACTACTTCCGCAACATCCAACCAATTCAGTTGACTGCTGTCTAACGTGGGCACGTGCCCTGAGGGTGTCGTCTAATAACATGTGCCACACGGTTGTCATTTGATATCGTTACAGGTTTTAACTTTTATCCAGTCATCTTATATACTGGACGCAAGGCTCAACAAAGTTGCAGGGACATTCACAAAAACGTCTATAGAAAAAAACATGGAGTGTTTAACTAAATAAGAGACATCTGCGCTGCTAAAATCAATAAATTAAATATAACAGGAACATTTAATGGAACTCCTCCCTAATCATAGCCTATCACAGGAACATTTAATTGATTTGTGACCCACCATCCTTAAATGCGCAGTCTCTGATGATGGATCTGATGGTCATAGATGCAAGTTAGTATCACAAGTAGGATCATTCGCACCAGATATGCCTCTCATAAATTAGAAACATATCCATTGGCTATATAGTTCTGCCCACCATAAATAATAAACAGATCCATTGGCTGTATAAGTCAAATTAATGTGGAACTTCATTCAATTGCAACTATATTTTTGTTGCAACTTTTACATTTTCCACCCACCCAGCTCCTTATTTTGGAGTTCTAGTTTAACCCTATAAAATGTACTATATACCGTGCATAAAATTCTATGTATATTATAAGTCTGGACCAATAGTATCGGCCCATGTAGCTTCTTCCTAATATTATTCGCAAAAACCAAATTATGAGGCAATTTCCCACGACAAAATTCAAATCAAAAGTAACCCTTCCTACGCATAACGGCTATGCGCATTGAATTAAATATCGCCCGTATACCATTTTCACTTCTAAACTACAAACGACAACAACATCTAAAATGCACACAAATTGGAAACGTCACATCCGAGCACATCCAAAATACGTACAGCTAGCTCCGACTAATTAAAATAGAACGGGTAACGTATGACAAACATACCAACCAATCGAATCACGTCCAAAATACATACAGCTAGCTCCGACTAATAAAAATAGAACGGGTAACATATGACAAACATACCAACCAATTGAATCACGTCGAAAAAGACTACCAATCGGATCACGCCGAAGAGACTACTGTGCTCTCGGAAAACGTGAAGTCACATTCTCCCTCTTGTCACTCATTATTTCCAGAAGGGAAACCCACCGTTTCCTCCTTCTTTGAAATTTTCTTGCTATATTATCAATGAAAAAAATAGACTATAAGCCATTCATTGCAATTTCTTAAATCCTGAGGCTGATACATACTCACGGTGGACAGGCTCCTCCAAGTGATATATCTACCCCACCTCCTCACTCACACACAGCATATCCAACTCTTGCCTTCTTGGTGTGCCCACCGGGCACCCGGCATAGATCCCACGGGAAGGAAGTAGTCTCCATCAGCCGCCCCACTGCCACTCCACTCCTTCCATGCAAGGAAGCTCAAACTCCTCCCTCGTTAGCCCCTCCATGGCTCCGGCGCTGGCACCACCCGTCCCCTGCGCCAACAAGCCGCCGGCGCGCCGTGTAGTGGCGGCCCACCGGCTTCCCCTCTGCGCTGCGCCGGACCCAGATTCACCGTTCGGCTTCGCCTTCTCCCTCGACCCAGACGCGCTCCCGCTCCAGCTCTCGCATGGCCTCCCGACGGCAGTCATCTTCGTCGGCACCCTGCCCGCCTCGGCTGCCTCCGTTGTCCCCTCTGATGAATTCGACGATTACCTTATGGAGAAATTCTCCTGTCTCCCGGTGCACCTCGACAACGACTGCCACACCAGCTTCTACGACAGGTTCTGCAAGCGCTACTTGTGGCCGCAGCTCCACAACCTGCTCCCGGTGGCGTCGGCCGGAGAACAATACCGCTTTAACGACGCCGCGTACCGAGCCTTCATCGCGGCGAACAAGCGGTTCGCTGACCGTGTGATCGAGGTGCTCTCCCCGGATGGCGGCGGCCTCGTCATCGTCCACGACTACCACCTATGGCTGCTCCCCACCATCCTCCGCCATAAGTGCCCGCACACCGGCGTCGGATTCTTCCTGCATTCGCCGTTCCCCTCCGCCGACGTCTTCCGCAACATCCCCGTCAGCGAAGATCTCATCTGCGCGCTGCTCAACGCCGACCTCGTCGGCTTCCAGACCTTTGACTACGCAGGCGAGTTTCTGTCTTCCTGCTCCCGCATTTTAGGCGTCTCCAGCCGCTCTCGCCGCGGCCAAATCGGCATTGACTACCACGGCTGCAACGTTCTCATCAAGGTACTCCCCGTCGGCATCGACATGGCCCATCTCCGCGGCGCCATGGCCTCGCGGGAGACAGCCGCTAGGGCCAGGGAGATTGCCGAATCCTATGGCGGCCGAAAGCTCTTGATCGGCGTGGATGACGTCGACAAATTAAAAGGAGTCGGTAAGAAATTACTGGCCATGGAGGTTCTGCTCGAAACCTACGCGGACATGCGCGGGCAGGTGGTGCTCGTCCAGATCAACAACCCCGTGCGCAGCCGCGGCGCCGACGTCGACGGCGTCCTCCGCGAGATGGACGAAACGCGGCAGCGCATCAACTCTCGCTACGGCTTTATAGGGTACACGCCGGTGGTCATGATCGACGGCCCGGTGCCCATGAGCGAGAAGGTCGCCTACTACTCCGTCGCCGACTGCTGCGTCGTCAGCGCCGTGCGCGACGGGCTCAACCGGATCCCCTACTTCTACACGTTGTGCCGGGAGGAGGGCCCCGCCGCCGCCGCGGCGCAGAGGACCAGTGTCGTGGTCGTGTCGGAGTTCGTCGGCTGCTCGCCGACGCTTGGCGGCGCGATCCGCGTCAATCCTTTCAGCGAGGTGGTCATGGCGGAGGCCATGCTCGCCGCGCTCACCATGAACACGGAGGAAAAGCAGTCGAGGCACCGGAGGAACTACAGCTTCCTGGCCTCGCACGACGTCGTCGACTGGGCGCGCTCCTTCGACGCGAGCCTTCAGATGGCGTGCCAGGACCTTCCTACGAAGAGGTTCGTCGGCCTCGGGTTAGGGATGAGCTACCGCGCCGTCGCGTTCGACCCGGGCTTCAAGAAGCTCGTGCCGGAGCTTGCCAGCCCGGCGTACCGCGCCGCCGCGCGCAGGCTGATTGTGCTTGAATACGACGGGACAATGGTGCCCGATGCGTTGGATGAGAGGAAAATGGTGCCAGATGCTGAGGTAACTCATGTTCTGAATGAACTGTGTTCTGATCCAATGAACGTCGTCTTCCTCGTCAGCGAGCGCAGTAAAGACCAACTGGCAGAATGGTTCTCTCCATGTGAGAAGCTCGGCATCTCTGCGGAGCATGGCTACTTCACAAGGTACTAGGAAATATAACTTTTATTCGATACAAATTTTTTTTTCTAGCCTGTACCTTCTTTCATAAAAAAACGTTTTTTAGAGATGGTGTGCATTGTGATATGATCATCCATCCAATTTTAAGAATCATTTTTCACTACCTGCATCAGTTATTTTACTGAAGAAAGAGTCTAGATGGCATCCCAGAATTTCTGAGGAATAATTGATTGAACTTTCTACGATTTTGCTTCATATATGTATGGTTAAGAAAAATCGTGCCTGATCGATGATGCTGTCACGCGTAAAATTGCGGTTGTTCTTCCATAAGTATGTTCCTTTTAATCTCTTACCTTTATTAGTGACCACGGGTCGATGGTAGCGTTACCATATTGACCGTTTTCGGTGCTGTGATCGAGGAAATTGGTTAGTGATCCTATATGGTACTTCTCTTTTCGTTCGTGTTAGGTGGAGCAGGGATGATCCATGGGAGACGAACAAGATGGTCGTATCTGGCTTTGCATGGAAAGAGTCAGCTGAGGCACTGATGAAGCACTACACTGAATTTACTGATGGGTCCTACATCGAGAACACTGAATCCTCAATGGTGTGGCACTACGAGAATGCTGCCCCAAGCCTGGGACCCTGCCAAGCCATGGAGCTCTTCGACCACCTCAAGAGCTTCCTCGCCAAGGAGCCGGTGTCCGTGACGATGGGTTTTCGCGGGCAGACCGTGGAGGTGAAACCTCAGGTATAGTAACACTCTCACAAACTTACGACAGTGCTTGCTGTCAACTGCAATCAATCCTTTCTTTGTTTCACTCGTCGGTCGGTTATTACTAGTAGTGATTACTGACTGACTGAATCTGCTGCGCGTGAAGGGCTTGACCAAAGGCGTGGCGGTGGAGGGCCTGATCACCGCCATGGCGCGTCGCGGCGGCGCGCCGGACTTCGTCCTGTGCGTCGGGGACGACGAGCACATGTTCGAGGCCCTCGCTCGCGTGGTGGACAACGACGACGATGTGCTTCCCGCCGGCGCGCGTGTCCTCACGTGCACCATTGGGCCGACTCCGAGCAAGGCGGCGTTCTACCTCGACGAGCCCCATGAAGTCCTCGCCGTGCTCCGTGGCATGCTGGGCACCACCCGCTCCTCCTCCTCCTCCTCCTCCTCCTCGGGTATGGGCCTGTTTGAAATCGTCAGCTTTGGGAGTGGCTCGGTCTGAGCTAGTGATGCCGATTCTGGTGCGTTGAACAGCTTCGGAACTGTGTCGTGTAGCCAAGCAGTGGTGGAGTCGAATAAAGTTGGTTAGGAGAGCAGACTATCAGCCGACTTGAGCTGTCATCTCCAGAACCAACATAATAAAAACAACAGTTTATTCAGTGTTGTTCTTCTGTGTTAGTTACTGGTTGCTTATCAAATCATCTGTGTGCGCTGCCGTTCACTGCATCTCGTGTTTCCAGCGGGAGACGACGTTCGATGTCATGCAGAACATACTCTGTGTGAGCTGGCCATCATTGGTGACACGGACATGGACAGTTGTACCCAAGAGCACGTAGGTCGTGGACTCCATGCAGATAGGCACCTGGAGCTGGTGGATAGAGCATGCATACGTGATCGATCGAGGGTGCACTCGCTCGCCTTTTTGGATGCCTCGGTGTCGAAAGAGACGCCTCGACCCATCTCAGCACTCGTCGTCGTTTTCCTTGAGATCATGTCAGGTAACAAGTGTCAAGATGGACCGTCGAAGATAATAATAACGAGATTATGTGAAGGATAATGACTAGGGGATAGATAATCGCCATAGTGTTTTAAAATTCCATGGCTTCATTATGTGTGCTCCCTCGGCCTTCTCCTCGTACGTGTGCAATAGCTAGCCAGATCCAGATAATAGCATGCAGACCGATACGGAGTATGTGCAACGTCAGGCTAGCAGACCTTGGAGACCAGGCCAAGCACCAGTTTCCTCATTTGCTTGGATGCGGACAAACTTCTCTTAGTTCATATATGTATCATGTATGTATCCTTTGTAGCGGACAAGCGGTTTCGGGTCTATCTCTCTATCCTCCCTGTTGACCGTAATGAGACGTCCACAAGGCCAAGCATCAGTTTCCTCATTTGCTGGGATGCGGACAACCTTCACTTAGTTCATCTATGTATGTATCCTTTGTAGTGGACAAGCAGTTTCGGGGCTATCTCTTTACCCCCTGATGGCCTGATGACCCTCCAGAAGGCCGGACACCTTCCATGACGTAGTGGACAAGCAGACAAGTCTGGGTTTGACCCGTTGCACACTGGGGACTGTATCGGCTCTATCAACGCCAAAATAGAGGGTGGGAGGATGAAATACGTCCGTACAGGACACTCTAAGCTATACCGCTCGCTATGCTTGAGGGTGCTACAAGACATCGCCAAACCAAGAGGGGCACTGTAGCGTCCTGTTCGCGACGGTTGCTTCGCGCTGAGCGGAAGCTTCCGGACGAAGCGTGGTGGGGGACCGAGGTCAACGACGGCGAGGAGGATGTACAGTGAGAGAGGAGGAACGGTGGCACGATGCAGGGACAAACAACATGAGGCAGCGCTAAGAGGAACGGTATGTAGTGGCTCGAGATGGAGAGGTCGAATACAACGACGAGGTTGTACGCTGTTGGGAGGGCCGATGCAAACATGGGTGAGAGGAGGACCGGCGGCGATGTGCAAGAGGAGAGGGCGGCGGTGATCCGGGTGAGGAGATTCCAGCGGCGATGTGCAAGAGGAGAGGACGGTGGCAATGTGCAAGAGGAGACGGTGACGACGATGCCGAGAGGATCCCGACGAATCTGAGCGTGGGGAAGGCGACGCTCGGTATGGGAACAGGGTCGGCGCGGGGAGGAGGCGAGCGCGGCACTCGGCGTTGGAGGTGGGTGAGTGCGGCAGCGCTTGGATTGACCGATGGAGGGGACAAACGCGACAACTATTGGGTATGTAGTACACATTGTAAAACCTACCATGATATTTTCCAACCCGCCCAAAATTGTGTCCAGTATCGGCCCAAAAGCTAGCTAGGGGCGTGCACTGAGTTCAGTTGTCAAAATATATGTAGTAGAATAATTTTGGTCATACTGTACTTCTTAAAGGATTTTTTATTAATATACCATTTCAAAAAGAATTTAATATAAAATAACCGTCGATTTTGATAAATTTCAAAAAATAACTCAGATTCGTACATGTCTCTTACGAAATGCCACATAGGAAACGTATTTCGTATGTGCCTCTTACGATATATGATGTGGTAGCCATGCGGCAAACAGAATCCCGAGGCTGGAGGGCCCACGAGAAATCTCGCATGCGGCACATACAAAATTCGCATACCCGGCGAATTTCGTATGAGGCACATACGATATTCACTGCAAACATGGGGCCCACGTGAAGCGTCGTATGTGTCACATGCGAAATGGAGCATCCTTAAAACGCGGCTCCTTCTTCCCGACACAGCACCTCACGCTCAATTCACCGCTGTCGCGCGCTTGTCCCGCTGCCACCACGCCCGCTCCTCACGTCGCCGTCGTGCCCGCTCCTCCCTCTCGCACCGGTGCTAGCCCGTGCGGCTAGCACACGTTCCCTTCTCTCTTCCTCTTTCGGTAATTTCTTTTTCCTATTTTGTACTAATATATGATTTTTGTTTCATATATTGTCAGTGTGCTACTTATGTCAATGTGCTAAGATATGATTTTTGTTTCATATATTGTCAATGTGCTACTATTTTGAATGTTTTATACAATTTTAGATACTATATTATGAATGTTTTGTTCTTCAAATATATTAGGTAGTGATGTAACGACATTAGTCGATTTATGTTGTTGTGAAAAAATGCATGTTAATGTACAGTTTATGTAAAATTGTATATTATTATGAAATAATACTTATGATAGTTTCATTTTGTCAGTAATAGCATATGAATGGTAAATATGTTTTTCTTAATTCTAATAGGAATTTTAGAGAAGTTAGTGTTTCGTATATTCTACAGAGAAGGCACGCTTGCGTATGGTTCAAATGAGGTTGATTTGTCTGGGTCCACGTCGTGTGAGAGAGGGATAACAAGAGCAAATGAGAGGATATTTAGTGGTGTCGAGAACTGGTTGATGCAAACATTTAACCTTGATACACAACAACATCAGTTAAAATTGAAAGAAATGATTAATCGTGCAAGACATGGATTTACTGGGATTTGATTGTTATTAAGAGAACACAAAATTGGAGGAAATTTGTAGATATGATTGTGGAGCGGGGTTGGCCTCTAGTGCTTCTTGTGCAAGCGGAAATGAAAGAAGTAGATAATACAACGGAAGCAGATAGAGAAGACGATAATATGGAAAATGATGTAGGAATGGAAGAAGTTGGAGAGAACTCGATACATATACAAGCACGTGGTGTGACAGATGAAGGAGAGCACATCGAGTACATAGCTGAACAAATAAGGATAGAAGATATGGAACATGAAAATGTTTCAGAAGTTGCCTCTTCTAATGACGAGAATGATACTACTGTTCCTGCAGAGTGGAACAACCCGGTCCCGATTATTTATCAGCTACAGAAAATTATTGTGGCTTATCGAGATACTATGGGAACAAGTTAACACAAGGAGATATTTTTAAAGACAAAAATGATTTGAAGGATCTGTCTGTGTAGATATCATTTACAATTTACAAGTCCAATAAAAAATACTATGATGTGAAATGTGAGTTCTCAAGTTGTCCTTTTCACGTCAATGGTTTCGAGAAAAAGTGGACGGAACTATGGAGAGTATAAAAAATGATTGATCACACATGTGAGTTGTATGAATTGGAGAAGTGCAATAATGCTCTTACATTCCATTTATTGCGAATCACATGTACGCCTGTATTGTGGATAACATTCAGTTTGAACCAAGATCAATGATAAACACTATTGAGGAGAAGTTCAAGTACACCATAAGTTACTCCAAAGCGTGGAAGGCCAAACAGAAGGTGATTGAGCAAAGATTTGGTACATTTGAAGCGTCTTATGAAAATCTTCCAAAGTTATTACAGACCATCTAGGAGAGGAATGTTGGTACTTATTATGACATTATGGACGTGCCGAAAAAAAGTATGGTCGGGAAGTTGTTTCTCCATCGTGCATTATTTCACATTAGGTCAATGTATTACCGCATTCAGACATTGTTGGTCTATCCTCTGCATCGATGGTATTTTTTTAACTGGAAAGTACAAAGGTCAAATTCTAACAGCTATTGCAGTTGATGGGAAGCAACAGGTGTTGCCAGTGGCTTTTGCTTTTGTCGAAAGTGAGAACACTGACAGCTGGTATTGATATCTTAGTCGAGTAAAGATGGTTGTAGTTCAAGAACGTGCTGGTGTTTGTCTGATACACAATCGTCATGTTGGATTACTTAAAGCAATATCTGATTTGAAACATGGTTCCCCCAAGCGTTTGCAAGAAAGACAAATATTCAATCAAGATATTGCATGAGACATTTAGGTGCTAACTTTTTCAATCACTTCAAGAACAGAAAACTTATGAATTTGTTTAAAATGTTGTGTAGTCAAAATTAAGAGAGAAAATTTATTGCTCTATGGCAACGTCTAGACGAATTGACTACGACACAAGCAGAGACGACTTCAAGCAGGGACAATCCTAATGGAATATCTGTTCGGACTGTGGGCTCATCAAGCCGAAACTTCTATAGTTGGATTCGCGCAAACCGAAAGAGAAGTGATCTTTGTTATACGACACTAATGATGCTAGGTATGGCATCATGACAATTAATTTAGCTAAGGTGAGATCCTTATTTCACAGTACTTCTAATAATTTTCATTTAGTCTTCTGTATTTTACTCATGCTAATGCTGTACTCAATACAGATATAAAACTAGGTGAGGGTTACCTTTGGTTGCTATTATTGAGGGCATTTTATATGGGACATGTAAGTAGAGATGAAAACAGTATAGTAATTTCCCGATCATCCGACGCTGTTTTCGAGATTTATCGAAACATTTACCATTTTGGTTAGAAATATTTGGAAATGATCCGAAAATTGGAAATTTTAATTCGGAAATTGGAACGAAAATGACTTTTGCAGTTTTCCGACCGAATTGTCGGAATACGATATTTAATCGGAAAATTTCCGAACAATTTCCAAGTAATTTCCGAATTAGAATGTTGCTTGGCACGTTGGGTGTTAGGATGACGATCCGGTCCATGCTATCCGGTCCATGCCTGGCGAAACCCTAGTGCGTGACCCGTATCCCCGTCGCCTGAGCCTGTCACTCCTGTACCATTCGAGTTCGACTCGCGAGTGCGGCGGTGGCGCGGTGACTCCTCGCGTCCTCCGCCGTCCTCTTGCTCCGCCGTCCTCTTGCTGTGATGCAATGCATTGTTCATCTTTCTGCTGTCAAACAGCTACTGGTGAGCTGTATGGACTGATTGATAAATGCGTATGCATCAACTTGGGAGAAAGTGAGATTAATGAGACCGCCGTTTTAATGATAAATGCGTATGCATCGACTTCGCAATTTTTTTTTCATGGCATGCTTCACATTAATGAGACCGGCGCTAATTTGTATGGGCCTTTGGTCTACTGTAGCCACCTGCTGTCTTGCTGTTTTGTCTAGCACCTTGCTGCCAGTTGTGCGTTTCGGTACTAGGCTATGTACTAGCAAAACTTCGCGTACCTCCGTTATGGTTGCGTCATTTGAATTGTGAAGCTGAATTAGAATTACCTTCAAAGAGCTAACATTTTTAAACATCTGTTTTTTCTTAATGCTTTTAATATGAAACAATGTAATGAATTATTATGTGCTTTGAAAAATTATGTACTTGGTGTGCAGTTTAGTGGTCTTGCTTACTGTTTTAATGAATGTAGAATGTATGAAAATTGTGAGGTGAGTGAATGCTTCTTATTTGATGATACATTTTGATTTGGATGAATATTTATTTTATTATGGATGGGCAATGTATTGCAGCGTTAGTTCCGAAAATAATTTCGAAACCGTTCCGATATCGACATGATTCTGTTCAGATACATCCATTACCAATATTTCCGAAGTTTCCGATGTCATAACTGTTTCCGACCCCATTTACAAAATTAAATATGAAAATGAAAATGATTTGACCCTTTTTTCCGTCCATTTCCGACCGTTTTCATCCCTACATGCAAGTACTTTCATGAGCGCTACACAACTGCTATTTCAGCAAGGAATGATGTCAATTTGGCTTATTCACCATACATGTGCAAGTTCATAGACAAGAAGATCTAAAAGGCCGGATTTCATTGTCTGCGACCTATGAGGACTGCAGAGCAGGGGATTGAAATTCTCTATAGGGAAAAGAATCGTCGTGGTGCTAACCGTGATAGAGTTGTTCAGCAGTGCATTCTTCGTCGGAATGACTGCACGTGCACATGCATGAAGCCACAACTCTTTCATAGGCGTTGTCGGTACCGTGCAGATGGGTATCCTCGCACACAGGATGAAGACATCAAGGCACGTCTGGAGGCGCCACGTGTCCCAAAGGTGCCAAGACCTTGATCTCCCTCAAGACTAAGCCCCAGCACCGCCACGAGAGCCTCGAAGATGGAACTTGGCCCCACTGGTGAGATGGTCTCTCGAAACCCCACGTGTTGGGACGGGACCTCATCCAACCTCGGGGAAGAGCTCCGATGCTACCATGTGGCTCGGAGTGCCGGGACAGGCACCCCCCAGTGGGGAATATCATAGAGCTTCCACGTCCCCTGGAGAGCCCCGGAGCTGCCACACATCATAAAGGACCGGGGCTAGCCTCCCCAACAGAGACCAGCCCCAACGCTGCCACGTGTCTTGCAACTTACTCTAGATGGTAAGGTGCGGGAGTTAAGGGACGGTGCTCTCCGCCCAAGGCAAGCGTTGAAGACGCGCACCCACTTTTGGCGCACAACACGGAGCACGCCAACAGTCAGAGACCGCTGTGACCAATCACTTTGCAGTGAAGGCGATGTAGGCTTATCCCACTTGGTCAAGTGGGTAGCTTGCGGCAACAAGACAGGCTGATGGGACACCTTCTGCCATCGTCAACAACAGTGCGTGGGCAACTGATGAGAGAGGCGACAAGACGACGAGTCTTCACTGCCACAGTCAGAGCAAGCTTATGCAAGAAGCCTTAGATCTTTAGGATAAGATCGTCCTGGGACCACGTGTCGGGCTCTGGGCCCCACTTGTAAGGCGCCCGACCTTAGCTATAAAAGGCCCGGACCGCCACCGTTATAAAGGGATCCAACATCACACACACACACACACACACACACACACACACACACACACACACACACACACACACACACACACACGCATACACACATACTAGCAATACCATCCACCGTGGAGTAGGGTGTTACGCTCCTTGTGGCCCGAACCACGTAAAAACTACCGTGTAATACTCTCTCACGCGCTCGCACACTTGATTAAGGCCTAAGCCCCGCCGAACAAGAACCTCCGCGGACTGCTCCTTAGCAGATCTGGGGGAAGTGTCGCATTAACACTTCAACATTTGGTGCTCCAGGTTGGGGCTTTTTCCCTAAAAAAAAGTGGTAGCGCTTTCACCACCATGGTGTTCATCAAGGCTTTGAGTAGCGGAAAGATCAAGCTGCGAAAGGTCGACCAGCATGTTGACGAAGATATGGAGATGGAGTTCCAGAGGACAGAACACGCCATGGAAGAGGTTCACCAGGCCGTGAACTGCGACCTCAACGACAACCACGAGCGTCGAAAGGCACTCCACGTCATCCGCGGAGGATCTTGGGAACCCGCATCCAGGAGTGCGGTCAAGACCCTGCGCCGGGCAGTGGTCTCAACAGCCTCTTCTCATGCCCTGGCACCACATCACAGATGGATGGAGACTCCGATCTACTTCGACGCCTCCAACTGCCCTGAGAACATGGTGGGAACCGGGCTTCTGCCCCTCCTCGTCGCCCCCACCATCGCCAACGTGAAGTTCTACCATGTCCTGGTAGATGGTGGAGCCGACCTCAACCTCATTAACCGTGCGGCCTTCGACAAGCTAAAGATCTCCGTTTCCAAGCTCGCCCCATCGAGACCATTCTCACGGGTAGGACCGAAGAGTATTATCCCGTACGGCTGCATCCACCTCCAGGTGACCCTCGAGACACCCGAGAACTTCAGGACGGAGAATATCCTATTCGATGTCGCGGAGGTTAAACTCCCCTACTATGCCATCATCAGCAGGCCAACCCTGTAATGGTTTATGGCTGTAGCCCGCTATGGCTACCTCGTCCTCAAGATGCCGACCTCCTCCGGCATCCTCAAGATCTGCGGAGATCGCGCTACTTCCATGGCAGATTTGGAGAAGCTCCGAGCGTTGGCAACGGCTCCAGCACCTGCTCCGAGCAGTGCTGGATCGACTCAGCCTTTGCGAGGCTTACGCGCGCATGGTCACACCGCTGCACCATGGGTGAAGCCCTCCGACGACAACGACGTGCCCATCAAGACAATCTAGATTGGATCTGATGCTGCTCGGATCACCCGTATCATGAGGAGTCTGGATAACAAGCAGGAATCGGCGCTCACTGCTTTCCTACGAGCTAACGTCAACGTCTTCGCCTGGCAACCATCGCAAATGCCAGACATCCCTAGGAAAGTGATCGAGCACCGTTTGAATATCTACCCCGACGCACGGCCACAACAACAAAGGCCCCGTAAGCAGTCCATCGAGCAGGAGAACTTCATCTGCGAAGAGATCAAGAAGCTACTCAATGCTAGCTTCATACGGGAGATCCACCATCCCAGATAGTTGGCCAATCCTGTTGTTGTCCCCAAGGCCGACGGTAAGCTCTGGATGTGCATCGACTACACCAAACTCAACAAGGCATGTTCTAAAGATCCTTTCCCTCTCCCTAAAATAGATCAAATTGTAGATTCAACCTCGGGATGCGATATGATATGCTTTCTAGATGCCTACTCAGGGTTTCACCAAATCCCAATGTCTACAGAGGACGAAGAACTTATAGCATTTATAACCATAGACAGGAAGGCAGCTGGATCTCCAACGGCACGAACATTCAAGATCCTATTAAATAGTCATTATAAGAACTAGTTAATACGTCATTAATGCTATATTAATGATGCATGATTGAAGGGCTATCAAGACTAATAACACCACCATTAAGTCACGTTATCACACTATTAATCACCCATAGCACCAGCAGATCGTGTAGGGTGTTCATGACAGCCATGGACACTTCTCGGGACAGACATGTACTGTAACGACCAGTCCTTAGCATGTAAAAGGGTTGCACCATACGGTAGAGAGCAAGCTCAGACGCATACAAGCACTCTCAAACACTCGCTACACATACACACTTATACAATCAACAATCTCCCCGTGGAGTAGGGCATTACGCCCAGGCGGTCCGAACCACGTAAAAACCCTCGGTGTTCACCTCTTGTTCTTGATCTTACGCGTGCCCCGTCTAAATACGAACCTCTGCGGACTACGATTTAGTAGTACTGGGGGAAGTGTTGTTGCTACACTTCGAAATTTGGCACACCAGGTAGAGGCGCCTAAGATCTCAAGATGGTGAATTCCGCTGCAGCTTCGTCCGATAGTTTGGCTGAGCAGCCTGCTGTAGGAAATCCCTCCAACGTGCAGCAACCAGCCACTGTTGTTGTCCCAGCGAGTATCATTCCACCACCACCTCCACCATCTCAGCAAGATGGTGTGTTCACGTCGATCACTGCATTGACCAACAATCCAGAGAATGCGTTGAACGCAGCGCACACTCTGCTTCAGCGTCCTCCAGCGCTCGGAGCTCCTCTAGCTGCTATTGAGCAATGGTGCACATATGTTGAGCATTTGGTTGTAGCTGCAACCAATGCGATCAACATCCAAGGTCCTCCCCACGTTGGGCAGGAACCTACTCGGAAATGGACCTTGTCTAGTAGACTTGATCCTCAGACGTCGCAGCACAGGAGACATGCACCCTCCCAGCAAGTGACGTCGCTGCCCTTCGGGGATCGGCGCACTCATACGACATCGAAGCTCGATCGCCGCTACATGAGGCATGATGGTCACGTCCATATCGAATGCGCCCGCGATAGGCGAGGGGCTCGAGGAAACCCTTCTTCGCTAGGAGTGGGGGCCGACTGTTTGGCCCTTACCATGCATCTTCGCATGGCTGATTGGCCACCTAAGTTCCGGCCTCATCTGCCGGAGGAATACGACGGGATAGTCAACCCTGTCGAGTTTCTTCAGATTTACTCCACTGCCATCCTCGCAGCTGAAGGCAATGGGGTCGTGATGGACAACTACTTCCCCATGGATCTAACTGGGACTGCAAGATCCTGGTTCATGAGTCTACCTCCTGACTCCATTTACAGTTGCGAGGAACTCTATCGCCAGTTCGTCGCCAACTTCGGGAGTTCCTACACCCGGACTGGCACTGAGCTGGATTTATTTGCCATACAACAGAAATTGGGAGAATCACTGCGATTATTCATCCAACGATTTTCTCAGGTACAGAATACAATTCCTTTAATCTCAAATGCTTTTGTCGTCGTTGCATTCCGACAGGGGGTTTGAGATAAGAAGATGCTAGAGAAGCTGACAACTAAAAATGTGAGCAGCGTCACAGAGCTCTTAAGTCTATCTGACAAATGTGCTAGGGTTGCGGAGGGCCAAGAAATGCACTCCAAACCAGATGTGGAGGCTGGTGAACCCTCTTCAAAGGCTGAAGCTACTGCCTCAGGCAGTGAAAAAAAGAAGAAGTCCAATGGCAAGAAGAAGTCATGAGCCGGCACGCCTACTGCTGCTGCAGCAGCCCCTGGTGGCCGCGGGCCACGACCCGAAAAATGACCCCGACCATCATCTGAGGGCGGCGACAGTGAGAAGATGTGGTGTCTGATCCATAAATCGAACACCCATAACCTTGAAGACTATCGCGAGGTCAAGCGGCGTATTGAATGTAACAACAAGCTCCAAGAAGTAACCCCTTTCCGCCAGCGGGAGGGGAAACAGAAAGTCAGCAAAGCTCCGTCTGATCAGAGCTAGGCTTTCATGATGTCAAGAATACATTGAAGGTCGTATACAACACCGTCGATGACAAATTGATATCTCCGACAACGAGCGTCAGAAGACTCTCCATATGATATATGGAGGGTCCTAGGATATTACCTCCCGGTGTATCCTCAAGACAATGCGTCAGGAGATGGCTACCGCAGCTCCCACCATCAAGGCAGATGCTTATCGGAAGTGGATGGATACTGCCATCACCTTTGATACTTCAGATTGCCTGAAGAACATGACCAAAGCAGTTCAGTTGCCTTTGATGGTCTCTCCTTCTATCAACAACATACAACTCTACCATGTCCTGGTGGACGGAGGTACGGTGCTCAACCACCTCAGCTTTGCAGCTTTTGTGAAGCTCCAGCTCATCCTATCGGACCTTAGGTCGTCACATCCTTTCTCCAGAGTAGGTCCGGGAGCCATCAATCCTCTCGGATTAGTTACACTCCCGGTGACCTTCAGGACTCGGGACAACTATAGGTCCGAGAAGATCGTGTTTCATGTGGCACACATTAGCCCTCCCTTCAATGCCATCCTAGGTTGGCCAGCCCTATATAGATTCATGGTCATAGCCCATTACAGCTATTTGATGTTGAAGATGTCGACTCCTTCAGGCGTCCTTTGGATCTGTGAGGGTCACACTGCTGGAGTCACTACGCTAGAAGAACTGCATGTGCTCGCAACGGCGCAAGAAGAAGAATCTGGCAAGGAGCGACCAGCTCAACCACCTTCGAGCTCATGTTAGCGTGGATCCACCTCTACACCTCGTGTGCAACCAATCGGTGACACCGACATCCCCATCAAAGTTGTCCAAATTGGTTCTACTGCTACCCAGACCAGTCGTATATCGGGAGGTCTGGACGACAAATAAAAACTCACGCTCATCACTTTCCTCCGGACGAATGTCGATGCATTTGGATGGCAACCGTCACAGATGTCTAGGGTCCCTAGGGAGGTGATCGAGCACAACCTGAAGATATACCTCGATGCACGGCCAGTACATCATAAACCCAGGAAGCAATCTGTCGTGCGGCAGAACTTCATCAGACAAGAAATCAAGAAAATGCTCGACGCTGGTTTCATCCGGGAGGTTCACCATCCTCGAGGGTTGGCAAACCCAGTCGTTGTACCAAAGGCCGGCGTGAAGCTTCGGATGTGCATCGACTACACCACCCTGAATAAGGCATGCCCAAAAGACCCATTTCCACTTCCTAGAATAGATCAGATAGTGGATTCTACCTCCAGCTGTGAATTACTGTGTTTCCTAGACACATATTCTGGGTATCATTAAATTCAAATGTCTAGGAAAGATGAAGAGCATACCGCCTTCATTACAGTAGGTTGGTTGTACTATTACACTGTCATGCCTTTCGGTCTCAAGACGTTGCTTCAACTTTTTTGCGATCCATGCACAAAACTTTTGGAGACCTCATCACGGAGTTGGTGGGAGTCTACGTTGATGACATCATCATTAAAGTAAAAACAAGGAATCACTACTTGACAATATGCAAGCCGTCTTTGACAAGTTGCGCTTGACGCTTACGGAGCTCAACCCGGACAAATGCGTCTTCGGGGTTAACTCCGAAAAGCTCCTTGGATTCTCGGTGCCTCACTGAGGAATTGAGGAAAATTCGTCCAAAATCAAGGTCATTGAAGAGATGCGGCCTCCAGCCCGTGTTAAGGACGTCCAGAAGCTAACTGGGTGTCTAGCTGCACTCAGCCGGTTCATTTCAAGGCTGGCAGAGAGCATGCTTCCCTTCTTCAAATTATTTAGTAAGTTCGGACCATTCCAGTGGTCTGAAGAAGCGGAGAAGGCATTCCGAGCGCTCAAGCAGCTCCTCACCACACTACCAGTTTTGGTAGTTCCGGAACCTAGTGGGCCACTTCTACTTTATATTTCGGCAACTACGAAGGTTGTCAGCATGTTTCTTGTTGCAGAGAGACCAGAGCTATCATCAGCTCAGGAGCCTAGACCCCTTCGGGAGGGTCCGGAGCTACCTGAAGAGGAGTCTGGGTCCCAGCCCCCAGGCACAGATCCTAAAGGCAAGATGTTTGTGGATCAACCTCTCTCGACCGAGGGAGTTCCTGCAGTTCAAGAACAAGGCTTGGACCCCTCCGATAAGGTCCAAGCTGAACAAGAAGAAGCTTCGAACCCTTTCGGGAGGGTTCAGGTTGATGAAGAGGAAGCTCTGGGCCCCTCCGAAAAGGTTCGAACTGTCCAGCGGTCGGTGTACTTCATCAGCGAAGTACTCCATGATGCCAAGACTGGTACATTGAGGTGCATAAGCTGCTATATGCAGTTCTTATTGTCTCAAGGAAGCTTCTTCACTACTTCCAAGCCCACAAGATATTAGTGGTAACTTCTTATCCACTGCGCGCTATTTTACACAATCCCAATTCTATGGGAAATGTTGCCAAGTAGGCAGCGGAGCTGGCAGAATTTGATATCGAATTCCTACCGCCACATGCGATCAAGAGTCAAGCGCTGGCAGACTTCGTGGCGGAATGGACTCCATCCTCATCAAGTGTGGAGGATCCAAGTGAGCAGAAGTCAGAACCAAAGGTCCCTGTCTTCTCTGAGCCTCACTGGATTCTCTACTTCGATGGCTCTGTGCAGAAGCAGGGGGCCAGAGCTGGAATACTTCTCCTCGCTCCAACTGGGGAGAAGGTCAAGTACATGGTGCGTCTTGACTTCAAGGCAGCCAACAACATGGCAGAGTACGAAGCTCTCATCTAAGGACTCAAGGTGGCGCTATCATATGGCGTTCGGCAGCTGCTGGTGAAGGGTGACTCGCAACTCATCATCAAACAAGTCAAAGGTGAATGCAATTGCAACAACCCTCAACTTTCTGCATATCTACTTGAAGTCCAGAAGCTGCAGAAGGACTTCCATGTCCTCGATCTCCGCCATGTCCAGCGTATCAATAACGCTAAAGTCGACGACCTCTCGACGAAGGCTTCAACTGGGGCTAAAGCACCCAACAGGTTTTTTGTCAGGATATTGTCATCACCTGCCACTCAGCCTGCCGAACTGAGTGATGGGGGCGATACCAGCACCCTGAAGCTGGCGATCCCGGTGGCCCTGTTACCATGGTGCCCACCAAGGATCATAGGCGCCACAGGAAACTCCGAGCAACCCAGTGCGCAAGATCCAGAAGCTCAAGTTAGCTCCGATGCATGGTTCTCGAAGATCCAGAGCTGCTTGAAGGATAACATCCTTCCTGAAGATGGTGCTTCTGCTGAGCGAGTCATCGGATTGGCTAAAAGATACACATTAGTAGAAGGGGATCCCTACCGACATGGTGCCAATGGCGTTCTGATGCGGTGCATTTCTCGAGAAGAAGGTCGCGAGCTACTCGTAGAGATCCATGGAGGCGAGTGTGGTAATCACGCATCATCCCGCACGTTGGTTGGTAAGGCCTTCCAGCATGGTTTTTATTGGCCTACAACACTCCAGGATGCAGTCGAGTTGGTAAAGAAGTGTGAAGTGTGCCAGTTTCATGCAAAGCAGATTCATACACCAACTTAGTCACTGCAGATGATA
This sequence comes from Tuctoria greenei, assembly GCA_036927565.1. Taxonomy (NCBI): domain Eukaryota; kingdom Viridiplantae; phylum Streptophyta; class Magnoliopsida; order Poales; family Poaceae; genus Tuctoria; species Tuctoria greenei. The sequence continues at coordinate 10,254,154 of JAYESD010000011.1, read as the reverse complement.
CCTCCCACGTGGCCATTCGTTGTGTGGGGGATGGTCATTTTGGGACCTTTCCCAAAAGCGGTCGGAGGTTACTGGTTCCTGTATGTCGCTATCGACAAGTTCATAAAGTGGGCGAAAGCTACTCCAGTTGTGACAATCAACAAGCAATTTGCGATCAGGTTCTTGAAGTCCATTGTCTACAGATTTGGAGTTCTGAATAGAGTCATCACTGACAACAGAACCCATTTCACAAGTGCAACCTTTCAAGAGTACTGTGAATATCTCGGCATACAAGTAAGCTAGGCATCAGTAGCTCACCCGACAAGTAATGGGCAAGCTGAAAGAGCAAATGCAGAGATACTCAAGGGACTCAAGACACGCACATACGAGTGCTTGGAGAAACATGGTGCTAATTGGATTGAAGAACTTCCGTCCGCTCTGTGGGCAAGCAGGACAACACCTAGTCGGGCTATTGGAGAGACACCTTTCTTTTTGATGTACGGAGCTGAAGTAGTCCTTCCTCCGAAGATCACCATGGGGTCCCTCCGAGTCTGGACCTTCGGCGAAGCCGTGCAGGACAAGCTCCTGCGTGAAGACCTGGACCTCGTTGATGAGGGAAGGTGCCAAGCAGCTGTTCGGAATGCACGATGCTGTCAGGCGCTCCAGCGCTATCACCAAAGGCATGTGCGCAACCAACATCTAGAAGAAGGCGATCTTGTGCTGTGGAGAATATTAACTCATAAAGGGATGAACAAAATCTCCCCTGGCTGGGAAGGTCCCTTCCGAGTGATTAAAGTTTCCCGTCCCGGATGCGTCCGCTTGGCAACAGAGGATGGGACCCCGCTTCCTAATCCATGGAACATCAAGCATCTCCATAAGTTTTATGCTTAGTTTCATGGAGGTGAGTCTCTGTTTACACATAATGTACCTTATAGAGTCTATGAACAGAGCCAGTAGGTCCTAGTTAAAAAGCACACTTAACTGGGTCATTGTACTTTAAGTGTGTCTTTACCTTCCTAGGGTTAGAACAAGATGAATAGCACACTTAACATGGTTCTGTACTTTAAGTGTGTCTTTGTCTCCCCTATTATTCGGAACTATAATGAAATACATTTTTATGTGAAAGCAGACTCTACGTGCATTACTTTTGTGCAAGCTCGTTACTTTTACCATCTTTTCTTTCTTGTCTATGGCAATGTTGTGCAATCCCTTTGAAGTTTAGTCCTGTATATTCGTATGATATATAAGTTGTATTGGTAATCCCCCTTTGGGTCCTAGTACTGCTAGATGGTCTACTCGCCTAAAAACCAAAAGCCAATGACAGGACTGGAGTGCGCTATCAACTTAGTCTGGTCAGATACCCTAAGTACGCCGCTCTACCTATATCCTGGCAGGTCTCAGTAGGGCGGGTCCGAAAAGCTTTGGGACCTAAAGGGATTTAACCAGTACACTTATGTTATTCCATTGAGTTCCTTAGGACCTAAAATTCAAAGAAGGATAATAAGCTACAAATAAGTTATAGGCAAGAGGATAAATTTTATTGCTTTTCTTGTTTCTTATGCGCAGGAAAAATGAATATTCGATGGTGATTTGCTCGATGATGGTGGATGGCACTGGAGCACTTAGCTCTGACAACCCCAGGGGGGCCGCTGTCGATGTTCTAAGCGTTGACAGTGGGCTCCGTCGAAGCTACCAAGCTTCGACAACTCCCAGGGGGCCCGCTGTTGACATTCTAAGTGTTGACAGTGGGCGCCATCGTAGCTATGAAGCTCTGACAACTCCCACGGGGGTCGCCGTCGATGTTCCAAGTGTTGACAGCGGGTGCCGTCGAAGATACCAAGCTCCGACAACCCCCAGGGGGCCTGCCATCGACATTCTACATGTTGGCAGTGTACGTAACAGATCATCTATCAAAAGAGATGAGGTCTGCAAGTGCACGGAAACTATCGTGTAGCATTTCACCCAAGAATATTCCCAAGGGTATCATATTTATCCCAAAGGAAGGCAATGTAGTAAAGTAAACACTACTATTATGATCAAGGTATAGGATACTAATATGTTATCAAGATAGGGGTAAGTTGATAGTATGGGTAGTGTGACACACACCTAAGCAATCTACTCTAAGGGTAAGGTTTTCCTAGCGAGGGTTAGACTACGAGACGGAGATACTCCTACTATGCTCTAATTACTCATATACATAGTCTAATAAAGTACACATGAATATGCTAATAGTGAATACTAGGGCTTAGTGGTCCAACATATCAGACACGGGTTTATCTCTAGCAATACTAGGCAACTCCCGCCAAGAGCTTGTGGCATAGCCGAACGTAGAGGATTACAAAGGACAAATAGGGTTGTCACCATCTACTGCCTACCTCTTCAATCCGTGGGCCTATGAGACATCCAACGCTACTTAACTATCCTAGCACCATGCTATCATATTAAGTAAATACCTAAGGGGCCGTGACACAAGCCACCCTAAGGCAATCACTAACCTAAAAATTATTGAAACAATGTTGGGACCAAGCAATAACATATTCATATTAACATTATCATATTATTACCTAATTAGACTATAGTGGTAGTGTATGATGTTTATGATAACATGATAATGAAATTATGTATAGATCATAACAACATCTACACCTAGCACATACATGGACTCCACAACCAAACAAGGAACGATTTGCCGAAGTATATAAGTAAATAAAGACTAATAATATTATTACTATAAAGCACAAAGTCACAAATACAAGAGAAGACACATGAGACATACATTTCCCAATTTGGACTTGGGACTAGAGGCTCCTCTCTACAGCCTAACCTCCACTAAGGAGCTAGGAGAACTAGTGTATATAATAGAGTGATGCTCAAGTGGTGTGTGTTGAAGTGAGGGGTCCTACTTATAGCTTGGAGAAGGGTCGGTTCCCGCCACCAAAAGCGCGCGAATCAATCACCACTGACTTCTTCAAGCCGGGAGGAGCCAACACGTGGAAGCTGACCGAGTTTGGAGGAAAGACCAGGTCAGCCGACTAGGGGAATCGACCGACCTGGTAAGTCCTCCAAACAGTTTGTGCTTTCTTGGAGTGACTTCCAGGTGGGTCCCATCCCACGATATGGGTGCTACACTGTTGGATGGCCTCAGATACTTCTGTTTGTGGGCCATTTGATCCATGTGGTGCCACATGTCAGCGCTTGATTGGCTAGGATGATATTTTATAGGATCTATCCCCTTGTTTCACTTCAATTCTATATAAAATACTTGCATACACCATTATCTCCAAGGACAAGTGGAAATAGGTTAAATAGAAAGGTGATGTGTGTAAGAAATAATATTTCCTTCACATAATTGAGTTATATTGATGGGTGAAATTGGTATATAACAGTCGTCAACAGCTACCAAGCTCTGATAACGCCCAGGGGGCCTGCCATCAACGTTCAACGGGTTGACAGTGGGCACCACCAAAACTACCAAGCTCGGACAACTCCCAGAGGGCCTACCATCGACGTAACAAATGGTCCCTGGAGATATCAGAGGCAAGACTCAGAACTCGAAGCTATCATACTGGCTACGAGTTCGGAGCTATCGATTTTTCAAGACATTGTCTAAATCCTCATGGTATATGTCATCAATTCATTGAACACATCTACCAGGGGGCCAACAATATAAAGGGCAATGCATTGAAGACACAAAAATGAAATTAAAAAGGATTTCATTCATTCAAAAGTGGAGGATTACAAGTTAAGAGTACACAGAGAAAGGTCCTAGCTACTAGAGTTCCTCACGAAGAATGAAGCAACCTTCTCGGTGGCTTCTTGGACCCTGGACTTGGCAGCCCCCTCCTCTTCGACGATGGTTCCTCGAACACGGGAGCTAGAGATATCGAAGAGTCCCGGCTCTAGAAGAATGTCAACACGTACTCTCGACGTTCCGAGCCAGTGGCTTCCCTTCAATCCCGATCTCGTCGATGACCACATCTTCGATAGCTTCCAGCTTCACACCGGCAGAGTTGAGCGCAACCAGGGCCTTCTCCATCTCTGGCTCCAGATCAGCTGTCGAACCAGACTGAATCCAAAAGGTACCAGAGCATCATTTACCCATCCGAGGAAGTCTCAGATCTAATAGGACTTGATCGCTCTAGCACTTCGGATCTCCTCTAGTGACCTCCTAGCAAAAGATAGATCCGCATACCCCTCCTTTGAGAAGCGCTTGACCTCCTTGCCATGATGATAAATTCGCTCAGCCAGAAGCTTTTCTTGGTCAACAACATTCTTCTCTCGGAGGTGAATGTGGCCTCGCATGTCTGCAAGGTCCTTCTCCTTTGCCTTCATCTTGTCCTCTCGGGCAGAGACATCGATTTCTCTTCTACTAACATCTTGACCCGTCTGCCACAACCGATGCTTCTCTTGTTCGCACCAAGCCTCAAACTCTTTCACACAGCAAGCCAAGTCTTGCTTACCGTGTGCCAACTTCTAGGAGAGCTCATCCTCCCTCCGTTGGATCTCATTTTCTTTCTCTTGGAGGTTGACCTCCTTATTATCAAGCTCTTCCCGACGCTTGAAGGAGAGTTTCCCTCAACTCTTCAAGACTCTTCGAGCGGCTGTCAGCCATTTTACAGGCCCTCTATGCATGCTCGTGGATATCCTAAGTCTTCTTGTCGAGGGCCTTAATAGCGGCCTCTCGTTCATCCAACGCTTTGTTCAGGCGCGACTGTCGGCCTTCTCCGAAGCAACCACTCCTTCTGGTCGACGAGCCTGGAGTGCGTCAGCTTTATCTCGAAGAAGAGCTTTTGGCGCCAAAGCCAAAGCATGGTGCACTCCTCTTCAAGAGACCTTTGCTCATAGTTGAAGGCAAGTTGAACCCGTCGGAGGCTGGAGCAAGCATTGTCAATTGACAGCTCCAGGGGGATTGGCTCCGGGCCTGCTTGAGGGTCATCCTCCGGTTCCTCCAAGGCTTCCAGGACGGACTTTGGAGCCCATGGCACAAGCATGGTCTCTAGCAGCTCGACGTCGGCGGGGCCAGTCTCTGGCAGTTCATCCATCTCTGATGCGGGTGAGGAAGGTCCCGCGACAAGATCTTCTACCTCTGGAGTGGATGAGGAGGGCCTTGCAGCTGGAACTTCATGTATTAGCGCAAAAGTCGAAGATTCTGCAGCCGTATCCCCTTGTGCAAGATCGAGCAGAGACACCTCCGGTGTTGCCACCTCCGGAGCTCGCGTTGGGATTTCCACCGGAGCTTCATCAATCTCCAGCATTGATACCGGAACCTCTAAAGCCAGCTCCGAGAAAACCGGAGTTTGCTCGAGCACTTCTTCCTCGTGGTCCGGTGCTACCACAGGCTCTTCGGTCCTCGGCACAGGAGCAATCTCCACGACAGCTGGCGTCGAAGCTATCGTGTCGTCTGCAATAACCACAGGAGGAGGGGCGGGAGCTTCAGCTAATGCAGCCTTTTAAGGTGCAGTAGGCACCAGAGCTGCTGTACTTGTTCTCGACATTCTGGAAGCAGAGAGTAGGTAATCCAAGACAAAGCAAGAAACAAAATCAAGAAAAAAGCTAAAGAGCCGACCCTTACCTAGGGGTATTGGCGCTCCAATCGGCACAAACCTTTTTCCTCGGGCGCTTGGAGCTTGGCCCACCGTCGTCGATGTGGTAGATGCTCCAGGCCCCAAACCAGGTGTTGAGGCAGCCGTCAGTGCCGCCCGTCTGGTACATCCGTCGTAGGAGGAATTGCTCTGGACCTGGAGCCCTCTGCTGGCATCGGGGCCGGAGTCGACTTGCCGGAGCCAGCGCCCTCTGTTGGCACTAGAGCCGAAGGACCAGCCGGAGCTAGGGGTATGAAAATCACAGACCTAAGCCGAGGCTGAGGGGTCACTTCTTTCGAAGATTCCCTCACACTGCTCCCATCGCTCCCTGTCAGCTTCTGCTTGCAACTCGGAACTTTGATGGGAGCTTTCTCTTTGCCTCGACTGGAGGTTGATTTCTTGGGAGGCGAAGCTGCGGGAACTTTGCCTTTGCCGCTGACTGGCTTAGGTTTGGAGCCTTCATGGGAGCAAGGAGCTTCGGGGATCACAATCCCTGCTGGAGGAGTGCTCCAATGCTTATCCACAAGGCCAAGATCATCAAGTGCTAGCATCTTCTTTCACAGCTCCCTCCTGAACTCTAGCACCATATTCAACGGCAGAAACTCCACCGAAGGTGTCAGATCATTGGGGCGAATGGCTCTGTGGTGCAGTTTTTGGAGATGAAGCTTCAAAGCCTTTTCATCTAAATTGTCCCCGATACCAGTATCAATCCAATACGGATCCATCTCTCCACTGAATGTCCACGTCGACCATTCCCTCTTCTTCAGTGGAGCCCACCGGTTGGTTAGGAAGTTGGCGATGACCATACGGGGAGTTACCCCTCCTTCAACGCACTCCCGGATCCTTGTCAAGTTAGGGTTGTACTCCTCTGACAGCTATGGAACCACCTTCGAGGCGTCGGTGTCAACGGCCGGAAGGCTATCAGACAGCTCCAGCATGTCATGGCGATTCACCGTGATGACAACCCAATCCTTCTTATAGCCGTCCCACTTCTCAGAAGGGAACATATTTAGATACTTTAAGGGCGAGTTCTTGCGCTCCACGAAGTAGTAGAAGCCAGGAAACTCATTGCTCTTCCCGGTTGCATGGACCGTGAAGAAGGTCCAGAAAAGCTCAATGCAGGGCAGCACACCCACCCACATTTCACAAAAGTGGACGAATGTCTCCACTAGCAAGAAGGAGTGGGGGCCGAGGTGGTGGAGTTGCAAGCCGCAGAAGTGCAACAGCATCAGCAGGAAGCTGGAGAACGGTGGGATGAGCCCCACCATGGCAAATGCTGTGAAGTACACGATCTCGCCGGGGTTCTCCTTCTTGAAGGGGAACTTGCCGAGGCGAATCAAGTTGTTGAAGGAGTCGTTTGACCATCCCATGTTGGTGCGGACCCTCGATAAATCTTCATCTTTCTTGATCCAGCTGCGAGGAAGATCCAACTCCATTGCCGCAAAGCGGAGCAGAAGTGGAAGAAAGGTTGCAAGGACGGATATCTCTAAGCGCAAGATCAGACGAAGGCGTAAATAGTTCTCTCCCTGTGTGGAATTTCTCCCTTTAGTAAGCCTTCACAACGCTTGGATGGAAACTACCCCCGGACCCGAATCTCAAATAAACTCGTTGAAAGCATCTAGGCCCCCCTCATGTAGTACGGTTTTGGTGATTAATGACAACCATTGAACTTTACTAATGAATTTGTGAATGCAAGGTCCCCATAAACACTCAATAAAATGAAATGAACATGTCATTGGAGACCCATAGATACTCAACTTTCGAGATCAAATTCATGAGATAAAGACAAGATGTGAAGGCTCTATGTCTAAGTCACTCAATCAAAAATTGACAACATACAATGCTTAAGAATCATCAGAGAGCCTTGTGGAACAAATGTCTAAGAGGTCATTCGAGCAAGACACAAAAGATTCACTCAAAACAACTCGTAGCAAACAAAATCAACTCACCGGATCAACCGATGATTTCCAAAATGAACACATCGGTCGAGTTGATTCAACTGAAGAAAAAGACCTCAGACAAATGAACTCACCGGATCATCCGATGTGCAGACTTACACACATCGGTTGATCACTCCAGTAAGCATCAAGATCAAGCAAATTCTGGAGGAAGAGCCACCGGATCATCCGATGAGAAGACAGGGGGCAACATCGGTCTAATAACGGTAATATCTGACAAAATGACGTCAGCCGAAGTAATTACACCGATGATAACTAGAGGGGAGACATCGGATCATCCGGTGTTCACAGTAAAGTTCTGTCAGCCTACTTTTCCAACAGCTATTTCAGTTAAGCTGGCTATAAAACCCCTCTAACCCTGTCATTCCGAAGAGTCTTGATCACCTGAAGCCAACTGCACATCCAAGAGCATTCAATACTATAGAGCATACATTTCCACACTTTTACATCATTTGTAATAGGCTAGAGAGAAGCTTGTGTGCGTTCTTTCTTTGTGATTGAACTCTCTAGGCTAGTGAGAAGTTGAAGAAGATCGTTCCGGAGCTTGCCAAGGTGTGTGTGGAAGCCCGGAACATCGAAGGTTGTACAAGGCTTGAGCTCCACCTTGCCGGAGATGGCGAACGGAGAAGATTAGTGAAGACCCCATTGTCTCGGTGACATTGGAAGTGGCAAAACCCTTCGGCGGGTGCCACAACGTGGACGTAGGAAGATCCTTGCGATCTTGCCGAACCACGGGATAAACCTTCGTGTCCCCTAGCGTTTGCATTTCTCTCCCTCTCTTTACATTATGCAATCTTTACTTCACAAGTTATATCTACGTTGATTGCATAGTTAGAACCGCATTGGGAATTGGGCTTAAGTAGTTTGTATTTAATTGCCTTAAAATTTGAAACAAAGCCCAATTCACCCCCCCTCTTGGGCGTTTTGATCCTTACAATTGGTATCAGAGCCAGGTTGCTCATAGGATCATTCTAGCTTCACCGCTAGAGAGCAAAAATGGCCAAGGTTGGGGGTTCGGTTCCTATCTTCGAGGGCAAGAATTTTGCCTATTGGAAAGCACGCATGCGCGCTTACCTTGAGGCTATTGCCTCCGAAGTTTGGGAAGCGACTCATGCGGGATTTGGAGAACTTAACTATGTAGGTGATCAAGTTAAGTGGGATGCTAAGGCTAGGAATGCTATTTATGAATGCATAAGTCAAGATGTCTTCTCTAGGATTGCTAGTAAGGAGAAAGCTTGTGAAATTTGGGCTTGCTTGATAGAAATCCATGAGGGCTCATCTCGTGTAAAGGAACTTAAATATCACATGCTCAAAGCTAAATATGATGAATTTAAGATGTTTCCTCATGAAAATTTTAATGAAATGTTTTCACGCTTAAATGTTCTTATTGAGGAAATTAATGCTCTTGACATTGCGTCTCTTGGCAAGGACTTATTAACCGCAAGATCCTCATGCTCCTTCCCAAGCCGAAGTACAACATCATCAACTCCATGCTCCAAAAGGAATCACTTGACAACATTGAAGTTTCGGAGCTCATTGGAGAAATACACGCTCATGAGATGAGTGTACTTGGGATGATAGAGCAATCATCATAAAAAACAATTGCTCTAAAGGCCTCCACCAAGAAGACAAACTTCAAGAAGAAGAAGGTGGTTGAGCCTAGCTCAAGTGAAGAAGAGCAAGCGTCAAGTGAAGATGACGATGATGAGCTTGCCTTGATGATGAGAAAGTTCTCACGCTTGAACTCCAAGATCACCAAAAAGGGATACACCTTTGATCCCAAGAAGAAGGCATTTCTACCAATAAGAGACGATCGCAAGATATGCTACAATTGCGGAGATCAAGGCCACATCTCCTATGATTGTCCAAAACCAGACAAAAGGAGAGAGAACTACAAAGGCAAGCAACACAAGCTTGAAGAAAGTCATGATGATGAAGAAGAAGCCAAGCCCAAACCAAGAGCCTTTGGGAAGAAGAAGCAAGACAAGGGCAAGAAGGCAAGACTCTTCCCAAAGAGGAGAAGTGGTCCACAAAAGGTGTTTATGTGTGAGGCAAATGAATGGGTCACCGACGAAGAAACAAGTGATGAAGAGAGTGAAGAAGAAGAAGAAAGCTTGGCCGGCCTTGCCATTGCCAACCATGATGACTCACCTCTTCCTCCACCACCCATGTGCCTCATGGCTAAAGGTAACGCCAAGGTATGTGACGACTCTAGTGATGATGAGCTTTCCCCCGATGATTTAACTTCTTTGATTAATGAATATCATGCTATCATTAAGAGAGAGAAGAGTAAGGTTAAAACTCTTGAAGAAATTCGTGCTAAACTTGAGAGTGCTAACCTTGATTTGCTTGACAAGTATGAAAGCATACTTAAAGAGCATGACACGCTCAAATCTCATGTCAAGCAAATTGAGGAAGAAAATGCTAAAATCAAGGTAGACAATGATGAGCTCAACATAGCACACCAAACTCTCTTGGAGGAGCACAACAAGCTAACTCAAGAATACCAAACACTTAACATTGCTCATGACATGCTTGATCAAGAGTTAAAAGATGCAAAGAAACAAACTCTTAATGATAAGATATCCATTACTTCGCATGTCTCTAATGTCTTGGACAAGTCTTTGTCTTTAAAAACTAATGCTAGGGAGAAGGACTTGTTGGAAGAAATTGAGAGTCTCTGCACTAGTGTGGCTAGACTTTCAAAAGGTGAAGTCAAGCACAAGGAAATCCTCTTCCAACAAGCAAAAGCCTTCAACAAAAGAGGACTTGGATCCTTCCCGGTTCCCAACAAAGGAAAGGTGTCCTCACCGGAGCTTAGAACAAGCTTCATCAAGGAAGTTGGTTCTTATTGCCAACATTGTGAGGTCACCGGTCACCACACAAGGGAGTGTCCTCTTCCTAACCGACCTTCACCTATATTGCCTACTAACTACAAATCTATTTTCAATGATCGCTATTATCTTCTTAGTAAAGTGAATGGCAAGGTGAAAGCTAGGTTCATTGGCAAAGACATGAAGAGCATGAAGGGGAAGCTCCCCAAGCAACTTTGGGTCCCAAAGACACTTGTATCTCACGTACAAGGACCTAAGTTGGCTTGGGTGCCTAAAGTCAAAAATTAACTTCATGTGTGTAGGTGAACTACAAAGCCGGAGGAAAGCATTGGGTACTCGATAGCGGGTGCACTCAACACATGACCGGCAATGATGGTATGTTCACCACCATAGAAAACCCCGGTAATCATGAACAAGTCACTTTTGGTGACAATTCTAAGGGTAAGGTAATAGGATTAGGTAAAATTGCTATCTCTAATGATTTATCCATTTCTAATGTGTTGTATGTTAAGTCGCTTAGCTTTAATCTACTTTCCATTGCACAACTTTGTGATCTTGGACTAACATGCACATTTAGCAAAAATGATGTTGTTGTGAGTAGTGAGGCAAGCAAAGAGCTAATCTTCAAAGGGTTTCGGCATGGACATCTCTACTTAGTAGACTTCTCCAACAAGAATGCTAGCCTAACCACTTGCCTTTTCACTAAGACAAGCTTGGGTTGGCTATGGCACCGACGCATAGCACACATTGGAATGAGCAAACTCAAGAAGTCATTCAAGCTTGGGATGGTGACCGGCGTGAAGGATGTGACGTTTGAGAAGAACAAGCTTTATAGCGCTTGTCAAGCCGGGAAGAAAGTTGCTTCACACCACCCAATGAAGACAATGGTGTCAACCTCCAAGCCACTTGAACTACTCCACATGGACCTCTTCGAACCGTCCACATACCAAAGCCTTGGCGGTAACCTCTATTGTCTTGTTATAGTTGATGACTACTCTCGCTATGCTTGGACTCTATTTTTAGGTGACAAGAGTGAAACTCTGGAAGTGTTCAAGACCTTCGCCAACCGTGCTCAAAGGGAATTCCAACTTCCCATTATCAAGGTCCGGAGTGACAACGGCACCGAATTCAAGAACTACAACATTGGGGAGTGGTGTGACCGTGAAGGTGTGAAGCATGAATTCTCCGCCACATACACTCCTCAACAAAACTGTGTCGTTGAGAGGAAGAACAAAACCCTCATCACTCTTGCAAGAGCAATGCTTGATGACTACGGCACGTCAGAGAAGTTTTGGGCCGAAGCAATCAACACGGCGTGCCATGCCGCAAACAGGGTCTATCTTCACCGACTACTCCAAAAGACCCCATATGAGCTTCTCATTGGGAGAAAGCCCAACATCTCCTACTTTAGAGTCTTTGGGTGCAAATGCTACATCTACCGCAAGAAAAGGCTCGGTAAGTTTGAAAGAAGATGTGATGTTGGCATTTTTCTTGGTTATGCATCAAACTCAAAAGCATATCGAGTATTCAACCAAACCTCCGGTCTAGTTGAAGAAAGTTGTGATGTTGAGTTTGATGAGACTAATGGCTCCCAAGAGGAGAGTTTTGGTCATGATGAAATAGATGATGAGCCTCTACGAGAAGCCATGAAGAACATGACCATTGGAGACATCAAGCCGGAAGTTGAAGAGGGCCATGATCAAGGGGGAGCTTCAAGTTCCAACAACAACTGGTATCAGAGCACTTTTCACATCCATTTGATAAAGAGTAATATTATGATGTGAAGCAAAAGCAAGGAGAATACGAATTGCCTCTAACCGGGCGACCGGAGCAAATGTCTCCCCAAATTCTAGTCCTTCAACTTGCGAGAACTCTTTGGCCACAAGTCTTGCCTTGTTGCGGACCACAATGCCATTCTCGTCTTGTTTGTTGCGGTACACCCACTTTGTTCCGATGACGTTCTTGTCCTTGGGTCGCTCCTCCAACACCCAAACTTCATTGCGGATGAAGTTGTTGAGTTCTTCTTGCATAGCCATCACCCAATTTGGGTCTTGGAGTGCTTCCTCAATGTGAGTGGGTTCTACACACGAAACAAACGAGTAGTGCTCACAAAATGAGGCAACGTGGTGGGAACGAGTACTTACGCCCCTTGAAGGACTTCCAATGATTTGGTCCATTGGATGCGACTTGGAGATGCGTCCATGCCTCATAAGTGGTTGTGAAGCACTTGGCGGTGGTGAAGCGTGTTGCTCCTCTTGTGGTTGGACTTGATCATGGACTTATTCTTCATCTTGATGTTGTATTACTTGTGAGTCTTGAGTTGGCAATGGATCATCTTTCTCCTCTTCATCTACTTGAGGCGCCATGGAGGTGAGGGAGACATCTCATTGCGAGGTATTAGGTCCGAAGAACAATTGGCGGATATCTTCACTAAACCACTTGATGAGAAAACCTTTTCTAGGCTTAGAAGTGATTTAAATGTGCTAGATGCAATGAACGTCATGTAAGAATGCATATCATGTAGGTCTTGCCTAACTCTCAAAGGATAGGGGTGAGCTAGGGTTAGCTTGGGATGAAAGTTCTTTTGGGTGTACCCAAGGTTTGGAGAGTGGCTCTCCCTGAAGAAGCCTTTGAAAGGACCAAATTTGGCGATATAGATTTATTTTATGTCTTGCATAGTGCCTGCCATATCTATTGCATTAAAATGTTTGGCATTGCATAACGGTAGATTGTCACAAAGGGGAACCCACCTCATGAGAAAGAGACTTGTTTGAAATGCAATATCTCAACTCATATAAGGTGGAAAGAACGAAATGTTAGGTGCGTTAATGCCTAGAGGAACATGCTTCATTGAGATAGTAGTCTTCATACTCTACCTCACAAAGCATGGGCCTTACATTTCATTTGGATAATTTCCTCCCTTTTTTTCTCGATTGTTCAAATTGTTTTAAGGACTAGCCAAATTATTGGCATACTAGTATTTTTGAGGGGTAAGGGGTTGCCCAAAAAGTCCTAAGACATGTGTTTCCCATTGTTTGATTGTTTGGTCAAAGGACATATATGGGATGTTTATGTTTAGTTATCATCGGATTATCCGATGCCTAGGTCCATCCCCCATCGGATCAGTAGGTGTTCAAAATCCAAGTACCAGTTAAGTCAATATCCAAAATCGACCGATGAGTTCAAACAGAAAAACATCGGTCCATCCGATGTTCACATATCTGAAACCTTGATGAATTCCACCGATGCTTTTCCATCTAACGTCGGACCATCCGGTGTCAACTTCCCTCTCCTGAATACCCTTACTGTGCCATTCATCCGATGATCAAAACCCTAAACGTCGGTCCATCTGATGTCTTCAGTGACTCTTTGAATATCCATACTGTACTATTCGACCGATGTCCACATCGATAAGCATCGGTCCATCCGGTGTTTAAAAAAACGGCTAGGGTTTGGGACCCACTATTTAAACTCGGCCGTACCCCCTTTCATCTTCCTTCTCCCAATCCCGACGCCGCCAGCCGATTTTTCTCGCGCCCTCCATCTCCTCCGCCGCCGGACGCCGCCGCCGTCGCCCTCAGGCCGCCGCCGCCGTCTCCGGCCACCTCCCACACTCCACCGCCGTCACCCACGCCACCGCGCCGTCGCCGCTCGCCGCACCGCCGCTCCACGCGCTGCCTCCATCCACGCACCCACGCACCGGCTTTGCCCACCTCCGCCGTCTCCACCGCCATCGACCTCGCCGCCGCCGTTTCCACCGCTTCCAAGCATCACCACTGTCCATCCCCATCACCACCAAGCTCCACCATCACCTTCCACGTCCTCGTCGCCGCTAGGGTTTCCAGCCGCCCAACGTCGTTCCACGTCTTCAAGTTCATTCTCCCGCATCGCTATGGCTCGCGACAAAAGAAACAAAGGCAAGGCGATCGCGGAGCCCGCCGCGAAGAAACAGAAGCTATCCAAAGAAGAGATATGGCCGCTCGCGCCGCCGAGGAGCGTGAGCGCGGCCGAGGGAGATCCCTGAGGATCCGCGAGGCTCGGCAGCCTCCTGTGATCGACGACTACGACATCGAAGAGGAGCCGGTTGAGCCGCTTGTCCGCCGGCGCTCAGCCCGGACACGTGGGGGTCAGTCCCCAGCCATTCCTCGTCCAAGACCGACGGCCGCCGACCGTCGTGAGGACAGGGAAGCTCAGCGGGCCATATACGAGTTGGACACCACTGTCCAAGTGGCCGAGGGAGTCCGGTTGACGGACTACCGGAAGATGAAGGCCAAGCAGCTACGCAAGCTTCGATGGAACGTGCTGCTTGAGGAGTGGTACCCACAGCCCCGAGAGGCTCTTGTGGACAGTCGCTTCTGGACTGTCATCCAGGAGTCTCTCTACGAGACCTACAGACGTCGGGGGCACAAGCTATTTCAGCATAACTACCTGGACTGGGAGCAGCTTGCATTGGCAGCGGAGACGGAGGTCCGTCCGTACTTTGAGAGATACCGAGGATTGGTGCAGATGCTAGCTTACGAGAGGAGTGCATATGTGGAAGATTGGGTCCGTGTCTTCTACGCGACCCTGTACATCTCTGAGGGCAGGAGGTCGATCGACTTCATGTTTATGGGTCAGCTCTACCAACTCACGAGGCAGACGTTGGGGCAGCTTCTTGGTTTGGACCTGCATGACACCTGCGTGCACGAGAGGGTATACGGGCAGGCAGATCCACCAAGGAGGCCACTTACTGGAGGGGTGGCACCACAACTTGAGGAGATCTGGTCCCTGTTTGGCCCCACATTCTCTTCGGACCAGCCGAGAGTTCCAGCACTTCTGACCCCAGCTGCGCGCATTGTGCACCTCGCCTTGCGTCGCACGCTCCTGCCGAGGTCGGGGTACTTGGAGGGGTTCACTAGTTTACAGCAGACCCTCCTGTTCTACATAATGAACGGGATGGATTTCGACATTGTGGACATTCTCTTATGCGAGATGGAAGACGTGATCACAGATGGGGTAGGCATGATGAGGCAGATGGTCTACGGGCACTGGATCAGTTACCTATGCACTATGATGGTGCCTGAGGGGGATGCAGCACAGGTCAGACTTGCTGACGAGAGTGTGACTCGCTTTGGTCACTACCGTGCCCCGGCTCCTGGAGACCGCCGCCTTGGTCGTCCAGTTGAGTGCCAGGTCAAGGCCCGTCTAACAGAGGAAGATTGGTCCGAGCTAGAGCGGGAGGACGAGAGACTTGCAGAGGCTGAGGCTCAGGGGGAGGACCTGCAGCACATTTGGTCAGAGAGCGACACTGACGACAGTGTCGAGGAGTATTTCCCTCCTCCCCCCTCTCCCCGACAGCACGACACGGAGGCTGGAGGTTCGACAGTGCCACCACCCACTCCACCTCCCGTCACTGAGGCGCAGGTCACGCAGCCGTCTGAGCTGACTTCGCTCCTCCAGCAGATGGTCGAGCAGCAGAGGCTAGACAGGCTGGCCACCGAGCAGGCCCGCGCGGAGCAGGCTGCACGTCTTCTTGAGCTCCAGCAGCAGCAGCAGGAGATGCAGCGTCAGATTGCCCGTGAGAGGCGTGAAGACACTGACCGGTTGACGGGGCTCATCGACCAGATGCACCAGCGCACTCTGGACCAGCAGCAGCAGACGCAGCAGGCGATGATGGGGATTCTGGGGTTAATCACCAACCTCTACACCCAGACCGGGATCGCCCTCCCATCGCAGCTGCCTGGAGTAGCTCCTCCGCCTCCCGTCTTGGCTCCAGCTGCTGCACTAGTGGCTCCAGTTCCCTCCACTCCGATCCCTTCGTTCAGCATGTCCCCGCTGCTGGCTACTGGTGCTCCTCTTCACTCCCCACTGCTGGCCACGACACTGTTTCTTCAGACGCCGGCCTCCGTCACCAGTGCCCCTGCTCCAGCACCTCCTCCTCAGCAGGCACCGACGGTGGCACCTTCGGCTCCGGCAGCACCCTCCTCCGCTACTCCGGCCAGCAGCTCCGACGACAGCAGCGGTGACCAGTTCGTCATCGCGCCCAACTCTCAGGGTCCGTAGGTGCTCGGATCCCTTTTTGGTGCCTTGATGCCAAAGGGGGAGAAGAGTTAGAGGAGTCAGGGGGAGTCCTAGTGTAAGGGGGAGTCGAGTCCAGCTTATCTTTGCTTATCTTTATTGTATTTGCGTATTTGCTACATTTGGTGTGTAATGAACCTATTTCCATGAGTTGTTAATCATTTGAACTCATTTGATGTTTATCTATGATTGTGATCTCTTTGAATTCACACTTGTGTTATTAATTGATGTTTAAAGCTTCAAGTGTGACATCCGTATTCATTGCATATCTCATTCTATCAAATTCACTATCATTGCGCCTTGATTATTGTGTTGTCATCAATCACCAAAAAGGGGGAGATTGAAAGCATCTAGGCCCCCCTCATGTAGTACGGTTTTGGTGATTAATGACAACCATTGAACTTTACTAATGAATTTGTGAATGCAAGGTCCCCATAAACACTCAATAAAATGAAATGAACATGTCATTGGAGACCCATAGATACTCAACTTTCGAGATCAAATTCATGAGATAAAGACAAGATGTGAAGGCTCTATGTCTAAGTCACTCAATCAAAAATTGACAACATACAATGCTTAAGAATCATCAGAGAGCCTTGTGGAACAAATGTCTAAGAGGTCATTCGAGCAAGACACAAAAGATTCACTCAAAACAACTCGTAGCAAACAAAATCAACTCACCGGATCAACCGATGATTTCCAAAATGAACACATCGGTCGAGTTGATTCAACTAAAGAAAAAGACCTCAGACAAATGAACTCACCGGATCATCCGATGTGCAGACTTACACACATCGGTTGATCACTCCAGTAAGCATCAAGATCAAGCAAATTCTGGAGGAAGAGCCACCGGATCATCCGATGAGAAGACAGGGGGCAACATCGGTCTAATAACGGTAATATCTGACAAAATGACGTCAGCCGAAGTAATTACACCGATGATAACTAGAGGGGAGACATCGGATCATCCGGTGTTCACAGTAAAGTTCTGTCAGCCTACTTTTCCAACGGCTATTTCAGTTAAGCTGGCTATAAAACCCCTCTAACCCTGTCATTCCGAAGAGTCTTGATCACCTGAAGCCAACTACACATCCAAGAGCATTCAAGACTATAGAGCATACATTTCCACACTTTTAGATCATTTGTAATAGGCTAGAGAGAAGCTTGTGTGCGTTCTTTCTTTGTGATTGAACTCTCTAGGCTAGTGAGAAGTTGAAGAAGATCGTTCCGGAGCTTGCCAAGGTGTGTGTGGAAGCCCGGAACATCGAAGGTTGTACAAGGCTTGAGCTCCACCTTGCCGGAGATGGTGAACGGAGAAGATTAGTGAAGACCCCATTGTCTCGGTGACATTGGAAGTGGCAAAACCCTTCAGCGGGTGCCACAACGTGGACGTAGGAAGATCCTTGCGATCTTGCCGAACCACGGGATAAACCTTCGTGTCCCCTAGCGTTTGCATTTCTCTCCCTCTCTTTACATTATGCAATCTTTACTTCACAAGTTATATCTACGTTGATTGCATAGTTAGAACCGCATTGGGAATTGGGCTTAAGTAGTTTGTTTTTAATTGCCTTAAAATTTGAAAGAAAGCCCAATTCACCCCCCCTCTTGGGCGTTTTGATCCTTACACTCGTCAATAACAAGGGGCCCGGGTCCACTTTGTTAAAAAAGTCGCACCAGGTGAACCGTTGTCATGATGGGAAGTTGGAAGCCCGAGGGCTGCAGCCTGACATGGCTACAAAGGTTACACTGGGAATCGATATGAATTTCATATTGGGAACCGGCGACCTTCAATTGTGTGAGATCCGCACGCCAGGATCCCACTCACCATATCAAGAAGGGCCACATAGCAACGGCATAACTGTGTACTGCCATCCCAACCGCTTAGGAAAATACCTTTGAAGCAGCAACGCTGGAATCGATGATGATCCCACCTCTGTTAGCGAGACCTCTTCCAGAGGCGTGCCCGAGGGTCACTGTCGGTACCTTGGATACCAGGTACCCCTGATACTGTGCATAAAATTGTGAAGTTCTACCCTCCAATGTTGACATGTTGCAACACGTGTACCGCAGCACTGGACCCACCTCCCTCATTTGGGTAGCTCTGGAGCTACCATGTGTCCTGCAAGGCCGGACCTACCTCCTTTCACAGGGAAGCTCCGGTGTTGCAACATGTCCAGTAGCTCCAAACCTAACCCGCAGTAGAGAGAAGCTCCAGTGCTGCCACACGTCAAGTAGCTCCGGACCTGCCTCCCCGTAGAGGGAGGCTCCGGAGTTGCCATGTCTCAGAGCTCTGGAACTAAGCCTGCAACAGGAAGGCAACTGGATCTCCAACGGAACGGACATTCAAGAGGCTATTAAACAACCGTTACAAGACCTAGTTAATGCATCCTTAATGTTGTATTAATGAGCACGATCGGAGGGCTATCAAGACTGATAACATCGCTATTATGTCACATTATCACACTGTTAATCACCCATAACACCAGTAGATCGTATATAGGGTGTTTATGATAGCCGGGGCCACTTGTCGGGCCAGACATACACAACCACTCCTTAGCATATAAAAGGGTTGCGCCATACGATAGAGAGCAAGCTCAGACGCATACAAGCACTCTCAGACACTCGCTATGCATACACACTCATACAATCAACTATCATCCCATGGAGTAGGTATTACGCTCAGGCGACCCAAACCACGTAAAAACTATCGGTGTTCACCTCTTGTTTTTGATCTTACGCGCGCTCCGCGTAAATACAAACCTCCATGGACTACGCTTTAGTTGTTCCAGGGGAAGTGTCGTTGCTATACTTTGATAAATACTTTTGGTTTTAGTGTTACTATGATGATGAAAACTGTGGATATACACTCTTGGTATATCCGACACCTATTAAGGCTACTCGAGAGTACATTAAACATTTACAACGTTGCAATCAAGATTTGGTCAGTGAACTAGCTTAAATGGAACTTCAACAAATGGAATTTTATCCTGGTACAAGTCAGACGAATGATGAGAATGAAAACGTCATTTGCAATAACATGTCTTGCAACTGTCTGCATCACAAGTAGTAATGAAGTAGCGAAATATGTTTCGCATGTATCAGAAGTATGTTCGCATGTTTCACAAGTATGTTTCCCATGAGAAGTATGTTAAAATTAGTTTGTCATTTTCTTACTTTGCGACTTGCCATACTACTTTCTGACTTGTCAGACGAATCTTGTAAGATGAATCTTATCCATATAAAATACGACAAAAACCTACGTGAAACTTATCCATGACATCAACAGGTCCATGTCAGGCGAATCTCGTAAACGAAATTCATGACATTGCACTGCTCCATGTCAAGTGAATCTCGTACACGCAATTCACGACATTGCACTGCTCCATGTCAGATCACGTAAAATGTCAGTTCACACTTATCCATCTTAGAGATAAAATTTCTCCTACACTAAGTCCATACACCACCATCCGTTCGTCTATATAAGACTCAACCGCTACCAGCTTCAACACACACTCACTACAATCATTTGATATACCTTAGTACCATGGACGAGTTCTCACCACCCACAAATAAAGAAAAGGTTCCAATTCCCAGTGGATAACATACTCCAATGTGTTTCTGTGGCACTGATTGTAAGTCTGGTAGAGATCTTCGACTTGGTAACTCTTATAGTTGCCGACTTTGGATGTGCAACAACTACGAGTATGATCCTCCTCACAGGACGTGCCCATTTCTTCCAGGTGGCAGAAAACAGGTAATATGCAACATTATTTTTGTTTTTATGAATGTTATATATTCTAGCCTTTTGTATAAAAACTTGTGCAGTAACCACCACCTCTTTGCGACTTCAGGAACTACATCCACCAGGAACAATCGGCAGAAGACGCCGAGTACGTTCAGAGAAAAGCTCAACTAGCAGCACAAAAGTTCTTTGAAGAACAAGAGTGGGATGAAAGAATAGAGCAATAGAGGAGGAATAGAGCTGAATAGGAGGAGCATCGTCGCAAGAGGCAAGAAGATATTCGACAATGGTTCGTAGAGTGTGACCGCAAGGCTGCAGAGGAGGAACATATCGCAGCACAGGCACGAGAGGCTGAGCGAGAGCGCATGCGCGAGAGAGTTCGTCGCGCAAGGTAAGCCGGTCCGGATATTTTGCGTAAGGGAAAATACACCTGTTGCACTTAGTAGCAACTTGGGTAAACTATGCTCGACGTTCAGTTCAACTAAGTCGTGGTAGGATTAGATCGACGCAACTTAAGTGTGTCGTACACACGCTATTTGTATTAGCTATTTTATGTTTTCTTCCAAAAATATGTGTACGTGTGTTTTGTCTCATGTTCCGTAGTAGTAGAGTGCCAATCAACATGCATATATTTTTGGCACTATGTAATTTCAACCGCCGTCGAGATTTTAAATTTCAGTATAATTATTTCTATAATTTTTGGATCTATGCAATTGTTATCGCTATATGATTTCAAAAAATTCGTAGCTCCCAATAACTCCCATAAAATATATTCATAACTTATTTTTTAGACTACCAACTCTAACTCGAAATGTTTCTAAACAAATAATCAAAACTGAATACATTTTACAAAATTTGCAGAAATGTGATCGTACTGCCTAATAAGATATTCAATTACTCTTGTTTCTACATATTAAACATATAAGAACTTCATTGAATTCAAAACTTCACAATGTATGCTCCATTTTATACTTTGGAAATTTCTAGCAAATCGGTCTCTAAATTTTGATAAAGTTATGTGTAAAATTCATCAAGCGCAATATGAAAATGGACACATACGAATTTTGTACGTGCCGCGTATAAAGGTACTGTGCACTTCGTACGTGGCACAAACGAAATTCGTATGTGTCCATTGTTTTACTGTGGCTAATATTTGTTCCACTGTAGCATGCACCTACACAGAAAATGTGCATTTCGTATGTGGCTCATACGAATTCGTATTTTGGTTTTACTTGTAGCTGGGTCATTTTGCAAATATTTCATTCCGTGAGTTATTTATATTAAATTCTATTTTAAAAAGTATATTAATAAAAAATTCATTCTTAAAGCAAGATCACGAAAGATTGGCCCACAAGAAACCCAACCCATTTTCAGCCCATGTCTTAGCGCGGCCCCCACAAGCCGTCGAAAGAACCGATGCTTTCCGCCATGGCGGATGGCGCGGTGCAGAGCCTCCTCCTCGCCACCGCCGCCGCCCTCCTCTCAAGTAATCCCTTGCTCTACCCTCGTATCATTATCTGTACCCCCAATTCCTGTGATCCTCTCTCACCAACGTACCCACCCCGCAGACCTGCTCTACAGGCACAAATGCGGCCGCCTGGTACTAGAATCGTGATGTTGCTACTAGATCGAGTCGATAAATTATCAAATTTTAGTAGAACAGGGTGACTAGAGGAGAATTTTTACGAGTTATCTCTGGATATTGTATTTTTTTAAAAAAAAATTGATAATAGTGATTCACATAGGTATAAAGAAGTTTGTTTAAGCATTTAAGCTGAGGACCTTAGTAGTAAGTGCAGTTAGAATAAACTTATTCGCATTGCTTCAGGGCTAGCAAAATAAAATAAATCTGCTTGTCTGATTCCAATCTGCATATTCCCATTGCTTTGATTTTCATAGTTTCAATATCATAAACCTAATAATATATGTTCACTAAGTCGCTAACCACCAGTATATGCTAGTAAAATTAGGGTAACACGATTACATAGTGAACATACAGATTTTTCAATTGTAGACTGAAAGCTGTATTCTATTCTGTATTATTTAGGAAAGATATTATGATATGTCTACTCAACTCCCTTCAAACAAGGAGAGAAATAACATTATCCCGAGCTGTCTGGGAATCGTTCCACGAGAATTTTCATTGTTTCCTAGAAACTCCAATAATAATAGGGCTTCAATGAAATCCATGCGTTCTTGTTTACGCTGTCTCTGACAGGAACCACCATTGCTGTTCCAGATTCTAGGTATTTCAGAGTAAAGTCGGTGTACAAAGTTCCGCTCTACCTGATTGTTATATCTCCAATTACTATATCGAAAATCTGAACATCACAAAAGAAAATGTTTTTAGGTGCGTACAAACAAGACATTGCTCGGTTCATTGCATTTTTTATTAACAGTGGTAATCACAGGTGTCTTACAATTTGCGATATGGATGGATGATTTAGAGCAGCACTCATTACTAGTTGGAGCATATGTTCTTCTCACGTAAACATTTTTTGGTATCACATAAAGTCATGGTTTTCATTAGTTTACTGGGGTCATTACAATCTATAATCATGGCATTCATGTTATGTTATGCAACTTACGCAATTTAGACTGAGGAAGCATATTGCATGCTGAAGTTGTGTTTATAATAAACTTGGTTGCACCATCTTTTACTTTGAAAAATGTGAACAGTGTGGAAAGTGTTTGTACTTTACTACACATAAGAATGTTAGTAACTTTGTCATCCAGCCTTCATCTGTGCATACTTACTACAGAGAATGGAGCAGGGAAATCAAGGTGTAAAACTTATTTGTACCTTAAGATGAACTTCATAGAAAAATAAAAACATCGTGTAGTTTCTGCTACCGGTATCCTTTGGAGAGCCAAATTGTACATACTCATATGGTACTGCATATGGAAGTATCTTTACCGCCTCTTCAGATGCATCAACTGAAAGGCAGGATGCTTAGTTGCACCTATGATTTCTGATCCTTTCCAACCTTTGTAAATTCTGGATATCCGCTTGAGCGTACACCAACGTGAAGTTTCTTCGCACTTACAGGAATCTCAAATCCCCAGGCCAGATCACAAGATTTAGATTATACAGTGAACACTGCGTACTTGAACCGTGGTGAGTCTGGTGACCACGGGGCTCGGGGCCTAGAATAGTAGAATTTGGAGGATTTGACCTAAGGGACTAATGCCAGATAGGTGTTTGTTATGATGCTTGCGGTCAGTGATAAAAATGGACAATGACAAATGGTGGATTTTTTTCTTTTCTTTTTGCTTTAAAAATAAAACATAGATTGAAGACGGTAGACAGACCGTGGCTTTAATTTTCATCACTTAAACTCTTCTGAGCAATGCACTGAAGACATCAGATTGAGTAATTGACCAACAACAACAACAAAGCCTTATAGTACCAAGCAAGTTGACCTATACTGCAAAATTTGAACCCTGAGGTATGTATTATATATGATTTATAACACAAAAACTTGTTTAGGCCTTGTATGCTGAGCCAATACAAATCTTCACCACGCAAAACCTTTTATTTGGGCTTCTTTTAAATTGCATTATGAAAGAATGCCGCCCCACTGAGCTAGTAACGGGCTGAGCTTGAGATAGGCGCCACTCTTGAGACAAGATTTCTTCACTCCTAAAAGTGGCCGCTGAGCCAATTTCTTCTTGTTCCTGGTCGCTATGATCTCTGTCTGTTTCGGGGTGGTTGTTTCCTTGGACACTGCTTCTTCCATTTCCATCTTGTCTTTTTTCATTTAGTTCTACTCCTCCATTTTTGTCACTTTGCATCTTAGTCATTTGCCCATTGTTCTTTTCGTACAAATAAATCATCACAGCTATCAAAAGGGAAGATGTTGAGACAACTGCACTAAGCATGAATAATGGCTTAAACCTATCAGCGTCAAGTTGATCTGGAACATAAATCCTGAGCTCATTGCTCTGCTTGTCTTGATGTCCAATCCACTTCTTCTCGATTTGATTGATAGTTTTCCCCTCTACGATGCTGAGGATTGCCTTTGAAATGTCTCCAAGTAGAGGAGATCCTTTTGGTAACGCCTGTGCAAAAAGTATAGATATTTTGTTAGCTCTTATGCTTAATGTCTAGGGTATTTCTTTGTTTGTTTTTTGCAGAACATATAGTACCTATGCGAAACCAAGGTGAATTTAAATTGATGCGGCACATATGTGACTTGTTTAAAACCAAGAAGAGGAAAGCGGTGTTAGTTGAACTATCAAATCATTCAGGTGTGCCCAAATGAACTGTATCTCTAGATAATTTATTAGCATGACAAATTGTTGAGACATTTTTGTTCTTGCCCTACTCTAAACATCAATTGCGATTTTGCCCTCACTTTTTCAACTTTGTGATTTGACCTCACTTTTATAAAATGGGTTGAAATCGCAGAGTTGAAAAGGTGAGGGCAAAATCACAATAGAAATTCAAAATCACAAATACCCCTAAAAATAGTCATTCTTATTAATCGAGATATACGAGCATTTTTAGGGTATAAGTCAGCAGCATGCACATGTGAACTTGTAAGTTTGCTCTAACCTTTTCTAAATTTTTTTCTGGCTTCCTAGGTTGTTTCTTTTCCTGGGTAACCAACCCCTTCATAAATGAGCAATACACTCTACCGGGGCGGGGGGGGGGGGGGGGGGGGGGGGGGCGACTCCCTCTCTACTTCCTGTAAAAAAATCCTTTCTACAGGTAAGCTGGATTTTTGGATTCCTTGTACTGATTTGTGTTATCAAATTTGGCCGGTCAATCAGCCTTCCTATTTCTGATCATGCATGTTAACCGGAGAAGGATTATTGCATATTAGCATATTACAAAACACAAGTAACCTTTTGTGTTACTCCCTCCATCCCAAATTATTTGTCGTTTAGAACAAGAATTTTAGTTCAAAATGAACTAAAAATTTTGTCCTAAACGACAAGTAATTTGTGATAGAGGGAGTAGATTATATCTTGAGTTTAACTGGAATGGTAATCCGGCAACAATGAGAAGTGCTAATATATTGATGGTTATTGTTAATAGTCAATTCAAACTGTTAATATGTTCTAAAAGAACATGCAGCAATTACAAAGGGTGTTAAAGATCCCTTAAAAAAATAAAATAAATGCTTCCAGGTTGTAGGGTTACTTACAAATCCAAATCCTGCTGTCTTGTAAAATGGTCCGAGCATAGTGCACTCCTGACAGTACTTTGCCAGAAATAATTGAATGTATGGGAGTTCATGCACATAAGCAGCAATGCCACCATTTTTGCTTCCCATGAACAGTGCATATTTGATTTCATCTAGGCTATAATAGGGCTTTATATTCGATTTATTGTAACCAAGCCCTTCCAACAGACCCTCAACATAGCTGCCATTACGGTATCCTACAGATTCCCCACTTTTCTGGAGTACATGAAGATCAGTTACATTTGAATTTAGCTGCTGTATAGTCAGCATTGACGTCAAGGTTGCAGTGTACGATGACCCAAGCAAAAGGAAGCAAAATATCCATACGATCAACACTATCCGAGTTAGGAAGCATTCCACTGTCTTCTGAAGATTTTGACAGTGAGTTCTAATTAATTTTTCAGTGATAGAAATTGAAATATAAGGAATTAAAAAAATCATCTGTATTTTTCTGGATAGTTCTACTCAAGTTTTTTTTAGTTTGGTAGGTTGATCCAGTTTATCAGAACAAAAGAGCTATAAATAAAAAAAGCAGCAATTCAGTAAAGTAACTACAACTTAAGGGAAGTAAATGCTGGTTGCTTCAGTAAACCTAGGAGTCTTTCCCCAAACAAAAGTTCAGGGAAATAAAACTATCATCTCTCACATCTTATGCATTTTTCTTTGAAAGGGAATATAAATATTTTGGTAGTTGTACTCAACTGTCTCCAAATAGAGAAAATAAGGACGTAATTCCAAGCTTGCTGCCAGTCGGTGCTGTCTTGTTGCCTAGAAACTCCAATAACCATACAACAACCCCTGTGTAGATAAACAAAAGGATGCTTTTGAACCACAGATCACGTGATAGTGGCCGCAGGAACACCAATCTGTCCTTGTTACTGCTGTTTTTGTATGGGACAACCATTGCCACTCCTGATTCTGTGTATGGTAGAGTGAAGTCAACATACAATGTTCTGTTGAAACTGATTGTTATGTCCCCGATTGCTATATCATATTTCTGAAACAGAAATGAAGACATAAATAAAAAACAAGGCTTATTCTCTGTTGCCTAGGAATGTTGCAATAGTGTAGCCAGATAAATATAAAAGAGAATACTATTTTTCTCTTTATGTTCTTCAGACACATGATTTATCTTTGTTTATGTTGAGGATCATGAACGTGTTTAGAAGTCAACAAAATTATGTGCAATAATTATATGATATGTTAAAATAAAGTTTTTTCTAACAATGCGGGGGCCAGGATAAAGGTATTCCTTTATCTAAAAAGAAGTTTTCTAACAGTGAAACATACTTAAAAGGACCATGACCACAATAACTGTGAAGTACGACAGGTGGTCATTGTACAGAATAAAATATTTAGACCACAAACTCCTATATTTTCTCGTTTTCCTTTCCATCTTCCTTTACTTCTGTTTGTCTTTTTATGTTGGGTCTTGTGGGTTTTATCTCGAACTTACCTCTGGACTAAAAAGACTTTTTTGTGTTATTCTTGTATCATGTACGACACTTGTGTAACATCTTGTCTCCCAATCATGATATAATATTGAGCGCCACATGCTAGCAAAATGGTTCTTATCTTCTTACATGATTTGATATTAATAGAAGCGTTGGAGCTCTTCAAATAAGCATGTATGTAAATTTTAATCTATTCACAAAATGGAAGCTGAATGCTGAAACCCTATGCCCTTATTACCTTGAGGTAAACTTGGTACACAAAATCATTGTAGCCTCCACGCCCTCTGTCCTCATTATCGTCAAATGCTACATATTCATAAGGTAGTGCATAGGGAAGTCTTTTTACCGCCTCTTCGAATACATCAACAGAAAAGCCACTTGCTTTAGTTATCCCTGTGATTGGATCTTTCTCATTTGTCATAAATTGTACGTACATACTTCTGTGCACTCCAACTTGAAGCTTCTTCCCACTTACTGGAATTTCCCACCCTCTTGGTATCTCTTTTGATTTTCCTGGCCAAGTTGCATTGTTTAGATCAGAAGCTGACTGTGAATACTTGGTCATGAATTTTCCATGGTTTAGTTTCCTGGATAGACCACTTCCAGCTGTCCAAAATCCAATCCCTCTCCAACCTTTACCGACAACATTTATTATTTGGAATGTTGATGCCTGCAGTTGCCTGCCTGAAAGGTCAAAGTATCCACTCAAACCTTTAAATTTGTTCTGCAAGATGGTATTTAGGAGCTCTGGTCCATATGCGGAAGTTTCCAAGATATCCAAGTTTGTTGCGTTTCTGGGTGCTGCTGGTTGTGTTGTTAAACCCAATCTTCTCAACTGCTTGTGCTACTGCCCATATAGTATCATAGCCCCAGAGTCCAAATAGGCTTATAGTTTGAGTGGTGGATCATTTGGGTTGTCTATTTGGATTTTTCTGTTCCATCTCATGGTGAAGCTGTCGAGCTCTTCTGATTTAGAAACATAACATTTGATCCCTAAGGCACCATTCATTGCTTCAACAACTGAAGGGTTCAGCGAGTCTATGAGATTGGTTATTCCATCAGTCATGATCCATACAAATCCTTTGTTCATCATACCAACCTCTTTCGCCTTTATGAAAAGTTTCGATGCCAAATCAGACGACATATATACAACAAAGACCCTTGTTTGCATAGTCATCAGTTTATAGAGTTCTTGGGTAATATGCTCACTACGTGCTGATGGAGAGATCACACTCCTATAAGGAACATGTGCATCAATAATTTGCAGTGCGTCAATGAGATACGGGATGATACCCCTACCATAATCAGTGTCTTCGTAAACAGGCACAACCTGTCTCCATCCATAGGCTTTGATTAGGTAGGCGATGCTATTCACTTGTGCAGAGTCACTCAACGTGGCACGAACGAAATAAGGAAGATCACCAGAACTAAGGGATGGGCTTGTTGCTGTGAAGGATATGACGGGGACCTGAGTCGTATTTCCGAGATCTGATATAAATGAAGCTTGTGAAGATTTTTGTGGGCCTATGATAACTTGCACATTATGATTATCCAGCAGGTCAAGAGCTGCATGTTACATAGAAAGACAAAGTTGAAAATTCATTTATACAGAGCAAAAATTCAGCTGTCAGAAAACTTGCTGGATTTAGACTTGAATAATTAGGTGGAGCTAAAAATGATTAATTATGATCTATATATGTTGTTTCAGACCAACATATAGTATACATTGCTGGTAAACTTGTGAGTTTCTGGAGTGCAGCTACATAATTTAAGACTCTACCACACGACACAGTTGAATGGAGCTGAGAAATATTTGTATCTACTTATGTTTATTTTCACATCAATTTTTTAAACAAACATTCCTGAAGTTATGGATACACATGTTTCTATTACCAAAATATTTTCGCTGTTTTAAAACAAATAATGGTAGTTAGTTCAAAATTGAATTAACTTGTGTCATTCATTTTAAAACTGAGGGGGTATGAGATACACCATAAATCACTGATCTCTCGTTGTTGTTGTTACGACCCTTCAGAAAAGCGTGAAGATTGTTACTGAATTTACATCTAGATAGTAGACACATTATAAAAACATGAGATACGAATGTTAGATACGGTAGATAAATTCGTTCCTCTACCATCTTTGTGATACATGTTTTTCGAACATGAGCTAAGTTGATTACATGTTAGGCCCTATTTGGTACTGTTTTATATTTTCTGAGAATCAGAAACATTTCAGTTTCAATACAGAAATATTTCTCAATCTGAAGCAGATCACTTAGAAACCGTTTGGTTAGTTTTCTGGTTTCAAATTTATTATAGAAAAGAGAAAGATTCAAATGACCCATTTATCCTTAGATTAGCTATGTTGTTTTTTTGTAACATTATAATATTTAATAAAGTCTTACAATATACATTATTTGTAAGTGGCATTGTAAATATATATCATCATCCACATATACGGATGTTCAAATCGTATGTGGTCTCACCACATATGTGTTCTAAATCACAAATCGAAATAATTTGGATGTCTCAAAGAGCATGCAATGCCATTTTTATGTAATTTCATCGAACTCAAAGGAGAGATACAGGAGGGTAAACCGTTTCAGCTTGCGGAACACGTTTCCAGGTGTTTCACTAGTCAAGGCTATAAACTTGAAATGTTTTAAAAAATGTGCGTTTGGTAAAGGTTCAAGTTTTTCAGTGCAGAACTGAAACGTTTCACCTTGCCAAACAACCCCTTAGTAGCGAGAATAATTTAGTCTAGCTTGAAGGTTTTTCAGACATACCCAACATGGAAAGCTAAGCTAAAAATCATCTTGCTACACACATATCCTGACTCCATCAACTTCACCATTCATTGATTCACCATACGAAAATGTCATATTCATCATATGAAATATAGTTGTTAGGTTTAGTCCCACATCGAATATTAATGAAGGGGGGAGTGAAGCTCACCTATAAGACTAGTTTTTTAGGTTGAGGTGATCGAGAACCTTGATTGAGGCTCCGGTTGAGTCTGTATGTGTAGCAAACCTGTATGACCTAGGCTAGCGGCGGGTGCTCGTTAGCGTAACGGGTCTAAGCTGCACCCTAACAAATGGTATAAGAGTCATGGTCGAAAAGCTGTAAGATCTTGTGGGTCGCACACGGATAACGAGTCGTTGGAAGATCTCTCGGGCTACATGGTTATTGGGTTGTCAGAACAGTGTCCACCCGAATGTGAAGGAAGTGGGCCACCTGATGTGTGATGAGAGAGATTGTTAGGTTTAATCTCACATCGAGTACTGTTGATGGATGAGATTGTTAGGTTTAATCCCACATCAAGTACCGATGAAGGAGGGGCATGACCTAAAAGATGCAGGAAAACTCACCTACTATAAGGATAATCTTTAGGGTTGAGGTGGTCCAGGACCTTGGTTGGGGCTCCAGTTTGACCTATGTGTGTAGACCTAGGCTGACGGTTGGGTTTTGTTGGCATGACAGATCCGATCATGTTCTAACAAGTAGCATCAGGGTCATGATCAGGAAACCTAGAACATTTCTCAGGCCTCACACTTTTATCGGATCGTCAGAAAGATCACACGGGTCAAATGGATTCAAGGAGGGAGAGGCGATTGACGAGTTCGCCATGCAGATCAGCGGCCTCGCGAGCAGTCTGCGAACTCTCGGAGAAGATGTTGAAGAAGTGTGCATCGTCAAGAAATTTATTCGCGTCGTGCCTGCGAGGTATACACAGATAGCCCTGTCTATAGAAACTCTACTTGATTTGAACAAACTCTGTGGAGGAATTGGTTGGGCGTCTACGTGCGGCAGAAGACAGACTCGGCGGCAATGGAGATGTCGTTGACAAATCAAGTCGTCTTCTCTTATCTGAGGATGAGTGGTTGGCCAGGTTTAAACAGAAGCAGGCCTCTGAGTCATCTTCAACTGGAGGACAGGGCAATGGTGGCTCAGGAGCAAAGAACAGAGGAGGTTCACGCTCATACAACAGAAATATGAATGTAAAGATGACATCTGAAGGCACCCCTCGTCGGAAGGGAAAATTGTGGCATTTGGGGGCACTGGGCTAAGGACTGTCACAATCCTAAGAAGGAGGGCAAGGAAGAAGCACATCTGGTGAAGGATGACTCGGATCTACCAACTCTGTTACTTGATACTTCAGAGGTGGTTAGCAGTTCACCGGATGCAGAACTGAACAATGTTCAGACGAAACAGTCTGAAGTTTTTGATGTAGAAGAATGGTATCTTGATTCTGGTGCCAACAGTCACACGATAGGGAGGCTTTCAGTTTTATCTTGCCTAGATTAATCGGTGAAAGGTATTGTAAAGTTTGGAGATGGCTCAGCTGTTGAAATTCAAGGCCAAGGCTCAGTAATCTTCAGAGGGAAAAGCCAAGAGCACAAGGTGTTTTCAGGTGTGTACTACATCCCTAAACTGAAGAACAGTATAATCAGTCTAGGATTGCTAGATGAAATGGGATACAACATTGAGCTGAAGGATGGCTGTTTAAGATTTATGGGCCTGATCAAGAGTTACTCATCAAGGCTCCAAGAACCAGCAATAGGCTTACATATCAAAACTGAAGACTGAACATCCAGTGTGTCTCATGAGCAAGACTGAAGAATCTACATGGCTTTGGCATAAGAGGTATGTTCATTTGAATTTCAAGTCATTGAATCTGCTTGGTGCCAAGAACATGGCCAGAGGTATTCCTATCATCAGCAGGTTGGAACAAGTGTGTGATGGATGCTCACTGGAAAAGCACCATCGCAGACCATTCCCTCAAGTTAGCTCATTCAAGGCTGAAAAGGGCTTGGAATTGTTTCATGGTGATTTATGTGGTCAGATAGAACCACCCACACATGGAGGAAAAAGGTATTTCTTGCTCATTGTAGATGATTTCAGTAGATACATGTGGGTTAAGTTACTTGTAGCCAAAGATGAAGCCTTCCATTATTTCAAGCTCATCAAAGCCAAAGCTGAAACTGAATATGGAGGCAAACTTAAGGCATTCAGAACTGACAGAGGGGGTGAGTTCAATTCAAATACTTTCTTTGCTTATCTAGGTGATCTGGGAATCAGACATTTTACTTCATCACCATACACCCCACAACAAAATGGAGTTGTTGAAACGAGAAATCAAATGGTTGTGGACATGGTCAAGTGTATGCTGAAGACTATGAAAAGCCCAACTCCATTCTGGGGAGAAGCAGTGAAGACTGCTGTCGGTACCCTGCGTACCAGGTACCCCTCGGTACCGCGAAGAGTTCAAGGGAGTTCTACCTGTCAGAGTTGAAGATCTCCATAGGACCCACATGTCACATCGCTATGGACCCACTCCCCTCATATGGGTAGCTTATGGGTAAACACGTGTAAAGGAAAACCGAAACTAAGCTCCCAACGAAGGAAAGCTTCGGTGAAAACACGTGTACAACAATCCTGGACCTAACCCCCAGCAGAGAGGAGCTCCGGTGTCGACACGTGTACAGCAACTCCGGACCTACCCTCCCACAAGGGAAAGCTCCAGAGCTACCACGTGTGGAGCCTCCGGACCTTCATCAACGTATACACGGGCATATCTCCTTCAGCACGTTCATTCAAGTGACAATCAAAGCGGCCGTTACAAGATTTGATTACGTGTCGTTAATGCCGTATTAACGGCACACGATCAGAGCACTGTTAATAGGGGTAACACAACCATTAAGGCACGTTATCACACTATTAATCATGCTTAATACCCTTTAGACAGTGTATTAGGCTATTAAATACGCTAGGGCCACATGTCGGGCCAGACAAGCTTTATAACAGTCAGTCCTTAGAACTATAAAAGGGTTGTGCTGCACGAACCCAAGGACATCTGAGCTGATCCAAGCTAACGAGCATACGAGGCAACAAACTCACACAATACAACAACACAAACCCCGTGGAGTAGGGTGTTACGCTCAGACAGCCTGAACCACGTAAATCTCTGGTGTCGTCATCTTGATCTTGATCTCTGTGTACGCCAACCATAACAAGAACCTCCGCGTGCTACAATTTAGTAGTACCGGGGGAAGTTTTGTTGCTACACTTCGACATTTTGTGTGCCAGGAAGGGGGAGGTTTCGAGATCACTAGATGGTGAATTTTTCTGCAGGATCTTCCAATGGCAATCGAGCTGGACAACCCGCTGGTGGCAATACTCTTAATGCGCCACAACCAGCTGGTGCCATTGTTCCAGCAGGCACTATAACACCATCTGTTCCGGCAAACAATGCTGGTCAACAAGATGGGGCATCTGCGTTGATCACTGCATCGACGAACAACAACCCTGAGCACGCGCTCATTGCTGCACAAGCTCTCCTACAACACCCACCGCCTCCAGGTGCACCCCAGGGTGCTATGGAACAGTGGAGGGCTGATGTTGACCATCTCGTTGCAGCTGCAGCCGTTGTCATCAGTAATCAAGGTCCTCCCCCTTCAGGGCGAGCACCATCTCAACGGGGGACCTTGTCGGGCCGACTTGGTCCGCAAGTTTTGCAACAGAGAATACATGCTGCATCCTAGCAGGTGACTTCGTTGCCCCCTGGTGCACGACGTACCCACACCATCACCAGGATTCTGACTCATGACCTGCGGTCGGAACTGGATCGCCGTTATTGGCAGCAGGACGACCGTGTCCATATCGAGCGTGCTCGTGAGAGGCGAGAGGCTCGGGACAACCCTGCTCCTCAAGGAGTAGGAGGAGGCTATTCTGCCCTGGCCATGCATTTACGTATGGTCAGATGGCCACAGAAGTTCTATCCCCACTTGCTAGAAAAATTTGATGGGACTGTCAACCCTGCTGAATTCCTTCAAATCTACTCCACTGCCATACTGGCAGCAGGGGGTGATGAGGTTGTGATGGCCTATTACTTCCCAGTGGCTTTAACTGGGACTGCAAGGTCCTGGTTCATGAGTCTTCCACCCGACTTCATTAATAATTGGGCGGAGCTATGCCAGCAGTTCACTGCCAACCTCGGGAGTTCTTACACCCAGCCTAGCATTGAATTGGATCTGTTTGCTGTAAAGCAGGCATCGGGGGAATCGTTGTGATCCTTCATCCAGCGGTTTTCTCAGGTACGAAATACTATTCCTTCAATCTCGAGCTCTTCTGTTATTGTTGCATTCAGACAGGGTGTTCGAGATAAGAAGATGTTGGAGAAGCTGACCATTAAAGAAGTTACCAGCATCACATAACTCTTCAGTCTAGCCGACAAATGTGCTAGAGTTGAGGAGGGCCGTGAAATGCACTCTAAGCCAGCACCGGAGGCCAAACTGAAGTCCTCCAAAACTGAAGCTGCTACCTCCGATAGTGGCAAAAATAAGAAGAAGTCCAACAGCAAAAAGAAGCCGTCGGCTGGCGCACCAGCCGCTGCTGCCGCCGCAGCTCCTGGAAGCCGGGGGCCACACCTCGAGAAACGACCTCGTCGTTCATAAGAAGACAGCAACAGTTCCAAAGCATGGTGTCCGATTCACAAGATGAACCGACACAGCTTGGAAGAGAGCCGGGGGGTCCAGAACCTTGCCGAGCGCAATAACAAGCGCCAGGAAGAAGCTCCTTTTCCGTCAAAGGGAAGGAAAACAAAAAGTCGACGAAGCTCCGGTTGAAGAGAAGCTAGGTTTTCAAGACCCCAGAAAGGTCCTGAAAGCTGTCTACAGCACTGTCGACGACGACTCCGACGTCTCTGACAACGAGCGCCGGAAGACCCTGAACACCATCTATGGTGGTTCTTGGGACATCACCTCTCGCCGCATCCTCAAGACAATGCGGCGAGACATGGCGTGGTATCTCCCACTGCTAAGGCGGAGCCATATCAGAAGTGGATGGATACATCGACGTGTTTGCCTGGCAACCGTCACAAATGTCTGGGATCCCTAGGGAGGTGATTGAGCACAATCTGAAGATTTACCCAGACGCACGACCTGTACACCAGAAGCCCCGAAAGCAATCAATTGAGCAACAAAACTTCATCTAACAGGAAATTAAGAAGTTGCTCGAAGCTGGATTCATCCAGGAAGTCTTCCATCCAAAATGGCTGGCAAACCCAGTTGTTGTACCCAGTGCCAGTGGGAAGCTTCGGATGTGTATCGACTACACCAGCTTTAATAAGGCATGTCCAAAAGATCCATTTCCACTACCTAGAATAGATCATATAGTGGACACCACCTCCGGGTGTGAGCTATCGTGTTTCTTAGATGCATATTCTGGATATCATCAAATCCAAATGTCTAAGGAAGATGAAGAGCATACTGCCTTCATAACAGTAGATGGATTGTACTGTTATACTGCCATGCCATTTGGTCTTAGAAATGCTGCTTCAACATTTGTGCGAGTTATGTACAAAACATTTGGAGAGTTAATTAGAGACTTGATGGAGGTGTATGTCGATGACATCGTCCTAAAGTTCAAAAAGAAGGAGTCACTCCTTGACAACTTACAAGCCGTCTTCGACAAGCTGCACACCACGCGCACCAAGCTGAACCCAGACAAGTGTGTCTTCGGGATCAGCTCCGGGAAGCTTCTGGGGTTCTTGGTGACTCACCAAGGATTTGAAGTAAATCCGGCTAAGATCAAGGCCATAGAAGATATGTGGCGCCCAACCCGCATTAAAGATGTCTAGAAGCTAACTAGATGCCTAGCTGCGCTCAACCGGTTTATCTCAAGACTGGCAGAATGGGCGCTACCCTTCTTCAAACTCTTGAGGAAGTCCGGACCATTTCATTGGTTTGAAGAAGCAGAAAAGGCGTTTCAAGAGCTGAAACAACTCCTCACCACACTACCAATATTGGTAGCTCCTAATCCTGGTGAGCCTTTACTACTTTACATTTCGGCAACCACCGAAGTTGTCAGTATGGTCCTGGTTGCGGAAAGACCAGAGCCACATCCAATCCAGGAGTCCATACCCCTCCGGGAGGGTCCATAATCACCTGAAGGCGTGACTGTGTCCCAGCTCCCAGACATGGAACCTCAAAATGAAATGCTAGGAGATCAACCTCATTCGTCTGAGGAGGTTCACCTGGCTGACCAAGATGATTTGGATCCTTCCAGCGAGGTTCGGATCGAACAAGAAGGAATTTTGGACCCCTCCAGAGGGTCCAATAAGCACAGCCTGAAGGTACGAAACCCTCCAGCAGGGTCCGGGTCGATGGAGAAGAAGCTCCGGGTCCTTCTGAAAGGGTCCGGATCACCCAACGCCCCGTGTACTTCATCAGTGAAGTACTCCACGATGTCAAGACAAGATACATTGAGGTGCATAAACTGCTTTATGCAGTTCTTATTGCCTCAAGGAAGCTTCGTCACTACTTTCAAGCCCACAAAATATCAGTGGTAACTTCTTTTCCACTATGTGCTATTTTGCATAACCCTAATTCTACAGGTAACATTGCAAAGTGGGCAGCAGAACTGGTCGAATTCGATCTAGAATTCATGTCAAGACAAGCAATCAAAAGCCAAGTCTTGGCTGACTTCGTGGTGGAATGGACGCCTTCTCCATCAAACCCTGAGGGCCACAGTGAGCAAAAACAAGAACCCAAAGTTCCGGAATTCACCGAGCCTCACTGGACCCTCTACTTCGACGGCTCTATGCAAAAACAAGGGGTCAGAGCTGGAATCCTTCTACTGGCTCCGACTGGGGAGAAAGTCAAGTACATGGTACACCTTGATTTCAAGGCAACCAACAACATGGCGGAGTATGAAGCTCTCATCTACGGACTCAAGGTGACACTATCTTATTTTGTCAAACAGCTGTTGGTAAAGGGAGATTCACAACTCATCATCAAACAAGTCAAAGGTGAATGTTCCTGCAACAATCCCCAACTAGTTGCTTATCTTTTTGAAGTCCAGAGGCTTCAAAGGGACTTCAAAGTCCTGGATCTCCATCATTTTCAGCGTCTTCATAACGTTGAAGCCGACGAACCAGGAAAGCCTCAACCGAAGCTCCGGCTCCTGATGGAATTTTTGTCTGAAGGTTGTCAAAACCAACAGCTCAGCCCGCTGAACTGAAGGAAGGGGGCGAGACCAGCACCTCGAAGCTGGCAGTCCCGGTGGCCCTGTTTCCATGGTGTCCACCAAGGGTCGTAGGTGATGTCAGGAGCTCTGAGCAACCCAACACGCAAGACTCAGAAGCTCAAGTTAGCTCCGATGCATGGATCTCAGAGATCCGAAGCTAATTGAAAGATAACATCCTTCCCGAAGACGATGTAACCGCTGACCAAATTGCCAAATTGGCTAAAAGATACATGTTGGTAGAAGGTGATCTCTACGGACGTGGTGCCAACGGCATACTAATGCGGTACATTACAAGGGAAGAAGGTTGCGAGCTCCTCGCGAAAATCCATGGAGGCGAGTGTGGGAACCATGCTTCTTCCCGCACGCTGGTTGGTAAAGCCTTTCGGCATGGTTTTTACTGGCCTACATGTAAGTGCATCTAGGATATCCCTTGTGGGTTTTGGCTAATTGATGACAAACATATGAGATCCTAATGAAACTACTGAGATGATTGCAGGACAAACAAGTGAGACATATCGGTGCACACCAAAAGGTGAAAAATGAAGTGTTGTTCAAAGAGAGATACTTTGATGAAGCTCGGAAGACCAAAATAGATTTGAATGTATAGGGAGTGTATGAAAGACACACTCCAATAGCTCACAACTTTGCGCGAGGATAAGGGATTAAAATTAACATAACTTTCACAAAGCACCGGACTAGTCCGATCATGGACTGGACTAGTCCGTTCACCTTTCTGGAATCACACTCACAAGGAGATCGAACTAGTCTGTGCCTCCACCGGACTAGTCCGTTGATATTTCTGGAGTCTCTCATACTGAGGGACCGGACTAGTCCGATCATAGACCGGACTAGTCCGATCATGGACCGGACTAGTCCGTTGAACTTTCTGTAAACTCCCTTTTGTGGAGATCGGACTAGTCCGCGGACTAGTCCGATGAACTTTCTGGAGTCATCTTTACACAGTACCGGACTAGTCCGAGGTTGGACCAAACTAGTCCGGCAGACTTTCTGGACCTCAAAACATGTTGAGACCGGACAAGTCCGGACTTGCACCGGACTAGTCCGGTGTTAGGGTTTTTCAACAGCTAGCTTTTGGAAACCCTATAAATAGATGATCCACGACTTTCCCATGATAAGACACGTTGAATATTGAAAAAGGAGAAAACCCTAGCGCCGCCACTCAGTCCCAAGAGCCCAAAACACATCTCCCCACACATCTAAAGTTCAAAAAGAGTGAAATCAATTGAACACTTGGATTCGGGATTGGGAGATCGTCGTTCTTTCATCGCGAGCTCTTGGGGTTTGATCTTTCTACACTCATACTTTGCATTGTAATACTTTTGAGTGTATTTGATCACTTGTTCATTGTAATTTTCGTGGGAGCCCTCAACGTGTGAGGTTGCCCCACAAACTTGGTGATTACCTGTGATAGTGGAATCAAGTCGGCCTTCGTGGTGACTTGAGGAGGAAAAGGGTTGGAGACCCGGCTCTGTGTGAGCTTCCTCAACGAGGACGTAGATCTCATTGTGAGATCGAACCTCGGGAAAAATTCTTGTGTCTCGTGTCTCATTTACTTTAAATTTTGTTCATTAGATCACTTAAGTGCTAAACATTAACTTAAGGCAATTTGAAGTTACACCTGCATTCTTAGATTAATTTCAAGTATAAATATCAGTTGTTCTTAATTCCGCTGCTAAAGAAATTTAATTTCTCAATTAACACCTGATCAACACACATACTTCTTGCACACCGGACTAGTCCGCCCACGCAACCGGACTAGTCCGGCCAACCAAGTTTTTGACTATTCTATTAAGTGTGCAGGAAATTCAAAAGGCCTATTCACCCCCCCTCTAGGCCACATTCAATTGGTTTCAGAGCTTGGTTCTCCACCAACGAGACTCACATCTCGGAGAGATCAATGGCCTCTGAGAAGAACAACGATATCTCGAAGATGAACATTAATGAGGAGGAACAAGAAACTAAGGCTTTTGATGTGCTGAAAGAGAGCCCACACGATGATGAAGAAGTGCGACAATTGAAGGCACTCCTGAGAAAGAAACGGCTAGGACAAAAGGGAAAAGAAGAAGAGAAGACGACGGGGAGTGGTCATCATGACTACTCCCGACAGCCTTACAACTACAACCGTCTCAACTCCAACAATCATTATCTTTCCATTCCTATGGGAAAACCTCCACAGTTTGACAGAAGCGACTATACAATGTGGAAGTACAACATGAAGATGCATCTAATATCCCTAAATCCTAGCCTATGGCACATCGTCTGCACTGGCATAGATATCCCGGACACGGATGAAGAACTCACCCCAGAACAAGAACAAGAGATTCACAGAAATGCACAAGCTGTCGCCGTGATCACATCATCATTAAGCAGAGAAGAATTCACCAAGATTGATGGCTTAGAAAGTGCAAAGGAAATCTAGGATACACTTAAGACGGCTCACGAAGGAAATAGATCAGTTCGTGAAGCAAAAATCGAAATGCTTGAAGGAGAGTTGGGGAGGTTCGCTATTGAAGAAGGCGAATCACCTCAAGACATGTACAACTGAATGAAGGCAATCATCAACAAGTTACGTGCCTATGGAAGTAAGAAATGGACGGATCATGAGGTAGTCAAGAGAATGATTAGAGCCTTTATGCCAAGAAATGTCACACTTTGCTCAATAATTAGAGAAAGCACCGGTTTCCACAAATTGACCCCCGATGAGCTGTTGGGGAAGATCATAAACCATGAGATGATGGAAAAAGAGGCAAAATACGTCAAAGACTTGGCCGAACTCACTTCCTCCAAAAGGAAAGAGGTCGCTCTCAAAGCTACATGCCGACCCAAACTCAAAGAAGCTCGTGAAGATCAAGACGATGGGCACACAAGTGACGAGAGCACCGATCTTGATGATGAGGAGATGGTACTCTTTATCAAGAAGTTCAAGCGAATGATGAAAAGAAGACACGGCAACAACTCAAATGAAGGCAAAAGCAAGGACAAAGGAAAATCCAAGGCTCGACGCACTTGCTACAACTGCGGAGAGTATGGTCACTTCATGATGGACTGCCCCTATGAAGAAAACAAAAAGAAGAAGGAAACAAGATCTCAAGAAAAGAAAAATTTCAGAAAAAGAAGGCAAAACCATCAAGCTCACATTGGCAAGGAGTGGGACTCAAACGACGAGTCCTCCTCCGATGAAGAAGAAGAGATGGCCACTATTGCAATCAAGAAACCTACTATGAAGGCCACACTCTTTCCAAACATGGGAGGACGGGACATGAACAACCACACTTGCCTTATGGATAAGGAAGGCAAGAAAAAGGTACGGCTCACTCCTCCCACACTAAACTCCTCTATTGATGACTTTGACAGCTCTAGCGGTAACGAAGAAATGTTTAGAGGACTAAGTAAAATTGCTCTAAAGAAAATGGAAATGTTGTCGAACGAAATTTTTAAGAAGGAAGAACTTCTTAATCGACAAGAAGATATGCTCATCCATGAAAGGAAGAGATATCAAGAAGTTGAAAAACTTCTCGAGCTTGAAAGAGAGAAGAACAAGTCGCTTGAAGTTGAGCTAGCCGTGAGTAAGGAAACTTACTCAAAGCTAAAAGACTCACATATTGCAATCAAGGAAGAACTTGCTGACTTGTCAAAGGTTAACAAGATCCTTGAGGTGCAAGTTGAGTCGCTCAAGCAAAGTGACTCTTCTTCCTCCAAGAGCTCTTCCTCCAAAGATATGAGTTCGACAACAATCGAGACTTGCACTTGCTCTAGTAAGAAGAATACTATTTCTAATACATCAACTTCTCGTAATATGCATGCCCCCCCCAAGCGGCATCTTTGATAAGGAGAAGATCAAATATGCACGCAGTGCATATATGGTCACTAGACCTCCCAATGTCAAAGATGGCCTTGGTTTTGATAAGAACAAACACATGGCTATTTCTAATCATGCTAAGAATAGAAATGTCTTTGTCAAAGAGAAATCTCATGAATCTGAACCTCAAATGTTGTTTCACACATTTAATGCTTCTTATGTTCTTATGAAGGCCAAAAGTGGAAGAGTCATTGCCAAATATACAGGGCCACACCACAAGAACTTGAAAACTTGTGTGTGGGTGCCTAAGACTCTTGTGACTAACCTGAAAGGACCCAAGCAAGCTTGGGTACCTAAAACCAAGGAATGATTCTTTTTTGTAGGCTTACTCCTCCGGCGGAACAAAATGGGTACTTGATAGCGGATGCACGAATCACATGATCGGAGAGAGAGGTATGTTTGTGGAGTACGAGTACAACAATATCCAAGTTGAAGAGTTTCTTGATGAAGAAGGGATAAAGCATGAATTCTCAGCACCCTACTCCCCTCAACAAAATGGAGTGGCAGAAAGGAAGAACAGAACATTGATCGAAATGGCCAGAACTATGCTGGATGAATACAAGACATCGAATCGATTTTGGGCAGAAGCGGTGAACACCGACTGCCATGCCACTAATCGACTATACCTCCATCGACTACTGAAGAAAACTCCATATGAGCTCCTTACCGGTAAAAAGCCAAATGTTTCTTATTTTAAAGTTTTTGGTTGCAAATATTTTATTCTGAACAAGAAACAGAGGGCCTTGAAGTTCGCTTTGAAGTCCGATGAAGGATTCTTGCTCGGTTATGAATCGAATGCCTACGCCTATCGTGTCTTCAACAAGGTGTCCGACCTTGTTGAAGTAGCACATGACGTAGTGTTCGATGAATCTAACGGCTCACAAGTGGAGCAAGTTGACAAGTGTGTGCTAGATGATGAGGAAGCTCCATATGAAGCACTGAAGAAAATGGGACTTGGTGATATCTTACCACAAGAGAAAACATTCGACCCAAATGCACAAGATGAACCTCAACACGGAAGCAATGATCAAGGGGGAGCCCTTGCACAAGATCAAGAGGAGGAAGATCAAGAAGAGCAGGACCATCATGGAAGCAACGATCAAGAGGGAGACAATGTACATGAAGAACAAGCAACTACACAAGCTCCACACCCAAGAGTACACCAGAGCGTGCAAAGAGACCACCCTGTCAACAACATCATTGGAGATATTGCAAAGGGAGTAACTACTAGATCTCGAGTTGCAAATTTTTGTGAATCCTATTCTTTTGTGTCTTTTCTGGAACCATACAGGGTAGAAGAAGCCTTAGGGGATCCAGACTGGGTGATTGCAATGCAAGAGGAGCTGAACAACTTCAAGAGAAATGAAGTATGGGAGCTAGTGGAGAGACCAAAGGCGAACATAGTCGGAACTAAATGGGTATTTCGGAACAAGCAAGATGAACATGGAGTAGTGACAAGAAATAAGGCAAGACTGGTGGCCAAAGGTTATTCTCAGGTCGAAGGTTTGGACTTCGATGAAACTTTCGCTCCTGTAGCTAGACTTGAGTCCATTCGTATTTTATTGGCATATGCTACTCACCATAATTTTAAGCTGTATCAAATGGACGTCAAAAGCGCCTTCTTAAATGACCCAATCAAGGAGGAAGTTTATGTGGAGCAGCCACCAGAATTTGAAGACCTGAAGTATCCAAACCATGTCTACAAACTACGTAAGGCTCTTTATGGCCTCAAACAAGCTCCTCGAGCTTGGTATGAGTGCCTTAGAGATTTTCTAATTCAGAATGGATTCAAAATTGGTAAAGCTGACCATACACTTTTCACTAAACATTGTGATGATCATTTATTTGTGTGTCAAATTTATGTTGATGATATTATCTTTGGATCAACTAACAAATCCTTCTGTGAAGAGTTTAGCAAAATTATGACAGATAGGTTCGAGATGTCAATGATGGGCGAATTAAAGTTCTTCTTGGGATTCCAAGTCAAGCAACTAAGAGAAGGTACATTTATAAGCCAAACAAAATATACACAAGACATTCTCAAGAAATTCATTATGGACAAAGCCAAACTCATCAAGACACCCATGGCCACTAATGGACATCTTGACCTCAATGAAGACAGTCCAAATGTAGATCAAAAGGTATATCGGTCCATGATTGGCTCTTTACTTTATTTATGTGCATCTAGGCCAGATATTATGCTTAGTGTTTGCTTGTGTGCAAGGTTTCAAGCTGCACCTAAAGAGTGTCATCTAGTTGCTGTAAAAAGAATCCTAAGGTACCTTGTGCACACACCCAACTTGGGCCTTTGGTATCCCAAAGGGTCCAAATTTAACTTGATAGGATATTCCGATGCCGACTATGCAGGATGCAAAGTCGATAGAAAGAGCACGTCAGGGACTTGTCAGTTTCTTGGTAGGTCCCTGGTATCTTGGTCATCTAAAAAGCAAAACTCCATTGCCCTTTCAACAGCAGAAGTAGAATATATTGCAGCCGGTAGCTGTTGTGCCCAATTACTTTGGATGCAGCAAACACTTAGGGACTATGGCTACAATCTTAACAATATCTCACTTCTATGTGACAATGAAAGTGCTATAAAAATTGCCACACAACCCAGTAGAGCACTCAAGAACTAAGCACATAGATATCCGTCATCATTTTCTTAGAGATCATTCATTAAAAGGTGACATTACTATTTCACATGTCAGAACTGAAAAACAACGTGCGGACATTTTTACCAAACCATTGGATGAGAGAAGGTTTTGTGAACTTAGGAATGAACTTAATATTCTTGACTCTCGAAATGTGGCTTGAAACGTTGCACGTCTGGTTGATACTTCAAATGTTGCATTTTATTGCTAAAACTGCCTTTCACCTCTTTTTCTCCTAAGAAAACTACTTTTAATGAAGAAATCTTGAAATTTATGACCATGTTTTTGTGTGGATTGCTTTCTGGTCATAAACACCAAGATTATTTGCAAAACTTGTCCTTGGATCACTATTTGTTATCTTCAAATACTTAGGTTGTCAAGGATCACCGGACTAGTCAGGTTTGCCACCGGACTAGTCCGGATAATCCCTCTTCCTAGGGTTTTTAGGGACACCGGACTAGTCCGCCCCCAGACCAGACTAGTCCGGTCGGCTGTCTATATAAGCAGCTGGCCCATTTCAAATCTCCCTCCACTTGACCTAAAACCCTCTCCTCTCAAACCCTATCCCCCAAAAGGTGATTTTCGAGTTGAGCCCTCAAAATCCAAGCTTTCTCTGTGGGAAACTCTCCCCTCGACGAGTTGGTGCTCCTCTCCAAACTCATCTGGACAGATTTGCGCTCCTTCGATGCGAATCCTCAAATCTCGGTAAAATTCTCCCCAAAGTCAAACTCTCAACTTTTCTAGTTCTAGTTTATTTCCCTTGATTCCAAGGAAGTACATTAGCTTCGTAGATGTATTCCTTTCACCTTCATGCTCATTTGCACCCCTAGATAGAAGTTGTGATTCAAGTTTTGTTAGGGTTCTTGTGCCAGGCTGGACTAGTCCGGCTCCTAGGTACGAACTAGTCCGGTACCCCGGACAAGTCCGCACTCTGAAACCGGACAAGTCCGGTCTCTGACACTTGAGTCCTAGTATCACCTTCATTTTCAGTTCATCTTCATCTAAATCATGAACTCCTTGTTAGGCACGATGTCTTCAAGCTCAGATGACAGCTCCTTCCATGTTGATGAAGAAGTTGAGCACGAAAAAGTGCAAAGAGCCAAGGAGAGGTACATGA
Organism: Tuctoria greenei; assembly: GCA_036927565.1. NCBI lineage: Eukaryota > Viridiplantae > Streptophyta > Magnoliopsida > Poales > Poaceae > Tuctoria > Tuctoria greenei. Next base: position 10,209,677 of record JAYESD010000011.1, on the reverse strand, counting down.
AGAAAAGGCATGATGTGAATGTGCACTCTCCACCCTCCGACGACAACTTGCCCAAGAAAAGGAGGGTAGTGGTGAAGAAGGCCCAAGGAAAGGCCGGTGAGAGTTCCTCAGGGCCAAAGAGGACTCTCAACAAAGGGAAAGGACTTGCTAGTGGTCCCATTGGACCCTTGAAAATGAAGAACCCAAGTCACCGCAACCGGCAACGCTCAAGCAAGGATTTCACTGGGAAAGGGGGTGAGCTTGCCGACAGCTCAGGCAGGTCAACGTGTATGCTCAGCCTCGGAAATGCTCAGACCCAAGATTTTGGAGAAACTTCCATGCTGACTACTATGAGCATGTGTACATGAAGATGAATAATCCCGTTGTGAAGAGTTAATGGGTGAACATCGGGTACATGCAGTCAAAGAAGTATCCTGCCTTCCGTGAGGTGGTTGAGGCCCTGAAAAGGCACGGACTGAAAGAACTATTCTCCTTTGAGAATGACTGGGACAATGAAGTGATCGCCCAATTCTACTCTACTCTCTACTTTGCTCGGGGTGATGGAGACAGTCTTACTTGGATGACCCATGGATCCAAATATAGTGTCACTTATGATGAGTTTTCAAGGATTCTCCACCTTGAGCATACCTTGGATCATGATCTAGTCATCCACAACATGCAACCCCTGGAGAAGGATGAGCTCAAATTTCTATATGACACAAGGATGCCATATGTTGCTCCCAGTATCAAGTACTTGAAGCCCTTCTATGTGGTCCTCAACAGAATTTTGAGGAAGACAATAGCCCCAAAGGATGGAGATGCGGGGACTATTCAAGGGACCTTGAGGACCCTAATGAAGGTCATTGGTGGGAGGAGACCATTCAATGTCTTTGAATACATCTACAATGACATTGTGAACATATCAATCACTCCAAACAGATCTTGCGGGTATGCCCCGTACATCATGTACATGATTGAGAAGGTGACTGGACTTGATTTCGTCAAGGATGTTCACCATACGGGGATGAAGCCACAAAAGCCTACGGAGTACACTCTACCTTCGGCCCCTGATGCACCTCCCTCCCCTGAGACTGAGAGGAGGACTAAACAGGCTCGGGATGTGAATGCACCTAGATCCTTAGATGCTCCTCCCAGCTCTACAGCTGCTCGTGAACCCTCCGGTGGTGTGCTCAAAATGCTCACCTCCATCTTTGCCTGCTACCGCAAGATTGAAGTCAGTCAAAAGAAGCATCAACAATATGTCAATGCCAACATCAAAGCTATATGCGATAAGCTGGAGATTGAGCCGATGGGATCCCCGCCTGCCTTCGAGGACTCCGAGGAAGAGTCCACTCCGGCGAATGATGATGATGATGGTGAAGATGAGGACCGGACTGAAACGGAGGAAGAGGGTGGCGATGAGTGATTTCCCTCATTTTTTCCCTTTTTGGTGCCTTGATGCCAAAGGGGGAGAGATTGAGACTAGGAGAGATTAAGACTACTAGTTTAAGAGTAGTTGGTGTCTTTATGTTTTTGTGATCAAGGATATGTGTACTTAATTTTAAAACCTTGTAATGCACTATTCCCTCTCTTATGTGTGATGCTTACTATTGCTTGGATGATTATCTTTATACTCATTATTGATTATCTTTACTACATCACACCCTGTTGATTACACACTTGTTAGGCACCCCACCATAAGGTGTGTGCATATGTGAGAAGCTTTTTGTGGACTTATCATTATTCTCATATGTGGACACCTTATGAAAATCAAGATTTTACTCTCAATTGTGATATCTCAAATGGTTGTCATCAATCACCAAAAAGGGGGAGATTGTAAGTGCATCTAGGATATCCCTTGTGGGTTTTGGCTAATTGATGACAAACATATGAGATCCTAATGAAACTTGAGATGATTGCAGGACAAACAAGTGAGACATATCGGTGCACACAAAAAGGTGAAAAATGAAGTGTTGTTCAAAGAGAGATACTTTGATGAAGCTCGGAAGACCAAAATAGATTTGAATGTATAGGGAGTGTATGAAAGACACACTCCAAGAGCTCACAACTTTGCGCGAGGATAAGGGATTAAAATTAACATAACTTTCACAAAGCACCGGACTAGTCCGATCATGGACCGGACTAGTCCGTTCACCTTTATGGAATCACACTCACAAGGAGACCGGACTAGTCTGTGCCTCCACCGGACTAGTCCGTTGATGTTTCTGGAGTCTCTCATACTGAGGGACCGGACTAGTCCGATCATGGACCGGACTAGTCCGTTGAACTTTCTGTAAACTCCCTTTTGTGGAGATCAGACTAGTCTGCGGACTAGTCCGATGAACTTTCTGGAGTCATCTTTACACAGTACCGGACTAGTCCGAGGTTGGACCGGACTAGTCCGGCAGACTTTCTGGACCTCAAAACATGTTGAGACCGGACAAGTCCGGACTTGCACCGGACTAGTCCGGTGTTAGGGTTTTTCAACGGCTAGCTTTTGGAAACCCTATAAATAGATGATCCACGACTTTCCCATGATAAGACATGTCGAATATTGAAAAAGGAGAAAACCCTAGCGCCGCCACTCAGTCCCAAGAGCCCAAAACACATATCCCCACACATCTAAAGTTCAAAAAGAGTGAAATCAATTGAACACTTGGATTCGGGATTGGGAGATTGTCGTTCTTTCATCGCGAGCTCTTGGGGTTTGATCTTTCTACACTCATACTCTGCATTGTAATACTTTTGAGTGTATTTGATCACTTGTTCATTGTAATTTTCGTGGGAGCCCTCAACGTGTGAGGTTGCCCCACAAACTTGGTGATTACCCATGATAGTGGAATCAAGTCGGCCTTCGTGGTGACTTGAGGAGGAAAAGGGTTGGAGACCCGGCTCTGTGTGAGCTTCCTCAACGAGGACGTAGATCTCATTGTGAGATCGAACCTCAGGAAAAATTCTTGTGTCTCGTGTCTCATTTACTTTAAATTTTGTTCATTAGATCACTTAAGTGCTAAACATTAACTTAAGGCAATTTGAAGTTACACATGCATTCTTAGATTAATTTCAAGTATAAATATCAGTTGTTCTTAATTCCGCTGCTAAAGAAACTTAATTTCTCAATTAACACCTGATCAACACACATACTTCTTGCACACCGGACTAGTCCGCCCACGCAACCGGACTAGTCCGGCCAACCAAGTTTTTGACTATTCTATTAAGTGTGCAGGAAATTCAAAAGGCCTATTCACCCCCCCTCTAGGCCACATTCACTACAACACTTCATGATGCGGTTGAACTAGTGAAAAAATGTGAAGCGTGTCAATTCCATGCAAAACAGATTCACACACCAGCTCAATCACTACAAATGATACCTCCTACATGGCCATTCACTGTGTGGGGCATGGACATCTTGGGACCTTTCCCAAAAGCTGTCGGAGGGTACAGGTTCCTGCATGTCGTTATCGACAAGTTCACTAAGCGGCCGGAAGTAACTCCAGTTGTGACAATCAACAAGCAATCAACAATCAAGTTCTTGAAGTCCATTATATGCAGATTTTGAGTTCCAAACAAAGTCATAACTGACAACGGAACTCAATTCGCAAGTGCTGCATTCCAAGAATATTGCGAAGACCTTGACATTCAACTCAGCTACGCTTCAGTAGCTCACTCAGCAAGTAATGGTCAAGCCGAGATAGCAAATGCAGAAATCTTAAAAGGACTCAATACGCGCACATATGAGCGCCTGAAAAAGCATGGAGCCAACTGGATTGAGGAGCTTCCATCCACATTGTGGGCGAACAGAACAATTCCAAACCGGTCAATTGGGTAAACTCCATTCTTCCTGGTGTACGGAGCTGAAGCAGTCCTTCCTCCGGATATCACCTTGGGGTCCCTCCGGGTCCGGACCTTCGACGAAGCCACGTAGGACCAGCTCCGGCGTGAATACCTTAACCTCGTCGACGAGGGAAGGTGCCAAGTAGATGTTCGGAATGCACGTTATCGCTAAGCGCTCCGGCGCTATCATCAAAGGCACGTGCGCAACCGACAGCTCGAGGAAGGCGATCTGGTGCTTCAAAAGATACTAACTCGGGAAGGAATGAACAAACTCTCCCCCAGCTGGGAAGGTCCATTTCGAGTGATCAAAGTACCCCGTCCCGGATGCGTTCGCTTGGCAACTGAGGATGGGATTCCGCTTCCTAATCCTTGGAACATTGAGCACCTCTATAAGTTTTATGCTTAGAATCACGGAGGTGAGTCCGTAATTACACATGATGTATGTTATAGAGTCAATAAACAGACGGGGGTAGGACCTTCGGGAGAACATTCGGATCCCTCCGGGAGGGTCCGGGAAGTTCAAGTACACTATAGTCACTGCACTAAAAGTGTAACTACCCACCCTGGATTAGTGCAATATGTATAGCGCACTTAGCTTGGTCCTGCACCCTAAGTGTGTCCTTGTCAACCTGTAATCCAGACCTATAATCAAAGACATTGTTGTGTAAAAACAGACTCCACGTGCATTTATTTTTGTACAAGGCTCGACCTATCAATTTATTGTTTTTAACCTTCTTGTCTATAATGAAGTTGTGCAATTCTTCTTGAGTTTTTACCAAGTTATTCATATGCATTGCAAGTTATATTGTTGGTCTCTTTGGGTCTTGATATGCTATATAGTCTACTTGCCTGAACGCCAAGCCAACATAGGTCCGGAGTGAGCTATCGACTTAGCCTGGTCCTGCACCCTTAGTACGCCACTCTACCTACACTCCTGCAGGCCTCAGTAGGGTGAGTACTAAAAAACATATGGGTCCGGAATAGTTACATCAATATACTCGCTATCATATCGAGTTGCTTCGGAATAAAACTCGAGTAAGAACAATAAGACACAAAAGATTTATAGACAAGAGGACGAATTTTACTTTTTCCTTGTATTTAATGTGCAGGAAAAACAGAAATTCAAACCGGTGGTGGTAGACGTCGGAGCTACTAAGCTCCGACAACCCCTACGGGGCCTAAATTCAACTATTCGTGCGGCGACATCAGGAGCTACCAAGCTCCGATCGTCAACGTTTATATTTTGATACTAGGTACTGTAGGAACTACCAAGCTCCACCAATCCCAGGGGGCCTGCCGTCGATGCCTCAGCGACTTCGGACCTAAAATCTACAAGTGTGAAGCGTTCAAGTGATCGTCAAAACCTTCGGTACATGTACACACTTCAATTGTACACATGTACCAGGGGGCCAACAAGACAGAGCACATTATATTGAAGACAAAGTGAAATTCATAGCAGAAAGGAGGATTTTCATTAGTCAAAAGTACTGGATTACAAAATTGGGGTTACAAGGGGCAAAAGGAAAAAGGTCCTAGCCACTGGAGGATCTAAGTCCTGTGGAGAAACGGAGTAACCTTCTCAGCAGCCTCTTGGACACTAGCTCTGGCGGCATCCTTTTCTTCGACAATGATTCCTTCAAAGACCGGATCAAGAGAGAACTAGGGGTATCAGCTTTTGTAACACACCAAGACATACTCAGAGACATTCTTGGCCAAAGATTTACCCTCTATCTCCAGCTGATCAGCGATGAAATTACCCATCACGTCGAGTTTGCTGCCAGCAGAGCCAAGTGCCACCAACGTCTGGTCCAGCTCCTGCGCTGGGTCCTCCGGGCGTATTGGAGTGAAACCAAGAGGCACAAGGGCCCTATCCGCACATCCCAGGAAGTCCCATACCATCAGGGACTCGATTGCCTTTGAGCTCCGCAACTCTTCCAGTGACCTCCGGACGGCCGCTAGCTCTGAACTCTCCCGAGCAAGTCGTTTCACCACTTTGGCATGTTGCTGCATACTTTCAGCAACCTACTTATCGCGATTGGTTAGCTCCGTCTCCCGGAGGTGGATGCGGTTCCACCGTTCGACCAGGTCCTTCTCCCTACCTCTCACCTTCTCTTCCCTGGTGGCAACGTCATCTTCTCTTTGCGAGAGCTCCTGCCCCATCTTCCAGTACTTCTTCCTTTCATCTTCACACCACTGCTCAAACTTCTGTGAGTGATCCACCAAATTCTGTTCACCCAGAGTCAACTTCTGGGTGACCTCCGCCTCTCTCTTCATAACATCCTCCTGCTGCTCAAGGAGCTTCTCCTCCCTTGCCTCCAGGTCTGCCCGACGCTTCAGGAGAACCTCATTCAAATTCATTGAGGTTTTCGTGACGCTCATCAGCAGCATCACGCCTCTCCTTGGCTTGCTTAAGGATTTCCTTGGAGTTAGCGTCGAGCGCCCGAATGGCAGCCTCCTTCTCCTCAAGCAGCTTATCCCAGTACTCTAATCGGGCCTTCTCCCTCCTTATCCACTCCTTCTGGTCAGCCAACCTCGTCTGGGCAAGCTTGGTCTCAAAATGGAGTCTGTTGCGCCAACACCTCAAGGTGTTGCGCTCCTCCTCCAGGGATTTGCTCTCATGATCGAAGACGAGTTGGACCTGTCAGAGGTTGGAGCAGGCGTTGTCTATAGATAACGCTAGAGGGATAGGCTCCAGACCTACTGGGACCATCTTTGCAGGCTCCAGTGGGTTCTCCATTACAAAAATAGCGCCCCACTCTATGAGAGAGGACCCTTGAGCTTCTGCGGTACTGGGACAACTTTCAGTGAGCCCTTCAGCAACAGTAGAAGAACCCACTGGGGAACTTCCACCTCTGGAGCAGAAGTTGAAGGCGCTACTTCAGGGTTTTCGATCGCTTGCTCCGACGGTGGAGGACCTGTAGCCACCTCTTCAGGCATCTCCGACTTTGGTTTAGCTACCTCCGGGCAACAACAGGGGCTTCATCTGGGGCATCTACCGCCGCTGGCTCAGACGCCGACACGTCAGCTTCCTCCGGTTCAACGGTCGGAGCTTCAGGCGTCTTCGGCTCAACTGCTGGACATTCAACCGCTTCTGGCACAAGAGACGGAGCTTCAGTGATTTCTGACCCAGTGGCCGGAGCTTCAATTACCTCTGGCTCTGCGACTAGGGCTTCGACGGCTTTCGGCTCAAAGGCCGGAACTTCTGGCATCGCCGGTGCTGGAGCATCAGCCTCCGCCACCGTCGCCAGGGGTACATCTTTGATTTCTCCCCTGTGGTCCGGCGCTACCACAGAAACTTCGGCCGAGGACTCCAAATCCAAGTCCACGACAGCTGGCGACAGAGCTGTCGCGACTTCTGCTACCACTTGAGGAGGAGGCTCGGTGCTGAAGCCGGAGCTTCGACAGGTGCAGCCCCGGCTGCCACGATAGGCGCCAAAGTTCCTGACCCCTTCTTCGACACCCTAGAAATAAAGGGAAGAGAAGATTAAAGACACATAAAAAACAAGACTAACATTTTAAGGTGAGCAATCAACGCTTACCTCAGGATGCTACCAACCCAATCACCTCGGAACCTCTTCTTCTGAGGCCGGAGCCAGAGCCCACCAAGTATGGTGAGACAACGGCTTCGGACCTCAGTTGAGGGCCGCTTGCAGCAATTGGAGTCTTCTTGGCCGGAGCTTCTTTTGGCAGGGAAGAACTCCCGGGCCTGGAGCTTTTAGGCGGCACTAAGGCCGGGGTTGATTGCCCGAAATGACGCCCCTTGAAGACGCTTGCGCCAGAGCAGGAGTAGCTACAGAAGACCTTTCCCGCCATGGAGAAGGAGCCGTGGTAGAAGGAGCAGGTCTGACAGACCTCCCATCAGCGTGCTTCAACTTCCTCTTACAACTGGAGGCTCAGCTGGCTCTTTACCCTTGCCCTTGCTGGTGTCTTCAACCCTCCGACTCAGGGCGGAGGCAGGACCACCCTCGGAAGCTCCGGGGATCACCAACCTAGTGGTTGGACGCCTTTCCACCTCACCAAGGTCATGAAGCGCCGACATCTTCCATCGAAGCTCCCTACTGAACTGCGCCTCCATGTTCAGAGGGAGGAAAGATGCCGACGGAACTAAGTCATCGCCATTGACGTTTATCCCATGCTGGAATTTCTTAATATGAAGCTCCAAAGCTTCGTCATTTAAGTTGTAGTCACTCCACCCTCCACGCATTCGCGGATCCTGGTCAAGACGGGGTTGAAGGCATCTGACAGCACCAGAACTACACTCCAAGCGTCAGTGTCAACGTTGGGGAGGCCTTTGGGCAGTTCCAACTTCTCGTGCTCCTCCACTGCAATGATGACCCAGTCCTTCTTCCAGTCATCCCATTTGATGGAAGGAAATGACCTCAAGTATTTGAAGGGGCAGTTCTTGCGCTTCACAAAATAGTAAAAGCCAAGAAGTTCACTCCCCTTGCCGGTGGTGTGGATGGTGAAGAAGGTGCGGAACAGCTCGACGCAGGGGGGAATACCCACCCACATCTCGCAAAAGTGGACGAATGTCGCCACGAGAAGAAGAGAATGGGGGCCAAGGTGATACAGTTGCAGACCGTAAAAGTCCAGCAGCATCAAAAGAAAAGTAGAGAAAGGCGGAATGAATCCCACCATGGCGTACACCGAGAAGTACACCATGTCGCCACTGCACTCCTTCTTCAATGGGATCTCACCAGCGCGAATTAAGTGGTTGAAGGAGTCACTGGACCACCCCATATAGGTCCAGACCTTCTTCAGATCATCGTCACTCTTGAGGCGGCTCTTGGGAAGATCCAACTCCATTGCGGCAAAGCGGAGCAAAGGACGGGAAGCTAGGCGGAGTTTGGGAGGCTCTGAATGCAAATTTGATCGACAGCGTAAAGAGTCCTCAAACCGTGCGCACTTTCCCTCTTAAGTAAGCCTCCACGACGCTTGAATGGAAACCGTGGTGAGAACGAAAGCACTTTTCAAAAGTTTACCCCGTCAATGACGAGTGGGCCTGGGGCCACCCCGACGAAGAGATCGAGGTTCTTACGCTAGGCGAACCATTGTCATGATGAGCGGCGGCAAACTCGATGGCGGCACCCTGATAGGGCGCGTAGAACCGATACAATTTTCGTATTGGGAACCGGAAACCTTCAATTGCGTGAGATCCTCACTCAAAGATCTCATCTGCCGCATTCATAACAAGCCACGCGTCGATGGTTCACTCCTGGACCATCGCTCCAACAGCACATCAGAAGACTCTTGGAATCGAAGTGCGGGAATCAAGAATTGCCCCACCTCCGATAGAATAATTTAACCCAATGGGTTTCTCCCAGAGGTGGGCCCGGGGGCCACTGTCGGTACCCTGCGTACCAGGTACCCCTCGATACCGCGAAGAGTTCAAGAGAGTTCTACCCGTCAGAGTTGAAGGTCTCCTCAGGACCCACATGCCACATTGCTCCTGACCCGCTCCCCTCATATGGGTAGCTCCTGGGTAAACACGTGTAAAGGAAAACCAGAACTAAGCTCCCAATGAAGGAAAGCTTCGGTGACAACACGTGTACAACGACCCCGGACCTAAACCCCAGCAGAGAGGAGCTCCGGTGCCGACACGTGTACAGCAGCCCCGAACCTACCCTCCAGCAAGGGAAAGCTCCAGAGCTACCACGTGTGGAGCCTCCGGACCTTCATCGACGTATACATGGGCAGATCTCTTTCAAAACGTTCATTCAAGCGACAATCAAAGCGGCCGTTACAAGATTCGATTACGTGTCACTAATATTAACAACACACGATCAGAGCACTGTTAATAGGGGTAACACAACCATTAAGGCACGTTATCACACTATTAATCATGCCTAATACCCTTTAGATAGTTTATTAGGCCATTAAATACGTGAGGGCCACATGTCGGGCCAGGCAAGCTTTGTAACGGTCAGTCCTTAGAACTATAAAAGGGCTGTGCCACACGAACCCAAGGACATCTGAGCTGATCCAAGCTAACGAGCATACGAGGCAACAGACTCACACAATACAACAACACAAACCCCGTGGAGTAGGGTGTTACGCTCAGGCGGCCCGAACCACATAAATCTCTGGCGTTGTCATCTTGATCTTGGTCTCTGCATACCCCAACCATAACAAGAACCTCTGCGGGCTACACTTTAGTAGTACCGAGGGAAGTATTGTTGCTACACTTCGACAACTGCAGTATATGTTTTGAATAGGTCACCACCTAGAAGCCTTAAAGGTATAACCCCTCATGAGGCATGGACAGGGAGGAATCCCACAGTATCTCACTTTCGCACTTTTTGGTGTGTTGCATATGCTAAGACTATTGGACCAGGGGTGAGTAAACTGTCTGAAAGGTCAGTGTAGTGTATTTTCCTTGGGTATGAAGAAAATTCGAAGGCTTACAAATTATATGATACTGAGCATAAGAAAGTAATAGTGTCAAGGGACATTAAGTTTGATGAAGCCAAGGCTTGGGAGTGGAATAAGGATGGTGCAGAAGAGGTGGAAATAGACTCAACCTTAACTGTCACTTGGTCTGAATTTGTTGAAATGCAGAATGCAGGCCTTGAACAAGATGCACCAGTCCCTGCAACACCTAAACCAATGACCCCAGAAGACTCACCAGCAAGAGTTCAATGGGTCACTCCACCCACTAATGGGGATGTGGACTCTGAAGGTGTTCCTCAAAGGTACAGAACTTTGACAAACGTGTTTGATTCCACTGAAGAAATGCAAGACTTTGAGTATAGTTGCTTGTGCTTGTTATCTACTGAAGAACCTGACAACATTGATCATGCTCTGAACGATGGGAAGTGGAGGGATGCGATGATCACTGAAATTCAAGCTATAGAAGAAAACAGAACTTGGAGACTGGCAGACTTACCAAGTGGTCAGAAGCCAATAAGACTCAAATGGGTTTTCAAGGCTAAAAAGGATCCAATGGGCAATATTATCAGACAGAAGGCAAGACTTGCTGTGAAAGGATATGTTCAGAGACAGGGGGTGGACTTTGATGAGGTTTTTGCTCCAGTTGCAAGGCTTGAAACTGTGAGAGTATTGTTGGCCCTGTCAGCAAACTTGAAATGGAAGGTGCACCACATAGATGTTAAATCAGCATTCCTAAATGGTGATCTCCAAGAAGAAGTCTATGTACTCCAACCTCCTGGTTTTATCAGTGATACACACCCTCTAAAGGTTCTGAAACTTGAAAAGGCCCTTTATGGTCTTCGCCAAGCACCTAGAACTTGGAACATGAAACTTGATCCACATCTGTCAGAGTTGGGTTTCAAAAAATGCAGTGTGGAACATTTAGTGTACAGAAAAGGTACTGACAAATCTCTCTTGGTGATTGGTGTTTATGTTGATGACCTCATAATATGTGGGTCAAGTGAGAATGAAATAGCTGAATTCAAAGGTCAGATGAAAGACACTTTTGAAATGAGTGATCTAGGACCACTGAGCTATTATCTTGGAATAGAGGTCAGACAACAAAAAGGAGGTATATTTCTCTATCAACAAGGATACATTGGGAAAATTTTGGAGCTGGCAGACATGAAGAACTGCAACCCATGTGATACTCCCATGGAACAGAGGTTACAGTTAACCAAGTCTGACAAAAACAGAGAAGTTGATGCTTCCAGGTTCAGAAGCATAGTTGGGTGTCTGAGGTATCTTGTCAATACAAGACTTGACATTGCATTTTCAGTTGGTTTTGTCAACAGATTCATGGAGACACCATCAGTGGAGCACTGGACTGTTGTGAAGAGAATTTTAAGGTACTTAGTAGGAACAAAAGAGTATGGCTGCAAGTACACTAAAGATGCACATCCAGAGTTAGAAGGCTTCTCTGACAGTGACTTGGCCGGTAACATAAATGACAGAAAGAGCACAACTGGTGTGACATATTCCTTGGGAAGAAACCTGATCACGGGTGTTCACATAAACAATAGGTGGTGGCTCTCTCATCATGCGAGGCTGAGTACATTGCAGCAGCAACAGCAGCCTGTCAAGGTGTGTGGCTCAATAGTCTGATGTCTGAAATTCTGAATGAACAACCAAAGTGCTTTAGGCTTTGGGTGGATACAAGTCAGCAATTGAGTTGAGCAAGAATCCAAAGTTTCATGAGAGAGTCAAGCATATTGATACACGATATCACTATATACGTGAATGTGTTGAAGAAGGAAGGCTGGAACTGAACTACATTGGCACAAAATCTCTGATGGCAGATATCCTAACTAAAGCTCTCGGGTCACAACCCAAATTTTAAACAAAGATAAAAATCACTATGAATTAATTTTTTCAGTAAATCTTGAACAAACTTTAATTGCAAATAAGAATAGAGACACCTATGTATATCAATACAACTACATACAAGATTAAACAGGAATTAAACTACATAACTCTACTGCAACAAACAAAAACCAAAGTGGAGGAATAAACGAGGTTGGCATAAACAAATATATGAGAACATGCGAGCTACCCATTAATCGATGTAAATAGAAAGAAAAATACCAATAATTGAACAAACATTGAAAAATATCAAATCATATAATCTACATATGCTAAAAGAATAGGAACTAATAATAAAAGTAGTAGGTCACGTAAATATAAATTATAAACATGTGTATGTCAAATTTAATATAAACTCCATAAACAAGTGAATAGGAGAAAAACGATTGATAAAGTGTTATAGAACCTTAAGCCAAATCAAAACTTAGGATAAAAATTCAATACACGTAAACCGAACTCAAATTACAAACTTGGAGTGCAATGTTTAAAATAAAAAAACTAATAAATTAATTGAAACAAATAAACCAAGTGCAAAAATACTAAATCAAAGGTCTACAAAAAATATCTAGATAAATCAAATATTCCATAATTCCAAAACACCTAAACTGAATCTAGAGTTGAATTCAAGTAAACTCCCAACTTTAGGAAAATTCACAAAACGCTCCTCTTCTTATTTAGGGCCAAGCCCATCTCCATCCCCTTGTATTTCCGTGCGTGGGCCAGCTCCCCTCTTCCCATTCTTGCGGCCCAGTCGACCTCTCTTTCTCCCCCTTCCTTTTCCTGTGCGCACGGCCCGGTCCAATTCGGCCCAAGGGCGAACGGCCACCATCTTCTTCTTCTTCCGTTTCCTGCCTGAGACCGACAACCCCACCGGGTCTCCCGCGATGGGACGCCACTCGGGCACCGCCTGTCGTGCTGCTATGATCACATCGGCTCCAGCCCTCTGTCCTGGAATCATGATCCCCCCCCCCCCGGACAAGAGAAACGCCCGACACCGCCTCAGCTTGCGCCAAAAGCAGCGCCCGCCGACCGTCGTCAAGTCCCCGTCACGCCTCCATCCTTCCATCATGTCGCCTGCCCTGAAGTCACTTGGCGCGAGTGTATGATCGTCTCCAGCTAGCAAGCATGGCGCGTGCGCCACAGAACCCGCGCCCACCGCCTGAGTCACATCCGTGCGCAAACCACCTCAAGCCGCTGCCATGGGAACCACCTCGAACGCCTATAAAGCGCTTCCCTCCGTTATTTCAGCCAAGGGCTCGCCACACTCTCCTAGCCCTCTTTGGCAACCGCGCGTGCTTCGCCGCGCCTTCTCGCCTCCAAATGTGGGCGAAGTCGACGGTCCCCTGTTTCTTCCGTAACTCCAGCCACAAAAGCGTGTTCCTGCTCCGGTGAGTTTCTCCTATTAAATTACTTCCTACCATTGCTTCCTCAAGCTGATATACCACAAGAACATGCATCGTATAGGAGTTTAGCATGTCGTAGCATGGATTTGATGTCAACCCTAGGTGCGCCGCGTTCCCTGCCGCCCCTCACCGTTGCCGGTCGCCGTAGGGACCTCCCTGCCCTTTCTGAGCGTCCTAACACCTTCCTAACACACTGGAACACGTTCCAGGCAAGCCATCCCATTGGATTGCAGAACGCACACATGGATCGACGGCGTGACGCCGCGCGCGGCCGTCACATCCCGCCGCCGGCCGCCGTTGGTTCCACCCATGCCCGAACAAGCCACCCGACGCGTTCGTCACACAATAGCGCACGTCTACGACAACTTGTCGCTTTGAAATCTGGCACCTGTCGGTACCCTGCATACCATATACCCCTTGGGACTACAAAAAGACCGAAGGAACTTCACCTATCTGAGTTGAAGACCAGCGAAGGCCCCACGTGTCATATGGGACCGGGCCTGCCTCCCATCTATGGTTAGTCCTGGTGCTGCCAAGTGTATACCACAATCGGACCTACATCCCACACCTGAGATAGCTCCGGGCTAAACACCTGTGCAGCACCCCCGGACCTGACCCCCGACAGAGGGAAGCTCCGGTACCGACACGTGTACATTTACACTGGACCTACCCGTCCCAGACGGAAAGCTCCGATGCTGCCACGTGTCCAACCGCCAGACCTTCAGTCTCAACAATCAAACTGGTGGACCCCCAACGGCTCGGACCTTCAAGGGGCAATCAAGGACTTCAAGACCCGATTAAGTGTCATTAATACCATATTAATGACACACTATCGGAAGGCTCTTAATACCTGTAACGACACTATCAAGGTCCATTACCACGCTATTAAGGGTAATTAACCTCATTAATTGTGTATTAAACATCAGTAACCGCCAGGGCCACATGTCGGGCCAGGCTAACGGTGTAACGACCAGCCCTTGTACTATAAAAGGATTGGTCGACGATACACAAGGGACAGCTCTTGGGAACTCTGAGACCTCTCCCATACTCAGCTTTGACACCCAATACAACAACTACACACCCCGTGGAGTAGGGTATTACGCTCAGGCGGCCCGAACCACGTAAATTCTTGTGTCTATGTGCCATTGTCATTTAAATCTATGTGCGCCCAATACCGAACTACAAACTCCGCGGGCTACCAACGGTAGTACCAGGAGAATTGCCGGATCAAAACTCTGACAGCACCCATAGCTTCTGGCCCCTTCGGGAGGGTCCAGATGGTCCAGCGCCCAGTGTACTTCATTAGCGAAGTACTCCATGATGCCAAGATTCTGTATCTGGAGGTGCATAATCTGCTCTACACAGTTCTTATTGCCTCCAGGAAGCTTCGACACTACTTCCAAGCTCACAAGATCTCAGTGGTAACTTCTTATCCACTGCGTGCAATCTTGCATAACCCCAACTCTATAGGGAATATTGCAAAGTGGGCGGCAGATCTGGCTGAGTTCGAGCTTGAATTCGTCCCAAGACAAACGATCAAGAGTCAAGCTCTGGCGGACTTCATGGCGGAATGGACCCCCTCTCCATCAAATCCTGGGGGGCCCAATGAGCAGAAGTCGGAACCCAAGGTTCTGATCTTCATTGATCCTCACTGGACTCTCTACTTCGATAGCTCCATGCAGAAGCAGGGGGCCGGAGCTGGAGTCCTTCTCCTCGCTCCGATCGGGGAGAAGGTTAAATACATGGTGCACCTTGACTTCAAGGCGACCAACAACATGGCGGAGTATGAAGCACTAATTTATGGACTCAAGGTGGCACTATCGTATGGTGTCAAGCAGCTGTTGGTAAAGGGTGATTCACAACTTGTTGTAAAACAAGTCAAAGGTGAATGTTGCTGCAACAACCCTCAACTAGCTGCATACCTACTTGAGGTCCAGAAGCTTCAGAAGGACTTCGACGTCCTGGATCTTTGCCATGTCCAGCGTCTCAACAACGCTGAAGCTGACGAAATCTCGATGAGAGCTTCAACCGGGGCTCCAGCTCCCGACGGAACCTTCGTCCGAAGGTTGTCTAAACCTACAGCTCAGCCTGCCAAACTGAGTGAAGGGGGCGAGACCAGCACCTCGAAGCTGGCGGTCCCGATGGCCCTGTTACCATGGCGTCCATCAAGGGTCGTAGGTGCTGCAGGAAGCTCCGAGCAACCCAGCACGCAAGACTCAAATCCTCAAGCTAGTTCCGATGCATGGATCTCGGAGATCCGGAGCTACTTGAAAGACAATTTCCTTCCTAAAGATAATGTATCCGCTGATCGGATAGTCAGATTGGCTAAAAGATACACACTGGTAGAAGGGGATCTCTACCGTCGTGGTGCCAACAGCGTCCTAATGTGGTGCATTACAAGGGAAGAAGGCTACGAGCTCCTTGCGGAAATCCATGGAGGAGAGTGTGGGAACCACACGTCTTCCCACACGCTGGTCGGAAAAGCCTTCCGGCATGGCTTCTACTGGCCTATAGCGCTCCAGGATGCAACTGAGCTAGTGAAGAATGCGAAGCATGCCAGTTCCGTGCAAAGAAAATTCACACACCGGCTCAGCCTCTACAAATGATACCTCCTACATGGCCATTCGCTGTGTGGGGGATGGATATCTTGGGACCTTTCCCAAGAGCCATCGGAGGTCACCAAATGGCTGGAAGCAACTCCAGTTGTGACAATAAACAAGCAATCAGCTATCAACTTCTTGCAGTCCATCGTATGCAGATTTGGAGTCCCAAACAAGATCATAACTAATAATGGGACCCAGTTCACAAGCTCTGCATTCCAAGGATATTGCGAAGACCTCGACATTCAGGTCAGCTACGCCTCTGTAGCTCACCCGACAAGCAATGTCCAAGCCGAGAGAGAAAATGTAGAAATCCTAAAAGGACTCAAGACGCGCACATACGAGCGCCTAAAAAAACATGGAGCCAACTGGATTGAAGAGCATCCGCCCACACTGTGGGCCAACAGGACAACTTCAAACCGGTCAACTGGAGAGACACCCTTCTTCCTGGTGTACGGAGCTGAAGCAGTCCTTCCTCCGGAAATCACCTTGGGGTCGCTCCGGGTCCGGACCTTCGACGATGCCACGCAGGACCAGCTCCGGCGTGAAGACCTTGACCTCCTTGAAGAGGGAAGGTGCCGAGCAGCTGTTCGGAATGCCCGATACCGCCAAGCCCTTCGGCGCTATCACCAACGGCATGTTCACAACCGACAGCTCGAGGAAGGCGATCTGGTGCTACGGAGAATACAATTCAGAGAAGGGTTAAACAAACTTTCCCTCAGCTGGGAAGGACCCTTCCGAGTGATCAAAGTATCCCGTCCTGGATGCGTTCGCTTGGCAACCGAGGATGGGACACCTCTCCCAAATCCTTGGAACATTGAGCACCTTCGTAAGTTCTACGCTTAATATCACGGAGGTGATTCTGTAATTACATGTGGTGTATGTTATAGAGTCATTGTACATAGTCGGGTAGCTCCTCCGGAAGAATAGCCGGACCTTCCCCGCAAGGTCCGCAAAGTTCAGGCAACACTTGTCACAGTCTCAGAACTAAAAGTGTAGCTAGCTACCCTGTGTCAAACGAGAAATGAAACACACTTAGCCTGGTTCCGTACCCTAAGGGTGTACTTGTTTCCCCTGTACCCCGAACTTATAATGAAAGACATCATTGTGTGAAAATAGACTCCACGTGCATTCATTTTGTACAGACTCAACATTTTTTATTTTTCTCTTTCTTGTCTATAACAAAGTTGTGCAATTCTTAAGAAACTTTAGCTCGACCAATTCATGTACAATTTGAGTTGCATCGTCTATTCTTCCGGGTCCAAACATTGTCAATGGTCTACTCGTCTGAATGCTGCCAAGCCAACCTAGGGTCGGAGTGTGCTATCGACTTAGCCTGGTCATGCACTCTAAGTACGCCACTCTACCTACACCCCGACAGGCCGAAGTAAGACGAGTCTAGAAACGATCGGACCTGAAGGAAACAAGGCAGTGCACTTAATTGTATTTAGAATTGTGTTCGACCTAAAACTTTCTCGGGAATAGTAAGTCGCAGTTGAGTTATAGATAGGAAATGAATTTTACTATTTTTCTTGGCTTCAGTGTGCAGGAAAAATAAAGGTTCCATGATGATGGCGGATAAAGTCGGAGCTACCAAAGCTCCAACACCCCCCAAGATGGTCTGTTGTCGATGTTCCAAACATTGATAGTAGACATCGCCTGAGCTACAGAGTTCTGGCAGATCCAGGGGGCCAGCCGTCAACGTGAACAAAAGATGGTGGGAAGACTCTACAGTAGGGTCTACTGTCGACACACCGCGTGTTGACAGAGGTCACTGCCGGAGCTACCAAGCTCCGACACCCCAGAGGACTAACCGTCGATGCTCTACGTGTTGATGGAGACTGCTGTCGGAGCTACTAAGCTCCGACGATGGTCAATACCGGAGCTACTAAGCTCCGACAACCTCAGGGGGCCTCTACTATCAAAGACTTCAGACCTACGTTCTACAAGTTCGAAGCACACAAGTCTTCAACAATTGTTACATTCTCTTGGTACATGTTCACAATCAAATTGTGTACATCTACCAGGGGGCCAAGTGGGACAAAGGTGTTGAAGACAAAAAATGAAATTCACAAAAAACTTGGATTTCATTCATCTGGAGACAAGAGGTTACAAAATTGGAGAAAAAAAAGAGAGGATACAAGTGGGAGCTACAAAGAGATGGTCCTAGACCCTATGGAAGAACAAGGCGACCTTCTTGGCAACCTCCGATACGCTGTCTTGGGCAGCTTCTCCCTCTCCGTCGATTGGGCCTTCAAGCACCGGGTCTAGTGAGAAATGAGGGTCCCGGCTTGTGTAGCACGTCAGCACGTATTCTGCGACGTTCTTCGCCAGGGATTGTCCCTCGATTTCCAGCTGGTCCGCGATGACATCGCCCATCTTGGTGAGCTTGTTGCATGCCGAACTCAACGCCTACAACGCCTGCTCCAGCTCCAGCTCCGGCTCCAGATCATCCGGACGTACATGACTAAAACCCATTAGTGTCAGCGCGTCGTTAGCTTTGCCCAGGAAGTCCCAAACTTGTTGGGACTCCGCAGCCTTGGAACCTCGCATCTCTTCCAAGGATCTTCTGGTCGCCGCAAGCTCCGAATTCTCCCGGGTAAGACGCTCTACCTCTTTAGCGTTCTGCTGAATCTTTTCAGCAACCTGCCTTTCGAGTTTGCCGAGCTCTTCCTCCCGGAGGTGGATCCTGTTCCGGCAGTTGACCAGGTCCTTCTCCCGGCCCCACACCTTCTTCTCCCTGGCAACAATTTCATCCTCCCTCTTGTGGAGGTCCTGTCCTCGCTGCCTGGCCTTCTTCTCCCCTTTCTCGCAGCACTCACCCAGCTTCTTGGTGCGCTCCGCGAGACTCTTATCACCCAGAGTTAGCCTCTGAGTAAGCTCTTCCTCCATCTTCACGAGGTCATCCCACAGCTCCAGGAGTTTTTGCTCTTCATCTTCGAGCTTTTTCTCCCGCTCCTCAAGGGCCTCCCGGCGCTTGACGAGGCTGTCATGGATAGCGCTGAGCTTCTCCCCGCGATAATTCGCTGCGTTATTAGCAGTTATGGTCTGTTCGTGGATGGCTCGGGACTGGTTGTCGAGGGATCACACCATGCTTTACCTCTCGTCCAGCAGCTTACCCGAGTACTCCAACTGGACCTTCTCCCTCTTCACCCACTCCTTGTCGTCAGCCAGCCTCGACTGCGCCAGCTTGGTCTCAAATTGGAGCCGGTTGCGCCACCTCCTAAGAGTTTGGCGCTCCTCCTCGAGGGCCTTGCTTTCATGGTAAAAAGCCAGCTGGAACTGACGAAGACCGGAGCAGGCATTGTCAATAGACAACGACAGAGGGAATGGGTCCGGACCTACCGGGGTCCTCTCCGCTGGCTCCAGCGGGTCCTCTGTGACAAAAATCGGGTCCCACTCTACAAGAGCGGTCCCCTGAGCTTCCACGGCACTAGGGCCGTCTTCCGGGATAGCCTCGGCCGCCACCGAGGAAGGTCCTGCAATAGAAGTTTCGACCTTCGAAGTTGGCTCCGAAGGTCCCGCCGCCAGGTCATCAACAACTGGCCCCTCAGGCGGGGGGCCGACAGCTTCATCTTGGCACCCTGGCTCAGGCGTGGGCACCTCCGGGACCACTGCCTCTGGGGCAGGCGTTGAACATTCTGCCGGAGCTGAAGCAACTTCCGGCTCCGACATTGGCTTCTCCTCCATCGCCGGCTCACGCGCTGGCGCTTCGACCATCAGGGGTTCGGGCACCGACACTTCTGCAGCAACCGGCTCAGGCGCCGGAACTTCTTCGACGACCGGCTCGGGCGCCAGAACTTCATCAGCCACCGGCTCTACTGCTGGGAGTTCATCAACCATCGGCTCAACTGTCGGGGCTTCAACAACATCTGGCTCTAGGACCGGAATCGCAGCTACATCCAGCTCTGAGGCTGGAGCGTCCACCATTACAGCATTCAAAACCGGAGCTTCAACCTCCGGGGCATGTGCCGCTGGTACATCCTCATTCCCGTGGTCCGGCGCTACCACGGGAGCTTCTGGGATGAGTTGAGATCCAGGACCACGACAGCCGGCGCCAGAGCTGCCGCAACCTCAGCCACCTCTTGAGGCAGCGCTGGGATTGGAGCCGGAGCTTCCGCCTGCACAGTCTCAACTGCTGCTGTAGGAACCAGAGCTTCAGCCCCTTTCTTGGGCACTCTGTGTATGAAGGACGAAGAAACTCAAAACACAATTACAACAAAAAACAATCAATTGAGGTAAAAACTAAATTTACCTCGGAAGGCTTCTGCTCCATCTAGCGCGGAACCTCTTCTCCGGACGCTCAGCGCCGGACCCTGTCTCCCCTGACGTGTCAACTCCGGAAGGTTCCCCGGAGCTCGCTGTTACTGCCGGCGTCACTTTGGTTGAGGCCCCCCTCGACCGGGAAGGCCCTCCGGACCCAGAGTCCTCAGTTGGTACTGGAGCCGTATGGCCCGAGGTAGCACCCCGGGGAGATGCCGATGCTAGAGTGGTTGCCACCGTTGAAGACCTTCCTCTCTGGGAGGAGCCGCTGTGGAAGGAGCAGGTCTGACGGACCTCCCGTCAGAGTGCTTTAGCTTTATTTTATGACTCGAGGGCTCGACCAACTCCTTGCCCTTGCCCACGACTTCAAATCTTTGTCTCGGGGCGGAAGGGGGACCACCCTCGGAAGCTCCGGGGATCGCCAACGTGGTGGTCGGATGACTCTCAACTTCACCAAGGTCGTCAAGCACCGGCATCTTCCGCCGGAGCTCCCTGTTGAACTCCGCCTCCATGTTCAGAGGGAGGAAAGCCGCCGGCGGAGTCAAGTCATCACCCTCGATGTCGATGCCGTGCTGGAACTTCTTGAGGTGAAACTCCAAAGTTGAACCTTCCATGTTGGACTTCAAACCGGTCTCAATCCGGTCGTTGTCCATCACACTGTTGAGGGCCCAGGCAAGCTTCTCCCTCTTCTTCAGCGGAGCCCACCTGTTGACCAGGAAGTTGCAAAATACCACCTGAGGAGTCACCCCTCCTTCCATGCATTGGCAGATCCTGGTCAGAGTAGGGTTGAAGGCGTCCGATAACACCGGAACTTCGCTCCAAGCTTCAGTGTCGATGTTGGGGAGGCCTTCGGGTAGCTCCAGCTTCTCATGCTCCTCTACCCTGATGACGATCCAATCCTTCTTCCAGTCATCCCACTTCCCAGAAGGGAACGACCACAAGTACTTGTACGGGCACTTCTTGCGCTTCACAAAATAATAGAAGCCAAGGTACTCGTCACTCTTGCCGATGGTGTGGATGTTGAAGAAGGTGCGAAAGAGCTCAACACAGAGGGAATGCCCAACCACGTCTCGCAGAAGTGGACAAAAATCGACACCAGAAGAATGGAGTGGGGACCAAGGTGTTAGCTGCAGACCGTAGAAGTCTAGCAGCATCAAGAGAAAAGTGGAGAAGGGTGGGATCAGTCCCACCATGGCGTACGCGGAGAAGTACACCATGTCGCCGGCGTGTTCCTTCTTGAATGGAAGCTTGCCAGCGTGGACCTGGTGGTTGAAGAAGTCACTGGACCACCCCATGAGGGCCCGTACCTTCTTCAAATCACCGTCGGTCTTCAGTCGGCTCTTGCGGAGACCCAACTCCATCGCAGCACAGCGGGGCAAGAGATGAAAAGCAAGAGAAAGTTTGGAGGATTCGAGTACGAGTTCGAATGAAGGCGTAAAGAATCCCCAAACGGTGCATACTTTCCCTCTTAAGTAAGCCCCTGCAACGCTTGGATGGAAACTGTGGAGGACCCGATGATACAATTGAAAAACTTCACCCTGCCAATGACAATGGGGCCCAGGGCCATGCCGACGATCAAGTCGAGGTTCTTACCCCAGGCAAAAGGTTGCCATCATGAAAGACGGGAAGCCCGAGGGCGGCGGCCTGACAGGGCGCGCGGAACCGATATGATTTTTGTATCAGGAACCGGCTACCTTCAATTGCGTGAGATCCGCACACTCAGATCTCACCCGCCGCATCCTGAATATGTCACGCGGCGTTGGTTTAACTGCGAACTACCGCCAATGGCACATCCAAAGACTCTTGAAGACGTGGCTCAAAAACCGAAGGATGGACCCACCTCCGGCAGAATGACTTCATCCAAAAGGTCTCTCCCAGAGGTGGGCCCAAGGGGCCACTGTCGGTACCCTGCGTACCGTATACCCCTTGGGACTACAAAAAGACCGAAGGAACTTCACCTGTCTGAGTTGAAGACTTGCGAAGGCCCCACGTGTCATACGGGACCGGACCTGCCTCCCATCTATGGTTAGTCCCGGTGCTGCCATGTGTATACCACAACCGGACCTACATCCCACACCTAGGATAGCTTCGGGCTAAACACCTGTGCAGCACCCCCGGACCTGACCCCCGATAGAGGGAAGCTCCAGTACCGACACGTGTACATTTACACCGGACCTACCCATCCTAGACGAAAAGATCCAATGCTGCCACGTGTCCAACCGTCGGACCTTTAGTCTCAACAATCAAACTGGTGGACCCCCAACGACTCGGACCTTCAAGGGGCAATCAAGGACTTCAAGACCCGATTAAGTGTCATTAATACCATATTAATGACACACTATCGGAAGGCTCTTAATACCAGTAACGGCACTATCAAGGTCCGTTACCACGCTATTAAGGGTAATTAACCTCATTAATTATGTATTAAACATCAGTAACTGCCAGGGCCACATGTCGGGCCAGGCTAATGGTGTAACGACCATCCCTTGTACTATAAAAGGACTGGTCAACGATACACAAGGGACGGCTCTTGGGAACTCCGAGACCTCTCCCATACTCAGCTTTGATACTCAATACAACAACTACACACCCCGTGGAGTAGGGTATTACGCTCAGGCGGCACGAACCACGTAAATTCTTGTGTCTATTTGCCATCGTCTTTTGAATCTTTGTGCGCCCAATACCGAACTACAAACTCTGCGGGCTACCAATGGTGGTACTGGGAGAATTGCTGGATCAAAACTCCAACAGCACCCATACCTCCTTCACCGAGCGCCGCCCCAACTTGCTACGGCGGCTCGTCGCCGATCGCCTTGGACGCTACCTCGACCCGTCCATGCCCACAGAGGGCATCCCTACACCCCAGAACACGTGCCCGACAGCTCCATTAGAGGGGGTATCGCGCATTCCTGCGCAAAGCCGCCGCCGGCAAGCTCCCAGGGCCGCCCGCCGCCTCCTCCACTGTTTCCTGAGTACAGCGCCAACATGGCGCACACGTGGTGAGGACGTGGCGGGCACCGAAGCGCCACACAAGCGCAGTTTTCCACCCGTGCACACGACGTCTACGTGGACACGGTCCACAAAGACCAACAAGTTGGATACCCAGCTAATGTCTCTGGCCCACTTGACGGACTTAGAGAAATCTATGAACTGCTAAGTGCACCCACGCGTACACACTGTCCTACCAAACCACACAAGTCAGCTATTCCATGCGTAGAGGAAACTGCTAGAGCCACTTACCTAGTGCACACAGAAGATAATAAATAACATTTCACAATATAAGAAAATTCCCTAATAAGCACTAATTGCTTTTAGATCATATTTGGAGTGACTCATAGAAGAAATTATCTATAGATATTGTGTTAAATATAATTAGTTTACAAGAATGAATTAATCCATTAGGAAATTGAAGAGGAATTATGTTTAGGGTCCAGAATGATAAACCTTTACAAATAATTTTCTAGGAATTCCCTAAAATTATTTAATGAGTACTATAACATGAATTAGAGATATTTATCTCAAATAAATTATAAGAAGTAGAAAAATATTTTTATTTTATTATAAATCATTAAATTAATTGCAAATCGGGAAAATGCATGTTTAGTCTCCAAAACCAATAATTATCTGCAAATATCTAAGAATATTACTTCACCTCTAAAATACAACTTAGGTAGTATTTATCTAATATGAATATAGGATAAGAAACTGAATATCATGCCCATAGAAAATCAAGTGATTAATCATAATTAGTAAAATACGCTTAGAAACTCACAACTGAATGATCTCTCCACAAATAACCTTCTAAATATTCCAAGGAATACATATAACTAGGACTTTATAATAATAATAATGGATTATAATAAAATATGGAATAATAAACCAACTGGTGTCATTATAGAAAAGCAAATAGAGAGGTACTAGATAATAGAAATTCACATGCAAAGTCTAAATAAAATGGACCCTTCACTAGTAATTCCTGGAAGTCCTAATAGTCACACACTAATTCTAAAATAAGTTTGTTACTTCTAGAACACATTAAGAAAATAATAGACTAAAAATCGTATAAGTTAATGAGTCATGCACTATTCGTTATCGAAACTACTCAGATGACTCGAGAATATTAGAATCTATGCCTGGACCCTAAAATAAGTGGGTCTTACATTAGTAGAATTTTAGTAAATGTATTATTCATTATGAAGAGGCCTCATAGAAGTTATGATTAACCTGTCGATCATAATATAAGTAATTTATAATGTAAACTAGTGAACTAATCAAAATAGTTATAAACCGTGTAAATAACTAAAAGATCGATACAATCGTCATAACCTTTCAATGACTAATTGGTTGACCAAAGAAATAGTAATGCAGCCAAATAAGCCACTAGTAGAATCACATATTCGTCAATGAGCCATCCAAGGACCATAGAAACCGCGTTATTGAATGATTATTTGTATTTATTGGAGTTTTATTTGGATTTATGGGATATTTATCAACGTTTCATATTTTATTCGCATAGCTACGTACTTAGTAATCGGAGAGTTCACAAAGGAGATATTCAAGACCCGAATCACAAGGAACAGGACAATGACTTCGATAAACCACTGTAAAGGCAAGCTCTAACTCCTTGATCATATTTCACCTATGTTTTGCAATCACAATTATTGCCCGTTTTCATTGCATGAATGTATGTATATTTTAAAACGTTGCTATGTTATGAACCAATTGAAATGTGGTAGCATGAGCTATGTCGATGACTGACTATTAGTGTTAGTTACTAGCCGACAATAAACAGTAACATGATAGTTACTTGCTATCAACGGCTTAAAACAAAACACTACATCGGTTATGATAATAGCAGTGACTATTACAATCCCTTCCTTGACCTTGACAACACAACCCCTTGACAACCTAACAGCTTCATCATTGTGCTATAGTAGCGATGTGAGCACGTCCTTGTTAGTACTATGCTTAGGAACCTCTGCGATGTTCGCATCGCGAACCACTACACACGATATACATGATTGTGAAATGTGTTAAAAGGTGGTTGGTGGTGTGAGTTAGGATATGGGTGGGTGATTAATGAACGGTGTGTGTGAAGAGGGAGGGTGGTCGAGCCGGGTATGGTGATGGGATGCCGCAGGCTCCCTAAGAGGTATACCAGCTGCGGCTGTATATTCGATGTAACCCACCGATTGATGTTGAGTGCTTTAATAATAGTCTGATGACCATGCTTTCTGGACTATACGTATGTTGAGTACTTCAGTATAATTTGATGTTGTGTGTTCCAGACTAGTCCTTATGCCAAGGACGGATGGAGCCGCCTCACCAATATAAGGACCAATTCATTTGACCTCAACATAGTGATTTTGTACAACCACATAACCTGTATGGGCGGGACTCCCCCTACCTTTCCGATAACTGTCATAAGAGAAAACCTGGAGAGCCATGGAGGACACGGTGGACCAGGAAATGGCACAGAGACCGAGGGTCGTCTGATGTCTGGCTGGGTAGGAATTGCCCGAATAGCCTCTGTGTCGGGCCGAGGTGTGATTGTGGGGTTATGAGGGGAAGATGGGATGAGCATCATGTCATACCCTTGCTAGGTATGCATGGCCTGTGGGTAAAGTGTACAAACTCTGCAGAGTCTTAATCTATCCGGATAGCTGTTGTCACAGTCTTGACACACTATGCTCTGGGCTCCTTATGATTAGCATTAGTGCATCTCCTTGAAGTGTGTGTGTGGGTGGCATGCGTGCCAGAGTCGTCAGGGACATGGATCCGAAGACTCATCTAAAAGGAGGGAACTGGCGGGATGGTCTGAAACTGCCCCAAGGCCCGCCAACTATAATAATACTGATTCAACTACTTTCCCCTCTTATTACAAAACTCTCTTCAAAG
Source organism: Tuctoria greenei (assembly GCA_036927565.1). Taxonomy (NCBI): domain Eukaryota; kingdom Viridiplantae; phylum Streptophyta; class Magnoliopsida; order Poales; family Poaceae; genus Tuctoria; species Tuctoria greenei. The sequence goes on along the minus strand of JAYESD010000011.1, from coordinate 10,183,408 downwards.
AGAACCTTGCATAAAATGCTTTTCGGCCAAACTAAGCCGTATGGCCTCTCCTTGCTACAAGCCCCAAGGCATGAAACACATCCCCTTGAGTAGTGTTAGTGCTTGCGGAGTACCTTACGTACTCACTCTTGCTTTATATGTGATTTATCAGAAGACAAAGAAGCTGAAGCGTGTGAGGATGATGATTAGGTCTAGTTCTACTTCCCAAGTCTGCCTGTTGGGCAATGCACCATTCTGCTCTGCTGTTTCTGAGGATTTATCTGTTTTGGTGGTCATCCACAACCACATCCAATATAATCTAGATCATGTTTGTAATACTTATATTGTTTATAAATAAATAATCGTTGTATGGATCTCGATCTATTCTGTTGTGCATACCGACTACTAATCCAAGGATTGGTACGGGATGCACAAGCGGACCCACGGAAGGCGGATCCTGACATCTCGGCCGGGTGAAGTTTATTGAGTTCAGACAGCAGATGAATGTTGTCTCAGGGCAACAAAATTAAGGGGGTGAAATGTTGTCCATTTAATTTCGTTGCACGTTTAGTCTGCATGTTTGTTATTTTGTAACGGCTCATGACGAAGCCGCAGGAATAAGTTTAGTCCACTCAGCATACGTCGCAGACACAAACGGGTCATGGCGTTCATGCCGGATGTGATGCGAGGTTCTAGGATCTAGTTGAACAGTTCAATGCATGATCATGTACTTTGCATATAAATATAAGTGTTTCAGTTTCTGGTGGACGCATCGCCACCACAATAGTCTCTTTCTCTCGCCCACTAATACACTCTGTTTTGCGTTCACCTCGTAACCCACTGCGTGAACTGGGCGTTCCTCGATCTGTTGATCATCTCGGCATGAAGCGCTGCTCCAACAGTGGGGCCATCTGATGTGTAACTGGGAAGATTGTTATTTAGTCTCACATCAGATGTCTATGATGGGATAGCTCGACTTAAAAAGTGGAGGGTATCTAACATGTCAGACTAGTCTTTTGGGTTGAGATGATCCATGATCTTGATCGGGGCTCCGAACGAGTCTGTATGGGCAACGGACCTATGGTGACATGGATTGACGGTAGGAGCTCGTTAGCGTGACGGGACAGACCGTACTCTAATAAATGTATTATTTCATAAAACCTCACAAAACCATAGGTTTTATGGCCCTACATCACATGAAATCCTAGGTTACTCTCTCCGTCCTTAAATACTTATTGTTTTTTTATTATTTTTTTATTAGAAGACGACAAATATTTAGAGACCAAAGAAGTATATATTATAGATTGTCATGTACAGTACAATGGCTTCCATGACCTGCTGATGCCGCTTGGATATTATTGCCACGGGAATCCCTGATGTGCAGGGCTATTTTTGTGTTGTAGCTTTTGTGAACTGCGTAGAAATCTTCCAAGGCCATTTGGATGCTGGTCCGTGCTATTTTTCCCACCAGTGTACCTGAGTCGAGGATTACTGCGACGGGGAATTCATCTGCTCCAGTTTTGGTAGCATTTTGAGCTGCCCCAAAACGTGCAGTGAAGAGTAATAGGAATATGATGGTTCGAGTTACCCTCTCCATCACCAGTGTTGCAAGGCATGCAAGTCTTTTGCCCTGAGGACAAGATCTGGCCTTTTATAAGGTTAGTTGCGAGAGACAGCAGTGGTTTTGTTAAATCCATTCACTACTACAAAAAGCATTTTTACAGGCGCCTCAAATTTTCAAACACAGACGGTACTTAAAAATATGCGACTGTGATGACGAATGATATAATGAAAGAACAACACGTGCGGATTTTAAAGAACAACCGTCTGGGTAAATACATGATCTTCACAGGCGGTTATTAATTAAGAACCGCTTGTAATGCAATGAACTTCACAGACAGATTTTAAGAAACAACCGTCTGGGTAAATACATGATCTTCATAGGCGGTTCTTAATTAATAACCACCTATAATATAATGAACTTCACATACGGTTCTTAATTAACAACGGCCTGAGAAGATCATGTATTTTTAGTGGCGGTCATTGTTTAAGAACCGTATGTAGTTGTTCAATTATCACAAGCGGTTTTCATTGAAATTACAGAAATATAGTCGTTGCAATTATCACAACCGTATGTAGTCGTTGCAAGGAAAATTGTATCAGGAAAAAACACAGATGAGCGGATACTAGTATAGTAATGCATTATAGGAAATGCTCGATCACCAGTGAAGCTGGCTTAATTATGATAATACACTATTAGAGGCTTTACAATTGTTCAAAGATAATTTCTTTACACACTGAACAAAAAGCATGCTACATTCATTGTAGATCGACGATGAAGCTCCCATCGATCAATCTAAATTGTACCGTCCTGCTTGCTCCCGAACATGTCTCTTATATTACGCTGAATCCTGAAAATATTGACATTATTTAAATTAACAAATGTCGAAGGAGGAATGAATAACCTACATTGGTCACTAAGTCAAAGTGTCATCTAACCTTGATAAATAGATTATAACAATCATTTTCAACATCAGGCACATTTGGCTGATGCAGCAAACGCTGAACTTCAAGTAGTATAATTTTGATTGTAAAAGCACTGCACCACCCCTACAAAATATAATTTAAGCAATATAAGAAACCAGTTCAAATAAGTTTGACAATAATTATAAGTAATAATTATATGAACAAAATAGGTCTATCTTACAGTCTCTTGATCAAGAATCCCGATGCAGAGTGCTCCCAAACGATGGACATTTGGGTGGAAGAACCCAATTGGAAAGGCGCATCTTGGAGGCACCAAAGAATAGTCTCAGAGAAGGAGATTGTCAGAGGGTAGTAACCATCTTCCCATTCAGTCTGCAAAAGAAATTTATTAATAGGAGGACGATGGTTAAACTCATATTATGCTTGTTCTTCATGACTTACCCCTTCTTTACCGGGGACGATGCACTGCCACTTCAATAAATCTCCCAATTCAGGCTTCACAGAGAAACCCTACACGGAGAAATTGAAAATATCAAAAACAAACAAGATGGAAAAACAAACTACAGTTAAGTTCATAAGTCCATTACAAATACATATGTATATACAACCATGCGACCGGTGTGCCATATGTACATACATGGGGATGGTTCTTGCGCCACGCCAAGCGCTCCTCCTTCAATCGGCTACACGCCCGAGACATCATTATCTGAAAGACCAAACTTCCAAATTATTGAGTCCAAACGCATATGTACACAAATGCAAAAGGACACAATCCATATACCAACATTGTTCTAAGTTGATTTCAGAAGATACAAATATATACAATATATATCATCTCGCATTGCTATATACATTTTTTCCAGCATTGAAATCTTCTCGCATATAGGGTTTCAAATTCTTTTTAATGCTTCTCTCTACGCGCTTGATGTTTTCTGGTTCAGTGAAAAGGTACATCTCTTCATACTGATTATATTCCTCTTCATTATCTTCCACATTCTCAACCCCAACAATATTTTGCTTTCTAGAAACAACTACGTGCAACTTCTCAGTTTCTAGATCTTGAACATAAAAAACTTGTGCAACATTATCAGCGAGAACCCACAGGTCATCTTTGTAACCCACTTTATTCAAGTCTACCAGTGTCAGCCCGTAATTGTCCACTTTCAAACCATCAGGATGTTTGACCCATTGGCACTTAAATACGGGTATTACCATTCTTTCGCCATAATCGAGTTCCCATATTTCCTCTATGAACCCGAAGTATGTGGTCTTCTGCCCTTGTGAATCATAAGCCTCAATACGAACACCACTATTTTGTGCAACACTCTTACCATCTTTTTCTTTAGTGTAAAATGTGTAACCATTGATGTCATATGCTTTCCATGATGTTACCAAAGTAGATGGGCCAGAAGCTAACTTCTTCATTGTTGCCTCTTCTATAGTGTTTCCGTATGATATATTTTTGTCCATTAACCATTCAGTGAAACATCTTCTGTGCTATTTCATGATCCAGTCCTCTGTGCGGTCTTGGTTTTTATCACGAAGCTCAATTTGGTGTTCCTCGATGTACGACTCAGCTATTGTGAGTTGTTGTAATACACCAAAATGTGCACGGTGTACATTCTTGTAATCTTGAACAATAAAAGTTTTCTTACCCACTTTGCCTCTCCCACATAGTCTACCCTCATGTACCGGTATAGACACACCTATCGATTTTCCATCTTTGATGTAATCAGCACAACCCTCAATCACTTCTTCAGTGGTGTATCCTTCCATAATTGAACCCTCTAGGTGAGCACGGTTCCGCACATAACCTTTAAATACTCCTAAATATCTCTCCAACGAAAACATATGATGTAAATATAGTGGCCCCAATGCTTTTATCTGATCAACAAGATGTATGATTAGGTGTACTTGCATATCAAAAAAGGATGGTGGGAAACACATCTCAAGCTTGCACATTGTCTCGACGATGTATGTTTTCAGATAGTCTAAATCTTCATGTGCTATCACCTTTTGCGATACTGCATTGAAGAAGTAACACAAACGTGTGATGACAACTTTTATATGCTCAGGTTTGATTACTATTATCGTAATGGTAAGGAAAACTGTCATCATCATGTGCGTCGTGAGAATTATAACCGAATAAAGACAAGTCTTTCATTGAGACTAGTTTGCGGATATTGAATGAGAAACTCGTGGGCACTTTGATCCCACGCAAGCATTCACAAATTGCTTTTTTCTCTTCTAGCGTCAAGTTGTAGCTGGCTGGGGGAAGGTAATGCTTCCCGTTCGCCTTTTCTACTGGATGAAGCTCTGGTCTCAAATCAAGATTTACTAGGTCCATACGTGAATTTAATCTGTCCTTTGTTTTCCTCGGCATGTCCAACAAAGTCCCAATGATGCTGTCAAATACATTCTTTGTAACGTGCATCAAATCAATACTATGGCAAAATTCCAGATTCTTCCAATACGGAAGATACTTGAAAAAAATTGATCATTTCTTGAAATTCATGTCAGTTGTATCATCCGAAGATGTACTTTTCTTTCTCTTAATTCCTTTACTATTTTTTCCCTTACCGAAAGCAATATGAATGTTCTTGACCATTTCAAACACAAGTTTTCCACTATAAGGTTTCGGTGCAGTATCTTTTTCGATTTTGTTATCAAATTGTTTATTCATCTTCTTATACTTGTATGTATATTTCAAGAACCGTTGATGTCTCATGTACACCGTCTTTCTGGATGAAGTGAGGTATAGAAATCCAGTTCTATCCACGCACCTAACACAACCTTTCTTCCCTTTCATTTGTCCCGATAATGTAAACAGTCCGGATAATCATGCACGATAACGAATATCATTGCTCTTAGCGTGAAATACTCCCGCTTGTACTCATCCCATGTACGTACCCCTTCATTCCACAATTTCGCCATATCTTCCATTAAAGGTTCCAAGAACACATCAATTTCGATGCCGGGTTGTTTCGGACCTTGGATAAGAACAGATAATAAGATATATTTCCTTTTGTGACACAACCACATCGGTAGGTTGTACATCGTTAAGACCACGGGCCATGTGCTGTGTATGCTCCTTTTTTCACCAAACGGATTCATTCCATCTGTATCCAAGGCAAACCTCACATTTCTGATTTCCTTCACAAATTCTGGATACTGAATATCAAAATTTTTCCACTGCGTTGCATCACCAGGGTGTCGTATATGTTTTTCATTCTTCTTGCGTTGCTCGGAATGCCAACGCATAAGTTCAGCTTTCTTAGGGTTTGAGAACAAACGCTTCAAGCAATCAATTACCGGAAGGTACCACATCACCAAGGCAGGAATTTTTTCTCTTATTCTTCCCGTCTGCATTGCCAGAAGTATCGTCATCGTTACCTTCAGGACCAATAATAAACTTCTTATTCTTCTGAGTCTTTTTCATGTTGGTAACATACTGGTGATTGTAGTCCTTCTTATATCTACTGACACCACAAATGGGACATCTAGTTGCGAGCTCATGCTCTTTGCGATACAAAATACAATGGTTCACACAAGCGTGTATTTTTGTCACACGTAGTGCCATCGGGCAAAGAAGTTTCTTCGCTTTATAAGTGCTTCTGGGCAGTTTATTTGGATTTGGAAGAATTTCTGCTAGAAGATTCAAAAGATCAGAGAAACTACAATCGGACCATCCGTGCGTAGCTTTCAACTTTAGTAGTTCTAAGACTGCACGCAATATAGTAAACTCTTTATCACAACCGTTTGAATCATCATATAAAAGCTCTATCGCCGCATTCTGCAATGTCTCCATTTTACTTAAACCTTTGCTTGCCCCCATAGAAGTCAGTACATATGGTTCAATGTGACGCAACATCTCCTCACAATCAAACTCATCATCATCACCACCAGCTTGATTGTCACTACCATCATCGATATGAACATTATCATCATCTGAGCCTCTCTCATCATCTTTATCCACATCATGTGTATCTAACTCACCATGCTCTGTCCATATTATGTAGTTATTTTTGAAACCTCTTTTCACCAAATGAGATTGGATTACTATAGTATCCGTCCAAGCAATCTTATTTTCGCAGTCGATACATGGACATAATATGTCATCTATCTTTTACAACTTCGCATGTCTCTTGGATGCTTCAATAAAATTTTCAACATTATGAATGTACATAGGATCGGGTCTTGGCATGTTATACATCCATGCTCGACTGTCCATGCTTCAATAATAGAATTTTTTGTCAAATTTACAAAATTTGGCCACAAATATTCTCTAAAGGTCTTCTATAAAATGAATTTACAGATACATAATAAGTATGATTAGGGTGACTAATGTAGGAGACGACGTCTTGAGGCGGACGGAGTCAAAGGGGGAAACGGGCCCAGCAGCATGGGCTAGGTCTGGGTGGGATCCGGTCCGTTATATCTTGACGTCGGATCCCATCCACGATGGTAACTAAATGGGTGAGTTATAAAACCATCTCCCTAGAAAGCTAACCCTAATCACTCATTCGGAATATATGCAAGCAGGAGGTACGCACACACAAGTAGCATATTGAAAAGGAAAACACATAAAACTACAATTACAAGTTCGGGTAAACTTCATGCATCTTATATATATATATATATATATATATATATATATATATATATATATATATATATATATATATATATATATATATATATATATATATATATATATATATATATATATATATATATATATATATATTACAATAGCATTTGTTAATTAAACATCATATTCATGTCACATAATAGGTACAAAAAGGAAACAATTCATATAGTCCATACATCAATATACCAGAACACAATCCATACAGTGCTTACACATGCAAAAGGACAGAATCCATATATCAGAACACACAAAACTAACAGCTTATCAGCTAATGAAAATATACAAAGAAAAAGTAAGGAAACTACATTTACCTTGCATCTATTAATTAAACAATAGCATCTTATATATATATATATATATATATATATATATATATATATATATATATATATATATATATATATATTACAATAGCATCTGTTAATTAAACATCATATTCATGTCACATAATAGGTACAAACTACAATAAGCTTATTACAATATAGTCCATACATCAATATATAAAAGACCAAAGTAGCAGAACAAACAAAAAGGAAACAATCCATATAGTCCATACATCAATATACCAGAACACAATCCATACAGTGCTTACACATGCAAAAGGACATAATCCATATACCAGAACACACAAAACTAACAGCTTATCAGCTAATGAAAATATACAAAGAAAAAGTAAGGAAACTACATTTACCTTGCAGAGGCGTCAGCACGGTGGGGAGACGTCAGCACGGTGGGCCGGCTGGGTGGAGAAGTGGCGGTGCGGGGTTTAGCGGCGGCGCGGCAGTATGGGCTGGGCGGCGGAGCGGCGGCGCGGCATAGGGGAAATTCAACAGCCTTGTGGCGTCGATATAAATTATCCAGGGTTGCGTTTTGACTGCCGTGAGGGGTCCTTATAGCCTGAAAAGATATTTAATCAAGAATATTAATTAAGACGTAAATATCTTCACAGGCTGTTGGTACTTAATAACTGCCTGAGAAGATGTTTATCTCAGACGGGTATTACTTACCAACCGCCTGAGATAATGCCAACTAAACAAAATATTTTTAAAACTTGTATAGCTGACATTGTAATGTTTTGGTAAATATCAAAGTAATTTCTACTCACATATTATTCACATTTGTGTATCTCATAAAAAAAGTTCCTTCACTCAAAATTGTTGGTATGAACATATTTGTATAATTTATACATGTATGAATTTTTTTAATTTTTTTAAAAGCATTCCAACATATCAAACTTCAAATTATCCACCATTCTAACTAAATGCTCATATACATATGAGCATTTAGAGCACATTCACTTGATTGAAATCCAGAAATTCTAACACACCAGTATTCATTGACACAAATGAACACATATATATTACAAAACACAGGAAATATGTACAAGCACGGAATTGAAGCTAAACATGTACAAGAACTCCTAAAACTACAAAAGAAATATGTACAAGAACTCCTAAAACTATACTACAGCCCCGCCTCCTCCGCCCTCTCCGCCAACTTCTCAAACCACGCCAAGCGGTCCTCCTCCGACTCGTCGTCGTCGTCGTCACCATGGTGGTGGCCGCCGTCGTCGTCGCCGTCGTCATCATCGTTGTCATCATCGTCGTCGTCGTCGTCGTCATCGTCCTCCTCCTCCTCCTCCTCCTCCGGCGACGATGCAGCAGGAGAGTGGGTCGGCTGCTCCGGCTGAGCCGATTGCTCCGGCTGTACCGGTGGCTCCGGCTGCACCGGCGGTAGAACGTGCTGATCGTCATTCATCCTCTCGGGGGAGCTGCAGCGTATCCGCTTGCAGGGTGGCTGCCTCGGCGGGCTAGGAGGCGGAAGGTTGGCCATGGCTGTGGTGGTTCGTCGGCGCTTGGCTAGGAGGTGGAACGATGGAAGAAGAAGAAAGGAGTGCAAAAGTTCTGTGCTTGTACATAACCGACAACGCACCTTATATATGGTCTATGCGGAGCGGTTCGTTTCCCGCGCATTGAACTCTTTGCAGACCTCGTGCGGCGCACAATCAAACCACTGTGGAAGACGATCTTTAGAGATCCTTCCGTCTCTCTGGTATCCATGTGGAACGTCGCGCACGCGTTCCTGCACCACGGCTTCTTAACTTCTCCGCAGACCTCGTGCGGCGCGTCAGTTAATTAACATCTTCTTAGGCCGTTAATTAAAATCTTGTAGTTTCAAAAATGTTTATCTCAGGCGGGTATTACTTACCAACCGTCTGAGATAATGCCCGATTCTTTAGTTTCCTTATCCCTTGCTTCTTTTTTATTTAGATTCCAATATAAATACTCGAACATGTTTAGATTCTGCAAATTGTGTCCAAATTCGATGATTCTTTCTTCTATATTTGTATAAAATTAACATCTACCACCTGAACAAAATATTTTGTTCATTGCGCATTGAACTCCTTGTAGACCTCGTGCGGCGCACAATTAAACCACTCTGGAAGACGATCTTCAGAGATCCTTCCGTCTCTCTTGTATCCATGTGGAACGTCACGCACGCGTCCCTGCACCACGACTTCTTAACTTCTCCGCAGACCTCGTGCGGCGCGTCAGTTAATTAACATATTCTCAGGCCGTTAATTAAAATCTTGTAGTTTCAAAAATGTTTATCTCAGGCGGGTATTACTTACCAACCGTCTAAGATAATGCCCGATAATGTTCTTCAGTTTCCTTATCCCTTGCTTCTTTTTTATTTAGATTCCAATATAAATACTCAAACATGTTTAGATTCTGCAAATTGTGTCCAAATTTGATGATTCTTTCTTCTACATTTGTATAAAATTAACATCTACCACCTGAACAAAATATTTTTAAACTTATATACCTGACATTGTAATGTTTTGGTAAATATCAAATTAATTTCTACTCACATATTATTCACATTTGTGTATCTCATAAAAAAAGTTCCTTCAATCAAAATTGTTGGTATGAACATATTTGTATAATTTATACATGTATGAATTTTTTTAATTTTTTAAAAGCATTCCAACATGTCAAACTTCAAATTATCCACCATTCTAACTAAATGCTCATATACATATGAGGCATTCATCAAATTATGAACACACATTGATCCAAAAAAATTTAAAAAAATCTGAAAAAATTCATAGAGGTTGGTATGATGAGTAAAAATGTCCACTGAAAAAATAAATGAAAAAAGCATTATATTCATCAAGATAGAAAAATGAAAAATAGCATTTCTTGTATGTTTTTTTATGTTCTGACCAATTTCAAAGGATTTATGAAGTGCAATTTAATGGTAACCTTTACTTATCAATAATATTACAAGAAAGTGGATTTTTGCCTTTTTAAAGGACCACATTTAATCAAGAATATTAATTAAGAAGAAGTAAATATCTTCACAGGCGGTTGGTACTTACCAACCGTCTAAGAATATGTTTATCTCAGGCAGGTATTACTTACCAACCGTCTGAGATAATGCCCGAGACTGTTCTTCAGTTTCCTTATCTCTTGCTTCTTTTTTATTTAGATTCCAATATAAATACTCAAACATGTTTAGATCTTGCAAATTGTGTCCAAATTTGATGATTCTTTCTTCTACATTTGTATAAAATTAACATCTACCATCTGAACAAAATATTTTTAAAACTTGTATAGCTGACATTGTAATGTTTTGGTAAATATCAAATTAATTTCTACTCCCATATTATTTACATTTGTGTATCTCATAAAAAAAAGTTCCTTCACTCAAAATTGTTGGTATGAACATATTTGTATAATTTATACATGTAAGAATTTTTTATTTTTTTAAAAAGCATTCCAACATGTCAAACTTCAAATTATCCACCATTCTAACTAAATACTCATATACTTCAAATAATTTATACATATGAGACATTCATCAAATTATGGACACACATTGATTCAAAAAAATTTAAAACATCAGAAAAAATTCATAGAGGTTGGTATGATGAGTAAAAATGTCCACTGAAAAAATAAATGAAAAAAACATTATATTCATCAAGATAGAAAAATAAAAAATAGCATTTGTTGTATGTTTTTTATGTTCTGACCAATTTCAAAGGATTTATGAAGTGCAATTTAATGGTAACCTTTACTTATCAATAATATTACAAGATAGTGGATTTTTGCCTTTTTAAAGGACCACATTTAATCAAGAATATTAATTAAGAAGAAGTAAATATCTTCACAGGCGGTTAGTACTTACCAACCGCCTGAGAAGATGTTTATCTCAGGCGGGTATTACTTACCAACCGTCTGAGATAATGTCCGATACTGTTCTTCAGTTTCCTTATCCCTTGCTTCTTTTTTATTTAGATTCCAATATAAATACTCAAACGTGTTTAGATTCTGCAAATTGTGTCCAAATTCGATGATTCTTTCTTCTACATTTGTATAAAATTAACATCTACCACTTGAACAAAATATTTTTAAAACTTGTATAACTGACGTTGTAATGTTTTGGTAAATATCAAATTAATTTCTACTCACATATTATTCACATTTGTGTATCTCATAAAAAAATGTTCCTTCACTCAAAATTATTGGTATGAACATATTTGTATAACTTATACATGTATGAATTTTTTTAATTTTTTTAAAAAGCATTCCAACATGTCAAACTTCAAATTATCCACCATTTTAACTAAATGCTCATATACATATGAGGCATTCATCAAATTATGAACACACATTGATTCAAAAAAATTTTAAAAAATCTGAAAAAATTCATAGAGGTTGGTATGATGAGTAATAATGTCCACTGAAAAAATAAATGAAAAAACATTATATTCATCAAGATAGAAAAATGAAAAATAGCATTTGTTGTATGTTTTTTATGTTCTGACCAATTTCAAAGGATTTATGAAGTGAAATTTAATGGTAACCTTTACTTATCAATAATATTACAAGAAAGTGTATTTTTGCCTTTTTAAAGGACCACATTTAATCAAGAATGTTAATTAAGAAGAAGTAAATATCTTCAAAGGCGGTTGGTACTTACCAACCGCCTGAGAAGATGTTTATCTCAGGCGGGTATTACTTACCAACCGTCTGAGATAATCTTCTTCTCAGACGTGTTTTAATTAACGATGAACACACTACTCATTCATTCATTCACACAGTTGAAGAACACACAAGATACTCATTCATTAACAATATTCAATCACACATCTCACAAAAGAACACACAAGATGCACAATATTTACACAAGAACACACAAGAACACACAAGATACACAAGTAATATTCAATCACATAGATGAACAAAGATAGATTTCATTCATTAACAATATTTACAAAACAGAAGCAACTAAAAACAACAAAGAGAAAAACTAATTAAATCCTACTCCTACTCCTACTCCTCTTCCTCCTCCTCCTCCTCCTCCTCCTCCTCCTCCTCCTCCTCCTCCTCCTCGTCCTCCGGCGGCGACTCCAGCACCGGTGCAACAGGAGACAAGGCCGGCTGCACTGGCTGCACCGGCTGCACCGGCGGTGCAACCCCGAGGTTGCTAGTCGTCGCCTCCACCAGCGTTCTACGGCCCTCGGGGCCAAGAACCTGGGCCATCGTCGCGAGCAGAATGTCGAGACGATCAGCGACCCCCGTGAGGGCGTAGAGGTAGTGGCCCATGGTACCCATTCCAGGATACTCTGGAAGGGTACCCAGCCCCAAGGCACTCATGGCGCGAGACGTATTGTTGTACGCCTCTCGCGCCATGAGGAGGCGCTGCTCGGTGTTGATCTTCTCAGGGGAGCTGCAACATAGTTTCTTGCAAGGTGGCTCCCTCGGAGGGCTTGGCGGCGAAAGGTCGGCCATAGTGGTGTTGGGTCGTTGGAGCGGAGGAAGACGAAGAAAGCAAGAGGATTCAAAGTGGGCGATGCGCTTGTGGAGAACTAACGGTTGATAGCGCGTCTTTAAGGCCGCGCGGAGTGGAAGATGGAGCAGTTGGTTTACCGCGCATTGAAAGGTCGCGCCTCGGGGAAAAGAAAGGTCGCGCACGGTCATCGACACATATTAATTAAGAACCTCACAGGCGGTTGGTGAGGGGTCTTTATGTAGGAATTCATCATATTATGAACACATATTAATTAAGAAGAAGTAAATATCTTCACAGGCGATTGGTAATTAATAACCGTCTGAGAATATGTTTATCTCAGACGGGTGTTACTAACCAACTGTCTGATATAATTGTATCTTCTCAGGCGGTTGGTAAGTAAAACCCGCCTGAGGTAACAATCTTCTCAGGCGGTCGATACTTAAAATCCGCCTGAGAAAATGGGAGTCTATATATACCCCTCGGCAGCGTTGGAAAAACCTAACCCGGGCGAAACACTTAGACACTGTTAGGCTGCCAAAATTTCATTTGTCGCCAAGTGTTCGCCCTCGTCACTTCCAGGTACACCGCCGAGCTTCGCCGTCGCCGCCGAGCTTCGTCCTCGTCACTTCCAGGTACGCCGAGCGAAGCCATTGCCGTCACCGCCGAGCTTCAAGGTAAACCCTAAACCCTTCGACCTTCCATCCTCTTTCGCCGTGCTGCCTCCCTCCCCGCCCTCGCCACCGCCTTGCATATCCTTGGTTAGGGTTCGATAATTGGAAAATGGTAGGCATCCTTGGTTAGGGTTCGGTGGAATTCGAAAAACTGTCAAGTTCGGTGGCATATTTGGTTAGGGTTCGGTGGGTAGGCATCCTTGGGTTGTCGGTGTACTTCCATCAATTCTACGCAGTAGCAGTTCCGGCAACCCAATGTCCTCACCTGACCGGAATTCGAATACGTAATGAACTGGAATATTCATGGTGACTCACACTCGATACACAAAATGAGTGAGGTTGAGGGGGTAACTGCAATGAGAACTCTATTGGAAGTAGGTGTGTCCATCTTCTAGCAGTGCTGGATGCCAAACATATGATGTGTCACTCATATACGTAGGATTGTGATGATAATGACCATATTGGCACAATTGAACGAAATTAGTGGCTACGATTTGCATTTTTTAGTACAATGGTCAAATTGAAATACATGAACACGTACAATAAACATATATGTATTTTATCCTTTGGAGAATGATATATTACTATGTTGAATAATTCTTGCTGATAGTGTAGCTGTTATATGACTATGAGTTTGTTTATTGAATAGCTTATTCAATCATGATGATGTGAAGAATTACAGAAGGATTGCATGCGTTAAAACAATTATGTATCCCATTATTGAACTCAGCTTAATATTAAGGCATTTCACAGGAAATTAGTTTATGTACCCATTTATGATTTGTTAGCACCATTTGTATCAAACTAGATATATTGGGACTTCATTTTTGTTGGATGATCTGGGTATCTGGTGCACCCACCATCCAAATCCAAATCCACACTTTGCGATTCTTGATACTAGAAAAAGGCTGGAGGATTTGCTTTTTGTTCCTTGCTTGATCAGCTATAGGTCCGGAGCTAGGCGCCGCCTAGTAAACCTCAAGAACGTGGTCGCCACTCTGAACGAAGCTAGCCTATTTAGAATAAAAAGATAAAATTTCCATTGCTGATGATCAACTTTAACATGCTTGTCACCCTCGCAATGTATAGGAACCTTTTGGCCAGTCGCCTTAAACCTTAGAATGCCTTATCAAATCCTAGAATGCTTCTATCTTTTTCTTCATGCAACACTTCATGTAGAGTTAATATGCCATTTATTAGATTTTTTTGTCTTATTAGATCTAGCATGGAAAGCCCTAAGAAGACTGGTCCTGGTAGTAACAACAAAGAAGACAATATGGAGTTTACTGACTCCAGCAGTTCAGGCTTATATCACAGTCCATCGGATCCTTTTCCAAATATAAAAATTAAAAAGACTTCAGTGGATCTAGACCCGGAATATGATCCTGCCGACAAGGTATGGATCACGAATCTTAACTTTAGCAGTTCAAGTTAATATTGGTTGTCAAGTATACGAAGTCTTATAATTTTTTCTACCTAGATTAATCGTGAAGATAATGAGGTGACATCGGCTCCTAAAACCGCAGAAGGTTCTCCAATGGATGAATCCTCAGCTTCACTCAAGCAGAAACGAGGGCAACGAGGTCCCAATAAGGGTCCATTGGACCGTATCATGTACATAACAAGGGTCAGTCCAGGTGGGCTTCCTCAAGAACCACTGGATTCAGTTACCAAGTATCGTAATGCATGCGGTTTTCTTGTTAGGGAGGTTGTGCCGATCACAACCGAGAATTGAAGGAAATTACGCGAGCAGACCAAGAATGAGTTGTGGGAAAAGATAAAGAAACAATTCATGTTCCGAAAGGCACAGAAGAAGCTGTAAAGAAAGCAACATTGGTCTCTTGCGGCAAGAAGTTTCGATGCTGGAAGAGTGAAATGAATGCTTATGTTAAGGCCGATAAGGTCCCTAGCACGAGGAAGATGGGAAAAATCACACATGCTTAGTGGCAAGAGTTTGTTTGTCAAAAGAGCACACCTAATGCTAAAGCTCTAAGTGCAACTAGGTCAGAGCTTGCAAAAAAAGAACAAATACCATCATCGCTTGGGGTCTGCCGGATATGCCTCCAAAGTCCAGAAATGGAATAAGATATTAGACGAAATTACCAGTAAGGGCAATCCTCACCCATTAGAAGGGTGCGATGAGCGAACTCAACGCTGGGTCTTTGCTCGGTCAGGTTTGACCAGCGAGGGCAAACTTGAAAAGCCCGACTCTCTGAATGAAGTAGAGGATAAAATGAAAGAAGTAATTGAAAAGCAACAGAAGGGTCTCTTCAAGCCGAAGAGAGAGAATGACCAACTTACCTCTATCTTAGGAAACCCTGAACACAGCGGACGGGTTCGAGCGGTCTCTTCTCAATTGTCTTGGCTAGATGGTTTCCCTAAAGATAAAGACACATATAGAAGACGTGAGAAGTTTAAGAAAACACTTGATAAAATGATTGCTCAAAAGGTCAAAGAAAATATGCAAGAAATAATGGAACAACTTAGACAATCAGGACAATTAGTGGCACCGAGTACAGTGATGGTTCCGGTGCAAAATGAGCAATTAGTATATCCAACTGCCTACCCTAGCAGCGTTGGTTCCGTGCCAGGCTCAGGGTCAATCCATAAGTTCCCTGTGATGATATTTCTAACGACAAATCTTGTCGTCTTCTTGTCCCGATAGGCAGAGCAGGGAACAAAATCAAACAGGTTGCCACTGCTATGGCAAAGCCTGATTGTGACTTCAACGGGAATCCACTTATGTTGTATTATGCTATGGTGCAAGTTCTTCAGATCATTGATAATGATTATGAAGATTATGAAATAGACCACGTCACACCTGAGGGGATCGCGACTCTGGGGCAGGCTATCAACCAATTAATCATTTGGCACCGACGCGATATCGTGTTGGACGATGAGCCAATTTCTAGCCCTGTCGCATCTCCAAATACTGCAACCCCATCTTCTAAGGCGAAAGTGCATGAAGATCCACTCCCAGTCCAGGAAGATCCACTCCCCCTATGTCTCAGCAAGGATGATATCCAAGAGCAACAAGTTGGACAACAGCTTCAAGCAGTACCAGAGCAAGCTGTTGCTAGTAAAGAGCAACCAGTTGAGCAACAGCTTGAAGTAGTACTAGAGCCAACTGCTGGGAGTAAAGAGCAATCAGTTGAACAACAGGTTCAACAATAAGCCAGTGTACAACTTCCGACGACTACTCCTCGATCATCAGTGCCTATCAAAGTTAGCTCATACGAAATTAATAAACCTTCATCAGAAGTGTCAAAGTATTTGGAAGCTATGAAGGAAAATATTAGAAAATTGAGTGCATCTCGATCTTCTCATGAGCCAGCATTAGAAGATATCGAGGAGTGGAAGAAGACGGTGTCATGTATAATTGACGGACGGCTTTAGTTAAACCAGGAGTTCCAATATACAAGCTTGAGGATGTTTCTCCTAAATTTGCGAATGGAAAGCCGTTCATGACATCTGTACAACTTAGCAAACAACCCGTCCAGCTCAGAAGAATGCATGAGTGGTACATCACTGTCAGCACAAAATATGGTCTTAATTGCGTCACATTTCGTATTCCATAAGCAGCATTCTGGAGCACTGGAGTAGATAAACAAGTCATTTTATTTGAAGAGCTGCATTCCCTTTTCCATCGGGGCATGCTCGAAATCAACCTGCTGCTCGTCTGGTGCTTGTCAGTGCTCTAATATTTTGTATTTGCTTTTCTTACTACACGCATACGCATTTCATGAGATTATAACAATTCTGGACTTCTTCAATAGGATGCAATACATGGACAATGAAAAGTTGGAGTGCAAGACAGGTATCCTTGACTCTACTAGGACTGCAAAGTCGCTATTCGACGTCCAGGCGAATCGAGACTTAGGACAGTACAAACACATAAACAAAAAAGATTTTGAAAAAGCAATTGCAAAACTTAAGAAGGATAGAAGGACAGAAGTTGCAGCTTACATAGGACATGCGATGTTTAACTTTGTCAGAGACGGCAAGGACTTCGTAAAGGCTCCGTACCACTTCGAGTAAGTTCGACACATGACATTGAAATAGAAATTATTGGTAATTGTTAACACGTGTGTTTGTATGTTTACAGTAATCACTACATAATGATCTTCATCAAGCCAATGCAGGGAATGGCAACAGTCCTGGACTCGGCCGCTTTCTCACCAGATCGTTACAAAGATTTCATTTCCATTTTGAAACTGTATGTTTATTCAATAATTTTAATTTATGCACATTTAGAATGTGTTGACAAGTTTTATATGAAATTTCTTGTATTACAGCGCTTGGCGGTTTTACGCGGAACAGCTTGGCGGTCAGAGACCTCCTAATACGAATGCATTGAACATTAAAACGTATTATGCTTGTCCGAAGAAGCCTGCTAGGAGTGTCTTATGCGGGTATTATGTATGTGAGCATCTTCGGACCGCCGGCGTATATAGAGTGAATCGTGAGGATGTAAGTTATCCTTAATGTTGATACCTTATTTTCTTACTTTTGTGTTTCATTTTCATTGTAACTAGTATAGTTTAATGCTTATATTCTCTGCTGTTCAATATTACCAGAAACATTATTTTTCATATTTTGATTCCAACTTCAAAATTCAATTGCTCATAGTACAACTGCTCCAAAATACCAAATAAATTCCTGTATACTCTCACTTTGATCTATATTTTGAGATTGTTCAAACCGATACATTCTAAACCTTGTTATGTGTTATATTGCAGCATACGAAGAATCTAAACGAAGAATGACCGGTTTGTAGAAGTATTCCTAGTGGAGGAGCTGACAGGATTGCTGCTGAACTCTGTCAGTTCATTCGTCGTAAAATTTTGCACAAAAAGGGAAGTTCTTTGATGAGAATTGTGCAGCAGCTGATGTGCCAGAACTTTGCGACTATGCCAATAGAAACAATTTTTAGTGAAAACTTGTAAACTTTGAGATGAATTGTATTTGTAACTTGTACATATGTATATTGTTTTAGTGAAATTGACTTTTGTGATGATAATATTGTTGACTTTTGTTCTGTGATGATAATGTTGTTTTTTGTTCTGTGATTATATTGAATTGACCCGGAAATTAGAAATAACAGCAGTAGTACTGCATAGGTTATACCTTATCACAGGCGGTTATTAACCAACGGCTAGGCATGACTGTGAAAAACAATTATCACAGGCGACTAGATACAAGTAAAGAACTATCTGTGATAACCTAATTTTCACAGGCAGTGACTGTTATGGTAGAAACCGGCTACGTTAAAAGGTCTTCACAGACGGCTGATGTAGGTAAACGTCCGCCTGTGATAACACCATTATCATAGGCGGTTAGTTATGCTTCAATACCCGTCTTTGAAGACACATTATCATAGGCGGTTAGTTATGCTTCAATACCCGCCTGTGATAAGATATTTATCACAGGCGGTTATATATGTTGCACGACCCGTCTGTGATAAAATATCTTTACAGGCGGCTAGCCTAAGTAAAGAACTGCCTATGATAATGTGTCTTCACAGGCGGTATCACTTCTCCGCCTGTGAAATTGCGGATTATCACAGGCTCTTCGTTTCAGGCGATTTTAAAAGCCGTTTGTGATAATAGGTTTGGAGCCGCCTGTGATGAGGCTTATTGTACTAGTGATTGTCACTGTTCACACGGTTATTTGACGACAGCGGGATTTGTACTATAAGCGAATACGCCTGTTGACATTTGAGGAAGAGCCATGAACTTGCTTGATTGGTAATCTGTTGTTGCACGCGAAATGCTGGTGTGAGGTCATCTAGAGAATTGGACTTGGTTAAAATTATCCATACCCACGGAATTCTCTACTACTCTCAGAACAATTAACTTTGAGCCATGTATATATTTGTTAGTATGCACGCACTAAATATCAACTGAACGCTAGCCAACCAAAAAATTAGTGATATTCTAAAAAATCATTTGTTCGATTTTAAGGGTAATAATGCACTGGTTTCCACTGTCTATAGAAGTTATCTTCAGAAGTCAATCACTTGCGCTCTGCACGCCTCTTCTGTTCTGATACCTGATGGCTGATTTGGTAAATGCTCTTGCAGTTATTATTGGTTCGATGGTATAGTAAATTCCTCGATGGGCATTTCATATCTTTTTGTTGTTCCTATCAGTACAATACTCATGTCCCAGTTGGAAGAAGACGTCATGTAACCTGATCTCATCTGTTGATGCAAAGTGTAATTTCGGGGCAAGCGAGTGGTGAGAAAGTCAAATGGCTTTCCTCACGTATTTGGAATTTTTTTATTTTAGCATTATTAATTTATTATTTAATATTAATAGCGTCCGATTTTTTTTTTACAAAACTAGCATCCCTGCCGTCCACAGTGTGGACGACTTGCCACGTGGCAGGGTAGCCGTCCAACTCGTGGTCGACTTGCCACGTGGCAGCACATGTGGCAGTCTAAAAAATTCTGGTTTTTATTCATATTTGGACGCCTATTTTAAAATAGTTAGAGAAATATTTGGGAAATTTTGTTATTAAAAAAATATATTAGACAATGTGCACTACAATTTCTTAAGTAACATCACTTCCAAAATAAGTCTCTAGATATTTCTAAATAGCTGTACAAATATGAATAAAACTCAGCAAATTTGCCTCTGCAGCGCAAATTTGCTGAGTTTTATTCATATTTCGACGGACCTTTTAAAATACATAGATACAAATTTAGAAAATTATGATACTGTAGAAACTGTAGATAAAAATCTTTACTACATTTTGTTCAATAATCATATTTACTAAATATGTCATTAAGTATTTTAAAATAACCATTCAAAAGTAACTAAACACAGCAAATTTGCCTCTGCAACCCAATTTTCTTAGTTTCATTCACTTTTGGACACCTATTTTAAAATACCTAGAAACTTATTTTTGAAATATTGTTATTGAATAAAATGTAGTAAAGATTGTTTTACAGTTATCCAATATTAAAATTTCATGAATATGTATCTAGTTATTTTAAAATAGTCGTCGAAAAGTGATTGAACTCAACAAATTTGCCTTTGCAGCCCAATTTTGCTGAGTTTTATTCAATTTTGAACGGCTATTTTGAAATACCTAGAGATATATTTGGAAATATTGTTATAAAAGAATTTGTAGTAAAATTGTATACTATATTTTATTCGATAACAATATTTCCAAAATATGTTTCTAAGTATTTTAAAATGGGCGCCCAAAAGTGAATAAAAACCGGAATTTTTTAGACTGGCACATGTGCTGCCACGTGGCAAGTGGACGACTTGTCCTGCCACGTGGTAAGTTGTCCATACCGTGGATGGCAGGATGCTAGTTTTGCAAAAAAAGAAAATTTGGATGCTATTAATATTAAATAATAAATTAATAATACTAAAATAAAAAAATTCCACGTATTTGTGCGCGGCTATACCGAGATGTTACTGTTGGGCCCTGAGGCCGAGACTGAGCCAGGAGAGCCCACCTCAAGGGTTCGTTCTATAATCGTTTTTTATTGCTAGCCAAGTATAGCTCATATAATTATATGCAAAATAAAGACTCCTTCCATTCTTAAAAATTAGTCGCTTTCTAGTTTAAAAATGAATTAGAAAGTGATAAATTTTTATGACGAAGGAGTATAGCTGAATCAAACTTCTATGATATGACAATGATGTGATCAATCACAATTAATACTCTCCTTCTCAAAATGAATGATATTGGTTATTACAATTTTGAACTAACAAGCATCATTTATTTTAAAACAGTGGAAGTTCAGAGCTAGTGAAATGTTCATCGTTGATGACAACTCAGCTACAGGATATGCCATTATGCTTTATTCCTTTCAGTCGGTTACAGATGCCGGAGATGCATTGTGTGAAGTTCCACTTACAAACCATGTAGTAAGCCATCACGCAACAAATGGTGGTAATCACAAGCCAATTGTCAATAACACGTAAGGAACACTAGCCAAGTACATGGTTCGGAGGTAACATTTGTGCACTGTTATGTTACATCGAATTGGGCAAGAATGCAGACATGGCCATTCATTTGACAGCTTCCTACGTAATTCCTAGTTCCTTTTGGTACAGGTTGGTTCAACTGATCCTACTCCTCTCGCGCAGAGGGAGCCATCCCTGCTGAAGGGCTATCTGCAAAGTACTCCGGGTGTTTCAAGTTCACACCATGCTGCAAGCAGAAGTTTACAGATGTAAGCTGACAAATAAGTGCGAATCATATAGATCCAGCTATAATATCACAGTGGTTACTGCTAAACAAATAGGATTCCAGACTCAAATGTCCATGCTCCTCATAGTGTTAGATGCAAATTGCTGATATACAATGAGGTTTACCTACAAAGTCAGAAACGCTAGAGGGATACATTGGCTGCTGGTAACTAGAGTGTCCACCAAGTGTACAGACTAAACGTGATAAACACTATATGAATTAATACAAGAAGTAGCACTATCATTCCAGCAATGATGTCATGAGGTGCTAGCAAAAGGTGTTATTCATAATGGTACAAGCTTCAAATTACATGTATGTCAGCATGTTACAAAAGAAACAATTATGATTAAAATTCAGGATTTTTATCAAACTTCCAAGTTCAGGAGGGATGTGTGGCTGGTGGACCAAGAGTATTTCTGTATGTCCAAGATCCTGAGCCAAGCAAGATTTTATGCATGATAATGGATAAAGATGCCCTTTTGTGCAAGTAGAAGGTAGGTTGACTCTGAACATGCTAATTTTCTTTTTGTTGACGTTAGGAGAGTTTAGTGCAAATTTGCAGTAACTATTCTGTCATAACGTCAAAAAAAAAAGGGAGTAAGAAAGAAGTAAATTTCATGAAACCATTCATCAATAAGATCTGGAAGTGTCCAGCATGAAGTACGCATATAGTCTTTATCTAAAAAAACAATTGCTAACAATTCGAGTTCTTTGTTACAAAATTTGGCAAGTTGTGAGGATCCTAGAGACTAGAGTACATAAAATTGAATCTGCATATCTACAAATATATCAAACAATCCAATTGGTCAGAAAATTGTTAACAGAACCAATCCCGCTGTAGTGAACTTATATGGGTTAATCCCCACATAGATTCGAGTACCTAAATATATATTCACTAGTTTATTAAAACCATCCAACTGTTTTTTAGCCCAACTAATTTGAAACATGTGAAAAAGAAGTGCCTATAAAAATCTGAAAAGCTGAAAGATTTAAATGGCAACTTGGTTTACCTCACGCAAGGCTTTAGAAAGATCATCCATTGTTAATACAAGACGTCTATCCTGCATAAACATAAAATGAATAACCAGTGAATTCTAAGCACAGTAGGCAAGGTCTAATGGTAGGGATGACAAGAGAATTCAACTACCTTCGGTTGTTTGCTCTTATTGTCTTTGATAGGTGCTGCTACCCTGGCTTTTCAGTGTCTAAGGGAAAGAGCATTGCAACACTCATATTAGATCACAAGGTACATTGTGATCTTTTACAAGTTATGTCACACTTACATCACAAACAGATAACACAAAGTGAATAAAATATTGAATTATGCAAGAAATATTGTTACCTAAGTTTTGTTATACAGTTAAAATTTAAGAAAAGAATACATTAACAAAGAAATACAACAAAAGAAGACACAAACCTAACAAATTTGTCTGAAACAATAACCATAAACAGCACCATGAATATTTAAGCCTCAAACCTACATGGGTCATTCAAATGACTTCTGATCTTGTGTAACACCCTGCTTCCAAAATCCTTTTACCGCCCAGTCCACTTGTGGAATGGGCACACATATTCACACATAACACCCCTTTTACTCTGAGACCGGGCAACTGCCCGAGTGGCCAGCGGCTGCGGTTGTGAGCGCCAATGTTGTGAATCCACTCCTGGACGCCTAGGTGCCCGCCGGCTGTCGGGGCACCTAGGCGCCTAGGTGAGGGCCAGGCGAGGAGGCGCATGGGGATTTCAGCTGGATTCCAAAGAGGCGCAAAAGGGGAGGGGAAAAGGAGCGCGCCTGGGGATGGGGCAGGAGGGCAGAGCGGGGAGGTGAGGCTTCTGGCGGCGACGGGCAGGGCGGAGAAGACTGGCAGCGGCTGGCAGGACGGAGGAAGAAGACGGTCAGGTTGAAGCGCAAGGTGATTAAGTGGTCCGGACTAAACTCGGTCCATTAGATATGATTAATGTGAATCACTGGATCACATCCAACGGTTCATTTTATAGAAGGAATATATACAAAGCACTCGCATGGCCACATCCCTAACCCTAATTCTTCCCTCACCCTCTCTCTCACCACAGGAAGCGGCGGCGGCAGTGGCCCCGACCCTGCCGAGCTGCGGCGGCCCTGGCCCCGACGAGCTGTGGCGGCGGCCCTGCTTCATCCTTCTCCCTTTGATGTCGCCTCCCCAACCATCCTCCGCTCCCCTGCAAGAAACCAAGTCTCGCTGCCACTCATCCGCCTCTGCGTGCCTCGGTCTTAGCCTCGTCAGTCCGGTTGGTGTCTGGGCAGCTGCCATGTCGTCCCAGGTGGGCGCCTAGGTCGCTCCAGGCGAGGCGATACAGCTTGACGTCCATGACGGAGCGACTGGACGCCTAGACGACGCTTGGACAACACTGGTGAGCGCTGCCGCCTGGGTTCGATTCCCAGGAATCGAACTCTGGGCTTCTCACCAGAACATAGTGGTAGAAGTTGTGTGTAGTTGTAGGCTGTATATGTATGAGGGTGTAGGTGTGCATTGTATGGCATGAGTGCGAGCGTATTCACATATGATCATATACTACAATTGTACCAATAGAGAGGCTTAAAAAAACACCCCTTTTACACTTTTGTCCTCCCTTCGTGTAAAAGGGTTAACCCAGAGGTGATATGGTTGGAATAAAAAGGGTTATATATTGACCGTCACCCATCTAAACAACCAATGTGGTACTGATCCCATAACTCCACTTCATCTGGGCCACATGTGCCAGAACTACATCTACTACAGGCTGCTAACAGGTTTGAGTGTAACAGTCACCCCCTAAGGACTGACGCCCTGACAGCACACTGCAATCATGACAAAAAGACACTCGAGATCTTCCCTTGGTGCACAGATACATCATGTTCCCTACATGGGCACAACATGCATGCGCACGCGCAACAAGAGTCGGCTCCGATACCATTGCAACACCCCGCTTCTAAAATCCGTTTACCACCTAGCCCACCTATGGGGTGGGCACACATATTCACACATAAAACCTCTTACACTTTTGTCCTTGCTTCGTGTAAAGGGTTAACCCTGATTCTCGGAGGTGTTATGGTTCGAACAATAAGGATTACATGTCAACTCAGTGACTCTCTCCCACCTAAACAACCAATATGGTATTAATCCCACAACTCCACATCACTTCTAGGCCACATGGGCCAAAACTACAACTACTACAGGCTGCTAACGGGCTGGGGTGTTACAACTTGGCAGCATATAGAAAAATCAAGTAATAGCTTCAAGGGCATTGTTTTGTTAACGGGATCATTTCAAGCACTCCACTTTTACCAATCAAATGCAATGCAATGGTAGAATTCCTTGAGAAGAAAGAGAAAAAGAAGCTTCACGGCCAACAAAGCACAAGTCAGAACGAGGATACCCAACCACATGTCTAATATGAGCACATCATTTATATTTGGAGCCTCAATCAATAATTTTCGTAAAAATCCTTTAACAATCAAGAACCCTTCCATGAACTCTCAGATTGTTCAGACTAAAATAGCGAAATATTTTCTTTTATATCAAAAATATGGAAAGAACTAAAGAAAATTAATGACTAAAGTGACATGGGTATTATGCTGTGTGCAAGAGTGGAAACACACATAATGAAGCTCTAGGAGAGAGTGATTGAACACCGCTTGAAGAAAGTGACTAATGTCACTAAAAACCAGTTTGGTTGGAGGCGATTTTCTTACTCCGTCAGCTTATAGAGAGATATAGGGAGGAAAAGAAAGATCTACATATGGTGTTCATTGACTTGGAGAAGACATACGATAAGGTACCAAGACCGGTCATGCGGTGGACACTAGAGAAACACAAAGTTCCAACAAAATACATTAACCTTATCAAGGATATGTACGATAATGTGGTGACAAGTGTGCGCGTAAGAGATAGTGAGACCGACACTTTTCCTATCACAATTGGGCTACACCAAGGATCAGCCTTAAATCCTTACATCTTTTCCTTAGTGATGGATGAGGTGTCGAAGGATATACAAGGGGATATCCCTTGGTGTATGCTCTTTGCTGATGATGTATTGTTGGTAGATGAAACTAGGGATGGTGTTGATAGAAAATTAGAGCTATGGAGACAGACCTTAGAGTCTAAGGGGTTTAGACTTAGTAGAACCAAGACCGAGTATATGAGATGCGACTTTAGTGATGTCGGGTGCGAGAATGAAAATGTTAGTTTACAAGGACAAGTAGTACCTAGAAGGGACACATTTCGATATTTAGTATCAATGTTACAAAGCAATGATGATATTGACGAAGATGTTTGCAATAGGATCTCGGCTGGATGAAGTGGCGACAAACATTTAGAATCTTATGTGATAAGAAAGTTTCACAAAGATTGAAAGGAAAATTCTATAGGACGGTGATCAGACCTGCGATGCTGTATGGAGCAGAATGTTGGCCAACTAAAAGGCAACATGTCCAACAAATGAGTGTTGCAGAGATGCGTATGCTACGGTGGATGTGCTGTCACACAAGAAGAGACAAAATTAGGAACGAGGTGATACGTGATAGGATAGGGGCGGCACCGATTGAGGAGAAGCTAGTCCAACATCGCCTACGGTGGTTTGGGCATATCCAGCGGAGACCTCCAGAAATACCGGTTAACAGTGGGATTATAAAGAGTAGAAAAAATTTTAGGAGGAGTAGAGGTCGACCAAGGTTGACATGGCAGGAGGCAGTGAAATGAGACTTAAAGAGTGGGACATACCTAGAGATTTGGCTCATGATAGGACTTTATGGAAATTAGCAAGTCATGTGCCAGAATCTTAGTTTATTCGTATTTTGTTACTCTTATCCTCTTTCTTCTTAACCCATTTCTAAAATAAATAAAATATAGAATCTTATTTTATTTGAATTTATTATTATTATTATTATTATTATTTACTTTTATCTTATTTTCTATTACTTTTCTTCAAAATTGTTGGGTTTCATTTCTAGCCGACCCCAACTTGTTTGGGACAAAGGCTTGGTTGTTGTTGTAGCGGAGTTGCAAATACCATAATATAAATTAAATCGATGCATAGTAGCATATTATGTTTTGAAGGGGTGAGTAGTACGAGCATCAAATGTTCTATATCACGCTAATACTCTATGAAACAGAAGTTTACTTGCACATCCTTGCGCATAACATACAATTGCATGGAACATATCCAATGACATGGGAGAGAAAGAATTGAGATTAAAAATTTTACTTACTGAAGAGAATCGCTTGCAACATCCGAAAGGAACTTCTGTGTGGCAACAGCAATCAGTCTCGTTCTGTAGAACAAGAAATCAGACACAGAGGTAATCACGTAGAGGCCGGGCAATAATCATCAGGTGGACGGGGAAACAGCAGGATCAATCAACCCGTGTCCCATGTGTGCAAAAATCCTGTGTTGGGAGAAACGACACTTCCTGGGGATGAAATTGGAGTCAGAACCGGCACTCACAAGCGGAGGTCGGGGCAATTGAAGCCGCTGCGGCCGAGGTAATGCTCCACCAGCTCGTCAGGAATCTGCCGTGCCGCCGAACCACACAAACGTTAGTCCCGCATTCTAGTATCAACTGTCAAGGCGAGGGGAGAAGGCAAAGTGGAGGTGCTTCCCGTACCGTTGGGGTGTAGTCCATGAGGGACGAGAGGAACTCGGTGAGGACTGCCTCGTCGTCGTGCCGCACGTCCCCTCCGCCGCCCACGAGCCCGCCCATGCCTCCTCCTCCGACGCCACCGCCGCTGTTGCTGCCCATCATCCTCGTGTCCCGCCGCTCCGCTAACTTCACCCCACAAGCTCCGGGTAAGATCCGACGGGTAGGAATCGCAAGGACGGCTTACCGTGGGAGAACGTCGCCGCCGGCGACTTTGAAAGCGGTGAGAGGGGTCAGCGGCGAGGACGACGGCAGGGATCGCCGGTGCCAGCGGGCTGCAGATGGGCCTACTGTGTAAGAGAGCTAGAAGGAATCCAGTAACAATGGGCCGTGTTTGGGCTGGGTCCAGAATGATCCTCATGTTGTTCACGGCCGAGAAATGAGAGGCAAGAACAGTACAACCGGTTCAGCTCACCAGAAACGAGGCCCCACGTTTACGCTTTTATCCAGTCGTGCCCGCGCTCCCGCGACACGCAGTGGTCGGTTGCAGCGCGGCGAGACGAGTGATGATGCTGATAAGGCCGCCGCGGTTCCTCTCCCCCTCGCCTCCGCCGGCTGCGCTGGGGGAGCCTCGCCTCCGCCGGCCTCTTGACGCTTCCAGAATATTCTCCTCCCCCCGACCCCCCGGCCGCCGCCCGCGCCCCGCTTCCGCGCCCACCGACCTCCGCCGCCTCACTGCCCGCATTGTCGACCTGACCCGCCGCAGGCAGCTCGCGCAGGTTCGCCTCGCATGTCACCCTCCTGCTCATGCTCTCACCTACGAGATGCTTGTCTTTAGTTTTTCTCTTGCCGGCGCTGACGCGGATATGCGGCGCAGATCATGGAGGAGGTAGAGGCGGCACAGCGGCAGGCGCGCGGGTGTGGTTGCGGGGCTCTCAACATCATCGTCATGAATGCGGTCCTGGAGGCCTGTGTGCGCTGCGGAGACGTCGACCGCGCGCACCGGCTGTTCGACGACATGCGTGGGCCTCGGGGATGCGGTGTGGACGGTGTATCTTACGGCATCCTGCTCAAGGTGCGTGGTTTTTATTTGTGCTGAAGACCATAAGGACATTTGTTTGCTCTAACTGGTAGTGAGTAGTATTAATTCACTTCCTATGTAGAACAGAACACAATAATTATATATGTTGTATCCTTGATAGGCTACGCTTATTTCCTTTCTGAGACAAGTATAGAATGGCACAACCCACCTTTCTGAAATGTGGATACTAGATAGATATCCCAAGGTGTTCATTGAAATTTATGTTTGGTTGATGATGGATAAGTACTGGTGAATTTAGCTGTCGGCCCCCTCTCATTTTGATCTTATATGCTTACTTTCATAGCCCTTTCACATGCTGCCCAAATGGACGAGGAAGTAGACTTTATTTCTCTAACCATTAACAATAAGCAATTCAGTCATGATAATGTGTAGGAAGTTTACATTAAAAGGCCTATGAGAGGTATCTAGGCAGTGGTGAAGCCACATTCAGCATACTGGGTGCAAATGCACCCACATTGAGCTGAAATGTACACGATAGCAATCAGGTTCTCACCATATATTTAGCTATCCAGTATCCACAACTATTGTCCGAAAGGGATGCACCCCCCGACCAATTTGTCTAGATTTGCCTCTATCTAGGTGCACTTCTGGTATATTTTCATGTTGGCCCTTAGTGCTTTTTTAGGATCGTGTGTGATGATCGGTTCACCACAAAGTTTTAAGCGTCCAATCTGTCAGAAGACCATTTTAGTTTAGTACAAATCTGAAGTTCCATCTTGGACGATTATGTTTCGCTTTTATTTGTGTTAAAATAGAGTTGGCACCTTGGAATATTTTGTTCTGTCTCTACTTTTGTTGAAATATAGTTCCCCAACTAATGTAAGGTTGTCCACTGTTTTTTCCAGCTTTACTTTATTGAATTCCCATCTCCAATTGTCTCCACTGGATAATGTCGACTCTTAATCAGCAATCCCCTTATTATTTGTTATGCGTTCAGGATTTTCATTCTCTTGGATGCATTTTAGACTATAATTTGTTAAGTGTTTGATAGCATGGTATGCGACCAAAGTTATTGTTTACTAATATGTGTTTTCTGCTGAATCTTTATTGTGTGCATATTGATGTATCACGTTGATATTGATTGAAGGGCCTGGGTATAGCGAGAAGGATTGATGAAGCATTCGAAATACTGGAGTCAATTGAGAAAACTACTTCTGTTGGGAGCCCTAGGCTCTCTCCTCACCTTATTTGCGGTTTTCTTAATGCCCTTATTGAAGCAGGTTGGTACAAGATTGATGTTTTAATGTTCCAGTACTAGTACGGAAGTGTGAGGGGAGTAGTAGAGGGGTCACATTCCTGACATGAGAATAATCCACCTTTATCCTGAACAAGTTTATTCTTGATTAACAGCTACTTCACAAAACCCAGCTCAGCATCATAACAACAGACCAAAATTCAAAGTGTAATGGCCCTATTCATGGAGAAACACTAATCCGTTTGTCAAATTGATACATGAGTGCATGACCCCACAGCTACGCCAAAAATAGTGTTGGTTAAATTGCACTTAGTGCAGTAAGCAGGCGGGTTTCCATTCTTTTCTGTTTTCCACCTTACTAAAAGTAAATCAAATTATCAAAATTACCCCCTGAAAAATCCTCACTGTTAGGATCACTGATGGCATCTTTTGAAACTTCATCATAAAAGGAGAGCTATTAATGAAGCGTTAGCTCTCCTGTGACCTGGAATTCATTGTTGTGGAACTCTGAGATGTAGCCTTACTAAGTTTGAATAGGTACTAGTCAATTATGTTTGTATCTATATTCATGTCATAAGTTACTCTTTCTGTTGCTGCAATGTCCTACCTACACTCGTAATTCACTTTTTCTAGGTGGCTGTTTACTGATGGTATTGAGCTTCAATTTACCCAGGAGATATGAGGCGTGCCAATGCTCTTGTTGCCCGTTTTCGCAAAGTCCTTTATGAAGGTCACTCTGTTTTATTGTACAACTTATTGATGAAGGTACACCACAGCTTTGTTCTGGAACTGTTAATATACCTATTTCCTTTTGAGCATTTCACAGTTTTAATTCACTAAGTTTGTCAACTGTGGATACTTCAGGGGTACATTAGGAGCAATTTTCCTCTTGGAGCTTTGACAGTTAAGGATGAGATATTGCGTCAAGGTTTGAAGCCTGATAGATTGACCTACAATACCATAATTTCCGCCTGTGTGAAATCATCAGAGATCGATAAAGCTATCCAATTTCTTGAAGATATGAAGGTGTCACACAAGTGTTGGAAAGGCCAGTTATAGCCACAAAATTTTCTGGTATACAATTAATTGCCATGTATAATGAAAATGAGTTGATTCTATCACAATGCAGGAAGAAGCTAATAGGGATAATAATTCTGCGCTCCTCCCTGATGCCATTACCTACACAACGCTACTTAAAGTATGTTTCCCACTCGTATAGCATTTGTTGTCATGTCTTGATGCTATATTAACAGCCACAGGCTTATGGCTGCACTCTACTTGTTTTCTTGCATTATAAGAAAATGGTCAAACTGCATCATCAATTTTACTTCTAATGACTGATAATAGTACTGGCTCCACTCTGCTTGTTTTTGTTCACAACTTGGCATTATGTTATTGAAATGGTTGTTACAGTTGCAGTACTTTCTAGTGTTGATAGTATATTTTTCATCTAAAAGGTTCAGAAGAGATTTCCTTTTAAAAATGTGTTGGGAGACTTAATATTGGAAAATAGGATTGAGTAGTGGATAGATTCCTATGAGTCCGCTCTGTCATGTATGGGTGGTTTCTTTGTGCCATTTATGCACTAACATCTTTTAGCAGCTGTCAATTTTACAAATTATTTGCAGGGTCTAGGAAATAGCCGAGATCTTTATTCAGTTTTGAAGACTGTTGTAGAGATGAAATCTTCACTGCTTTCAATCGATAGGACCGCGTATACTGCTATGATAGATGCATTGCTAGCTTGTGGGTGCATTGATGGTAAGCTCTATATTATTTAGAGGCACAATGTCCTCCTAGGATCCACTTTACATCCTCAAATTTGGTGCTACTTCCAGTTCATACATTTTGCAGTGTTACCAAGCTGACCTTTTCTTTTTAAGGGTAATACCTGCCAAGCTGACTTTCTCCCGTTCAACTGTTTTATATCCCAGTTGCCCAAGTGGCATCTCCAACCTAAAATAACTACGGGCTTGTTTGGATTGCAACCAATAGATACCTTACCAAACTTTGGTGAAAGATTTGGTCACCCAAACTTTGGCCAACGTTGGCAGCAAAAATGAATTAAATCAACACATAAAGCCTATTGGCTTACCAAATTTTGGCTTCAATCCAAACATATACTCCTTTTACGGTCAACTACCAAATTTTGGTAAGATAACCATTGGCAACAACCAAACAAACCCTAAACTGTTGGAGATTTTATTTTCTCCATTGTGTATGAATAAACAATTTTAACGACACAGACTTCTTGGATCTGTAAAGCAAACTGTATGACACAGACTTATTTGGTCCATTGTGTATGAATAAACACTTTTAATGACACAAACTTACATAGAAAAAGTACAAAATAAGCATGATTTCTTAGCTTGCCCCCTTTATTTGTAGCCAAACTCTGCCACTCGTTCCATCAACATTTTAACAGCTTATAACTTATAACCATCTTATATTCACTTGCCTTGATGTCTATGTCGCTGTTGAGATTTATCCATAACTTTTAGTCCCTAGCTGGTCCGGGGATGCTAATCTTATCCAATTGTACTTAGGCCTACGACGCCCAGTCTAGGTTCGTATAGTTGTATCCTTAAGTAGTTCACAACTTCACATATGTATTTTGTATTAATACTTATGTACCTAGAATCTTGACAAAAAATTGGCCATACGCTCACTGTGCCAAAAAAAGCGATATAACAATATAGCTATGTACAGATAATGTTTATTGTTGGACTGTGTTGAGTTGTGTGTTGGGTCTGGCCTGTGTACCGGCCCACCTATGTATCTATATATATGTACCCTGCCTCCTGATTAATCAAGCAATCATTCTTGCCTTCTAATATGGTATCATTAGTCAAACCCTAACCCTAATCCCCACCACCCACCCCAGCCGCCACCCCCATGGCTGGCGCCCTGGCCGCCGCCGGCGGCACCCCTGCTCCCATGGTCGGCGCCCCCCCTCCCCTGGCCGGCGCCCCCCCTTACCTGGCCGGCGCCCCTGCTCCCCTGGCCGGCGCCCACTCCCTGGCCGCCGCCGCCCCCTCTCTGGCCGCCGCTGGCCCCTCCTTGGCGGCCGCTGCCTCCCTGGCCGGCGGCTTGGCCGGCGCCCCTCTGGCCGGCGCCCCCCTGACCGGCGGCTCCCTGGCCGGCGCACACTGGCCGGCAGCCCCTTGGCTGGCGCCCCCCTGGTCGGCGCCCCTCTGGCCGACGCCCCCCTGGCCCGCGGCTCCCTGTCCGGCGCCTCCCTGTCCGGCGGCCCCTTCTTGGACAGCGCCATCGGGACCTAGATCGGCGCCCTGCCACTGGCCATTGTGTCCCATCTCGCCGGTGTACCTGCTACTGGTCCGGCAGCCGGCGCACCACTCGTCACTATGGCTCGGCACGCGCCCGGCGCAGCGACTAATCTGATAGTCGGCGGATCACTCGGCGGCTCTACTACCGTCGCCTTCATGACGGGCTCCGGACCAGCCGGATCTGCTGTTGGTGCCGCTACTGCTCCTCGTGCGGCCACTGATCCACCCTACGGCGTCGCCAGCACCACCACGACGGCCGCGGACACCTCCGGTGTCTTCGCGGCTCTGGCTGCCTCTCACGAGCGCGAGCGGGCACTCGCTCTTGCCCTGGAGCAGGAGCGCGCTTCAGCGGCTGCTCTCTCGCACCAGATCCAGGAGAGCGCTCACCGACCGCTAAGCGCGACACACGAGCCCACCTTGGACACCAGTGTGCACTCCGCATACTCGGCGTCTCTCGTCGCCGCTCTACACGCCCAGGCAGCTGGAGTTCAGGATATTCGGACACTGGTGCCGAGTATCCTGAGCTCTAACTCCACCGTCTACGCCCGCTGGCGTCACGTGTTCCTCCTCACGTTGAGGCGGTATCAGCTTGATGACCACGTCCAGCGGGATGACACCTCGTGGGATGATTCTTGGATCAGCATGGATAGCCTGGTCCTTTCCTGGATCCTTGGCTCTCTCGCCGACGGTCTACACGACCTGGTCGGACAGCGCGGCGGTGGCACCACACGCCGGGCCTGGCAGATACTGGAGCACCACTTCTTGGGGAACCGTGCGACTCGGGCTCTTCACATCAACGCACGGTTCTAGACTACAGTGCAGGGTGACCGCTCCATCTCTGCCTACTGTGGAGAGATGAAGAGCATGGCTGACTCCTTGCGTGACCTTGGCGAGCCGGTCGCCGACAGCACACTAGTACTTCGAGTCCTTCACGGCCTGAACGAGCGCTACAGCCACCTTTGCTTCTGGCTTCTTCGTATGGAGCCGCTACCGACCTTCGAGAAGGGCTAGTCTGATCTCGAGCTTAAGGAGATCACGACTGGTGGATCTGCTACCTCTGGGCCTGCCACAGCCTTCTATGGCTCTGGGCAGCCCTCACGTCCACCGACTTCTGGAGGACCACTACCGCGACCACCTACTCCGCCTACCGCCCCGGGTGCCTCTGCTGGCTCTGGGAGTGGTACTCATCGACGTCGCGGCGGGTACCGCGACCACCTACTCCGCCTACCGCCCCGGGTGCCTCTGCTGGCTCTGGGAGTGGTACTCGTCGACGTCGCGGCGGGAGGCGCACAGGACGAGGTGCTGGAAGCACCTCTATGTCCACTACTCCTACTGATAGTGGTACTGGTGGCACTGGTCGGGGAGGTGCGCCCTGGCCCACACCTCACAACCCGTGGACTGGCCAGATCTCTATGTGGCCTGGACCGTCTCTGGGTATTCTTGGGGCGCTCCCGACTTCTTCTACTCCTCGCCAGACACGTCCTCAGGCGGCGTACGTAGCCCATCCGGGCTATGGCGAACTCGGTCACCCTGCGGCTGGATCGCCAACTCCGGTCTACGGTGGTGCTGCCTACCCCGCTGGGTACTCGGAGCCGCCAACACCGCTCCAGGAGCCGCCCCTGGGGTGGGATCGTCAGGACCTGCCGTCTTCGTTCAGCACCATGCACCTCACACCGCTGGCTACTAATTGGGTGGCTGATTCTGGCGCCTCCTACCACACTACCCCAGACGCTGGTATTCTCTCTTCTACCCACCCACCTCATCCCTCGTTTCCTTCATCGATCATTGTTGGAAATGGATCTGTTCTTCCAGTCACCTCAGTAGGTGACTCGGGTTCTCCGGGTTCATTCAATCTTAACAATGTTCTTGTCGCTCCAGACATTATTCAGAATCTGCTTTCCATTCGTCGTTTTACCACTGATAACAATACTTCTGTTGAGTTTGATCCTTTTGGTTCGTCTGTGAAGGATCTTTCCACCCGGTGTCTTCTTCTTCGATGTGACAGTCCGGGGCCCCTGTACACTCTTTGACTTCCTACTTCCGCTGCATCTCCATCGTTTGCTCTGGCTACGACAGCTTCGTCTGCTACTTGGCACCGCCGGCTTGGTCACCCTGGCGCTGATGCTATGTCCAAGTTGTCTAGTAGTTCAGTTATCTCGTGTACTAGGGCACACATGAGTCTTTATGTCACGCTTGTCAGCTTGGTCGCCATGTTCGGCTTTCACTTTCTAATTCTGTGTCTCATGTGCAACACATTTTTGATCTTATTTACTGCGATTTGTGGACATCTCCTGTTATCAGTGTCTCTGGTTTTAAATATTATTTGGTGGTACTCGATGATTTCTCACATTTCTCTTGGATTTTTCCCCTACGTTTAAAATCTGAGACATTTGATATTCTCTCTCACTTCTTTACTTGGGTTTCCATCCAGTTTGGACGCACTGTCCTCTCCAGTGTGACAACGGACGCGAGTTTGACAACTCGCGACTCCGTGACTTTCTTCTTGCACATGGCACCCAGTTACGCATGTCTTGTCCATACACATCTCCCCAGAATGGCAAGGCTGAGCGCATGCTTCGCACCACTAATGATGTCATGTGTTCCTTGATGTTTCAGGCCTCTATCCCTGCTCGGTACTGAGTAGAGGCACTCCACACTTCCACCTTCCTCCTTAATCGCCTTCCCACCAAGGCGATTCAAACGCTGACCCCTTTCTTTGCCCTGTATGACACTACCCCTCTCTACGACCACCTTCGTGTCTTCGGGTGCGCCTGCTACCCTAATCTTTCCGCCACAGCTCCACATAAGCTTGCGCCCCGCTCTACTAGGTGTGTCTTTCTTGGGTACTCCCTTGATCATAAGGGGTACCAGTGTCTCGACCTCACTACCCACCATATTTTGATCTCTCGGCACGTCGTCTTCGACGAGTCCTCCTTCCCCTTTTCTTCCTCCACCTCTGGTTCAGCTACAGAGCTGGACTCTCTTTTTTCTACTGACACCGAGGCTGCTCCACCACAGCTGCCTTGGCCTTTTTCTGCAGGTACATTACCCACTGGCTCACGTGTGGCTCCCACGACGTCGACTGCTGCACCTTACGCAGCGCCGGCACCTGTGGTGACTCCGGTTGTGCCAACTATAGCCACGACACAGCGGTCCACTGACCCTGCTCTCGTCTACCAGCGACGAGCGCGGGTTGGTGCCCAGGCTCTGTCGACCCTGGGGATGACTGCTGCGCCACGCGTGGCACCGACGTCTCCCGTTGCGCCACGTACAGCCCCGACGTCTCCCTCGGCTGTGCCACGCATCGACCCGGCGTCTCCTACGGCTGCGCCACGCGCGGCCCCGGCGTCTCCGGCCTCGACTCCTGCGCCACACGAGGCCCCGGCGTCTACTACGGCTGCGCCACGCGCGGCCCCGGCATCTCCGGCCTCGACTCTCGCGCCATGCGCGGCCCCGGCGTCTACTGCGACTCCCGCGTCACGCGCAGCTCCGGCGCCTCCGGCCTCGACTACTACGCCTCAGGCAGCCCCGGCGTTTCCGACCTCGTCACGCGTTGCGCCACGCGCGGCCCCGATTTCACGGTTCGCCGACCCTGCTCTTGTCTACCAGCGAAGAGAGCAGGTTGGTGACTCTGCGCCTGCTCGTCCCGAGCCCTCGGTGTACCACCCACCGTTGCTCCACCGAGACCCAGGACACGTTCACCCGATGGTGACTAGATGTGCCGCTGGGGTTCTCCAGCCTCCTGAGTGGTTCTCCGGAGTGGTACTCTCTTCGCCGACGCCGACACCATCCACTTCCTCTTCGGTATCACCTATACCGACTTCCGTCCGTAGCGCCCTCGCTGACCTTCACTGGCGCAGCGCTATGGAGGAAGAGTATGCGGCCCTACTTGCCAACCAGACTTGGGACCTTGTTCCTCATCCTCCTCGTGGCAATGTTGTCACAGGCAAGTGGGTTTTCACGCATAAAAGGAAGACGGATAGATCCCTGGAGAGATATAAGGCTCGTTGGGTACTTCGGGGCTTCACTTAACGCCCTGGAGTGGACTACGACGAGACCTTCAGTCCGGTGGTTAAGCCAGCGACAGTGCGGACTGTTCTGTCGTTGGCTCTCTCGCGTTCTTGCCCAGTCCACCAGCTGGATGTCAAGAATGCCTTTCTTCACGGTACTCTGACGGAGCCCGTGTATTGCTCTCAGCCGACAGGATTTGTTGATTCAGCTCGACCAGCCATGATCTGCAAGCTGAACAAGTCCTTGTACGGTCTGAAGCAGGCACCTCGAGCCTGGTACAGCAGATTCGCCTCCTTCCTAGTCTCCTTGGGCTTCGTTGAAGCCAAATCAGACACGTCACTTTTTGTTTATTGACGGGAGGATGACACTGCCTACCTTCTTCTCTACGTCGACGACATTGTGCTGACAGCGTCCAGCCCTACGCTCCTTCAGCGGATTATTTCTGCTCTCCAGCAGGAGTTCGCTATGAAGGATTTGGGCATGCTTCACCACTTCCTAGGGATTGCAGTCGAGGACAGACCAGTTGTCCTGTTTCTTCACCAGCGGCAGTATTGTCTGGACATTCTCGAGCGTGCGGGTATGGTTGAGTGTAAGCCATGCTCCACACCGGTGGATACCCAGGCAAAGATCTCTTCTGCTGTTGGGACTCCTGTCAGCGACCCGACTGCCTACAGGAGTCTTGCAGGTGCACTACAGTACCTCACCTTCACCAGGCCAGACATCTCCTACGCGGTCCAGCAGGTGTGCTTGCACATGCACGACCCGTGGGAGCCGCACCTCACCGTTGTGAAGCGGATTCTTGCGTACCTGCGCGGCTCCCTCGACTACGGCCTTCTACTTCGACGTGACTCGCCTTCTGAGTTGGTGGTCTACACCGACGCTGACTGGGCGGGGTGCCCTGATACCTGCCGCTTCACCTCTGGCTACGCCGTCTTCCTGGGGGGAATCTTGTCTCCTGGTCCTCGAAGCGGCAGCCCGTGGTTTCTCGCTCCAGTGCTGAGGCGGAGTACCGCGCTGTGGCTAACGGCATGGCAGAGGCATCTTGGCTCCAGCAGTTACTTCAGGAGCTCCACTCCCCCGTCGCCTGGAGCACGTTGGTCTACTGTGATAATGTCAGCACTGTTTACCTCTCCACCAACCCCGTCCAGCACCAGTGCATGAAATATGTAGAGATTGATCTTCATTTTGTTCGTGAGCGGGTTGCTCGCGGTGAGGTTCGAATTCTCCATGTGCCGACGACGTCACAGTTTGCCGACATCTTCATGAAGGGACTCCCAACGTCATTGTTTTCTGAGTTTCGGTCCAGTCTCAATATCTGTTGTGCCTAGATGTTGGGAGGGGGGGGGGGGGGGGGGGGTTGGACTGTGTTGAGTTGTGTGTTGGGCCTGGCCTGTGTACCGGCCCACCTATGTATCTATATATATGTACCCTGCCTCCTGATTAATCAAGCAATCATTCTTGCCTTCTAATATTTATCTTTTCTTTTTGCCACAATGCACATATGAAAAAAATTACATGACTTTTATCGGTTATAAGTGTATTAACATGTAATATTTTGTTTATTAAGATTTTTTATTTATACCAATGGATAGAGCTAACTTAGATATAGAAAACTTGGATTTAGAATATTATTTTCCTTGTTTAGTTTAATATAGTGGTGCATATGGCAACTGGCATCATGTCCTTTTAGACCATGGATCATGCAAGAGTATTTGCCACTTTTTTTCTTAAAAAGAATCTCTCTATTATGTGTTATGATATGTGATAAAATTTGTTATTGTCGCTAATCTAAATTCTGTACTAATATGTGATTGAATCTTTTGGTGGTTGTTGTAGGTGCCCTTTGCATTTTTGGTGAGATAATGAAGCAGGCTGGCAACAACAAAGATTTGAGACCTAAGCCTCATCTTTATCTTTCAATTATGAGAGCTTTTGCTTCCAAAGGTGATGTTGATATGGTCAATAGATTGAGCAATCGCATGTGGCCAGATTCAGTTGGATCCATTAGCCGAGCAGCAAAACAGGAGGCGGATGAGCTATTAATGGAAGCTGCTGTAAATAGTAATCAGGTAGAAACGAAGCCTAACTTCCTAGGATGATAAGTGTTATTTGGTTTGGTTATTGCATGCTTAGGCCATCTGACTGTTAGTTTGCAAAATTTTGCCTAGGGTAAAGTAAAATTACAAGTCCTTCAGAATTGACACGCGTACTGGGTTACAAAACGATAGTCTTTTGTATTTTGCGTTCTTACTATGTATAAAGTATCTGTTATTAAAGATAGTTACTCTTAACTGAGTTCTGATCTGATGAAAAACGGTAGTCTTTAGTATGTAAAATAGTTACTTATATAGTTTTTTAACAGAGTTCTGATCTGATGAAAAAAATCCTGATTGAAGCTTCTACACCTTACAGATAGATTTGGCTAGAGGGCTCCTACAAAGAATAGTAAATGAGAAGGAATGTTTCTCTTGGACAAGTAGAGTAGGTCTGGTATGTTTCTTGTACTTATTTTGTTTTATTTTAAATACTGCAACCCTTCATTCCAGGCTCCAGGGGGCAGGGGCAGGACTAGGGTGTCCTTTCCTTTAGAAGATGGGCACATTGAGTTTCTTTGGAACAGTGCAGCTTATGATTCTTTTATGTTTTGCCTCTTTCTGGTTCTACTACACCTGCTTCATCCGGTGGCATAAATGGAATAGCTATTACAGATTTCTTTATTGTTATTATATAGTGTTGGTATGATATGAAATTATATGATATCGCCATGTCTTGTCGCTACTCGGTTTATAAGACATCCATATGAAGGTTTTTTTTCACCTTCTGTATTATCTCTACTGCTTACTTTATGCCTCCAGCTACACAATGGCTGCAGTTTTATTTTCACATATCCAGTGTTGTAAAATAGCGCCTGGACGCCTAGGCGCCCGCCAGCCGACTGGACGACTAGGCGCCTAGACGAGCGCCTAGGCGGCGTCCAGGCGATCATACAGATCTGCAGAAGGTAGAGAGAATGAGAGAGTTGAACAGATTCAAAAAGGAAGGAAAGGAAGAAAAGAGACAGAGCCGGCGGCGTCCTTCGAGCGGGAGCTGTCCAGGTGAGGCGACGGGGGCGCCAGATGGAGTGCGGGGGCGAAAGATGGAGTGGCGGCGGCTGTAGAAAGATCAATTAGGGTTTGAGTATGTGCTATAATGGGCTGGGCCAAGAAAAAGCCCACCTTTTAACTTTTTTCCCAACCCTAATAAGACCCCCGCCTCTGCTTCCTCTCCCTCTGCCCCCAACGCGCCGCGCCGCCTCCTCTCTGTGCAACTGCGCCGCGCCGCCTCCTCTCTATGCGACTGCGCCGCGCCGCTCCCTCCGTCCGCGCTGCCCCGCCCCCTCCTCCGTCCGCGCCGCGCCGCCCCCTCCTCCGTCCGCGCCTCGCCCTCCTCTGTCTGCGCCTCGCCGCGCCGCCCCCTCCTCCGTCGTCCGCCCCTCGCCGCGTCGCCCCCTCCGTCCGTGCCGCGCCGCGACGAGCGATCCCCCCTGCTCGCCGCGCCGCCCCTTGTTTGCGGCACCAGTCGATGGGCATCGACGACTGGACGACGCCTGAAGACGTCTGAGGACGCCATGGCGTCCTAGTCGGCCGACTGGACCACTCCAGGCGAGGCGGTGTGTCATGGCGTCCGTCGCGGAGCGACTGGACGCCTAGGCGCCGCCTAGGCGTCGCCTAGGCGACGCCTGGACAACACTGCACATATCAGTAAAAAAAATGGATTTCTAATATCACTTTTAGTGAACTGTTTTTGTCTTTTTGAAATATTGGGATTTTGGGATGCGAAGTCTGGTGTGATTTATTCCCGTTTGAATTGAATGTCTAAATACCTTATTTTGCTAAGTTGTCGTGGATGAAAATAGCAGGTACATAGAATATTTATGCATTGGAGATCTATAAAACTACTTAGGCTAACTTGATACTCCCTCCAATTTTTTCTAGCCTACCCCAACGTGCTTGTGGCAAAAGCTTTGTTGTTGTTGTTGTCGTCGTCGTTAGGACAACACTTTTAGTTCAAAAATGAACTTAAAATATTGTTCTAATGTTATTGATTAAAAACTGGAAACGGTAACTTGTAGTGCACTTAGTAGCTCATATCTGTCAAGAGTCACCAGACATAATACTTCTACAGTTCTACTATCATTGGTGACTTTTTTCCACTTAATAGCTCATGTCTGTCAAGAGTTACCGTACATAATACTTCCATCTTGTTACTTCCTATTTATTCCCGTGAAATAACATGATTTACTTTATCACATATACGTGAGTAAAACATAACTAGCGTAGAAAAACTGATTTGTCAGCTTATTTCCTCATTTAAATGGAATCATTTTCAATTTCTGATAATGTCTGACAGGCTCTGTTATACGTCAAGTAACATATGAAGACCCATGAACTGTAATTTGCTGTTCACTTATGTTTTCTTTCTTATATGTCTGCTTTCTGAAATAGGGGGCCTACATGTAGTTTACAACTAGTGCCTTCTGGATCTCATATTTGTATCTGAATGTATTAAACTGGAAATTTAATTAAATGCTGAATCTAATGACAGGATCACGAGCATATGTCAAATTTTATTTTTCTTATGTTTCATTTTCTTTTTGTAAACTTATATATGTCAAAGTGAAAGCATGATCTTTTGTATGTTAATTGTCAACAGGTTGCAGTTAAAGTTGAAAGCTTATCTGGATTCACCAACACTCTTCTAAGACCCCATGTATTTCCACAGGTCGTATATTTGTTATATTCTTATTGTGTATCTCTTTGTTCACTTTTTTCTTTGTCATATCTGAAGTTATCATTGAAATTGTAGATTATACTGAACGATCCAGTTGAGAAGTATATGATTCCATTCCAAGAATCCCGGCCGTTACCTGCCGACTTAATCTTGCGGAAGGCTGTGATGCGATTCTTGGAAGATCATGCTGTCCCCCTTGTGGATGATTGGGGAGGTTGCGTTGGAATTGTTCACCACGATGATTGTACCAAGGTAAGCTGTCTCCTTGTCAGCAAGGTTGTGTTGCTCAATACGAAAGCTAATGAAATGATCGGGACTGCTCTTAGATTCAAGGGCCGTATTTGACCAGAGAGTTGAGATTTTATTTTTCACGGTGGTTTCTTATTGACTCCTGAATTTTGCCATTCTTTCCTATTTCTACGGGAGAAAGAAGAAACAAGATTGAATCCTGTTGCAATTGTCATTTAACTGAAAAAAAATGATCGTTCATGGCATTCTAATCTCAGTCATTGGGTGATACATGGGGGGTTGTTGAATCGTTGCTGGGTGCATAACTTACGGGGTGGACTCACGATTCAAAGGCCTGGAAAGGATTCCTTCATCTGGAAATGGTAACCTTCAGGGTCGTATTCAGCTAGTGGCACGAACAATGATTTCTTCATTGGCGACTCATGGCCCCAACAAATGCCACTTTTTTGCCTAGTTGGTAGTACATGGTCGTTTCTGGACCTCGAATCATCTTTGGGGTCATGGTCTGGGTAACAAACAGACCATACACACTCTGCTTCTTTGTGTTGGAGTCCTGGACCATTTTCTTTTCCGTTGCTTCTATAGCCAGGACACTTCGTTTTAGTTGCTTCGTGCTCACCTCCAGCACCTCACCTGCATTCTGGACTTGTGATCCATTGGGTGGTGGCTCGTTGGTAGGAAGTTAGTATCCAATCATCGCTGAGGAATGATGGATCTTCAACATCATGGTTCTCATCATATGGCACATGTGCAATGAGCAGAATAGCAGAATCTCGAATGTAACCACATCGCCATCCATTTTGGTGCGGATTATTGTGGATGAGGCAGTGCTATGGGACAAGATAGGGCTGCTAGTTTGGTTGGGTTTCTTGTCATGAATAGTTATCTTAGGTTGCCGGTCGATGGCAGCTTTTCTTTTTCATTAGTACTCCCTCTTGGTTTAAAATATTTGTCGCCGGTTAGTTTATTTTTGAACTAACCGGTGACAAATATTTCGAACCAGAAGGGTGTATTAGCCTTGCCTTTCTCAGTGTGTTTCTGGCCTTGCCCCTTCTTAGATGCGTAGATGTGTCTGTTATATTATTTTGTTGCAAATTCTCTTATTGTGCATGTTCTAGGGTGATATGCACAATAAGTGAATCAAAATACTTTCCAGTACTGTCAATATGTGCCATGCTATAACAAGACTGGTATGCCTGTATGGACGTGAATGAGCTTTCTGTATCAACTCTGTCTGGTACAGAAAAAGTCGTTTTTTGCTTATTAAAGACATAAATATTTATGTATTTTTCTGTGATGAAACTTTATGTTATGATTTTATATACATATAATATATTATTTTTCA
This sequence comes from Tuctoria greenei, assembly GCA_036927565.1. Classification (NCBI taxonomy): domain Eukaryota; kingdom Viridiplantae; phylum Streptophyta; class Magnoliopsida; order Poales; family Poaceae; genus Tuctoria; species Tuctoria greenei. The sequence continues at coordinate 10,140,052 of JAYESD010000011.1, read as the reverse complement.
TGCATATGGATATTAAATAGTTTATATTATGTGCAAAATAAAATATAACATAAAAGTAACTTACGACTAGTAAATATAAACATAAAAAAATCATCATGAACAATTCAGACATTTCCCACTCTGTAACAGTGGATCGACACATTTAAAAGCAGGCTGTCAAACACTTAAATTGTATTCACAGTTACTTCTCCACACAGCTGCTTATCACAACAGCTAGAGAGAAGTCAGCTTCTCAACAAGTTTCAGCTGTGTCAAATATGACCAATTTCATTTTAATCCATAATGCTGATGTTCCAATATTCTCCACGATTTAACTTTTTTTTCCCTTTTTCAGCTGGATGCGCCTCTGCTATCAATGGTGAGAGGACCACCACTGTGTGTGCCTTCTTCAACCTCTGTGGAGCATGTCATTGATCTCCTCCTCAGAGAGAGGACCGAAATGGTGGTTGTAGTGAAAAGTGGTAACATGTACGAAGGCAATTATGCATCCAGCTCAAGGCCCTTGGGTGTTTTCTCTCTTGCCATCCTGTGGAAGTTCACTGGTGACTCCTCATCGGACATGACGTGGGCATCGTAGCGCTCAAGCAAGATGCTGAAATCTGCAGCTGTGGCTGATTCTGTAGCTAGTCCAACTTTCAGTAACTCCACATCAGTGCGCCGAGTAAAACTTGCATGTAATCATCAAATCATTTCCACTGTTCAGTTGAACAGGGAGAGAGATTTTCAACAGGAACTTTGCAAGGCTGATCCTGACCTTCTGTGTATGGTGTTTTCTGACGCACGCAGCAAAAGTGAGAGCGGACCCCAGTCTTTGTAATTAGTTGAGTCGCCAAGATGACAACCATATGGTCCTGGTTTGGCTGGCATACCCGGTCAGTCCATATCACCAGACTGCGAAGACGACCTTTGCTCCTGCACTTTTGTACAGCCTTTTCCCCGCGCGCGGGGACCAGTCGCTATTGCATGCTGTGTGTGGTACCTAGGCGAGATTTTCGGGCACGGTTGATTTGGGTTACTCTGTCCTCATTATCTTGCAATAGGAAGTGTACCCATGGCAGCTCAGTCTGCTTGGGCCCGAGAAGTCTGATTCCTTGTTGCTTGTGGGAGCATGCTTCGCTACACCTATTTTCCGTTTTGAGAATATAATATACGACTGGGCGTAGAGCACTTTTGTTCAGTTGAAACATCGTGGAGATAATAATATACGACTGTTTGCTGCTGGTGGTGCAAAAAAAAAAAACAGCTGTTCAGGATTCTCTTTCTGTCCTGGCGTCCGATCCTGGTGGAGAGGACCGGCCAGGCTCAAGTCGTCTTCTACCTAGTACTGTACCTACCTTGTTGTGGTATGAAGCCTGTCGCAAGCCATTCGTGCATCTTACAAGCCGCAGAAGCAGAACGCGTGCATGAGCTCCTCATCCTCATGCTGCTGTCTGTCTTTGGATCAATGGGGAGATACCGTGACGTAGTGGTAGAGTGTGTACTGAAAATTCTAGGGAAAGACTAGCTGCGAGAGGGTCAGCTGGTGGGAAGCATGCATCGATGGCCGTCTCTCTACCAATAAACGGATGGTTGGGCACAGATGAATCGTCAGTGAACACTACAGAAATTTCGACCATTTGCGACGGCCATATCAATTTGCGACGGTTGGCCTTCGCAAATAGAGTAACTTGCGACGGTCTGCATATGGTCGTCGCAAGTTAACATACCATCGCAAATAGAAGCTGAAAGTGTGACGGCGGGTCCAAATGTCATCGCAAATAAGACGGCCGTCGCAAATAAGGTGTTAACTTGCGACGACGGTCCATCCCAATACCGTCGCAAGTTAATTAATTTGCGACGGTCAACCCTATGGGCGTCGCAAATTACTTGGGCTGTTGCAAATGTAAAGGTACCCCCGGCCCATTCGGCTCGACGCCACTTCACTTGGACGCCGCCGCCCTCACCCGGACCCTCCCGCGCTGCCGCTCCCTCGCCCGCCGCCTCCAACGCCGGCGCCCGCCCTCCGTCGCCCACACCCAGACGCAGCGTGAAGCGCGGCGGCTCCCCGGCCCCCGGCACCTCCGTCCGCGCTGCCCCGTCGGTCCCCCGGCGCCTCCTCGGCGGCAACAATGCTAACCCCGCCGAGGCACCGCTCAGCCGCGCCCAACCGCACCTCTCCGGCGAGGCAACAACACCTCCCCCGACTCCTCCAATCTGGGAGGCACCCAGAGCCTCCCCCGCGCATCCTCGGCGAAAACCGACGCTTCCAAACTCGTCGAGGTCAATTCGATATGCTTAGCATTGAAATTTTGCATACTGTTCAATGAATGGATGATGATATGTTATGCTTATTGTTCAATTGAATGTTATGTTACGCATATTGTTCAATTAAATGAATGTATGATGATATGTTATGTTATACTCATTCAATATGGTGCATATTGTTCAATTGAATGTTATGCTTAGTGTTTTGTTATGCTTAAGTTTTAATTATGTTTATGCTTAGGTTTTAGTTAGCGATAAATTATGTTTAGTTTTGTAATTGCTGATGTGATGAGTTGTTTATGTTTATAATTTCAATTGATGATGTTTAGGTTTACATGGAATTAGGGTTCAATTATGTTTATTTGAATTGTTTGAGTGTTTATGTACTATATGTACATATAAACGGGCTTCGGGTCGGCTTGACCCGACACAACCCATTGAGGACACAACAATACTTATTTAGTGGTAAGGTAAAGGATACGTCTAGACGGACATGGAGGGGAACGACGACGGGACGACAAGCACTTGCAGCGCGTGGACGGCAAGGACTCGCAACGTACGATGGCTAACTCTAAAGTCGTCGTAAGTTAACTGTGGGCTCGTACATGTGGACTCTTGTTCTTTCCTCCTCTCTCTCTCATTCTTTCATCTGTCTTTTAAATGACTTAAAAATGAAGGATTAACGTAACCTGTACAATTGTGTTACCCGTTTCGAACCGGCCCGTCTCACATGCATATTACACATGCGAGGCGCGTCGGTTCAAAATTGTCCCTTTTTTGACAGTTTGGAAGTGACCGAGGGAGCGTGGCTTGTGACAAGATGCGAGTCTGCATCTGGACGAGATTTCGACGACATAACCCTGTTATTCTCTGCCGCACCATTTTCGGGCGTGTGGTTGAAGAACGACGGGGTTATGCTGTCGGAATTTCGATCGGATCCAGACCGCGCGTGTCGTCATAAGCACGCCCCCTCAGTCACTCTTTGGTGGGTTTAGAACCTATCATTTTCAATAGATGTAGGGTCGTGACATTAAACAATGTATGAAATAACGACAATTTATCTCTGGCTTTATACTACAGATCAGTAAAACATGGGTGAAGACTGCAGTTAGATGTATACTGGTTGGAAGAGCAGAACTGATAGTTACTCGAATGAGTGATTTGCTAAGTTAGATCAATTTTTGGATCGAATGACTGCCATGCAATGGCTTCGGTCCATTCCTCAGGATACTCCACTGTGTATATTACCGTGCAATAGTTGTAATGGACTAATTAATGGTTGAAGAGTGTGTGCATCTCAGTTGAGCAAGAGGTTCCTCATATCAGAGGTTATATGTATTTAGCCTGTAGAGACAGATCACACCGAGGTAGTGGTAAATACCGAGACAGATCACACCGAGACGGATCACGGCCGACCCTACATCAGTAGTACACGATATGGCGGCGGCAGATACGTAGGCCGTCTAATATGCTTTAGACAGTCCGCTAACAAAGGCTTCGCCGCCACGTGTCGGCCAACATCATCACGCTGGGCACTCCATGGCCGTGGTGATACCTCAGATCCTCACCTGCACTCCCAGGCTATACATGAAGATAAAGGTTCTAGTACTTGATTCGGATATAAAGCTGGGTTGAACTATATCCAATAACTAGGTCCGTCCATATGTGTCCAATAGCTAGGTCTAAGCACTCAGTCATGTTGGGGGTACTGTGCGTTTCGTACGGGACTTGAGAGTGATTTCTTGTTTCCGGGGAACTCTGGCTTCGCTGCTTGGCCCATCAGATCTCTCCAACGGACTAGCGAACTCTCTGCCGTGTACTGGTTCACGCGCGCGGCAGCTAATGAAGCTGTTGCCCGGCAGCGTACAGAGATGCCGCGGTAAATCTACTCTACTGAATACCGAGCGGTAGCTACTTTGGTTCAAGGTATAGACCATATATACACACGCCCCATCGGTCGATCTCTCTCACACAGCTGCGCCGTCCTTCCATCGGTGGATGGCGCCCAGAGCTTGTAGCGTTCGGCCGGCCAGTAGATTAACAGGGTAGGGCAGCACTTCCTTGTGTTGAGAGGGTATGCTCATTCCGATCCCAGCATGCAGGCCAGAACCTTGTGTATAGTGTCAAATAATCCACCGGCAATCACCAGCCGATCACTCATGCTCAGTGTCTTCGATCACAGCCTCAGCAGTCCTGGACGATGCACATGGCACGTGCCGGCAAAACCCTGATCGCTCTAGGTGACAGCAAATCAGCAAAATAACAAGGCCGCCTCGGCGCAATATGGTATTAGTACAAATTAATTAGTTGGTTGCCTCTGCAGTGCAGGTTCTGTATGTCTTCAGCTTCAACGATGGATCAGCGGTGGTGTGCGTACCGTTGAGCAAGCTGTCAAAAAATATGATTTTGAACTTTGAGCTGCACCATATAATTAGTAGTAGCTCGATTGTGCAAAGAGAGCCAGAGAGAGAGAGATGTGTCAACTGTAGCCAGGTTTTATTGTCTTTGACCATCCCGGTCGATGTACACTACTTCACCGAAAACCTCTATGTAAGAGAGGATAAATAATCGTTGGTCTGTGTCTGTCCATTCAGGGCCTATTGATGCTATGTTTCATCTAGTACGGACTGTCAATGTAACGCGTCACGCTTCGAGACAAAGCTCCCTTTGTTGCGTCACCCGCGTAACTGCTAGCTCTGCTGGTTTGCGTCGCGGAACACGATACCTTGTGAGCGATAGCTGAGCACCGTCCGCAGCTTTGTAGGTTTGATATTGCACTGATCATCAGAACTGAAGTCGACTGATCGAAGATGATGTGTGTTTTTCCTTTCTTTGAGAAGCAAAGTTACTGAAGAAAGCACATGTAGCACTTGCTGGATGGGTGACAGTGTGCTCTAAACCTAAAGGGTAGACCACGTACGATTTCATTTTCTGGCGCCTCAAAGATAGTGATCCTTCTACTAGGTATACATGATAAAAGCACCACGTAAATAAAGCACCAGGTAGTCCGTTAGCTATTACATGAGACACTGGGATATATAACGAAAAAAAATTGCACAAGACTCAGTAGTATAGGATGTTAGCTAGTTTGATCTCTTGCTTTTGCCACTTAGCTAGGTGACCTATGTGCATTCTGACATAAGTAATGTAGAGTTGTTCGAGTTTAATAAAATGTTCATTATCGAAAGAAAAAGTGACATAGAGCTATTATTCAACAAAGAACTGTTCCAAAGTTCGATCTTGATGACAGAAGTGTACAAACTTGCTCGGAAATAATAATAATAATAATAATAATAATAATAATAATAATAACATTTTTTGGTTTGTGATTTGAATGGAATCATTACCAGATATCATTCTTCAGTGAAGTCTTTTGGCAAGTTCAGTTCTCTTCCTATAATCTCTCCAATTTGTGTTTCTACAGTCATGTCTCATGTCTGCATATGGCCTTTGGAGCTAGATGGAAATGAAAACGACATCAGTTTGAAGAACCTTATTTTGGATATAGCAGATGAAAGTTTCACATATATATTCTGAACTTGTAGCAGTATTAGGCAGCCTTCATAAGAAACCAATTTAGAATTGTTTTTAACATTGCCTCAATCAGATAGAAACACGTGTATATATGTTCCCTCTTTCTCTTTAAACTCCAAAAAAAATAAAGCAATGTGCCTTTCACTTTTTAGACGAGAAGAGTTCTTTCAATAACAAGTCTATTTGCATATTGCATAACGTTCAGCCTCATTTGGACTCAAATTTAGTTTTCCAAACTAAGGACCGACCAAAACCATGTACTCCCTCCGTTCCAAAAAGTTTGTCGCTTTACAAAACGACAGTTTTTCAGGACAGAGGTAGTACATAGTGATCATTAACCTGTAAAACAAGAAATCATAGAGTCCAGAAAAAACCGCACACACCAATATATCCCCACTTTGGATTGGTCAAGTAGAGTACATCAGATCCATATGTAGATGTCCTTAGATCCATATGCATTGGCGAGGAAAATAATGTGGTGTTTTTCATTTTTCTATCCTCACCTTGGCATATGTTGTACTTCTTCGTAAGCTACACTGCATTGTTGTAACTACTAATTTTTAGATAATAGATGAAAGTCCCAATCTTTTCCTCCAAAGAGACACCACGGTTCTCACAGTCACAGGGAATCAAACTTAGGACTCAAGAGTGCTACTTAGGGCAATAAACAACTATGCTAAGCCCCCTTTCACTATGTCTACTAATAATATAGTAGGGATCACTTAGCTCAGCCATGGTTTTTCCCCTGCAGTTTTTTACTTAAAGTTTGTACATATTTCTACACGGTCTACTTTTGTGGTATGCTTGTTGATTTATAACATAGATATTTCCATGGAGTAAATAAGAATCAACATGCTCCCATGAAACCAAGTCTACATCTGACTTGGCTTTATGGCCAGTGAACTGATACATTGCAAAGTCAGCACAATCTTTGTGTGAAACCCCCGTAATTTGGTAAACAATTTAGTAGGCACAGTTTTGGCCTTTGATGAGACAAATTACACAAGGTATATATAGAAGGAGATGGCACCACCACCATCTTGAAGTTTACTTTAAAAAGAAGAGAGTATAATTAAAGGGTGTCTGGAGGGGCGCAGATATTGCCATTGGTTTCACATGATCAGATTCAATTAAGTTCACATGATGCATATTTAGAACGTAAATGTAGAAAAGGCAAGGCCTAGGAATGTAAGGTCATAGGACAACATCAAAAGCATCGGAGATGATGTGTTTTTGTGATTTATATGGAAGTGCGGGATGTATTCTCTAGCCGAATTTAACTTAATATTTAGTTCCCAAACAACTCATAGGGGGCATAATCTAAGCAGTCGTACAAATTTCATATATGAGTTTCATGTGTTCCAATAAGGCATTTTTTAGAAAATGGAAAATGTTTTCCGGTCCAATAAGACATTTAGTCCCAGTTTCCAAAAAAAAAACTATTGAGCTCCCTAAATGAGAACTAAGCATTGCATACTGTAGAAAAGATGCTCGGGTGACTGATCTTGTTCACACAACAAAGAGATATATTCTCTCCATTCCAAAAAGTTTATCGTTTTGTAATTCATTTGAAATACAAAGCGACAAACTTTTTGAAAAGGAAAGAATATACAAGAAGCAGAGATGCAGTGGTATCGCTTAGCAGGGAGTGAGCCACGAGACAGGGTGAACGTAGGCAGTTGAAAATAGTTTCAGCCTTTTATTTCAGTTTATGCTTGTCTAGGTAGCACAAGCTGCTACTGGATGTACATTTTTCTTTTGTATACTTATTTTTACTCTTCCAGTGAAATGGCGCTCTTCCTTTCATATACTCCCCCTTTTCTCAAAAGTTTGTCATCTTCTAATTCAAAAATAAATTAGAAAGTGACAAATTTTTGAGAATGTAATATATATATATATATATATATATATATATATATATATATATATATATGAAGCAGAATAATTAATCTGATTGATATAAGCATACGCGATCAGTAGACGAGTTGATGAGCTAATAACTTGTACATAAGTCGAAGGAAATTTAACATAACATATGCACAACTTATTTGAATCACATGAAAAAGCTCCCAAGAGATAATTTCAATTAAAGATACATGCTAAAATTGATACCTAATCTGGAACAAAGAGAAAACAACTGAAAGAGCACACCCAATCCGGATATAGTAGGATGGATCGACAACAGTTGTCGCCTAGAAATTCCATCGGACGAACACAACTACAAGTGGAATAGATTCCACGAACATCATGCCCATGAATTGTCTAAGCAAAGGGGCAAATTATAAAGGTGCAGGAGGAAGAGGAACCAACAATTCAATCAAAGCCTGAGGGAAAGGTCGAGCTCGTCGGCGCGCTGGACGCCGTAGCCGTTTCCCGACGACCTCTTCTTATTGCTCAGCTGCTGGGCACACGCCGGGGCAGTAGCATCTTGCTGCTCGTCCATCGTCCTCGCCCTCTTGTCTGCAGCGACTATGACTCCGGCGCCCCCGGATCTGGCTGCAGTGTCCCGGGAGCCCGAGGCGGCCGCCCCATGCGCGCGCATGGCGGCCGCAATCTCTCGCCGGCGCTTGGCCAGGCTGCGCTCGTACTTGTGCGCGTTCTGGTGGCCACCGAGCGCCTGAGAGCTGTAGAACTTGCGGTCGCAGTACATGCAGATGAAGAAGCCTGGCGGCTCTGGTGAGACCGAGCGGTGGAGAAGGGTGAGCTCAAGGCTAAGCTCCTGCTCCATTACAGTAGCTCACACAGTCGATGGGGTGCGCAGGTGTTCGCCAGTACGGAGAGAGGGAACGTGTAAGAGCTTTGATTTGGAAGAGGAATCATCGTAATAAGCCAGGGTTAAATAACAGTCGAGGGCTGTACTGTTCCGCGAGACGAGTTTACAGCAGAGTTTCGGTTCGTGGGTCTGCGGTAGCGAACATAAGAACTGATCTGGCCGTGTTGCATGCCGGATCCAGTACTTATTCAGACAAAATTTGTTCCACGAAAATCAAAGGTCTTTCTCATAAGATATATACTAGGACAAACGAATGAACGTCTCTCTCTCTCTATATATATAAGGACCCACGGATGATACAAGCGTAATATTAAAACCCACCATCTGTAATTTTGGATGTCGGTTCCAAATGATTGATCGCTTTCATTGCTTAGTTCCCTAATAAGGTTCATTTCTTTATTTATATATTATCTAAAAAATTCTTTATTCTTATATATATACAAATTATAAAGCAGAAAGTTTGAAAGACAGAAACGACAAAGGAACTTGCCGTAACCACGCACCTAGTTAGGCGTCATACACAACACCAAGACAAAGAATGGAGGACTATGAGCATAAGATCATCCCAGATGCGTGGCCGCCCCACCGTACCTCCTGTTGGGTAGCAACGGCAAGCTTTTCACTAGCCCTTATGTTACAGACTACTCTGCAACGAAACAAAAGCCTGGCCGATATGTCCAGTAGCGCATGGGACCGTCTCCATCGCTCGTCAACGTCGACATGTCCTCCCGCTGGGGACCGGAAATGAAGCTCACTATCAACCTCACCATCTCGCTCGCCGGCTCCCATCACCATTATAGGTTGCCCATTGCTGTTACCTCTATGTCATGATTCTATACTGGCGCTTACCATTCTGATTGATTGTTTACATTAGTAGCTGAATTCTTACTCTTACTTCAAGAGAGGATGACACTAGGAGTTGTGACGATTTCACTATTACAAAAGGCTTCATTGCAGACGGCTCTAAATATATTATCACATACGGTTTTAAAAATCGCATGTAAGAAAGAGTATGTGAAAATGATCAATTAGCACAGACTGCGGCAAAATCCGTCTGTAAAAATGCATTTTCACATACGGTTTTTTATTGCAGACCGCATGTGAAAATACATTTTCATAGGCTGTTTTTTATTGCGGACCGACTGTGAAAATGCATTTTCACGGGCGGTTTTTAATTGCAGACCGCCTGTAAAAATGTATTATCACATACTATTTTTTACTGCTAACCACCTGTGATAATACATTATCATAGACAATTTTTAGAATGTTTCGTGTGCATTGTGTTCGTGACTAGCCATAATCAGAGGGCAAAAAATGATAACATTTAGACATATTTTGTGCTAACACGGTTTGATCTACAGAAGACTCAAAGATTTAGTCAAAATTACATTACAGAGATGCAATAAAAAAACACCACAGAAATTACAACGCAACACATCGCAGAAATTACAATCCATCGCAACCATCATGTGCAGCACCACATGTTGCAGCTCAACGCCGTGAAGACAGAGATGTCGCGTTGTAGCCGCTCTTCAACGACACCCCGCAGAGCTCGGTAGCGCCACATTCGTGCTAGCTCGACTTCCGGGCTACAACAAAAATAATGATCGCGGCTGGAATCCGCGACTGAAGGTTGGATATGCGGCCCTTGGCATCGAGCGAGACACCCGCGACAGACGAGAAGCGTGGTTGCCACGACGGCGGGGAGCGTGAGCAGCGCGGCTGCCACGGTGGTCGAGGAGCACGGCTACCGCGACGGCGAGGAGCGCGAGCAGTGCGGCCTCCGTGACAGCGAGGACGGCGAGGAGGCGGCGGGCTGCCGATGCTTCGGCGATGAGGCGGAGCTGCGGTAGAGCGAGGTTGGGGAGGAAGGAAAGAGAGGTGACATTGGGGAGAAGGACGGTGAGAGGAGAGATTAGGGATGAGGACATGAGGTGTCGGTGCTGCTGCTGTTATAGACACATAACAGGGAGAGATGACCCCCTGTGAGTCGTTGCACTACAGGAATATCGATCAATTACGTCGGCCAAAACTGACGTAATTAAGGCCTAAACCGACTTAAGTAACTTAATTACATCGGTTTTTCCTTAATTATATCGGCCATTGGCCGACGTAGCGGTTTGGACGTAATTAAGGTAACTTACGTCGGCCACCGATGTAAGTTACCTTAATTACGTCGATCTGCAGCAGCCGACGTAAGTCACGTACCGGGATGGGCCGCGGGCTGGGCCGGAGTATTTATGTCGATTGCTGCAGACCGACGTAAGTTAAGTGCTCTAACTTACGTCGGTTGTTCCAAACCGACGTAAGTTAAGTGGTTTAACTTACGTTGGTATGGTATGACCGACGTAAGTTAAACTGGGATAACTTACGTCGGCAAGGCCATAGCCGACGTAAGTAAAGTTTTTGATTTTTTTTTAAAAACAGAAACTGACTATCTCGCTCGATGGCGAGAACACAAAACAGGCAAATATATACACAGAACAGACCACACAATTTCAAAATAATATTCAAACATCGAGAAAAACGCAATTTCAGTATCGGGCTACACGCTAGCCCCTCCACTACCTCCGGGATCCTCTCGGCGCATTCCCGAACCCTGCAGAAGAAACAATACATACAAAAGTTTAGTTTTAGAGGACTTTCATATATTTCCAACCATGTACAATACATTCATTCACAATCCTAAAGCATGGAGGTAAAATATATGAACAGATTGAGATTATGGCAAAAATAAAATACCATTTCACCATGAAAGAATGAATGATTTGCTAGTAGAACAATTTATGTTCTTATGTCATTTTTCATGATTTTAAAGTCAGAATCTGCCCTAGATGTGAATATGAAACTTATAGTGCCGAAATTGAACTGAACTGTAATTAGAATGCCCAAACTGAAACTAAAACAGTTAGGCAGTGCTTCAAATTGGTTAGACCCGATTGCTAATAGAGGGAGGCCGAGCAGATTGCTAATAAATTGAAACTGAAGCTAAAGGGAGGCCAAACTGATATTAAAGAGAGAGTTTATCACCTACTCCGGTGTCCGCTGCGGTGGGAGCGTAGGAATCTCGATATCCTGACCGTTGTGTCGAGCAAGAGCCTGCCATTGCAAAATATTAGAAGATATATGTTATTGAAGTGTTGTGAAATTTAACTATGGTACTTTAAATTACTTACCGCCACCACTGCTTGCATCTGCGCCATCATGGCGGTCGTCCTCTGCTGCTCCCCCCTTGCCTCCGCTCTTGTCCTCTCCAGCTCTGCCTGGGTTTGCGTCAGCGTCTCCCTCATGGCCTGGAGCTCCAGCTGGGTCTGCAAGAGACGACCACTGGTCCCAACGGACGAAGCCTGCGATGATGAAGCGCCTCTCAAAGGTCGCGTCGACCTCGAGTCGACAACTCCATCAAAAATGGCAAACCTGCAAAAGAATGAAAACACTAAGTAGAAGAAGATTAATTGAAAAAGAAATGAAACACACGAAGAACTCACTGTCCATAGCCTTCCCGCCTCCGCTTGCGTACGCGGCTTGGGGGTCGATCGGCGCGCTTTCCCAATCAAAATCCGCACCGTGTATCTTCGCGACCTCCTGCGCGTACTTTGCCTACAAAACAAATAAATCTTGTCAGCATGTCAATAACAGTATTAGTTATAATGAAATTGATGAATTTTGAAAACTTACCAGTCGGTCGGCTGCGACCTGACTACACTGCCCTGGCTGAGAAGGGTCACTTCCCTTGTGACCTCTCTTCCAAACCTAGGTCGGGGTCGGCTCATGACCCATCTCTCGCTCCTGTACAGCCGTGTTAGTGAGATAAATAATATATTAGAAACACATAAATAAATTAAAAAGGTACTTACCATGCGTTTAGCCAAACGCAAGTAGCCGTCACCGCCATAGTTGTGCTTGCCCTCGGACCCCATGCGGCACTGTCTAGCCTTCGTGGACTTATTGATGAAAGCATCGCTAGCCCAGTACCGACAGAGAGCTAAGTACGCCTCCATATTACCCTGTAACCAGGAAATACTAACCTGCACATATTTCATTTTTCATCAAAGCAATTAACATACGTAGATATTGTAAATATTTAACAATATTAAAAACTTACCTCCGCGTACTGCTCCTCTGTCAAGTACGAGTCGGAGCCTTTCCTAAATACACCCCTTTGTTGCTCCTGCTCCCGGGGGTGCCGCTTGTAGTACGCGTTGATGGCCTGAATCCGGGCGTACGACAACGCCGCCGTCGTGAGCTTCCGAGCGTTGTAATGGAACACGCATCTAGCGTGGTCCTCCATGCCCGGTTCCTCTACTTGGTACCTCAGCTTTAAGCAAACAAATATTTAAGTGATATGAATTAACAATTCAAATGAGTTGAAAAAATGAAACAGTTAAACTTACCATAAAATCGTGCCACACGGCTCCCTGAACCGTGTCGTGGATCGGGTGAGAGACACGAGCGTAGTCATCCCACGACAGGGCAGGAAAACCGTCAATCACACCAGGGTAGTGCAACTTCACGATAGCACCCAAGACACTGTTAACCTGCCTGTGGTGCTTCTCGGCCCCCGTGAACGAAAAGTCGTACCAACATCTACAAAATATATTAAATCATTAAGTAAAGTAAAACAACATCTAATATTTAATATACTATATACAGTGTTTACCTGTCTCCAACAGGGCGGATCGTGGTCCGCTGAGTAGTAACCGGAGGAGGAGCCGCAAAGTGGGTCCTCCTCGTCCGTCACCTCTGCTGCGATGCTGTCGCGTCCTGTGACCCTGAAGGCTCTGCGGAACCACCAGAGTCTCCAGGAAGGCTAGTGGTAGTCAGCTGCACAGGGAGGCTAGCGCTAGCTGGCTCCGAAGGGAGGCTAGCGCTAGAGGGCTCCTGTAGTGGCCCCCTAGCCTCTAAGTCGGGCTCCTGTAGCGGCCCCCTAGCCTCTGACTCTGACTCTGACTCAGAAGTCTCTGAGTCAGACTGCACAAAAGAAAAAGATTGACAATAAATAATTAATAACAACTGCAATTTCAAAAATAACTTTATTGTAACTAAAATTTACCTCAGTCCGCTGAAAGCACACGACAGCTGAGGGTGGAGCGTGTGCCAGAAAAAGGGAACGTCAGCTAGAAAGGAACGAGGTCCCTGAGCAAGGGTCTCGTGGCGGCTCAAACCCTCTCACTGGCTTCCGCTTCCCCTTCCCCTTTGACGACATCCTGTTGCAAGGAATAAATGATTAATATGCAAAGATAATATACAAAATTAATGTTAAATTAGCGAATAAAACGTTACTTCAAAATTCATCAACATCACAATCATGCACCCTACTCCTTAAACCAGCCCATCGATCTTCTTCTTCTGCATATCGTTTTCGTTTGCGCAAATCAGCAGGTTTGACTATGTCATCGATATCTTCAGTTTCCGATTCTGATTATGTTTCCGCTTCCGTGCCAGCCTCGATATCTTGAGCGTCTCCAACTAAGTCATCGAGTCTTACATCGGGCTCGACTGAGAAGGAGTCTGCCAACTCTTCCTCTTGGTAGACACAATCAACCTCAACTTCATCGTGGTAATCATCATCTCCTGGAGCGTATAACCGCTCACGAGGATTCACCTTATGTACCACCCATCAAGCTTTGAATTTATTGCATGGATAAGGTAGATAGTACACTTGCTCTACTTGGTGTGCAAGAACTAATGAATCGAATCCTTTCAACCGTTCCTTGTGTTTTACTTCGACCATGCCAAATTCGTTTACTCGAATTCCATGAATGGAATCAAACCACTCGTAGTCAAAGAATATCGCTCGAATTGGCTTGTTTGCGACAAAAGTGAATTCAAGGATTTTTTTAATAATCCCGTAGTACTGCATTTCATGATCTTGCGAATCGATTGCCCTCATCACAACTCTGGTATTACATGTTGTCGCGAGAGGACGAAGAGATTAAAATTGAGTTGTACGGAATCGAAAGTCGTTGACGTCATATCGACCATAGCTTCTAACATTAACCACTCCATGGGATAGTTGTCGCAAATCTTCATGGACGTTGGCATCTTTTTGGCACTGTCCAAGATATGGAGTTATCAGAAAACATAAGCATTCTTAAGTTATAAGAAAATGTTGTTAACATTGATTAGTTATCGAGAAAACTTACATGATCTCGAAACCAGGAGAGAAAATTAGATCCCCCATTTATTCCTTCCCGTCGAATATGTTCTATTTGCTTGCTCGTGGGTTGATGTCTATGTCTCCAATTTTGCTTGTTGAACATACTACACGACAAAGATAACCTTTTAGAATACATGTGTCGGAAAAGATGGTGAAAACCATAAGTGTAGGAGAAACACTTACTTGAAATATTCATTCATTTCTTCCATATTAGCGTACATGTAGAAGAATGCAGTACGCCTTTCTTTTTCACTAACATCGTACGAAGTGTAACTACCAACAGTAGTGCCTCTTGTTGCAAAAATGGAGAGATCGCTACAAGGAGGTTGCTCATCTATATTGTACCGCATTACCAAAGTATTAACATTGTTTTCCTCTGCAAAGTAAACACTTGAGAAGTATCCTACTTCCTTAAGAGTAAAAGCTTCGGCGATGCAACCTTCAACCCTTGCCCTGTTACCAACCATTGGTTTTAGATATCTAAGTGATCTTTCAATATGATACATCCACCTATATTGCACAGGACCGCCCACTTTCGCTTCAAATGGAAGATGAATTAAGAGATGTTGCATTGGATTGAAAAATCCTGGAGGAAAATTTTTTTCCATCTTAAACAAGAGTACCGGAACCTCCTTTTCCAATTTAGTCATCATCTCTGGCGTGATTTCTTTAGCACAGAGTTGCCTATATAAGTGGCTAAGCTCGGCTAACACCTTCCACACTGCATCGTCAAAATAGCCTCGAAACATAACAGGCAGAAGTCTTTCCATGATTATGTGATAATCATGACTCTTCAACCCAATGAGCTTTCCCGTTTTTACATTCACGGCTCGTCTCAGACTAGCTGCATAACCATCTGGGAATTTCAACCTTTGCAACCATTTGAGAACTTCTTTTTTTTTTCTTTAGGTCAAAGACAGAAAGGAGCGCGTGGTTTACCACCATTTTCGGAGAGCTCAAGAGTTCAACGGTTACAAAGCTCGGCAAGATCCTTTCGAGCCTTTAAATTGTCTTTTGTTTTGCCCGTCATGTCCATGCATGTGCTTATGATACATTCGGCCATGTTACGCTCTTGATGCATAACATCAATGTTGTGCCTTAGAATCAACGACTTCACATACAGTAACTCCCAAAGTTCACATATGTGAGTCCAATTGTGTTTGTCTCCGTAACCTTCGAAATATCCAGGACGACCTTCATCTGGCACCAATTTGTCCAACATATTAGATATTTCTGACTCGTTAAGACGTTTCGGTGGTCCTTTAGTGACAACAGTGTTCTTTCTGAAGACATTCCTCTGTTGTCTAAACAAGTGATTCGGAGGCAGCCAACGTCTATGACAATCGAAGTAAGATATCTTGCCTCCATAGGTAAGTCGAAAGCAAGGTATCCGAGGCACATATCAGACACATCAACCGACCATAAGTTCTCCATCTAGAAAACATGTCGTATGCCGGAAAATCATGAACGGACCACAAATAAGCAGCTCGGAGGTTGAATTTCTGTTTCTTATAATAGTCATACGCTTCGACTCCTGTCCACAACATTTTCAACTCTTGGATCAACGGTTTCAACATCACGTTGAGACGTGACCCAGGATGATCTGGCCCAGGTACAATGAGGCTAAGGAACATAAACTCATTCTTCATGCAAAAAGCCGGTGGAGCGTTTGTGCTGAACGGCGTGAACCCATCTGTCGCCAACTCGATGCGAACATTTCTCGCTTCACGAGCGAATTCTGGGTCGAACTGGTCCAGCGCCTTCCATGCCTCACCATCGGACGGGTGCGTCATGACTCCATTGTTCTCACGCTCACCTTCTTTGTGCCATCTCATGTGTGTGGAAATTTTTTTTGAAAGGAACATCTGCTTCAACCTCGGTGTCATAGGTAAGTAACGAAGTTGCTTACGTGCGACTTCTATCGTCACAGTTTTACCATAGTTATTAACAACTTCGACAAATCTCGGTTGACCATATTTCAAACATTTGTTCTCATTGGCATGCTCTCTCCAGAAAAGCATGCAGTTGTCCGGACACACATCAATCTTTTCGTGCTTCATACCGAGACCGGAAAGAATTTTCTTCGAGTTGTACATATCCTTAGGCACTTTGTTGGGTTGTGGAAGGGAATCTTTGAACAAATCGATGAGCATGTTGTAACAATTGTTAGAAAAGAAGAACTTAGACTTAATTGCCATAAGTCTAGTCACAAAATTGAGGATTGACATTTTAGTGTGTCCATGTAGTGCCTCTTCTGAATCTTTGAGACGTTTGAACAACTCTTTAACCTCTGCTATTTGAGGATCTTTTGTAAGCTCTGGTTGTATAGCTTCCAGCATCTCATCCATCATATCAACCTCTGTGACATCATCATTGTCTGCTTCCACTTCTTGTACAGCTTGCTGTCTCACCGTGGAAGTTCCACAACTCATAATGTGACACGTAACCGTTTCGACACAAGTGCATCGTAAGTTCCACTTTCTCCAAAAATGTTCCGTTTCGACATTTCGTACATGGGCACCGCGCCTTATTGCTATTTGACAACGAAAAAGCTTGTTCCACAAAATCTTCTGTCTTGGCGTACCACTCATCTGAGTGACCACCAGTTCTGTTCTTCCAGCCAGTATACATCCAACTGCGGTCTTCACCCATGTTTGGCTCTGCAGTTTAACGCAAAAGAAATTGTCGTTAATGTATTGTTATGTTATGTCACGGTCCTAAAACCTAGGCAGATAGATCCTAAACCCACCCAAGAGTGACCGGACGGAGCGTGCTCATGACGAGACGCGTGATTCGGATTCGAATGAAATTTCGGAAGCATAACCACGTTGTTCTCCACTGCACGCCCAAAAATGGTGCAGCAGAGAACAACAGGGTTACGCCACCGAAATCTCGTCCAAATCCGGACCAGCGTCTCGTCACAAGCCACGCCCCCTCGGTCACTCCGAGGCTGTCCAAAAAGGGACAATTCTGAACCTGCACGTCTCACATGCCAATGGCATGTGAGACGTGCCGATCTGAAACGGGTAATACATTGCTATAGGTTATGTTGCTCATTTTCATTTTGAGGTCATTTAAGAGAGAGGATAGAACTAGAGAAAGAGTGAGAGGAAAGTTGGTCTTAGATGACAATTCCACATCCATGTGGAGTAGGGTATTACGCTCCACATCCAGTTGGTCTTAGAGAGTAAGTTATGTCCCATTGAAGCCCGCCGTTAACTTAAGACGACTTTAGTGTTAGCTCATCGTACGTTATGCCCAGTCTGGACCCGCCGTTATCTTACGACGGCTTTAGGGTTAGCTGCTGTAAATAGATCAGAGATGAAACCACTTCGTCGGGGTACACCATCCACGCGCAGGTGCTTGCCATCCTCACCGCCGTCGTTCGCCTTTGTGCCCGTCTACACACATACTTTACCTTACCACTAAATGGGCCTTGTCGGGCCTTGTCAAGCCGGTCCGAAGCCCATTTATGTATATATAGTACTTAAACACTCAAGCAATCAAAATTAAAATTGTAACCATAATTCAAAAAACTAAGCAATTCAAATAAACTTAAACATAACAATTATCCATTGTAATTCATCAATTTATCAACTCAATGCTAACATAAGCAATTCAATTCAATTAAATTAAACCTAAAGATAAGCAATTCAATTATAACCATAATTCTAAGCATAACAAATAAGCATAAAAATTCATCAATTGTAATTCATCAATTTATCGATTTAATTCTAACATAAGCATAGTAAACATTATTCGCATTGTGTATACATTTTAACCCTAAACCCTAAACCATGCATGATTCCCTATTGTGTATCTATATAAGTTGTAGGAATAATTCCCTAAACACATTATTCACACTGTGTATATGAACTTTAAAATGAAAAAAAAACTCGAGCTCACCTTGCTGTGCTGTGCCGGAGGCGTCGATCGGGGGCGCAGCGGACGGGGGCGGCGACGGACCGGGGGCGGCGACGGCGGGGGCGCGGCAGACCGGGGGTGCAGGGACGGCGACGGCGGGCCGGCGGCGGGGTGGCGACGCACCTCGGGTCGGGGCGGCGCCGCGGGGGCGGGACCAGGGGCGGCGGTGGGGCGGCGACGGCGGGGCGGCGGGCCGGCGGCGGGGCAGCGACGGCGGGCAGGCGGCGGGGCGTCGGTCGGCGGAAAGCTATCGAAGCGGCTCGAGGAAAATGAGAAGGCGCGCGTGCGCGTGCGGCTCGCGTGGTTAGGTTAAATCAACAACTTACGTCGGCCGTGGTTACTTACGTCGGCCGAAGTCAAAACCGACGTAAGTAAATGTTAACTTACGTCGGGCACTCAACTTACGTCGGCTACGGGCCGCGGCCGACATAAGTATCCATTAATTGCCATCATTTCTTTTACTTCCATCAGCCATGGGATAGAAGCCGACGTAATTTATTTAACTTACGTTGGTTACCAGGCACCAACGTAAGTAACATAATTACGTCGGCTGGCACACATAAGTTGTGTTGGCCGACGTAATTGTTGGCGTTTCTTGTAGTGTTGGATCGATAAGTAGTGGAACACGGAGATATGAAGTCCAAGAGCGATCTGTGGGATGAAGTAGCGAACCAATCACGAGTCATCATTATCACAGACGATTTTTTTGTTACGGGCCGCATGTGAAAATCATTATATTTTCACATGCGGTTGTTTATTACATACCGTCTGTAAAAATCAATACATTTTCACAGACGGTTGTTTGTTACGGACCGCCTGTGATATTGTATTATCACAGGCGGTTATTAACTCATCTGACATCAGAGGCATAACTTTTAACGAACCATTTGTAAAAAAATAATGAGATGCCTGTGAAAATGCATTTTGCAGTAGTGTTTTCTGGTTTATTTCTCACACAATACCATACCCAACCTAGGAGTTGGGGTTACATATTTATAGCTGCCAAGGCAACCAAGCATATGCCACAAAGATGCTAGTTCAAGATGCTTAGATGTCGTCTTTAAGGTGTTGTCCTAGCTGTCCTTATGATGCTGTTCTACTGTCTTCAATATGCTGTCCTAGCTGCCCCCCTTAAGATGTTGTCCTAATTGGGATCACAAAGACCATGCGAAGATGTTGTCCTAGAACAAAAAAACCATGCAAAGATGTTGTCCTAGAACAAGACTTATTTCAGCATTCTTACCCTAAGTCTTGTGCACTACAGGAATCGCGACAATAGACGACAGCCAAAATAATAGACGACGCCCCGTCGTCTTATAAATTATTGACGACGGCTAAATCTAGCCGTCGTCGATTAGCTAGTTATTGACGATGGTTGACCTAGTACCGTTGTCAATTAAAGACCGTCTATAATATGGGCTGAAATTGGGCCCACCCGAGCCATTATAGACGACGGCTAAAAAGAATTGTCGTCAATTAGGCCTTAATTGACGACGGTTAACATGTTACCGTCGTCTATAAGATCTAGAGATTATTTCCCTGGTACGTGGCTTTTCGTTTTCATATCGCACCCCCGCGCCCCCCCCCGCTGCGAAGCTAGCAGCCGTCGCCGCCGCTCCGAGCCGCGCCGCCGCCGCCCCGTGCCGCTCCGCCGCCCCGGCGTCGCGCCACCATCACGCCACCACCATCAACCGAGAAGGACCCGACGAGTTGAGGTACACCGCCGCCCTTGTCCGCCACCCCCTCCCCACGTTGTGCCGCCCCTCACCGCCGCCTCCGCCCCTGCACGCCGCCGGCTCCTTTATTTTTCTTTGAGAGAGAGAGAGAGAGAGAGGACTCGCAAACGAGTAGCAGTATTTGAATTGGTTTTCAACCTTTTGTAGGTGTTCCACTTAGAGTTTTCATTGATTTGCTTAGTTCATTCACACATCATGCTATGGATCAATTACTGAACTAGTACTACTTAATTGGATGATTAATTTGGGTATTCATCTTAGTCTGAATTTATATGGTTGCTCTAGTGTGTGACTGGCAATATATAGTCGAACTATTATCACCCATCAAGTTGTTTCATATTTTTGATCCATTTCAGGACTACAGTGTTGATCCAAAGAGAAAATTGGCCACTATTCCTACCAATATTTATGATCCAAAAAACATAACCTTTTTTGATTGTATATGTAACTTGTGTTGATTTTCTTGTATCACATGCCAGTTATTCATTTCAGTTCTTTAATTGGACTATTCCACTTGAATTTGAATTGTTTCCTTTGTGGAAGATCTTGTACCATGATCATTGCTCGTAAAATCCACTAAAAACACAATTTACAGTGATTGTTTGTGTTTTCATCTGTTGTTCACTTTTTATATTATTCTCTGAGCAGTCGATGTGATTTTAAAATATTGATTTTAATGTCTGATCAGTTTTCGTATTTCTTGGGACCATGATAAAATAATGATTTTGGGTATGTAAAGGGGAAAAGTTTTGGGTGAACTACGCAGGTTCATCCATACAAATGCTTTTGCAATCCTAATCTTCAACTGGATTTGCAATCCTAATCAGTTCTGGGTGAAGGATTTTGATGTGGCCCCATTCATCATGTCTGTGTTGTTGTGCCATGACCATAGAGGGGTATACTGTATGAAGATGGTAGTATGTAGATGTGTGGTGGTCAAGAGTCTTAGGTTCAGTTTAGATGGTAGTATGTAGATATGTGGAATAGTTTTTTGTCCCCGCCCTCTCCCCTCCCCTGTGTCGCCCTCGCCGTTGCCCCTCCCCTGTGCTGCCCCATCCTTGTGACGTCCCCTCCCTGCACCGCCGACATAACAATGAAACTTATAATGATTTGTTTGCTTTGAAGGTATACTCTCAAACATGGCTGAAGACCACACTTGGATGTATACTGATTGGAAAAAGAATGGAAGTCACTCAGAGGAGTGGTTCACCAAGACGAATGCTTTCATAGAACGCGCTTTCTCGTTGTCAAACAACAGCAAGGTGTGGTGCCCGTGTATCAAATATCAGAATGCGAAGTATTTTGACAAAGTGACATTGACGTATCACTTGTGTGGAACGGTTTCATGCAACCTTATGAGTTGTGGACATTTCATGGCGATACACCTTCTCAAGTCGTAGAAGATAGAGATGAGGATGGCAACACTGGGGTCGATAGGGTGGACGAGATGCTTGAAGCCATAAATCCTGAATTGACGGAGGATCCTCCTACAACAGAGGTTAAAGAGATCTTCAAGCTTGTCGAAGCTTCTGAACAGCCATTCCATGAACACACTATAGTGACAATCCTCAGTTTCATGACTAGATTTATGGTAATTAAGTCTAATTATTCCTTCTCTAATAACTGCTACAACGATCTCCTCAAATTGATCGGCGATGTCCTTTCACAGCCTCATAAATTGCCTAAAGATATGTATCATTCTAAGAAATTGATTTCTGGGCTTGGTATGGACTTTGAGAAGATTGATATGTGCCCAAACAACTGCATGATTTTTCGGAAAGAGCATGCCAACGAGAACAAGTGTTTAAAATGTGACAAAGTGAGATTTGTCGAAGTTGTTAATAACGACGATACAAAAGTAATGACTGAAGTCGCACAGAAGCAGTTTTGCTACTTGCCTGTCACACCTAGGTTGAAGCGCTTGTTTCTCTCAAAAAAGCCAGACACATGAGGTGGCACAAAAAAGGTTGACGTTAGAACGACGGGATGATGGTGCACCCGTCCGACGGTGAGGCATGGAAAGCGCTTGACCGCTTCGATCTAGATTTTTCCAATGACGCGAGAAATATTCGCATCGGGTTGGCGACAGATGGCTTCTCACTGTTCAGTACAAACGCAACACCATACTCTTGTTGGCCCGTGTTTGCAATTCTGTACAACTTACCACCATCTCTTTGTATGAAGTATGAGTTCATACTCCTTTGCCTTATTGTACCTGGACTAAATCATCATGGTTCACGACCGAACACGATGTTGAAGCCGTTGATTGAAGAGTCAAAAATGTTATGGTCAGGAATCAAAGCGTATTGTTGTTACAAAAAAAAAACAGAAATTCAACCTTCGAGCTGCATACTTGTGGTCTATCCATGATTTTTCAGCTTACGACATGGTTTCTGGCTGGAGCACTCATGGTCGTTTGACATGTTCGATATATGCTTCAAATATAGAATGTTTTTGTTTAAATCATGGTGGCAAGATTTTCTACTTCGATTGCCACAGACGTTGGTTACCGCCAAATCACGTATTTAGGCAACAGAAAGATGCCTTCAGGAAGGACATCGTTGTCAAAAAAGGACCACCGCAACGTCTCAATGGGTTGGAGATTGCTGAACAGTTGAACAACTTAGTGGCAGATGAAGGTCGTCCTGGATATTTTGTTGGTTACAGGGAGGACCACAATTGGACTCATATATGTGCACTATGGGAGCTACTGTATGTGAAGTCCTTAATCCTAATGTATAACATTGATGCTATGCACCAGGAACGTAACATGGGCGAACGCATCATAAGCACATGCTTCGATCTGATAGCAATAACAAAAGATAATATAAAGGCTCGTAAGGATTTGGTAGAGGTTTGTAAACGTCCAACTCTTGAGCTAACCGAATCTGGTGGCAAACCGCGTGCTTCTTTCTGTCTTCAACCAAAAGAAAAGAAAGAAGTCTTTGAATGGTTGAAAATGTTGAAATTCCCAGACGGTTATGCTGCTAGCCTGAGACGAGCCGTAAATATTGAGACTTGAAATCTCACAGGGTTGAAAATTCATGATTATCACATAATCATGGAAAGACTTATTTCGGTTATGTTTCGGGGCTACATTGACGATGCGGTGTGGAAGGTGTTAGCCGAGCTTAGCTACTTTTATAGAGAGATTTGTGCTAAATAAATCACAGCCGAGATGATGGAGAAGTTAGAAAAGGAGACACCAGTGCTTTTATGTAAGATGGAAAAAGTTTTCCCTTCAGGGTTCTTCAATCAATGCAACATCTCCTAATCTATCTTCCATATGAAGCTAAAGTGAGCGGCCCTGTGCAATATATGTGGATGTATCACATTGAAAGAGCAGTTAGGTGTCTTAAACCAATGGTTCACAATCGGGCAAGGGTTGGAGGACGCATCACCGAAGCATACGCCATTCTGGAGATAGAATACTTTTCAAGCGTCTATTTTGCGAAAGAACACAATGTCAATGTTTCTACATTGAGATACAATATGGATGAAGCACCCCCTTGTAGCCGCCTCTCCATTTTCAAAACGAGAGGCACCATTGTTGGTAGTGGCACGAGCTACGATGCTGAACCAGATGAAAAGACGACTGCTTTGATGTACATGTACGCTAATATAGAGGGGATGGACAAATATTTTCAGTAAGTGTTTGTTCAACATCTATAATAATTAGCAGGTTGTGTTATACATCTATGCTAATCATTTTGTTTTTCCTTATTTAGTGAGTTCAACCACCATAATTAGAAATCTAAGCAGCAACCTACGAGCAGACAAATACAATCGACGATATTATGGAGTACATGGAGGGCTTAACTGCCTATCCTGGTTTCATGCACAATGCAAAAAACAAGTCAGCGTCCATGAAGAATTATGACAACTGTCCTACGGATCCATTAAAATTAAAAGCTATGGTCGATACGACGTCAATGGGTTTCGATTTCGTTCAACTGAATTTGATGCTCAACATCCTTTCAGAGCAACATGTAACACCGAAGTTGTGAATAGGGAAGTTGACAACCAAGGACATGAAATTAATTATTATGGGATCATTAAAAACATCCTTGAATTCAGTTTTGCAGGGAATAATGTCCTTAATGTAGTCTTCTTGATTGCGATTGGTTTGATTCTAACAATGGAACTCGACAAAACCAATTTGGCATGGTAGAAGTCAAACACAAGGACCGGCTACGAGGCTGCGACACCTTCATCCTTGCACACCAAGTCGATCAAGTGTATTATCTACAATATCTATGCGAAAATCTTAAAGCTTGGTGGGTTGTACACAAGGTGAATCCTCGTGAGCGGTTATATACACCAGACAATGCTGGGTACCTTGATGATGAGGTTGATGTTGTTTACCAAGAACAAGAGTTGCCAGACTCTTTTGTCGTCGAGCCTGATTTAGGACTCTGATGACTTAGTTGGAGATGCAGAAGGCATAGAGAATAGTGAGATGCGAAAACGAAAACGGGCAACTACCACGAGAGAAGATCGATTGTCCGGTTTACGTAGTAGAGTACGTCACAATGCTGATGGATTTTAAAATTAAGTACAAGTAACATTTGTTTCATGTCTTCTTTTCTTTTATACTTTCCATTAAATTCATTAGCTAATTTTCTTTTAAACAGGATGTCATCGAGCAGTAGCAGACGAGGAGGGGCAGGAGCGCGGAGCTTTCTGTCACCGACAGTCACGAGAGGGGAGGAGGTCTTCCACGACACTCAGCTTAGCGGGGGTAGACGGGCTCAGTTGGTGAGCCATCTACCAGAGTCATCACGACATCGGTCACGATAGGTAAAGAACATTTAGTTACACAAATGATATAAGTAATTCTTTATTCTATAATATGAATCTTTAAAATTGTTAGGAAGACTCTATGTCCGAGGACACAGAGGCTAGGGTGCCTCCTTCGGTGCTCTCTCCTTCGGTGCCTTCTGCTTCGAAGCCTCCATCTTTAGAGCGAGTGCAGTCGCGTGACCCCATTTGTGGGTCACTTTCTTTGAAGCAGGTTCCACAATGGCGGACTAGAAGGAGCCACTACGTGCCTTCTCCTCCGGCTCCTGCAAACCCAAACGATCGGATTGTTATTCGTTCGATTGGCGATAGGTACGTAAATCTCTAACAATTCAATTTAGATACTTTTAGACTTATATATATAATAATTGAGAATCATGTATCAGGACTTGGGAGGATGCTTCATTCACGGGCCTCGGACGCCACGTGCTGGTGAACAGTATCTTGGGCCGTCTAATCCGTTTGCACTATCCCAGTGTAGTGAACGGATGCGCTGTCACGTCTTGGGATGACTACTATAGGGCCCATGACGTTCTTCACAGCAACCACCAGGAGGCTATTTGGCAGGACTTCATGGTATGTATGAACAATACTTGTGTAATACAAATTTAATATAAGTTACATACATTTACTTGTATATTTCTTTTTCAGGCACGGTATCATTTGGAGAATAAGGTCGAGCAGACGGATCACACTCGTCTCGTCTTCCATAACTGCGCCAGGAAGATCGTGACACAGTCACTATCGTCGGCTCACATTCAAGCTACGACCGCGTACTTCAAGTTGCATCCAAATGAGCATGAGCCGGGGAAGGAACCGGGTGACACGTTCTTGACGGAGGCCCAATACGCAGAGGTAAAGTTTTTAGTTTACTTTGCTTCATTATCTGATTGTGACCAATATATTCATTCAATAATGAATTTGTGCAGGTCAGCGTAGCATGTCTTGAGAGCCGCCCGGAGGCGTACCGTGGCATTGTGCTCTTTGGGCGAGCGAGGGCTTCCAAACACTTTCTAAAACCCGTCGAGAGAGTAGAGGGACGGAAAGAAAACATCGCTTGGGTGGGGATGGGTACATACGTCTCGCTAAACAGATGGTAAGTGCTACTCGCATTCTATTAAGTAATTTTATAATCTTCATTGTGCTAACATGTATCGAGAGTATGAGAGCAATCAGCAGCCGACACCTATCGAGGTGTTGAAGAGGGGTCGCTTGGGAAGTGACCCATCGCGGCCTGACCAGCTGTCTTCTCAGACGGCGACACGAACTTTGGTGAGTTATTTTTTCAACTTAATTGAATTATCTTTAATAGTTCTAATGACATTATTTTTTTTGTATTTTTAGGCAAAGTACGGTGAGGAGGCGTGGAGGATTCGAGGCGAAGAGTTCGATTGGAAGAGTGCACCAATCGTCCCCGAAGCCGCGTATGCAAGCTGTGGTGGCAAACCTCACGGACGGTGAGCTTTGTTAGTTTTAATTTACTTCAACCAACTTCGAGATACAAAAATTTAATAATCTTACTTCGTTGTGCAGGTTAGCCATCTTCGATGGAGTGGTCGACTCGAGGTAGGCGCGGGCTTCCTCAAGGGCTTCTTCATCGCATCAGAGCGGGTCCAACATCAGTCGTACGAGCCGAGATCTGGAGCTCCAGATTCTTCGATAGGAGCTCCAGAGGACTCAAGAAATGCTCAGGGCGAGGGACGAGGCGTAGAGGGCTAGGGACGAGTGTCAAAACTCATTCATGCTACAAATGTAAGCTTCCATCCAGGCTGTCGCAAATAAGATTTAACTGCGACGGCGGGGCCGTTGCAAATATTGTTGCGGGGCCCACCAGCCCCTGGTAGTAACTTGTGACGGCCGCTGCTAGCCGTCGCAAATAAGGTTATTTGCGACAGTGGCTGTCGCAAATAACCTTATTTGTGACGACTTATCTGCGACGGCCACAAACGGTCGCAAATAAGCGAAGCCGTCACAAATAGCTTATTTGCGACGGCTTTTTGCTTATTTGCGACGGCCCTGGCCATCGCAAATCGTCGGGATTCCTGTAGTGTTAGTATTGTACGTTACAGGGCATATGAAGATCCACTCAGCAAATTTTCAAAATTTTCTAAGGATTATAGCTCTCATAATTAATTTTCTAAGGTTTGATAAATGCTCACACTTCATCTGATAACATTTTGCCTAATTTACTAGCTAGCAACTAAAGTGTTATCTATTTTACAGGAATTTCGAAGGCGAGGATGCAATGCCAGTTCCAGAGCCCGAAGCCAGGGACTTTACCAAGCTCTTTATGTTTTGCGGTTGTATTTTGCTTTGTCCAAACTCGAAAAGTGTGTAGTGGCGTGTGCATAGTGTTTTGAAATGCTTATTATGATATATATGTTTGTTTTGAAGTGCCTTTGTGATCTGGCCATCGAGCCAGGGCAGTATTTTCTATTTTTTTTTTAAAATGCATAGCTTATCGACGATGGTTTTTGGGCAACTGTCGTCGATACTGGCAAGTTATCAATGACGGTTGCCCAAAAACCATCGTCGATAAGCGTCCTGTATCGACGACGGTGGTCGATGTACCACCGTCAATAAGTCTATTATAGATGACGGTCTGGGCCACTGTCGTTGATAATCTTCCCCCCGCTGCCACGTGGACGGAGGCCCTTATTGACAATAGCTAAATCCGGTCGTCGTCAATAAACTTATAGACGACGGTTACCGTCGTCGATAAGCTTATAGATGACTAATTGTCGTAGACAGCCGGAAACCATCGTCGATAAGCATTTACCGTCGTCGATAGCTTATAGACGACAGTTATGTCCTTATAGACGATGGTTTGTAGCCGTCGTCTATTATCGCGATTCCTGTAGTAGTGCCTCATCTTGTGGGATAATTAGACCATCCCGATCCTGTAGCAAAGCTCAAGGAACTTGGTCCTCCAAGGGTTTGGTGAGCAGTTTTGCAAGCTGATCTTTGGTGTTGATTTAGTTGATCCTTGGTGCTCCCTTCCTCCAAGCAACCTCGGATGAAGTGGTACCTCATTCATACGTGCTTGCTCTGTTCATGAAACACGGGGTTCTTTGCCAGGACCAGAGCGTACATGTTGTCCACCCTGAGTTCCACCGCTCTAGTGTCTCTGCCGAGGAGATCACGAAGCAGTCGAACAAGCCAGAGCGCCTGAGTCGAAGCGGTGGAGGTCGCTATGTACCCAGTCTCGCAGCTGCACATGACCACCACGTGTTGCTTGACCGACTGCCATCTAACAAGGCACTTGCCGAAGAAGAAGAGAATCCCGCTCATGCTCTTGCTGGTGTCGATGTTGCCGGCGTGGTCGCTACCGCTGTACCCGACAAGGTGTGTCACCCAGGGCACCTCGGGTAGTAGAGGCCGTGGTCGAGAGTCCTCGCAACATAGCGGATGATCCTCTTCAAAGCCTGCTAGTGCTTCGTCATCAGTCGTTGCATGAACCGACTAACATGCCAAAGGAGAATTCCAAGTCCGACTGTGTGTGGGCAAGGTAGCGAAGGCTCCCCACAAGACGTCAGTACTTTATATCCACCTCCTCCGTCGTGTTGTCGCGGCTCGGCTTCAACCTTTTCTCTATCGGAGTGAGAGCTGAGTTGCAGTTGGTGAGCCCAGCGAGCTCAACAATGCGCTTGGCGTAGGCGGTTTGTCGAAGTGTGATCCCGGAGTCGGTCTAGTGCACCTCAATCTCTAGGTAGAAGGAATGATATCCCATATCACTCATCTAAAATGTGGCTTTTATCTCTTCCTTGAACATTGCCACCTCCACATACTTGGTGCCGGTGATCACCAAGTCGTCGATGTTGACACCCACCAGTAGGGTATTTCCTCCATTGCCCAACCGGTAGATAACCGCCTCGTGCGGGCATTGCCTGAAACCCATCCCCTTGAGCATGGAGTCCAACTTGTCCTTCCATACCCTCGGTGTCTGCCACAAGCCATAGAGGGCCTTGCGCAGGTGCAACACCTTGCCCTCCTTTGTGACATTATGACTCAAAGATTAACAGGAATGATCGAATACTTATATCACCAAGGTATACCTTCTTTTTTGGAAGCCCACCTACAAAGAACTCTGAGGTTAAGCGTGCTTGGTCCGGAGCAATTTACGGATGGGTGACTGGTCGGGAAGTTTTCTCGGGTGCGCACCACTGAGGACAAAATGTGCATAAAAGACTAGTGTTAGTCTGTGGGGCTAGTAATTGATCCTATAGAGCTGCCAGGAGTAACGACTGCCAGACCCGTAGTAGTTAGGGTGTTCCAAATGGTATCTTGCTTGACTCTCGCTGTTTCATGAGTGCGTATAGGTCACTGACGTGGTACGGTATACCAATACTAAATGTACGGATGTGTCCAAGAGGGGATTTTCCTGGCTTGGAGGTTGACCGACGAGGACGTCGATCTTCTAAGGGGGGTGGATTGTGACATCTTGGCTCAAGGCTTAATAGGATTGATAGAATACCCATATCACCAAGGTATACCTTCTTTTTTGGAAGCCCACCTACAAAGAACTCCGATGGTTAGGCGTGTTTGGCCTGGATCAATTTACGGATGGGTGACCGATCGGGAAGTTTTCTCGGGTGCGCACCACTGAGGACAAAATGCACAGAAAAGACTAGTGTTGGTCTGTGGGGCTAGTCTGTGATCCTATAGAGCTACCAGAAGTAACGACCGCCAGGCCCGTAGTGGCTGGGGTGTTACATATTTGAAGGGATCGCAAATCTCGGCGGCTGATTTACATAGACCTCCTCCTTCAAGTCATCGTAAAGGAATGCCAACTTCACGTCCATGTGCTGGACAAGCCGGCATTCTTGGGCAGCCAACGCAAGGAGGACTCGCACAGATTCCATCAGTGCCACAACGGCAAAGGCATCGTCGAAGTCGATCCCCTCCTGCTGCACAAAATTGCGTGCCACCAAGCGAGCCTTGTGCTTGACGATGGCACCGGCTTCATACCTCTTTAGTTTGAACACCCACTTAAGGGTGATCGCACCGTGACCACGAGGGAGGTCAGCAAGCTCTGAAGTGCGGTTCATCTCAACCGTGTCCATCCCCGACTGCATCGCGCCACGCCATGTCGAGTATTTCTCAGCCTCTTCAAAAGACCGAGGCTCACCATCATCGCACGCAAGATGCAACTGCGCCTCCAGATCGGGAACTTTTAGATCATGAGGGTCCAGTCCTGGCACCGACTGGTCGCCGAGAATCTTCTCCATCTTACGATACCACAACTACTCGTCGTCGTGGCACGCGTCGAGGCGCTCCTCGTCATGGGAGAGCGAAGTAGCGAACTCCACCAGGTCGTGCTTGACACGAGCTGGTGACATATTGGACGTGCCCGGAGGGGTGGCTGTCGGTGCTAGAGTGTGTGGGGTCGCCAGCTGAGGTGGAGGTGGACACTCGGGGGCTGGGGTAGCACGCTCGATTAAGAAGAGTTGCCTACTCCCCTAGCTCCGTTGAACTAGACGTACTCGACGATGAAGTCGTTGTTTCTTGGAGTCGAGTCGTTGTCCATTGCCTTGTCCCATGCCCATCCTCGCCCTTCATTGAACACCACATCACGCGTCGTGCGCACGCGCTGTGTCTCTGGGTCAATAATATGGTAGGCCTTCGATCCCTTCACGTAGCTGATGAACACCCCCGTAGTGCTTAGGTCATCGAGCTTGCCGATGTGGCCAAGCTCCTTGGCGAACGTGAGGCAGCCGAAGACCTGTAGGTGAGAGACCGTCGACTTGCGGCCATACCAAGCCTCGTACAGCGTCCTGCCGTGGAGGGCCTTGGTGGGCGAGCGGTTGAGGATGTAGATAGCTGTCACCACCGCCTCACCCCAGAAGATGGTCGACATTCCCATATGCTTGAGGTGGGTCCGAGTCATTCCCACAACCGTCTGATTGCGCCGCTCGACGATGCCATTCTGCTACGGGTTGTACGATGCGGAGTTGTGGCATTGAACACCCTCATTCGCGCAGTACGACGCGAATTCAACTGTCGTGAATTCGCCGATGTTGTCAGTGCGCAGCAGGCACAGCTTGCGGTCACACTCCGCCTCCGCAGTGGCTTGCGCGCGCATGATGGCATTTGCAACCTCTCCCTTGCTGCCAAGCACCATCACCTACATGTAGTGGGAGAGGTCGTCAACGAGCAGCAGGAAGTAACATCGTCCTCTTGGTGTTGCTGGTGTCACCCGACCACATAAGTCCCCGTGCACAAGCTCGAGCTGCTCCTTGGCTCGAACGCTCGACTGTTGGGGAAAGGGTAGTCGCCTCTCCTTCGTCAACACGCAGACGTCATGGAACTGCTCCATGTAGTCAAGGCTCGGCATGCCCTGTATCATCTCCTTGACACTGAGACTCTAAATGAAGGTGCCCGAAGCGCTCGTTCCACTGCCATTCCTCATCATCTCGACGAGTAGCAAGGCAGATAGGTTGTGCTACCTGCACGTTAAGGACGTAGAGTTGATTGGTGCCTCTAGTTACCTTGGCAAGAAGGCGACCACGACGATCCCAAATCCTCATGACTCCGTTCTTAATGTTGTTGCGCGAATCATTCTCATCTAGCTATCCCAGGCTGATGATAGAGTTTCTCAACGCGGGGATGTAGTAGACTCCGACGAGCAGCCTGTGCTCACTAGACTCGGCAGTGAGGATGACAGAGTCGACTCCCTTGATCTCTACACCGGAGGCATCACCAAACTTGACGAAGCCTTAGACATTGGGGTCAAGCTCAGCGAAGAGCTCCAGTCAACCAATCATGTGATTGGTGGCGCTGGTGTCGAGCCACCACCCGTCAGTCTTGTCGTTGTTGGAGCCGTCGCCGAGGAAGGCGTGTGCTCTTGGCTCATCAAGATGGAGGATAACTGTTGTGGTTGATGCCACTAGAGGTGGCTTGATACTTCCGTGTGCCAGGAGCAGAGCTGGCTCCTCCTCCATCAGTACGACGTGGGCCTCCTCCTTGACCTATGTGACGTGGGCCTGACCATGTCATGGCTGTTGACACCCTCTGATCCAGTGACCAAGCTTGCCACAACTGCGACAGGTGTCGTCTTGCTTTAGGTTGTCAGTGGCGTCGCCCTGGGCGCCTATACAGGCACCACCTCAGCACGTCCTTGTGCCTCAACCTGGGTACCTCTGTGCCTCTTTCGCGACTTGCCACACTGGTGACCAACTGTTGAGAAAGAGACTCCCCCTTCTTCTCGTGAGCCTCGCCAGCCTCCCACTGCTCCCGACTGAGGTGAAGCTTCTGCCAATGATGATAGGCCCCAAGAGAGGTTGTGGTTCGTCGCCGTCGATGACCTTGAGGCGACCTATCGCCTCTTCGACCGACATCAGAGAGAGGTCCAACAGAGACTCAATCGAGCGAGCGATCCGCTTGCACTTCTTGGGGATGCAACATAAGTGGTTTTCGACAACTCTCTCCTCGTTGTAGGTGTCATCGCCGAACTGCACCAACTTCTTCAACAGAGTGTTTAGAACGAGAGCAAAGTCATCAACGTGCTCACCTGGCTTGAAGGCCAGGTTCTCACACTCCTTGCGAAGCGCGTGTAGTGTGGTCTTGCGGGCGCGATCGCTGCCGATGCATGCCACAACGATGGCGTCCCAAACCTCCTTGGCAGTCCGCTTCTTGGAAAGCGAGAACTGCATCTTAGGCAGGACTGCAGCAATGAGGGCATCCAACACTCGTCGATCCTCGTAGTAGTCAATGTCGCCGTACCGAACTCCTTCCCACATATGCTGCACCTGGAGCCGTACCCTCATCATCGCGGCCCACTCGACGTAGTTGGTCTAGGTGAGGGTAGGCCACCTACCGCCGGAACCAACGTCCCTGACAATGGCCTGGACCACGTGGTGTCCATGGTACTTGTCCGAGGAGGAAAAGTCGCGCCGCCTGTAATGGCTAAGTTCTCCGTCGACCCAGCTGCCGCCGTCGGGAGCGCCGCCGGCGCGTCCACGCCCGTCTGGGTTGTCGCCGTCGCGCCCGTGGGGGTGCTTGACTGCTTGTTGTGCCTCCTGTGCTCGTGTTGCCTCTCTTGCGAGCCTAAGCTCATCGTCGGCTCTGTCATCGACAAACATAGAGCCGCTGGAGCTAATGTCACGCAGAGCCTCCAGCTCTACTGCCACCACATGTGCTGCATCTGCCACCGTTGCTGCTTCCACTTTCCGCCCTCACTGCTGCTAGTTCCGCCGCCGCCAACCTTGCCGCCCTTTTTGTCGCCGCTACAGTCTCTGTCGCTCGCTCGTGCTCCTCTGCCACAGTGACCTCGTCTTGCCGCACACTCAAAGCGACCGAGCTCTGAGACTGTCTATCGAACATTGCGCACTAGTGGGGGGCTGTTATGTGGGGAAGAGGCTGCCTCAAACAAGTTGCTGCTTGTCTGTGCAGGAGAGGAGGGATGCGCTGGAACAACCAATGTTTCTGTTGCCGTTTGTGGACACAGAGAGGCGCGGGAAGGAGATGAGCAAGAGATGTTTAGGCTACATGATAGAACAGATCTGATACCAAGTGTTAGTAGTTGAATTCTTACTCTCATTCTAAGAGAGGATGACACTAGGAGTTGGGATAATTTTCTGGTTTATTTCTCACACAATGCCATGCCCCACTTAGGAGTTGGGGTTACATATTTAGAGTTGCCAAGACAGTCAAGCATATGCTACAAAGATGCTAGTCTAAAATGTTTAGATGTTGTCCTTAAGGTGTTGTCCTAATTATCCTTAAGATGTTGTTCTAGTGTTCTTAATATGCTTTCCTAGCTGTTCTTAAGATGCAATCCTAATTCAGGTCACAAAGACTATGCGAAGATGCTGTCCTAGAAAAAAATGACCATGCAAAGATGTTGTCCTAGAACAGAACTCATTCCAACAGTTCATTGCTTTGCCGTCTTTGAGGGATCCAAATCTTCTGTAGTAATTACAGTGCAATTACCGTAGCTGACAGTACAGAAATCCCGACGATTTGTGACGGCCAAAGCCGTCGCAAATAAGTAAAAAACCGTCACAAATAAACTATTTATTTTTCAGAAGTAGTACTTGTGAAGATGTCGTTGATTTAGCTATCGTCTTTTACGCATATAGTACAGGTCTTCCGGTACTGTACTTGCACAACGGGAAAAAACGATTGTAGACAAACGTTCGAGACATGCATGCAGGTCGAGTTTTCCACCCTGCGCTGCATATAATGACGACGTGCCCTCCATCCGATGGTCGTAAATGTGTAGGACCTCTCGTTTCAGCTGCCTGCAAAACGACACTGCTTAAATCGCAGCATTCCGTACCATATTTAGATCGGGTGCATGCGTCTCGAGTGACTGTGGGGAACGTGAGCGTTGATAAGTATAGGACCAGCCCATCTACTCCATGTCCTGTGTAGCTGCTGCAGGCGACTTTGTCCTTTTACGGACGCCGTGTAGCGATGCAGTCTGGTGTCCACGCCCTGTCATTTCAAACGCGTGCGCCACTTGCTCATTGGACAATGTGAGCCTTGCGCCACTTGCTCATTGGACAATGAGCCTTCGGTTTCATTCGTTGAGCTTTTGTTCTTTTGATGCATGGGTTCAATTACTTACCCTGGGAAGATATACAGCGAGGTGGCGATCCAAGTAGGTGACGTGCTTGACTCACTAGATCACTCCGCCATAGTAATCGCCCCCCTGTCAGAACCCACACACCAGTATGCAAGGAAGGGAGCGCCACTAAGTTCATTCGGCCTACACATTAATCACACAGACACATTCCCTCAATTTCTGGTTATCATGCATGACCGTACACATAAAAATATATAGAGTTAATTGCATGCTAAGCATAATAACTTGTGTGGTGGGTGTAAATAGCTACACTTCTCACAGATTATTCAGAATAAACTTGGTGGTTGAACGAAAAGATGTGGCATTATGTTACTATGCATCGTAGATGACTATTTATAAAATCTCCCTACGTGCTCTGTTGCCCATCCTCTTTTTTTTTCTATTACTTCTATTTGATTGATAGAGAAACTCATGACCAAATGCTTGCAGGATGTTACCTGAAATGCATCAATGTTCATGGCCACCTGTTTTTTTTCTTCATTTTCTCCACCGTTGTCCTTTGTTGCTTTTGGTTCATTTCCGCATGCACCTCTATATGAAATATGTTGGATGCAGGTCTATAATTATTAACAAATCAAATATTGTGTAAGATCCTAATAGCTTCATTAAATTTTGGGTCTAACAACAAATTCAATTCATTAATTATTAATGGCATCATATGTTACACTAAATAGTATGTGGTTTAGCACTCACACTACAGGAATCGAGATCAATTACGTCGGTCAGGGCTGATGTAATTAAGCCTAATTACGTCGGTTTTTCCTTAATTACGTTGGTTGTTGGTCGATGTGACAGTTTGGATGTAACTAAGTTTACTTACGTCAGTCAACGCTTAATTACATCGACCGTCACTATCCGTTGTAATTTAGTACTTACGTCGGTCATCCGCGGCCGACGTAAGTTACATGGTCTAACTTACATCAGTTATGGTCGAGCTGACGTAAGTTTTGATGTCTAACTTACGTCGGTATGGCCTGGCCGACATAAGTTAACTTGGGCTAACTTACGTCGATATGATCAGGCCGACGTAAGTTAACCTGGGCTAACTTACGTCGGCCTTACCATAGTCAACGTAAGTTATGTTTTTAATTTTTTTTAAAAAAAACAAAAATTGCCTGCCTCGCACGATGGCGAGATCACAGAACAGACAAATATATATACAACAACAAACACAATCATCTCAAATTATTCGAAACACAGATCAAATCACAACACAAACTCTGACCAGGCTACACACTAGCCCCTCAACTACCTTCAGAGCCAAAAAGGTCGTCTCCGCGCGTCCCTCCTGGTAGCTGTGCCGAAGGAGTTTGCGCCGCCATCGCCGAACCCTGCAAAAGAACAATAGAGTTAGACATGTTCTAAATTCACCTCACACTCTTCATCTCCTCTCTCTTTCTCTCACTCTCTTCCTCTCTGTGTCCCTCTATCTCTTTCTCTCACGCTCTCTTCCTCTCCCTCTCTCTTTCTCTCATTCTCTCACTCTCTTCCTATCCCTCACTTTCTCTTACTACTACAAAACCAATTGTTACAGGCGCCTCATTTTTCAAACACAGACGGTCCATAAAAAATGCGCCTATGATGTTGAATGAAATAATAACCGCCTGTAATGATTAAACATCTCATGTGATCTTACATTAACAACTGCCTAGGTAAATACATGATTTTCTCGGGCGGCTATTAACAAAGAACTGCCCGAACTGTTACAAAGTCACAGGCAGTTTTTAATAAAACACCGTCTGAGTACACATGCTTTTCACGAGCGACTACTAATTAAGAACCACCTGTACTTATTGAAACATCACAAGCAATTTTTAATAAAAAACCACCTGGGTAAAGACATTATTTTCACAGGCTGCTACCAATAAAGAACCGCACATAGTTGTGCAAATATTTCATACGGTCTTTTATACCGATCGCCTGTGATGCCCCCTATGTTTTCACAAACGGATTTTGCTTACTGACCGACTGTGAAGGGGACTAAAAGAAAAAAACCAATAATACTTTTCAGAGCGTTTTTATAGTAATATATTATATATATGTATATATTATACTATATATACATATATATATCATTTATATGTATATATAATAATGTATACATATACATGATATACACATACCTACATATATGAACAAATTCATAAAAAGAAAAAATGTCAAATCAAAATATTAAAGCTTCATTGTAATATTACATATATATACAATATATATCATACATTTTTTTCTAGTATTGACATCTTGTCGCATATAGAGCTTAAAATCCTTTTTAATGCTTATCTCTATGCGCTTGATGTTTTCTGGTTCCGTGAAAAGGTACAACTCTTCATATTGATTATATTCCTCTTCATTATCTCCCACATTCTCAACCCTAATAATATTTTTCTTTCCAGAAACAACTATGTGCATCTTCTCAGTTCCTGGATCTTGTACATAAAAAATTTGTGCAACACGATCGGTGAGAACCCACAGGTTATCTTTATAACCCACTTTGTTCAAGTCTACCAGTGTCGAAGCGTATGAATGACACTTCCCCCGGTACTACTAAATGTAGCCCGCGGAGGTTCTTGTATCGGTTTGGGCATTTGGAGATCTTAAACAAGATGATGACACAGGGGATTTACGTGGTTCAGGCCGCCTAAGCGTAATACCCTACTCCACGGGGTGTGTGTTATTGTATTGAGGATTGCAGTAGTGTTAGCGTGCGTATGAGCTTACTTGTCTATGTACCATGTAGTGTAGTCCTTTTATAGTCTAAGGACTGGCCGTTACAACACTTGCCTGGCCCGACATGTGGCCCTGGCATATTTAAGTGCCTAATACACGGTCTACAAGTATTAAGAGTGATTAACAGTGTGATAACGTGCCTTAATAGCAGCATTACCCCTATTAACAGCCCACTGATCGTGTGTCATTAATATAGCATTAATGACACGTAATCAGATCTTATAACTGTCGCTTTAACTTTCCCTTGAATGTCTGAGCTGTTGGAGATACGCCAATATCCTCATTAGTGTAATGTCTGGAGGATCCACACGTGGCAGCTCTGGAGCTTCCCCTCATGGGGAGATAGGTCCGGAGCTATTATACACGTGGCGGCACCGGAGCTTCCCTCTGCGAGGGGTTAGGTCCAAGGTCATTATCCACGTGTCAACCCCAGAGCTACCCTATTTTGGGAGTTTAGATCCGGTCTTACATTACACGTGGCAGTCCCGAAGCTTCCCATATGAGGAAGGCGGCTCCAGTGCCGTGTGACATGTGGGGCCTGAGTAAGCCTTCGACACTGGCAGGTGGATCTCTCTTGTACTTGCGGTATCATGGGATACCCGGTACACAGGGTACCGACAGTGGCCCCCGGGCCCACCTCTGGGAGAAACCCTTTGGGTTAAATTATTCTACCAGAGGTGGGGCCATCCTCAATTCTTGCGCATCAACTTCAAAGGTCTTCTGATGTACTGTTGGGGCAATGGTGTCGTGTGGCTTGTTTTGAATGCGGCAGATGAGATCTTTGAGTGTGGATCTCACACAATTGAAGGTCGCCAGTTCCCAATATGAAAACCGTATCGGTTCTGAGCGCCTTGTCCGCCGGTCGCCTTTGAGTTTCCCGCCACCCATCATGATAACAGTTCACCTGGGGTAATAACCTCGACCTCTTTGTCGGGGTGGCCCCGGGCCCATTCTTCATTGAGGGGGTAGACTTTTTGAAATGTGGTTGTGCTCTCGTTAAGGTTTCCATTCAAGCATCACGGAGGCTTACTTAAGAAGGAAAGTATGCACGGTTTGAGGACTCTTTACGCTTTTGATCAAACTCGCGCTCAAAGCCTCCCAAACTTCACCTTTCTTTCCTTTCCATTACTCCACTTTGCCGCGATGGAGTTAGGTCTTCCCAAAAGCCGTAGCAAGAGAAAGGACGATCTGATGAAGGTTCAAACCTACATGGGGTGGTCCAGCGACTCCTTCAACCATCTGATTTGCGTCTGCAAGCTCCCCTTCAAGAAAGAGCGCCGTGGCGACATGGTGTACTTCTCGGCGTACGCCATGGTGGGACTGATCCCACCTTTCTCGAGCTTCATCTTGATGCTGCTAGACTTCTACGGTCTCCAAGTGCATCACCTCGACCCGCACTCCCTCCTACTCGTGGCAACTTTCGTCCACTTCTGCGATATGTGGGTGGGCGTGCCCCCCTGCGTCGAGTTGTTCTGGACTTTCTTCACAGTCCACACCACCGGCAAGGGGACTGAGCTGCTTGGCTTCTACTACTTCTTGAAGCGCAAGAACTGCTCCTTCAAGTACTTGATGTCGCCCCCCTCCGTCAAATGGGATGACTGGAAGAAGAATCGTGTCATCATTGTAGTGGAGGAGCACGACAGGTTGGAGCTGCCCCAAGGACTCCCCAACGTCGACATTGATGCCTGAAATGTAGTTCCGAAGCTGTCGGATGCGTTTAACCCTATCTTGACCAGGATCCGAGAATGTGTGGAGGGTGGATTTACCCCCCAGATGATCTTCGGGAACTTCTTGGTGAACAGGTGGGCTCCACTGAGGAGGAGGGAGAGGCCCGCCTGGGCTTTCAACAATGTGATGGATATCGACCGAATTGAAACTGGTCTGGACTCCAACTTGGATGACGAAGCCCTAAGGCTCCATTTTAAGAAATTTTAGCATGGGTTGATCACCAATGATGCATTGACTCCGCTGGCTGCTTTACTACCTCTGAACATGACTCCAGAGATCAGCAGAGAGCTCTAGAGGAAGATGCCGGAGCTAGATGACCTCGGTGAGGTACAGAAGCGTAGAGTCTCCAGGGTTGTAATCCCCGGAGCTTCTGAGGAGGTGGCCGCCCCTACTCTAATCCAGAGGGTTGAAGATGTTGGCAAGGGCAAGGGCAAGGAGCTAGCCGAATCTTCCAGTCGGAAGAGAAAGCTGAGGCATGCTGATGGGAGCTCCATCAGGTCTGCTCTGGCAATAACTGCCCATTCTCTCCGGTGAGGGAGATCTTCTGCGGCTACACCTCCTCTGGTGCAAGCGTCCTCGAGAGGCACCAATTCTTTATAGTCGACTCCGGTTCTGGTGCCATCTACGCGCTCCAGGTCCGGTAGTCCTTCCCAGCCAAGGAATACCTTGGTTGGGGCAACACCAACGATGATGGCAGGCTTCGGGTGACATTCTGGAGCTCCCTCCATGCCAACCACGGCAAGTTCCGGCTCTGAGCCTCCAGTGAAGAGGTTCCGCGCCGATTGGAGTGGTAGCTTCCCAAGGTAAGTTTTGCTTTTTCACCTTGATTTGCTACTCTTATTTTTGTCATGTTTTGAATCTTCCAATTTTTGGACTGTAGAGCGTCAAAGTTGGGGGTCTAAAGATACGACCTCTATCGCAATGGCCGAAACAGTGCGGATGGAAACTCTTGCTTCAACCCCCGTGCCTCCTCCAGTGGTGGCTGAGGTCACGGCAGCTCCGGCACCAGCTGTCGTGGATCTGAATTCAGATTCGTTGCCAGAAGCTCCCGTGGTAGCGCCAGACCATGGGGGAGAAGTTGAAGATGCACCGCCGGCAACAGCATCGGGGGCTGAGGCTCCAGTGCGGGAGTTGGAGATGTCGGAAGCTCCAGCGTCTGAGCCAGAGGTTACCCGGTTCCTGCACCAGAAGTTGTTGTGGGGCCAGTGGTGCCAGAAGCTCCGGCTCTTGAGCCAGAAGTCGTTAAAGCTCTGGCCGCTGAACCGGAGATGATAGAGGCTCTGGTCAATGAGCTAGAGGTAGTTGAAACTCCGGCCCTAGGGCCAGAAGTTGTTGAAGGTCCGATTGCCGAGCCAGAGATGCTTGAAGCTCCAACTGTTGTACCGGCGTCTGAGCCGGCAGTGGTGGGGGCTCCAGATGGAGCTCCAATAAATGCTCCAGAGGTAATTGCTCCGGAGGTATCCATGCCGGAGCTGGAGCACCATGAAGAGGCGGTGGAAGCCCTCCACCTACGGGGCCAGCGACTGAAGACCCAGAGGCAGGACCTTCGGCTTCATGTCCGGAGGTAGAAGTTCCCCTAGTGGGCTCTTCCTCAACATCTACTGAGGAGCTCCCGGTGGGTGGCCCTAGTGCTGTAGAAGCTCAGGGAACCTCACTTGTAGAGTGGGACCCTATTTTTGTTATGGAGAATCCCCTGGAACCAGCAGAGATGACCTCAGCAGGTCTGAAGCCTGTCCCTTGGCGTTGTCCATAGACAATGCCTGCTCAAGCCCCCGACAAGTTTAACTTGCCTTTGATCATGAAAGTAATGTCATTGAAGAGGAGCGCCACACTTTGAGGCGTTGGCACAACAGGCTCCACTTCGAGACCAAGCTTGCACAGACGAGGCTTGCTGATCAGAAGGAATGGGTGAAGAGGGAAACGGCCCGGATGGAACACTGGGGCAAACTGCTGGAAGAGAAGGAAGCTGCTATCAGGGCGCTCAACGCTAATTCTCGGAAGATCTTTGAGCAAGCTAAGGACAGGAGTGATGTTGCTGATGAGGATCACGAAAACTTTAATGAATTCATCGAGGTCTTTCTGAAGCGTCGAGTAAACCTTGATACAGGAGAAGAGAAGCTCCTGGAACAACAGGAGGATGTTTTGAAAAGAGAGGAGGAGCTCTCCAAGAAATTGACTCTAGCTGACCAAAATTTGGTAGATCGCACTAAGAAGTTGGATCTGTGGAGTGAGGAAAAAAAGGAAAAGTACTGGAAACAGGGGCAGGAGCTCTCAAAAAGAGAAGCTGATGTTTCCACCAGAGAAGGGAAAGTGAGGGGCAGGCAGGGAGAAGGACCTGGCGGAATGGCGGAACCAAATCCACCTCCGAGAGATGGAGCTAGCCGACTGTGAAAAGCAAGTAGCTAAGAATATGCAGCAACATGCCAAGGCGGTTGAGCGCCTGGCTCGGGAGAGTTCGGAGCTAGCGGCCGCCCGTTGGTCACTGGAGGAACTGCGGAGCTCGAGGGCAACCAAATCCCTGATGCTATGGGATTTTCTGGGACGTGCAGACAGGGCCCTTGTGCCTCTTGGCTGCAGTCCAGTACGCCCGGAGGACCTAGTGCAGGAGCTGGACCAGACGCTAGTGGCACTTGGCTCTGCTTGCAGCAAACTCGATGCAATGGGTAATGTCATTGTTGATCAGCTGGAGACAAAGGGGAGATCTCTGGCCAAAAACGTCGCTGAGTATGTCTTGGCGTGTTACAGAAGCCGAGACCCCCAATTTTCTCTTGATCCAGTCTTTGAAGGACTCATTGCCAAAGAGGAGGATGCCGCCAAAGCTAGTGTCCAAGAGGCTGCTGAGAAGGTTACTTCATTTTTCCACAGGACTTAGATCCTCCAGTAGCTAGTACATTTTCCTTTTGTCTTTTGTTGTAACCTTGATTTTGTAATCTAGTACTTTGAATGAATGAAATCCACTGTTTCTGTCATGAATTTCACTTTGTCTTCAATATACCATGCTTTGTCTTGTAGGCCCCCTGGTATATGTGCACAATTTGATTGTGAACATATACCAAGAGGTTTTAACAGTATGTTGATGACTTGAGCGCTTCGGGCTTGAAGATTTTAGGTCTGAAGTCTTTAACTCTGATACTTCCGGAAGCCCTTTGTCGCATCGACGGTGGGGCCCCTGTGGTTGTCGGAGCTCGATAGCTCCGACGGCATCCACTATCAACGCGTGGAACATCGACGGCGGGCCCCCTAGGGTTGTCAGAGCTTGGTACGTCCGACAACACCCACCATCAATCGTAGATAACGTTGAGTAGTT
The DNA here is from genome assembly GCA_036927565.1 of Tuctoria greenei. NCBI lineage: Eukaryota > Viridiplantae > Streptophyta > Magnoliopsida > Poales > Poaceae > Tuctoria > Tuctoria greenei. Next base: position 10,097,530 of record JAYESD010000011.1, on the reverse strand, counting down.
ATGCCATCTTCACTTGAATTATACTTTATGTCAATGTCCTACCCTCATTGTAGTTACCAGAGCTTGATAGCTGTGGTGGTGCCCACTTTCAATGTCCGAAAACATCGATAGCGGGCCCCCTTGGAAGTTGTTGGAGCTTGATAGCTCCGGCATCGTCCACCATCGCCGTGTTTTTCCTGTACATTAAAGACAAGAAATAGAGTAAAATTCGTCCTCTTGTCTATAAATTGTTTGTGACTTATCGTTCTTATTTTAGTCTTAGATTCGAAGAAATTCAATATGATAACAAGCATATTGATGTAATCTTTCCATACCCTTATGCTTTTTTTAGTACTCACCCTACTGAGTCCTGCCGGAGTGTAGGTAGAGTGGCATACTTAGGGTGCAGGACCAGGCTAAGTCGATAGCGCACTCCGAACCTATGTTGGCTTGGCGTTCGGGCAAGTAGACTATGCAGCAATGTTAAGATCCAAGAGACCATCAATATAACTTGTGACGCATATGAATAACTTGGACTAAACCTTAAAAAAATTACACAACTTCATTATAGACAAGAAGGATAAAAATAATAATTTGAAATATTGAGCCTTGTACAAAAATAAATGCACGTGGACTTTGTTTTCATACAACAATATCCTTCATTATAGGTCCGTATTACAAGGGAGACAAGGACACACTTAGGGTACAGGACCATGCTAAGTGTGTTATACATCTTGTACTAGCCCAGGGCGGGTAGTTACACTTTTAGTGCTGTGACTGTATCAAGTGTTACTTAAGCTTCCCGGACCCTCCCGGAGGTGTCCGGATGCTCTTCCAGAGGACCTACCCGATTCTGTATGTTGACTCTGTAACATACATTGTATGTAATTACAGAATCACCTCCATGATTCTAAGTATAAAACTTACGGAGGTGCTCGATGTTCCAAGGATTAGGAAGCGGAGTCTCCTCCTTGGTTGTCAAGCGAACGCATCCGGGACGGGATACTTTGATCACTCGGAAGGGACCTTCCCAGCTGGGAAAAAGTTTGTTCATCCCTTCGCGAGTTTGTATTTTCCGCAGTACTAGATTGCCTTCTTCGAGTTGTCGGTTGCGCACATTCCTTTGATGATAGCGCCAGAGCGCTTGGCGATAGTGTGCATTCTGAACAGCTCTTTGGCACCTTCCCTCATCGACGAGGTCAAGGTCTTCACGCCGAAGCTCCTCCTGCGCGGCTTCGTCGAAGGTCCAGACCCGGAGTGATCCCATGGTGATCTCCAGAGGAAGGACTGCTTCAGCTCCGTACACCAAGAAGAAGGGTGTCTCTCCAGTTGACCGATTAGGTGCAATCCTGCTTGCCCACAGTGCGAACGGGAGTTCTTCGATCCAGCTGGCTCCATGCTTTTCAGGCTCTCATATGAGCGCATCTTGAGTCCCTTTAAAATTTCTGCATTTGCTCTCTCGGCTTGACCATTGCTTGCTCGGTGAGCTACTGATGCGTAGCTCACTTGAATGTCGAGATCTTCGCAATATTATTAGAATGCATCACTTGTAAATTGGGTTCCATTGTCAGTTATGACTTTGTTCGGAACTCCAAATCTGCATATCATGGACTTCAAGAACTTTGATTGCCGATTGCTTGTTAATTGTCACAACTGGGGTAGCTTTTGGCCACTTGGTAAACTTGTCAATGGCGACATACAGGAACCTGTAACCTCCGACGGCTTTTGGGAATGGTCCCAAGATGTCCATACCCCACAGAGCGAATGGCCATGTAGGAGGTATCATTTGCAGTGATTGAGCCGGTGTGTGAATTTGTTTTTCGTGAAACTGGCACGCTTCACACTTTTTCACTAGCTCGACTGCATCCTGGAGTGCTGTAGGCCAGTAAAAGCCATGTCGAAAGGCTTTACTAACCAACGTGCGGGAAGATGTGTGGTTCCCACACTTGCCTCCATGGATTTCCGCGAGGAGCTCGCGACCTTCTTCCCTTGCAATGCATCGCATTAGGACGCCGTTGGCACCACGCCGGTAGAGATCCCCTTCTACCAGCGTGTATCTTTTAGCCAATCTGATGATCCAGTCGGCGGATACACTATCTTCAGGAAGTATGTTGTCTTTCAAGTAGCCCCGGATCTCCGAGATCCATGCATCGGAGCTAACTTTAGCTTCTAAGTCTTGTGTGCTGGGTTGCTTGGAGCTTCCGACAGCACCTACGACCCTTGGTGGATGCCATGGTAACAGGGCCACCGGGACCGCCATCTTGGAGGTGCTAGTCTCGCCCCCTTCGCTCAGTTCGGCAAACTGAGCTGTTGGTCTTGATAACCTCGGGACATAGATTCTGTCGGGAGCCGGAGCTCCGGTTTAAGCCTTCGTTGACAGATCATCGGCTTCAGCGTTATGAAGACACTGAACATGGTGGAGATCAAGGACTTCGAAGTCTTTCTGAAGCCTCTGGACTTCAAGGAGATGGGCGGCTAGTTGGGGGTTGTTACAACAGCATTCACCTTTGACTTGTTTTATGATGAGTTGCGAATCACCCTTCACCAACAGCTGTTTGACACCATAGGATAGTGCGACCTTGAGCCCGTAGATGAGAGCTTCATACTCCGCCATGTTGTTGGTTTCCATGAAGTCAAAGTGAACCATGTATTTGACCTTCTCCCCGGTTGGAGCGAGGAGAAGGATTCCAGCTCCGACCCCCTGCTTCTGCACGGAGCCGTCGAAGTAGAGAGTCCAGTGAGGTTCGGTGAAGACCGGGACCTTGGGTTCTGGCCTCTACTCAGTAGGGCCCCTAGGATTTGATGGAGAGGGAGTCCATTCCGCCACAAAGTCAGCCAAAGCCTGACTCTCGATCGCTTGTCATGGCACAAAATCGAGGTTGAACTCAGCCAACTCCGCTGCCCACTTTGCAATATTCCCAGTAGAATTGGGGTTATGTAATATTGCTCGCAATGGATAAGAAGTTACCACTGATATCTTGTGGGCTTGGAAGTAGTGATGAAGCTTCCTTGAGGCAATAAGAACTACGTAAAGAACCTTATGCACCTCAATGTAGCGTGTCTTGGTGTCGTGGAGTACTTCGCTGATGAAGTACACTGGGCGTTGGACTGTCCGGACTCTTCCGGAGGAGCTCGGAGTTTCCTCTCCATCGACCCGGACCCTGCAATAGGGGTCTGGACCTTCTTGTTGAGCTTCTCGGACCCTCCCTGAGGGGTCCGAAACTTCTTCTTGTTTTGACCTGGACCTTGTTGTAAAGGTCTGAGCCATCTTGGTTAGCCAGGTGAACCCCCTCAGGCGAGAGGGGTTGATCTCCTAGCAATCCGCCTTGAGGCTCTGAGTCTAGGGCCTGGGACCCATACTCGCCTTCAGGTAGCTCTGGACCCTCCCAGAAGGGTCCAAGCTCCTGATCTTGATGTGGCTCCGGTCTTTCCGTGACCAGGCATGCTTATAACTTCCATAGTTGTATAAATGTAAAGTAGTAAAGGCTCACCAGGGTTCGGAGCTACCAGAATTGGTAGGGTGGTGAGGAGCTGCTTCAGCTCTTAAAATGCCTTTTCTGCTTCTTCAGACCAATGAAATGGTCCAAACATCCTCAGGAGTTTGAAGAAGGGTAGCGCCCGCTCTACGAGTCTTGAGATGAACCGGTTGAGCGCAGCTGGACACCCAGTTAGCTTCTGGATATCCTTGACGCGGGGTGGAGGCCGCATGTCTTTTATAGCCTTGATCTTCACCGGGTTTGCTTCAATTCCTTAGTGAGCTACCAAGAAACCAAGGATTTTCCCGGGGCTAACCCCGAAGACACACTTATCTGGGTTCAGCTTGGTGCACATGATGCGCAGCTTGTCGAAGACAACTTGTAGATTGTCAAGGAGTGACTCCTTGTTCTTGATATTCACAACGATGTCATCGACGTACACCTCCACTAAGTCTCTAATTAGCTCTCCAAATGTTTTGTACATAGCTCGCACAAAGGTTGAAGCAACATTTTTAAGACCAAAGGGGCATGGCAGTATAACAATATAATCCATCTACTGTTATAAAGGCAGTATGCTCTTAATCTTCCTTAGATATTTGGATCTGATGATATCCATAATATGCATCTAAGAAACACAATAGCTCGCACCCAGAGAAGGAGTCCACTATCTGATCTATCCTAGATAGTGGAAATGGATCTTTTGGACATGCCTTATTTAATGTGGTGTAGTCGATACACATCCGAAGCTTCCCGCCAGCCTTGGGTACAATGACTAGGTTTGCCAGCCATTTCGGATGAAAAACTTCCCAGATGAAGCCTGCTTTGAGCAACTTTTTGATCTCCTGCCGGATGAAGTTTTGCCGCTCGATGGATTGCTTCCAGGGATTCTGGTGTACAGACTGTGCATCAGGATAAATCTTCAGATTGTGCTCAATCACCTCACTAGGGATCCTAGGCATTTGTGACGGTTGCCAGGCAAACACGTCAACATTTGCCCGGAGGAAAGTGATGAGCGAGAGTTCCTATTTGTTGTTCAGACCTCCCGTTATACGGGTGGTATGAGCAGCATCAGAGTTGATTTGGATGAATTTGACGGGAATGTCAGTGTCGCCGCTTGGTTGCACACGTGGTGCGGAGGTTGAGCCCCGATGACGAGTGCTCGTGGGTTGAGCAATGAGCTCTTTGCCGGAGGTTCTTTCTTGCGTCGTGGCAAGCGCATGGAGTTCCTCTAGCGCGATAACTCCGGCAGTGCGATCTCCACGAACCCGGAGGATGCGTGATGGTGTCGGCATCTTCAACACCAAATAGCCGTAGTGAGCTGCGGCCATGAACCTGTACAAAGCAGGCCTGCCCGGGATGGCATTGAAGGGCATACTGATGTGAGCGACATCGAAAACTAGCTTCTCAGTCCTGTATTTCTCCCGTGTCCCGAAGGTCACTAGGAGAGTGATGGATCTGAGGGGGCTGATGGCCCTCGGACCTATCCTAGAGAAAGGTCTCGAGGGACGAAGGTCCGAGAGTTGTAGCTGGATTTTCATGAATTCTTCAAAGCTCAAGAGGTTGAGCGCTACGCCTTCATCTACCAGAACGTGGTAGAGCTGAACATTGTTGATAGTCGGAGATACCATCTGAGGAAGTTGGCCAGCTCCAACCATGTTCCTAGGGAAGTCTAATGCATCAAAAGTGATGGGCGTATCCATCCACTTCTGATGTGGTTCCCCTCTGGCAGTAGGAGCTACGACGACCATTTTCCGCCGCATTGTCTTGAGGACGCGGCGAGAGGTGGTGTCCCAAGAACCACCATAAATGGTGTTCAGTGTCTTCCGATGCTCATTGTTGGAGATGTCGGAATCATCGTCTACTGCGTTGTAGATAGCCTTCAGGACCTTCTTGGGATTCTGAAAGCCTAGCACCGGCTCAATCGGAGCTTCGTCAGCTTTCTGTTTTCCTTCCTGTTGACGGAAAGGAGCTTCTTCTCGGCGCTTGTTGTAGCGCTCGACAAGGTTTTGGACCTCTAGACAATCCTCCAGACTGTGCTTGTCCGTCTTATGGATCGGACACCACATTTTGGAGCAGCTTCTGTCTTCTGACGAAGGACGAGGTTGTTTTTCGGGGTGTGGCCCTCGGCCATCCGGAGCCGCAGCAGTCGCAACAGTAGGTGCGCCGGCCGACAACTTCTTCTTGCCGTTTGACTTCTTCTTATTTTTTCCACCATCGGAGGTAGCGGCTTAAGCTTTAGAAGGTTTTTGTTAACCTTCGGGGCTGGCTTTGAGTGCATTTCCCGACCCTCTATGGCCCGGGCGCACTTGTCAGCCATGCTGAACAACTCCGTAACGCTGATGACTTCTTTCGTCGCTAGCTTCTCCAACATCTTCTTATCTCGGACGCCCTGTCTAAATGCGACAATAACAGAAGCGTTCGAGATAGAAGGAATGGTATTGCGTACCTGAGAAAACTATTGGATAAAGGATCACAATGATTCCCCCGTTGTTTGCTTTGCAACAAACAAGTCCAGTTCAGTGTTGGACCGTGTGTAAGAACTCTCGAAGTTGGTAGTGAACTGTTTGCATAGTTCCGCCCAACTATTGATGGAGTCGAGTGGAAGACTCATGAACCAGGACCTAGCGGTCCCAGACAGAGCCACCGGGAAGTAATTGGCCATCATGGCCTCATTGCCCCCCGCTGCAAGTATAGCAGTGGAGTAGATTTGAAGGAATTCGGCGGGGTTGACAGTCCCATCGAATTTCTCTGGCAGATGAGACCGGAACTTCTGTGGCCAACGGACCATGCGTAGGTGCATGGCCAAGGCAAAACAACCTCCCCCTACACCCACTGGAGCAGGGTTGTCCCAAGATCTCGCCTCTCATAAGCACGCTCGATGTGGACACGACCGTCTTGTTATCTGTAGCGGCGATCTAGTTCCTACCACAGATCATGTGTCAAAAGTCTCGACATGGTATGGGTGCAACGTGCCCAAGAAGGCAGCGACGTCACCTGTTGAGATACAGCACGCCTTCAGTGTTGTGACACATGAGGACCAAGTCTTCCAGACAAGGTCCTACATTGAGTTGGTGCCTGCCCCGAAGGGGAGGACCTTGGTTGCTGATGGCATCGGCTGCGGCTGCAACCAGATGCTGCACATCAGCGCGCCACTGCTCCATTGCACCCTGAGGTGCTCCGGGCGCTAGTGGGCACTCCAACAGAGTTCGCGCAGCAATTAGCGCGTTCTCCGGGTTGTTGTTTGCCGATGCTGTGACGGACACAAGTACCCCATCCTGCTGTCCAGCATTGTTTGCCGGAGCAGATAGTGGTGGTGGTGGTGCGACGCCTACAGGAATAATAGCGCCCGCTGTTTGCTGCATGTTGGAAGGATTCCCCCAACAGGTTGCACAGTGTTATTGCCGTTGGATGATCCTGCGGCAGAGTTCACCATCTTGTGATCTCAGACATCCCTACTTGGCGTGCCAAATGTCGAAGCATATTAACAACACTTCCCCTGGTACTACTAAATGTAGCCCATGGAGGTTCTTGTATCGGTTTGGGTGCGTGGAGATCTTAAACAAGATGACAACACAGAGGATTTATGTGGTTCGGGACGCCTGAGCATAATACCCTACTCCACGAGGTGTGTGTTGTTGTATTGAGGATTGCAGCAGTGCTGGCGTGCATATGAGCTTACTTGTCTATGTACTGTGCGGTGCAATCTTTTATAATCTAAGGACTGGCCGTTACAATACTTGCCTGGCCGACATGTGGCCCTGGCGTATTTAATGCCTAATACATGGTCTACGAGTATTAAGAGTGATTAACAATGTGATAACCTGCCTTAATATCAGCGTTACCCCTATTAATAGCCCACTGATCGTGTGTCATTAATATAGCATTAATTACACATAATCAGATATTTTAACTGTTGCTTTAACTGTTCGCCAATATCCTCATTAGTATAAGGTCCGGAGGATCCACACGTGGCATCTCTGGAGCTTCCCCTCATCAGGAGACAGGTCCAAAGCTATTATACATGTGGCGGCACCGGAGCTTCCCCTCTACGGGGGGTTAGGTCTGGGGTCATTATCCACGTGTCAACCCCGAAGCTTCCCTATGTTGGGAGTTTTGCTTCGGTATTACATTACGCGTGGCAGTCCCGGAGCTTCCCATATGAGGGAGGCGGGTCCAGTGCCGTGTGATATGTGGGGCCTGAGGAAGCCTTCAACACTGACAGAAGGATCTCTCTTGTACTTCTTGCGGTATCATGGGGTACCCAGTACATAGGGTACCGACAACCAGTGTCATCCCCTAGTTGTCCACTTTCACTCCATCAGGATGTTTGACCCATTGGCACTTAAATCCGTGCATTAGTATTCTTTCGCCATAATCGAGTTTCCATATTTCCTCTATGAATCTGAAGTATGTGGTCTTCTGCCCTTGAGGATCATAAGCCTCTATACGAACACCTCTATTTTGTGCAACACTCGTACCGTCTTTTTCTTTAGTGTAAAATGTGTAACCATTGATGTCATATGCTTGCCATGATATCACCAAAGCGGATGAGCTTTAAGCTAACTTCTTCATTGTTGCCTCTTGTGTAATGTTTTTGTATGGTATATTTTTGTCCATTAACCATTCATTGAAACATCTTCTGTGCCCTTTCATGATCCAGTCCTCTCTGTGGTCTTGGTTTTTTTTACGAAACTCACTTTGGTGTTCCTTGATGTACGACTCAGCTATTGCGAGCTGTTGTAGTACACCAAAATATGCACGGTGTACATTATTGTAATCTTGAACGATAAAATTTTTCTTACTCACTTTCCCTCTCCCAAGTCTACCCTCATGTACCGGTATAAGCACACCTATCGGTTTTCCATCTTTGATGTAATCCGTGCAACCCTCAATCACTACTACGGTGGTGTATCCTTCCATAATTGAACCCTATGGATGAGCACGGTTCCACACATAACCTTTTAGTACTCCTAAATATCTCTCCAACGGAAACATGTGATGTAAATATAGTGGCTCCAATGCTTTTTTCTGATCAACAAGATGTATGATTAGGTGTACTTGAATATCAAAAAATGATGGTGGGAAACACATCTCAAGCTTGCACATAGTCTCGACGATGTACATTTTCAAATGGTATAAGTCTTCACGTGATATCACCTTTTGCGATACTGTATTGAAGAAGTAACACAAACGTGTGATGCCAACTTTTATATGCTCATGTTTGATGACCCTTATTGCAATGGCAAGGAACACTGTCATCATCATGTGACAGTCGGGAGAATTATAGCCGAATAAAGACAAGTCTTTCATCAAGACTAGTTTGCGGATATTGGATAAGAAACTCATGGGCACTCTGATCCCATGCAAGCATTCACAAATTGTCTTTTTCTCTTGGTCAAGTTGTAGCTGGCTGGGAGAAGGTAATGCTTCCCATTCACCTTTTATACCGGGTGAAGCTCTAGTCTTATATCGAGATTTACTAGGTCCATACGTGATTCTAATCCGTCCTTTGTTTTCCTCAGCATGTCCAGCAAGGTCCCAATGATACTGTCAAATACATTCTTTGTAACGTGCATCAAATCAATACTATGACAAAATTTCAGGTTCTTCCAATACAGAAGATACTTGAAAAATTGATTGTTTCTTGAAAGTCATGGCAGTTGTATCATCCGAAGATGTACTTTTCTTTCTCTTTGTTCCTTTACATTTTTTGCCGTTACTGAAGGCAATATGAATGTTCTTGAGCATTTCGAACACGAGTTTTCCACTGTAAGGTTTTGGTGCAGTATATTTTTTGATTTTGTTATCAAATTGTTCTTTCATATTTCTATACTTGTGTGTATATGTCAAGAACCGCATGTGTCTCATGTACACCGTCTTTCTGGATGAAGTGAGGTATAGAAATTCAGTTCCATCCACGCGCCTTACACAACCTTTCTTCCTTTTCCTTTGTCCCGATATTATAAACAGTCCAGGATAATCAGGCATGGTAACAAATATCATTGCTGTAAGCGTGAAATACTCCCGCATGTACTCATCACATGTACGTACCTCTTATTCCACAAGTTTGCCATATCTTCCATTAAAGGTTCCAAGAACACATCAATTTTATACTACAAGATTTGGCCACAAATATTTCCTAAAGGTCTTCTATACAATGAATTTACACAGACATAACTAGCATGTATCATATAAGTGGATACTGGTATCATGTAGGCATGTTCATAAGGGCTCCAAGAAAATTTGTTTCATAATTTTCTCAGCTTCCCAGTGGCCACAATGGATTTTTAAAGTTTGGTTTATTCATTGAAACATTTCACCGAACATGTGATGTGCTTGTATTCACCTTCAACCTTTAATCCTTTAAATCTACGTATTTTTCTACAAAATTCATGTATGAGCTCAAGGAGAGGCTCAATTACATCTTGGGGAGTAGGGAGGGGGGGGGGCTGTAGCCAAACTCAACAAAACCAAACTGAAAATCAGGGCAACAAACAATGGAATTTGTTTGGTAGCGGAAGAAGAAGCCTCTGCAAACCTTTCTCTGTTTGAAGTTTGATCAACTGATGAAAGGAATAGCGCGGACATGCTGTAAGTAGAGGGGCAGCAAAAAAGAGAAAAAATTTGGGAGCCTGACAGCGTCGATGTAAAATCTCCCTGGTTAGGTTTTCTGCGGTGCCCGAGGAACCTTTTATATAGTTGTCCATTTTCACAGATGGATTTTAATGACAAATCGCCTGTGATGATATTTTTCTTAGGCAGTTGTTGCTAAGGAACAACTTGTGATAAAGGTTCGAGTCTGCTATTAAATTTTTTTTCCCTTGCTTCTTTTTTATTTAGATTCCAATATAAATACTCAAACATGTATAGATTATGCAAATTGAGTCCAAATTCGATGATATTTTTTATATATTCTTCTAAAATTAATATCTACCACCTGGATCAAATATTATAAAACTTGTATAGCTAACATTGTAATGCTTTGGTAAATATCAAATTAATTTATATTCACATATTATTCATATTTTTATATCTCTTAAAAAAGGGGATCTTCCACTGAAATTGTTTGTATGAACATATTATCTTATTTATACATATATGAATTTTTTAAAATTTTTAAATCATTCCAACGTGTCAAAATTCAAATTATCCATCATTCTAATCAAATGCTCATACACATATGAGGCATTCTTCCAATTTTGAACACACATAGATTCAAAAAAAATATACAAATCTAAAAAAAGAATCATAGAGGTTGGTATGATGACTAAAAAATTCCATAGAAAATTCAATGAAAAAATCATTATATTCATCAAAATAGAAAAATAAAAAATAATTAGTGTTATTTGTTTTTTTATGTTCTGACCAATTTCAAAGGTTTGTCCAAGTGAAATTTAATGGGAACCTGTAATACTAAACCATATTACAAGAAAGTGGAATTTAGCTTTTAAAAGAACCCTCATTTTAGTCAAAAATATTAATTAAGCCTAGACTTAGTACATCTTTTGACAAGTGTTTTTTAAAACTGCACATGCGGTTGTTACTAACAAACCGCTTGTGATAATGGTCCGAGTTTGTTCTTCAGTTTTCTTTTCCCTTGCTTCTTTTTTATTTAGATTCCAATATAAATACTTAAACATGTATAGATTCTGCATATTGAGTCCAAATTCGATGATATTTTTTCTATATTCTTCGAAAAGTTATATCTACCACTTGGACCAAATATTTTAAAACTTGTATAGCTAACATTGTGATATTTTGCTAAATATCAAATTAATTTATATTCACATATTATTCACATTTTTATATTTCCTCAAAAAAAGGGGATCTTCCACTGAAATTTGTTTGTATGAACATATTGTCTTATTTATATAGGTATGCTTTTTTCCCAACATATCAAAATTCAAATTATTCATCATTCTAATCAAATACTCATATACATATGAGACATTCTTCAAATTTTGAACACACATTGATTCAAAAAATTATAAAAATCTGAAAAAAATCATAGAGGTTGGTATGATGACTAAAAAGTACCATAGAAAAGTTCAATGAAAAAATCATTATATTCATCAAGATACAAAAATGAAAAATAACCAGTGTTATTTCTTTTTTTATGTTTTGACCAATTTCAAAGGTTTTCCCATGTGAAATTTAATGAGAACTTGTAATACTATAGCATATTACAAGAAAGTGGAATTTGGGCTTTTAAAAGGCCCCTCATTTTACTCAAGAATATTAATTAAGTCTATACTTGGTACACAAAGGCACATGCGGTTTTTACTTAATAACCACCTGCGATAAAGAAATCTTCTCAACTGGTTAGTGAGGAATAACCACCTGAGAAAAGTCCTCTGCTCAGGCGGTTTTTCATTAGGAATCGTCTGAGAATATAAGCGTATATATAAGAGCACTCAACCTCTTCGGAAAAAACCTAAGCTGGGTGAATTCACTTAGACGCCGTTAGGCTGCCAAAATTTTTCCAAGTTCTCGCCGCCCTCACCGTTGAGCTTCGCCTTCGCCGTCAAGCTTAGACCTCGCCGCGCGCCCTCGCCGTCGAGATTCTTCTTCGTCGCTATTGCCATTACGTCTGCCTCTTTCCTCCCTTCTCTGTCCCCCGCGCCGCTTCCTTCCCTCCTTCGTCCTCGTGTCGCCTCCCTCCTCGCCCTCGCCTCTGGCTGAGTGTCCTCGTCGTCGCACCCCCGCACTCCCCACGCTGCCTCGTCCTTCCAGGCATCTACCCCCCGCGTGCGCTGCCCCCTCCCAACCTTCTCCTACCGACGGCACTCAGTGTACTAGATTGTTTATTTCTTGTTTTTCTAAGTTTGATTTGGTATTGATAGGAACCTCTAGGGTTTGTAATTTCAGTAGCATATGCAATCGGGATACCATTATGTGAAATTGTCTTGGTTATCTTAGGATTGTAGACAGGTCAAGAAACTCTCACTTTTCTTTGTGGTACTGACCCCTCTGTAGAGAGAGAGAGAAAGAGGGATGGGAGAGAGATGTTACACAAAGTACCACCACAAAAAATTCAGTTTAGGTTATAGCTATTTTGTCTTTTGTAACTTCAGTATAGTGTATCAGAATAGGGATGCTATTGTGTGAAATGGCTCGTCTTTTGTCACTAGGAAAAATCAAGTGCCCTCTCTCTAAGCATACCATTTTAGATTACTACTATAATAAAATTGAGTTGTTGAAACAAGCTATACTTTGCTTAGAATTACCTTAATATCTCATATCTCTCCCTGAGATCCCCCCCTTAATATAGATCTTGTTCATCATAGGATTGAATACAAGTCAAGGGAATTCTTAGTTTTGTTTGTGATACTGACCTCTTTTTAGAGAGAGAGAGAGAGATGTCAAATAAAATACTACCACCAAAAACTTCAGTTTCGGTTATAGCTATTTTATATTTTGTAATCTCATTGGCGGATGGAATTTGGATACTATCATGTGAAATGTGTCTTGTCTTTTGTCACTAAGAAATGCCAACTGTCCTCTCTTTTAGAAGCTAAATTTATATTACTATTACAATTAAGAACACTATCCAAATTAAGTTCATGAGGGTTTTCGTAACCTAAACCCTCATGAACACTGTCGGTACCCTCAAGACCGGGTACCCCCGCATACAAGAAGCTTCGGACCCGTCCCCGCCGAGGAGGGTTCTGGAGCTGCCACGCGTCATACGGCTCCGGGCCCTTGCTCCCACTGTGGAGGGCTACGGAGCTGCCACGCATCCTCCGGCTTTGGGCCCTTGCTCCCACCGAGGAGGGCTCCGGAGATGGAGTGTGTCCCACGGCCTGCAACAAGCTATGGACCCCAAAGAGTAAAGGGTGGCACATCCTATACAGTCGTGCATTGAAGGCACACGCCTTCTCGCGGTGCGTGGTGCAGCGCACGCTCCTGTCAGGTACCGCTATGCCCAATCACATCACCGTGAAGGCGCCGCAGGCTTAACCCACACCGCCAAGTGGGTAGCTTACGGCGACAAGACGGATGGGACGTTCCCTGCCATCATCAACGACTACGTCATGTCACTGGCGACTGACGCGGCAAGACAACAAGTCTTCAAAGTGCGGTAAGAGGCAACATACACAAGAAGCCATAGATCTTGTACAGGATATGATCATCCCGGGGCCACTTGTCGGGCCCCTGGCCCCACTTGTAAGTCGTCCGGCCTTGGACTATAAAAGGACCGGGCAGCCACCAACTTAGACATCTTCGCTGGTCCGCTCGGATTGGACCCCAACACCAAAATATAACACATGCATACACACATACTAGCAATACCATCCACTGTGGAGTAGGGTGTTACGCTCCTTGCAACCCGATCCACGTAAAAACCACCATCTCATATTCTCATCTCCTAGAACACTTGATTGAGGCCTAAGTCCGACCGAAAAAAAAACCTTCGCGGGCTGCTCCTTAGTAGATTCGGAGTAAGTAACGCATTAACACTTTGACATTTGGCGCGCCAGAATGGGGGCTTTTTACCTCAAAAAGTTACGCCTCCATCGCTGCCAAAGCACCCAGCTTCGACACCGCCAGGAGGCCCGCCGTCGAAGTTTCTTAGAGTTGAGGGTGGGCACCGCCGGAGCATCTAGCTCTAACACCACCCAAGGGTTTTTGCCGTCGACGTTTCTACACCAACGATGGGCGACATCAGAGCAGCCAACTACGACACCACCCAGGGGGCCTACCGTTGACGTTTCTAAAGCGACGATGGACAACGCCAGAGCAGCCTGCTCCAGCACCACCCAGGGGGCTGGTGTCGGCATTTTTACAGCGATGGTGGGCGATGCTGGAGAAGCAAGCTATGACACCATCCAGGGGGCCCGCCGTAAATGTTCTTCTCTTTGATGATTGGCGATGTCATAGCATCCAATTCTGGCACCTCCTAGGGGGCCCGCCGTCGATGTTTCATAGCTTTCATGGTGGGCGCTGCCAGAGCATTCAGCTCTGGCACCTCCCAGGGGTCCCAACATCGATGTTTCGCACGTCGAGGGTGGGTGCCGCCTCGATTCAGTGGCTGCTTCGTCGCCATCGCCGTCGGAGACTTCTCTAACAATGACCACACATCTCAATTCAAGTTCGGCGCTCCCCAGGGGGCCCGCCAGCATCAACTATCCATGCTCCAGCGCTCTGCCGGGGGCTCGCTGACGACATCCTGCAACTGAGTGGTAGACGTGCCCAATCAGTTGGCCACACCTACCAGGGGGCCTCTAAGGGGTCTCATGGGCAGGACGTCAAGCGGTTCCCCGCCACCACGGCGACAACGACGTCACCAAGGCGTTACGGTAAGTTCGTCCCGAAGATCCGCTGTAAGTTTTACATTTGGCATGGTGAGAAGTCCAGAGTATGCAGCCTGCTTAGTCTGGTCCGGCACCTAAGCGTGTACACTTTGCCTCCCCAGCGCCACTTTGGTAAAGCTTCACCCTGGGCGTAGTGGTAGGATAGTGTTTTTTTCTCTAAAAAGGGTGTCATAGCGTCTAGGAGCAGTGCTCGAAGCAACTAGGCTCTCGTGGGTCTGGTCTAGGGTGTTCAGCCTACTTAGCATGGTTCCATACCCTAAGCCTGTACATTTTTCCTCCCTTGTAATCCAGAGCAGGGCATTGCCTTCTTGTAAAGCTTGCCTCCTCCTATGATTACCAAGTTAGAAGAACCACTGTCTTACCCTATGCTCCATTTATGTTCATTTAATTAGGCATTAATTTTATGATCATCAAATCATGCTCGTTCTCGCATATTCTCTTTCATATGCTCGGACACTCTCTCCCTATCTCGTGCCTATTGGAGTTATGCATTCCTACTTTGCGGGTCTGCTTGAGGTTCCTGTGATGTATTTGGGTTCTTTGATTGATTTCCTGCTCGGGATCCCATGGCTCCGAATGGTCACTCCATTGAAAAGTTAACGCCCGTGGGAGGTCCAGAGTGTACAACCTGCTTAGCCTGGTCCTGCACCCTAAGTGTGTACACTTTGCCTCTTCAGCGCTAACGGCTGAGTACAGGGGGCCGGATGACACACACTCCTGAGCAGGGCGATAACCATAACTCGGATATTGTTGCACTGAATTACCCATGCACCGTAAGCCCAGCTTGGGACCGTAAGACATAACGAGGCTAAAAGCAGGAAGGGAGTAACCGACGAGCAAAATTATTTACATTATGCTTGAATTTTTTGCTTACTTACACATATCGTCTGCCATATGCCCGGTTACATTTCTCATGTCTCGTCCTAGTTGGAGTTGTGCTATCCTACTAAAGGTGGATCCACATGAGGTACCTGCAATGTGTTTGGGGTCTGATGATCGTTTTCTTGGTCGGGGTCCATGGTGTCGAATGGTTCTAACTCCTGAAAGGTTAACGCCGAGCTGGAGGTCTAGGGTGTGCAACCTGCTTAGCCTGGGTGTATACCCTAAGCATGCGCACCTTGCTTCCCGGTGCTAACAGCTGAGTAAAGGGGGCCAAACGGCTCATGCTCTGAGCAAGGCAGCGACCATACCCTGAATGTTGTCGCACCAAATTACCCATACCCCATATCTTAGTTAAGGACCGTAAGCCATAACGAAACTAAAGAGCAGGGAAGGGGTGACCGACGAGCAAAATTACATTTTGTCTATCGTGTGTGCAGGACATACAAGGAGCCCGCCACCGACGTTCTAAACGTCTGTGGTAGGTGTCGTCGACGCTTCTTCAAGCTCTGTCGCTTTCCAAGGGGGCCGCCAGCGTCACTTCTGCGAGCTCCGGCGCCCCCCAAGGGGGCCGCTGGCGTCACTTCTCCGAGCTCCGGTGCCCCCAAGGGGCCGCCAGCGTCACTTTTGCGAGCTCCGACGCCTCCCAAGGGGGCCGCCAGTGTCACTTCTTTGAGCTTCGGCGCCTCCCATGGGGACCGCCGGCGTTACTTCTGCGAGCTCCGGCGCCTCCCACGGGGACCGCCGATGTCACTTCGACGAACTCTGGCGCCCCCCAAGGGGGTCGTCAGCGTCACTTCTCCGACCTCTGGCGCCTACTGGCGTCACTTCTCCAAGGTCCGGTGCCCCCAAGGGGGCTACCAACGTCACTTCTGCGAGCTCCGATGCCTCCGAAGAGGGTCGTCGGCGTCACTTCTTCGAGCTATGGCACGTCCCACGGGGACCGCTGGCGTTACTTCTATGAGCTCTGGCGCCCCTGAAGGGGGGCGTCGGTGTCACTTCTCCAAGCTCCGGCGCCCCCCAAGGGGGGCCGCTAGCGTCACTTCTCCGAGCTCCGGCGCCCCCGAGGGGGCCACTGGCGTCACTTCACTGAGCTCCAGCGCCCCCAAGGGGGACGCCAACATCATTTCTCTAAGATCTGGTGCCCCTCGAGGGGGCCCGCTGGCGTCACTTTTATAAGACAAGATAAAGGCTCCACCTACGAGATCATCATCTCTCCCGAGGTGGGCCTGAGGTCCACTGTTGGTACCCTCAAGACCGGGTACCCCTGCATACAAGAAGCTCCAGAACCATCCTCCCCGCTGAGGAGGGTTTTGGATCTGCCAAGTGTCATACGGCTCCGGGCCCTTGCTCCCACCGAGGAGGGCTCCAGAGCTGCCACACGTCCTCCAGCTCCGGGCCCTTGCTCCCACCAAGGAAGGCTCCGGAGCTAGAGTGTGTCCCACGACCTCCAATGAGTCATGGACCCCAAAGAGTAAAGGGTGGCGCGTCCTATACAGTCGCCCATTGAAGGCACGCACCTTCCCCAGGCGCACGATGCTGCGCACGCCCCTGTCAGGTACCGCTATGCCCAATCACATCGCAGTGAAGGCGCAGGCCTACCCCACACCGCCAAGTGGGTATCTTACGGCAACAAGACAGATGGGATGTTCCCTGTCATCATCAATGACTAAGTCCTGCCACTGGCGACTGACGCGACAAGATAGCAAGTATTCAAAGTGTGGTCAGATGCAGCGTACGCAAGAAGCCTTAGATCTTGTACAGGATAAGATCACCCCAGGGCCACCTATCGGGCCCTGGGCCTCACTTGTAAGTCGTCCGACCTTGGACTATAAAAGGTTCAGGCAACCATCAACTTAGACATCTTCACTGGTCCGCTCGGGCTGGACCCCAACAGCAAAACATCACACACGCATACACACATACTAGCAATACCATCCACCATGGAGTAGGGTGTTATGCTCCTTGCGGCCCGAACCACGTAAAAACTACCGTCCCCTATTCTCATCCGCTAGAACACTTGATTGAGGCTTAAGCCCTACCGAACAAAGAACCTATGCGGGCTACTCCTTAGCAGATCCAGGGGAAGTGTCACATTAACACTTCGACAAACACTATCCGAGAGTCTCAAGAAGTTTAAGGTTTAAGTTTTGCAGCTATTATTTCTTTATTGGATGTATTCAATTTGATTGTTCCCTGATACTCCCTCTGTTTCAAAATAATTTTGATCTAGTATGAAAATCCCTAAAAAGATTGTTGCTGGTAGTAACAATGAAGAAGGCAATATGGAGTTTAGTGACTAGCAGTTCAGACTCCTTTCACTGTCCGTTGGATCCTTTTCCATATATAATAATTAAAAAGACTCTTCAGAAGATCTCGACCCAGAATATGATCCTGCCGGTGAGGTATGGATCACGAATCTTAACTCCAATAATTCAAGTAAATGTTAGTTGTCAAGTATATGAAGTCTTACAATTTTTTTCTACCTAGCTTAATTGCGAAGACAATGAGGTAACTTCGGCTCCTAAAACCACAGAATGTTCTCCAATAGTTGAATCTTCAGGTTCACTCAAGCGAAAACAAGGGCAAGAGGTCCCAATAAGGGTCCATTGAACCACATCATATACATAACAAGTTTCGGTCCAGGTGGGCTTCCCCAGGAACCACTGGATTCAGTTACAAAGTATCGAAATGCATGCGGTTGTCTTGTTAGAGAGCTCATGCCGATCACAACCGAGAATTGGAGAAAATTGCCGGAGGAGAACAAGAATGAGTTGTGGGAGAGAATAAAGAAACAATTCAAGCTCCCAAAAGGCACAAAAGAAGCTGTAAAGAAAGCACCATTGGTCTCTTGCGGCAAGAAGTTTTGTGGCTGGAAGAGTGAAATGAATGCTTATGTTAAGGTCGATAAGGTCCCTAGCCCAAAGAAGATGAGAAAAATTACACAAGCTCAGAGGCAAGACGTAGGATCGAAAAGCACGTGAAAATCTACCAGAGGGGGTGGGGTGAATGGTAGATTTAAAAATCTTACGCAGTGGAAACAATTAAATCCCAACCCCTTCGGCAGAAAAACGATCTGTTAGAGAAATCATGTGTGAACTAATATAAACGCGTTTCACCATAACAAAAGTGATATATATCATAGATAATCAAGTCACGAAGAAAACACAAGAAGAATCACTCAAATCCGTCGAGAGAAACTCAAGTTATGATCGAAAGATCAAACAAAGGTCAATCTGTCCTACCCGACAAAAACAGTTATGGAATGCTGCAAAGAAACTCGTGTAGATCAGAAACCACAAATCCAATGACCGTGACATTTTTACAGATGATAGATAATCAAGTTTTGAAGACAACCCAAAAAGAATCACGTCAATTGAATCTGTAAAACTCGAGTTATGATAAAACCACCGACGAAAGGTAGTGCTGTCCAGAAACTCGATGAGTAAAACTTGTCTGGAACAAGTCGGACGAACAAGGCACAAAAGTTCCTTCAAACTACGAATTTTATTCAATAGAACACAAGAGTAACAGCCCCAAAGTTGTGCACCACGAGCTTTGGCCTCCCTTGTTTATATAACCAGCCCTTAGGCCAACCCAATCTCAACTAGGACTCTAATTCTACTCAGATCACGAATCGAAACTTTCTATAACTGCTTTGGACTCTTCTATACGCAGATAGAAGCAATATTAAGACTTCCAAACACCTTAGGAACATGTCCACATTCCTAAAACAACTCAAATTCGTGACCCACAGGAAATCCTATCATAACCAACTCGATACTTTCTATATCGAGCCATAACCGACTCTGCCACAGCCAAAGTCATCAACCGATACAATCCGATCCTTCCAACCAGATCTTCCCATCCATAAACCATCTTCGGAACCATGTTGCCACGTCATGCATCGCATGCATACGTGCAAAAACCTTCCTTCGATGTCCAGTAACCTTCATATGCACTGCCCTTGATTCAATCATCTTGCGCGACCTCCTGACCCGCTCAACCACAATTCCTCCTGAACTTGGTTGTTAGAACCTCATCTCCTCCCTGAGACTAGTCCAAAGGATCCTGTCACCAGCCATGAATTGAACTCAAGCAACACCTGCACATGAACAAACAACCAATCCGTACGAGTCCAAATCTTCGACTTGACTCAAGTCAGTTCCAAACACAACACCTTACGTGAGCACCTCACATAAGCATGTTGCAAAGCATAGCAAAACGATATCAGCCATATCAACCAAAACGCACAAAAAACTTAGCAAAAGAATAATAAGCAAACTTTCCAACAATGTAAAGCAAGTTCAAAAAATTTCACATGAAAATTTGGAACATTATGATCAAGCTCCGAACCTTGCCAAAGCTAACCGGAGCTTGAGCCGGAGCTTACCAAAGCTAGTACAACCTAGCGCCAGGGCTTACCAAAGCTAGTACAACCTAGCGCCAGAGCTTACCAAAGCTAGTACAACCTAGCGCCAGAGCTTACCAAAACTAGTCGGAACTAGCCATCCTAAAAGTTGGAGCTAGAAAAACATGTCGGAGCTAACCAACATAAGTCAGACCTAGCAAAACATATCGGAGCTTAACAAAGACATGCTGGAGCTAGACAAAGCTCACCGAAGCTACCCAAAAACATGTCGGATCTAGACAAAGAAAGTCGGACCTATTGTCAGACCTTGCAGAAGCTCGGAGCTAGAGTCGGGCCTTGCTAAAAAGATGTTATGACAGCATTCAAAACTTTTATTGTCAAAGCCAATGTATTCAGCACAAATAGGTCTCACAATCTCCCCCTTGATGAATGCATTGGCAAAACTATTTAAAATCCGATCATTGGCATGAAAAGTTTTGAGAACAATTTCCCCTTTTTGAAAATCAAATGAGATAGAAATAAATTTCTCCCCCTATACATATTTCTCCCCCTTGCATAATTCACCATATTATCTCTCCCTCTTTGACAATGTATTCAACAAGGTTCAAAAGAGAAATTTTAATTGTTATGAGCATATTATAACATATACATATAAAACAAAGCTCATCCAAGTCATACTATCAAGTAACTTACACTATCACAACAACGAGTAGTGTAAGCCATGCTAGAGATCAAATGTAATTTTCAATTTAAGCAAGCTATGATCTCACAAACTTAACTATTTCAATACCTAAAAGCATGACACTTGTTGCTGTATTTTATTATTTTTCAAAGCACAAATGTAGATCATATGATATTTGCAAGAGATTATATGCACATCTGTCTCATTCTAACCAACCAAGCCAAGGCTATGTCATTTGACAATCAGAAGGTTAAGGACATGATTTTAGTCATACACAACTTCTTCCAAGTTCATATCTATGTGCAATGATAAGCCATCTCAAAAGAAGAAGTGCGATGCATGCATGTTCACTTGATCTTTTCTCAACTTATATTTGTTCACAAAAACTCAACATGTGAGTTGATTACTTGATTAATTCTTTATGATTAAAAACACTTGTGAGCATGCAACAAGTTCAAAACAACAAGAAAGTTCAACCATGACAAGATTTAGTGTAAGTAATTATTTCAATTACTAGACATGGCAAAAACTACAAAATGTATAACACGAGTAATGTAGTAAGAACTTTTAGCATGTAAAAGGAATCACAAAGTCATATATGTATGAAATACTATGCTCATATTATTTTAATTTCGGATTCACACATAGACTTCTCAAGTTTGAAAACTCCTCCTCAATATAAGCCATGAGGATGCATAACCCCTATTTTACTATGAATGAAACAAAAACGAGTGAAATCCAAAGGTTTTGTAAGAATGTCAACCAATTGTTGTTCAGTAGCTACATGATGAAGCACAATGTTTCCTTTTTCAACATTATCACGGAGAAAGTGATACCTACTATCAATGTGCTTAGTTCTAGAATGTTGCACAGGGTTTTTAGCAATGCAAATGGTACTAGTGTTATCACAAAACAGTGGAACACTATGTAGATCAACCCCATAGTCCTTAAGTGTTTGAACAATCCAAAGAATTTGTGAGCAAGTACTAGCAGCAACTACATATTCAGATTCAGCCGTGGATTGTGCAACTGAGCTTTGTTTTTTAGAGGACCATGCAACAAGAGAATTACCAAGAAAATGACAAGCACCAGAAGTACTTTTCCTATCAATCCTACAACCTCCAAAATCAGCATCAGAAAAAACTTTCAAAGTAATGGTTGAGGAAGAAGGAAGAAAAATGCCAAATTCTTGAGTTCCATGTAAGTACCTGAGAATCCTTTTGACGGCTTGACGATGTGAAGCACGTGGGGAGGCTTGAAACCGTGCACAAAGACATACGCTGAATTGTATGTCCGGTCTTGATGCCATGAGGTACAAAAGTGACCCGATCATGCTTCTATATTCTTTTTTATCCACGAGTTCACCATCTTCATCAAGTTCAAGTGTTGTTGTTGTTCCCATTGGTGTCCTAAGAGGCTTGCTTTTGTCCATGTTGAAGCGCCTTAAGAGGTCTTTGTATACTTCGTTTGATGCACAAAAGTACCCTCCTTGGTTTGCTTGATTTGCAGCCCCAAAAAATACGTGAGTTCTCCCATCATACTCATCTCAAATTCTGAACTCATCATAGCTGAAAACATGGACACAAGATCATGAGAAGCACAACCAAAGATAATATCATCCACATACACTTGAACGAATAATGAGTCATTGCCATGCTTAAGCACAAAAAGAGTTTTATCAACCTTGCCCATGGTAAACCCCTTTTTAAGTAAGAATGTTATTAACCTATCATACCATGCTCTAGGGGCTTGTTAGAGACTGTACAAGGCTTTGGATAGTTTGTAAACATGATTAGGAAAATATAAATTTTCAAAACCCGGTGGTTGTTTGACATAAACCTCCTCATCTATGTAGCCATTAAGAAAAGCACTTTTAACATCCATTTGATATAGCTTAAAACCTTTAGATGCAGCAAAAGCTAACAAAATTCTTATGGCTTCTAATCTAGCAACAGGAGCAAAAGTTTCATCAAAATCTAGACCTTCAACTTGAGTGAAACCTTGAGCAACCAACCTAGCCTTATTCCTAACCACAACCCCATCCTCACTTTGTTTATTTTTAAACACCCATTTAGTTCCAATTAAAGTGTAACCTTGAGGTGGAGGTACAAGTTTCCAAACATTATTTCTTTCAAAATTTTCTAACTCTTCTTGCATGGCAATAATCCAAGATTCATTAGTGAGTGCGTGTGATATATATTTTGGTTCAAAAGAAGCAACAAAAGCAGAGTGAGCATGAGAGTTTGGATCGCAAAACCTAGACCGTGTGACCCGCTCATGCAGGCTTCCAATAATCTGTTGTGGGGGATGATTCTTGAAGATCCGTAGGTGAACAGATGTCTCACAAGCTTCATCTTCATCAGGGTCATTACAGATTGATGAGCTTGTGGCTTGTGGACGATCAGGACAAACAGAGGAGGTGGTCGGAGCTTGTTCACAGTTCGGAGCTGGACACGTGTCAACTTCGGAACTACCAGGCAATATTACCGGCTCTTCTTCATCTTCGAAAATAATCTCCCCCTGAGGATATGGATCTGGTCCTGCAATACCGGAGCTAGTACTTGGGCTAGATTCATCAAAATACACTTCACAAGTCTCCAAAATTTTGTTAGTGTTAAGTAAAAGCACACGATGCCTCTAGTATGAGATGGATAACCAAGAAACATGCCATCAATGGATCTAGGTTCAAATTTATCAAGATTACCATGTTTCTTAACAAAGTATTTGCAACCAAAGACCTGAAATTGTGTAACACTAGGCCTATGTCCAAACCAGAGCTCATATGGTGTTTTGCCTAGCTTAGCGCGCAAGAAAACACGACATGAGACATAACAAGCGGTTGCAATAGCATCAGTCCTAAATTTCCTAGGAGTTTGATATTCATCAAGCATAGTCCTAGCCATCTCAATTAAGGTTCTGTTCTTTCTTTCTACAACACTGTTTTGTTGAGGTACATATGGTGAAGAAAATTGATGATCTATTCCATTTTCAGCACAAAAGTGATCAAAAGATTGATTTTTAAATTCAGTTTCGTTATCACTTCTAATTGCTTTTAAAGATCCTGGGTGATCAATTGATAATCGAAGAAATAAAGTTCTAAAGTGACTAAAAGCTTCATTCTTAGATGCCATAAAGTAAACCCAAGAGTATCTAGAATAATCATCAACAATAACAAGAACATATCATTTACCTCCGAATGATTGAACACATGAAGGTCCTACGATGTCAAGGTGCAAAAGTTGACCCGGTTCAGTTGTCATAATCATTGTGAGAGAAGTATGTGAACCTACAACCATCTTAGCATGTCTACAAGAAGAGCACACAATTTCTTTGTCCCCTTTAAGCTTAGGCAACCCACGTATGCGATCAAAAGCACTAACACGCGTTAGGTGATCAAAGCCTACGTGACCAAGTCTACGATGCCAAAAATATAAGTCCTTTGAATCATTAGAAACTAAACACCTATGATTAGAGAAAGACATATTAAAATCAGCTTTAAAAACTCTTCCAAACCGAGACATATTAAAAATAAGCTCACTATTTGAACCTACGACTTTGCAGCAATTTTTATTGAATATAATTTCCAGATTTTCATCTAGCATTTGTGAAACATAAAGCAAGTTGTATTTCAAATTTTTGACAAGTGCCACATCCTTCAAAGTGTAGTGATCATTTACTCTAACCGAACCCTTAGCAATTATAGGAGTTGAAGAATTATCGGTAAAAGTAACATTCTCTACTCATGACACAAAAGAGAGGGAGGAGAACCATTCTTTGTTACTGGTCATGTGGCGTGAGCAACCTGAATCCACAATCCCAATGTTCTCCTTCCTCAAGCATGTAACCTACATAGAAGCACAATACGTCGATGACTCTACTGGGGTTAGTCAAAAGGCATTTAGGTATCCAGTACTGAGTCACACGACGTGCAGCAAGAAAAACACGCGAAAGCTAAGATAAAACATCAGGTTTATGAGTCAAAGATTGAGTTTTTTTATTCTTAACTACTGACTATAAGGTGTTACTTGTGTAGCACAAAAATCAGTAGCTCCGGAGGCAAAAACAGAAGGCCTGGAGGTAAACTTTGAATGTTTTTGACTCATAACAGCAGGTTGCATATTCCTGGCATTCGGTTTAATATGTGCAGCAAATTTTGCATGAAAGTTATGAGATCTAGCAATCAATCTTTCCCTTTTCTGTTGTTTAGCTAGTCTATAACAAAAATCTATGACATGACCATCTCTACCACAGTAGGTACAATGAAATTTAACTTTGTGTTCATGTCTAGATGAGTAAGCAATATTTTTATTTGAAACCGAATAAGACAACACTCCTGCAGATTTGAAAACCACTTCTTTTTGTTTAGGAACTGTTTGAATCAAACCACTTCCTAATGACTTTACAATTTTAGGTGGATGTGCCTTAGCATGAGAATCAAAACATAAACCAGTTTTATCATTGCAATACTTGGAAGAATTCAGCAGCAGGTTTAGGTTCTTATTCCCATTACAAAACCGATCTAATGTCATATGCATGTTATCAAGTTTATTGGACAGATCAAGGAAATTTTCACATGAAGTTTTTCCTTTTAATTTGCAATTGGAACAATATTTAACTTCATGAGAACATAAAGCATTATTCAATATTGAAATTTCATTCATAGCATCTTTTAGTTTCTTTTTAAGATCATCACAACTAGAACAATGCAAATCAATTATAGAACAAGAAGCATCTTTTAAGTTTCCAATGTCAAGTTCAAGTCTATCTAGAGTAGAGGAATGTGCAGTTCTTAATGTGTACAATTGTTCATAGATTAAATCACACGAGGGACAAGAATCATCACTAGGAATCAAGGTTTTCAAATGGTTGATTTCAGATTCTAGTGATTCAATTTTAGCAGCATTATCCCTAAGTTTTTTGTCCTTTTTCTTAACAATAATAGTTGCACGAGAAATTGCATCACACATTTCATTACAGGTAGAACATACCTCATCATCGTCACTGTTGTGTTTTGCATCCTCCTGACTTGATCTTGATCTTGTTTTGCCCGCCATGAAGCATAAGTTGGCCAAATCATCTTCATCTTCGTCACTTCCAATGTCCACGTCGCTTGAGCCAAGTTCCTGGAGTGCGGAGATAAAACTGTTCACCAGTTGGCGACTGTAAAGCCCTTCTTCTTCTTCTTCTTCTCATCATTTGTTGAGGAGTGCTTCGTCCTTGATTGTTTTTCTTCTCAGGAAGTAGAACCTGAAAGGTTAGGGCATTCGGTACGAAAATGTCCTGTCTTACCACATTTGAAGCATCGTTGAGGTCCAGAGCTTCCTCTCCTTCTAGTTCTCACATTTTGCAATGCTTTTGAGAACCTAGTAGAGAGAAGTGCTAGCTCCTCCTCTGGAAATTCCTCAATCTGCTCCAGGGTTAGTGAGGACAACAAAGCAAGAGTATTGCAAGATGATGATTGGCCGGAGCTAGGCATATCACGTTGTGAGACAAATGCAATAGACTTATTTGGGTTCTTACGTGATAAGATGTCAATTTCATGAGTTTTGAGTTTAGAGTAAAGCACATCTAAAGTAAGTGTACTCATGACAGTAGATTCACGAATAGATGTAACTTTCATCTCCCAGATTGACATGTCTAATGCACTAAGAAGTTGCCTAGCATTTTCAGCATAAAAAAAATAACGTTGACACTATGCAAGTTATTGAGAATTTTGTTAAAGCGAGCAAAGAGATCATCGATGGACTCACCGGATTGCATCTCGAAGCGCATGTATTCTTTCTTGAACATGTGTTGCCTTACCTCCTTGATCGTGTTGGATCCTTCATGACAGTCACAAAGTGCTCTCCATACATCGTATGCTGATCGAAGATGTGCAACGCGGTCGAAGTTGCTCTCAGTGAGTCCTTGGATGATCAAGTTTCAGGCTTTGTTGTTGTTGTCAACGTCTCGTAGGTTTGTAGCCGTAACTTGATTGTTAGGTGGTACTTCATAAGGCTTGTACACCTTCTCCCATATTGAGAAGCCTTGCACCTGGATGAAAGCCTCCATGCATGCCTTCCAAACCTGAAAATCGATACCAGCAAACACACAAGGTTTGGCGGAGTATTTCTCCATGATGATTAGTCAAAAACACGTGCAAATCACAATGATTGGAGCACCGTGGCTCTGATACCAATTGTAGGATCTAAGGGCACGTGAAAAGCTATCAGAGGGGGTGAATGGTAGATTTAAAAATCTTACGCAGCAGAAACAATTAAATCCCAACCCCTTCAGCAGAAAAACGATCTGTTAGAGAAATCATGTGCGAAACTAATATAAATGTGTTTCACGGTAACAAAAGTGATATATATCATAGAGAATCAAGTCATGAAGAAAACACAAGAAGAATCACTCAAATCCGTCGAGAGAAACTCAAGTTATGATCGAATCACTCAGATCTCTTAGAGAAACAATTAAACTGCTTTGGACTCTTCTAGGATAGCGGCAAGACTCTTCTAAGATAGTGGCAAGATGTAGGATATAAGAGAACGTGAAAATATACCAGGGGGTGAATGGTAGATTTAAAAATCTTACGCAGCCGAAACAATTAAATCCCAACCCCTTCGGCAGAAAAACGATCTGTTAGAGAAACAATTAAACTGCTTTGGACTCTTCTAGGATAGCGGCAAGACTCTTCTAGGATAGTGGCAAGATGTAGGATTGAATAGCACGTGGAAAGCTACCAGAGGGGGGTGAATGGTAGATCTAAAAATCTTACGCAACGGAAACAATTAAATCCCAACCCCTTCGGCAGAAAAACGATATGTTAGAGAAATCGTGTGCGAAACTAATCTAAACGTGTTTCACCGTAAAAAAAGTGATATATATCATATAGAATCAAGTCACGAATAAAACACAAGAAGAATAACTCAAATCTGTTGAGAGAAACTCAAGTTATGATCGAAAGATCAAACAAAGGTCAATCTGTCCTACCCGACAAAAACAGTTCTGGAACGCTGCAAAGAAACTCGTGTAGATCAGAAACCACAAATCCAATGACCGTGAAATTTTTAAAGATGATATATAATCAAGTTGTGAAGACAACCCAAAAAGAATCACGTCAATTGGAACTTTAAAACTCGAGTTATTATAAAACCAATGCCGAAAGGTAGTGCTGTCCAGAAACTCGATGAGTAAAACTTGTCTGGAACAAGTCGGACGAACAAGGCACAAAAGTTCCTTCAAACTACAAATTTTATTCAATAGAACACAAGAAGAACAGACCCAAAGTCGTGCACCACGAGCTTTGGCCTCCCTTTCTTATATAATCAGCCCTTAGGCCAACCCAATTTCAACTAGGACTCTAATCCTACTCAGATCACGAATCGAAACTTTCCATAACTGCTTTAGATTCTTCTATACGCAGATAGAAGCAATCTTAAGACTTCAAACACCTTAGGAACGTGTCCCACATTCCTAAAACAACTCAAATTCGTGACCCACACGAAATCCTATCATAACCAACTCGATACTTTCCATACCGAGCCATAACTGACTCCGCCGCAGCCAAAGTCATCAACCAATACGATCCGATCCTTCCAACCAGATCTTCCCATCCATAAACCATCTTCAGAACCTTGTTGCCACGTCATGCACCGCATGCATACGTGCAAACACCTTCCTTCGATGTCCAATAATCTTCATATGCAATGCCCTTGATTCAATCATCCTGCGCGACCTCCTGACCCGCTCAACCACAATTCCTCCTGAATTTGGTTGTTAGAACCTCATCTCTCCCTGAGACTAGTCCAAAGGATCCTGTCACCAGCCATGACTTGAACTCAAGCAACACCTGCACATGAACAAACAACCAATCCGTACGAGCCCAGGTCGTCGACTTGACTCAAGTCAGTTCCAAACACAACACCTTACGTGAGCACCTCACATAAGCATGTTGCAAAGCATAGCAAAACGATATCAGCCATATCAACCAAAACGCACCAAAAACTTAGTAAAAGAATATTAAGCAAACTTTTAAACAATGTAAAGCAAGTTCGAAACATTTCACATGAAAATTTGCAACATTACGATCAAGCTCCAAACCTTGCCAAAGCTAACCGGAGCTTGAGCCGGAGCTTACCAAAGCTAGTACAACCTAGCGCCGGAGCTTACCAAAGCTAGTGCAACCTAGCGCTAGATCTTACCAAAGCTAGTACAACCTAGCACTGGAGCATACCAAAACTAGTCGGAACTAGTCATCCTAAAAGTTGGAGCTAGAAAAACATGTCGGAGCTAACCAACATAAGTCGGACCTAGCAAAACATATCGGAGCTTAACAAAGATATGCCGGAGCTATCAAAGACATGCCGGAGCTAAAGACAAAGCTCACCGAAGCTACCCAAAAACATGTCGGATCTAGACAAATAAAGTCGGACCTACTGTCGGACCTTGCAGAAGCTCGGAGCTAGAGTCGGAGCTTGCTAAAAAGATGTTATGACAACATTCAGAACTTTTATTATCAAAGCCAATGTATTCAGCACAAATAGGTCTCACACAAGAATTTGTTTGTCAAAGACCACACCTGATGCTAAAGCCCTAAGTGCAACTAGGTCAGAGCTTTTTAAAAAGAACAAATATCATCATCGCTTGGGGTCTGCCGAATATGCCCCCAAAGTTCAAAAATGGAATAAGATATTAGAGGAAATTACCATTAAGGACAATCCTCACCCGTTAGAAAGCTGCGATCAGAGAACCCAGCAGTGCATCTTTGCTCGGTCAGGTTTTTCCAGCGAGGGCAAACTTGAAAAGCCCGACTCTGTGAATGAAGTAAAGCAAAAAATGAAAGAAGTAATTGAAAAGCAATATAAGGGTCTCTTCAAGCCGAAGAGGGAGAATGATCAACTTACCGCTATCCTAGGAAACCCTGAACACAGTGGACGGGTTCGACTAATCTCTTCTCAGATTCTTGGAGAGATGCTTTCCCGAAGGATGAAAAGACATATAGAAGATGTGAGAAGTTCAAGAAAACACATGATGAAATAATTGCTCAAAAGGTCAAGAAAAATGTGCAAGAAATAATGGATCAACTTAGACAATCGGGACAATTAGTAGCACCAAGTACAGCGATGATTCCCGTGGCAAAGGAGTATTTGGTATCTCCAACTGCCTACCCTAGGAGCGTAGGTTCTTTGCTAGGCTAAAAGTCCCATATGTTTGCTATCGATGATATTGTTAAGGATAGATCTTGTCGTCTTCTTGTCCCGATCGACAGAGCAGAGAATAAAACCAAACAGGTTGTCACTACTATGGCAAAGCCTGAACGTGACTTCAACGGCAATTCACTTCCGTTGTATTATGCCATGGTGTAAGTTCTTCAGATCATTGATAATTATTATGAAGATTATGAAATATACCATGTCACAAATGAGGGGATCATGATCCTAGGGCAGATTGTCAACCAATTAATCCTTTGGTACCAACACAATATCGTGTTGGACGATGAGCTGATGTCTAGCCCTGTCGCATCTCAAAATACTGCAACCTCATCTTCTAAGCTGAAAGTTCAGGAAGATCTACTCCTGCTATGTCTCAGCAAGGATGATAGTAACCTTGCTAGTAAAGATAACCAAGAGCAACCAGTTAAACAATAGCTTGAAGCAGTACTAGAGCAAGCTGCTGGTAGTAAAGAGCAACCAGTTGAGAAACAGCTTGAAGAGTACTAGAGCATGCTGCTGGTAGTAAAGAGCAATCAATTGAACAACAGGTTCAACAACAAGCAAGTGTCTAACTTCCGACGACTAGTCCTCGATCATTAGTGCCTATGAAAGTTAGCTCATACGAAAATAAGAAACCTTCTAAAGAAGTGTCAAAATATTTGAAATATCTGAAGGAAAATATTGAAAATCGAATGCATCTCGTTCTTCACATGAGCCAACATTAGAAGATATTGAGAAGTGGGAAGAAGATGATGTCATATATAATCAAAAGATGGCTTTTGTTAAATCAGGAGTTACAATATACACGATTAAGGATGTTCCTCCTGAATATAAGAACGGGAAGTCGTTCATGACATCAGTACAACTTAGCAAACAACCTGTCTTGCTCAAAAGAATGCACGAGTAGTACATCACTGCCATCATAAAATATGATATTTCTTACATAAGATTACATGTGCCAAAAGAACCATTCTTGAGCACTGGAGCAGATAAACGAGTTTGTCTCTTTGAAGATCTACATAGCCTTTTCCGTCGAGGCATGCTTGAAATCAACATGATACTTATCTGGTGCTTGTAAGTTCCTTTAATATTTCATATTTGCTTTTCTTACTTCACGTATACACATTTCATGAGATTATAACAATTCCAGACTTATTCAATAGGATGCAATACATGGATAATGAAAAGATGAATACCTAGATAGGTATCCTTGACCCTACACTGATTGCAAAGTCGAATTTCGACTTTAAGGTGGAACATAACTTAGAAGACTACAAGCATCTGAAAAAAAACAAATTTGAAATATCAATTGCAAAACAAAAGAAGGATAAAATGACAAGGGTTGCAGCTTATATAGGACATACCATGTTTAACTTTATCAGAGATGGCAAGGACCTCGTAAAGGCTCCATATCACTTCGAGTAAGTTCGACACATAACATTAAAATAGCAATTATTGCTAATTGTTAACTTAATATGTGTGTTTGTACGTGTGCAGTGAACACTACATAATGATCTTCATCAAGCCAACGCAGGATTTGACAACAGTCTTGGACTCAGTCGATTACTCACCAAATCATTACAAAGATTTCTTTTCCATTTTGAAATTGTACGGTTATTCAATACTTTTAATTTACACACATTTAGAATGTGTTGACAAGTTTTATATGACATTTCTTGTATTACAGTGCTTGGCTGTTTTACACGGAAAAACTTGGCGGTCAGAGACCTACTAATAAGGATGCATTTCACATATCAACATATTATCCTTGTCCAAAGCAACCTCCTGGGAGTGTCTTATGCGGGTATTATGTATGCGAGCATCATCGGACTGCCTGTGAATATAGAGTGAATCGTGAGGATGTAAGTTATCCTTAATGTCAATATTGTGTTTTCTTACTTTTGAGTTTCATTTTCATTGTAACTAGCATATTTTAATACTTATATTATTTTGTTAAAAAGGTATTGAACTCTACTTTGCAGTAGTGCAAGTGGTTTGTCATGAAAGCCTATATACATATATCAAGTTAGGTGTTCCTCACATTCTATAAAATGTCCATAGAAATTTCATCTTTATAAAATTCTTATATTCAAATTTTATCTCTGCTGTTCAATACTACCAGAAACATTATTTCCACATTTTGATTCCAACTTCGAAATTCAATTGCTCATAGTAGAACTTCTCCAAAAATACCAAATAAATTCCTGTATACTTACGTTGATCTATACTTTGGGGTAGTTCAAACCAACACATTTTAAACCTTGGTATGTGTTTCATTGCAGCACACGAAGAATGTGAACCAAGAATGGCCGGTTTCTAGAAGTATTCCCGGTGGAGGAGCTGGCAAGATTGCGAGGGAAGTGCGTCAATTCATGTGTCGCGAAATTTTCCACCGAAGAGGGCTGTTCTTTGATCACGAAGGTGTTATAGCTGATATGTCGGAACTTTGCGAGTATGAAAATAGAAACAATTTTTAGTGAAACTTGTAAACTATGAGATAACTTGTATGTCAATTAAAAGTGTAATTTGTACATGTGTATATCGTTTTAGTAAAATTGACTTCTGTGAGATGACTTTTGTGATTATACTGTTTTAGTGTAAACTATGAGATGACTTCTGTGATTATATTAATTTAATAAAAATGACTTGGAAATTGGAAATAACAGCAAGTAGTACTGCATAGGGTATACTTTATCACAGACGGTTCTTTACCTATGGCTAGACCTGCTTGTGAAATTATATTATCACAGGCGGCTAGTTATAGATAAAGAACCACCTATGATAACTCCATTATCACAGGCGGTTACTCTTACACAAACCGTCTGTGATAAAATGTCTCCACAGACGGCTAGTCAAAGGTAAAGATCCTCCTATGATAACGCCATTATCATAGGCGGTTACTTATACTGTACAAACCGTCTGTGCTAAAGTGTCTTCACAGGCGGCTAGTCATAGGTAAAGAACCACTTGTGATAAATTCATTTCACAGGCGGGTTTACTTTCCGCCTGTGAAACTGCAGATTATTACATGCTCTTCGTTTCAGGCGGTTTTGAAAACTGCTGACCGCTCTGTCGAGCAAGAGTTTGTCATTGGAAAATATTAGAAGATATATGTCACTGAAAAGCTATAAAATTAAACTACAATAGTTTAAATTATTTACTACCACCATTGCTTGCATCTGGGCCATATACAAGCTCGTGACCTCCTGGAAGGCCCTCGACCTCTCCTGCTCCTCCCTTGCCCTCTCCTGCTCCTCCCTCGCCCTCTCTTGCTCTGCCCTCAACCTTTCCAGCTCCGCCTGGGTCTGCGCCAGCGTCTCCTTCAAGGCATTGAGATCCAACTGAGTCTGCGAGAGATGACCACTTGACGGCCCAATGGACAAGGCCCGCGTTGATGAAGTGCCCCTCGGAGGTTGCGTCGATCTCGAGTTGACAACTCCATCGAAAATGGCAAACCTGCCAAAGAATGAAAAATACTAAGTAGAAGAAGATAGATTGAAAAGAAAATAAAACAAATGACCAACTCACCGTCCATGGGCCTTCTCGCCTCCACTCGCGTACACGGCTTGGGGTTTGATTGACGTGTTTTCCCAATCATAATCTTCACCGTGTATCTTCGTGACCTTTTGCGTGTACTTTTCCTAAAATATAAAAAATCTTGTAAGCATATTAATAATAGTATTAGTTGTAATAGAATTTATGAATTTTGAAAACTTACCAGTTGATCGGTCCCGACCTGACTGCACTGCCTTGGCTAAGAAGGGTCACTTCCCTTGTAACCTCTCTTCCAAACCTGGGTCGGGGTCGGCTCCTGACCGGTCCCCTCACTCCTGTATAGTCGTGTTAGTGAGACAAATATATTATGAACACATAAATGAACTTAAACTGTACTTACCATGCATTTAGTCAAATGCAAGTAGTTGTCGTCGTTGAGTTGTGCTTGCCCTCGGACCCCAGGCAGTACTGTCTTGCCTTTACGGACCTAGCGTTGAAAGCATCGCTAGCCCAATGCCAACAGAGAGCTACATACGCCTTATGTCGACTCTAACCAGGAAATACTAACCTGCACATATTTCATAATTCATCAATGTAGTTAACATACGTAGGTATTGTAAATACTTAACAATAAAAACTAACCTATGTGTACTGCTCCTCTGTCAAGTATGTGTTGGAGTCCTTCCTAAATGGACCCCTTCCTTGTTGCTGCTCCCAGGGGTGCAACTTGTGGTACGCGTTGACGGTCTGGATCCAGGCATTCGACAACGTCTCCATCGTGAGCTTCCGAGTGTTGTAGTAGAGCACGCGTCTCGCGTGCACCTCCATGCCCAGTTCCTCTACCTTGTACCTCAGCTATAAGCAAACAAACATTTAAGTGATATGCATTAACACTTTAAATGGGTTAAAAAATTAAACAGTTAAATTTACCATAAAATCGTTCCACACGGTCCCTGAAGGGTGTTGTGGATCTCGTGAGAGACACGAGCATAGTCATCCCACGACAGGGCAGGGAAACCGTCGATGACAGTGGGGTAGTGCAACTTAACTATAGCCTCTAGGACACTATTAACCTACCTGTGGGCCCCTGTGAACGAAAGATCGTACCAACATCTGCAAAATATGTTAACTCATTAGGTAACGGAAGACAAAATCTAATTTTTAGTATACTACACGTATTTTTACCTATCTCCAACAGGACGGATAGTGATCCGCTGAGCAGGAACCAGAGGAGGAGCCGCAAAGTGGGTCCTCCTCGTCCGTCGCCTCTGCGGTGCCACTGCGTCCTGTGACCTGTAAGGCTAGTCATAGTCACCAATGGAGCCCGAAGGGAGGCTAGCCGGCTCCGAAGGGAGGCTAGCCGGCTATTGTGGTGGCCCCCTAGCCTCTGACTCCGACTCAAATGACTCTAAGGCAAATTGCAAAAATAAAAAGATTTTTAAGAAATAATTATTTATAAGTGCAATTTAAAATAATGTGGTTGTCAACTAAAATTTACCTCTGTGCGCACGTCACCCGACTGGACCCGAGCCGCAAACTCTAGAACGTATGTCAGCAGTTGGAAACATCTTCTCCCAGCTGACGAGGTACTTGCGAAAGGGTCTCGTGCTGGTGCAAACCCTCTCACTGGCTTCCCCTTCCCCTTCCCTTTCGACGACATCCTGTTGGAAGGAATAATTGATTAATATGCTAAGATAGTATACAAGATTCATGTTAAGTTAGTGAATAAAAGTTACTTCATAAATTTCAAAATTCATGAATGCCACGATCATGCACCCTACTCCTTAAACCAGCCCATCGATCTTCTTCGTTTGTGACCATCTCGATTGCATTTAATTTTTGTTTCCACATAGCAGTAGGCTCGACTAGGTCATCAATATCTCCAGTTTCTGTTTTTGTTTCCGTTGTCATGCCCGTTTCTATATCTTGAGCATCTTCAACTAAGTCATCGAGTCCTACACCGGGCTCGATTGAGAACGAGTCTGGCAACTCTTCATCTTAGTAGACCTCGTCAACCTTAGCTTCCTTGTGACGCGCGGTTCCGAAAAATGAACCAAGCTAACGCATATGTGTGTCCAGGATGTTCATCACACATACACGAGTGCAATCACAAACGATATACAGATAGTTACCACAGAACAAGATTAATTAACCAAATTTTATTACACAAACCAGATTATCCTCGAATACAAGCTCTAATGAATATTAACGACAAGTTTAACTAATGTAGCAGAAATAAACTAATTGAGTGAACTAAACAGCTAGGCAGCATAAGCAATAGGGTATAGCGCAGCTCCAATAACACCACGGGCAAAGCTGATGGTAGACACGGCCTAGAACTCCGCATTATCGCCATTAAACTCCCAATCCTCACCTGCAACTGTGGGGGAGGGGATTGCAAGAGTGAGTACATGTCGTACTCAGCAAGTGTGGAAAATATGACATGTGGCTTATTCAAATAACGACAATAATAATGGCAAAGTGCTGAAAAGTACATTAAAACATTTGAAAAGCAATATATTATATGTATGTGAAATAGACCCATCATAAGCATAAGCAATATCATAATACTAAATCTGAATTCATTACCATCATCAATAATTCCAGGTTTCACCATTGCCAATAACCATATTCAATACCAGAAATTAATCCATAACCATAATACCAACCATAACCATCCCAAATACCATCCCAATACCAAATTCCTTCTAATCATGGAAGTTGTCCAGGTGCTCATAACCGGGAGCACGGCTATCATGATAGTTTTATTTAACCCTGCAGAGTTTGTACCACTTTACCCACGTGTTTGTGATTTCATCACCTTTCGATGACTAGAACCTCTATTATGCCGTCTCACACTTCCGTCGGTGTGTGGCCAAGAGATCACAAAATAGCCTTTACAAAGGGATTACTAGCCTATTTAGACCCCACTGAGGTTTCATCGGTGGTGATGCCTCCAACTGAGCACATCTTCAGCCAAGGGCCCCCTCTTGAGCCATTCGGATCTCAGGGTAGTCCCACCAATCATCAACAAACCCAATTCGACTACCCCTTCCCCGAGCATCCACAATGGTCCAAACAGTACTAGCAAAGCCCTAATTAATCAGCTACGCCGCACCCATACTTAGCCTCGTGGTGGCACTGTAGTCCTGGCTTATTCTCGCATGAACCGGTCCTTAGATCTAAAGCAAGCAAACCACCATAACATCCTATCCATCCACATACCAGGCTTGCTTAGATCACCCATTACCATACTGTATTGACCAGTTCACATTAACCAGAACATCATTAATGCATAATTAAATTGAGTGGTATAGTTGTTTCCCATCCCAGTTGATTAAGCGAAGCAAAAAGGTAAAAAGCCCATCCCGACTCTCTACCATAATTCCAGGTGACAAGGGTGGTTTAACAAAGCTAGTAAACTTCCTATCATAGGATTCCCATCAAATTGACACAAGCATGCAGTTTTGCAAACAAAACATTTATTTTAAAACAGGATCAATATGCTTTAAGGACACTTGCCTTGCTCTTGCTGTTGATTAGGATCAAAACCTTCAAACTCTTGATGCTGTAGATCCTCTGCGGCACTTTCTAGCGCAAATCCGTCTAATCCGCACAATAAACATACAAGACAAGAAACACAATCAAAGAGTGCACAAATATTACTCAATATGTCATGACATGCATGATTAATGCAAATGCAAGGTAGAACTTGTTAATAGATTGCTTTTAATGATCACTAACTAGTTCTAATAGCTTTTAACAAGTTTATACAGGTTTGGATTCGATTAGATCAAATTTTAGAATTAATTCAACCCAATTTAACCAGAAAGATCGGACTAGTCCGCTAGGGACCGGACAAGTCCGCACTCTGCGAGATCAGCGAATTAGGGTTTTCTAGATCGACGTGAATTTGGAGATTAGGTGTTGAATTCACGTAAGGAAAAGAGAATAGAAGGTATACCAGGTGTTTAGAACTCCAATGAATCAAGAAACTTGGAGGTGACACTTGGATCTTGATTTGATCTAGGGTTGGTGATGAACTTGGAGATGAATTGGTGGTGAAGGACGAAACTTGGTGGAGATCTTGATCCTCTTTCGTTTCCTCCTCTTCTTCTTGCTTGGGATCTTCACCTCCCTCCTTGATGGTGGCTCCCCACGAACTAGGGTTTGGGTGGGTGGAAAAGTGGCAAATAGATGTCAATCCAAGGGGTGGGGCTGTTTATATAGGGGTGGAGGCTAGGGTTAGATGGATTTCAAGTTTGGGATGAGTAGAGGCCGGTTTAGAGTCTCACATGGGCTCTAAAAGAGTTAGGCATGACGTCCCTAGGCCCACTTAACATGAAACCCAAGAAACAAGTCGTAAAACAAAAGATCAACTCGGAGTCACAAAGTATCGGACAAGTCCGGACAGGATCGGACTAGTCCGAAGTCGTCCAGAGAGAAAATCGGACAAGTCTGGCCAAAAATCGGACAAGTCCGACTTTAAACAGAGAGGAAAACAGACAAGTCCGCTGGAACACCAGACTAGTCCGAAAAAGTCCAAGGACTTAGCAATTTTTCAAGGATTCATGGAATATCAGACTAGTCGGCACAAAATCGGACAAGTCCGAAGGTTTCCAAAGGCAAAATCGGACTAGTCTGCAGCAAAAACGGACAAGTCCATTTTTAGTCAGAGAGAAATCAGACTAGTCCTCAGTAAAATCAGGCTAGTCCGCACTTTCCTGCGTTTTAAGTGCGGTTTTGCTCCAAATCAATTTTAAATGCTCCGAATCAATTTTAAACTCGTTCCTCTTGTTGTGGGTTAATGTTAAACACATATATGAGTGTGTGTAGGGCATGATGCATGAAAATGAGGGTGTTAAAAACCTACCCCCCTTAAAATGAATCTCGCCCTCGAGATTCGACGTGGAAGAGAAGAGATAGGGAAATTCCTTCTTGATATCATCCTCCAATTCCCATGTTGCTTCTTTTTCTGTGTGGTGCTTCCATTGGACCTTACACCATCTAATAACCTTGTTCCTTGTGACTCTCTCCTTGGTTTCCAAGATTTTGATCGGTTGTTCGACATAAGTCAAATCTTCCTCTAGTTCCAATTCTTCCATTGGCACTTGTTCTTCTGGTACTCTCAAGCACTTCTTGAGCTGGGAAACATGAAAGACATCATGTACGTCTGAAAGATGAGCTGGCATCTCCAACTTATACGCTACTTCTCCTCTTTTGTCCAAAATCTTGAATGGTCCAATATAGCGAGGTGCGAGCTTGCCCCTTATGTTAAACCTTTTATGACCTCTCATTGGTGACACCTTGAGGTAAACAAAATCTCCCACTTCAAAGGCTACTTTCCTTCTCCTATTGTCCGCATAGCCTTTTTGCCTTGATTGGGCAGCCCTCAAGTTTTCACGAATTATTTGGACTTTCTTTTCGGCTTCTTGCAACACATCCGGGCCAAATACTTGAGTTTCTCCTGCCTCATTCCAGAATAAAGGTGTCCTACACTTCCTCTCATAAAGCGCTTCATACGATGACATTTTCAAACTTGCTTGGTAACTATTGTTGTATGAAAACTCTGCGTATGGCAAGCTTTTGTCCCAACTTTTCCCATGCTTTAAAGCACAAGCTCTTAACATGTCCTCCAAAATCTGATTGGTCCTCTCGGTTTGTCCATCCGTTTGAGGATGATATGCTGAACTAAAATTTAACCTCGTTCCCAACGCTTCATGCAATTTTTGCCAAAATCTTGAGGTAAATTGAGAACCTCTATCCGAGACTATATTCTTTGGGACTCCATGTCGACACACAATGTGATCCATGTTTATTTCGGCCAATTGTGCAGCTGTATATTTGGTCTTCACAGGGACAAAATGAGCTGACTTGGTTAAGCGATCCACAATTACCCAAATTGAGTCGTACCAGGACTGAGTACGTGGTAACCCAACTATGAAGTCCATTCCAGTTTCTTCTGACTTCCATTCCGGAATCTTCAATGGTTGCAATAATCCAGCTGGCCTTTGATGTTCCACCTTGACTCGTTGGCACACATCACACAATGCTACGTATCCAGCTATGTCTTTCTTCATGCTATCCCACCAATAGCAAGTCTTCAAGTCTTTGTACATCTTTGTACAACCAGGGTGAATTGAGTAAGGCGAGTCATGTGCCTCCTTTAATATTGTCTCCTGAATATGCTTTACATTAGGCACAACGATCTTTTTTCCAAACCATAAGGTACCATGTTCGTCTTCATCAAATCTGAATTCTCTCCCTTCCTCGATCCTTTCCTTTATTTCCTTGATCTCCTCATCTACGGTTTGTGCCTCTCGAATTTCTTGCTCCAAGGTTGGGTTTAACTCCATCATCTCCATCTCATTTACAAACCCGAGGTTCAACGTTCAAACTCCTTGCATAACTCGAACGGTAACTCTCGAACTGTGAGTTGGTGACTTATTCCCTTTCTACTCAAAGCATCGGCCACTACATTGGCTTTTCCCGGATGATAGTTGATCCCCAAATCATAGTCTTTGATGAGCTCCAGCCATCTCTGTTGCCTCAAGTTCAGATCAGTTTGTGTGAAAATATACTTCAAACTCCTATGATCCGTATAAATTTCACACATATGTCCAAGAACATAGTGTCTCCAAATCTTCATTGCATGTACCACGGCTGCAAGTTCTAAATCATGCGTGGGGTAATTCTGCTCATGTTTCTTCAATTGTCTTGATGCATAGGCGACCACTTGACCTTCTTGCATCAATACACATCCAAGCCCTTGTCTTGATGCATCGCAATAAGTGTCAAAACTCTTGCTTACATCCGACAATACCAAAACTGGGGCTGTTGTCAACCTCTTCTTCAACTCCTCAAAACTCTCTTGACAAGCTTGAGTCCATTGGAATGCCTTTCCCTTCATTAGCAACTCCATCATAGGCTTGGCTATCTTGGAAAAGTCCTTGATGAATCTACGGTAATAACCAGTCATCCCAAGAAAACTCCTTATTTCCTTGACATTTTGCGGCGGTTCCCACTTCAACACGTCTCTCACTTTTCCGGGGTCAACCGATACTCCTCCTCCTGAGATTATATGACCCAAAAATGGCACCTCTTTCAACCAAAACTGACACTTTTTGAACTTGGCATACAATTGATGCTCCCTCAATTTCTGTAGCGTAAGCCTCAAGTGTTCCTCATGTTCTTTCGCATCCTTAGAGTAGATCATAATATCATCAATAAACACCACAACGAACTTGTCCAAGTACTCCATGAAGACCTTATTCATGAGGTACATAAAGTAGGCAGACGCACTTGTCAATCCAAATGACATCACGGTGTACTCATAAGATCCATACCGTGTCCTAAAAGCTGTCTTGGGTATGTCCGATGGTCTAATCTTCATTTGAAAGTATCCCGACCTCAAGTCAATCTTAGAGAAGACACAAGCACCCTTCATATGATCAAACAAGTCCTCTATACATGGCAAGTTGTACTTGTTCTTGATTGTTACCTTGTTGAGAGCTCGGTAATCCATGCACATCCTTTGGGATCCATCCTTCTTGTCCACGAACAGCACAGGCGCTCCCCAAGGTGAAGAGCTAGGACGAATAAAACCCTTCTCTAATTGCTCTTGAATTTGCTTCTTGAGCTCCGCTAATTCCATAGGAGGCATCCTATACGGCCTCTTAGCTATAGGTGCAGTTCCAGGTATTAAATCAATAACAAACTCAATGTCTCGATCAGGTGGCATACCTGGCAACTCGTCCGGAAATACATCAAAAAATTCACACACCACCAGAATCTCCTCAATTGCGGCATTGTCCATATGATTCAACTCCAGTAGCTTCGGTGCGGTTTGAGATGCTTCAAATTCTACGGTGATCCCTTCTTCGTTGGTCAACTTCACCGTCTTCGTGGCACACTCAATAACTCCATTGTGCTTCCTCAACCAGTCCATAACAAGTATAATGTCTAATCCTTGGGAATCCAAAACATTAAGGTTGGTGGAGAAGTCTACCCCCCTTATTCTAAGGCTTACTTTTGGACATACTATATTTGTCCTCATCTCTCCTCCAGGAGACTTAACCAATAGAGTAAACTTCATATGAGAGATAGGCAAACTATACTTGGCAACATACTTTGATGCAATGAATGAATGCGATGCTCCAGAATCAAGTAACATAGTCGCGGGGTTGGAGTTGCCGAGAAACATACCAATGACCACGTCATCCGCTTGTTGAGCATCCTCCATAGAGACATGATTCACGTTGCCACGAGCAAAATTCTGCTGTCCACGGTTCCCTTGTGGTTGTCCTCCATTGGGTCTTGGGTTTTGCCTCGGTGCATTGCTTCCTTGACCAAGGCCTGACTTAGGACATTGATGCGCAAAGTGCCCAGATTCTCCACAAGTATAGCACTTCTTAACTCTAGCAGAATTATTGGGACGAGCTTGGTTTTGAATATTTGCAGCAGGAAAATTAGCACGAGGCGCATAAGGCATTGGAGGCCTAGGTGCTTGCATAACAGGGCACTGCTGCACAAATTGAGGTTGGCGTGGTGCATAACCAGGGCGCTGAGCTGGAATAGAAGAGCTGTACTGGGGCGCATTGGGTGGTGCAAGGCGAGGGCGCACATTACTTCCTTGTTGCTGTAGAGGTGCTGGCGCCCGAGCCCCTGACGGTTGAAGCGCCAGTGCATGAACCCGCGGTGGAGGAGGTGCCAGTGTCAGAGCCGGAAGTGGCTTCAGCTCCGGTCAAACCTTCAGCGCCTGCCCCGGAGGTGGTAGTCTTGGAGGTGCCCGCGCCTGGGCCAGGGTGCCTAGATGAAGCTGCCCCCCCCCCCCCCCCCCCCCCCGCCTGAGGGGTCAGTTGTTCATGACCTGGCGGCGGGACCATCGGAGCCAACTCCCTAGGTCGAAACTTTTGTTGCAAGACCTTCTTTGGCGACGACCAAGGCTATCTCGGAGGACGGCCCTAGTGCTGTGGAACCCCAGGGGACCACTCTTATAGAGTGGGACTCAATTTTTGTAACAGAGAACCCGTTGGAACGAGCGGAGAGGACCCTAGCAGGTCCGGAGCCGATTCCCTTATCTTTGTCCATCGACAACGTCTGCTCCAGCCTTCGTCAGGTCCAACTGGCCTTCTACCACGACAGCAAGGCCCTCGAGGAGGAGCGCCGAACCCTTAGGAGGTGGCGCAACCGGCTCCAGTTCGAGACCAAGCTGGCACATATGAGGCTAGCCGACGAAAAGGAGTGGGTGAAAAAGAAGAAGGCCCGGATGGAGTACTGGGGTCAGCTGCTGGATGAGAGGGAAAGCATGACGCGATCCCTTGAAAACCAGTCTCGGACCATCTATGAACAAGCCGTAGCTGCTAATAATGTAGCAAGTGATCGCCAAGAGAAGCTCAACGCCATGCACGTCAGCCTCGTCAAGCGTCGGGAGGCTCTTGAGGAGCGGGAGAAAAAGCTCGAAGATGAAGAGCAAAAACTCCTAGAGCTGCATGATGACCTCATGAAGAGGGAGGAGAAGCTTACTCATAGGCTATCTCTGGGTGACAAGAGTCTGGCGGAGCGCACCAGAAGCTAGAGGAGCGTTGCGAGAAACAGGAGAAGAAGGCCTGGCACCGAGGACAGGACCTCCACAAGAGGGAGAATGAAGTTGCTGCCAGGGAGAAGAAGGTGCGGGGCCAGGAGAAGGACCTGGTCGACCGCCAGAACAAGATCCACCTCCGAGAGGAGGAGCTCAACAAACTCGAAAGGTAGGTTGTTGAAAAGATTCAGCAGAACGCCAAAGAGGTTGAGCGCCACGCCCGGGGAAATTCGGAGCTTGCGTCGGCCAGAAGATCCTTGGAGGAGATGCGAGGCTCAAGGACTGTGGAGTCCCAACAAGTTTAAGATTTCCTGGGAAAAGCCAATGACGCGTTGACGCCAATGGGTGTTAGTCTCGTGCGCCCGGATGATCTGGAGCTGGAGCTGGACCAGGTGTTGCAAACGTTGAGCTCGACAGGCAACAAGCTCACCAAGATGGGCGACGTCATCGCAGACCAGCGGGAAACCGAAGGACAGTTCCTGGCGAAGAACGTCGCAAAGTTCATGCTGACGTGCTACACAAGCCGGGACCCTCACTTCCCGCTGGACCTGGTGCTTGAAGGCCCCATCGAAGGAGAGGGAGAAGCCGCCAAAGCCGTCATGTCGGAGGTTTCCCAGAAGGTCGCCTCGTTCTTCCATAGGGTCTAGGTCTCTCTCTTTGTAGCTCCCGCTTGTATTCTCTCTTCTTTTCTCCAATTTTGTAATCTCTTGTCTCCAGATGAATGAAATCCAAGATTTTATGAATTTCATTTTTGTCTTCAACACCTTTATCCCACTTGGCCCCCTGGTAGATGTACATAATTTGATTGTGAACATGTACCAAGGGGATGTTACAGTTGTTGAAGACTTGCGTGCTTCAAACTTGTAGAACGTAGGTGCGAAGTCTTCGATAGTGGAGGCCCCCTGAGGTTGTCGAAGCTTAGTAGCTCTGACATTGACCATCGTCGAAGCTTAGTAGCTCCGGCAACAGTCTTCATCAACGTGTAGAGCATCGACGGTTAGTCCTCTGGGGTGTCAGAGCTTGGTAGCTCCGGCAGTGACCTCTGTCAACACGCGATGTGTTGACAGCAGACCCTACTGTAGAGTCTTCCCACCATCTTTTTTTCACGTTGACGGCTGGCCCCCTAGATCTGCCAGAACTTTGTAGCTCCGGCGATGTCTACTATCAATGTTTGGAACATCGACAGCAGACCATCTTGGGAGGTGTCGGAGCTTTGATAGCTCCGGCTTTATCCACCATCATCATGGAACCTTTATTTTTCCTGCACACTGAAGCCAAGAAAAATAGTAAAATCCATTTCCTATCTATAACACAAATGCGACTTACTATTCCCGAGAAAGTTTTAGGCTGAACACAATT
This sequence comes from Tuctoria greenei, assembly GCA_036927565.1. Taxonomy (NCBI): domain Eukaryota; kingdom Viridiplantae; phylum Streptophyta; class Magnoliopsida; order Poales; family Poaceae; genus Tuctoria; species Tuctoria greenei. Next base: position 10,053,196 of record JAYESD010000011.1, on the reverse strand, counting down.
CTAAATACAATCAAATGCACTGACTTGTTTCCTCCAGGTCCAATTGTTTCTAGACTCGCCTTACTTCGGTCTGCTGGGGTGTTGGTAGAGTGATGTACTTAGGGTGCATGAACAGGCTAAGTCGATAGCACACTCCGGCCCTAGATTGGCTTGGCGGCATTCAGACGAGTAGACCGTTAACAATGTTTGGACCCGGAATAATAGATAATGTAACTTTAATTGTACATGAATTGGTCGAGCTAAAGTTTCTTAAGAATTGCACAACTTTGTTATAGACAAGAAAGAGAAAAATAAAAGATATTGAGCCTGTACAAAATAAATGCACGTGGAGTCTGTTTTCACACAATAATGTCTTTCATTATAGGTCCGGGGTACAGGGGAAACAAGTACACTCTTAGGGTACGGAACCAGGCTAAGCGTGTTTCGTTTCTCGTTTGACCCAAGGTAGCTAGCTACACTTTTAGTTCTGAGACTCTCGCAAGTGTTGCCTGAACTTTGCGGACCTTCCGGGGAAGGTCCGACAGTTCTCCCGGAGGAGCTACCCGACTCTGTATAATGACTCTATAACATACATCACATGTAATTACAGACTCACCTCCATGATATTAAGCATAGAACTTACGGAGGTGCTCGATGTTCCAAGGATTAGGGAGAGGTGTCCCATCCTCGGTTACCAAGCGAACGCATCCGGGACGAGATACTTTAATCACTCAGAAGGGTCCTTCCCAGCTGGGGGAAAGTTTGTTTAACCCTTCTCTGGATTGTATTCCCCGTAGCACCAGATCGTATTCCTCGAGCTGTCGACTGTGAACGTGTCGCTGGTGATAGCGCCAAAGAGCTTGGCGGTATCGGGCATTCCGAACAGCTGCTCGGCACCTTCCCTCTTCAAGGAGGTCAAGGTCTTCACGCCGGAACTGGTCCTGCGCGGCATCATCGAAGGTCCGGACCCGGAGTGACCCTATGGTGATTTCGGGAGGAAGGACTGCTTCATCTCCATACACCAGAAAGAAGGGCGTCTCTCCAATTGACCAGTTTGGAGTTGTCCTGTTGGCCCACAAGGTGGGCGGAAGCTCTTCGATCCAGTTGGCTCCATGTTTTTTCAGGCGCTCGTATGTGCACGTCTTGAGTCCTTTTAGGATTTCTGCATTTACTCTCTCAGCTTGGCCATTGCTTGTCAGGTGAGCTACAGAAGCGTAGCTGACCTGAATGTCGAGGTATTCGCAATATCCTTAGAATGCAGAGCTTGTGAATTGGGTCCCATTATCAGTTATGATCTTGTTTGGGACTCCAAATCTTCATACGATGGACTGCAAGAAGTTGATAGATGATTGCTTGTTTATTGTCACATCTGGAGTTGCTTCCGGCCATTTGGTGAACTTGTCAATGGCAATGTAGAGGAACTTGTAACCTCCGACGGCTCTTGGGAAAGGTCCCAAGATATCCATCCCCCATATAGCGAATGGCCATGTAGGAGGTATCATTTGTAGAGGCTGAGCTGGTGTGTGAATTTTCTTTGCATGGAACTGGCATGCTTCACATTTCTTCACTAGCTTAGTTGCATCCTGGAGCGCTGTAGGCCAATAAAAACCATGCTGAAAGGCTTTACAGACCAGCGTGCGGGAAGACGCGCGATTCCCACACTCGCCTCCATGGATTTCTACGACGAGCTCGCAACCTTCTTCCCTTGTAATGCACTGTATTAGGACGCCGTTGGCACCACGCCGGTAGAGATCCCCTTCTACCAGTGTATATATTTTAGCCAATATGACTATCCAGTCAGCGGATACATTATCTTCAGGAAGGAAATTGTCTTTCAAGTAGCTCCAAATCTCCGAGATCCATGCATCGGAGCTAACTTAAGGATTTGAGTCTTGTGTGCTGGGTTGCTCGGAGCTTCCTGCAGCACCTACGACCCTTGATGGACGCCATGGTAACAGGGCCATCGGGACCGCCAGCTTCGAGGTGCTGGTCTTGCCCCCTTCGCCCAGTTTGGCAGACTGAGCTGTAGGTTTAGACAACCTCCGGACAAAGGTTCCGTTAGGAGCCGGAGCTCCGGTGGAAGCTTGTGTCGAGAGTTCGTCGGCTTCAGCGTTGTTGAGACGCTGGACATGGCAAAGATGCAAGACGTCGAAGTCCTTCTAAAGCCTCTGGACTTCAAGTAGGTATGTAGCTAGTTGAGGGTTGTTGCAGCAACATTCACCTTTGACTTGTTTTACAACAAGTTGTGAATCACCCTTTACCAACAGCTGCTTGACACCATATGATAGTGCCACCTTGAGCCCATAGATTAGTGTTTCATACTCCGCCATATTATTGGTCGCCTTGAAGTCAAGGTGAATCATGTATTTGACCTTTTCCCCGAGCGAGGAAAAGGACTCCAGCTCCGGCCCCCTGCTTCTGCATGGAGCCGTCGAAGTAGAGAGTCCAGTGAGGCTCAGTGAAGACCGGAACCTTGGGTTCTGGCTTCTGCTCACTGGGGCCCCCAGGATTTGATGGAGAGGGGGTCCATTCCGCCACGAAGTCCGCCAAAGCTTGACTCTTGATCGCTTGTCTTGGGACGAATTCAAGATCGAACTCGCCCAGTTCTGCCGCCCACTTTGTAATATTCCCTGTAGAGTTGGGATTATGCAAGATTGCACGCAGTGGATAAGAAGTTACCACTGAGATCTTGTGAGCTTGGAAGTAGTGTCGAAGCTTCCTGGAGGCAATAAGAACTGCGTAAAGAAGCCTATGCACTTCCAGGTACCGGGTCTTGGCGTGATGGAGTACTTCACTGATGAAGTACACCGGGTGTTGGACTGTTCGGACCCTCCAGAAGGGGCCCGAAGCTTCCTCCTCATCAACCCGGACCCTCCCAAAGGGGTTCGGACCTTGTTCGGGGGTCTCTGGGTTCCTACTGGAGGAACCCGGAGCTTCTTCTACAGCGACCCGGACCTTCCCGGAGGGGTCCGGATCTTGTTGCTCAGCAACAACAACTTCTTCATTTGAAGAAGGTTGATCCTCTGACATCTCGCCTTGAGGATCAGGGTCTAGGAGCTGAGACCCAGACCTATCTTCAGATAGCTCAGGACCCTCCCGAAGGGGTCTAGATTCATAAATTGGAGATGGTTCTGGTCTTTCTGCAACCAGGACCATGCTGACAACTTCGTCAGTTGCCGAAATGTAAAGCAAAAGTGGCTTACCAGGACTCGGAGCTACCAAGGTTGGTAGAGTGGTAAGGAGCTATTTTAGCTCCTGGAATGCCTTAATTTCTTCTTTAGACTATTGGAATGGTCCGGACTTCCTCAATAACTTGAAGAAGGGTAGCGCTCGTTTCGCCAGTCTTGAGATGAACCCACTGAGGGCAGCTAGACATCCAGTCAGCTTTTGGACGTCCTTGATGCGGGCTGGCGGCCGCATATCTTCGATAGCTTTAATTTTCGCCGGATTCGCTTCTATTCCTCGGTGATTCACCAAGAATCCGAGAAGCTTCCCGGAGCTAACCCCGAAGACACATTTGTCTGGGTTCAGCTTCGTGCGTGTAACTCGCAACTTGTCGAAGAAAGCTTGCAAGGTGTCAAGGAATGACTCCTTGTTCTTAATCTTGACGACGATGTCATCGACATACACTTCCACTACATCTCTGATAAGCTCTCCAAAAGTTTTGTACATGGCTCGTACAAATGTTGAAGCAGTGTTTTTGAGACCGAATGGCATGGAAGTATAGCAGTATAATCCATCTTCTGTGATGAAGGAAGTATGATCTTCATCTTCCCTAGACATTCTGATTTGATGGTATCCAGAATATGCGTCTAGGAAACACATTAACTCACACCCGAAGGTGGAATCCACTATTTGATCTATTCTAGGTAGTGGGAATGGATCTTTTGGGCATGCCTTATTCAGTGTAGTGTAGTCGATGCACATCTGAAGCTTCCTGCTGGCCTTAGGTACAACGACTGGGTTCGCCAGCCATTTTGGGTGGAAGACTTCTCGGATGAATCCAGCTTCAAGCAACTTCTTCACTTGTTGACGTATGAAGTTCTGTCACTCTACTGATTGCTTCCGAGGCTTCTGATGTACAGGTCGAGCGTCGGGATAGATCTTCAGGTTGTGCTCGATCACTTCCCTAGGGATCCCAGGCATTTGTGATGGCTGTCAGGCAAACATGTTGACATTAGCCCGGAGGAAAGTGATGAGTGCGAGTTCCTATTTGTCGTTCAGATCTCCCGATATGCGGGTGGTCTGAACAGCATCGAAACCAATTTGGAGGACTTTGACGAGAATGTCGGTGTCGCCGCTTGGATGCACGCGTGGTGCGGAGGTTGAGCCTCGATGACGAATGCTCGGGGGTTTCGGAGCTTGCTCCTTTCCGGATTCTTCCCCCTGCACTGTAGCAAGCGCATGTAGTTCTTCCAGAGCAGTCACTCCGACGGTGCGATCTCCACGGATCCGGAGAACACCGGCTGGTGTTGGCATCTTCAACACCAAGTAGACATAATGAGCAGCGGCCATGAACATGTATAAGGCTGGCCTGCCCAATATGGCGTTGAAGGGTAAGTTGATATGTGCCACGTCGAAGACCAACTTCTCAGTGCGATAATTCTCCCAGGTCCCGAAGGTCACCGGAAGAATAATGGCACTGAGTGGGGTTATGGCCCCCGGACCTACTCCGGGGAAAGGTCGAGAGGGGCGAAGGTCCGAAGGTCGAAGATGAAGCTTTACGAAAGCTTCAAAGCTTATGAGGTTCAGCCCCGAACCTCTGTACACCATTACATGGTGGAGTTGGATGTTGTTGATGGTCGGAGATACCATCAGTGGAAGTTGGCCAGCTCAGGGCAGTCCGAAGCATCGAAAGTGATGGCAGTGTCCATCCACTTCCAGTGTGGCTCCGCCCTGGCAGTAGGAGCTACTGAGGCCATGTCCCGCCGCATGGTCTTGAGGACACGGCGGGAGGTGATGTCCCACGAACCACCAAAGATGGTGTTCATGGTTTTCTGATGTTCATTGTCAGAGACCTCAGAATCATCGTCGATGGAGGTGTAAACAGCCTTCAAGACCTTTTTACGGTCCTGAAATCCTAACTCCTCCTCAGTCGGAGCTTCATCGACTTTCTGTTTTCCTTCCCTTTGATGGAAAGGAACTTCTTCCCAGCGCTTGTTGTAGCGCTCGGCAAGGTTCTGGACCTCCCGGCAGCCTTCCAAGTTGTGGTTGTTCGTCTTGTTTATGGGACACCACATCTTGGAGCTACCACCGTCTTCAGATGACGGCCGAGGTCGTTTCTCGGGGCGTGGCCCTCGGACACCCGAAGCTGCGGCAGCAGCGGCTGTAGGTGTGCCGGCTGATGGCTTCTTCTTGCCGTTGGACTTTTTCTTCTTCTTACCACTCCCGAAGGTAGTGACTTCACCCTTGGAGGACTTTTTGTTGTCCTCCAGAGGTGGTTGGGAGTGCATTTCATGGCCCGCTGCACCTTTGGCGCACTTGTCTGCCAAGCTGAAGAGTTCCATGACGCTGGTGACTTCCTTGGTCGCCAGCTTCTCCAGCATCTTCTTGTCTCGTACGCCCTCTCTAAATGCCACAATAATAGAAGCGCTTGAGATAGAAGGAATAGTGTTTCGTACCTGGGAGAACCTCTGGATAAAGGATCGCAGGGACTCTCCCCCCTTCTGCTTGACAGCAAAAAGGTCCAGTTCGGTGCCTGGTCGGGTATATGAACTCCCAAAATTGGCAGTGAATTGTTGGCACAGTTCCGCCCAACTGTTGATGGAGTCGGGCGGGAGGCTCATGAATCAGGACCGGGCGGTCCCAGTTAAAGCCACGGGGAAATAATTGGCCATTACGGCCTCATTGCCTCCAGCTGCAAGGATTGCGGTGGTGTAGATCTGAAGAAATTCAGCGGGATTGACAATCCCATCAAATTTCTCCGGTAGGTGACGCCGGAACTTCTGCGGCCATCTGACCATGCGCAGGTGCATGGCCAGGGCAAAACAGCCTCCTCCTACTCCCTCGGGAGTAGGACTGCCCCGAGCCTCTCGCCTTTCGCGAGCGCGCTCGATATGGACAAAGCCATCCTGTTGACGGTAACGACGATCAAGCTCCGTCTGGAGGTCATGAGTTGAAAGCCTGGTTACCGTATGGGTGCGTCACGCCCCAGAAGGCAGCGACGTCGCCTGTTGAGATGTTGCACGTCTTCTATGTTGTGAAGCGTGTGGACCAAGTCTGCCTGACAAGGTTCGACACTGCGATGAGGCCCGCCCTGAGGGGGGAGGACCTTGGTTGCTGATGCGATCGGCTGGAGCAGGTGTTCCACATCAGCCCTCCACTGCTCCATTGCACCCTGGGGTGCTCCTGGAGGCAGTGGACATTGGAGAAGAGCACGCACGGCATGGAGCGCGTGTTCAGGGTTGTTATTCGCCGATGACATGACCGACGCAAACTCCCCATCTCGTTGTCCAGCTTGATTTGCTGGTGCGGACGGCGGTGGTGGCGGCATGACTCCCGCTGGAGCCACAACACCTATTGGATGCTGCATGTTGGAGGGGTTGCCTCCAGCAGGTTGTGCAGCAGGGTTGCCGTTGGAAGATCCAGAAGCGGAGTTCACCATTCTTGAATCTCGGGCGCCCCTTCCTAGCGCACCAACTGTCGGAATGTGATTCCGGCAATTCTCCTGGTACTACTGTTGGTAGCTCGCGGAGTTTGTAGTTCGGTGTTGGGCGCGCAGAGATTCAGAGAATGATGACACGTTGACACAAAGATTTACGTGGTTCGGGCCGCCTAAGCATAATACCCTACTCCACGGGGTGTGTAGTTGTTATATTGAGCTTCTAAGCACTAGTGAATGTGTGTCAGAGCTGAGCATGGAAGTGTGGGTGAGCCTCCAAGAGAGTCGAGAGGAGAGAGAGAGAGAGTCTCAGAGAGTCCGAGAGCGTCTCCCTGTGTATCGCTCGACCAGTCCTTTTATAACACAAGGACTGTCGTTACATCGATAGCCTAGCTCGACATGTGGCCCTGGCGGTTACTGATGCTTAATACACAATTAATGAGCTTAATTACCCTTAATAGCGTGATAACAAGCCTTGACAGTTTCATTACCAGTATTAAGGGCCATCCGATCGTGTGTCATTAAGATGGTATTAATGACACTTAATCGGGTCTTGAAGTCCTTGATTGTTCCTTGAAGGTCTGAGACGTTAGGGGTCCACCAGTCTGGTTGTTGAGGTTGAAGGTCTGTCTGCTCGACACGTGGCAGCTCCGGAGCTTACTGCCCGGGACAGGTAGGTCCGGTGCAGTTGTACATGTGTCAGTACCGGAGCTTCCCTCTGTCGGGGGTTAGGTCCGGGGGTGCCGCTCAGGTGTTTAGCCCGGAGCTTTCCCATGTGTGGGATGTAGCTCTGGTTGACATATACACGTGGCAGCATCGGGACTAACCGTAGAAGGGAGGCAGGCCCGGTCCCGTATGACACGTGGGGCCTTCTCGGGTCTTCAACTCAGACAGGTGAAATTCCTTCGGTCTCTTTACGGTCCCAAGGGGTATACGGTACGCAGGGTACCAATAGATAAGGTAGATAGTACACTTGCTCCACTTGGTGTGCAAGAACTAATGAATTTTTTCAACTGTTCCTTGTGTTTTACTTCGACCATGCAAAATTGGTTTACTCGGATTCCACAACTGGAATAAAACCATTCACAATCAAATAATATTGTTCGAATTTCCTTGTTTCCGACAAAAGCAAATTCAAGGATCTTTTTTAATAATCCCATAGTAATGAGTATCACGTTCTTGAGAATCGACTGCCCTCAACACAATTCTGGTATTACATGTTGCCGCGAGAGGACAAAGAAACTTAAAATGAGTTGTACGGAATCGATGTCGTTGATGTCATATCGATCATAGCTTCTAACTTTAACCACTCAATAGGATAGTTGTCGCAAATCTTCATGGACGTTGGCATCTTTATTGCACTGTCCAAGATATGAAGTTATTAGAAAACTTTGTTAATATTCACAAGTTATAAGAAAACATTGTTAATACTGATAAGTTAACGAGAAAATGTTACATGATCTCGAAACCAAGAAAGAAAATTAGGTCCACTGTTTATTCCTTCCCGTCGCATTCTTTCTATTTGGTTGCTACTAGGTTGTTGTCTATGTCTCCAATTTTGCTTGTCGAACTCACTGTATGAAAAGAGAACCTTTTAGAATAGATGTGTTGAAAAGTATGCTGATTAGAATAAATGTAGAACAAACACTTACTCGACATATTTCTCCATCTTATCCATATTAGCATACATGTAGAGGAAAGCAACACGCTTACACATAAGTGACTACTAAATGGCTGTGTCAGGCCCTAAATGGGCCGTGTCGGGTCGGTCGGCCCGAAGCACGTTTATTTACATATACTAATTAAACATTTAATCACTCAAAGTACTAAGTAAACAATTAATCAATTTAACTTCTAACTAACAAAACACATATACATTAATCATGAAATCAAAACTAACTAAATAACATTAATGAATTAATTTCCCTTACTCAAAACTAATAAGAAAAAATTATGTGGCCAAGACATAATCATTTTGTCATTTTAAATAAGAAATCGAATGGCCCAGGGATTCTTCAAATGCATAATAATACCAACTTGACTACAAGTTGATTTGACAATCCCAACTAGACTACAAATTGATGAACATATAACATTATCCAAATGCTAATTGAGGAACATATAACATTTTCCAAATGCTTGCATACATTGGGGACAAACAAATGAACAAAAAATGGGGAAATCTGGGTGTTGGCGTCGGGATGGGGGTGGGGGCGTCGGAGTGGGGTGGGCGGTGTCGGGGTGGGGTGGGGTGCCCGTCGGGGTGGGGTGTGGGGCATCGGTGGCGAGGATGTGTGGCGGCGACGGTGCAACGGCGGGGGAAGGGAGACAAGGCGAGGAGAGGAGACGGGTGGCGGTGTTACCTGGCGGCAGTGCTCCAGCTCGATGGGGCGGCGATGACGAGGTGGGGCGGCGGCGACATTGTGGGCCCGACGGCGGGGTGAGGGCGGCACGGCGTGGAGGCGGTGCAGCGCTGCATGGAGGAAGGGCGGCGCGACGCGAGGGAAGGCGGTGTGGCGAGGAGAGAAAAGGAGTGCACTTGAAAATGGTGAAATGGGCTTGGCGCACGGCCCGCGCGGGTAGGGTTAAGTCCTCTATTTACGTCGGTCGTTCTAACTTACGTCGGCCTAGTCTCTGGGCGACGTGATTAAATTGTTACTTCTGTCAGCCTCATTACACTTATGTCGGCCTGCGACTTGAGCCGACGCAAGTTGATCGTTAATGTCGTCGGTCGCAGGCCTCTGACTGACGTCAGTTATGTTACTTACGTCGGGTTCCAACGGCCGACGTAAATTACTTCAGCTGACGTAGTTGTTCGGATTTCGTGCAGTGTCATGCAAACAAATAGTGAACTTGTCGTAAAAGGGGGTAAGTAACTGAGGTGGGGGGATTTTCAAATAGTCGTCCACGGTGGATATATAGTGGTATTGATGACACGTCATCCCGTTCAGCCTTCAAAATCATTTTTTACCTCATGCACACTACTTAAACACAATATGCAATTCGTTTGAGCAATTTAAAAGAAGTGTGATCTACTTGCACCCGCTGTGCAAGTTGTTGTATTTGCCACGAAATTAACTCATCTATGAAAAGAGAGAAGAGATGCTCATACAAGCATCATACGTGCCACACACAGGACAACCATTGTCATCTGCAGGTCAAAAAAATATATGGAAGGAGGCTATCATGCAGTAAATAAAGTACTCCTTCTGTTTTCAAAAAATTATCATTTTGTAAATCTTTTTTGAACTTTAAATCGACAAATTTGTAGGACGGAAACAGTACTAATTATGGCCAAACGAAAGATTCAAGGGATAAACAGGCCATGTTTGGAACACCCAAATGGATCAAACATCTTCTCATCTACTATTTGTTGCATGAGGTATATTATTACTCCCTCCGTCCCACTACGATGGAGGTTTTAGCTTTTTAAGACAGATTAAGAGAGTTGGATATTGACGCATGTACCCTCATTAAAATGGTCTAGATTTAATGGCATTGTCTACTTTGATGCATAAGTACTTGTGTAGATTGGTGGGTGCCAATTTATTTCATCATGCACAGACTACGATAGAGTATCCCGCCAATTGATGACTAGCAGACAGACCAATACGCCCAACATTGTGGGACAAGTCCAACGAGCCAAAACATCCATCCTAATGGGATGGAGGGAGTAGACAACAACAATGTACAGTACGGAGCAACAGTCATTTTGCCTAGCCAAGCAACGACGTGTTCCTATTTCACCACCATTAAGACCACACGTCAAGGATTCATTTCTCTCTGATTGGCGCTAGCTTGGATCCTCCCGAGCAAGTTGATGGAGACCACCAACAATTGTAGCAGGCCCAATTAACCTCCAACAGAGGACAGCTGGACAACTGCATGCATAGTGGTAAAAGCATTTAGGACCGCTGTGTGCTGATGAGGTGGTCGCCATCTTTATCCAATATATTCGCAACACGTGCAGCAAATCTGCCACGACCGGACCCCTGCTTTCCCATTTCGCATGTGACTTATTCATTCGTCGTCAGCTATGATTCAGCGCGGATAACCATTAACCGTTGAAATGTTACGAAAAAATCAAAAAAAAAATCGATAGGCTCCAGTTCGGGCGACTTGCTGTCGTTTTGCTGACAGGAAGGTGTGGACCCTTGTCCAGACAGAAACGTCGCTATCCCAATGTGTTGTCGGAGCCACAGAGCTCGGCGGACGGGATTTTTTCCCCTTGTTGTGGCGGTTGTCCCGACCGCGCATAGCACTGGCCCAACATACCAGAAGCTCGGATGCACGCAATGCTACGCTTTACTCCTCACCACTTGCCTGCCATTTCATTTCGCAAGGGAAAACACTTGTCCCCGCACCCTGCTCAGTGAATAGTAGCAAGATGCTTGTTGACTGATGGCACAGGAAACTGCTGTCTTATAGTAATAAATTTCCTTTAGAGCGGGAGGATGAATTAAAGAATTTGCTGTCAGCAGCTGATTTAGTAATATTCAATCCTTTTTTACCTGCACATGTTTTATGGTCTAGAAACATGTGTGTTTTTTCTCGAAAGAGGTACCTGACTAGCACTGTACGTTTAGTTTTTCTGCAATGAACACAACAAAATCAATCAGATATGTATCACACATGTTTTCAGAAACATGTGTGATACATATCTGATTGACTTTGTTGTGTTCATTGGAGAAAAACTAAACGTACAGTTGATAGTTGGATAGCCAGGTACAGTTTTTTGTTTTGTGATGACATATATATATATATATATATATATATATATATATATATATATATATATATAACTGATATTGATAATCTGATGTCATCTTCCATAAGTTAAGGACTCCTTTCGTTATTAAAAATTTGTCGTTTTCTAGTTTAAAAATAAATTAAAAACAACAAGTTAACTTTCATGAACGGTAAAGTATGTAATCTTGCGGCTACAGTGTTGCCCACATACGAACGCTCCTATAGAAGTATATAGAATGAACGGAATTTGCAAGTACACACAGTTCTTCATGTGAAAAACACGTCGAAGATGAGGTCGCTACCAATGTGTATCTCCGGCTAATTGTAAGGTCAGTCGATACCCCGGACAGATACTGGGATTAATATGCGCCATATATATGTGGCAGGAAAACAAGTGACGGTGCGATCATCTATCAATATCCCTATGTTGGTCAATCGTACTTGTAGCTCTTATAAATGCCCTTATTTATTAGTGGTACAAAGATTGATGTTTCAATATTCTCTCACGTTTCAACTACAAGACTATTTTATAAATCGCCAAACGAATAACGATATGGGTTCGTCTATGTATGTACCCTTATTTATATTAACTTTTGATTAAAAAATGAGTCACTACACGTTGATCACTCCTGACTGCGTTACAGAGATCAAAGAGGAGGAGAATTATCCATCGTCGTTAATTTGGTTTTTTAGAAGAAAAGAACCTTTGATACCCTTGTACGTGCAGTGTTTATAAATTGCCCATTGTCGACACTATAAAAAAATAGTCCAAAATGTCCATTTACATGTTTAGAAATTACCAATCACTGTCATCACGAAAGTAATTTACACAAAATATATCTATAGATATTTATAAATTATCCATCGATCATTATGGAGCTAAATCTACATCATATTAAGCAAAGATATGGTAGTGCCTACAGACTATATACAGGAATAAATAGTGACACAAAATAGCAATGACAACCTACAACATTTCTAGGTTACTTATAAGATAGTTACATTTGGCTCTGATTTGTAGGTTTCTCCTTTCTCGTAGGAGATAGAGATGTCGAATGCTCCTTCTTAGCTAGGAGATGCTTCTTTGCTACCTGTCGGTAAACGTGCTATCTCTCTCCTGTTGCAGGGATGTTGCGTCGATCGGAGTAACACGTTTCCCTGGCCTCTCATTTCCCTTTTGTAATCATTTCCATAGTGGGGTCATGGGATACCTTATACTCCCAAGATTTTTCTTTATAATGGATGAAAGTTTTTACCTTCTCCTCCAACATGGTTATAGCCAGATCTTATAACCGAATATAAATGCAACACTCACAACCCTAATATCTAGCTACAATAAGATAATAATAACTGGATAGCTAAATACACATATGATTATAGACTAGACTTTATAGACCGGCATTCCGTTCACGTCATGTTGATCCTTGTTGATCCTCTAACTATCATCAACTATCCATCGAACGCGACTACGCAAGGGCCTGCAGCCTTGCAAATGTCAGAGCAGGCAGCTGGTGATGGACAAGGCTCATGGAGCAGTAGTGCCATCCTTTCTACGAACCACTCCAAGCGGCAAATCTAGCTGAAGGCCTGCAAAATTCGTTCCTCAATTAAGCTGAAATCTTTTGAAGTAGCTGTGTACTGCCTCAAGTGTCACTTTTTTCACTCCAAGTGTAGGTATAGTTACGCGCACTTGTCCTCCTCATGGAGGGCTTTGTTCCCTGCATGCTTACTTGTAACCAGGAGCTGCTAGCAACGACGACGTCTTCGTAAGTACTAATGGTCCCAGCCAAGAAGAGGCGATATTTGGCGTTTGCTCTATGTGTCGTTGAATCGAGGAAGAGGACGATGGTTGTCAGCTGCGAAAGCAGCTCCGAGAACGACGGGCACTACAGATATCCTGACAAATTACGTCCGATACTTAATTACGTCGGTTATTGGCTAACGTTGCGGTTTGATCATAACTAAGGTAACTTACGTCGACCGTCAACATAAGTTATGTAACTTACGTCGACGGCCAGCAACCGACGTAAGTTAGTTACCAGGTTGGACTGCGGGCTAGGTCAGGTTACTTACGTCGGTCTTCTGAGGCCGACTTAAATTATATAGGCTAACTTACGTCGGCTATGGTGAGACTGACGTAAGTATCTTGGACTAACTTATGTCGGTATGACCTGAACGACGTAAGTTAACTTGGACTAACTTACGTCGACGATGCCATAGCCGACGTAAGTTAAGTTTGTATTTTAAAAAAAAAATAAACAGAAACTGACTACCTCGCAAGATGGCGAGCTCACATATTAAAACAAACAAACAGCAATATATATCACAGTCAACACAACAACAATATATAGTGTTTAGGGTACATTCACCACAAGACATTACAAATGGGCTACACGCTAGCCCCTCGACTACCTCCAGAGCCGAAAAGCTCGTCTCCGCGCGTCCCTCCGGATGTCGGTACCTACGTCGAAGAAGTTTGCGCCTTCATCGCTGAATCCTGCAAAAAAATATTAGAGTTATACATATTACAAATGCATCTCTCTCTTTCTTTCTCTCACGCTCTTCCTCTCTCTCTAACTTCTATCCTCTCACTCTCTTCCTCTCCCTCTCTCTCTTTCTCTCACTCCCTTCCTCTTCTTCTTTCTCTTCCTCTCTCTCTTTCTCTCTTTCTCTCACACTCTTTGTCTCTTTCTCTCACTCTCTTTCTCTCCCTCACTTTGTCTCACTCTCTTCCTCTCCCTCTTTTTATGTCCCACCTTCTCTAGCATTCTCTCTCTCTCACTTTACTGTCTCTCTCGCACTCTATCTCTCCCTATCTATGTCTATCTTACTCCACTTCTATCTCACTCACTACAGGAATTGCGATAATAGACGACGGTCAGAAACCGTCGTCTATAAGGACAATACTGTCGTTTATAAGCCATCGAAGACGGTAAAGCCTTTATCGACGACGGTTTTTGGCCATTGACGACGGTAACCATCATCTCTTAGTTTATTAATGATGACCGAGTTTAGCTGTCGTCGATAAGGGCCTCCGTCCACGTGGCAGCGGGGAAATATTATCGTCGACAGTCCCATGAACCGTCATCAATAGTACACTTATCGATGACGGTATAAAGGACACTGCCGACAACAATGGACGCTTATCAACGACGGTTACTGGGCAATCGTCGTCCATAACTTGCCAGTATCGACGACGGTTGCCCTGAAACCGTCATCGATAAGCCATGCATTTTTTTAAAAAAATAGAAAATACTGCCCTGGCTCGATGGCCAGATCACACAGGCAATTCAAAACAGACATATATATCAGCAAGCATTTCAGAACACTATACACACACCACTACACACTTTGCGAGTTCGGATGAAGCAAAATACAACCGCAAAACATAAAAAGCTTGGTGAAGTCTCTGGCTTCCGGCTCTGGCACTGGCATTTCATCCTCGCCTTTGAAATTCCTGTAAAACAGATAACACTTTAGTTGCTAGCTAGTAGTTACACTTTAGTAGTTTCCTAAAAATGCATACTCTATTATTGGAGATATCAAATGTTTATCTTCTTTATTTACATTGTCACTCTAGTTTTACCTCTCCAAAATGCATATCACTAAACAATTGAACATGACCTTTCATGCAACACCATGCATGTTCTGCAAAATACAAAAGTGAAGAGCAATGTTGCATGTTGGTTCATGGCTGAGACAACCACGACTCACAAAGCGACATTCAAACACCCTAACCTCAAATATACACCACCCCAAACACTCTCTAGATAAAAACACTCCCACAATCATAACCCATACTAATTTCAATCTCCATGCAACCCAACACCATAGCACCATACCATAAACATACCATTAATTTCCTTCTCCAACACTACCAAGCACAAACACCATAAGAACCACTCCACAACACATATTATGAGATGAAGTGTGAGAATTTATGCACAAAAGCTGACATGACTCTTAGACGCTACGCCGTCCACTGCCACCGGAGTTCGGAAAGTCCTCCTGCAGTCGTCCAAGCGTCGAAATCTGAGGCGACGGAGTTTGAGCCTCAGTTCCCGATCCCTGTGATGTGCAAGTGTGGTTAGACATGTTACAAGTAAAAAATGCATATTTTACTAAATTTTGTACCTGGACTGCTGTCGTCGGCACCAGCGGCTGTTGTATCGCTAGCGGTGCCCATAGCGGAAGGACAGGTTGTTGTCCTGGAAATATAGCCTGCAAACACAAAGCAAATCATTATACATGTCATTTATATATTAAAAATGTTAAGTACACCATCTAGAATGTACCTGCACGACAGCTTGCATCTGTAGCATGAACGAGTTTTGATACTCGTCCCTAGCCCTCTGCGCCTTGTCCCTCGCCCTGTGCGTTTCTTGAGTCCTCTGGAGCTCCTCTCGAAGACTCTGGAGCTCCAAATCTCGACTCGCACGGCTTCTGCTGGACCCGCCCTAATGCGATGAAGAAGCCCTTGAGGAAGCCCGCACCTGCCTCGAGTCGACCACTCCATCAAAGATGCCTAACCTGCACAACGAAGCAAGACTATTAAATTTTTGTATCTCGAAGTTGGTAATAGTAAATTAAAAATAGTAAAGCTCACTGTCCGTGAAGTTTCCCACCACCGCTTGCATACGCGGCTTCGGAAACGACTGGCGTGCTCTGCCAATCGAACTCTTCGCTTCGAATCCTCCGCGCCTTCTCCCCGTACTTTGCCTGAAAATACAAAAAAATAATGTCATTAGAACTATTAAAAAAATTCAATTAAGTTGAGAAAATAACTCACCAAAGGTCATGTCGCCATCTGAGAAGACAGCTGGTCGGGCTGCGATGGGTCACTTCCCAAGTGACCCCTCTTCCACACCTCAATAGGTGTCGGCTGCTGACCGCTCTCGTACTCTTATCGATACATGTTAGCACAATGAGGATTATAAAATTACTTAATAGAATGCGAGTAGCACTTAGCATCCGTTTAGCGAGGCGTACGTAGCCATCCCCACCTAAGCGATGTTTTTCATCCGTCCCTCTACTCTCTCGACGGGTATTAGAAAGTGCCAGGAAGCCCTCGCTCGCCCAAAGAGCACACAAGGCATGGTACGCGTCTGGATGGCTGACAAGCCACGCTACGCTAACGTGCAAAAATTTATTATTGAATGAAAATATTGATCATATTCAGATAATGAAGCAAAATAAACTAAAAACTTTACCTCTCTGTAATGCGCCTCCGTCAAGTACGTGTCGGACGAGTCCTTCCCCGGCTCACGCTCGTTTGGATGCAACTTGAAGTACTCGTTCATAGCTTGAGTTCGAGCCAACGATACTGACTGTGTCACGATCTTCCTAGCGCGGTTATGGAAGACGAGATGAGCTTGATCCGTCTGCTCGACCTCATTCTCCAAATGATACAGTGCCTGAAAAAATATACAAGTAAATGTATAACTTATATTAGATTTGTATTACACAAGTATTGTTCATTCTTACCATGAAGTCGTGCCAAACATCCTCCTGGTGGTTGCCATGAAGAACGTCCTGGGCCCTATAGTAGTCATCCCAAGACGTAGCAGCACGTCCATTCACTACATCGGGGTAGTGCAAACGGACTACACGGTCCAGGACACCATTCACTAGAGAGTGGCATCCCCGGCCCGTGAACGAAGCATCCTCCCAAGTCCTGATACATGATTCTCAATTAGTATATATATAAGTCTAAAATTATCTAAATTGAATTGTTTGAGATTTACTTACCTATCACCAATCGAACAAATAATGATCCGATCGTCTGGGTTTGCAGCAGCCGGAGGAGCATCCTCCTAGTTCGCCGCTGTGGAACCGGCTGAGAGGTGGGGTCACCCGACTGCACTGGCTCCGAAGAAGGAGGCTCCGAAGAAGAAGGCACCGAAGAAGAAGGCACCGAAGAAGAAGGCACCGAAGGAGGCACACTAGTCTCTGTGTCTTCAGATATAGAGTCGTCCTGACAATTTTAAAGATTCATATTATAGAATAAAGAATTATTTATATCATTTATATAATTAAATGTTCTTTACCTGTCGTGACCTTTGTCGTGAAGACTCCGGTAGATGGCTCACCAACTGAGCCCGTCTACCCCCGTGAAGCTGAGTGCCGTGGAAGACCTCTCCTCTCATGACTGTCGGTGACAGAAAGATTCGCACTCCTGCCCCTCCTCGTCTGCTGCTGCTCGATGACATCCTGTTAAAAGGAAAATTAGCTAATGAATTTAATGGAAAGTATATAAAAGAAAAGAAGACATGAAAGAAATGTTACTTGTACTTAATTTTAAAATCCATCAGCATCACGATGTACTCTACTACGTAAATCGGACCATCGATCTTCTATCATGGTAGTTACCCGTTTTCGTTTTTGCATCTCACTAGTTTCTATGTCTTCTGCATCTCCAACTTAGTCATCGAGTCCTAAATCTGGCTCGATGACAAAAGAGTCTGGCAACTCTTGTTCTTGGTAAACAACATCAACCTCATCATCAAGGTATCCAACATCGTCTGGTGTATATAACCACTCACGAGGATTCACCTTGTGTACAACCCACCAAGCTTTAAGCTTTTCGCATGGATAATGTAGATAATACACTTGCTCAACTTGGTGTGCAAGGACGAAGGTGTCGCAGCCTCGTAACCGGTCCTTGTGTTTGACTTCTACCATGCCAAATTGGTTTTCTCGAGTTCCATTGTTAGTATCAAACCAATCGCAGTAAAAAAAGACTACATTAAGGACCTTATTCTTCGCAAAACTGAATTCAAGGATGTTTTTAATGATCGCATAATAATTAATTTCACGTCCCTAGTTGTCAACTGCCCTATTCACAACTCTGGTGTTACATGTTGCTTTGAAAGGACGTTGAGCTTCAAATTCAATTGAACGCAATCAAAACCCATTGACGTCGTATCGACCGTAGCTTTTATTTTTAATAGATCCGTAGGACAGTTGTCGTAATTATTTATGGACGCTGACATTTTTTTTTTGCACTTTGCATGAAACCAGGATAGGAAGTTAATCCCTCCATGTACTTGTATTTGTCTGCTCGTAGGTTGCTGCTTAGATTTCAAATTTTGTTTATCGAACTCACTACATAAGGACAAACATAATGATTAGCATAAATGTATAGATGTTGAACAAACACTTACTGAAAATATTTGTCCATCCCCTCTATATTAGCGTGTATGTACATCAAAGCAGTTGTCTTTTCATCTAGTTCAGCATCGTAGCTCGTGCCACTACCAATAGTGGTGCCTCTCATTTTAAAAATGGAGAGGCTGCTACAAGGGGGTGCTTCATCCATATTGTACCGCAACGTAGAAATATTAACATTGTGTTCTTCTGCAAAATAGACGCTTGAAAAGTATCCTATCTCCTGAATGGTGTATGCTTCGGCGATGCATCCTTCAACCCTTGTGTGATTGCGAACCATTGGTTTAAGGCACCGAAGTGCTCTTTCAACGTGATACATCCACCTATATTGCACAGAGACGCCCACTTTAGCTTCATATGGATGATGGATTAGGAGATGTTGCATTGGATTGGAAAACCCTAGAGGGAAAACTTTTTCCATCTTACATAAAAGCATTGGTATCCCCTTTTCCAACTTCTCCATCATCTCAGTTGTGATTTCTTTAGCACAAAGCTGTCTATAAAAGTAGCTAAGGTCGGCTAACACCTTCCACACCGCATCGTCAATGTAGCCTCTAAACATAACCGCTAGAAGTCTTTCAATGCTTATGTGATAATCATGACTTTTCAACCCTGTGATATTTCAGGTCTTAACATTTACGGCTCGTCTGAGGCTAGCAGCATAACCATTTGGAAATTTCAACGTTTTCAACCATTCGAAGACTTCTTTCTTTTCTTTTGGTCGAAGACAGAAAAAAGCACGCGGTTTGCCACCAGATTCGGTTAGCTCAAGAGTTGGACATTTACAAAGCTCTGCCAAATCCTTACGAGCCTTTATATTATCTTTTGTTCTTCCTGTCAAATCAAAGCATGTGCTTATGATGCATTCGCTCATGTTACATTCCTGGTGCATGACATCAATGTTATGCATTAGAATTAAGGACTTCACATACGGTAGCTCCCATAGTGCACATATATGAGTCCAATTGTGGTCCTCTTCGTAACCAACAAAATATCCAGGACGACCTTCATCTGTCACTAAGTTGTTCAACTGTTCAGCAATATCCGACCCATTGAGACGTTGCGGTGGTCCTTTTTGACAATCGTGTCCTTCCTGAATGCATCTTTCTGATGCCTAAATACGTGATTGGGCAGTAACCAACGTCTGTGGCAATCGAAGTAGCAAATCTTGCCACCATGATTTAAATGAAAACATTCTGTATCCGGAGCACATATCGGACACGTAAATCGACCATGAGTGCTCCAGCCAGAAACCATGCCATAAGTTGGAAAATCATGGACAGACCACAAGTATGCAGCTCGAAGGCTGAATTTCTGTTTTTTGTAACAGTCGTACGCTTTGATTCCTGTCCATAACATTTTCAACTCTTCAATCAACGGCTTCAACATCACATTCAGTCGTGAACAAGGATGATTCAGTCCAGGTACAATAAGGCAAAGGAACATGAACTCATACTTCATACAAAGAGATGGCGGTAAGTTGTATGGAATTGCGAACATGGGCCAAGAAGAGTATGGTGTTGTGTTTGTATTGAACGGTGAGAAGCCATCTGTCACCAACCCAATGCGAATATTTCTCGCGTCATTGGCAAAATCTAGATCGAAGCGGTCAAGCACTTTCCATGCCTCACCGTTGGACGGGTGCACCATCATTCTGTCGTTCTCACGTCGACCTTCTTTGTGCCACCTCATGTGTCTGGCTGTTTTTTTTAGAGAAACAAGCGCTTCAACCGAGGTGTGACAGGTAAGTAGCAAAGGTGCTTCTGTGCAACTTCAGTCATTACTTTTGTACTGTTGTCATTAACAACTTTGACAAATCTTGCTTTATCACATTTTAAAAAATTGTTCTCGTTGGCATGCTCTTTCCAGAAAAGCATGCAGTTGTCTGGGCACATATCAATCTTCTCATAGTCCATACCAAGCCCAGAAATCAATTTCTTAGAATGATAGATATCTTTAGGCACTTTATGAGGCTATGGAAGGATATCGCTGATCAATTGGATGAGATTGCTGTAGCAGTTATTGCAGAAGGAATACTTAGACTTAATTTCCATAAATCTAGTCAAGAAACTGAGGATTGTCACTATGGTGTGTTCATGCAACGGCTGTTCAGAAGCTTCGACAAGCTTGAAGAACTCTTTAACCTCCGTTGTTGGAGGATCCTCCGTCAATTCAGGATTTATGGCTTCAAGCATCTCGTCCATCCTATCAACCCCAGTGTTGTCATCCTCATATCGATCTTCAACGACTTGAGAAGGTGACTCACCATGAAATGTCCACAACTCATAACGTTGCATGAAACCGTTTCCACACAAGTGATACGTCAACATCACTTTGTCGAAACACTTCATATTCTGGCATTTGATACATGGGCAGCGCACCTTGCTGTTGTTTGACAACGATAAAGCTCGTTCTATGAAAGCATTCGTCTTGGTGAACCACTCCTCTGAGTGTCTTCCATTCTTTTTCCAACCAGTATACATTCAAGTGCGGTCTTTAGCCATGTTTGAGAGTATACCTTCAAAGCTGACAAAACATTATAAGTTTCATTGTTATGTCATGTCACGGCCCTACAACTAAGAAGATAAGTCCTAAACCCACCAAAGAGTGATCGAACAGAGCGTACTCATTACGAGACGCGAGGTCCGGATCCAGAAGAAATTTTAGCAGCATAACGCCGCCTATTTAACACTACACTTCCCCTATCTAGTGCAGTTCTTAAAGTAAAAAGGGGCTTAACTTCTATACGGTTATAGCAGTCATACGGTGATGAGCACTGTGTCGTCGCTGTTCGCCAAGATGAACACGGTGGTGCTGCCACTGGTGCCAGTGTTCGCTGTGGTGCTATTTGGGGACGGGATGATGGGCATCAAGGCCGTGACCATGCTCATGGGTCTGTCGGGGTTCCTCTCGTACGTGTACCAGCACTACGTCGACAGCCGGCGCGAGGTCGCCGAGAAAGGAGCCAAGTGGGGGAGAGAGGGAGAGAGAGAGAAAGGGAGACGGGGATGAGGTGAGAGGGAAAGGTAGAGGGAGGGAGAGATATAGAGGGACATGAGGAGAGAGGGAGGGAGAGGAGAGAGAGTAAATGAAGAAGAGAGGAGCCATGGCCACTGCCTTTAACCCCGTCGACGCCGATTCAGATGGACAGGGCCAACTGGATCACCATGTTCCGGTCGGCGCTCTACGGTGTCGCCTAGGCCGCGACACCCTCTTCGCCGACGTGCTCTCCGTGAAGGATTTCCCCAAGAAGCTCCTCCTCGGGAACCTCCCCGACGACTTGGACATCATCTGCATGCACCCCATGTTCGGCTCAGAGTCGGCGCGCGACAGCTGGGCTGGCCTCCCCTTCGTGTGCGACAAGGTCCGCGTTGGCGACAACTACCCCAGGCGCCGCGCCTGTGCGGAGGCGTTCCTCAGCATGTTTGCGCGGGAGGGGTGCCAGATGGTGGAGATGCCTTGCGCCGAGCACGACGAGCACTCTACCGAGACATAGTTCCTGACCCACACGATCGGGCGGATGCTGGCATTGCTGGAGCTCAAGACGACGCCCATCTCCACCAAGGGTTATGACACGCTGATGCAGCTCGTTGACAACACCTGCAGCGACAGCTTCGACCTCTACAACGACCTCTTCATGTACAATAAGAACGCCACCGAGCTGCTCCATCGCCTCGAGTGGGCCATGGACTCCGTCAAGAAGAGGCTCCACTACGGCCTCTTCTAGACACCGATGAACAAGACAGTAATTGACCACATGCCTCCCTTGTTCTACCATATCCATCTCTGTCGTCGCGGCGGCACCCTTCACTCAACGCCTCCCTTTGCCCGACCACGCCGCCATCGACCCGGTCGGCGGGCGCCACCTCGGCCTTCTTCCCTCCTCCCGTCAGAGGAGGGGGCAGTGCAGTAGAGGGGGCAGCGCAGGGGAGGTGGCGGCGGCGAGGTCGGCGCAGAGAGGGGCAGCGCAGCTGAGGAGGGGGCGGCGGCGAGGGTAGTGCAGGGGAGGGGCGGCGGTGCAGGGGAGGGGAGGGGCGACGAGGGGGGCGAGGGGAGGGGCGACGAGGGGGGCAAGGGGAGGGGCAGGGGCGGTGGCGAGGGCGGCGCAGGGAGGGGGCAGCGCTGGGGAGGGAGCAGCGCAGGGAGGCGGCAGCGGCGAGGGTGGCGCATGGTAGGGGCGGCGGCGAGGGCGGCGCAGGGGGGGGGAGAGGGCCCAGGGGAGGAGAAGGGGCGGCGGTGCAGCTAGGGGAGAGGAGGGGGCAGCGGCGCAACTAGGGGGAGGAGGGGCGACGGGAGGGCGGCAGCGTACGTGGGAGGAGGCGGAGAAAGGCAGTGGCGATGGCCTTTGACGGCGGCGCGACGGCGTTGGAGGCGGGGGCGCAGCGGCAGTGTCGTACGTAGGCGCGGGCGGCGGTGTGGAGAGGGGCGGGAATTGGCGGGCGTGCGGGGTAAGTGAAAATTTGTTATCGATGACGGTGTAGGTCAACCGTCGTCGATAAACCTCTATTGACTACGGCTGACTGGGACCATCGTCTATAACTTCTCGGGTGGGCACGGTTTCGGCCCATATTGTTGACGGGCCTTAATTGACGACGGTGAACCATAAGTTTTGAACAATGGTTTTGTGCTAACCGTCGTGGATAAAGGTATTATTGATGACGGCTGTATTTAGCTGTCGTCAATTTGATAAATAACGACGGGGCCGTCGTCAATTATTTTGGCCATCGTTTACTGTCGCTTTTCCTGTAGTGACTCCTCTCTCTCTCTCTCTCTCAACCTCTCTCTGTCTCTCTTACTCC
Source organism: Tuctoria greenei (assembly GCA_036927565.1). Classification (NCBI taxonomy): domain Eukaryota; kingdom Viridiplantae; phylum Streptophyta; class Magnoliopsida; order Poales; family Poaceae; genus Tuctoria; species Tuctoria greenei. The sequence goes on along the minus strand of JAYESD010000011.1, from coordinate 10,029,901 downwards.
ACCTCTATCTCACACACTCTCTCTCTCTCCCTATCTTCTATCTCATTCTCTTCCTATGTGAAATACTAAAATAAATATGACAATATTGATGAAAGAGTTTATTACCCGCATCGAGGACACCTTTGTTGGGTTCGTCTGTGCCGGGGTCACCTGTGTTGGGGTTGTCTGTGCTAGGATCACCTGGGGGAACTGAAATGGAGGAAACTCGGTCTGTTGACCAGTCTGTCGAGCAAGAGCCTGCCATTGCAAAATATTAGAAGATATAAGTTATTGAAATTCTATAAAATTAAACTATCATACTTTAAATTACTAACTTCCATTGTTGTTTGCATTTGGGCTATGTACATGGTCGTGGCCTCCTGGAAGGCCCTCAACCTCTCCTGCTCCGCCTCCTAGGAGGCCCTCGACCTCTCGAGCTCCGCCTGGGTCTGCGCCAGCGTCTCTTTCACAGCATTGAGATCGAAGTGGGTCTGTGAGAGACATTCACTTGACGGCCCAACGGCGAGGCTTGCATCGATGAAGCGCCTCTCGAAAGTCGCACTGACCTCGAGTTGACAACTCCATCGAAAATGGCAAACCTGCAAAAGATTGAAAAATACTAAGTAAAAGAAGGGAGATTGAAAAAGAAATAAAACAAATGACCAACTCACCATCCATGGGCCTTCCAGCCTCCGCTCGCGTATAGGGTTTGGGGGTCGATCGGTGCATTTTCCCAATAGTAATCTTCATCTTGTGTCTTCATGACCTCCTGCGTGTACTTTTCCTAAAAAACAAAGAAATCTTGTAAGCGTGTCAATAATAGTATTATATATAATGAAATTGATGAATTTTGGAAACTTATCAGTCGATCGGCCGTGACGACTGCACTGCTCATGCTGGGAAGGGTCACTTTCCTTGTGACCTCTCTTCCAAATCTGGGTCGAGGTCGGCTCCTGACCAGTCTCTCGCTCATGTATAGCCGTGTTAGATAGATAAATATATTATGAACATATAAATGAACTTAAAATGTACTTACCATGTGTTTACCATGCTCGAATATCCTTGTTTCCGACAATAAAATTCAAGGATTTGCATGTTGCCACGAGAGGACGAAGAGATTCAAATTCAGTTGTACAAAATCGAAAGCTGTTGGCGTCATATCGACCATAGATTCTAACTCTAACCACTCCATAGGATAGTTGTCGAAAGTCTTCATGGATGTTGGAATCATTATTGCACTGTCCAAGATATGAAGTAATTAGAAAACTTTGTAAATATTCATACGTTATTTAAAAATGTTGTTAATATTAATAAGTTAACGAGAAAATGTTACATGATCTCAACACCAGGAAAGAAAATTAGGTCCTCCATTTATTCTTTCCCATTGCATCCTTCCTATTTGTTTGCTTGTAGGTTGATGTCTATGTTATCAATTTTGCTTGTAGAACTCACTGTATGAAAAGAGAACCTTTTAGAATAGATGTGTTATAAAATATGTTGATTAGCATAAAAGTAGGACAAATACTTACTCGAAATATCCTTTCATCTCATCTATATTAGCGTACATGTAGAGGAAAGCAGCACTCCTTTCTTCTTCACTAACATCGTAGGAAGTGTAACTACCAATAGTAGTGCCTCTTGTTGCAAAAATAGAGAGATCACTACAAGGAGGTTGCTCATACATATTGTATCGCAGTGTTGAAGTATTGACATTGTGTTCCTCTGCAAAGTAAACACTTGAGAAGTATCCTACTTCCTTAAGAGTAAAAGCTTCGGCGATGCACCCTTCAACCCTTGCCCTGTTACCAACCATTGGTTTCAAATATCTTAAAGCTATTTCAATATGATACATCCACCTATATTGCACGAGACCGCCCACTTTCGCTTCAAATGAAAGATGGATTAGGAAATGATGCATTGGAATGAAGAACCCAGGAGGAAATTTTTTTCCATCTTACACAATAGTACCGGTATCTCCTTCTCCAACTTACTCATCATCTTTGTCATGATTTCTTTAGCACATAGTTGTCTATAAAAGTGGCTAAGCTCGGCAAACACCTTCACACCGCATCGTCAAAGTAGCCCCGAAACATAACAGGCAGAAGTCTTTCTATGATTATGTGATAATCATGACTCTTCAATCCAATGAGCTTTCCAGTTTTCACATTCACGGCTCGTCTGAGACTAGCTGCGTAACCATTTGGGAATTACAAACTATGCAACCATTCGAGAACTTATGTCTTTTCTTTAGGTCTAAGACAGAAAGAAGTGTGTGGTTTACCACCACTTTCAGAGAGTTCAAGAGTTGGATGGCTACAAAGCTCAGCGAGATCCTTTCAAGCCTTTAAATTATCTTTCATTTTGCCCATCATGTCCATACATGTGCTTATGATACATTCGTCCATGTTATGCTCTTGATGCATGACATCAATGTTGTGCCTTAGAATCAACGAATTTACATACGGTAGCTCCCAAAGTCCACATATGTGAGTCCAATTGTGTTCGTCTCTATAATCTACGAAATATCCAGAACAACCTACATCTCACACCAATTTGTCCAACATAACAAATATTTCTGAACCGTTAAGACATTTTAGTGGTTCTTTAGTGACAACAGTGTCCTTTCTGAAGACATTCCTCTGTTGCCTAAACACGTGATTCGGAGGCAGCTGGCGACTGTGACAATCGAAGTAAGATATCTTGCCTCTATGAGTAAGTCGAAAGCAATTGGTGTCCAAAGCACATATCGGACACGTCAAGCGACTGTGAGTGTTCCATCCAGAAAATATGTCGTATGCCGGAATATCATGGACAGGCCACAAATAAGCAGCTGAAAGGTTGAATTTATGCTTCTTGTAACAGTCGTACACTTGAACTCTTATACACAACATTTTCAATTCATCGATCAATGGTTTCAACATCACGTTGAGACGTGACCCAGGATGATCCGGCCCAAGTACAATGAGGCTACAAAACATGAACTCATACTTCATGTAAAAATTTGGTGGTAGATTGTATGGAATCACAAAGACAGACCAACGGGAGTATGGTGTGGCATTTGTGTTGAACAGCGAGAATCCGTCAGCCGCCAACTCGATGCGAACATTTCTCGCTTCACGACCAAAATCTGAATCGAACCGATCCAGCGCCTTCCGTGCCTCACCGTCGGATGGGTGCGTCATGACTCCATTGTTCTGACGTACACCTTCTTTGTGCCACTCATGTGCCTGGCAGTTTTTTTAAAATAAACAACCGCTTCAACCTTGGTATCACGGGTAAGTTATGAAGCTGCTTACATGCGACTTCTGTCATCACAGTATCATTATCGTTATTAACAACTTCGACAAACATTTGTTCTCATTGTCATGCTCTCTCTAGAAAAGCATGCAGTTGTCCAGCATACATCAATCTTCTCGTAATTCATATCAAGACCGGAAAGATTTTTTTCGCCTGATACATATCTTTAGCCACTTTGTGGGGATGTGGAATGACATCGATGAATAATATGAAGTCGTTGTAGCAGTTTATAGAGAAGAAGTACTTAGACTTAATTGCAATAAGTCTATTCACAAAAGTGAGGAGGGTCATTTTAGTGTGTCCATGCAGTGGCTGTTCTGAAGCTTTGAGAAGGTCGAAGAACTTTTTAACCTCCGTTGTAGGAGGATCCTCCGTGAGCTGTGGTTGTATAGCTTCCAGTATCTCATCCATCATATCAACTCCCATATCATTGTCCACTTCCACTTCTTATGCAGCTTGAGAAGTTGTCTCGCCATGGAAGGTCCACAACTCATAATGTGACACGTAACCGTTTCGACACAAGTGCATCAAAAGTTCCACTTTGTCCAATAACATCTTGTTCCGGGATTTTGCACATGAGCCCGCATCTTATCGATATTTGACAACAAACAAGCTCGTTCTACAAAAGCTTCTGTCTTGGCGTACCACTCATCTGAGTGACCACCAGTTCTGCTCTTCTAACCAGTATACATTCAACTGCGGTTTTCATCCATGTTTGACCCCGCAGTTTAAAGTCAAAGAAATTATGGTTAATTTATACTTTGTTTAATGTCACGAGCCTACATTTATTAGAAAGAATAGGTCCTAAACCCACCCAAGAGTGATCGAGGGGCCGTGCTTATGACAACACGTGTGGTCTAGATCTGGATGAAATTTCGGTAGTATAACCCCGTTGTTCTCCAACTGCATGCCAGTAAATGGTGCAACAAAGAACAACAGGGTTGCACTGTCGAAATCTCATCAAGATCCAGACCTGCATCTCATCACAAGCCACGCCCCCTTGGTCACTCCCAGGCTATCCAAAAAAGGGGCAATTCCGAACCGACACGCCTCACATGCGTAACACATGTGAGACGGGCCGTTTCGAAATCGGTAACGCATATTGTATAGCTTACATTAATTTGTCACTTTTTAGTCATTTCCAAGAGAGAGGAAAGAACGAGAGAGAAGGAGGAAAGAATGAGAGAGAGAGAGGGGGGATTGGGTCAACCATCCTAAGTTATACCCATCTGGGCCCACTGTTAATAGTCGAACAGCTTTACGAGACATTCGTCGTACTCTATGCTCTATCGGATCCCGTCGCCCACGCGAGAGCTTGCCAACATCACCGTCGCTTTTTGTCTTTGTGCCCGTCTATACGCATAAGTAACTACTAAATGGTCGTGTCGGGCCATAAAAAGGCTATGCCGGATCAAGTCAGCCCGGAGCCCATTTATATACAGATTATAAATAAACACTCAAGCAATCAAAATATTTAAAAAATAATTAAATAATTAAACAACTAATTAGTAAATAAACACTTAGTAAACAATTAAACAATTGAACAGAGGACAAGAACTAACTAACAATCCTTGGATCATACTAGTGGACGTAGTAGGTTGGGGACGGAGAGGGGAGGGGGCCGAGAACGAACCAGTCTGCCTCAGCCGTGTGTGTGTGCTCGTGTCACGTGATGATATACACCGAATTTGGTTCGGCGAAGGGTGGCCCGATCTTCACGACAGGAGGCTCAAGAACAAGATAACTTGCTGTAGAAACAGTGCGGATAACTAGCTTTATACCTGACCAAGGTTGGATGCGACCAAGCGACGGGGAGAGAGACACCGAAACCGCAAAGACTTCGACTCGATCTCCGAACGACCGCAGAACCACAACCGGAGCTAATCCACACAAGACGGGGCAGTCGTACTGGAACCCGCAGAGCACGAATTAGTGGATCTCAGAGAGATCTCTCCACAAGTTCAAGAAGAACAAGGAAGAACAAGGGTTGAGTAAGACACTCAAGTAGCTCGGTTGCAAATATAACTGGAATAATTATAATTCATCAAAAAGTTCCCTTTGGCTTACAAAAAGAGGGGTATTTATGCCAACAACTAGTCTAAAAATAAATGTGAACTGAAAAAGCCACGTGGGAAGGTGGAAGGCCAACTGGCTTGATCATTCATGCAGTGGTCATCAATTTCCCGCATATCTTCTGGCCTTTTGAGTTGTCTTCAATGTTCTAATCATAACTCCACCTAGGGACATTCAAAAGACATGGTACTAGATGCATTGGAAAGCTAATTTGATAACCTTTCACACCATGTGTAGCATGCTTCACGAAATATTGTAGAGTGATACAGTTTCTCACGGAAACGTGGATATCAGGTTGACTATTGATCTTCTAAACAGTCTACACCAAAAGCACTCAGCTGCAAAGATGGGAGCTCTAAAGCACTCGGCACTTAGTGGCATTAGAAAGTTGACTTCAACACCTTTCCAACAAGTACTCATGGACCTTCACAGCTTCTATGAATCAAGAGATATGATTGTTTCTTCATGACAGTTTTGCCAGGCTGAACTGGTTCGACGTAGTTCTCCTCTCTAGTTCAGTCTCGGCGTGTCCTTGTCATCCTCCTTTGTGAACCTGAGTAATAGAAACATGTATGATTTAGGAAGTATATAATTCTCATTAATAAATAGAATTTCACAAAGTAGCACGTGCACCTCTTGTTGTAGCTATTTAGCTCGGCTACGAGTATTTGGTCCATTAAAAACATGAGCTGGTGCAGCTTGACTTGATGATTGTTCCATCTTGTTTGATGTAGTCGGTATACTTGATGGTGTGGTCGGCGTGGGCATATCACCCCCCCCCCCTTGAAAAAGAGTCATCCTCGACTCTTCCAATCCAAAGAATGGAGAGAGATCAGACACATTGAAACTGGTACTTACACCATAAGTACTTGGCAGATCAATTTCATAAGCGTTGTCGTTGATCTTGTGTAGAACTTTGAATGGTCCGTCAGCCCGTGGTTGCAACTTGCTCTTGCGCAGCTCTGGAAAACGATCCTTTCGAAGGTGCACCCAAACCAAGTCCCCTGGTTCAAACAACACCTTCCTGCGACCCTTGTTAGCGTGCTTCTCATACTTCTTGGTCATCTTTTCAATATTGGCCCGAGCCCTATCATGAATGTTTTTGACAAATTTAGCTCGCTTGCTTGCATCGAAGTTCACACATTCATGCATGGGTAAAGACAAAAGATCTATGGGAGCAGTGGGTGTGAATCCATATACAATTTCAAATGGACAAAATGTAGTGGTCAAGTGTACTGCCTATTGTATGCAACTTCAACATATGGCAAGCTTTCTTCCCATAGTTTTAGGTTCTTCTTAAGGACAGCTCGGAGCAACATTGATAGTGTTCGATTCACAACTTCAGTTTGGTCGTCCGTTTGCGGATGACATGTTGTGGAGAACAACAGTCTTTTCCCAAGTTTGCCCCACAATGTCTTCCAAAACTAGCTCAAGAACTTGGTGTCACGATCTGACACAATGGTACATGGCATTCCATGTAGTCGCACGATTTCCCTGAAAAATAATTCAGCAATACGGGAAGCATCGTCGCTCTTGTGGCAAGGAATAAAATGTGCCATTTTGCTGAAACGATCAACAACGACAAAAATTGAATCCCTTCCCCTTTTGGTCCGTGGTAACCCAAGAACAAAATCCATTGAAGTGTCCTCCCAAGGTGCATTAGGAATAGGAATGGGAGTATATAAACCATGAGGGTTCAGACGAGACTTAGCTTTGTGATAGTTTTCGCAGTGAAGAACATGTCTCTCTACATCTTGTCGCATTTTGGCCAAAAGAAATGGTCGGCCAACACTTGCTCCATCTTCTTGGCTCCAAAATGGCCCATAAGTCCACCTGCATGAGCTTCCTGCACGAGTAAAAGTCGAACAGAGCAATCTGGAATACAAAGTTTGTTAGTGCGATATAAAAATCCATCATGCACATGATACTTTTCCCATCCTTTGCCATTATGGCACTTGGCATATGGTTCAGCAAAGTACGAATCAGTGGCATATAATTCCTTTATACTTTCCAATTCGAGAATTTTAGCATCAAGTTGTGTGAGCAAAGCATGATGTCGAGATAAAGCATCAGCTACAATATTGTCTTGACCTTTCTTATATTTGACAATATAAGGAAAGGACTCAATAAATTCACTCCACTTAGCATGTCGTTTATTCAGTTTTAGTTGTCCCTTAATATGTTTCAATGATTCATGGTCTGAATGTATTACAAATTCTTTAGGATAAAGGTAGTGTTGCCAAGTTTCCAAACTCCGAAAGAGAGCATATAATTCTTTATCATAAACTGAATAATTCAATGTCAGACCACTTAGCTTTTCACTGAAGAATGCAATTGGTCTCTTTTCTTGCATCAGCACGCCTCCAATCCCAAATCCACTTGCATCACATTCAATTTCAAATGTCTTGTTGCAATCAGGAAGTGCAAGGACTGGGTATGTTGTGAGCTTCTTCTTTAATTCTTCAAAAGCCTTTTGTTGTGCTTCTCCCCATTTGAAAGGTACGTCTTTCTTGGTCAGCTCATTGATTGGAGTAGCGATCGTGCTGAAATCTTTCACGAAGCGCCGGTAGAAACCAAAAAGTCCAAGGAAGCTTCTCACTTGGCTCACGTTCTGTGGAGGAGTCCATTCGTGTACATCCTTGACTTTCTCAGCATCCACCTCCACGCCTTGTCTTGAAACAACAAAACCAAGCAAAACTACCTTGTCGGTGCAGAAGGTGCACTTCTCAAAGTTAGCGTACAATTTTTGTTTACGCGGGACAGCAAGCATGCTCTAGATATGTGCAACATGTTTTTCAAGAGTCTTGCTGTAGATTAGGATGTCATCAAAATAAACCACAACAAATTTACCAATGAAAGTTCTAAGCACATGATTCATTAATCGCATAAATGTACTAGGTGCATTGGTTAAATCGAAGGGCATCACTAACCATTCATACAATCCAAATTTTGTTTTAAAGGCTGTTTTCCACTCATCTCCTTCTTTCATACGAATCTGATGATAGCCACTTCTTAAATCAATTTTAGTGAAGAAATTAGCACCACTAAGTTCATCAAGCATATCATCTAAGCGAGGAATGGGATGCCTATATCTTACTATGATGTTGTTAATTGTGTGGCAATCCACACACAGTCTCCAAGATCCATCTTTCTTAGGCACTAAAAGAACAGGGACAGCATAAGGGGAAAGACTTTCCTGTACATACCCTTTTTTCATCAATTCCTCCACTTGTCGCTGAATTTCTTTTGTCTCCTCTGGGTTGGTGCGGTATGCAGCCCTGTTCGAAAGTGACGCACTAGGAACCAAGTCAATTTGATGCTTGATCCCTCTCTTAGGTGGCAGTCCTGGTGGTACTTCGTCCAGAAAGACATCTTTATATTCCTGCAAGACATTCAAAAGAGTACTCGGCAGGGTAGAGGGTAAGGCATTAGTAGAAAGAAAAGTGTCCTTGGACATAAGTACAAAGAACATGGCATCGGGTTCACTCAATGCTTTGATGTCCCCCTTCCTAGCCATCATTACTAAACCCTCTTTTCCTGGTTTCTGGGTTCCTTGCAGTTGTGGGGTTTGATTTGGCTGTGGACACTCTTCCTTACTATTTTTGTGGCTCACTCGCAAGTGGTGCTCGCTCTCGTGCTGTTTCTTCCTGATATCATCCTTCAAAATTTCTTCCGATGTCAAAAGAAGTAAGGAAATACACTCTCCTTTGTACACAAAAGACAGCTTGTTGGTCCTTCCAAAAATCTAGACATCACGATCATATAGCCATGGTCGACCGAGCAGAAGCTGGCAGGCTTGCATAGGCACCACGTCGCACTCCACATGATCATTGTATTTTCCAACAGAGAATGGTACAATCACAGTATGACTGACACGTAGCGCACCACAATCATTAAGCCACTGCATCTTGTATGGACTAGGATGACGCCGTGGTTTTAGTCGCAATCTGTCCACCAATTCTTGGCTAGCAATATTGTTGCAGCTGCCATTATCAACGATGATGCGACACACCTTATCTTTGATTAGTCCACGGGTATGGAACAAGTTATGTCGCTGTCCGTTGTCTTCCTTTTCTGCTGTTACACTAAGCACTCGTAGAGAAATAAAGCAATTATGTTCTCCTTCTTCAGGCTAGATCTCATTCCCTTCCTCCTCAATTTCTTCATCACATATCGGTTCAGCATCTTCCGGATCACTCTCGGATTCCCATTCACCTTTCTCATTCAACAACATGGCCCTCTTGCTTGGGCATTGGGCAGCAATGTGCCCACGGCCGTGGCATTTATGGCATACAATTTCTTTGCTTCGAGAAGAAGATGTAGCTCCCGAGACATTGCTGTGGGCTGCTGAACTTGCAGCGGGTCGCTGCTGAATTGTTGGTGACGACGCGGTGGAGGCTGCCATCTTTCATGGAACAAATGATTGAGAAGATTTGGCTGCAGTCCCTTGAGATCGTCCACCACCATAGGATGTACTTGACTGTTGTTTGCGCCATGGGGCAGCAATAGAATAATTGCCATAAGATTTTCCACATGACTCTTGCTGAATCTTCTTCTCTGTTCGCATAGCTTGATCAACAAGATCCTGCAATGTACGATATGGAAACATCTCCACAAAACCAGAAATTTCTTCATTAAGACCTCCTAGAAATCTTGCCATTGTTGACTCTGCATCTTCTCTTATTCCAGCCCGCACCAACAGTAGCTCCATCTCCTTGAAATACTCATCAATTGATCTCTTCCCTTGCTTTAACATTTGCAACCAGTTCCTGGTATCACGCTGATAGCTAGATGGCACGAATCGCCTTCTCATCACTTGCTTCATCTCCTCCCATGTATTGATATATCCGCGTCCCAAATAATGTTGATTCTCTTGCACTTGGTTCCACCAAGTGAGAGCGTATCAGAAGAGTTCTACCGAAGCAAGATTCACACAGCGCTGAGTCGAAAGATTATATACTCGGAATATTTGATCACACTGCTCATCCCATTCAAGAAATTCATCAGGATTCTCCTTTCCAGTAAACTTTGGAATACTCAATTTGACACGAGCGATGTTATCTGGGTTGTCATGAGGACATCATCCACGATGGTATTCCCTTTCTGCAAAATCAGCAGGCCGGCGATGATGACGCCGATCAAACCTTCCACCTTGACTGAAAGGATTTTCATCATCATGAGATCCTTATTCATGATCTTGATCTTCAAACTCTTTGTCTTCAAAATGTACGCGGCGACCATCAGCATTGCGCCTATGTGTGCGACGCCCACCATAGTAATTATTAAAATCAACATGACGACCACCACCAGATCTGTCAGGGCCATCTCCGAAGCGATTGAATCCATGGCCGAAACCAGAACTCTCATCGCCAGACTCCTCTCGATGATGGTCCTCTTGATCACGACATGCTCGACATCCTCCAGCCGCGGGAAGAAGCTCATCGAAAAGCCTACCCATGGCCTCCATGTGTGAATCAGTCATGTGACGCATCTCATCCCGTGAGACAGGGGGTTCCCTATCACCATGGTGTCCACCATGAACACTTGAATCTGAGTCTGCCATGTTAGAGCAGCAAGAAAAAGAAAAAGATATATATATATATATATATATATATATATATATATATATATATATATATATATATGGACACATTCGATCTCACCTCTTACTTACCCAAGTTCTTGCCTGATCTCAAGGACTGTGATGGTGCTGGTGTGACAGCTTCAACGGAGGTGGTAAAGAGGCCGTAAGGAGTACAGATCGAAAGTCCCGGTTCAGGTCTTTGGTGGAGCTATGGGTAGCTGAATAAGGAGGGCTACGGTACTGCCAATCAAGTGAAAAGGATGTGCTCAAAAGATAAAAAAAATTGTTGCTATCAAGATTACCACCAACTTGGATATGAAAACTGAAAATTTCAACACCCAACCGTAACACAAAATTCTTCAGAATCTTTTCACTTGTGCTCTCTTTTTTTATTACTGTATTCTTTCTTTCTTTCTTTCTTTGACTCTTTTTTTTACTCTTCTTTTTTTAACACTAATAGGGATGCTGATTACAAAAGATATAGGTAAACAGTGGTGACGAGCAACTGGAAGAACGCAAACACAAGATAACAGTACCGTTAAAAGGGCTATAGGTATTTTTAGGTTTTGGAATATAGGACAAACAAATATATGTTAAATATAAACACAGGGATGAATATGTGGATGGTAAAAACTGTAACAGATTGATAAAAAGAATGGGAGGGTGGGTGATAAAAAAATGAACCTACCGTGACAACGATAGCTCTGATTACCACATGATATACACCGAATTTCGTTCGGCGAAGGGTGGCCCGATCTTCACGACGGGAGGCTCAAGAACAAGATAACTTGCTGTAGAAACAGCGCGGATAACTAGCTTTATACCTGACCAAGGTTGGATGCGACCAAGTGACGGGGAGAGAGACACCAAAACCGCGAAGACTTCGACTCGATCTTCGAACGACCGCAGAACTACAACCAGAGCTAATCCACACAAGACGGGGCAGCCGTACTAGAACCCGCGGAGCACGAATTAGTGGATCTCAGAGAGATCTCTCCACAAGTTCAAGATGAACAAGGAAGAACAAGGGTTGAGTAAGACACTCAAGCAGCTCGACTGCAAATATCACTGGAATAATCTTAATTCATCAAAAAGTTCCCCTTAGCTTACAAAAGAGGGGTATTTATGCCAACAACTAGTCTAAAATAGATGTGAACTGAAAAAGGCACGTGGGAAGGTGGAAGGCCAACTGGCTTGATCACTCATGCAGTGGTCATCAATTTCCCGCATTTCTCCTGGCCTTTTGAGTGGTCTTCAATTTTTTAATCATAACGCCACCTAGGGACATCCAAAAGACATGATACCAGATGTGTTAGAAAGCTAATTTTATAACCTTTAACACCATGTGTAGAATGCTTCACGAAATATTGTAGAGTGATACAGTTTCTCACGGAAACTTGGATATCAGGCTGACTATTGATCTTCTGAACAGTCTGCACCAAAAGCACTCGGTGACCAAGCTGGGAGCTCTAAAGCACTCGGCACTTAGTGTAATTAGAAAGTTGACTTCAACACATTTTCAACAAGTACTCATGGACTTTCACATCTTCTATGAATCAAGAGATATGACTGTTTCTTCATGACAGTTCTGCCAGGCCGAACTAGTTCGACGTAGTTCTCCTCTCTGGTTCAGTCTCGGCATGTCCTTGTCATCCTCTTTGGTGAACCTGGGTAATAGAAACATGTAAGATTTAGGAAGTATATAATTCTCATTAATAAATGGAATTTCACAAAGTAGCGCATGCACCTCTTTTTGTAGCTGTTTAGCTCGGCTACGAGTAATTGGTCCATCAAAAACATGAGTTGGTGCAGCTTGACTTGATGATTGTTCCATCTTGATTGATGTAGTCGGTATACTTGATGGTGTGATCGGTATGGGCATATCACATGATTGACAAGTAGATGAACAAGGGTGGTGGTGGGTCTTTTTATTTCCAGAAATAAGTGCGGCGTGGGTTGTGCTCTGCGGGCTTTACTGCACTGCAGCTTGGTGCATGGGAGGGGAGGGGAGGGGAGTGGGGGTGCCGAGCTTGTTGTCTAAAGGTTGAACAAATCATTGCACAATTGCTAACAATTTCTAAAAAATTATTGCTAAACAATTGAATAAATAGTTGCTAAACAATTTGAACAAATAGTTACTAAACAATTAAACAAATAGTTGAACAAATAATTGCTAAATATGGATGCTAATTAAACAAATAATTGCACAAATAGCTGCTAAACATGGCTGCTAGAACAAATAATTGCACAAATAATTGAAAAAGAAGCCTCGGTAGCCATCGACCTCAGGGCCAGCGTGGGGGTGCAAGCGGCCGGCCACGGCCGTCGACTGACAGGAAAGGGGAGTGGAGGAGCCATACCTCCTTGCAGCAGCGAGGGAGACCAGCAAGGGCGACGTGCGGTGGGGCGGTGCCGCGCGGTTGACTCGGGCGGAGTTCGGGCGCGAACATGGAGGCCTTCGGCATGGGGGCCAGCGACACGAGAACGGCTGCAGCGACGGAAGCTCGGGTTTGGCGGCAGCAGGAGCTCGGGCGCGAGGAGGAGCAGGTCGCACGCATGGAATGGGACACGCGTGTGGTCCGTGAGATTTAGAGTTAATACCCTAACGTAGGTGGGGCAAGCAACTTACATCGGTCTATGACTGGGTCGACGTACGTTGTTCGGTAAATGTCGTCGCCCACTTACTTACGTTGTCCTGGCCCGAACCGATGTAAGTAGTGGGCTTAATACCATTGGTCAGTTAACCTACGTCGGCCACAACCCCGCAGATGATGTAAGTTAAAGAACTTACGTCGGCCCAAGGCAGCCCACGTAAGTTCCTTTACTTACGTCGGTAAGCCCATGTAAGTTATTATGGCCGACGTAATTGTGCCAGTTTACTGTAGTGAGGGTGAAGCTGTGCTTGATTGGACGACGAGGAGGAAGAACAGAGGATGCAGGAGGTGGAAGATTAACAGTGATTCGCTCGGAATTGGTGTACAAACGCTCGCGGCGGCGAATGTCGCCGGAGTCTCTCGTGTTTCACTCATCCAATCGACGATTACAAGGGACAATTTTACATGCACTCAGAGCAACTAACTCCCTAGCTCGTTGACGGCCACGATTCACATTTTGCGCTCACCATACGACGCGAGCTCTGACTCACGCGCATGGCGCGCTCACAACGCACGCTTCGGCAACTTATTCCCCGGCCCAAGTCCTGCAATGACTCAACAATCAACCTCACACACACACTCCGCATCCACATAAATGTCGAATTACGCACACACTCACGCGCCTGACGCTCGCTGACAGACCTCGCATAAAAGCAGTCGCGCCCAGTGCGCGCATTAGGTTTTCTCCTAACAAACTGTAGCTAGGTTTCTACTGATTCGTTCATCTTTAGATTTCCACGATGTCGAAGTGTAGCAACAATACTTCCCCCGGTACTACTGAAGCGTAGTCCACGGAAGTTCGTATTCAGATGGGGCGTGTAAGATCAAGAACAAGAAGGTGACACGAGAGTTTTTACGTGGTTCGGGTCACCTGAGCGTAATATCCTACTCCACGGGGTGGTTGTTGATTGAGTACGGGCGAGTGTCTGAGTATGCTAGTGTGCCTCTGAGCTTAGTCATTTTCTACCGTGCGACGCACCCTTTCTATATGCCAAAGATTGGCCGTTACAGGGCTTGTCTGGCCCGACAAGTGGCCCCGACTGTAATTAACCACTTATACACGATCTACAGGTATAAACTTTGATTAATAGTGTAACAACACGCCTTAATAGTGGAATTACTAGTCTTGACACGTTAATCGGGTCTTGTAATGCCTATTTAATAGTCTCTTGAATGTTCGCGCTATTGGAGATCCCGTATTCTTCCCGTTGCAGGCTTAGGTCCGGAGGTCCTACACGTGGCTGCTCCAGAGCTCCCCTCTGCAAGGAGGCAGGTCCGGAGCCACTTGACACGTGGCGGCACCGGAGCTTCCCTCTGCTGTGGGTTAGGTCCGGGGTTGCTGGAAACGTGGCGGTACCGGAGCTTCGATCAAAGGGAGGTAGGTCCGGTCCTGCAGGACACGTGGTAACACCGGAGCTACCCAAATGAGGGATGCAGACCCAGTGCTGTCAGACGTGTGTTGCCTTCGGAACTCATCAACTCAGACGTAGGAACTCTATGGTTTAAAGTGCGGTATCAGGGGGTACCTGGTATCTAGGGTACCGACAGTGGCCCCCGAGCCCACCTATGAGAGAAACCCTCTGAGTGAAGTTATTCTACCAGAGGTGGGGCCATCTTTGATTCCTGCACCGCGGCTTCAAAGTCTTTTTCCAGGCGGTTGAGGTGACAGAAAAGAGTTATGTCGCTGCCACATGACTCTCTTTAACCCGGCGCATGGGATCCTGGCGTGCGGATCTCACGTAATTGAAGATCGCCGGTTCCCAATATGAAATTCATATTGGTTCCCTGAGTAATATTTGTAGCCCTGTCAGGCGGCCGCCCTCGGGCTTCCAACTTCCCATCATGACAATGATTCGCCTGGTGTAACTTTTTAAGCAAAGTGGACCCGGGGCCCCTTGTCATTGACAAGGTCAATCACGGTTCGGGTCCAAAGGTAGTTTCTATCCAAGAGTTGCAGAGGCTTACTAAAGGGGGGAGTCCGCAGAAGTGTAGAACTCTTCACTCCTTCATCTAACATTGCGCTTAGAGCTCTCCACCTTTGCAATCTTTCTTCCTCCTCTGCTCCACTTCGTGGTGATGGAGTTGGGACTTCCTCGGAGCCAGATCAAGAAAAATGAAAACTTGTCGAAGTTCCGCACCTACAAGGGGTGTTCAAGTGACTCCTTCAACAACTTGATCCGCGTCAGCAAGTTCCCCTTCAAGAAGGAGAACCCTGGCGAGATCGTCTACTTCCTATCGTATGTCATGGTGGGGCTCATCCCACCATTTTCAAGCTTCCTATTGATGCTGCTAAACTTCGATGGCCTACAACTTCATCACCTCGGCCCCCACACCTTCTTGCTAGTGTCGACTTTCGTCCATTTTGCGAGATGTGGATGGGTGTGCCGTCCTGCATCGAGCTCTTCCGAATCTTCTTCACGGTCCACACAACAGGGAAGAGCAACGAGTACCTTGGCTTCTACTACTTCGTGAAGCGCAAGAACTCACCGTTGAAGTACCTGAAGACCTTCCCTTCTCGGAAATGGGATAGCTGGAAGAAAGACTCGGTGGCCATCACGGTGGATCGCCGTAACAAACCAAATATGAACATAAGCAAATTTGAATTTTAAATAACTTAAACATTAAAATTTAAGCAAGGAAAAGATTAAATTAAGAGAATGTGTGGAATTTTGTGATGATTTCTTGTGAGTGCTTGCATATGTGTGTCTTGAATAAAATATTGTTAATTTATAAAAATGTTCACATTTTTTTTGAATTCAAAACCTAAAATTTGAATTAGAAATGAGTTTAGTAGTTGGTAAGTATTTTCTTTAAAGCCAACCTTCTCTGGGTCGAAACCCACATTCTCTCCCCCTTGGCCCACAACCTTTACCAGCCCAAAAGCGCAGCCACACTCTGGCCCAGCCCGAACCAAGCACCTTGGATGCTCTTCCTTGTCTATGGCCAGTGGGACCCGCGCGTCAGAGCCTCTTTCTCCCTCCTTTCCCCTCCCTCACGGCTCCTCTCCCGTGTCTTCCTCCCCCGGTCAAAGGCGGGCAACAGACTCCCAACCGAAGGCCCCATGGGATTCCCTCCTCCCTCCCACAGCCGCATGGGCCCCGCCCGTCAGCATTCCTTTTCCCCCTCGCGCTCCTCTCTCACCCGCAAGTCACGCAAATCACGTGACCTCGCCCGCCCGAGCGCAGACGCCACAGCCCCCCGGGTGCGGACTCCAAAATATATGTGCACCGATCTTCTTGCACCCCACGAAAGCCTCGCCCCTATAAAAGCCGCTCCCAACCCTAGCCTCCTCTTGCTCCCAATTTCTAGTCGTGTTGCCGCCGTTGATCTCCTCGGAGAGCCGCCGCACCAAACAATTACCACGCCTCCTTCCACCACCAACATCGCTAGCACGTAGTGATGCCTCGCAAGGACACGACGATCTCACCTCGGTCCTCCCCGACGCGGCCCGAAGCTGCAAACCCGTGATGCGTCGAGATCTAGTGAGCCTCTCCACCCTCAACATCTTTCTCGCATTTCCACTTGGTTTTCCTTCGGTCTAACCTTCCCTTCTCGCTCTCCTTGATCCGGAACGCATTCCTGTTGCGACGTCGCCGTGGAATCATCGTCGAGACACCGTTGCACTGGAGATCCAACGTGTACCAGCTGCCCTCTTTCGTTGCACGCCTCTTCCACGCCGATCCGAGCCTCGGCACCACCCTAGGTGAGCTCACGGTGCTCCCCTCTCTCTATTTTGGTGTTTGCGGCGAGCTTTTAGTGCGTTTTCGCTTGGTTCACGTTGCTCCGGCGAGATCTTGGGCGCTGCCCATGGCACACCGTCGTGATGTGGCCGTTGCCGGTGGCTTGTTCGGCCAGGACGTGCCACAGACGTCCGATTTCTTTTGTACGGTGTAGACTAGAGTGTTTTATACCCCTTCACTTGGATAGATCCCGGCCATTCATTTTAAATCGTGTGCCCTACGTAGCTTCCCTTGCGTTTTAAATCTGGACCGCAAATGGTGGATCTGATAGTCCATGTTGAATGGCCGCATACCCTTTCGCTTGATCTAATCTGGTGCGCCCAACTCCAATCCGTCGGTCCTTGTTATATTAAAACGTACCCCTTCATCAAATTGCACCGAACCCCCTGGGAACTTTATAAAAATTACCCGCAGACCCCAGGATTTAATAAAAATACCCCTGGATTGTTTTCAAAACCTATTTTCAACGGTAAATTAGCATTGGGACCTGTACTGTACTGCTTTAGCACTTTTTAGCTTCTGCAGTAGTTTATTATGCAGTCTACTCCCTGGATTAAGTGTTGATATCATTTATAGCCCATGTACTCATTGAAAACTTGCATTAAAACCTCTGAACTGTTCTGTTTTAATTGAATTAACCTTGTGGTGTGTGACTATGGACATAAAATGATAGATTAATGCTGTTTTAAGTAAAGTTAATATGTGGAATGCTGAACTAGCTCAAACAAAATCCTATAATATGTTTATTTATTCATATTAACTCTATAAACACCTAATAAAACATGTTCTTGAACCTTTTAAATGATTCTTGGCATATAGGATAGATAATAAAAAGTATCATTGCATGTGATAATTAGGAACACACTCTTGCTCACTTTAAATGATTTATATCTTAGGTTTAATTTAATGTTGCATGCATGGTTATGTGTGGTCTCTCATTGAGATTAATGAATTGCCATCTTAATCATTATTTAATTATGCTACATAAACTATAACCATAGATACAACGTAAAGTGAACATAACACCGTGTGAAGCCGTAATCGTGCATAGGCTCTCGTTACACCGTAGGATATTCGTGTAGTACTCTTTATTTCTTGTTTTGCATGAATGCTGTACTGTTGTTGATTATGCTTCTATGTCTCTCGTTCGGTAGTGTTCGTGCCTGACCGTTATGCGACGTGAAGACTTGGAAGATCGAGCATTCTACTCGGAAGACTGAGCAGCTACATGAAACAAAGAAAAGGAAAGTGTCTTTGACCACTTTGCACCGGTTAGAAAATATTAAGGATGTAGATAGAATTAGTTGCATGCAAGTCTTAAATTGAATCCTATGTTAGGAAGTTTACTTAGATTTCCATATTATTCCTTGTCGCTGGGTTTGGATGGTATTGTTGGGATTTGGGTATGTGTTTATGCTTAGCCCTACTGTCATTAGTTGGGTGGTAACGATAACTTGATATAATACCTTTAATATCATTTATTGGATGGATATGGTTACATATATAATAGATAGGAATCTAGACAGACAGGATTGAGTGGTGGGTGCAGTACGCAAGAGACTCGGGTTCATTGTGTTGGCACGTGTTCTAGATTCTTAGGACTGGTTCTTGGTGACATTGCGACCGGGAATTACCGTGCCACCACAAGATGGTATGGAACGGCTTAGCCAATTAATTATGAGATCTTTCGATGAGTATGGGAAACGTTTGGTGCGGAGAACGAGTTTCGGGGATTTATCGCTCTGGGATCCGCAAGGCTCAAGAGGGGGCTGCCACGCCGGAGGGTGTACTCCAGTATGTCGTGGTATGCGAAACCTTAGAGTGCTCGTACTTGTCGGGAGACCCTTTGAAAAGGATCTGTTGTGGACTCCGGGTCGCACACCATAGGAAGTGTGGAATGGCATAAAGGAGTTTTATAAGTCGTCATCAGATGATGAAATCACAACTTGTGGGTAAAGTGGTACAAACTCTGCAGAGTATAAATCTATCTAGATAGTCGTGCTCACGGTCATGAGCGCGCCTGGTAGTACTGCCATGATTAGATGGGACTGGATGGGACTTGTTGGCTTGGTTGGTAACTGGGTGGTGTAACCCGGTGAGTTGGTAGTCGGGTGGGTAACCCGGTGAGTTTGGTCCCGGGTGGTTTAGCCTGGTGAGTTGGCCGCCAGGTGGATATAACCTGGACAGATGGTGTGTCGGGTGGTGTAGCACGACGGTTTATACTTTTATTGGTTATATGGATTATTCACCTAGTAAATATGATGTTAAGGTCAACATAGGAAATTAAGGATGCATAGAGGCTTAAACCGTGTCAGCCTTTCCTCATTGAATAGCTCGCATGTCATAACTTCCCACACTTGCGGAGTACATTAGGTACTCACTCTTGCTTCTTTCCTTTTATTTTTTTTTGTGCATGTCATGCTGCTCAGGTAAAAGATGATCAAGTGAAGATGGAGTCTAGAAGGTCATGTTGCTGCCAGTCGATTTGCCTGTGGCGTGCCCTGCTTGTTTCCCTCTTCCGCTGTTGTGCTCGTAATTGTTTTAAGGTATTTAATTGTTGTTTTATACGATATAGAACTGTTTACCATATTTTGTCATTCATGTATGATCAAACTGATCCTGGCTACAAGCAGGTTTGTCCTGTTTTACATTGTGTAAAATGGGGCATGACAATCGCCATGATATGCTGGAGCTGTCTGACAGCCTTCCGACCGTCGACATCAAACTTTAGGAGGTGGCTCTGACGCTATCAGAGGAGTACAACCCAATCTTGACAAGGATTCAGGGGTGTGTCGAGGGAGGAGTGACTCCTCGGATGGTCATTGTCAACTTACTGACCAACCGGTGGGATCCACTGAAGATGAGGAAGTGGCCCGCCTGGGCGTTTGGTGGAGAGCACGATCACAACCGGATCGAGACGGGCTTCTGATCAAACCTGAATGAAGGAGCTTTGAAGCTCCATCTCCAGAAATTGCAGCATGGAGTCATTCTCCCTGATGATCTAACTCCTCCGGTAGATTTCCTGCCTCTAAACATGGTGCCAGAGGTCAGGAGGGAGCTACGGAAGAGGATGCCAAGTCTTGATGATCTAGGCCTTGTGGACAAGTGTCGAAGCGCTCCTACAATCGGGATTTCTATCCCCGGAGCTCCTTGCTCCCACGAAAGCTCCAAACCTGCACCGGTCAGTGGCAAAGGCAAGGGTCCAGCTGCTTCCCCTCCGAAGAAGTCTACCTCCGGCAAAGGCAAGGAAAAGGCTCCCGTCGAAGTTTCGAGTCACAAGTGGAAGCTGACGAGGAGTGATGGGAGCAGAGTAAGGGAAGCTCCAGCAGAAGTGACCCCTCAACCTTGGCTTAGGTTCGTGGTGATCGTGCCTCCAGCTTTGGCTGGTTCTTCGGCTCCAGTGCCCGCGGAGGGCACTGGCTCCTGCAAGTCTACTCCTGCCCTGATTCCAACCTGTGGCTCTGGGTCCGGAGTGCAACCTCCGATGATGGAGGTCCCAGAGGTGGCAGCGCCTATTGCTGCCTCAACTCCAGGTTTGGGTCCTGGAGCATCCGCCACACCAGCGACGGCGAGCTCTAGCTCCCAACGCCCGAAGAAGAGAATTTGTGTTGATTGGAGCGGCAATACTCCAAGGTAAGGATCGACTCTTTAACTTTTCTTTTGATTTTCTTTGCTTTGTCTTGAATTCCCTGCTTTCTATTTCCAGAATGTTGAGAACAAGCACAGCAGCTCCAGCGCCTACCGCGGCTCCGGGGGCTACATCGGTTGAAGCTCCTGCCTCTCCCCTAGTGGAAGTGGCTGATCACACGACAGCTCCGGCGCCAGCTATCGTGGAGGCAAGTCCAGAGCTGACAACCAAAGCTCCCGTGGTAGCGTCAGCCCATGTGGAGGAAGGGTTTGTTGAAGCTCTGACAGTCCCAAAGCCCGTTGTAGAAGCTTCGGTGACGGTGTTGGAAGTAGCTGAAGCTTCGGTCGATACTTCAATGTCAGCTCCGAAAGCGGTAGCTCCGGAGGTGGTTATGTCTGAGCTGGAGCAATTCGAAGATCCGGCTGCGGGTCCTTCACATCCTGAGCCAACGATTGAAGATTCGGCTGAGGTACCCTTTTCATCAGCTTCGGAGATTGAAGCTCCAGCGGCAGAATCTTCTTCTACTGCGGTGAATATAGATGAGCTCTTAGAGGTCGGCCTCGGTGATGTCGAGCTGCTGGATAACATGCTCGCGTTGCGGGACTTGATAATGATTTTGGAAGACCCACTAGAGCCCGTTGAGGCACGTCAGGCGGGCTCAGAGCTGATTCCCTTGGCGTTGTCTATCGACAACGCTTGCTCAAGTCTCTGCCAGGTCCAGCTCGCCTTCGACCACGAAAGCAAGACCCTCGAAGAAGAGTGCAACACCTTAAGGCGTTGGCGCAACAGACTTCACTTCAAAATGAAGCTGACGAAGTCTAGGCTGGCTGACCAAAAGGAGTAAGTGGCCAAGGAGAAGGCCCGGTTGGCGTTGTTGGACCGCGCACTAAGGCCCTCGATGACAATACCTGGGAGATATTTGAGCATGCGAAGGAGGTCAATGAGGCGATCGACGATCGTTCGGACAGCCTCAATGAGCTGAATGAGCATCTACCCAAGCGTCGGGAAGCCCTCGATCAAAAGGAGGATAAGCTCCTGGAGAAAGAGGAAGATCTCGTGAAGAGGGAGGAGGAGCTCGCTCAGAGGCTGTCGCTAGGAGAGCAGAGGTTTGCTGATCGCGCCAAACTGTTTGAATAGTGGTGTGTTCATGAGAAGGAGAGTACAGGTGGGAATAAACATCTCCCAAAGAGAGACTGATATCTCCACCAGGGAGGATAAGGTGAAGGCCAAGGAGAAGGACTTGGCAGAGCAGAGGAACCGCATCTACTGTCAATGTGTAGGACGTCGATGGCAGGCCCCCTGTGGGTTGTCAGAGCTTGGCAGGTCCGACGGCACCCACTGTCAGCGCGTAGAACGTCAACGGCGAGCCCCTTGGGAGTTGTCAGAGCTTGGTAGGTCCGACGGCGCCCACTATCAACGTGTAGAACGTCGACGGCAGGCCCCTTGGGGGTTGTCAGAGCTTGGTAGCTTTGATGGCGCCCACTGTCAACGCGTAGACCGTCGACAGCGGGCCCCTTGGGGGTTGTCGGAGCTTGTGCTCTGGCAGCATCCACCATCACCGATCCAATTGCCATTGAATGTTTGTTTTTCCTGCACATAAAAGACAAGAAAAACAGTAAAATTTGTCCTCTTGTCTATAACTTATTTGCGGCTTATTATCCTTCTTTGAATTTTAAATCTTGGGGGATTTAGCATGACGACATAAGTGTGTTTACTGAACCTCTTTAGGTCTGAATGCCTTCCGGACCCGCCCTACTGAGACCTGTTAGGATATAGGTAGAGTGGCGTAGTTAGGGTGTGTGACCAGTCTAAGTCAATAGCACACCCCAAACCTGTCGTTGGCTTTGGTTTTCAGGCGAGTAGACCATACGACAATGCTAAAACCCAAAAGAAGATTACCAATACAACTTATATATCACATAAATACCCTGTACCAAATTTCCAAGGGATTGCACAATATTATTATAGACGAGAAGGTAAAAAGAAATGAGCTTGTACAAATAAAATGCACGTAGAGTTTGTCCGTATAAAATGTTTCTCATTAAGGTTCGAATGATGGGGGAAGACAAGGACACACTTAAATTACAATGACCAAGAAAAGTGCGCTATTCGTCTTGATCTATCCCAAGGAGGGTAAAGACACACCTAAAGTATTGGACCAAGTTAAGTGCGCTAAGACCCTTCCCGACTCTGTCAATGGACTACAAGAGATGCACTTTATACAAACAGACTCACATCCGTGTAGCTAAACGTAAAACTTACGGAGGTGCTCGATGTTCCATGGATTGGGAAACGGGGTCTGTGACACCCGGTTCCGAAAATGAACCAAGTACATGCATATGTGTGCCCAGGATGTTCAACACACACACATGAGTGCATTCACAAAAGGATATACAGAAAAATTACCACAGAACAAGATTAATTAAGTACTTTTATAACACAATTCATAATATCCTCGAATACAGGCTCTAATGAATATTAATCATAAGTTTCAACTAATGCAGCAGAAATAAACTAAATAAGCAACTATACAGCTAAACAAATCGGGTAGCACAGCTCGAACACTCCACGGGCAAAGCTGACGGTAGACACGGCCTATAACTCCGCATTATCATCATTAAACTCTCAGTCTTGACCTGCAACTGTTGGTGGTGGAATTGCAAGAGTGAGTACATGTCGTACTCAGCAAGTGTAAAGTATGACATGTAGCTGATTCAAATGACGAATGTAATAATGGTTAAGTGCTGAAAAGTACATTAAAACATTTGAAAAGCAACATATTATATGTATGTGAAGTAAATCCATCATAAACCATAATTATTAACATAGCACCAGTCCATATTCCATATCCATCGTCCATATACCAGATTTCACCATTTCCATTAGTTATATCCAATACCAGAATTAATCCTTTAACCATTACCAAACCATCCCAATACCAAGTTTCGTCTAATCATGTGAGGGTCCAGGATGCTCATAACCAGGAGCACGGCTATCATGGTAGTTTTAGACACACTCTGCAGAGGTTGTACCACTTTACAACGTGTTTGTGATTTCATCACCTTTCGATGACTATAGAATCTCAATTATGTTGTCTCACACTTACTTAGGTGTCTGGCCAAGAGATCACAAAATAGCTTTTATAAAGGGATTACTAGCCTATTTAGATCCCACTAAGGTTTCACCGGTGGTGATGCCTCCAACTGAGCACATCTTCAACCAAGGGCCCCCTCTTGAGCCATTCGGATCCCAGGGTAGTCCCACCAATCATCAACAAACCCAATCCGACTACCCCTTCCCCGAGCATCCTTAATGGTCCAAACAGTACTAGCAAAGCCCTAATTAATCAGCTACGCCGCACCCATACTTGGCCTCATGATGGCACTGTAAATCCTAGATCACCACTCCACGAACCGGTCCTTAGATCTAAAGCAAGCGAAACCACCATATTATCCAACCCATCCATGTACCATGCTTGCTTAGATCACCCATTACCATGTCATATTAACCAGTTCATGTTAATTTGGTCTCATAAATGCATAATTAAGTTAATTGGTATAGTTTTGTTCCATCCCAATTATTTAAGCGAAGCAAAAAGGTAAAGATCTCATCCCGACTCTCTACCATATATTCCAGGTGACAAGGGTGGTTAAACAACACTAGTAAACTTCCTATCATAGGATTTCCCATCAAATCGACACAAGCATGCAGTTTGCAAACAAAACATTTATTTTAGAAACATGATCAATATGCTTCAAAGACACTTGTCTTGCTCTTGGGACTGGTTCGGGTCAAAGCCTTCAAACTCTTGGTGTTGTAGATCCTCTGAGGCACTCTCTAGCGCAAATCCGTCTAATCCGCACAATACACATACAAGACAAGAAACACAATCAAAGAGTGCACAAATATTACTCAATATGATATGACATGCATGGTCAATGCAAATGCAAGGTGGAACTTGTTAATGAGTTGTTTTAAATGATCACTAACTAGTTCTAATAGCTTTTAACAAGTTTATACAGATTTAGATTTAATTCGATCTAACTTAGAATTAATTCAACACAATTTAACCAGGAAAATCGTACTAGTCCGCTAGGGACCGGACAAGTCCGCACTGCGCGAGAACAGCAGATTAGGGTTTTCTAGATCGACATGAATATGGAGATTTGGGGTTGAATTCACGTAAGGAAAAGAGAATAGAAGGTATATCAGGTGTTTAGAACTCCAATGAATCAAGGATCTTGGAGGCAACACTTGGATCTTAACGATCTTGGGTTGATGAAGAACTTGATGGTGAATTGTTGACGAAGAACGCGAAGTTGATGGAGATTTTGGTCCTCTTTCGTTTCCTCCTCTTTTTCTTCTTGCTCTAGATCTCCTTCTCCCTCCTTGGTGGCGGCTATTTATGAGCTAGGGTTTGGGTGTGGTGGAAAAGTTGCAAATAGATGTCAAGTCAAGGGGTGGGGTTGTTTATATAGAGGTGGAGGCTAGGGTTAGATGGATTTTGAGTTTGAGATGAATAGAGGTCGGTTTAGAGTCCCACATGGGCTCTAAAAGAGTTAGTAATGACGTCCCTAGGCCCACTTAACGTAAAACCCAAGAAACAAGTCGTGAAACAAAAGATCAACTCGGAGTCGTGATTTATTAGACAAGTCCGAAAAGGGCCGGACTAGTCCGAAGTTGGACAGAGGGAAATCGGACAAGTCCAAACTGGATATCGGACAAGTCCGAACTTATCCAGAGGGGAAAACTAGACAAGTCTGGCCAAAAATCGGACAAGTCCGACTTTAGTCAGAGGGGAAAACAGACAAGTCCGGTGGAACACCGGACTAGTCCAAAAAAGTCCAGGAACTTAGCAAAATTTCAAGCAATTGGAACATCAGAATAGTCTGCACTAGGCCAGACAAGTCCAAAATTGTCCAGAGGGAAAAATAGACTAGTCCGTAGCAAAACGGACAAGTCCGAGCAAGGTTAGAGAGAAATCGGACTAGTCCGCACAAAATCGGACGAGTCCGCACTTCCCACAATTCTTAAGTGCGGTTTTCTTCTAAATTCATTTTAAACCTATTTCTTTTTATGTTGCTAAATGTTAACATATTTAATGATGGATGCAGGGCATAAAGCATGAAAATGAGGGTGTTACAAACCTACCCCCCTTAAAATGAATCTCGCCTTCGAGATTCGACGTAGAAGAGAAGAGATAGGGAAATTCCTTCTTGAGATCATCCTCCAACTCCCATGTTACCTCTTGAAAGCATCTAGGCCCCCCATGAAGTACGGTTTCGGTGATTAATGACAACCATTGAACTTTACTAATGAATTTGTGAATGCAAGGTCCCCATAATCACTCAATAAAATGAAATGAATATGTCATTGGAGACCCATATACAATCAACTTTTGAGATCAAATCAATGAGATAAAGACAAGAAGTGAAAGCTCTCATGTCTAAGTCACTCAACCATAAGTTGACAACATACAATGCTTGAAGATCATCAGAGAGGCTTATGAAACAAATGTCTAAGAGGTCATCTGAGCAAGACACAAAAGATTCACTCAAAACAACTCGAAGCAAACAAAATCAACTCACCGGATCAACCGATGATTTCAGAAATGTACACATCGGTCGAGTTGGTTCAACTGAAGAAGAAGACCTCAGAACAATGTACTCACCGGATCATCCGATGTGAATGGCTCAGTGACATCGGTCCATCAGTACAGTTTGCAGTACCATTGGACCAAGTGTAGCACTGGATCATCCGATGTACAGACTTACACACATCGGTCAATCACTCCAGTAAGCATCAAGATTAAGCAAATTCTGGAGGAAGAGCCACCAGATCATCCGATGAGAAGATAGGAGCAACATCGGTCTAACAACGGTCATATCTGACACAATGACGTCAGCCAAAGTAATTAGACCGATGATAACTAAAGGGGAGACATCGGATCATCCGGTGTTCACAGTAAAGTTCTGTCAGCCTACTTTTCCAACGGCTATTTCGGGGAGGCTGGCTATAAATACCCCCTAACCCTGTCATTTCGTCAAGTCTTGATCACCAGAAGCCATCAACACATCCACAAGCATTCAAGACCAAGAGCAATCACTTCCACACCATTTCGATCACCTTTACACCAAGATTTAGGCTAGAACTAGCTAGAGAGAGAGCTTGTGTGCCTCCATTCTGGGTGAGTGGACTCTCTAGGATAGTGTGAGAGCCTCAAGGGAGTGCCCTTGGTGTTTGTAACTGTGAGAAGACTTCTGGAGCTTGCCAAGGTGTGTGTGGAAGCCCGGAAGGTCGAAGTTGTACAAGGCTTGAGCTCCACCTTGCCAAAAGAGGCAAACGGAGAGGAATAGTGAAGACCCCTCGTCTCGGTGACTTGGGTGTGGCAAAACCCTTTGGTGGGTGCCACAACGTGGATGTAGGAAGATCTTAACAATCTTGCCGAACCACGGGATAAATCCTTGTCTCCTCGGGAGTTTGCATCCTTCTCCTTTCCTTTACTTTTATGCATTTTATATTTCGCAAAGTTTCTATCTACTAGAATGCATAGATAGTGTGCATAGGGAATTGGGCTTTAGAAATTAAGTTTCATTGCTTAGAATTTTTCGAAGAAAGCCCAATTCACCCCCCCCCTCTTGGGCATTCGGTCCTTACACCTCTGATTCTGTATGATGTTTCCATTGTACTTTACACCATCTGATGACCTTGTTTCTTGTGACTCTTTCCTTGACTTCCAAGATTTTGACCGGTTGCTCGGCGTAAGTCAAATCTGCCTCTAATTCCAATTCTTCCATTGACACTTGTTCTTCCGATACCCTCAACCACTTCTTGAGCTGGGAAACATGAAATACATCATGAACATCCGATGAGTGAGTTGGCATCCCAAACTTATAGGCTACTTCTCCCCTTTTGTCCAAAATCTTGAATGGTCCAATGTAACGAGGTGCTAGCTTGCCTCTTATGTTAAACCTCTTATGACCTCTTATGGGTGACACCTTAAGGTAAATAAAGTCTCTCACTTTAAAGGCTAGTTTTCTTCTCCTATTGTCCGCATAGCCTTTTTGCCTTGATTGGGCAGCCCTCAAGTTCTCTCGAACAATATGAACTTGTTTCTCAGCTTCTTGCAACATGTACGGACCAAATACTTGAGTTTCCACTGTCTCATTCCAGGACAAAGGTGTCCTACACTTCCTTCCATATAGGGCTTCATAAGGTGACATCTTCAAACTTGCTTGATAACTATTGTTATATGAAAATTCCGCATATGGCAAGCTCTTGTCCCAACTTTTCCATGCTTCAAAGCACAAGCTCTTAACATATCCTCCAAAATATGATTGGTCCTCTCAACTTGTCCATCCGTTTGAGGGTGATATGTTGAGCTAAAATTTAACCTTGTTCCTAATGCTTCGTGCAATTTCTGCCAAAATCTGGAGGTAAATTGAGAACCTCTATCCGACACTATCTTCTTTGGAATTCTATGTAAACATACTACTCTTCCCATATACAATTCAGCCAATTTCTCTCCATTAAAGGTGGTCTTGACGGGAATAAAGTGAGCTGACTTGGTCAAACATTCCACAATTACCCATATTGAATCATAACCCGGACTCAGTACGTGGCAATCTGACTATAAAGTCCATACCAATTTCTTCCCACTTCCATTCCGGAATCTTCAATGGTTGCAGTAATCCAGCTGGCCTTTGATGTTCTACCTTGACTCATTGGCACACATCACACAAAGCTACATATTCAGCTATGTCCTTTTTCATGCTAGCCCACCAATAACAAGTCTTCAAGTCTTTCTACATCATGGTACAACCGGAGTGAATCGAGTATGGTGAGTCATGTGCCTCCTTTAGTATTGTCTCTCGAATATGCTTCACACTAGGCACAACAATCCTCTTACCAAGCCATAGGGTACCATGTTTATCCTCATCAAATCTGAATTCTCTTCCCTCTTGGGTCCTTTCCTTGAGCTCCTGAATTTCCTCATCCTTTGTTTGAGCTTCCCAAATTTCCTATTTCAGGGTCGGATTTAATTCCATTATCCCCATCTCATTTACAAATTGAAGATTCAATTGTTCAAACTCCTTACATAACTCGGATGGCAGTCCTTGAACCGTGAGCTGGTGACTAACTCCTTTTCGGCTCAAGGCATCGGCCACTACATTAACTTTTCCCGGATGGTAGTTGATTTCCACATCATAATCCTTGATGAGCTCCAACCATTTTTGTTGCCTCAAATTCAGATCCATTTGCGTGAATATGTACTTGAGGCTCTTATGATCCGTGTAAATTTCACACCTATGACCAAGAATATAATGTCTCCAAATCTCCAATGTGTGTACCACGGCTGCGAGTTCCAAATCATGCGTGGGATAATTATGCTCATGTTTCTTCAATTGTCTCGATGCGTAGGCAACCACTTGTCCTTCTTGCATCAATACACATCCAAGTCCCTGTCTCGAGGCATCACAATAAATATCAAAGTTTTTGCTTACATCTGGCAATACTAAAATTGGGGTTGTTGTTAATCTTTTCTTCAACTCCTCAAAACTCTCTTGACAAGCTTGAGTCCATTGGAAAGCTTTTCCCTTCATTAACAACTCTGTCATGGGCTTGGATATCTTGGAAAAGTCCTTGATGAATCGACGGTAATATCCAGCCATCCCAAGAAAACTCTGGATCTCCTTTACGTTTTGCGGTGGCTCCCAATTTAGTACATCCCTCACCTTTCTGGGGTCAAGCGATACTCCTCCTCCCGAGACGATATGACCCATAAACGATACTTCTCTCAACCAAAACTAGCACTTGCTGAACTTGGCATACAGTTGATGCTCCCTCAATTTCTGCAACGTAAGCCTCAAGTGTTCCTTATGTTCCTTCTCATCCTTCGAGTAGATCATAATATCATCAATAAGCACCACGAAGAACTTATCCAAGTACTCCATGAAGACCTTATTCATGAGGTACATAAAGTAGGCAGACGCATTTGTCAATCCAAAGGACATCACAGTGTACTCATAGGATCCATACCTTGTCCTAAAAGTTGTCTTAGGTATGTCCGATGGCCTAATCTTCATTTGAAAGTATCTCAACCTCAAATCAATCTTGGAGAAGACACAAGCACCCTTCATCTGATCAAACAAGTCTTCTATGCGTGGCAAGGTGTACTTGTTCTTGATTGTTACCTCGTTGAGAGCTCGGTAATCCACGCAAATCCTTTGCGATCCATCCTTTTTGTCCACAAACAGCACGGGCGCTCCCCAAGGTGAAGAGCTTGGGTGAATAAAACCCTTCTCTAGTTGCTCTTGAATCTGCTTCTTGAGCTCCGCTAATTCCTTAGGAGGCATCCTATATGGCCTCTTAGCTATAGGTGTGGTTCCAGGTATTAAATTAATAACAAGTTCAATGTCTCAGTCAGGTGGCATATCTGGCAACCCATCCGGAAACACATCCAAAAATTCACACACCACTGGAATCTCCTCAATTGCGGCACTGTCCATGTGGTCCCGCTGCAATTGCTTCGGTGCCTGTTGAGATGCTTCAAATTCTACGGTGATCCCTTCTTCATTGGTCAACTTCACCATCTTCGTGGCACACTCAATAACTCCATTGTGCTTCCTCAACCAGTCCATACCAAGTATAATGTCCAATCCTCGAGAATCCAAAACAATGAGGTTGGCGAAGAAGTCTACCCCCTTATTCTAAGGCTTACTTTTGGACATATTATATCTGTTCTCATCTCTCCTCCAGGAGATTTAACCAATAGAGTAAACTTCATATGAGAGATAGGCAAACTATACTTGGCAACATATTTTGATGCAATAAATGAATGTGATGCTCCAGAATCAAATAACATAGTTGTCAGGTTGGAGTTTGCGAGAAACATACCAATCACCACGTCATCCGCTTGTTGAGCATCCTCTGTGGAGACATGGTTCACGTTGTCACGAGCAAAATTTTGTTGTCCACATTTTCCTTGCGGTTGTCCTCCATTGGGTCTTGGGTTCTGTCTTTGAG
The DNA here is from genome assembly GCA_036927565.1 of Tuctoria greenei. NCBI lineage: Eukaryota > Viridiplantae > Streptophyta > Magnoliopsida > Poales > Poaceae > Tuctoria > Tuctoria greenei. The sequence goes on along the minus strand of JAYESD010000011.1, from coordinate 9,998,920 downwards.
CATTGCTTCCTTGACCAAGGCCTGACCTAGGATATTGATGTGCAAAGTGTCCAGCTTCTCCACAAGTATAGCACTTCTTTACCCCACCATAATTATTGGGAAGAGCTTGGTTCTGCACATTGGCACCAGGATAATTGGCATGAGGTGCAAAAGGCATTGGAGGCCTAGGTGTTTGCATGACAGGACGCTGCTGCACAAACTGAGTTGGATGCGGTGCAAATCCAATGTGTTGCACAGGAGCAGAAGATCTATAATAAGGCACATTGGGTGGCGCAAAGCGAGGGCGCACATTATTTCCTTGTTGTTGTCCTTGATATGGCGCCTTCCTCTTGTTGTCTTGCTCCATCTCACGGACCTTGTTCTCCACAACAATTGCTTTGTCCACTAGCTTCTGGAAGTTGGCATAGTCACAATTGAGCAATTGCACTTGGATCTCATTGTTCAAGTCTCTCATGAACAAGTATTGTTTCCGGTTGTCCCGACTAACATCTTCAGGGGCATACCTTGAAAGTTGAGTGAATTTATTGAGATATTCACCCACGCTCGATCTTCCTTGCCTCAAGTTCTCAAATTCTTGCCTCTTCAAGATCATGACACCTTCCGGCACATAATGAGAACAGAACCTCTCCTTGAATTCAGCTCAAGTGATCCTCTCCTGATTCTCATGAGCATTGCATAAGGAATCCCACCAATTGGCAGCTGCTTCAACTAATTGATGAGATGCAAATAGGACATTCTCCCGGTCACTGCATTGGACAAATAGCTAGCTTCTTCTCCACGGACTTGAGCCAATCATCAGCATCCATAGGGTCAGCGGCCTAAGCAAAGATCGGTGGCCTAGTCCTCATGAACTCTACCAACTGATTATGAGAAGGTGGGGGTGGCGGTGGAGGCATGTGAGGCTAATTGTTGATGTTACCAGCCTGCAATTGTCCCATAGTCTGTATCATGGTCTGCATGAGCTGGTTCTGCATTGCCAAAAGCTACTCAATGTTGATAGTTCCATGAGTAGGTCCTTGTCCATTGTTATTCTGATGTGCTCCATTGTTCTCCTCCTCATCATTGTCATCCCTCTGGTTGAGAGTCCTCACCATCTAGAGAAAAGCAAGAGGTAAGAATTCAGAAAACGTCTCGAACTATATGCATCAAGGGATATGAAACTAATCAACTAGCTATACTAGCCTACATGGACATGGCAATGCTAAAGCATCTCAAAATCCTCTATTAAGCACACAAGCAAACAATATATAGCAAACTGCACACCAGTAAAAACACATCGATTCCTGAGTGCTCCTATGTGCTTTAAAGTGTCCATATATCTAGGTTGCGTCCTACGGTCAACCTGTGGCTTTGATACCAATTTGTGACACCCGGTTCTGAAAATGAACCAAGTGAATGCATATGTGTGCCCAGGACGTTAAACACATACACACGAGTGCATTCACAAAAGGATATATAGAAAATTACCGCAGAACAAGATTAATTAAGTACTTTTATTACACAATTCATAATATCCTCGAATACAGGCTCTAATGAATATTAATGATAAGTTTTAAGTAATGCAGCAGAAATAAACTAAATAAGCAACTATGCAGCTAAACAAATCGGGTAGCACAGCTCCAACACTCCACAAACAAAGCTGATAGTAGACACGGCCTAGAACTTCGCATTATCATCATTAAACTCCCAATCCTGACTTGCAACTGTTGGTGGGGGAATTGCAAGAGTGAGTACATGTCGTACTCAGCAAGTGTGGAAAGTATGACATGTAGCTGATTCAAATGATGAATGTAATAATGGCTAAGTGCTGAAAAGTACATTAAAACATTTGAAAAGCAACATATTATATGTATGTGAAGTAAATCCATCATAAACCACAATTATTAACATAGCACCAGCCCATATTCCATATCCATTGTCCATATACCAGATTTCACCATTTCCATTAATCATATCCAATACCAGAATTAATCCATAACCATTACCAAACCATCCCAATACCAAGTTTCCTCTAATCATGTGAGGGTTCAGGTTGCTCATAACCGGGACCACGGCTATCATGATAGTTTTAGACACACTCTGCAAATCAGTCTAATCCGCACAATACACATACAAGACAAGAAACACAATCAAAGAGTGCACAAATACTACTCAATATGATATGACATACATGGTTAATGCAAATGCAAGGTGGAATTTGTTAATGGGTTGTTTTAAATGATCACTAACTAGTTCTAATAGCTTTTAACAAGTTTATACAGATTTGGATTTAATTCGATCTAATTTAGAATTAATTCAACATAATTTAACCAGGAAAATTAGACTAGTCCGCTAGGGACCAGACAAGTTCGCACTGCGCGAGAACAAAATATTAGGGTTTTCTAGATCAACGTGAATCTGGATATTTGGGGTTGAATTCACGTAAGGAAAAGAGAATAGAAGGTATAACAGGTGTTTAGAACTCCAATGAATCAAGGACCTTGGAGGCAACACTTGGATCTTGACGATCTAGGGTTGATGAAGAACTTGATAGTGAACTATTGACGAAGAACGCGAAGTTGATGGAGATCTTGGTCCTTTTTCGTTTCCTCCTCTTCTTCTTCTTGCTCTATATCTCCTTCTCCCTCCTTGGTGGTGGCTATTCACGAGCTAGGGTTTGGGTGTGGTGAAAAAGTGGCAAATAGATGTCAAGCCAAGGGGTGGGGTTGTTTATATAGAGGTGGAGGCTAGTTTTAGATGGATTTCGAGTTTGAGATGAATATAGGTCGGTTTAGAGTCTCACATAGGCTCTAAAAGAGTTAGGCACGACGTCCCTAGGCCCACTTAACATAAAACCCAAGAAACAAGTCGTGAAACAAAAGATCAACACGGAGTCGCAATTTATTGGACAAGTCTGAAAAGGGTCGGACTAGTCCGAAGTTGGACACAAGGAAATCGAACATGTCCGAACTAGATATCAGACAAGTCCAAACTTATCCAGATGGGAAAAACAGACAAGTCTGGCCAAAAATCGGACAAGTCCGACTTTAGTTAGAAGGGAAAACGGACAAGTCCGCTGGAACACCGGACTAGTCCGGAAAAGTCCAGGGACTTAGCAAAATTTCAAGCAATTGGAACACCGGACTAGTCCGCACAAGGCCGGACAAGTCCAAATTTGTCTAGAGGGAAAAACAGACTAGTCCGCAGCAAAACGGACAAGTCCGAGCAAGGCCAGAGAGAAATCAGACTAGTCCGCACAAAATCAGACTAGTCCGCACTTTCCAGAATTCTTAAGTGTGGTTTTCTTCTAAATTCATTTTAAACCTATTTCTTTTTATGTTGCTAAACGTTAAACATATTTAATTATGGATGCAGGGCATGATGCATGAAAATGAGGGTGTTACAGGGTCTCATCCTCCGTCGCCAAGCGTACGCATCCTGGGCGGGACACTTTGATAACTTGGAAGGGACTGTCCCAGCCTGGGGATAGTTTGCTCATCCATTCTCAAGTTAGTACTCTCTACAGCACTAGATCTCTTTCTTCTAACTGCCGGTTATGCACAAACCTTTGTTGATAACGTCGAAGCGCCTGACGATATCGTGTGTTTCGAACAGCCGCTTGACACCTTGCCTCGTCTACAGGGTCCAGGTCTTCACGTACGAGCTTCTCCTGTGTGGCTTCGTCGAGAGACCCCATGGTGATCTCCGGAGGAAGGACTGCTTCAGCTCCGTACACCAAGAAGAAAGGTGTTTTCCCAGTTGCCCGGCTAGGTGTTGTCCTGCTTGCCCACAAAGCAGACGAAAGCTCCTCTATCCAGTTGGCACCATGTTTTTTTAAGCGCTCATATGTGCGTGTATTGAGTCCTTTAAGTATTTTTGCATTTGCTCTCTCAGCTTGGCCATTGCTTGCCGGGTGAGCTAGTGATGCGTAGCTGACTTGTATGTCGAGATCTTCGTAGTACTATTGGAATGTTGCACTTGTAAATTAGGTTCCGTTGTCAGTAATGACTTTGTTCGAAACTCCAAACCTGTAGACTATGGACTTCAAGAACTTGATAGTTGATTGTTTGTTGATTGTGACAATTGGAGTAGCTTCTGGCCACTAGGTGAACTTGTTGATGGCGACGTACACGAACCTGTAACCTCCGATGGATTTTGGGAAAGGTCCCAAAGTATCCATCCCCCACACAGTGAAAGGCCACGTGGGAGGTATCATTTGCAGTGACTGAGTCGGTGTATGAATCTGCTTTGCATGGAACTGGCACGCTTCGCACTTCTTTACCAACTCAACTGCATCCTGGAATATTGTAGGCCAGTAAAAGCCATGCCGGAAGGCTTTACCGACCAACATGCGAGAAGACGTGTGGTTCCTGCACTCTCCTCCATGGATTTTCGCGAGTAGCTCGCGGCCTTCTTCCCGGGAAATTCACCGCATTAGAACGCCATTGGCACCACACCGGTAGAGATCCCCTTCTACCAGCGTGTATCTCTTAGCCAATCTGACAATTCGATCAGCGGAAGCACCGTCTTCGGGAAGTATATTGTCCTTCAAGTAGCTCTGGATCCCCGAGATCCATGCATCGCAGCTAACTTGAGCTTCTGGATCTTGCGTGCTAGGTTGCTCGGAGCTTCCTACAGCGCCTACGATCCTTGGTTGATGCCATAGTAACAGGGCCACCGGGAGAGTCAGCTTCAAGGTGCTGGTCTCACCCCCATCACTCAGTTCGGCGGGTTGAGCGGCAGGTGCTAACAGCCTTCTGACAAAAACTCCATCCGGAGTTTGAGCTCTTGTTGAAGCCTTCGTCAAAATATCATCAGCTTCAGCGTTGTTAAGACGCTGGACATGGCAGAGATCCAGGACGTGGAAGCCCTTCTGCAGCTTCTGGACTTCAAGTAAATAAGCAGCTAGTTGGGGGTTCTTGCAAGTGCATTCACCTTTGACTTGCTTGATTACGAGTTGCAAGTCTCCCTTCACTAATAGTTGCCTGACGCCATGTGATAGCACCACCTTGAGTCCGTAGATGAGAGCTTCGTACTCCGCCATGTTGTTGGTTGCCTTGAAGTCAAGGTGTACCATGTACTTGAACTTCTCCCCGATCAGCGCGAAGAGAAGGATTCCTGCTCCGGCCCCTACTTCTGCATGGAGCTGTCGAAGTAGAGTGTCTAGTGAGGCTCAGTGAAGACCGGGACTTTAGGTTCCGGCTTCTGATCACTAAGGCCCCCTGGAGTTGACGAAGAAGGAGTCCACTCCGCCACGAAGTCAGTCAGCGCCTGACTCTTAATAGCATGTCGAGGCAGGAATTTGAGGTTGAATTCTGCCAGCTCCGTAGTCCACATGGCAATATTTCCAGTTGAATTTGGATTATGCAATATAACAAGCAGTGGAAAGGAAGTTACCACTGATATCTTGTAGGCTTGGAAGTAGTGACGTATCTTTCTTGAAGCTATAAGGACTGCATACAGCAGCTTATGCATCTCAATGTAGCGAGTCTTGGCATTGTGTAGTACTTCACTGATGAAGTACACTTTCCTCTCAACAGTTTGGACCCTCCGAGAGGGGCCCAAAGCTTCCTTTCCATCAACCCGGACCCTCCCGTAGGCGTCCGAATCTCTTCTTGAGCAACTCGGACCCTCTCATAGGGTCAGGATTTTGTTCTTGATCAGTCCAGACTTCCTCGGGGGGGGGGGGGGGGGGGTCCGAACCTTCATATTGAACTGCAGGAGCTCCCGCGATTGAGAGAGGTTGATCCTCAGGCCTCTTGCCTTTAGGATTCGTGCCTGGGGGCTAGGACCCAGACTCGCCTTCAGGTAGCTGCGGACCCTCCCGGAGGGGTCTAGTCTCTTGAGCTAAAGTTGGCTCTTGTCTCTCCGCAACCAGGACCATGTTGACAACCTCCGTAGTTGCTGAAATGTAAAGCAGAAGAGGCTCACCAGGTTCAGGAGCTACTAGAACTGATAGTGTGGTGAGGAGCTGCTTGAGCTCTTGGAATGTCTTCCCTACATCATCAGACTAGTGAAATGGCCCAGACTTCCTCAATAGTTTGAAGAAGGGAAGTGCTCTCTCTGCCAGTCTTCAAACGAAACAGTTGAGCACAGCTAGACACACATTTAGCTTCTGGACGTCCTTGACGTGGGCTGGGGGCCGCATCTCTTCAATGGCCTTAATTTTAGCTGGATTTACTCAATTCCTTGGTGAGTCACCAAAAAAACAAGGAACTTTCCTGAGTTAACCCCGAAGACGCATTTGTCTGGGTTGAGCTTCGTTCGCGTCAAGTGCAGCTTGTCGAAGACGGCTTGCAAATTTTCAAGGAGTGCCTCCTTGTTCTTCACCTTGACGACGATGTAATCAACATAGACCTTCACTGAATCCCTGATGAGCTCCCCAAATGTTTTGTGCATGGCTCACACAAAAGTTGAAGCGGTGTTTTTGAGACTAAAAGGCATGGCAGTATAACAATATAACCCATCTATTGTAATGAAGGCAGTGTGCTCTTCATCTTCCCTAGACATTTCAATTTGATGACATTCAGAATATGCATCTAGGAAACACAGTAACTCACACCCGAAGGTTGAATCCACTATGTGATCTATTCTAGGAAGTGGAAATGGGTCTTTTGGGCATGCCTTATTCAAGGTGGTGTAGTCGATGCACATCCGAAGCTTCCCGCTGGCCTTTGGTACAACGACTGGGTTTGCCAGCCACCGTGGATGGTGAGCCTCCCGGATGAAACCAGCATCGAGCCGCTTCTTGATTTCTTGTCTGATGAAATTCTACTGCTCGACGGATTGCTTATGGGGCTTCTGATGTACTAGTCATGCATTTGGGTATATCTTGAGGTTGTGCTCGATCACCTCCCTATGGATCCCAGGCATCTATGACGGTTTCCATGCAAGCACGTTGACATTTGCTAGGAGGAAAGTGATGAGCGCGAGTTCCTATTCGTCATCCAGACCTCCCGATATGCGAGTCGTGTGGGCAGCATCGGAACCAATTTGGATGAAATTGATGAGGATGTCGGTGTTGGCGCTTGGTTGCACATGAGGTGCAGAAGTTAAGCCACACTGACGTGAGCTCGAGGGTTGTTGAGCTGGTGGCTCCTTGCCAGATTCTTCTTCTTGCGTCAATGCGAGTGCATGAAGTTCTTCCAGCGCAGTGACCCCAGCAATGTGATCTCCATGGATCCGGAGAACGCCTGAAGGAGTCGACATCTTCAACACTAGATAACCGTAATGAGCTACGGCCATGAACCAATATAGGACTGGCCTGCTTAGGATGGCGTTGAAGGAAAGGGTGATGTGTGCCACATCAAACACCAGCCTCACGGACCTAATTGTCTCGTCTCGGGTGTCATCGGAAGTGTAATAGATCCGAGAGGAGTGATGGCTCTTGGACCTACTCCAGAGAGAGGACATGAGGGCCTCAGGTCCGATAGGCTGAGCTGGAGCTTCGCGAAAGCCGCGAAGCAGAGGAGGTTGAGTGTCGCGCCTCCATCCACCAAGACATGATAGAGATGGATGTTATCGATGGTAGGAGAGACCATCAACGGCAGCTGACCAGCTCCGATCATGTTCTTCGGGCAATCCGAAGCATCAAAGGTGATGGCAGTGTCCCTCCACTTTCGATGAGGTTCTGCCTTGGTGGTGGGAGCTGCGACAGCAATCTCCCGACGCATGGTCTTGAGGATACGTCGGGAGGTGATGTACTAGGACCCTCCTTATATCATATCGAGAGTCTTCCGACGTTCATTGTTAGAGATGTCGGAGTCGTCGTCCACCGTGTTGTAGACGACCTTCAGAGACTTTTTGGCATCCTATAAGCCAAGCTCCTGTTCTGACAGATCTTCTTTGACTTTTTGTTTCCCCTCCCGTTGGCGGTATGGGGCTTCTTCTTGCCGCTTGTTATTGCGTTCAACAAGCCGCTGGACCTTGCGACGGTCTTCAAGGTTGTGGGTGTTTGATTTATGAATCGGACACCACATCTTGTCACCGTTGCCATCCTTGGTTGAAGGTCGTGGGTGTTTTTTAGGGTGTGGCCCCCGGCCGCCAGGAGTTGCAGCAGCATAGGTGTGTCGGCCAACGACTTTTTCTTGCCGTTGAACTTATTCTTCTTCTTTTCACTGACAGAGGTAGCAGCTTCAGCCATGGAGGTAGATTTACCAGCCTCTGCAGCTGGTTTGGAGTGCATCTCTCGTCCCTCCGCAACCCTAGCACATTTGTCGGCTAGGCTGAAGAGCTCTGTGACGCTACTAACATCTTTGGTTGTCAGCTTCTCCAGCATCTTCTTGTTTCTGACTCCCTGCTGGAATGCAACAACGACAGAGGTGTTGGAGATAGAAGGAATAGTATTTCGTACCTGAGAAAACCGCTGGATGAACGATCGGAGCGATTCTCTCACCTTCTGATGTACGGCAAATAGGTCCAGCTCCATGCCAGGTCGGGTGTAGGAGCTCCAGAAATTGGCAGTGAACTGGCGGCAAAGTCCCCCCCACCCCCCAACTGTAGATGGATTTAGGAGATAGACTCATGAACTAGAGTCTTGCTATCCCGGTTAGAGTCACTGTGAAATATATGGCCATCATGACCTCATTGCCTCCATCCGCAGGGATGGCGGTGGAGTAGATTTGAAGATATTCGATAGGGTTGACTATCCTGTTATACTTCTCCAGCAAATGAGGTCGGAACTTAGGTGGCTAGTTGGCCATGCGAAGATTCATGGCAAGAGTCGAACAACCGCCCCCCACTCCCAAGGGAGAATGGTTTTCCCGTGCTTCTCGCCTCTCGCGAGCGCGCTCGATGTGGGCGCGACCGTCCTGCCTCATGTAATGACGGTCAAGCTCCGAACGGAGATCATGTGTCGAGAGCCTTGATGTCGCATGAGTGCAGCGTGACCCGGGGGCAGTGACGTCACTTGCTGGGAGGGCGCACGTCTCCTGTGTTGCAATGCCTGAGGACCAAGTCTGCTAGACAAGGTCATGTTCCTTGTAGGTGCTTGCCCAATAGGGGGCAAACCTTGATTGCTAATGGCATCAGTTGTGGCTGCAACCAAATGCTCCACATCAGCGCACCATTGTTCTATCACACCCTGAGGTGCTCCGGGCGCCGATGGACGCTAAAGAAGAGTTCGCGTTGCGTTCAACGCGTTCTCTGGATTGTTCGTCAATGCAGTGATCGACGCGAATACACCATATCGCTGAGATGGTGGAGGTGGTGGTGGAACGACACCCGTCAGGACAACAGTGTTGGCTGGCTGCTCCACGTTGCAGGGATTTCCTCCGACAGGCTGATCAACCAAGTCGTTGCACGAAGCTGCGGTGGAGTTCACCATCTTGAGATCTTAGTCCCCCTACCTGGCGCGCCAAATGTCAAAGTGTAGCAATGACACTTCCCTCGGTACTACTAAAGCATAGTCCGCGAAGGTTCATATTCGGATGGAGCGCGTGAGATCAAGAACAAGAAGATGACACGAGAGTTTTTTACGTGGTTCGGGCCGCCTGAGCGTAATACTCTACTCCACGGGGTGGTTGTTGATTGAGTATGGGTGAGTGTCTGAGTATGCTAGTGTGCCTCTAAGCTTATCATTTTCTACCGTGTGATGCAACCCTTTTATATGCCAAGGACTGGCCGTTACAGAGCTTGTCTGGCCCGACAAGTGGCCCCAGCTGTAATTAACAACCTATACACGATCTACAGGTATAAACTGTGATAATAGTGTGATAACGCACCTTAATAGTGGTGTTACCAATCTTGATAGTCCACTGATTGCGTGTCATTAATATTGAATTAATGACACGTTAATCAGGTCTTGTAATGGCTATTTAATAGTCTCTTGAATGTCCGCGCCGTTGGAGATCTCGTATTCTTCCCAATGCAGGCTTAGGTTTGGAGGTCCTACACGTGGCTGCTCTAGAGCTCCCCTCTGTGGGGAAGCAGGTCCGGAGCCACTTGACAAGTGGCGGCACCGGAGCTTCCCTCTATTGGGGGTTAGATCCGGGGTTGCTGGACACGTGACGGTACCGGAGCTTTCTATCGAAGGGAGGTAGGTCCGGTCCCGCAGGACACGTGGTAACACCGGAGCTACCCAAATGGGGATGCGGGTCCAGTGCTGTCAGACGTGTGTTGCCTTCGAAAATCATCAACTCAGACATAAGAACTCCATGGTTTTAAGTGCGGTATCAGGGGTACCTGGTATCTAGGGTACCGACACATGGGGTTAACGGTGTTTAGGTTACCGGTTATGTTACTATCCTCTCCGTTAAGTGGTTTTCGGAGCGAGAACCGGTATGTGGCCAAGTGGCCAGCGCGTCCGTGTGTGACCACAACCTATCCAGGTTCGATTCCTTCCGAGTCCCTGGTGTCTCAAAAAAATATCCGGGAGTAACTACCCGTGTATTCAAAAAAAAAGATTTTCGGACCCGGCTTCACATATGAAGTGGATCGTTTTTCTTCTTATATAATATTATGCGAGAGTTACTCCTTCCAATCTTTTATAAGAAAAAATGTAGACGAACGGAAAGGTTCGTGCACCCATAAAGTAGAAACGCACACCATGTCCTCCAGCTGGCCATTCGCGCGCATGGATAGATTAAGCTTCTCACTCGTGACCAGCACTGACGAGTAGTGTAAAATCGCACGGTTGTTGACAAATACAGCGCGGGACACTTTGCTTCCTGAAGTCCAGAGTCGAGATGCGCACGGAGGCAATGGCAGCCTCGTCCAATGGTCGATCGAATCCTGGCTGCACAGCTCTCCTCACTCTGCACAGGTTTCACACCCTGGTGTACCAGTTCAAGTGCAAGAAAAATGCATCCATTCTGTGCTCATACTGTGAACTGCAGAACCATCACTATTCATTTGCACCCCATTCCTTTAACAAGCCAAGATATAGTACTACATACTCTTGAAAAGTGCAGAACTTTAAATATGCAAAATAATAACTTATCATATGCATACTACTACAACCATGTCCAAGAACAATGAAACTATCTTTTTTTCATCTGCATAGGAGTACTATTTTTACTTATATTAGAAAATATCATGACACAATGTATATTGGATGTCATGATGTTAATGATGACAAAAATATGCAAACTATTGGTAGTAACTTGTCGTGTATAGAAATTGCACATCTGACTTTAGAGTTAAATAATAAATGTTATGTCAATTTTAGGAATGACACATCTAACTTCACACATCATCTAGCAATTTATATACGAGATTCGTATTTGATTCAATAATTCTGCCAGAATGACAGGTCCAACAAGAAGAGCAATAAGGATTTTAGAAAATAATACATCAACATACAATAGATAGTTAAATTAGGATGTCGATGATCAAGTTTGTTATCGATTGGTTAAGCTCCTCTACAACAAGAAGTTCTGACCGATCAGGTCTAGTATGAGTAACTTGGTGCACATGTACTGCATTGACTCAACTTTATCTACTTATTCTATAAATGTGAAGCATAAATATATTCATTAATTGAACCCAAGGTTTCAATTCTATGCAAAACAAAACAATTTAATTTTCAACTGCTGCAGTTCTATCCAAGGGATGGGGGGTAGTCCGGCTTTGGAGCTCTTACACGTTGCGTGTGTTAACTCTACCCAGATAAATGACCTCACATGTTTTTCCAATTTTTCATATCCTCTGAACTGCTGTATTTACTTTGTACATGCAATTCAAAATTTATGTTCCTAATTCAAGAAAGAATTGCTGCTAGGTGCTACAATAAATGTATGATAACATGTTCACCATCAGTCTCATGAGAAAAATGCTGTGGTGAGCGACTTTTACCTATTATTTATAAATTGTATTTTCTTCATTTTCTCCGAAAGCATGCAATACTGCAACAGATTAACCGCTTGATATATATAGAGAGAGAAAAGATATATTCTTGAAAGTGTGTGTGGCTCCTATATATCCACCAGGTATTGAAGAGAAAAGGAAGGGTGATAGCTCCATTACAAGGAGACTGTTGCTGACAGCAACATGTAACTATTTGGGAGCATTATAGTCTCAGAAGAGGGATTCCATCCTTGTCGCCCACTGTCCTCAAAAGCAACAGAGACACTAGAGAGTATTAGCAAACAATAACGTATTACCTATAGCCACGTGACTGGTAATTTGAAGTTTCAAGCTAGATATGAACACGCCTAACAATCACACAACAAATTATATATATATATATATATATATTGTTTGATCATTTTTCTCTCGTGCCCCGCGCATATATACATAGAGAAAGAGGCACACACCAAACCGGCGCAACCACCTGTTAACCGCCGGGTCACTTCAAGGTATTACAGTGATTCGGTTAATGTCCCTGTTTGGACAACGACAACCGGAGATAATAAGTCACGTGCTTTTATGCGCAAAGAATTGGCAGCAACCAAAGATGATCCTAGCGCTAGATCTAAGGCGGCCTAATAGACCACACACCTACACCGACCCATCCGCAGCCCCTGGATATAAGGTAACCACTGATATGGCTTACCATCTCCACATGCATGCTTCATCGCATATACTGGCATGTATCAATTGTGTGTACTATTTCCATTCATACTGCTACCTAGTGATACTTACCTGCAGTACCAATTCCGTGTTCAGATACAACCTCAGAGATAGAATCTATCCTATCTCCCTAACTTTCCATTTCTAGGCTTCACACAACAGTAGTATCCTCTTTTTGTTAAAAAAAAAATTGTCGTTTTGTAGTTTACTTTTAAGTTACGAAGCAACAAACTTTTTAGAACGGAGGTTGTACACAGTAACTAATTCTCACTTCTCAGTAAAGTGTGAAAAGAAAAGGAAGGATACGAAAGAAATGGAGAGGCAGAAGGAATGAAGAAGGATCAAGGAAAAAACAGCAAAAACTTAACCTGCTTGCAGACGATCCATGGAGAAGATTAATCTCAGCAGAGGCTCAATATAATCATCACAAACACTCATATAACAAGAACTCGGGGAGAGGGATCAACTGATTGCTCATCTGTTCCGGCGACGAGAACCAATAGCCTCCGCTAGTTCGGTGATCAGCAGGAACAGCCAATCATAACTTCAGGGACAGGTCGATCTCGTCGCTAAGGTCCCGTCTTGCCTCCGGCGACGTCCTGATCTGTTGTGACGAGCTAGCCCCCGAGCCACGGGTAGCAACGCGCAGTGCATTCCCCCTCCTGGCTTCCTCGGCAGCGGCAGTGCTGCTCTCGCCGCCCTGTCCTGCGCCGTGCCGGCGAGCGGCGGCTAGCTCGCGGGCGCGCTTGGCGACGCTGCGCTCGAACTTGTGGGCGTTCTGGTGGCCACCGAGCGCCTGCGAGGAGTAGAATTTCTTATCACAGTAGGTGCAGGAGAAGTATCCCGGTGGCTCCGGCTCCGGCGCCAAGAACGGATGCAGGGAGAGGTTGAGGTCAAGGCCGAGGTCCCCCTCGATGCCACCGCCGCCGTCGGGATCCATGAAGCACGGCCGGCCGGGGGACAGCACCGCTGAAAAAAAGAAGTACCCAAAGTAAAGGTGGTGTGAGCGAATTGGGAGAACAGCTTAGCCGTTTGGAGGAATCATTAATGTACTGTGCCAATCCCAAATCCACACGTATGCGTACACTACAACGCCAGCCCTAGCGATTGTACAGACAGAGAGGTGTAGGGTTATGTATTTGTACGTACGTGGTCCAGATTGACGCATGTTCACACAGGACTAGAGTGGGCGCGGTTATTCGTTAATTGCAAAACCTAAACAGAAATATGTTATTAACTGAAATTTTTGGTTAAATACGGTTATCATTTTTGTTTATTCAGTTAACCAAATTTTATACAGTTATTATATCGTATTAAACAAACATCTGATTTAACTAAAATTTTAACCCACTCTACCTTATAACATATAAAAATAAAGCTCAATAATACTAATAGTTATCCTCATCGAATTTTTTCTCGTAGCCCGACTCGATCTCGGTAGTTTCCACCCACCACCAGTCAACACATGTAATTTTTATGTGCCATTGTTACTTTTTGTGTATATATTGTTATTTTTATCCAATAAATTATATTTTGCACTAAAATGTAATTAACCGCAAAATCGAACTGAATTAACTGTAACTGAGTTGTGCGTTATGATTTTTTTGGATCACGCGTTCAATTACAGGCCCGGGCACAGGCATGTGCAGGCTGTGCCTCCCCACAGGGCCCCCAATTTGCAGGGGCCCCATTTCTAAGCATTTTATCTAGTAAAGCGTTTTGTATATTGAGGTCAAATTGACTAGTTATTGACTGTTAGTCTATTCAAACAGAAGGAAACCGTCCAACCTCCGTCTCTTGATTTGCTAATCACTCTTGTCTCGAGTCTTCCTAATCTCAATCGACATCAAATCGTGATTCATGTACAGTTCTATAGGTGTCATACTGCTGTCTCAACTACTGATCATAACATCTTGTGATGTGTTGTCCTTTAGATCTTGGTAATGTTCTTATGTCGTGAAAGCCAAGTGCCGATTTTGTTGGATGCCTTCACGTTGCCCACCAGACCACAAACTTCAAGGGGTATTTTTATTTTTCGTTCATCGATCGCACAATCTATCTTCCTAAACTCACCTTGCCAACCCGTATGAGTGTAACCTCCAAATTTTGTTTTGGGCTTTCTAAAAAAAATTGTTTCGATCATGATTGCATCTACCATCTCGATAGTCTTCACGGCTTTAAATTACAGGAACGTGCATCGCAAGGTGCAGGCAGTAGGTTAGTAGGTCTGCAGTTGCTATCACGATCCACCGTAGATCCGCAAGGGTCGGCCGTCGATGATACCATTGTAGGATCCCAGACCGCTTCACGGCTTCAACCATAACTTCAATCAATACAAAAATTTGGAAAACGTACGTGCCTTCACCGTACTCAACGCATCAGCTTTTGATACACAGCTTGTCACACATGATCATCTTTTCTAATTTATATTGTATTATTATAATATATATTGTTATAAATTTATATATATTTCTATAAAAATATATCCTATTTTAGTATTTCATACAGGGCCTCGGATTTTACCGGCCCAGCCCTGTTCAATTATCAATTCTTCATAACCGAATTTTTTACATTAACTGAACGCCCACCCTCTACACAGGACAGGAGAAGACGCTCCATCTTCTGAAAGTTCGAATGTGGTTGCAATATGAGAGAAGTATGTTGTCACGCTACTGCAAAAACTATTTTTTCATGATAAAGGACATTATTTATTATAGTGGCGAGCATCTCAAAATGAGGTTAAAACACGAATAAAAATGGGGATAAGATATTTAGCATGTATAAAATAGATTTAATACCTCTACAGGCTTAAGAGATCATAGAAGAAGACTGGCCAGGCACATGAGAACATCATACTGTTGGAAGATGTAAGATTACGTATATCAGGGAAAAGATGTATGAACTATAGAAAGATAAGCGATGACTAAATAAATAAATAAAAATTAAAGACAAGATGCATAAGTGCAGAAATAAATATAATTTTAGTACTAGCCGTGCAATTTTGTGGACCACGACCCTAAGTTATTTGAGATGACTGGAATGCAAACAAACTTTGTGTTACGACAATCGTGCAAAAATCACTTCTAGTCCACACAATCTTCATCATATGATCAATGTATTTTTTTCACTTAAATGGCTCCATCTAACAACATAAATTACAAAAATTGAAGTGTCGACATGGTTGGGAAGTGAAGGGTTCAAGTGTAGGAAGACTGAGATCGTGTGGTATGAGAAATATACGATTGCAGTAGAGAGCTGTTTTACATCGTAGTCGCCTAGAGGTTAAGTATTCTGAGTAGCACTCCTCAAATTTTGAGTTTGATTCACCGTGGAAGTCTCTACAGAGGAACTTATGGATGTTGGACCTTGAGCGCAACTATAAAAGTATGAGAAGGCAAACATGATGCGGGCGATATTGACGGTTTATGAAGTCTATTTCATAATCATTGTGTGTGTTTAGTCATCTAGTTTTCGTCTTGTTATTCTGGATAATAGGATTGTGAGTTTTTGCATTTGTATTCGTATGAATAAGGTGGTCATAATCTCTTTGTTGAAAAGTTTGAGACTTTCACCCATTATATATAAGCAATATTAGATACGCCCTCCATCCCAAAATACTTGTCACTCTCTAGATTATTTTTAAACTAGAGAATGATGACAAGTATTTTGAAATGGAGGGAGAACCTTTTAGTGCCGTTTCCAATTTTACTTAGGTCATCACCACGGAGGTTGGCACAAATATTTTGGATTGGTGGTCCTTGGTGCGCCGCAATTGCTCCATGTGGTAACACAGGCAGTGCCAGAAGCGGTTACCAAAGTAAATCCGGTTGCGTGCCGCCCTTAAAATCTCTCAGCCATGCCACACAACCCTGGCAACATGTAGGGATGAAAACGGTCGGAAACGGACGGAAAAAAAAAGTAAAATTGTTTTCGTTTTCGTTTATAATTTGCGGAAACGGAATCGGAAACAGAATCATCGGAAATAGTTACGGCATCGGAAATATCGGAAATATCATAAGCGGACATATCGGAACGGAAATATGCCGATATCGGAACGGTTTCGAATTTTTTTTGAAAATAATGTTCCAATTTAGATACGATTTATCGTATCAACATGATTAAATACACAAATGTAACATGTTCTCTTTCCACGATGGAGGGCCCAGACGGAACCACTTTCTGGTTATTGGCTCGTGCAGGTCGATCACCAGGTCACGATTGCAAATTAAAGTAAGACCAAGTTAGGACTTAGTAGTACTCCACATAGTATAATTGTCATATGAATGATTTCTGTGGGTACTAGTACTGTTTCGTTTTATTGTGTGCAAACTGATTATGGATCCTCTCGGCAGATCAGCTGGACCCAGCAGTGGCGGACCTAGGATTTCACAGAAGGGTATGCCACACAAATTTTGTATGCAATTTGATAATCTTATTTATGAATTCGGAAAAATAAATAAAATTTGTAACATAATTCAATATACAAGCAGTAAATAACATGATACCTCCTCCGTCCCCAAAAAAGTTGTCGTTTTGTAGTTTATTTTTGAACTACAAAGCGACAAGTAGGTTTTAAATTCAATAAATTTAAATATAAATCGTTCAAAAGAAATATTGATAATTTTAAAATATAGATATAAGATAGACTTATAATACTACGTGTCTAACTTTTTTAACCGTCAATGACATGACTATTGATTATATCATCATCACTTCGTAGAAAGTATCTCAATGATTATGATCAGACAACCATCCAAAAGAGTATCATCCATCTTATTAATTGTGTTGGGTTTGTAATTTGGTACTAAATCCATAACTTTCAGCAACGGATAGTGTCTACCATCCTGACAATAATACATAAAGAAGATAACTGATATAACATTTAAAAGTAAATAGCATACGTTTTTATCTGACACCACTTTTCATAGTGTGAAACGCTCAAATACATTTTTTATGTGAATGCTCAGATACATTTGAGGGTGTATAACGTTGGGGTTCACTTCAAAACCAAACAAGTTCATTAGTTTCAAGAACAATTTTTGCAACCATTCGAGGAGCGAGCAACTGTTTTATCTAGCACACGGGTCCTCAACTTCAGTTCTGATCTGCATAAATCAGCGAAAAACTTCACAGGCACTACATAAGTACCTGGCGTATTGCAGGCATCGGTAGCGGACTTGATGAGGGCGGCGGCCTCATTATACATACGCCGATCACTGCCTGCCATCTCTCTCTGCGTTGTAAACTTGCTGACCTTCAGTCGCTGCCTGCCTAGGCCTTCTGCCTCACTGTCCGTAAGCTTAGCTAGGCCTGGACGCAGGGTATGCCAGGGCCCACCTGGCATACCCTGTGGGTCCGCCCCTGGGACCCAGGTGTCCAAGTCTCTATATGCAAGCAACACAGTAGAGGTCCTCATCGCGTAACAGTGTGCGGATGTCCTACGCATGGACCAGGTTGTCCGAGTCGAGATGTGTGGTAGTGATACGTGATACGTCCCGCCAAAAAAAGCGTCTCAGCTACAGGTGACGAGCTAGGTAGGGATCATGTTAACGACGACATCCATCGCACACACTGTACACATATCTGCTTGCTAGTGATATCCAACCCATCGATGGAGCATGTTGATCCGTGCTCTTTATCAGCGTTGTGTGTTGAGACTGCTGGTATGGCCTCTAGGTGTGAGGCCGTACATGCATAATTGGTGGATTTAAAAAATCCTCTCGATGACAGCGTATGCCGACTTGAGTAGATTTCCGGGCTGGTCTACCTAGATTCAGATGTTTGAGCTTCTCTTATATATATATATATATATATATATATATATATATATATATATATATATATATATATATATATATATATATATATATATATATATAACTTCCCGGTTTGATTTGCGGCGATGTTATTGTCGAGTGGAGGGGGTGGATGTTAAGATGCATGAAACCATGCCGTGAGAGCCTAATTGGACGTGGGCCGAAACAGGCCCCAAGGACAATCGCGGCCACCACATGAGTGAAAGTGGTATTGCCGCCGGTTCGTGTTCTTCCACGTCTGCCGCACCGCATTGCAATTTGCAACAGCAACGCTCGCCGCCCTCTGTCCGGCATGCCACGAGCGGCGCCTTGGTCCTGGTCTCCTGGATGCCGTCGTGTGTGAGCCTTCGGGTCTCGAGGCCACCGATCGAGCGCCTGTGAGCTGCGACATTCATCGCAGTAGCCACTAGGTATTCTCTCAGTTCCTATGAACTTATCATTTTGTAGTTCAAAAATGAACTACAAAGCGACAAGTTTATGGAGACGGAAGGAGTACATACAGGAGCAGGCCTAAAAAACATGGTAATTAAGTTAGCTGTGGCTATTTAAGGGAATGGTTACCGCTCATTTCTTTCATGCCCAGCCCATGGGTATGCTCGTTTTCAGTTTTAGGCTGTTGCCAACGCAACGTAAGATACGCTGAAACTTGACAAAAAAAAGAAGTCTGTGGCTGGTCCAGTGCTCCTCTACCTCTAGTTACTTCCAAGTCGCCCTGGCTCCCTAGTCCCTACAAGAAATGGTAAATTCAGGAGTAGGAGTTCCCGCCATGCAAGGCTAGCGGCAAAACGACAAATGTCGGGCAACATGAGAGCAGAGCCCTTTCGACGGACCACGTCAGATCTGCGAAGGATCCTGAAAAGGCTAGCACGACATAAATAGCATCATGTTTTCTGTCTAAAGAGTCATAATGCAAAGGTGCCTTTTGGTTCACTATCGCTCCATCGACCCGTCGCGATCTACACATTGATCACGGGTCCATCATATGGACCCACGCGTCGGTACAGTGTGGTTGTGTGAATTGTGAAAGGCCGGAGCTCGTATGTCTCGATCATCGTCGAACAGTGTACTATTGTGCTACGTGTATATATGAACCAGGTTCTGGTCCAGTGTGCGGTATTGGTGAGTTTATCAGTCTCGTTCCACACCGGATGCGAAGATTTTTGGGACCCCGTGTGTGGTACACTTTATACTTAGACTAGCCGCATCAGCGTACTTCAAAACATACTCTATACATTATTCTCCTTCTAGTTTGATAATACGTACTCTAAACTTTCACTGCGCTACAATATATACAATTGCTTTAGAGCGTGCCACTGCGGACGGTCTTAGGCCGCGCTAGCTACCCTAGGTTGGGGCTGGCGGCGCGCTGTTGCTAATAAGGTTTTTAATTAGTCATTTTTTCTTTCAAAACTTTATTAGTAATTTGTTACTATACTTACCATTTATAAATTATAGTATTGTACGCACATTAAAATTTTCAATGCTTGTATTTAACATTTTTTGAAATATAATTCAACAAGTTTGAAACATCGGTTCAACGCTCTTTTTAAAACTGTTGCGTTGGTACTATCTAAAATGTTGAAAAGTATTAAAAATGCTCAAACAACAAGGAATATTAGATTCGGCATATTTCAATAAGTAGTTCACCATTTTTTGAATACATTGTTTTAATATTTTATGTGCAAATGTTGAAACAGTATTATAAAAATGTTATAATAAAACTTTTAAATTTTTGATTAAAAATATTGATTGGTATCTTGTTTTGTTGTGTTAATTCTGAGGAACGCAATGGTTCAAACAGAGTTACAATTTACAAGAAAAATTGAGTTGAAGTTTAGAATCCTGCTCAAAAACCTACCGGTCGAGTTGCAACGTGACACATGGTGCTTCATTGCCCTTCCATCCAGATCCAGCCCACCTACCTGTGTGTGGATCGTTCCATGCTGTCCACACTAATCTCAAAGCAAGATACTCGCCTACTTTAGCGCCCTACCTATAGGATTTTCGATGGCAACCAAATGCTAGATTGTGCTCTCGCACTCGAGCCCATGAATAACACCTACGTAGCCCACCAACGAATAAGCCCATTCACTCGTACTATTGTCCATTGTAGATTTGTTGTCTGTTTAAAATTTTGCATCTCGTGAACATAGATCGGTACAGTATTTTGCATCTCATGAACAGCCCAATGGTGAGCCGTTACTCGCCTCAATCTGGGCCGAAAAGGCTACGTGGACAGCGGCGCGCTCGTGTTTCCTGTGTTCCCACACCGGGATGGGCCTGGGGCCATTCCTTTGTTCCATGCAAATTCGTGAGTTCGCAGTGTGCTACATTGCTTCCTCTGCAAGCGTTGACCCAATTCATGGCGCTGTCTGAATTTGACGTCGGTCAGTACTGACAGGTTGCAGCCGTGTACGTCTACACTTGGTGCAGAACTAGTCCGTCGGAGGCCCGGGTTGTGGTGCATCATGGTCATGCCAAAGGCCGGAGTGAACTGAACCGACGCATTCATTGGCCGGAACACACGGTGATTAAAACTTGATGCGTTGCCACGACAACTATGTACACATCAGCTCGTTCTCCGCAGTTGGGTTTGGGTAGCCCATCCGAAGCGGCAGCATCAGCAGAAGCGAACCACACGGCACGAATGACGAAGCCCGGCAGCTGAGGACCTTGGCAGTGCTCCAGACCTGTCGGGCGTCAGCTGCGGCGCGATCGAGCTCGCAAGACGACGTCGTCCCGCTGCCCGCGCGCGGCCAAGCCGCCTCGGCGCATCCAAGGAACGAGGACCTGGCAGTTCAGGCAAGCAACCAAAACCGGACGCCGCAGCCGAGGCATGTGCGCGCTATCCCGAAATCGCAGAAGCGGGGCATGTGCGCGCGATCGCGAGGCCACATGGAAAAAACGGGAACGACCTCTCCAAACAAGAGGAGCCACATGACACCAGACGGCGGCAGCTCGACCAAAACCCGACGGCTTGACAAGCTGTAGTATTGCACTGGGGAGCAAATCCGCATGCTTCCTTCCACTTTAACCGTCACCGGCGACGGGCACGGCTCTCGGATCCTGATTTGGCATGCAGGCGGTATTCCAAGAACCACATGGCAATAAGATAGCTTAACGGACCAGGCAATAAGGTAGCATGCTCGCCTAGATTCTCATTACCGGACACCGGTCGCTGCTGTGCTGCTCACCATCGATTTATTTGACTCCAGAGGTCTGTCCATGTACTCGTTGGCAACTTCTCTCCGAGCTTGCTATCCACCTGCCTCCGCTACTGGATGCTAACCTAGCGCTAAAAAAATACTCTATCAATATATGAAAGTTTATTATCTTTTTGAAAATAAACTAATAAATGACAATTTTTTTAGAATGGAGAGTACAGAAAAGTTGCACGCAGAGCACAACAGTACAAAGCAGCGGTCCTTTTCTGCCCGCCTCATTATGGGACGAAAGAATGGCGTCTTGGTGTTATCTAGTAGTAGCCGACTTGGACGACAGCTTCTCGCAGTGGCAGCCAAGAATTGCCGGCCGGCGTCGAGCTGGCCGCGACGCCTTTTGCTCTTGGATACGACAGGGGATCCAAGAACAGAACAAGGGGACGATGTCGGGTACCCAAATCCAAGCAGGAAAAAGAGGGAGCAGCAGTGAAAAGGCGTAAAAAAAAGTCTTGATCACGATCACGATCACCCACGCAACTCGCCCTGCCGGTCTGCCACCACAAGATCTCATCAAGAGAAGGCAGGTGCCGCCTGTCAGAGTTGAGAGTCCTCAAGAATACAAAACAGAACAAAAGCCTAAACCACAACCACCGTTATCCGTAAAAGCAGAGGCGTCAATGACATGAATTTTTCCATCTTTGATCTCTGATAACGGTGTGTAGCAGCAAACCGAATTTTCTGCATACGGTATGCACCAAAACACTGATGCATACCTATTCGGATTGACGCCACATCATCTTTTATTAATCTCAAAGTACACCCTTAGATATGCATACCGTATCCATTAAAAAAAATTCTGTGCAGCAGCTCTCCTGATAGCTAAACATGGAATGCAACTAGTAGTAGTTGGTGAAAGAAAAGTCATGTACTAGTAACCGGACACGGCTTCCCTCCTCCCGTTTGTCCTCCCATGCGTCCTCCCGAACAAGCGCAAGAGGAAAGGAAAGGGACTTTGCTAACAGCTCATGTGATCCCACTACTGAAATTAAAATCTCGTTGTTATTATTACAATAGTGGGGAAACTAACTAGGTAGTAGCTAGAGAAAAAGGCATCTACTCGATACAAGCATCAAAAGGAGAAAGAAATAAAAGAATAATAAAATAAAAATGAAGTTTCTTCCTCGCATTGATTTCTCCAGTGAAAATTTGGCCACGAAAAGGTGCGTGTCATCACCCAACTGGAAAATTTTGAACCCTTCGCTTTCCCTCTTCCTGTCTGCCTCGGCCTGCTCTGTTTCTGGAATGGCTACTACACCTGTTTTTTGGCCTCCGCCTCCTTGTCGTCGTGTACTCCGTCGCTGCAGCTGTCCGTGCCGGCCTTCACCTTCCCCTCCTTGGGACTCTCCAGTGCCCGCTTCTCCTCCTCTTCCTCCTCATTGTCACCGCCGGCCTCCTTCCCCGATGCAGCAGCACCGATCTCCCGCCGGCGCTTCTCGGCGCGGGCCTTGAAGATGTCGACCAGCTCTTGCATTGCTTCCTCCTTCCCGTTCCTCCGGTTCTTTATCAGCACCTCGCTCACGTCCGCCGGCGTGATCTCGGCCGCGTCGATCCACTCCTCGAGCCCCCGCATGACCTCCGTGCCGGCGAGGCGGTCCAGCTCGTCGTCCTGGAAGGCGAGGTAGTTCTTGAGGAGGATCTTGAGAGCCGGGAAAGAGCAGTAGCTCATGAAGATGTGCATGTCCATCCGGCCCGACCGGAGGAGCGCCGGGTCAAGCTTCTCGATGTGGTTGGTGGTGAACACGAAGATGCGCTCCGCGCCGCAGCACGACCACAGCCCGTCGGTGAAGTTGAGCAGGCCGGAGAGCGTGATCGACCTCCCCGTCCCGGCGCCGCCGTCCTGGTCGATCGTGCCGTCGATGCTCGGCCGCGGCTTGGGCGCCGGTGCCGGCGCGGCCCGGTTCGTGAGGTCGACGGAGCAGTCGATGTCCTCGATCACGATGATGGACTTAGACGTGGTCTTCATGAGCAGCTTCCGGAGCTCGGCGTTGCTGCTAACCTCGGTCAGCTCGAGGTCGTACACGTCGTAGCCAAGGTAGTTCGCCATGGCGGCGATCATGCTGGACTTGCCGGTCCCCGGCGGGCCGTAAAGGAGGTACCCGCGCTTCCAGGCGCGGCCGGTGCGCTCGTAGAACGCGCTACCGTCGGCGAAGTCGCGGAGGTCGGCCGTGATGGCGGCCTTGCGCTCCGGGTCCATGGCGAGCGTGTCGAACGTGCTGGGGTGCTTGAAAGGGACGGGGTCCCATGGCAGGCCACGCGCGTCCATGGTCCCGCCGCGTGCGTTGGTGTAGAGCAGACGGTCCTGGCTCCGGCGCCGGATGTCCGCGGCCGCGGCGAGGATGTGGTCGAGGTATGCCGGGAGCAGCTTGTCCCGGTCCCCGCGGCGGATGCGGAGCGTGAACCGGCGCTTCTCCTCGGGGAGCGGGCGCCACGAGAAGCCCTGCCCCTGGCGCGGCGCCACCACGTGCTCCCACGTGACGGACGCGCCCCGGAAGGAGTCGACGACGCGGTCGCTGGCGGCTAGTCCGAAGGTGAAGGAGGAGGCGTTGAGCGGGCGCGACAGGCTGAGACGCGCCCCCGCGGCCGGCGCCGCCGTGCTGCTGAGGTACAGCTGCACGGCGTCGTAGATCTCGTTGGTGCTCATCCCGTCCATCTCCGTGACGTCGAAGTAGCAGTAGGGGGAGAAGCCCCGCGTGACCCTGCCCAGCAGCCGCGCCACCGCCGCCCGCAGCTCCGCGGGGAACACCGTGTGCAGCACCCCCTGCAGGAACGCGAACGCGCCCATCAGCGACGCCAGCGCCGTCCAGTACTCCTTCATCTTGCCCCTCCTTCTGCCCGGGTCCTGGTTTCTTCTTCTTGGAAGGCTCGGCCGGCCGGTTGTGGAAGGAAACAAGGTTGGACCTTGGAGGCTTTCGACAAGAGGAGGAGACGAATTTATAGGAGAAGCAGCAGTATGGAGCAAGATTTGAATGCGAAATGGATGTGAACGAAATGAAATGCGGTGTGCCGCTGGGTGACAGTGAGAGGGTAAGCCAGGCCTGCAGGCAAGGTCGCTA
The DNA here is from genome assembly GCA_036927565.1 of Tuctoria greenei. Taxonomy (NCBI): domain Eukaryota; kingdom Viridiplantae; phylum Streptophyta; class Magnoliopsida; order Poales; family Poaceae; genus Tuctoria; species Tuctoria greenei. Next base: position 9,974,341 of record JAYESD010000011.1, on the reverse strand, counting down.
TCAACGCGGATAGAGAGAGGGGGAGAACAGATGGTCAGCTGGATCTTGGAGAGAGGAATTATTTGCCGGGAGAAAGAAGAGAAGAACATAGGGATGCAGTGATACACATACCAAGAGAGATCTTCATCCCTCTCACTCACAGGGCGGTTTTGCAATGCAGAAGAGATGTGGCACTCCATCTTAGATACGGTTGCCGCAATGCTGCAGCTTAACTGCCAATGCCCAATCTCACAAAAAAAATCATTTCTAACTTAAGAATACGGCTAGCCTTGGCCTAGTATGAGGCTGACAGCATGCGAGTAGACTATGTCAACGTCAATGGAGCTTCTTAGTCAAAATAATATCGATATGATTGAGCTGATGCTGATGTAGGAATGGAACGTCAAGGTACTCCTTTTGTCAGAGCAAATATTTAACAGAAGGGATAAGAGTTGAAGTTTTAAGCAGCACATTGTTTATATCGCTGCTATATAACCTTGTGCTTAATATTCATCGTTTCATTTATTTGGCGCCAGTTAACTCCACTTTAAGTTAATCAGAGTCAAATAAAATGAAACGAAATGAATAGTATGGTGGAATATATATGGAACTTTCGACGCAACGTGCGGGGAATCATGGAGATAACAGAGGCAAACCATACCATTCAGTATATCAACTTACACCATTTTTTTTTCAACACGACTCGTGCTAAAAACGTTGACCAGTAGTTTCCACTGAATGAATAAAAACGTGGCGTTTTCCTTTTCCAGTCGAAGGGAGAATGGTCGACAATCAGATACTATAAAGTAGATATGTGGTGGACGGCTATGTGGCAGTTTGTCACGCCGAAATCAAATTGAAGGTGGCTGTGCTAGAACCAACTAGCCCCAAAGCTGTTTTCCTGTTCGAATCATCTAAAATCAAACGTTTACCACGATCTCCCTCGCGTGAATATTCATAGTAAATCCCATCGATCTTCATCCGTATTTTTAACAATTATTGATGTTCAACAGTGCTCCCAATACTTATCATTCGCTCCAGATAATCCTGCCAAAAAGAAAATCAAGAAGGCAAGAAGACCCATCATCAACATGCCTGGCTACTGGTTCCAACGATTTTTTGTTGGTCTTGTGACGCAGCATACGTAAAAGAAAAAAAACTAAAGCAAACATTCCTAATATATATGTCCAGGTTTCGCATTATTGATGCACACGAGATTGGCAAGATAATAACAACGCCACGAAAGCATGTCCCGATCCAAGCATTCCCTTGCGTTCGCAGCCAAGTTGCACGAAGACAAAAGTACGATTTGGACGAAGATCGCAACCGCAATGAGTCACGAAAGATTCTCCTTGCCCTTTCCTGATACAGCCTCGCTCGACTTTTCCATTGATGTGTTCCAGCTCATGAAACGTATACCAAACCACCAGAACTGGACGAGAGAGGGGTTGAACGGCAGACAGAAATTTCAAAAGGCGAGAATACGGCAATGTCAAATTCTGGCTACAGGCTGCATTTGCATGGAATGAATGCGCTGCAGAATATAAAGTTTATGTATACTTCATGTCGACGCAAAACTGCAATGGCAGGATTCATTTGCATCTGCGAGATAAGGTTGTTTGCGTGACTCATGCAATGCTGGATTTTTTTAGAAGGTTTTAGAAGACAGTCCACACACTTCGCCTATGCTATCTGCCTTGAAAGGGAAATATTTTTATCTTTCGAAAAAAAGGGAAATATTTTGGGTCACCTTCGACTACTACTGGTGTAATCGAACAGCGACACCGACACCCACAACACGCAGTACAGTGACCAGTACAAATCAGGAACGAAGAGGAGTGCAGAGATCGAGATGGTCCCAGGTTTTATTGGTGTGTGGTTGCCACGTCCCTTGATAAATTTACTCTCCTGTGGGTACCGATTTCTGGAAAAATGAAAATGAATTTTTTTAGCGTACATTTTTTGATTTTTTAAGTGCAGTTGGCCGGTTCATCATACTTAATATGGTTTTAGAGATAGTTGACTCGAGTGTGGATCCTATCAGGATTGATTTGTTAGATTAATTGCATTTGAGTCATATTCCACGTACGAGGTCTCAGGGAGCCTCCACGCCAGCAGGATGTTGAAATATAAGTTTATCATCATCTCCCATTGATTGTCAGTCAATAGTAGCGTAATAAACGCTAGTAGTATTGCATTCAAATTGACAAAGTACTCACAAAGCCCCTAGACACAACACTATTTATTCTTTTAATGAGACACAATATCCTCGCGTACAGTGAGGTTCTTACGGTGATTTGTTGAATTCCAAGGTTAACAGTTTCAGTCATTCAGAACTCCTCATAGGGTTATGGTGTGTGTGTATTCGTAACTGAGTACTCATGCGTTAGTGTGAGTGTCTGTTATTTCACTAATACAGTAATAAGATGACCGAGTACATGGGAAAAAAGGGACGATGTAGACTACAGTAGGCAACAGGTGACTTCACTTGCAAAAGACGGTCTGTATTGATGTCCTTGAAGTTGGAAGGCAACAACTGAATGGAGAACAAGAGGCCTAAAATTTGGGCATAATCTAAAGCGCTCATCCCTATATTATTTGTTCTTGTTCCTCCGTTTCAGGATCCGTCAAGTTTTAGGTTAGTAATTTTAGCCAGTCACGGGGAGGTCAACCATTGGAGGTCGTACTAATCACCAGCTTTCATGCTCCTAAACTTATCTCGTTTCAGCGCTCGATGCAGCGCAGCAACTAGCCAACTACAAACGATGCACCTCGTGACTCGGCCCAACGTTAAGAACATAATGTGGCTGATGGAGCGCTCAACAAAACTCAAGACATTGATAATTAGTATTATTTGAACAATTCCAATCTGCTTTGATGCGATACATAGCCAAAACTAAAGAAGTTACAAGCATAGCAGCATAGTTGACAGCACCGATAATCCAAATGCGTTGAAAACCCTGCTAACACCTGCACTTGCTTATTGACAGCAGCTTGTCCACCGTACGTATCAGTAAGCTGCACGTTTCAGATTTTGGGTGTTAGAGATAAATATGATCAATATCATAATTAGTGAGCATATAACTGATTAAGGAAAATAATTAAGGGGGTTAGTTGTAACCGAATCCAACTTCAGTTTTCCCGTACGGTGTTGATCAGGACACCCCAACCCTAACGGTTGGAGGCCCCCTCGGCTCCTCCCTCCTCTCTAGTTTACACTACAGGAAAACGGCAACAGGACGTCGAGGTTTATAAAGATGTCGGGACCGACATATTTAATTCACCTATAGTCGTCGGTTTATGCGTATAGACGTTCTTAAGTTATGGCCGTCAGTCCCACTGAGACAACTGACGACCGTAATTATAGCTGTCGGTTTTTCTGATGAAACCGACGGCTTTGTTAAATCCATCGGCCTGGCCACGAAGATCGACGGTCATAAAGGTGGGCCCGGTCGACAGCATTTTTAGTTTCGCCCTACCTCTTTCGCGCCCGCGCACACAGATTCGCCCGCCGCCCCACCGCCAAGCGCGCCGCCTTTCGCCCGAGCGCGCCGTCGGTCTCCTGCCCCGACCGCGCCGCCGGTCTCCCGCCCCGACTGCATCGTCCCCCAGCCCCGCCGCCTCCTCACGCCCCGAGCGCGCTGCCTCCCGCCACGAGCGCCGCCGCCTCCCGCCCTCAGCCTCGCCCCGCGCGTCGCCTCTTCCGGAGCCCCCGAGCAGCGCTCCCTGCTTTCCCCGAACCCCTTTTCCCATCCTCGAGCGGCGCCACTTCCGGTACCTGAAGGTAAAATCTAGCTTGCTGATTCCTTACGTTGTGGATGAATTCTTGCATTGTGTATGAACATTTATCGACGATTGTGTTGGCGATGTAGTGAATGTTCTTATTTAGCTAGAGACGATAGTATCTAAATATACAAATGATTATTTGTTGATGAGTAAGTTCCAATTTTAGTAATCTTTTAACTTGTATAAATGACGATTAGAAATAAAGATCTTAGCAATGTGGAAAATAGACATGGTGATATTAATGCGTTGCACTAATACGATCATGTGAGTTTGATTACTTGTTAATGATTTTGGCAATGCTTAACTTGTTAATATGATAATTAAATTGTATGAATTAGCAATGGTTATCTTGTATATGCGAGCTTGATTATAAAACTTTAATTAACTTGAAGCATTTATATTTCAATTTTGTATTATGTTGAAATGTTTGAATGCTTAGTTATAATAAACTTGGAAGTTTAGTTATACTCAATATCATGCATGAATGCTCAGAGATGATTGTAGTCGTAACGTACGCGTGAGGACAAGCACATTTGTGTACAGCGTCAAGACAAGCGTGGACGGTAGACCTGGACTTGGAACTTTCAACTCTGACCAACTTTCCCCTTCTGTCTCGTTCTTTTCTCTCTAGTAAATGATCGAAAAATGGAAATGAGCAACGTAACCTATAGAATTTAATTACTCGTTTTGAATCGGCACGTTTCACATGCTATTGGCACGTGAGACGTGCAGGTTCAGAATTGTCCCTTTATGGACAACCTGAGAGTGATCGAGAGGGTGTGGCTTGTGACGAGACGCGAGTCTGGATCTGGACGAGATTTCGACGGCATAACCATGTTGTTCTCTACTGCACCATTTTTGGGTGCGCAGTCGAGAACAGCGGGGTTATGCTGCCGAAATTTCGTTCGGATCCGGACCACGCGTCTCGTCATGAGCACGCTTCGCTCGATCACTCTTGGGTGGGTTTAGGATCTATCTGCCTAGGTTGTAGGGGCCGTGACATAACATAACAATGAAACTAATAATGATTTATCTGGTTTGAAGGTATAAACTAAAAAATGGGTGACAACCGTAAGGTGATATATGATGGATGGAGTTCAACTGGTGGTCACAATATGGAATGGGCTCATGTTGCTAATGTTTTCATGAACCAAGCTTTTGCTAGTGGTGCTTCTTTGGTCAAGTGTCCTTGTAGCAAGTGTCAGAATTGTCTGCGTCTGAAAAGACCTGAAATTGAGTTGCACCTTTGCAAGCACAGATTTATGCCCGACTACTTAGTGTGGCGCGAGCATGGGGAGATGCATCATGCTTGTGAGATTGTAAGTGCATCTAGGATATCCCTTGTGGGTTTTTGCTAATTGATGACAAACATATGAGATCCTAATGAAACTGCTGAGATGATTGCAGGACAAACAAGTGAGACATATCGGTGCACACAAAAAGGTGAAAAATGAAGTGGTGTTCAAAGAGAGATACTTTGATGAAGCTCGGAAGACCAAAATAGATTTGAATGTATAGGTAGTGTATGAAAGACACACTCTAAGAGCTCACAACTTTGCGCGAGGATAAGGGATTAAAATTAACATAACTTTCACAAAGCACCGGACTAGTCCGATCATGGACCGGACTAGTCCGTTCACCTTTCTGGAATCACACTCACAAGGAGACCGGACTAGTCCGTGCATCCACCGGACTAGTCCGTTGATGTTTCTGGAGTCTCTCATACTGAGGGACCAGACTAGTCCGATCATGGACCGGACTAGTCCATTGAACTTTCTGTAGACTCCCTTTTGTGGAGATCGGACTAGTCCGCAGACTAGTCCAATGAACTTTCTGGAGTCATCTTTACACAGTACCGGACTAGTCCGAGGTTGGACCGGACTAGTCCGGCAGACTTTCTAGACCTCAAAACATGTCGAGACCGGACAAGTCCGGACTTGCACCGGACTAGTCCGGTGTTAGGGTTTTTCAACGGCTAGCTTTTGGAAACCCTATAAATATATGATCCACGACTTTCCCATGACAAGACACGTCGAATATTGAAAAAGGAGAAAACCCTAGCGCCTCCACTCAGTCCCAAGAGCCCAAAACACATCTCCCCACACATCTAAAGTTCAAAAAGAGTGAAATCAATTGAACACTTGGATTCGGAATTGGGAGATCGTCGTTCTTTCATCGCGAGCTCTTGGGGTTTGATCTTTCTACACTCATACTCTGCATTGTAATACTTTTGAGTATATTTGATCACTTGTTCATTGTAATTTTCGTGGGAGCCCTCAACGTGTGAGGTTGCCCCACAAACTTGGTGATTACCCGTGATAGTGGAATCAAGTCGGCCTTCGTGGTGACTTGAGGAGGAAAAGGGTTGGAGACCCGGCTCTGTGTGAGCTTCCTCAACGAGGACGTAGATCTCGTGGTGAGATCGAACCTTGGGAAAAATTCGTGTGTCTTGTGTCTCATTTACTTTAAATTTTGTTCATTAGATCATTTGAGTGCTAAACTTCAACATAAGGCAATTAGAAGTTACACCTGCATTCTTATATTAATCTCAAGTACAAATATCAGTTGTTCTCAATTCCGCTGCTAAAGAAATTTATTTTCTCAATTAACACCTGATCAACACACATAATTTTTGCACACCGGACTAGTCCGCCCACACAACCGGACTAGTCCGGCCGACCAAGTTTTGACGATTCTATTAAGTGTGCAGGAAATTCAAAAGGCCTATTCACCCCCCCTCTAGGCCACATTCAATTGGTATCAGAGCTTGGTTCTCCACCAACGAGACTCACATCTCGGAGAGATCAATTGCCTCTGAGAAGAACAACGATATCTCGAAGATGAACATTAATGAGGAGGAACAAGAAACTAAGGCTTTTGATGTGCTGAAAGAGAGCCCACACGATGATGAAGAAGTGCGACAATTGAAGGCACTCCTGAGAAAGAAACTGCTAGGACAAAAGGGAAAAGAAGAAGAGAAGCAGACGGGGAGTGGTCATCATGACTACTCCCGACAGCCTTACAACTACAACCGTCTCAACTCCAACAATCATTATCTTTCCATTCCCATGGGAAAACCTCCACAGTTTGACGGAAGCGACTATACAATGTGGAAGTACAACATGAAGATGCATAATATCCCTAAATTCTAGCCTATGGCACATCGTCTGCACTGGCATAGATATCCCAGACACGGATGAAGAACTGACCCCAGAACAAGAACAAGAGATTCACAGAAATGCACAAGCTGTCGCCGTGATCACATCATCATTAAGCAGAGAAGAATTCACCAAGATTGATGACTTAGAAAGTGCAAAGGAAATCTGGGATACACTTAAGACGGCTCACGAAGGAAATAGATCAGTTCGTGAAGCAAAAATCGAAATGCTTGAAGGAGAGTTGGGGAGGTTCGCTATTGAAGATGGCGAATCACCTCAAGACATGTACAACCGAATGAAGGCAATAATCAACAAGTTACGTGCCTATGGAAGTAAGAAATGGACGGATCATGAGGTAGTCAAGAGAATGATTAGAGCCTTCATGCCAAGAAATGTCACACTTTGCTCAATGATTAGAGAAAGCCCCGGTTTCCACAAATTGACCCCCGATGAGCTGTTGGGGAAGATCATAAACCATGAGATGATGGAAAAAGAGGCAAAATACGTCAAAGACTTGGCCAAACTCACTTCCTCCAAAAGGAAAGAGGTCGCTCTCAAAGCTACATGCCGACCGAAACTCAAAGAAGCTCGTGAAGATCAAGACGATGGGCACACAAGTGACGAGAGCACCGATCTTGATGATGAGGAGATGGTACTCTTTATCAAGAAGTTCAAGCGAATGATGAAAAGAAGACACGGCAACAACTCAAATGAAGGCAAAAGCAAGGACAAAGGAAAATCCAAGGCTCGACGCACTTGCTACAACTGCGGAGAGTATGGTCACTTCATGATGGACTGCCCCTATGAAGAAAACAAAAGGAAGAAGGAAACAAGATCTCAAGAAAAGAAAAATTTCAGAAAAAGAAGGAAAAACCATCAAGCTCACATTGGCAAGGAGTGGGACTCAAACGACGAGTCCTCCTCCGATGAAGAAGAAGAGATGACCACTATTGCAATCAAGAAACCTACTATGAAGGCCACACTCTTTCCAAACATGGGAGGACGGGACATGAACAACCACACTTGCCTTATGGCTAAGGAAGGCAAGAAAAAGGTACGACTCACTCCTCCCACACTAAACTCCTCTATTGATGACTTTGACAGCTCTAGCGATAACGAAGAAATGTTTAGAGGACTAAGTAAAATTGCTCTAAAGAAAATGGAAATGTTGTCGAACGAAATTTTTGAGAAGGAAGAACTTCTTGATCGACAAGAAGATATGCTAATCCATGAAAGGAAGAGATATCAAGAAGTTGAAAAACTTCTCGAGCTTGAAAGAGAGAATAACAAGTCGCTTGAAGTTGAGCTAGCATTGAGTAAGGAAACTTACTCAAAGCTAAAAGACTCACATATTGCAATCAAGGAAGAACTTGCTGACTTGTCAAAGGTTAACAAGATCCTTGAGGTGCAATTTGAGTCGCTCAAGCAAAGTGACTCTTCTTCCTCCAAGAGCTCTTCCTCCAAAGATATGAGTTCGACAACAATCGAGACTTGCACTTGCTCTAGTAAGAAGAATACTATTTCTAATACATCAACTTCTCGTAATATGCATGCCCCCCCCAAGCGGCATCTTTGATAAGGAGAAGATCAAATATGCACGCAGTGCATATATGGTCACTAGACCTCCCAATATCAAAGATGGCCTTGGTTTTGATAAGAACAAACACATGGCTATTTCTAATCACGCTAAGAATAGAATTGTCTTTGTCAAAGAGAAATCTCATGAATCTGAACCTCAAATGTTGTTTCACACATTTAATGCTTCTTATGTTCTTATGAAGGCCAAAAGTGGAAGAGTCATTGCCAAATATACAGGGCCACGCCACAAGAACTTGAAAACTTGTGTGTGGGTGCCTAAGACTCTTGTGACTAACCTGAAAGGACTTAAGCAAGCTTGGGTACCTAAGACCAAGAAATGATTCTTTTTTGCAGGCTTACTCCTCCGGCGGAACAAAATGGGTACTTGATAGCGGATGCACGAATCACATGACCGGAGAGAGAGGTATGTTTGTGAAGTACGAGTACAACAAGGATCCAGGTGAAGGCATATACTTCGGAGACAACAGCCAAGGAAAGGTCTTTGGTAGCGGTAACATTGAAATTTCTTCTCAACATACCTTATCAAATGTTTTACATGTAGATTCTCTAGATTATAACCTTTTGTCAATATCCCAACTATGCAACAAAGGTTACAATTGTTTATTCACTAATGAGGGTGTGATAGTTTTTAGAAGAAGCGATGGCTCGGTTGCATTCAAGGGAATGTTGAAGGGCAAGCTCTATCTTGTTGACTTCAACAAAGATAAAGCCGAACTCAACACTTGCTTGGTTGCTAAAACCAACATGGGATGGCTGTGGCATAGACGGCTAGCCCATGTTGGGATGAGAAATCTGCAGAAACTTCTAAAAGGTAGTCACATCCGTGGTCTTAAGGATGTGGTTTTTTGAAAAGGACAGGCCGTGCAGCGCTTGTCAAGCAGGAAAACAAGTCGGAGCACCACACCCCGCCAAGAACGTGATGACTACCGCGAGACCGATGGAACTTCTCCACATGGATCTTTTTGGTCCAGTTTCGTACATCAGCATCGGCGGTAACAAATATGGTTTAGTAATTGTTGATGATTTTTCTAGATTTACCTGGGTGTTTTTCTTGTATGATAAATCAGAAACTCAGGGGATCCTCAAGAAGTTCTTAAAAAGAGCTCAGAATGAATTCTCATCGACCATAAAGAACATCAGAAGTGACAACGGGACAGAATTCAAGAATATCCAAGTTGAAGAGTTTCTTGATGAAGAAGGGATAAAGCATGAATTCTCAGCACCCTACTCCCCTCAACAAAATGGAGTGGCAGAAAGGAAGAACAGAACATTGATCGAAATGGCCAGAACTATGCTGGATGAATACAAGACATCAGATCAATTTTGTACATAAGCGGTGAACACCGCCTGCCATGCCACTAATCGACTATACCTCCATCGACTACTGAAGAAAACTCCATATGAGCTCCTTACCGGTAAAAAGCCAAATGTTTCTTATTTTAAAGTTTTTGGTTGCAAATGTTTTATTCTGAACAAGAAACAGAGGGTCTCGAAGTTTGCTTCGAAGTCTGATGAAGGATTCTTGCTCGGTTATGAATCGAATGCCTACGCCTATCGTGTCTTCAACAAGGTGTCCGGCCTTGTTGAAGTAGCACGTGACGTAGTGTTCGATGAATCTAACGGCTCACAAGTGGAGCAAGTTGACAAGTGTGTGCTAGATGATGAGGAAACTCCATATGAAGCACTGAAGAAAATGGGACTTAGTGATATCTTACCACAAGAGCAAACATTTGACCCAAATGCACAAGATGAACCTCAACACGGAAGCAATGATCAAAGGGGAGCCCTTGCACAAGATCAAGAGGAGGAAGATCAAGAAGAGCAGGACCATCATGGAAGCAACGATCAAGGGGGAGACAATGTACATGAAGAACAAGCAACTACACAAGCTCCACACCCAAGAGTACACCAGAGCGTGCAAAGAGACCACCCTGTCAACAACATCATTGGAGATATTGCAAAGGGAGTAACTACTAGATCTCGAGTTGCAAATTTTTGTGAATCCTACTCTTTTGTGTCTTTTCTGGAACCATACAGGGTAGAAGAAGCCTTAGGGGATCCAGACTGGGTGATTGCAATGCAAGAGGAGCTGAACAACTTCAAGAGAAATGAAGTATGGGAGCTAGTGGAGAGACCAAAGGCGAACATAGTCGGAACTAAATGGGTATTTCGGAACAAGCAAGATGAACATGGAGTAGTGACAAGAAATAAGGCAAGACTAGTGGCCAAAGGTTATTCTCAGGTCAAAGGTTTGGACTTCGATGAAACTTTCGCTCCTGTAGCTAGACTTGAGTCCATTCGTATTTTATTGGCATATGCTACTCACCATAATTTTAAGCTGTATCAAATGGACGTCAAAAGCGCCTTCTTAAACGGCCCAATCAAGGAGGAAGTTAATGTGGAGCAGCCACCAGGATTTGAAGATCCGAAGTATCCAAACCATGTCTACAAACTGCGTAAGGCTCTCTATGGCCTCAAACAAGCTCCTCGAGCTTGGTATGAGTGCCTTAGAGATTTTCTAATTCAGAATGGATTCAAAATTGGTAAAGCTGACTATACACTTTTCACTAAACATTGTGATGATCATTTATTTGTGTGTCAAATTTACGTTGATGATATTATCTTTGGATCAACTAACAAATCCTTCTGTGAAGAGTTTAGCAAAATTATGACAGATAGGTTCGAGATGTCAATGATGGGCGAATTAAAGTTCTTATTGGGATTCCAAGTCAAGCAACTAAGAGAAGGTACATTTATAAGCCAAACAAAATATACACAAGACATTCTCAAGAAATTCAATATGGACAAAGCCAAGCCCATCAAGACACCCATGGCCACAAATGGACATCTCGACCTCAATGAAGACGGTCCAAATGTAGATCAAAAGGTATATCGGTCCATGATTGGCTCTTTACTTTATTTATGTGCATTTAGGCCAGATATTATGCTTAGTGTTTGCTTGTGTGCAAGGTTTCAAGCTGCACCTAAAGAGTGTCATTTAGTTGCTGTAAAAAGAATCCTAAGGTACCTTGTGCACACACCCACCTTGGGCCTTTGGTATCCCAAAGGATCCAAATTTAACTGATAGGATATTCCGATGCCGACTATGCAGGATGCAAAGTCGATAGAAAGAGCACATCAGGGACTTGTCAGTTTCTTGGTAGGTCCCTGGTATCTTGGTCATCTAAAAAGCAAAACTCCATTGCCCTTTCAACAGCAGAAGCAGAATATATTGCAGCCGGTAGCTGTTGCGCCCAATTACTTTGGATGCGGCAAACACTTAGGGACTACGGCTACAATCTTAACAATATCCCACTTTTATGTGACAATGAAAGTGCTATAAAAATTGCACACAACCCAGTAGAGCACTCAAGAACTAAGCACATAGATATCCGTCATCATTTTCTTAGAGATCATTCATTAAAAGGTGACATTACTATTTCACATGTCAGAACTGAAAAACAACTTGCGGACATTTTTACCAAACCATTGGATGAGAAAAGGTTTTGTGAACTTAGGAATGAACTTAATATTCTTGACTCTCGAAATGTGGCTTGAAACGTTGCACATCTGGTTGATACTTCAAATGTTGCATTTTATTGCTAAAACTGCCCTTCACCTCTTTTTCTCCTAAGAAAACTACTTTTAATGAAGAAATCTTGAAATTTATGACCATGTTTTTGTGTGGATTGCTTTCTGGTCATAAACACCAAGATTATTTGCAAAACTTGTCCTTGGATCACTATTAGTTATCTTCAAATACTTAGGTTGTCAAGGATCACCGGACTAGTCAGGTTTGCCACCGGACTAGTCCGGATAATCCCTCTTCCTAGGGTTTTCAGGGACACCGGACTAGTCCGCCCCCAGACCGGACTAGTCCGGTCGGCTGTCTATATAAGCAGCCGACCCGTTTCAAAGATGCTCACCTCCATCTTTGCCTGCTGCCGCAAGATTGAAGTCAGGCAAAAGGAGCATCAACAATATGTCAATGCCAACATCAAAGCTATATGCGATAAGCTGGAGATTGAGCCGGTGGGATCCCCGCCTGCCTTCGAGGATTTCGAGGAAGAGTCCGCTCCGGCGAATGATGATGATGATGGTGAAGATGAGGACTGGACTGAAACGGAGGAAGAGAGTGGTGATGAGTGATTTCCCTCATTTTTTCCCTTTTTGGTGCCTTGATGCCAAAGGGGGAGAGATTGAGACTAGGAGAGATTAAGACTACTAGTTTAAGAGTAGTTGGTGTCTTTATGTTTTTGTGATCAAGGACATGTGTACTTAATTTTAAAACCTTGTAATGCACTATTCCCTCTCTTATGTGTGATGCTTACTGTTGCTTGGATGATTATCTTTATACTCATTGTTGATTATCTTTACTACATCACACCCTGTTGATCACACACTTGTTAGGCACCCCACCATAAGGTGTGTGCATATGTGAGAAGCTTTTTGTGGACTCATCATTATTATCATATGTGGACACCTTATGAAAATCAAGATTTTACTCTCAATTGTCATATCTCAAATGGTTGTCATCAATCACCAAAAAGGGGGAGATTGTAAGTGCATCTAGGATATCCCTTGTGGGTTTTGGATAATTGATGACAAACATATGAGATCCTAATGAAACTGCTGAGATGATTGCAGGACAAACAAGTGAGACATATCGGTGCACACAAAAAGGTGAAAAATGAAGTGGTGTTCAAAGAGAGATACTTTGATGAAGCTCGGAAGACCAAAATAGATTTGAATGTATAGGGAGTGTATGAAAGACACACTCCAAGAGCTCACAACTTTGCGCGAGGATAAGGGATTAAAATTAACATAACTTTCACAAAGCACCGGACTAGTCCGATCATGGACCGGACTAGTCCGTTCACCTTTCTGGAATCACACTCACAAGGAGACCGGACTAGTCTGTGCATCCACCGGACTAGTCCGTTGATGTTTCTGGAGTCTCTCATACTGAGGGACCGGACTAGTCCGATCATGGACCGGACTAGTCCGTTGAACTTTCTGTAAACTCCCTTTTGTGGAGATCGGACTAGTCCGCGGACTAGTCCGATGAACTTTCTGGAGTCATCTTTACACAGTACCGGACTAGTCCGAGGTTGGACCGGACTAGTCCGACAGACTTTCTGGACCTCAAAACATGTTGAGACCGGACAAGTCCAGACTTGCACCGGACTAGTCCGGTGTTAGGGTTTTTCAACGGCTAGCTTTTGGAAACCCTATAAATAGATGATCCACGACTTTCCCATGACAAGACACGTCGAATATTGAAAAAGGAGCAAACCCTAGCGCCGCCACTCAGTCCCAAGAGCCCAAAAAACATCTCCCCACACATCTAAAGTTCAAAAAGAGTGAAATCAATTGAACACTTGGATTCGGGATTGGGAGATCGTCGTTCTTTCATCGCGAGCTCTTGGGGTTTGATCTTTCTACACTCATACTCTGCATTGTAATACTTTTGAGTGTATTTGATCACTTGTTCATTGTAATTTTCGTGGGAGCCCTCAACGTGTGAGGTTGCCCCACAAACTTGGTGATTACCCATGATAGTGGAATCAAGTCGACCTTCATGGTGACTTGAGGAGGAAAAGGGTTGGAGACCCAACTCTGTGTGAGCTTCCTTAACGAGGACGTAGATCTCGTGGTGAGATCAAACCTCAGGAAAAATTCGTGTGTCTTGTGTCTCATTTACTTTAAATTTTGTTCATTAGATCATTTGAGTGCTAAACTTCAACATAAGGCAATTAGAAGTTACACCTGCATTCTTATATTAATCTCAAGTACAAATATCAGTTGTTCTCAATTCCGCTGCTAAAGAAATTTATTTTCCCAATTAACACCTGATCAACACACATAATTTTTGCACACCGGACTAGTCCGCCCACACAACCGGACTAGTCCGGCCGACCAAGTTTTGACGATTCTATTAAGTGTGCAGGAAATTCAAAAGGCCTATTCACCCCCCCTCTAGGCCACATTCAAAAACCTACGCAAAGTCAATTAGATAAGTTACGTCAAAAGGGCATAAACGGTGGGCCGAACTTTGTGAACTGGGTTCGTGAACATGTAAGTTCTTTATTCATCTTTTTTCTTACAATCATAGTTCACATGACTATCATAATATTCTAACTTTGCTTATTTATGTAGTGTATGAATGATGTCAACATCTCTGATGACTTGCGACAAATGTCGCGTGGTCAATTGAAAGCAAATGAATTTAAATGATATGATATCAACGGATACCGTTTTCAGACGGCCAGTTTAGAAGCAAACCGTCCACTTGCTGCCACTACAAACAGTGGAGTAATGATAGCAGCCGCAGAAGGTAGTGGAGAAGTGAAAGAATATTATGGGGTTCTTCAAAAAATAATTGAGTACACATTTGGCGGTCCAAAAGTACTTCAACTTGTCATTTTTGACTGTCAATGGTTTGATCCGACATCGGGAACTCGAGTGGATGATTTTGAAATGGTGGAGGTCAACCATAACTCACGTTACACAGCTCTTAACAATAATGTTGTGCTTGCAAGTCAAGTCGAACAAGTGTACTATTTAAGTTATCCTCACCCAAGTTTGAAAAACTGGTGGGTAGTATATAAAGTGAATCGTGGAGTGCACCCTCGTCGTTATGATGGTTACAATGAGAGTCAAGAAGATGATGGTGACACTGTCTATCAAGATGAAGTCGAGGAAGTAGAATATTGTAGGATATCTTGTGAGATAGAACTCGCGGAAATAAATAGAGGTATCCAAGAGTTAATGTCTGAAGAACAAGTTGGCCCTTTGAGAAAACGTCTTCGACAATCACAAAGAATTATTGAAACGCACAAAAGGAATATGAAAGAGCATGTCAGATTTGAGGAAGAGAGTGAAGTTGAGTTTGAAGACGAGATGGAGCAAGAGATACATGAGCATCTTAATGCACGTGTGATAGAAGCACATTATGATGCTGATGATTTCTAATTGTTAGTATATGCATTCTTTTATATCCTCGTATGCACGTAAAATCTTATTGTTTTATATTCTTGTATACTAATCATTTGTCTAAATCTGTGTAGATGTTGAATCATTTAGGATTTGATAAGAAGGGCAAGAAAAACAGTGGATCTTCGTCTTCCACGTCTCAGCCTAGTACTGGTTCAGACCAAACATGCTTATTTCAGGTAATTGGTTTTTTCAAAATTTATTTTAATATCATAATTATTTATCTATTATGTGTTACATTTTTATTTGCATTTGCAGGGTACTACTAAGAGTACACGGAGGAGGAGACGAGAGTTGTTGGAGTACGTGGCAGAGCAGGGAGGAGGCTCAGCAGCAGGCTCGAAGGGTGGAGACGAGAGTGCTTGATCGGTGCCCCACGTATGAGGAGTTGTACGAGGAGGAGGAACTGTAGGGACGAGGCATAGAGCAGGGAGGAGGCTTCGAGCAAGGAGGAGGCATAGAGCAGGGAGGAGGCTCAGCAGCAAGCTCGAGGGTGGAGGTACTTGAGTAGTCGCTCTCCTCTGAGGGTGGCACTGAGGGGGACGATGAGAATGCAGAGGAGGTCGATGATCCGGAGCGAGATGCAAGGTTGGCAAGAGCGGCAGAGCTAGATGAGTTGGGGCGGCCCGATCGATGTCCCTTTAAGTATTATTTTAGATTTATTGATAAGCTAAATATCTTTTATATTTGTTTTCTTGTCAACTAATTAACTAATATTCTCTGTGTAGGTTACGGAGACATCTTTTATTTAATCCAGCTAGAAGCCTTGACGAGCGGACAATTATTAGGCCAAAGGGTACCAGGTGCTGGATCGAGGCTGGTTGGAGTGGCAAGGGGCATCGACGGGTAATCAACACGGAGTTGGGAAATGTCAATCGCTTTTGTTTTCCCGGTATGGTTCTAGTGGAAGGCCAAAAAAAGGCGGCACATAGTTGCGATCACTATGTGCTAGAAAAGTATGACAGAGGTACTTGTCAGGATAAAGTTTTGGGATATATTTTGGGTAAGTTTCTTCTTGTCGATTTAATCACATTGCTTCTTGATTTGGATGACAGTAATTGTTACTTATATGCAGGGTTTGTTTCGCTTGGAGGAGGGTACGAGTGAAGCTTATGCAAGTTTCGTTTTTCAGAATGCAGCTAGAAGACGTACTAAGGACTCTTTCTCCGATGCACGGATCAAAGCTGTGACCGTGTACTACAAGACGGTGTTGTTGCAAACAATGACAAATAAATATGCAGCTAAAATTCACCTAGATAAGGAGGAGTACTTACAGAGTAGCATCGATTGGATTTGTCCAGATACGAAGGCTCGGTAGTGGCTATGCGAGTATTGGGCGTTAGATGAGTTCAAAAATAAATCTAACAGAAATCGAAGGAACCAAAAGAGTAAGCCTGGAAAGCACTTCTATGGACCGGATGGATATGTGTGAATGGAGCAAAGAATGGTATGAATTCTTACAATCATATTTTGCTTGAAAAAATTGTATTGATTGAAGTGTTGGAGTTTTGTATTGCAAACAGCTGAAACTGGGATGCCTCCTACTTTTTTTTGAGCTTTATATTAGGGGACACAAAGGTTGAGATCCAAATCATCCGGAGTAGTTGTGTGACGAGGCATCAACACAAAAATTGGTATGAATGATCACTATTTGTTACATGTGTTCATGAAGCCAATTTATCTTGTACTAGATCTATCTGTTATTTTAATGCATTGCAGGCAAAATATATTGAGTGTTTTAAGAAAACTCATGGCGATGTCGCGGACTATGTCAGAGAGCCTTTGGATGTGGCGAGAGCGTATGAAGCCGGCGGAGGTCTATCGCATGGGAGGTATGTGAAAAGACATTGATGATTTATATGTTTATGGCTATCAATTCATAACACTTACATATTTTCTAGACTTGGGTTGGGTGATGGGTATGTGAAGCACGAGGCTTATGCTAGACGAAGGTCGTCTACGTCAGTTCTAGTAGGTCCGAGTCAAATACAGAAAGAGAATTAAAAGAAGAATTGGGACGCAATAAGGAAGAGATGTGTGAGATACAACAGATGAATATGCAAATGCAGCAACAAATGGCATATATGTTCCAGGTACACATGATTGTTTTCTTTGAGTTAAATTTTGCTTATTAAGTATATTACATTAATTAGCTCATTATCTTTACTTGATGCAGTTTATCCTTCATGGTGGAATTGGATCGCAGTTCGGTGCTCCTCGTACTCCGTTTGCTTCGTCGTCACAGGTATAATTTTGACTTCCTGTATTATTCATTCGAGTAACACTAGACAATATTAATAATATTTGTCACAGGGTTCCAAGAGTGGCAAAGGATATATTCCACTAGCTCAAGGCTTTCTTTCGATGTTGGGCGCAACTCCTCCAGCTTGGCCACCATATCCATATCCAGGTTTCCTACCACCGCCAGCCGGTCCCGTGCCATCGGCAACTCATGCGGCAATGGTACAATTTTCTAATCTCAAATCAAAGTCAAATTAAGACTAATGTTTATAGCTATGCAAGTTGTATAACATATTAGTGAAGTAGCACCCTACTTTGATATCGAGACATGCGAAATCATTTTTACTAATGTAAACCTTAATTTGAATGTGTTTTTGTAGGATTCTCATCAAGTGACACCTGATGGTTGTGATGATTTTCTAAATTTAAACAACATGGGTGCGAGGGGTGGAGGAGCGAGTGGCGGAAGCTCTGACAACATGCGTGCGGATTGATCGTCATGGTTGTTTACTATCTTTGCTTGTGATGTTTCGAGTTAATACAATGTTGTGTGATGATTTTAATATCAATTACGAACTTGCTTGCGGGTTGATCTTATGTTTGAGAACTTGTATGTTTGCTGATGTCGAAAACCTATGGTGGCTATGTTGAGCTGATATTGTTGTATATATAGCTGCTATGTCAAAAACCTGTATGGAATGGCTGATATTGAAATTGCTGTATGGAATGTATTAAAATTGCTATATAGAATGGCTGTATGGAACTGTATGAGCTGCTGGAGGCTCCCCAGCCGGGGAGGAAGAGAAAACGGCTTGCAAAAAAAAAAACAAATAAGACCGTTGGTTTAGGGAGGGCTGACGCTCATATCAGTACTATGACTGTCGGTTCTCCACGTGACCGACGGTTATAAGCTATTTAAAACCGTCGGTTTCAATCTAGCCGACAGTCATACGAACCTTAAGGCCGTCGGTTTCATTCTGACCGACAGTCATACAGACCTTAAGGCCGTCGGTTTCAATCTGACCGACAGTCATACGGACCTTAAGGCCGTCGGCTTGTCCAGGAAACTGACGTTTATAAGCTTTAAATGCGTCGGTTCCTTGACCGATGATCTTACTATTATGTGTGTCGGTCCTACGTCACCGACAGCTGTCCCTAAGAGCGCCGGGACCGACGATTTTGAATGTTAAAGATGTCAAATTTGTGATGTCGGCTATATACGTCGTCCAACAGACGTTCACAATTTATGTACGTCGGTTTTAGTGCACAACTGACGTTTACAGAGTCGACGCCCTATATGCGTTTTCCTGTAGTGTTAGATAATGGATCTTTGATCAACTCAGTAAGTCCTACACCTAAGGTCACCCGATAACGCAGAGGGAGAAAGTCAGAGAAGGTGCTCCAAGGCTTCACCGCTGTCATGACCCCATCAACAGCAGATCGTCGCCTCACCGCTATAGTCATGGTTGCCTCCTTCTCTGCACACAAGGTATGAGCAAAGGTATGGCAATTAAGTGCCTAATTAGTTCTTAGATCAATTTAGCCCGAATTGATTAGTGACTAGATTAAGATCCTAAGAATCTGTTAAATCTAACAGTGGCATCAAGAGCCAACTAGTTCACTAATCCCTTCGGGTTTTAACTAAGATTGATTCTTTCATTAAGATTCAATTAAGTCCTGTTCAGCAATTTAGAAAGAGGGGACTTAGAGATTGAATCTTAATTCAGATGCAGGCTCAGAACAAGATTCAAATCAAAATTCAGACCAGTGATTCAATCTTAGTCAGCCGAATTCGAATCAAGAAAATAGAGGTGAATCACTATCTCTAAGATGCGCCTTCCAGAATTCTCGACCTGGTCGTCGTGCTTGTCGGAGAAGCCGGCGGTGCAGCCACTAAAACTCCTCCTCACAGGGGTCTTCGGGTAGGGCGGCTCACCACCGTTGGATCTGCCAGCTTTGGGAGCCGCAAGACAAGCCACTTGACGGCGGCGTGTTCACCCTACGATGAACGTGCGCGCCGCCGACAGGGTAGTTAACTGCACCGCCACACCTAAGCCGTCGCAGGGTGGGCTCGCCATAACCCTAGGGTTCTTGAGGGAAACCCTAACTCTAGCGCGGGACCCTTATGAGGCATCCGACTGATGAAGCACCAACCGGCGGTGAGCTCGTGGCCGATGCGGTGGCTGAGTTCACGCTGGAGCACACCAAGCCGTCGGGCCGCCACCTCGAGTGCGAGCGTTCGGAGCTGACTCAATGTGCCACCAAGAAGCCGCTCGACGGTGGCACGTCCTCCCACAGGCGGGCGCGCACGCTGGCCAGGGGGCTCATGATGGCGCCACCTCGGCCACCATGGCTGCCGCCTTTTCCTCTCTCGCTCCTTAACCCAGTGCGGTGGTGTGTGTGGAGAGGGAGTGGGAGTGCTGAATAAGATTAGGGTTTCAGGGGAGTGTGGTTTCCGCAGGTTTTGTTCCTTCGAACCACGCTTTTCAGCCGTTAGATCTTGGATCAACGGATGCGGTTCACCTAAGTCAATTTAGCTCGGTCGTTGTGAGGTCTTGGATTGTCATCCAATGACCTGCACGCGTCGGTGGCGCCGACTAAGCCTCAAAAAGAGGCTCACGACCAAGGCGGGGACGTGGGGCGCTCCATGGATTGTTAGGCCGCCTTTCGATTTAAGTCGATTTTCTCCTGATTTTTAGCAAGCTAACTTGGCTAATTGTGTGCTCCACGGACCTATATGCCTTCTTCCCCTTTCAACTTAGGGCCGAGCCTCCAGTAGGGCGAGCCACCAAGAGGCCCATGCGGGATGATTTCGGGCTTGCCGGGCCATCGTAGGCCCCCTAGTTTTCCCAATAACAGCAATTTTTTGCAATTTTCCTTTTAGGGCCTTGGGCCAACTTCAGGTTAGTTTTTTAGGGCTGCTCCCCATTTCAGTTTTCGGTTTTTTTCCATGATTTTAATTATGGACCGAATTGTTTAGTTTTCCTTTTTATAGAATATCAGTAATAGGTGAATTACATAAGTGAGCCTTTCAGTATTATCTCAGTTTATTATTCAGAGATTTCAGTTATGGGACTAAAATCATTTTGGCTCATTAAATTAAATTAAAGTAACTAGGAATAATTAAGTATTATGTGATATTTGTAATATGTTGATATTATAATATTCACATATTTGTTAAATATATTATTATCTAATTTGATATTCTTGATAAAATAAGTATATTCTTAATCATTTAATTTATTTTTTATGAGATCATTAAGTCATTAAGTATGTGCAATAAGATATTAAGTTTCCGCTATGTACTCAGTATTGCATAGTAATATTTATTGTATAACAAATTTACACTATGCGCTCATTTTACTAAGTATTCATAGCAGTTTTGTTAAGTAGCCAACGTGAATGACAAAATTTCTATGATCTCAGATCACTAAGTTTATGCATAGTAAATTTGATAGTTACTACAATTTTCAGTTATTTAATTACATGAAAATTTTGTTAAGTAGCCAACGTGAAAGATAAAAATTGTCATGATCTCAGTTATGAATGTTGTATTTTGTTCGAGTAGCCAACGTGAAAGACAAAAGATAACATTTTTTATTTTACTCAATTATTTAGTGCATAGAGAGTTTTGTTCGAGTAGCCAACGTGAAAGACAAAAACTTGTTATGTTTCCTAAGTTATTTCGAATATTGTATTTTGTTGGAATGGCAAAAGACGACATTTCTCCTCAGCTAAGTGATTGCATCAGTTTATAGAAAAAAATTTCGAGTAGTCAACGTGAAAGACACAATTTACTATGTTTTCTCAGATATTTTGAATGTCATATTTTGTTTAAACCACAAAAATGACATTTCATCTTAGCTATTATTATTCATATTAGTCCATAGAAAATTTTGCTCGAGTAGCCAACGTAAAAGACAAAAATTATTATGTTATCAGTTATATTATGTTTTCACAAGTATCCAACGTGAAAATCAAATCATAACATTTTCAGTCTGCTTATATCAAAGTTGTTATTTTCAGTTTATGCATTCTCTTAAGTATTTCACTCAGGTGATTCTTCCATACCTAGTTCAGCACAATACTCAATCTTAGTTTTCGGCCTTTCGAGATGGAGAAACTCAGTATGTTTTCTCCGTAAGGATGAAATCAGTTAGTTGAAGTACGATGTTGTTTGTACTTAGTGGGTCATTTTAAATGATATGTTTGATGATTCAATTACTAAACACATACGGGGAACAATTCTCAAATGTGACACTGCTTCTTAAAACCTCCATTAGAATAAAATGTCAATTTACTGACTGTACTAAATTTGATGTAAGTATTCTCACAAAGAAACTTTTAACTAAGAAATAAAATGGAGGCATTGTGCTTGTACACATACTTAGAATGACGGATAATTATGAATGTTGCATTTTATCAAGTAGCCTACGTGAAAACAAAATATAGCATTTGTAACACTAAGCAAAGGCAGTGAATTTTAGTAAAGCTCATGTGCTATGAGCGACTAAGTATTTAGTAAGCGCATAAGGATCGATCGTGAAACATCTTCGAAATTATGGCTTTTCTGTTAACGCCATATTTCGAGGGGGAGAATTAAACGTTTCGCTTCTCAATCGATTATTCCTACTAAGATCTTTCTACTCAGATGAATCCATAATAAGACACTAAGATTAGGATTCGATCGTGAGGGTGAGTAATACGATCGCCATACCCCACACTTTACTCAGTGATCAGTGAAGTCCTTAAACATATCCCATTAGCTAAAGAATCGAGGCTTAAAAACTCCATCTAACGCTAAATCAAAATTTTAAATAGTTGGTGCCTAAAGACATCATATTAGACAAGGACATGACATAAATCCTCATCAAATTTTAACGTGGTTATCACTAAGTCAATTAGCCCAAACATTAGTAAGTCATCTCGATGGCTACTCAATAAGATAATATTGTTTATGTCATCTTGATCGACACTAAGTTTATGAAAACAATATATGCTATGACTAGGGGGAGGAATGTAAGTCGAGTAAATGATTTTGACAAGAAGTGGATGCAAGATCCACTTCTATGGCTCAAGAACCATTATTCTCGTTACATGATGTTGTTAAGTCAACATATCTTGTTATTGTTGACTCAACACCTTTTATTGCTCTTCGGCGACGAAATTAAGTAAAGCTCGTGTAGCACATAACATCTTAGTTTTATATTTTGATTAAATTAGTCGCATGTAATGAAGAACAACAATCGTCTGAATTAGTATATAATGCGTTAATAGGTGGATCTCGTCATGAGATCTATATTCAAATGAAGGATGATTTTGTCTCATTCGAACTAAGCATATATGTAGCTCTCATCGATCCAAATGGTGTCAAGCCACATAGGATTAGATGAGATTTAAGAAAGTCAATAAAGTCTGTAACTCAGTCAACTTTTGTGATGGAGCCAAATCAGTAGACTGTCAATGGTCTACACAAACACGTGACTCCAAAAGGAAAACTCGAAAATAGTAAGAACAGACTTGTGGCTAATAATTTCATTGAGAAGACATTGACTATGTTTATTCGTTCTCAATTGACTCAACTAAGGATTCATTCAGATTCGATAAAACATTAGCAGAGTCATTAAGCAAAATGAACATATGAGATACAAGGTATCTCAAGTTCTATAAGTAAATTAGTAAGTTTGGGTTATACAAGTATTATGAGGACAAATTCAGTTTTTACTAAGTTTAGAATGGGAAATTAACTTTTCTCGCAGTATGTAGATGACGATTTACTAAGGAGTATAACGTTAATCTACCATTAGATAACAATAAGAGTTGTCCACTGATTTTGACACGAAGAGGTATTGTCATTATTATGCGTACATAAGAGCGTACTGTAGTTGTATGGTATGTATGCGAATAAATTCGTCTGCTCAGAAAAGTCAAGGTTAATTAGTATGGGAACCACGAAGAGATCGATCGAATAAAATGGGTTCCAAAGCTTTCTGCTATCGAAAGCTCTCAGTATGTTCATTAACCAACCTTGACATAGTCTACCAGATTATTTTGGCATTAATATGTTCAATCCAGGTCACTCGAATAAAGATTAGTATAAACTTGCAGTTTGCAAGAACTCATGTATCATGATAAGTTAAGTATTATAAGAGTCATGTGAAAGTCGCCTAGAGGGGGGTGAATAGGAAATAATATCTGAAATGACTTAATTAAACGAGATTAATTCTCTGTGGTCGGACTAGTGTGGTCAGGGCTGGACTAGTCCGCTCAGCACAGGGTGGAAACCCTAAAACTTTATTTTTACAAGTTGTTTGCGGAATTAAAGTTCACCAAGAATAAGAGCAATATGTAACAAACTTGTGAAGCTCAGATTGTGATGTTTAAACACTTAGATTGCAAGTATACAATAGTGATCAAGTGTAGGGCAATAAGACAATTGTGAATCCTAATAGCAATGCTAGAGATTATGAAAAGTGCAAAACAAGTGAAACGAGATTTATCCCGTGGTTCAGCTCCACGAAGAAGCCTACATCCACGTTGAGAAGTCCACACAAGGACCGGGTCACACTTGACCCTTCTCTCTCCAAGCCACCGCAATGGTCAGCTTGGTTTTCACTATATCAATGGGCAATCACAAAGTTTGATAAGGCTACTCACAACTTGAGGCTCTCACAAATTAATAACATGAGGAGCACACAAAGCTCAACTCACACAAGCCACACAACACAACGCAATGTGCAAGATATCAAACCGAGAGCCAAAGCGCAATGATCTTCCTTTACTCTCCTCCCCAAACCCTAATCACTTCAAGATTTGCTCTTAGGGGGTTAGTAGGATGAGTATAAGGCTTTGGAAGGCTCTAGGATGCTTGTGGCGGTGCTAGGGTTCAAATCTTGTTCAAATGATTCTGGGGGTCCCCTTTTTATAGAGGTCTCGAGCCCCTTTTGCTTACATCACCAAAGGGACGGACTAGTCCGACCTTAGACCCCGGACTAGTCCGGCACTATGGGACCACTGACCCCATGGTCAGTTCCCGACAACTGCCACACTGAGCAACGATCGTCACGCTACCCACCAAATTTCCAAATTCAAACGGTCACTAGACACCGGACTAGTCCGGCCCATAACGGAGTAGTTCGAAGTGGAACAGAACCATTTGATCTATTCCAAAACGGACTCTTCTGGGTTGGTCCGAACTAGTCCGGCCAACGGGGGCGGACTAGTCCGGCACCCTAGGGTTTTCTCTCAGTTTGTCACACTAAGTCCCAAACGGACAAGTCCGTGCCCAAACGGACAAGTCCGAACTACTCTAGAGAGCTTTGGTCTGTCCAAAAACGGACAAGTCTGGACTTCTCGGACTTAGCTCCAAATCCACTCAGGTTCACTCCAGAGACATTTGGTCCGTCTCAAAACAGACTTGTCTGCCGTGGCCGGACTAGTCCGGCCCTGAGGCCCGGACTAGTCCGGTCTCCTAGGGTTTTTCTCATTTTAGGCTTCTCACTTAGGTTTTTCTCTAAACCACCACTTTGAGCCCCTTGGTATGATCTCAATGCACATTATACAACCACCCTCTCACATTATACGGCTCATATAAGCTCAATACCATAGAAACCCTAATTTCTACGCTTGGGTCTTTGACGACTGTTTTCTCCTTTTCATTTTTGAGGGTTTTCATCTCATTTCAATCATTGTACCTGTTCTTAAGATGAACTAAGCTCATTAGTCCCTTAATTGTCATCATTAATCATCCAAAACCCACGAGGATGCCTAGATGCACTTTTAATCTCCCCCTTTTTGTTGATTGATGACAACACATTAAGACTTCAACAAAAAGCTAATAAATTGTTTTCATAACATATATTTGTATGAGTGACTCCCCTTCAATGTATGCATCATTAGTAAAGAGATTGATAGAGTCCTCATACATATACATGTTATGGTGGGATGCCTAAGTGATGTGTTCATAAAGTGTGATAAGTCAATGATTATGCAACATAGACATGTAAATGAGGCATCACATCACAAATTTAGGCAAGATACCTGAATACTTGAATACATAGATTAAGTCTTACAATACAACTTGAAATGAGGTTTAAAACATAAGTCCAATATAGATCAATACTCTCACAAGATAGTCTATTTATCTTATCTCTCCCCCTAGGTCTAAGAGCCCACCCAAGCTTCTATCCCCCTTTGGCATCAAAACACCAAAAAGGAAAATAAAGGAGGAAGGGACCCTTAGGTCTACTCATTGTCGGATTGGGAGTCGTCATCGCCGCCTTGGCGCTCGCTCTCGCTTTCTGTGGCCTCTGGATCCTCGGTCCGGGCCGCACTGGAAGTCCCAGCTTCTCCAAATTTAGCGAGCTCTTCGGTAGTGAACTTGGGAAAGGAAGTGAGCTCACCATCGCTCTCCTCGGTGGGGGACATAGGGATGTCTAGCTTGTCGCACATTGCTTTGAGTTACTTCTCATTGCGATGCTCCATGCGACGTTGCCGAATTTCCGTCTTCCGGCAGGAAGAAAAGAGAGCTTTGAAGCACTTGAAGAAGCCGCTTCCGCATTGTGTCGAAGGCGGAGGTGGTGGAGGAGATGGCACGAAGCGAGAGGACAAAGCGGGAGGATCTGCATTCTTCCTCCGAGGGGCAGTTGGCTCCGGAGGAGGGAGTTGTGGTTGAAGCCTCCGGTGAATGATATCTTTCTTGAATGTGAGCCCGGAGATCTTCTCGATCATGTACATAATGTACGGAGCGTATCCACATGATCGGTTGGGGGTGTGAGAGATGTTGAAGATGTCATCAAAGATATAGTCCACCACATTGAAGCGGACATCTCCATCAATGAGGACCACTAAATGCCTCAAATTGCCTTGGATGATCCCCGCGTCTCCATCCTTGGGGGCAATTGTCTTTCTGAGGACCCGGTTGAGCACACTATAGAAGGGCTTGATATTTCTGATGTGCCCGGCCTCATACTGTGCATGGCTTGGATACATATACTCCAATGTGTCCTGATCAACTGGCTTCAGATTGGAAATGATGATCTCATTATCCAGTTGATCCTCCAAATCAAGCAACTGAGCAAACTCCCAAAAGGTGGTAGAGTACTGCTCTCCATGGATCATCCAGGTGATCCTCCTGTCCCCATCAGTGTGGAAGTAAAGGGTGGAGTAGAACTGAGTGATGAACTCCACATTCCAGTCGTACTGGAAAGCCATGAACTTCTTCAGGCCATGCCTCTCGACAGCCTCAATCACAACATTGAAGGCTTGATGATCCTTCTGGGCCATATAGTCCCAGTCAATCCACGGAGCGTTTGTAACAGGGGTCTACTTGGTCATATAGACCGTCTTGTAGAAATCACAGTGGAAATCACACCAGAATCGGGGATCCACTGTGCTCCTGTCACGCTGATAGACATTGATCTGTCTCAGCTTGCGTGTTTTCTCTGCTCCCTTGCCCTTGAAGATGTTGACATCAAAAGAAGTTGCACGGTTTGGGTTCCGTGCAGGAGAGGACATCCTCAAGGGGTCAATGGGTTGTGAGGCACCCTTCTTCACTTTGCTTGCAGCCTTCTTGGCCACAGTCACCCTCTTCTTGGGTGCAGCATCAACAGGGGCCTTGCCCTTATCTTTGGAGGATCTTGCCCTCTGGGACTTGGCTTCCTCACCCAAGGTCACAAGACTCTTCCTCTTTGGGGCAGCCTCGGCAGCAGCGGAGTTGTGCTCCTCAAGTTGCGTCTTCTTTGCCCTCTGAGAGGCAAAGTATGCAACAGCCATCTCTTGATCCTCTCTTGTTTCTGGTGAAAGAGAGCCTACTTCTCCGCTTCGGTCTCGGAGTCGGAGGGAGGAACATACTCATTGTCCGACATGATTGCTGACAAGAGAAGCACAGAAAGTTGGATAAGTCCAGGGAGTCAAGATAAATTGGGGCAATTCACAAAATCAACCTAGTTTAGGGTTTTCACTGTGTAACCCGGACTTGTCCGCCCAGGGGCCGGACTAGTCCGCACTAGGTCGGACTTGTCCGCCCTGTGGCCGGACTAGTCCGGTTCACACAGCAAGAACCCTAATTTAGGGAAATTTTGCAAAAACTATAGATCTTACCACAAAAATGGAGCTATATGATCACATTGATGTGTACAACAACATTTGTGAAGAAGTTTCTATCAAAGGACCAAAAAGAGTTGAATTCCAAAGATTTTGGAGTTAGGTCAAGAATAACTCTTCAAATCTTCGATTTGATGAAATGAGAGTGAGGGAGTGGTCTCCGATGCTTGTGGAAAAGTTCCTAAGCATCTTGGGTCTTCAATCCACCGATTGGAATCGAGATTTGGTGGATGGACTCAAAAATCGCCATTGGGGAGGCTGTTTTCGAGCATTTTTGGAGAGAGAGTTTTTGAATGGAAGTGGGGAGGTCGAGGGAACCCTGGGGAAGTTAAGTCCCCAAGGGTCGGACTAGTCCGGTCAGGTACCCGGACTTGTCCGGCATCCGGACTGGGTCCGGACAACTCATACCACCGGACTAGTCCGCTCCTAGGACCGGACTAGTCCGGTCCTAAGACTTAAAACTCCTATATATTGAGTTTTGAGTGGAGATTTGATCCTTTTGGACTATATTTCACAAAAGATCTTTGTAAATATGGTCAGTAAGCAATCAACAATCAAACTATTACCATGATTCACAAGGATTCAATAATTTCAAAATAATTTGTGGAAAAATTGAGGAGGATGAGTTTTTCACAAGCATGTGTGAATTTTGAATATTGCAATCAGATGTGCAATACTTAAGCCACATTTCGAGAATCCAAGATATTCAGCTCACTCCTAAGTTCATAAAATTTTTTCTCATCTAGGGGCTTGGTAAAGATATCGGGCCTAGATGCACATAAGTATAACAATGAGCCTATCATAGAACGATATACCTTTTGGTCTACACTTGGACCATCTTCATTTAGATCGAGATGCCCATTGGTTGCCATAGGAGTCTTGATGGGTTTGGTCTTGTCTATGTCAAACTTCTTGAGTATATCTTGTGTGTAATTGGTTTGACTAATGAACGTGCCTTCCTTGAGTTGCTTCACTTGAAAACCTAGAAAGAACTTCAACTCCCCCATCATGGACATCTCGAATCTTTCCGTCATTATCTTGGAAAACTCATCACAAAAGGCTTTGTTAGTAGAACCAAATATAATATCATCAACATATATTTGGCAAACAAACAAATCATCATTAAAGTGCTTAGTGAATAGAGTATAGTCCGCCTTCCCAATTTTAAAACCATTTTGAGTTAGAAAGTCTCTAAGGCACTCATACCAAGCTCTAGGAGCTTGTTTGAGTCCATAGAGAGCCTTACACAATTTGTACACATGGTTTGGGAATTCTTCATCTTCAAATCTGGGGGTTGCTCCACATATACTTCTTCCTTGATTGGACCATTGAGGAATGTGCTCTTGACGTCCATTTGATATAGCTTAAAATCATGGTGAGTAGCAAATGCAAGTAATATACGAATTGATTCAAGCCTAGCTACGGGAGCAAAGGTTTCTTCGAAATCCAAACCTTCGACTTGTGAGTACCCTTTGGCCACAAGTCGTGCCTTGTTCCTTGTAACCACCCCGTGTTCATCTTGTTTGTTGCGGAACACCCATTTGGTCCCTACAACATTTGCATTTGGCCTCTTCACAAGCTCTCATACTTTAGTTCTCTCGAAGTTGTTGAGCTCTTCTTGCATGGCCATCACCCAATACGGATCTCGTAGTGCTTCTTCAACCTTGTGGGGCTCCAATAAAGAAACAAAATAGTAATGTTCACAAAAATTTGCAACACGATATCGAGTAGTTACCCCATTGGAGATGTCTCCAAGTATATTGTCAACGGGATGGTCCAGTTGGACGCTTTGATGCACTCTTGGGTGAGGTGCTTGAGGTCTTGATTCATCATCTTGGTCTTCCTCATCCTCATCGTCTCCCCCTTGATTGATGCCTTTATTTTAATCTTCTTGAAGCACATCTTGGGGAGGTTTATCTTGATCATTTGAGGAAGAGCTTGCTTGATGTATAAGATGGTTACTTGTGATTTGAGGTTGCTCTTGTGGTCGTATGTCTCCAAGTGTCATCCTTCCTATCACCACTTGTGGAGTTTCTTCTTGATCTAGCACATGACGACCAACTTGCTCCACTTGGGAGCCATTAGTCTCATCAAACACTACGTCACGTGCTACTTCAACAATTTCGGAGGATTTGTTAAATACACGATAGGTGTAAGTGTTTGAGTCATAGCCAAGCAAGAAACCCTCATCGGACTTAGAAGCAAACTTCGAAGTCCTAGGCTTCTTGTTAAGAATGTAGCATTTGCTCCCAAAAACATGAAAGTGAGAGATGTTGGGTTTGTTACCGGTTAGGAGCTCATATGACGTCTTCTTAAGTATGCGGTGAAGGTACAACCGGTTTATGGCATGTCAAGCGATGTTGACCGCTTCTGCCCAAAACCGGTCTGACGTCTTGTACTCATCAAGCATGGTTCTTGACATCTCAATTAGAGTCCTATTCTTCCTCTCGGCCACCCCATTTTGTTGAGGGGAGTAGGGGGCCGAGAACTCATGCTTGATGCCTTCTTCATCCAAAAATTCTTCAACTTGGGTGTTCTTGAATTCGGTGCCATTTTCACTCCTAATGGTCTTGATACTCAAGGAGAACTCATTTTGAGCTCTCTTCAAGTATCTCTTGAGGACAACTTGAGTCTCGCTCTTGTCATGCAAAAAGAACACCCAAGTGAAACGTGAAAAATCATCAACAATAACAAGACCATATTTGTTACCACCAATACTAATGTAGGCGATTGGACCGAAGAGATCCATGTGTAGAAGCTCCAATGGTCTTGATGTTGTCATAATATTCTTGGATGTATGAGGTGCTCCAACTTGCTTTCCGGCTTGGCATACGCTACAAGGCCTATCCTTTTCAAACACGACATTCTTTAAACCACGGATGTGATTGCCCTTAAAGAGTTTTTGCAAATTCCTCATTCCAAAATGGGTTAGCCTCCTATGCCAAAGCCATCCCATGTTAGTTTTCGCAATTAAGCATGTATCAAGTTGGGCTTTATCCGCGGAGAAATTCATAAGATAGAGCTTTCTCTTGAGTACACCCTTAAAGTCAATTGAGTCATTGCTTCTTCTTGTGACGGTCACACCCTCATTAGTGAATAAATAATTATAACCTTCGTCATATAGTTGTGATATGGACAAGAGGTTATAATCAAGTGAATCAACATGTAAGACATTTGAAAGAGTATGATTAGAGGATATAACAATTTTACCGGTGCCAAGGATTTTTCCTTGGCTATTGTCCCCAAAATGGATTCCTTCACTTGGATCTTCATTAAGCTCATACTCCACAAACATTTTCCTCTCTTCGGTCATATGATTTGTGCATCCACTATCAAGGACCCACTTGGCTCCACCGGAGGAATATGCCTTCTTTCTCCCCTCCTTGACCATTAGACATGTCGACCTTGAGATTTCCAAGTTGGGGAAGAGCTTGTTCTCCGTTTTTGTCTTCTTCATAGCAATAGTCATTACTTTCTCATCTTCATCGGAGGAGGATTCCTCATTTGAATCCCACTCCTTTCCAAGGTGGGCATGTCCGAATTGCTTCTTCTTCTTCTTGAAGTACTTCTTTTCTTTGAACTTGCCCTCCTTCTTCTTCTTCTTCTTGTTTTCTTCATGTGGACAATCCACAATGAAGTGACCATATTCTCTGCAATTGTAACAAGCCCTTTTTGATCTTGTTTTGGGCTTGTCTTTGTTTCTCCTCTCATTTTGGTAGCCCCCCCTCCTCCTTCTAAACATCCTCTTGAAGTTGTTGATGAAGAGAGCTTCTTCCTCATCGGTGTCGGGACTCTCCTCATCACTCTCTTCCTTTTCTTGAGATTTTGAGGACGTTTCTTTGAATGCAACATCCCTTTTCTTGGAGGAGGAGAGCTTTTGTAGATCGTTGTAGAACATTGCTTCTTGCTCTATCATCTCATGGTTTATGATTCTCCCTAGCACTTCTTCGGGAGTCATTTTGTGGAAGCCCGGACTTTCACGAATTAGCGAGCAAAGAGTGACGTTTCGAGGCATGAATGCTCGAATCATCCTCTTTACTACCTCGTGGTCGGTCTACCGGGTGCT
This sequence comes from Tuctoria greenei, assembly GCA_036927565.1. Lineage (NCBI taxonomy): Eukaryota > Viridiplantae > Streptophyta > Magnoliopsida > Poales > Poaceae > Tuctoria > Tuctoria greenei. The sequence goes on along the minus strand of JAYESD010000011.1, from coordinate 9,942,412 downwards.
TCCATATGACCGACTCTTGTTGATGAGAGTCTTGAGGCGATCATACATATCTTGCGGAGATTCACCCTCCATGATGGTGAATCTCCCAAGCTCTCCTTCGATCATCTTGATCTTTGCTTCCCTAATGACGCGGTTGCCTTCGTGCGCCGTCTTGAGGGTGTCCCAAATCTCCTTGGCAACCTCCAACCCTTCAATGCGGTTGAACTCCACACGAGTCAATGAGGAGGTAATCACTCCAACGGCTTGAGTATTGCGATGTAGAAGGACGGCTTGCTCCGGAGTGATGTCTTCCTCATTCTTGGGAAGGTGAACACCTGTCATCACAATTTGCCACAATCTAGGGTTTAAGGAAATGAGGTGCATCTTCATATTATGCTTCCACATAGAACAATCATTTCCATCAAATTGAGGAGGTTTGTCAATGGGAATAGACAAGTAATGGTTGCTAGCGGTAAGTTGCTCATAATTATAAGGATACCGGGAGTAGTCTTGTGAACTACTCCCATTGTCGATGTTGACCGGAGCAATTGGCTTGATTTCCTTCTTCGGCACGTTGAGCTTCTCACGAAGCCGTGCTTTGAGCATTCGAACTTCTTTGTCGTCATTTGGATCATCTTGAAGAACATCGACATTCTTCGTCTTGGTGTCATCGACGACCACTGGAACCTCGTTGTCACCCCTTCCGGTCATTACTTCTCCGAGTTGTTAGACTCTTGGGGAGAAGACTGCTCTGATACCAATTGAAAGTCGCCTAGAGGAGGGTGCATAGGCAATAATACATGGAATGACTTAATTAAACGAGATTAATTCTCTGTGGTTGGACTAGTCTGGTCAGGGCCGGATTAGTTCGCTCAGCACAGGGTGGAAATCCTAAAACTTGATTTCTACAAGTTGTTTGCAGAATTAAAGTTCACCAAGAATAAGAGCAATATGTAACAAACTTGTGAAGCTCAGATTGTGATGTTTAAACACTTAGATTGCAAGTATACAATAGTGATCAAGTGTAAGGCAATAAGACAAATGTGAACCCTAATAGCAATGCTAGAGATTATGAAAAGTGCAAAACAAGTGAAACGAGATTTATCCCGTGGTTCAGCTCCACGAAGAAGCCTACATCCACGTTGAGAAGTCCACACAAGGATCGAGTCTCACTTGACCCTTCTCTCACCAAGCCACCGCAATGGTCGGCTTGGTTTTCACTTTATCAATGGGCAATCACAAATTTTGATGGGGCTACTCACAACTTGAGGCTCCCACAAATCAATACAATGAGGAGCACACGAATCTCAACTCACACAAGCCACACAACACAACGCAATGTGCAAAATATCGAACCGAGAGCCAAAGCGCAATGATCTTCCTTTACTCTCCTCTCCAAACCCTAATCTCTTCAAGATTTGCTCTTAGGGGGTTAGTAGGACGAGTAGAAGGCTTTGGAAGGCTCTAGGATGCTTGTGGCGGCGCTAGGGTTCAAGTCTTGTTCAAATGAGCCTGGGGGTCCCCTTTTTATAGAGGTCCCGAGCCCCTTTTGCTTTCATCAGCAAAGGGGTGGACTAGTCTGGACTTAGACCCTGGACTAGTCCGGTCCTATGGGACCACTGACCTCCTGGTCAGTTCCCGAAAACTGCCATACTGAGCAACGATCATCACGCTACCCGCCAAATTTCCAAATTCAAACGGTCACTAGACACCGGACTAGTCCGACCCATAACGGACTAGTCCGAAGTGGAACAGAACCATTTGGTCCGTTCCAAAACGGACTCTTCTGGGTTGGTCCGGACTAGTCCGGCCAATAGGGGCGGGCTAGTCCGGCCCCCTAGGGTTTTCTCTCGGTTTGTCACACTAAGTCCCAAACGGGCAAGTCCGTGCCCAAACAGACAAGTCCGAACTACTCCAGAGAGCTTTGGTCTGTCCAAAAACGGACAAGTCCGGACTTCTCGGACTTAGCTCCAAATTCACTCAGGTTCACTCCAGAGACGTTTGGTCTGTCTCAAAACGGACTTGTCTGTTGTGGCCGGACTAGTCCGGCCCTGAGGCCCGGACTAGTCCGACCTCCTAGGGTTTTTCTCATTTTAGGCTTCTCACTTAGGTTTTTCTCTAAACCACCATTGTGAACCCCTTGGTATGATCTCAATGCACATGATACAACCACTCTCTCACATGATACGGCTCATATAAGCTCAATACCATAGAAACCCTAATTTTTACGCTTGAGTCTTTGACGCCCGTTTTTTCCTTTTCCTTATTGAGGGTTTTCTTCTCATTTCAATCCTTGTATTTGTGCTTAAGATCAACTAAGCTCATTAGCCTCTTAATTATCGTCATTAATCATCCAAAACCCACAGGGATGTCTAGATGCACTTTCATCATGGATCAGTAAAACTAAGTTTCAATGGGATGTGTAGTAAAATCAACATTAGTTAATAACACTCGCAGATAAAGCTTTATTGTGGAAAAAGCTCCAAACCAATGGTAATTGAATCATAATTGATGCACACTAAATTAGTAATGAGGTCGCTGAGCGGACAAAATAAGAAAACTCGAACTAAGAAGTGGTAGACAACATAAATCACATGAGATATTTGTACTTCCAAGGCAACAAGTCAAATGTACAGCCAAACAGATTGACATCAGGTGTGTGTTGCAAAAAAGTATATCCAGATCATACTAAGTATTGATTTTTGAGCAATTAGATTCATGTGAATCCTCGCGGTACCGCATTCAAAGAGGATTTCTACCCATTGTGTTTCGTGAACACATAATGTGCACAGATTTAAGGAAGAATCTATGATTTACTGGATACTTAGGGGTCAAACTCAGAATTAGGTTATATTTCTAAGTGTGAGGTATAACGTGGTCGTCGAAGCAATACGTAACTGGTTGTTTTCGATTCGTCGTGCCCTTTATATCAAGCATAAAGAAATATACATAAGATTACTTTTGAATTGCTAAGTTTTGGTTTCGTGCTCGAAAGGAAGAATGTTAGAGATAAACATGATTAATATCATAATTAGTGAGCACAAAAGTGATTAGGGAAAATAATTAAGGGGGTTAGTTGTAACCGACTCCAACTCAGTTTTTCCTTACGGTGTTGATCGGGACACCCCAACCGTAATAGTTGGAGGCCCCCTCGGCTGCTCCCTACTCTATAAATAGATGGGCTCCTCTCTAGTTTAGATAATGGACCTTTGATCAACTCGATAAGCCCTACACTTAAGACGACTCGATCTGGCAGAGGGAGAAAGTCGGGAAAAGTGCGTCAAAACTTCACCGCTGCCATTGACCCCACGCTACAGCTGTGGCTGCCTCTTTCTCTGCACACAAGGTATGAGCAAAAGTATAGCAATTAAGTATCTAATTAGTTCTTAGATCAATTTAGCCCGGATTGATTAGTGACTAGATTAAAATCCTAAGCATATGTTAAATCTAACTTTGGTCCCCTCGAATCGTCGAGGACAGAACGCAGAGCCACAGCGGAGCAGAGCAGGGGCATCCTATGAATAGCTTCCGCTCAAGCCTTGGGAAGGCAGGACGCTCTTAGGCATGGATATACATCGGCCGGCAAACCGTCAAAGACCCCATGAGCAGTCAGCAGTGCTGCGTCCCGCCATCATCCGCTTGACCATGGTTTATCGGATGCTAAACGCCAAGAGAAGCACGTATATTTAATACTCCAGTACTACTGTACAGTACAACGCAGCAGTACACACGCACGAGCAAACAAAGTGCCTGCAGTTCTGCAGCTGCTGGGTCCGACGGGATCGAATCTATCATGGTATCATATCATCGTCAGGGAAGCAGTGGTAGGGACAGCGTAGCTGAGCACAAGGCGTCAGGACATAGGATCCCTTTACGCATTGATGGCCAGGGGTACTGTGGCCTGCGGCGAAGTGGCAGGTCGGCCCCGTCGTCCGTCCAGTAATCCGGATGGCAGAGCTGGGCGCGCGCGGCGGCTTTCCCGCCCGGTCCGGTCGAGGTGGCCGTTCGCCCGGCAGCGGTAGCCTCGTTTCGTGGCGCGCGCGGCACCAGCACGGCGGCAGACTGGGCCGCCCCGGCATCCATCCCCTGCGCCGTGCACGTAGCCGAGACGACAGCCTCCCTCCCGGTCACGTCGCTCTCGCGTCCGGGAGCCCGAGCCCCGCTCGCGTCGCCGGACAGGGATCTGACTTCACAGGTGATTTGGCTAATGCCATGTGGGCCTCTAACACGTGGGCCTCACATGGTAGTGACTAAGTCACATGTGGATTTAAGTCAGAGGGTCCTCTTCCCGCGTCGCCCGGTGGTTTGCTCTTGCACTCCTCCTGCTGCGGTGCTACCTTGCTCGGGTCAAGTCGCCGCGCCAGGGTACCTATACCTTGCGATGGCGCGAAACCAAAGAGCGACGCTTCAGTGGGCACAGCCTGTGCTCGGGTTATCCATTTCCGAGACGCATGGTTCTCGGTGATGATGCAGGGACCACGGATGGTCCCAGCCGGCGGCTGCGTCGCACTTGCAACCTCTGTGTTATGATGCGGCGCGGTGCGGCCCGACCTAGCCCATCATGAAAATCTTTGAACCGAGCGATCGAGCTTGGTCCTCCACTCCGCCTGTATTCAGCCCTGCTTGAACCAACAATCATCACCAAGAATATGGAATCCTGAACTACGGAAATGATTGACTCTGCCCATGACGTTTGTCCAAGCTCCGCTCTTGTTTTGTTCGCATCGGCGCAGAATCCTGGAAAAGCTCACGTACCACGCAACGCGCTGGCCTCTGCTGACCGAATGACTGAATCGATTCGTTTGGCCTGGCTCGCGCTTCGGCCTCGAGGCTGAGAATAATTCCCGGCGATGATTGCCCTGCCGTCATCCGCCTGCGAGCGCGCGCGGCCAGGAGACCGACTGACCGAGCGGCGGCAGGGATTGTGCGCCTACGCGATGATTCGCGTGTTCAGGCGGAGACAAGGAGGAATCAGGGCACGGCAGCGAGCACAATGCTAAAGCTGCAGGTGGCCAGCCATGGATGGCTTTGTGCTTCTCGCCTGCAGCCTACTACTAGTAGCTCTCTCGGCTTCCCCAAAAGCTGCAGCTAGCACGGCGGCAATGCGGCAGGAGACGAGGCACTGCTGTAGGAATATTCGCTCGCCGTTCAATGCAACGCTGGAGGAAGGCGGGATCGTATCGTGCCCGTTTTCACGCACTGGGCCAGAGTCATGCGGCCCATATTATAATGTGGTTTTGGACGCTGATCGACCGGGCTGGAAAAATGCAGAAGCCTACTTTCGTTCGTTGTACCAAAGCCCAATGGATTTCGATGAGGTTCGTTCTCGTGACAAGGTCACTTCGCGATGAGTTGTTCTGCGAAGGCACCAGAGAAGTCCTGAATTGCTTTCACAATTTTATTCTAAAATGAACTCCTTAACGAAACTATCAGAAATGAATATGGCATCGACATTACAAAAAGACTGAAAATGATACAACTAATAAAAATACTCCCTCCGTTCTTTTTTATTTGTCGTTTCAAACAAAGAAAATACACTAAAATGAACTAGCTTTAGTTGTCTGAACGACAACTATTTCAACACCGGAGGTAGTAGTATATAGGCCCCGAAGAGGGCAGAGGAGGCAGACCATTTGGTCATCCAAAAAACCTCTCGCTCCACTTGCTCTCTCCGTGTTCTTCTAGCTTTAGCCTTCCACTATGGAGATTGAAGATTTTCTGGATTCACCTATAGTTGTATAACAGAAGTTACCGCTTTGGCTGTTTTTCATACCCACTTCATCTCAAATTACTTGTCAATCTCTATTTCATTTTTTAACAACAGAAAATAAGTAACTTGGGACGGAGCGAGTACCTGATTCTGACAAAAAGGTGAATGCACTCCACTCAAAATGAAAATGGTTGAGCAAATTACTGTTGGTGATGTGCCCAAGAGGCAATCATAAAAATTCGGTTTAAGGCCTATTAGATATTTGACTCATAAGCAATTAGGGTACTAATGGGCCTGCGACCTAAAAACCCATTAGTACGCCTATAAATATGAGGGGTAGGGTTAGGGGCTAATCATTCCACCATGTGACAGTCCTAGCCGCCACCCCTCGAAGGCCTCACGCCGAGACCCTTGCCGCGCGCGCGGTGCTAGCACACCGGCGCACGGTGTTCCTCTTCGTATGTGTGGACTCCGTGAAGGCGCTGCTACTACTGTTGCGCTGATCGGCTACGACGATCGTAATTGTCTAACTGCTGCCGTGACGAGGACGAGGAGGAGACGAACGAGATCGTCTACCTCCCCTGCACCGACGCATATCTACGTTCCGCTGCGCTGCGCGTCTAGTGGTAACGATCCATGACCTCCGTACTCGCATGTTTCCTGGGTGACGCGGTAGAGTTGCTAGAGTAGCGTACCGCCAATTTCCCAATAGTGGCATCAGAGCCGACTTGCGTAGTTTCTGGTCTGGATCTTGTTAGTAGATGGGATCTACTGCAAACATATTCATACGATGAATTTTATCGCACGATTTTGGGGTTTGGAATTGGTTAGAGATTGCGATCGTATATGACTAAAGGGTCAGTTTGTGCTCCTTCTCTGCTGTGTGCGCAACCTGTCCCTATCGACTGGAATCACCATCGGGACTAATCGCGTACATAGCTAACATATTGATCCAACAGACCACGGTCATGAGTCGCGATCTACTCATGAATAACCGGTCACCTTGAAAATTGAGGCATTCTGAATGGCTCGGATTTGGGTTGATTTGATCAATTCAATGAGATTTTCATAGTGATTTCATAGATGCGATCTATGTAATTCTGTTTTGCTGTCTGCTCTAGCGATTACATAACATAGTTTCGCGCTAGAAATCATTCTACGCTTAACTTGTTTTTGTAGGGAATGATGTGAATGGTATGGCCTTACTGTGATGTGATGATCTTTGTGTAAATTCGTGCATCCTGCGTGTTGCAAATTTAACACAACCGGGTTGAGGTTGTCACATAATTGTATAACGACCTGCGTGTCGACCTGTGATGCTTGATCTCTCATATAATTTATTTGGTAGCTATTAGTTGTATTAGCTTCTTTTATTATCATGGAGATGTCTTCAAGCATGGTGGAGATGGAGATCACCACAAGAAGGGAGGCATGGCAGCTCAGATCTTGATGGAACCATGGCGATGGAGACCATTATGATTCTAAAGGTCATACTATTCACAATGTGATATGATCATATGCCTGTGATGCTTATTACTATTCTTTTCTTGCTTTTCATATGGTGGATGTTTTGTCATGATAGAATAGCTTCCCTCACAAAAGTTGAGCATTTGATGCCATTTACCAATAGTTGCACCTATGATATTTTGATCGTTGTGTGGTAGGTTTGCCAAAGCAAAGTACCATCATCTATCATAATTCATAGGGTGAATGTTGGACATTCACATGCATAGTGTTGGTTTACTCAACAAAGCTATCAAAACAGTTTTGGGCTTTATGGCATAGAGTTGGGAGCCGGGGCATTGGATGTCACCCAACAAACAAGAGTCATATAGAGATATGATTAACAATGATTGTTTACCTATGTCACTAATTTCCTAGCAGTGAAGCCAAAGCTCACTAGGAATTAGTGAATATGGATCTTGAACCACTATATGTCGTTAGAGGGAAGACGATGATCATATAATGGTGATATCTTTTATTAAACTGTTAATAGAAGATTAGTACATAACATAGTGCTAAACCTTGCATATTTATTTTCTATTGTAAATAATATCTGCTAGTAACAATTCTGGTTTCAATTTGCGATCTGTGCTTGAGAAGGAATAACTCAATGGAGCTAACTTTATTGATTGGTACCGCAACCTGAGAATCGTTCTTAGGCAAGAGAAAATCGAGTATGTTCTTCTGCAGCCTTACCCTGATGACCTCCCAGCTGATGCAACTAATGCAGCTCGTAGAGCTTATACGAAGCACTGCGATGATGCGCTTAATGTAAGTTGCCTCATGCTCGCCACTATGTCCCCTGATCTGCAAAAACAGTATGAGTATACAGATGCTTATTCTATGATTAAGGGACTGCGTGGAATGTTTGAGAATCAAGCAAGGGGTGAGAGATACAAGATCTCAGAGTCCTTGTTCTCATGCAAGCTGGCGGAGGGTAGCCTGGTCAGCCCTCATGTAATCAAGATGATTGGTTACATTGAAACTTTGGGCAAACTTGGTTCTGAACTCAAGGATGATCTGACTGTTGACGTGGTTCTCCAGTCGCTCTCACTGAGCTACGAGCCATTCATATTGAATTTTCAAATGAATGGCATGGAGAAAACTTTGGATGAATTGCATGAGATGCTTAAAACAGCCGAAGAAAGCATTAAGAAAAATGTCACTCATGTGATGATGGTGCAAAAGGAGAATAAAAAGAGGAAGCGTGTGACGCATCCTAAAGGTAAAGGCAAGGGAAAGGTTTCCGATGAGCCTTCAAGTTCAAAGTCTAAACCAAAGGGCAAATTTGGCCCTTCTCCTGATGATGAATGCTTTCACTGTCATGGTAAGGGACACTGGTCTATAAACTCCAAGAAGTACTTCTAGGATAAGAAGAAGAAGGGAAGTGAGACTTCCACTTCAGGTATAAATGTTATAGAAATTAACATTGCATTATCTTCTAGTGAATCATGGGTATTTGATACCGGATCGATGATTCACACTTGCAAATCGTTGCAGGGTCTAAGTGAGACTAGAAGATTTGCAAAAGGCGAGTTGGATGTTCGTGTCGGCAATGGAGCAAAGGTTGTGGTCATAGCTGTCGGAACCTACCACTTGTCATTATCCTCAGGATTAGTTTTGGAATTTAATAATTGTTATTGCATTCCTACTTTGAGCAAGAACATTATCTCTTCTTCGTGTTTAGAAGAATTTGATGGTTATGAGATTGTAATAAAGAACAAATGTTGTTCTATTTATTACAATAATATTTTCTATGCTCAATGTCCATTAGTGAATGAATTATATGTTCTTGATTTTGAGGATAAAACTGTCTGTAACATTAATACCAAAAGGGCTCGACGAAATGATCTAAATCTCACTTTTATTTGGCATTGTCGCTTAGGTCATATAAATGAGAGACGCATTGAAAAACTCCATAAAGATGGATTACTAAGCTCATTTGATTTTGAATCACTTGACACATGCGAATCTTGTTTGCTTGGAAGATAACCAAAGCACCCTTCACTGGTCAAAGTGAGAGGGCGACTGACTTGTTGGGACTTATACATACAGATGTATGTGGACCAATGAGTTCAATTGCCAGAGGTGGTTTTCAGTACTTCATCACATTTACCGATGACTTTAGTAGATATGGTTATGTCTACCTAATGAGGCACAAGTCTGAATCCTTTGAAAAGTTCAAAGAATTTCAGAATGAAGTACAAAATCAATTGGGCAAGACGATTAAACTTCTACGATCTGATCGTGGGGGTGAATATTTGAGCCATGAATTTTATGATCATTTAAAACAATGTGGAATTGTTCCACAGTTGACTCCACCTAGAACGCCTCAATGGAATGGGGTGTCTGAGCGAAGGACCCGAACCTTGTTGGACATGGTTAGGTCGATGATGAGCCAAGCAGATCTTCCACTATCCTTTTGGGGTTATGCTCTTGAAACTGCTGCGTTTACACTAAACAGAGTCCCAACTAAGTCTGTTGAGAAGACATCATATGAGATGTGGACCGGGAAACGTCCCGGATTGTCCTTCCTCAAAGTTTGGGGATGTGATGTTTATGTCAAACGTTTGACGTCAGACAAACTCACTCCAAAATCAGACAAATGCTTCTTTGTGGGATATCCTAGGGAAACCAAATTATTTTTATAATAAAACAGAGGGTAAAGTGTTTATCGCTCGCAATGGTGTCTTCTTGGAGAAAGAGTTTCTCTCAAAAGGAGTTAATGGGAGCAAGGTGCATCTTGAAGAAATTTAAGAAATACCTGAAAATGTTTTGGCATCCACTGATCCTATACAGGATGTACAAGATGTTGTACAACTAGTTGATGAAACACCAGCCACACGAAGGTCTACGAGGGTACATTGTGCGACTGAAAAGTTAACGCTTGTAACCACGGAGCAGCATGACATGATATTTTGGACAATAATGAGCCCACGACCTATACTGAAGCAATGATGGGACCTGACTCTGGGAAGTGGCTTGGAGCCATGGAATTTGAAATTGAATCCATGTATGAAAATCAAGTTTGGAACTTGGTTGATCCAATCGAAGGTGTGAGACCTATCGATTGTAGATGGATTTTCAAGAAAAGACTGATATGGATGGAAATGTTCACATCTATAAAGCGCGATTGGTGGCGAAAGGTTTCAAACAAATTCAGGTGATGATTATAATGAAACATTCTCACCCGTTGCAATGTTTAAGTCTGTTCGGATTCTTCTAGCAATTGCTGCATATTTTGATTATGAAATATGGCAGATGGATGTCAAAACAGTCTTTCTTAATGGAAGTCTGATTGAGGATGTGTATATGACACGACCTGAGGGTTTTATCGATTCTAAAAATGCTAGTAAAATATGCAAGCTTCAAAAGTCCATTTATTTGTTGAAGCAAGCATCTCGGAGTTGGAATCTATGTTTTGATGAAGTAATCAAAGGGTTTGGTTTCATCAAGAACGTAGAAGAACTTTGTAAGAAGTTTAGTGGGAGCGCACATGTATTTCTAGTCCTATATGTAGATGACATATTATTGATCGGAAATGACATTCCAATGCTTGATGATGTTAAATCCTCATTAAGAAAAAGTTTCTCAAAAGGATTTAGGAGAGGCAGCGTATATTTTGGGCATAAAGATCTATAGAGATAGATCTAAAAGGCTAATTGGATTAAGCCAAGATACATACATTGACAAGATATTGAATCGGTTCAATATGCAAGATTCCAAGAAAGGTTTCTTGCCAATGTCACATGGCATTACTCTAAGCAAGAGTCAGTGTCCTTCGACACCTGATGAGCAAAAGAGGATGAGGGCGATTCCTTATGCTTCGGCTATTGGATCCATCATGTATGCCATGCTATGTACACGCCCAGATGTATCTTATGCTCTAAGTATCACAAGCAGGTATCAATCAGATTATAGTGAGGCTCATTGGACCGTTGTCAAAAATGTCCTTAAGTACTTGAGAAGAACTAAGGATGCGTTCTTAGTGTTTGGAGGTGAAGAAGAGCTCGTTGTAAAAGGTTACACCGATGCCAGCTTCCAAACTGATAAGGATGATTCTAGATCGCAATCCGGATTTGTGTTCTGCCTCAATGGAGGCGCAGTGAGCTGGAAAAGTTCCAAGCAAGATACAGTAGCAGATTCAACCACTGAGACGGAGTATATTGCAACTTCTGAAGCTGCAAAGGAAGCTGTTTGGATCAGAAAATTTGTTTCTGAGTTGGGTGTTGTTCCTAGCGCGTCCAGTCATATGGATCTCTATTATGACAACAGTAGAGCCATCGCACAGGCAAAAGAGCCTAGATCACACAAACGATCCAAACACATACTACGACGCTATCACCTCATTCGAGAGATCATCGACCAAAGTGATGTGAAGATATGCAAGATGCACACGGATTTGAATGTTGCAGATCCGTTGACAAAGCCTCTTCCACAATCAAAGCATGGGGCACACATGAGATATATGGGTATTAGATACTTACATCAGTAATCATAGTGTGTAGTGGGAGACTTGTGTCACAACTATATTTATGTACTATTAAATAAATTGTTATATGAGTAATCATTATTTATATTGATCATCAAGTATGTGACTTGTTCATGAAACTCTTTGTTGAAAGTAATGTTACTCTAGATGATCCCTAGTCTATATCATTATATGAGATAATGATTGCATACAGACTAGCACATGTATTAATTGATGATCACGTTTCACGGATCATAGATATGGAGATATCGAATTAATAATGTGAACACATGTTAGTGAACATGGTATTGGATTGACCCACTCTGAGACACTGCTGGGATTGTTATTTCCATATGTGCCATCAGTTGGTCTTGAGTGATACACCTGCTAGATCCTTGGACCTGAGATCGTCATTGTTTCTCACTATGCGTAGTTTTGTACTTTGAGACTACCAAACGCTACTCCATAACTGGATAGTCATAAAAGTAGTCTTCGGGTATATAATGAAACATAGAATGGGATGTGCGCGGATCAAGATGGGATTTGCCCTTCCTTAATAACAGGAGAGATATCTCTGGGCCCCTCGAGATAGTTGGATTTGAAAGTGCATGGCCATACCAAAGTGATTAATGGTTAATCACAGTGACTAAAAGTTAGTCACGAAATGAATCCACTATTTGATCGAGTGAATGGTCGAGCTATCACAAGGATGACACGCATCTTGTCTTGAGCTTGACTGGTATCGTGAGCCAAAGGGATTAGCATGTTGAATATATCTAGGTTCGCCCGATATGATCTTTATGTACATTCGAGAGTCAGTATCTCCTGCTAGGTACCTCTACTGACTTGTGGTTGAAAATGGTTTCCATTCACAACTGACTGCACATGAACCTAACAGGTCACACACTTAAGGAGTTGGAATATCGAAAATATTGGCTAGATGATTGTCTCTAGTGCAAGTAGGAGATTGTTGGTGATGTTCCCAAGAGGCAATCATAATAATTCGGTTTAAGGCCTATTAGATATTTGATCCATAAGCAATTAGGGTACTAATGGGCCTGCGACCTAAAAGCCCATTAGTACTGTCGACTGTTGGAGTCGGCAGATCTCCTGACACAGCTAAAGTGTTGAAGGAGTTCGTAGTTCGGTGTGGGCGCGCGGAGACTCAAGAAGGTGAATTGCGGTTTAACACTGGAGACACTAGGATTTATGTGGTTCGGGCCGCCTGAGCATAATACCCTACTCCACGGGGGTGTTGATGTTGTATTGGCTTATCACGTATGATCTACCGTCTGTGTCTGTCCTCCTGTGTATCGTCAGCCTGTCCTTTTATAGTACAAAGACAGACCGTTACAAGCTGCCTGGCCCGACATGTGGCCCTGGCGGTTACTAGTATTGATACACGATTAATTGTTGTTAATGTTCCTGTAACGGGCTTCGACGGTGCCGTTACAGGTGTTAAGATCGTCCGTTTAAGTGTCATTAATATGGCATTAATGACATTTAAACAGGTCTTGAAGTCCTTGGCTCTCCTTTTAAGATCCGGAGCAGTTACAAGGTCTCCCAGAGGTTAGAGGCGACTTGCTCCGATGTTTAGACACGTGGCAGCTCCGGAGCTTGCTGCGGGAAGCAGGAAGCTCCGGGGCTACTTGACACGTGTCAGGTCCGGAGCTTCTCTCGGTCAGGGGTTAGGTCCAGAGGTGTCGTTTCGTTACTCAGTCCGGTGCTTCCCCCTTGTGGGCGGTAGCTCCGGTTCGGTAGTACACGTGGCGACCTAGGGATTAACCATGTTGGAAAAGCTGGTCCGGTCATGTCTGACAAGTGGGCCTCCGAGGGTCTTCAACTCGAGTAGTCGTCCTTCCCCTGAGATCTTTGTAATCTCAGGGGGTGTACGGTTTTTAGGGTACCGACAGTGGCCCCCTGGACCTACCTCCGAGAAAGGTCACCGGGGTGAAGTTGTTCCATCGGAGGTGGGTCCACCTTTGCGACTCTTGAACTGGGTCTTCAAAGGTCTCCGGAGGTGCCGTTGGCAGGATTTTACAGTTAAATCCCGACGCGTGGCACACCTCAGGCGGCAGATAAGATCTTTAGCGTGCGGATCTCACGCAATTGAAGATCGCCGGTTTCCGATACGAAAACCGTATCGGTTCCGCGCGCCTTGTCAGGCCGCCGCCTTTGGGTTTCCCGCCTCGTGATGACAACCGTTCGCCTGGGTGAGAACCTCGACTTGAACGTCGGGGTGGTCCCGGGCCCCCTTGTCATCGGCTGGGTTGAACTCTTGAGTAGTATTTTCGACTCCCCTGCAGTTTCCATCCAAGCGTTGCGAGGGCTTACTTAATAAGGAAAGGGCGCACCGTCGGGAGTTCTTTACGCCTCCCATCTGATCTTGCTCTCAAACTCCCGACTCGTACTTTGCTCTTCCTCTCTTGCCTAGCTGTGCTGCGATGGAGTTGGGTCTGCGCGAGAGTCGCCTGAAGACCGACAACGATTTTGAAGAAGGTCCGGGCCCTTATGGGGTGGTCCTCGGACTTCTTCAGCCGCTTGGTCCGTGCCGGCGGAGAGCTCCCCTTTGAGAAGGAGCGCGCTGGCGAGATGGTGTACTTTTCTTCGTACGCCATGGTGGGACTGATCCCACCATTTTCTTCTTTCTTCTTAATGCTGCTAGACTTCTATGGTCTGCAGCTATACCACCTTGGTCCCCACTCCATTCTCCTTGTGTCCATCTTTGTCCACTTCTGCGAGATGTGGGTGGGCATCCCCCCCCCTGCGTCGAGCTCTTCCGAACCTTCTTCACCGTTCACACCACCGGCCGGAGCAACGAGTACCTTGGCTTCTACTACTTCGTGAAGCGCAAGAAGTGCCCGTTCAAGTACCTCCGGTCGTTCCCTTCCGGGAAGTGGGATGACTGGAAGAAAGATTGGATTGTCGTCAGGGTGGAGGAGCATGAGCGGTTGGAACTGCCAGACAGTCTGCCCGGCATCGACACGTCGATATGGAGTGAAGTCCCGGTGCTGGCGGAAGTTTTCGACCCTGTCCTGACCAGGATCCGCCGATGTGTGGAGGGAGGATTGACTCCCCAGGCGGTGTTCTGCAACTTCCTGACCAACAGGTGGGCGCCGCTGAAGAGGAGGGAGAAGCTCGCCTGGGCCCTCAACAGCGTGATGGACGAGGACCGGGTTGAAACCGGGTTGAAGTCCGACATGGTGGGGAAGACCCTGGAGTTCCACCTCAAGAAATTCCAGCATGACATCGACGTCGACGGAGATTACTTGACTCCGCCGCTGGCCTTTCTCCCTCTAAACGTGGAAGTGGAGTTCAGCAGAGAGCTCCGGCGGAAGATGCCTGCGCTTGACGACCATGGCGTTGTCGAGAGGAGACCAACCACCCGGGTGGCAATCCCTGGGGTGCCCGAAGATGGCTCGGTCCCTGCTCCACAGCCGAGGGTTGAAGTCATCGGCAAGGGCAAGGAGCTGGCGGAGGATCCGGAGAGTCGGAAGAGGAAGCTGCGGCATGTCGACGGAAGGTCCGTCATGCCCGCTGCTTCTACCTTGGCTCCTTCTCCCCAAGGGGGAAGATCTTCTGGTGCCGTGGCGACTGTCCCCGTGGTGGGGTCCTCCCGGAACGAGACTGTTCCTGCAGTGGGATCCTCCCGAAGCGCTTCCGTCTCCGTGGTAGAGCCCTCCGGTGGTGCTAGCTCCGGGTGTACGACTCCGGCCCCCGGGCGGTTGGAGTCTCCAGGTCCAGGGGTTCCTCCTGATCGAGGAGAGCCTCGACCCGGGAATCTCCCGTGGCTGCGGCGAGTTCTGGGGGGCCTCCTAGAGCTCCTACGCCGACCCTGGCCAGCCCGGAACGTCCGGGAAAAAGGTTCCGCGCAAGCTGGTGCGGGAGCCTCCCAAGGTAATTTTTGATGTTTACCCTGGTTAACTTTTTAGTTGTAGTGATTGTTTGTTAATTCTCTTTATCCATCCTCTGCAGCGTCCCTAAGAAAGGGAGTGAAGCTCCACCCTCGGCCACGGTTTCTGAGGCCGTGGGAGCTTCCGCTCCTGTCCCGGCTCCGCCCCAGATGGTGGCTGAGGCTGCGACAGCTCCGGCGCCGTCTGTCGTGGTCATGAACCTCGACTCGTCCCCAGAACTTCCCGTGGTAGCGCCGGACCACATGAGTGAAGACATGTCGGCGGCACTTGTCTCGGATATTGAAGCTCCGGGTCCTTGTGCTGCAGTAATGGAAGCTCCGGCTGCAGAGCCGGAAGAAGTAATAGTCCCGGTCTCGGATCCGGAACTCGTTGAAGCCCCGACGATTGAACCGGAGGTGATTGAAGCTCCGGCGTGCGAGCCGGAAGTCGAGGTAGTTTCGACAGTTGAGTCAGTTACCTCCGATGCACCGGTCGCTGAGCCGGTTGTTGTTGGAGCGTCGGTCGCAGAGCCGGCGGTTGAAGAGACGAGGGAGCTCGGGTCTCCCTCAGAAGAGGTGCCCCGACGGAGCCAGCAGTAGCTCCTGCTCCGAAGGCGACGACATCGATGGTACCTGTGGCAGAGCCAGAGTGCCTAAACGAAGTCGTCAGCCCCCTGCCTGAGGGGGCGAATGAAGACTTGGCGGCGGGGCCTTCTTCAATGGCGACTGAGGCCATCCCGGAGGAAGGCCCTAGCGCTTTGGAAGCTCAGGGTTCCGCTCTCGTAGAGTGGGACCCAATTTTTGTATGTGAAGACCCGTTGGAACCAGCGGAGGAGACCCCAGCAGGTCCGGAGCCCATCCCGCTGTCGATGTCTATCGACAACGCCTGCTCCAGTCTACGTCAGGTCCAACTGGCCTTCTTCCACGACAGCAAGGCTCTTGAAGAGGAGTGCCAAACCCTTAGGCGGTGGCGTAATCGGCTCCACTTCGAGACTAAGCTGGCGCAGTCGAGGCATGCGGATGACAAGGAGTGGATCAAGCGGGAGAAGATCCGCCTGGAGTGTTGGGAGAAGCTGTTGGATGAGAGGGAGAACATGACCCATGCCCTCGACGCTCATTCTCGGGAGTTCCATGATCAGGCCAAGGCTGCCAACGACGCGGCCAATGCTCGGTTCGAGCAGCTTGAAGCCATCAACGCAGCTCTCATCAAGCGCCGAGAGGCACTCGAAGGGAGGGAGAGACGGCTCGAAGACGAAGAGCAAAAACTCCTGGAGCTGCGGGATGACATCCTGAGAAGGGAAGAGGAGCTCGCCGAAAAACAGCTCTGGCGGACAAGGGCCTCGAGGAGCGCACTAAGAAGTTGGAAGAGCGCTGCCTCGAGGAAGAGGAGAAGACCTGGGTGCGAGGGCAGGAACTCTACGAATACGAGTGTGCCCTTGTTGCCCGGGAGAAGAAAGTGGAGGCTAGGGAGAAAGACCTGGTCGACCGTCGGAACAAGATCCACCTCCGGGAGGAGGAGCTCGGAAGACTTGAGAGGCGGGATGCTGCAAAAATTCAGCAAAACACCAAAGAAGTTGAGCGCCTCGCCCGTGAGAATTCCGAACTGACGGCGGCCAAGAGATCCTTGGAAGAAGTAAAGAGCCTGAGGACAGTGGACTCCCTGTAGATTTGGGAGTTCCTGGGCAAGGCCAACGATGCGCTGACGCCGATGGGTTTCAGCCCCGTGCGCCCGGATGATCCGGAGCCGGAGCCGGACCTCGCGCTGCAAGCGTTGAGCGCAGCAGGTAGCAAGCTCTCCAAGGTGGGCGACGTCATCGCGGACCAACTGGAGGTCGAGGGGCAATCCCTGGCGAGGAACGTCACAGAATACGTGTTGACGTGCTACACCAGCCGGAACCCTCAATTTCCTCTGGACCCGGTGCTTGAAGGTCCAGTCGAAGGAGAAGGCGAAGCTACCCGAGCCAGCGTATCAGAGGTCGCCCAGAAGGTCGCCGAGTTCTTCCATAGGGTCTAGGATCATCTCTTTAGCTCCCGCTTGTATTTTCTCTTCTTCCTCAATTTTGTACTCCCTTGTCTCCAGATGTAATCTCCTGTCTCCAGATAAATGAAATCCCCAAATTTTTTCGAATTTCATTTTTTGTCTTCAACATCTTTATCTTCTCTTGGCCCCCTGGTAGATGTACACAATTTGATTGTGAACATGTACCAAAAGGATACTGAGTTTTTTTGAAGACGAATTTGCTTCGAACTTGTAGAATTTAGTTCCGAAGTCTTTGATAGTGAAGGTCCCCTGAAGTTGTCGGAGCTTAGAAGCTCCGGTACTGTCCATCGCTGGAGGTTAGTAGCTCCGGCAATAGCTTCTATCAACACGTAGAGCGTCGATAGTTAGTACTCCAAGGTGTCGGAGCTTAGTAGCTCCGGCAATGACCTTTAGCAACACTTGGTAAGTTGGCAACAGACTCCATGTACGGGGTCTTCTCACCATCTTTTACTCAGCGCCGATGGTTGACCCCCTTGAGGGGTTCGGAGCTTGGTTAGATCCGGCTTTTCTCCATCAACGTATATTTTATTTTTCCTGCACACTTAAGCCAAGAAAAACAATAAAATTTGTTCCTTGTCTATAATTTCATCGCGGCTTACGATTCTCAAGTAAATTTTAAGTTGAACGCGATTTTAAATACAACTGGATGTGTTGTCTTTTCTCTTAGATCCATCTGTCCATGGACCCGCCTTACTTTGGCCTGCCGAGGTGTAGGTAGAGTGGCATACTTAGGGTGCTTGACCAGGCTAAGTCGATAGCGCACTCCGGCCCTAGATTGGCTTGGCGGCTTTCAGGCGAGTTGGCCATAAACGATATTTAAATCCAGGAGTTCTGACAATTCAACTCGAGTCGTATATAAACCGGTCAAACTAAAATTTCTTAAGAATTGCACGTTTCTGTTATAGACAAGAAAGAGAAAAATAAAAATATCGAGCCTGCACAAAATGAATGCACGTGGAGTCTATTTCACATGAAGATGTCTTTCATTATAGGTCCGGGGTACAGGGGAAACAAGTACACTCTTAGGGTACGGGACTAGGCTAAGTGTGCTTGGTTTCTCGTTTGACCCAGGGTAGTTAGCCACGCTTTTAGTCCGGAGACTGTAACAAGTGCTGCTTGAGCTTTACAGACCTTTTGGAAAAGGTCCGCCTGCTCTCCCGGAGGAACTACCCGACTCTGTACAATGACTCTATAACATACATCTCAAGTTACTCAAGACTCACCTCCGTGGAATTAAGTGTAGAACTTACGGAGGTGCTCGATGTTCCAAGGATTTGGGAGAGGTGTCCCATCCTCAGTAGCCAAGCGAACGCATCCGGGACGGGATACTTTGATCACTCGGAAGGGCCCCTCCCAGCCGGGGGAAAGTTTGTTTAGCCCTTCTCTGGATAGTATTCTCCGTAGCACCAGATCGCCTTCTTCGAGCTGTCGGTTGTGTACATGCCGCTGGTGATAACACCGTAGAGCCTGGCGATATCTGGCATTCCGAACAGCTGCTTGGCACCTTCCCTCCTCGAGGAGGTCTAGGTCTTCACGCCGGAGCTGGTCCTGCGCGGCTTCGTCGAAGGTCCGGACCCGAAGCGAACCCATGGTGATTTCCGGAGGAAGGATTGCTTCAGCTCCGTACACCAGAAAGAAGGGTGTTTCTCCGGTTGACCGGTTTGGAGAAGTCCTGTTGGCCCATAGAGTGGGCGGAAGCTCTTCGATCCAATTGGCTCCGTGCTTTTTCAAACGCTCATAGGTGCGCGTTTTGAGTCCTTTAAGGATTTCTGCATTTGCTCTCTCAGCTTGGCCATTGTTGGCGGGATGAGCTACGGAAGCGTAGCAAACCTGTATGCCGAGGTCTTCGCAATACCCTTGGAATGCGGAGCTTGTGAATTGAGTCCCATTATCAGTGATGATCTTGTTTGGGACTCCAAATCTGCTTACAATGGATTGCAGAAAGTTGATAGCAGATTGCTTGTTGATCGTCACAACTGGAGTTGCTTCCGGCCACTTGGTGAACTTGTCGATGGCGACGTACAGGAACTTGTAACCTTCGACGGCTCTTGGGAAGGGTCCCAAGATGTCCATCCCCCACACAGCGAAGGGCCATGTAGGAGGTATCATTTGTAAGGGCTGAGCGGGTGTATGAATTTGCTTTGCATGAAATTGGCATGCTTCGCATTTCTTTACCAGCTCAGTGGCATCCTGGAGCGTTGTAGGCCAGTAGAAGCCATGCCGAAAGGCTTTTCCGACCAGCGTGCGGGAAGATGCGTGGTTCCCACACTCGCCTCCATGGATTTCTGCGAGAAGCTCGCAGCCTTCTTCCCTTGTGATGCACCGCATTAGGATGCCGTTGGCACCGCGCCGGTAGAGATCCCCTTCTACCAGTGTGTATCTTTTAGCCAATCTGACTACCCGGTCAGCGGATACATCATCGTCAGGAAGGATGTTGTCTTTCAAGTAGTTCCGGATCTCCGAGATCCATGCATCGGAACTGACTTGAGCATTTGAGTCTTGCGTGCTGGGTTGCTCGGAGCTTCCGGCAGCACCTACGACCCTTGATGGCTGCCATGGTAACAGGGCCATCGGGACCGTCAGCTTCGGGATGCTGATCTCGCCCCCTTCGTTCAGTTTAGCAGGCTGAACTGTGGGTTTTGGCAACCTCCGGACAAAGATTCCGTCAGGAGCTGGAGCTCCGGTTGACGCTTTGGTCGAGAGTTCGTCAGCTTCAGCGTTGTGGGCACGCTGAACATGGTTGAGGTCTAGGACTTCAAAGTCCTTCTGAAGCCTCTGGACTTCAAGGAGGTAAGCAGCTAGCTGGAGATTATTGCAGGAGCATTCACCCTTCACCTGCTTGATGATGAGCTGTGAATCTCCTTTGACCAGCAGTTGCTTGACACCGTATGACAGTGCCACCTTTAGCCCGCAGATGAGTGCTTCATACTCCGCCATGTTGTTGGTTGCCTTGAAGTCAAGGTGTACCATGTATTTTACCTTCTCCCCAGTCGGTGCAAGGAGAAGGATTCCAGCACCGGCCCCCTACTTCTGCATGGAGCCATCGAAGTAAAGAGTCCAATGAGGCTCGGTGAAGGTTGGAACTTGATGTTCCGTCTTCTGCTTGCTGGGGCCCCCAGGGTTTGATGGAGAGGGAGTCCATTCTGCCACGAAATCTGCCAACGCTTGACTCTTGATTGCTTGTCTTGAAATAAATTCGAGATCGAATTCAGCCAATTCCGCTGCCCACATTGCAATATTCCCAGTTGAATTGGGATTATGCAGGATCGCTCGAAGTGGATAAGAGGTCACCACCGAGACTTTGTGAGCTTGGAAGTAGTGTCGGAGCTTCCTAGAGGTAATAAGAACTGCATAAAGCAGCTTATGCACCTCTAGGTATCGAGTCTTGGCATCATGTAATACTTCACTGATGAAGTATACCGGACGTTGAATGGTCCGGACCCTCCCGGAGGGGTCCGGAGCTTCCTCTCTATTGATCCGGATCCTATCGGGGGAGTCCAGATTCTCTTCAGGGACCTTCGGGTTCTGACTGGAGGAACCTGGAGCTTCTTCAGAAATGACTTGGACCCTCTCGGAGGGGTCTGAGTCTTCTGAAGTGACTTCTTGTGGATTTGAGTCTGGGAGCTGGGACCCAGACTCACTTTCAGGAACCTCCGGACCCTCCCGAAGGGGTCTGGATTCCTGAGTATGGGATAGTTCTGGTCTCTCCGCAACCAGAACCATACTGACAACCTCGTCAGTAGCTGAAATGTAAAGTAGTAAAGGCTCACCAGGGTTTGGAGCTACCAGAATTGGTAGGGTGGTGAGGAACTGTTTCAGCTCCTGGAATGCCTTCTCTGCTTCTTCGGACCATTGGGATGGTCCAGACTTCCTCAACAACTTGAAGAAGGGGAGCGCCCATTCCGCCAGTCTTGATATGAACCGACTGAGGGCAGCTAGACACCCAGTTAACTTTTGGACGTCTTTGATGCGGGTTGGTGGCCGCATCTCTTCAATGGCTTTTATCTTCGCCGGATTAGCTTCTATGCCCCGGTGACTTACCAGGAACCCTAGAAGTTTTCCGGAGCTAACCCCGAAGACACACTTGTCTGGGTTTAGCTTCGTGCGGGTGGCCCGCAGCTTGTCGAAGACAGCCTGCAAGGTGTCCAAGAGGGACTCCTTGTTCTTGACCTTGACCACGATGTCATCGACGTACACTTCCACTATATCTCTGATGAGTTCTTCAAAAGTTTTGTACATAGCTCGTACAAAAGTTGAAGCTGCATTCTTGAGACCAAATGGCATGGCTGTGTAACAATACAATCCATCTACTGTTATGAAGGAAGTGTGCTCTTCATCCTCCCTAGACATCCTGATTTGATGATACCCAGAATATGCGTCTAGGAAACACAGTAACTCACACCCAGAGGTGGAATCCACTATCTGATCTATTCTAGGTAGTGGAAATGGATCTTTTGGACATGCCTTATTCAGTGTGGTGTAGTCGATGCACATCCGAAGCTTCCCGCCGGCCTTGGGCACAACGACTGGGTTCGCCAGCCATTTTGGATGGAAGACTTCTCAGATGAATCCGGCTTCGAGCAACTTCTTCACTTCTTGTCGGATGAAGTTCTGCCGCTCTACGGATTGCTTCTGAGGCTTCTGATGCACAGGCCGAGCATCGGGGTAAATCTTCAGATTGTGCTCGATCACTTCCCTGGGGATCCCAGGCATTTGTGATGGTTGCCAGGCAAACACGTCAACATTAGCCCGGAGGAAAGTGATGAGCGCGAGTTCCTATTTGTCGTTCAACCCTCCCGATATACGGGTGGTTTGAGCGGCATCGGAACCAATTTGGACGACCTTGACGGGAATGTCGGTGTCGCCGCTTGGCTGCACACGTGGTGCAGAGGTTGAGCCCCGTTGACGAATGCTCGGGGGTTTTGGAGCTTGCTCCTGTCTGGAGTCCTCCTCTTGCGCCGTGGTTAATGCATGGAGCTCCTCCAGAGCAGTTACCCCGGCGGTGCAATCTCCGCGGATCCGGAGAACGCCTACTGGTGTTGGCATCTTCAACACCAAGTATCCATAATGAGCAGCTGCCATAAATTTGTATAGGGCAGGTCTACCCAAGATGGCGTTGAATGGTAAGTTGATCTGAGCGACGTCGAAGACCAACTTCTCGGTGCGATACTTCTCCCGTGTCCCGAAGGTAACGGGGAGAGTTATAGCTCCGAGTGGAGTAATGGCCCCCGGACCTACTCCGGAGAAAGGTCGAGAGGGCTGGAGATCCGAAGGTCGGAGTTGAAGCTTGGTAAAAGCTTCAAAGCTTATGAGGTTCAGCCCCGAACCTCCGTCCACCATAACAAGATGAAGCTGGATGTTATTGATGGTGGGAGATACCATCAAAGGTAATTGTCCAGCTCCAACCATGCTTCGTGGATAGTCCGAAGCATCAAAAGTGATGGGTGTGTCCATCCACTTTCGATGTGGCTCCGGTCTAGCTGTAGGAGCTACAGCGGCCATATCCCGCTGCATAGTCTTAATGACGCGACGGGAGGTGATGTCTCATGACCCACCAAAAATGGTGTTCATGGTTTTCCGACGCTCGTTGTCAGAGACGTCAGAGTCGTTGTCGACGGAGGTGTAGACGGCCTTCAGAACCTTTTTGGGATCCTGAAACCCTAACTCCTCTTCAGCCGGAGCTTCGTCGACCTTTTGTTTTCCTTCCCTCTGTCGAAAAGGAGATCCTTCCCAGCGCTTGCTGTAGCGCTCGGCAAGGTTTTGGACCTCTCGGCAGTCTTCCAAACCGTGGCTGCCTGTTTTGTGAATGGGACACCACACTTTGGGTTTGCCACCGTCTTCGGAAGACGGTCGAGGTCGCTTCTCGGGGCGTGGCCCCCGACCACCAGGAGTTGCAGCAGCTGTAACGTTGGATGTACCGGCCGACGGCTTCTTCTTGCCGTGGGTCTTCTTTTTCTTCTTGCCACCCTCGGAGGTAGCAGCTTCTTCTTTAGAGGATTTCTTGTGATCCTCCGAGGCTGGTTTGGAGTGCATTTCACGGCCCTCCGCAGCTCTGGCACATTTGTCTGCCAGGCTGAAGAGTTCCGTGACGCTGGTGATCTCTTTGATCGCCAGCTTCTCCAACATCTTCTTGTCCCATACGCCCTGTCTGAATGCCACAATGACAGAAGCGCTTGAGATAGAAGGGATTGTGTTGCGTACCTGAGAGAACCTCTGGATGAAAGACCGCAAAGATTCTCCCCCTTTTTGCACGACCGCAAAAAGATCCAGCTCAGTGCCTGGTCGGGTGTATGAACTCCCGAAGTTGGCAGTGAATTGACGGCACAACTCTTCCCAACTGTTGATAGAGTTGGGTGGAAGGCTCATAAACCAGGACCTGGCGGTCCCGGTTAAGGCCACTGGAAAGTAGTTGGCCATTACAGCCTCGTTTCCTCCAGCTGCCAAGATTGCAGTGGAGTATATCTGAAGGAATTCAGCGGGATTGACAGTCCCGTCGAATTTTTCCGGCAGGTGTGGCCAGAACTTCTGTGGCCATCTAACCATGCGCAGGTGCATGGCTAGGGCTGAACAGCCTCCTCCTACTCCTTCCAGAGTAGAAAGGTCCTGAGCTTCCCGTCTTTCACGAGCACGCTCGATGTGGACACGGCCATCCTGTTGGCGGTATCGGCGATCCAACTCCGCCCGGAGGTCATGAGTTGAAAGCCTAGATACCGTATGGGTACATCGTGCCCCGGAGGGCAACGATGTCACCTGCTGTGACGCAGAACGTCTCCTATTGTTGGAGACGTGCGGACCAAGCCTCCCAGACAAAGTCCGCCGCTGCGACGGGGCTCGTCCGGAAGGAGGAGGTCCCTGGTTGTTGAGACGTTCGGCCGCTGCTGCGACAAAATGCTCCACATCGGCTCTCCACTGCTCCATTGCATCTCGAGATGCGTCCGGAGGTGGTGGTCGTTGGAGAAGAGCACGCGCTACATGGAGCACATGTTCCGGGTTGTCATGACTTGCTGACGCAGTCAGTGACGCCGGAGCACCATCACGTTGTCCAGCACGATTCGCCGGAGAAGACGGTGGTGGTGGGAGAGTGGCTCCTGCTGGTGCCGAGGCTCCTGCTGGTGGCTGCCTGTTGGAGGGATTGCCCTCAACAGCTTGAGCAGCAGGTTGGCCATTGGATGATCCAGCCGCGGAGTTCACCATTCTCGAAAATCTGAGGCGCCCCCCTACCTCGCGCGCCAACTGTCGACTGTTGGAGTCGGCAGATCTCCTGACACAGCTAAAGTGTTGAAGGAGTTCGTAGTTCGGTGTGGGCGCGCGGAGACTCAAGAAGGTGAATTGCGGTTTAACACTGGAGACACTAGGATTTACGTGGTTCAGGCCGCCTGAGCGTAATACCCTACTCCACGGGGGTGTTGATGTTGTATTGGCTTATCACTTATGATCTACCGTCTGTGTCTGTCCTCCTGTGTATCATCGGCCTGTCCTTTTATAGTACAAAGACAGGCCGTTACAAGCTGCCTGGCCCGACATGTGGCCCTGGCGGTTACTAGTATTGATACACGATTAATTGTTGTTAATGTTCCTGTAACGGGCTTCGACAGTGCCGTTACAGGTGTTAAGATCGTCCGTTTAAGTGTCATTAATATGGCATTAATGACATTTAAACAGGTCTTGAAGTCCTTGGCTCTCCTTTGAAGATCCGGAGCAGTTACAAGGTCTCCCGGAGGTTAGAGGCGGCTTGCTCCGATGTTTAGATACGTGGCAGCTCCGGAGCTTGCTGCGGGAAGCAGGAAGCTCCGGGGCTACTTGACATGTGTCAGGTCCGGAGCTTCTCTCGGTCAGGGGTTAGGTCCGGAGGTGTCGTTTCGGTACTCAGTCCGGTGCTTCCCCCTTGTGGGCGGTAGCTCCAGTTCGGTAGTACACGTGGCGACCTAGAGATTAACCATGTTGGAAAAGCTGGTCCGGTCATGTCTGACAAGTGGGCCTCTGAGGGTCTTCAACTCGAGTAGTCGTCCTTCCCCTGAGATCTTTGTAATCTCAGGGGGTGTACGGTTTTTAGGGTACCAACAAGTACGCCTATAAATATGAGAGGTAGGATTAGAGGCTAATCATTCTACCACGTAACAGTCCTAGCCGTCACCCCTCGAAGGCCTCACGTCGAGACCCTTGCCGCGCGCGCGGTGTTAGCACACCGGCGCACGGTGTTAAACTCCGTACGTGTAGACTCCGTGGAGGCGCTGCTACTACTGCTGCGCTGATCGGCTACGACGATCGTGATCGTCTACCTGCTGCCGTGACGAGGACGAGGAGGAGACGAACGAGATCGTCTACCTCCCCTGCACCGACACACATCTACGTTCCGCTGCGCTGCGCGTCTAGTGGTAATGATCCATGACCTCTGTACTCGCAAGTTTCCTGTATGACGCGGTAGAGTTGCTAGAGTAGTGTACCGCCGATTTCCCAACAATTACTGTGCACAATTTGTTTGTATTCGATCACGCCAAAAACGATAGACATCAAACGCGGCGGAGATGAGTAGGGTAGATTCATGAATTCGGTTTGCGTCAACCTGATTGAGCAGTTCAGCCACGTCGCCAACTCCCAATCACATTAGGAAGAGTAAATAAATCCAAGAAAAGAATGTGAATTACAAGGGGAGACCAAAAAAAATGAAGAATCAATATGAACACATGCTAACTACTCCATCACGGCAAATGATAGAGGTTGGACGGCTGGAGCCCGGCGGTGACGTTGAAGTATCTGAAGGCCGCCGCCCACCTTTTGTTGTCCTTGAGCATGTGCACGGCGATGGTGTCCGGCTGGAAGTTGTCCATGAACCAGCCGAGGTCGTACATCCTAGGCTTGAGGTTGTACCTGTTCTTCCCCCTGCCGCCGATGGTGAGCCACTTGCCGACGAGCAGGTCCTCAGGCCCGTGCGTGTCGTTGTGCCGCTGGATCTCCTGGTTGCCGGACACCCACTCCGCCACGTCCCACGACACGACGTACCCCATCCCGTGCATGAACGGCATCGGGTCGTCGCCCACGGCGAAGCCGTGGCCGAGGTACACGTCGTCGCGCGGCTTGCCCCGGAGCTCCTCGACCAACGCGGCCACGCGGAGGTACGTGTCGTCGTCGGTCTTCATCACGTAGTCGTAGGGGGACGCCGCGAAGAGGCGCGGCACCGAGGAGAGGTACTCGTGCGTCTTGCCGTCGTTCATGTTCTCCGTGCAGTTGAGCACCAGCACGTCGCCGTGCCGCTGGACCTCCAGAGCCAGCAGCGCCGCGTCCACGGGGTCGTCCACGCTGCAGAACACGAACCGCACGTCCACGCGCGCCACGCCCGCGGGCGGCTGCGGCTGCAGCGCGTATGCCATCCGCACGATGTCCCGCCGCTCGCGTCGCTTCGGCATGGTCAGCACGCCTACCAGGAGGCTGAACTCCGGTCGCGCATCCTCCTTGATCTCGTCGGCGCCCGACGCGACGGCGTACCCTCCGTCGGCGTCCGCGCTGCGGCAGAGGAGGCCGAGGCCGTCGGACCGGACGTGGGAGGAGCCGAGGCTCGGGAGCACGAGCAGCACGGCGAGGAGACCGAGCGGCACGAGGAGCAAGTACGGGGTGCAGAGCGACGAGCTGTGCAGTCCGTGCGACGAAGCGGTCTTCATGGCGGACACCCTCGCGCGCTCGCGTTCGTCCGTTGTGCTACTGCTAGCCTCGCTCGCTGGGCGTACGTTGTGCTTCTGCTAGCCTTCATCACCCGGCCGTCAGCTTTAAAAGCTCGCGCCAACCGGCAGGCAAGCTCGCCGACTTACGCGAATAGTCGTGTTCATGTTATGGTTGAAACGTTGAAACAGGGGATTCGAGATGTCGTTTTCAAACGGGGATCGTAACTACTTGACGAGCATCCACTGGCGACAAGAGATCGGAGCATTCGATCTGTGTAGTCTATTACCGTTCGGTACTTTCTTAGTGCATGACACGAGATGTTTCAACGCCCAAGAGCATGTGAGGTGGCAGTCTGAAATACGTCTGCTGAACTTTGTTTAATCGATTCGCAATCAGTTGCAGACCGGAAGACCTCCGAGATTTATTTATTCTCAATCTGTTCTCGTGGCTTCCCACTGACAGCTCAGGATAATCAGAAAAAGTGTCACGACTATCATTCATAAATCATACAGATTCCAATCACAAGCATAGGCATGGAATGGCACGAAAAGGGCGTTGCTTATTACTGGTTGCTTGCAGCTTGTTTGTGTGACGGTTACTGCTTACTCCCTTCATTTCCAAATAATTAACGTTTTCTTAATTAGAATTAATTTAAAAACATTATTTATTTAGATATAACGGGGTGTATTTTTTATAACGGGAAGAGTCTTTCCAGCCTTTTCGTACACGAACATGTCTCTACAGCTGTTCCCTCGGTCTCCGATCTCCACATTACTGTGACCACGGTCGCCTAATGTGACGGTAATGGATAATGCTTTCGCGAGGCGGGCGGTGCCCTGGTTCCCGTCTCCGGAACGTTTTCCTCTTTCCATAGCACCCATCTTGCTACCACCAATAAGTTAATAAAAAACAAAAAGATAAACAATTCAGTTATACTATAAAGTAACATATTTTTTGAGATGGAGGAAGTAAGTACTTTATGTGCAACACATAGAACCTAGACACGGGTGGACAGGTTACAACACAAGTAGTATAAGGCAATCACTCATATACACGTACTTCGGGATCGAGCGGGGGGCTCGAGTGGCCAGCGCGTCTGGAGACGAGCTGCGCTCGCCGGGGTTCGAACACTGTTCGCTTCCGGGTGCCCACCTCTTCTTAAATCAGTGCCGCTAGCTACTCGGACTAGCAGGCTTTCAAAAAAAATATACGCGTACTCCCTCCGCCCTAAAAAGTTTGTCGCTTTATAGTTCAAAAATAAACTATAAAGCGACAAGCTTTTTGAGACGGAGGGAGTACACATAAGATATTACATACTGTCGATATGTCTAAACTGACACCTCTTCCGGACCTACTCGGTAGTAGTCCGCGGAGGTTCGGAGTGTATTCGAGGGGCTAGTCCTAACAAGATCAAGCGCAGTGAACGATGAACACGGGGGTTTTACGTGGTCCGGGCCGCCTGAGCGTAATACCCTACTCCATAGTGGTTTGTAAGTTGTATTGCTTGAGTCTGTCTCTTAGTCCGAGCGGCGTTGTCTAAGTCGGTGGCCGCTCGATCCTTTTATAGTCTAAGGTCGAGCAGCTTACAAGTGGGGCCCGAGGCCCGACAAGTGGCCCCGGGTATAATGAATCCTCCCTAAAATTTGGGAGTAAATGTTATCTCCTGACAACGGTTTCAATGTGTCGTCTGTCCATACCCTGCTGCAGGGCTACGAATAGCCCTCTCATCATGGTCGGTCATGTCTTGTCTGTCTCGTCGGGACTTCTCACTGATCTGTCGTACGTAGTAGTTCGGCTCTGACCAGTTACGACAAGATCGACCACAATCCACTTGACTTATGAGTGCAAGCTCCCGCTTACCTTGAGTACATGCGCGTCCTAGCTTTGGCGTCCCGAGCACGCCTCCCTTCTCTGAGCCTTTCGTGAGAAAGCTCAGGCTCGGTGCCGCCTGACACGTGGCACCTCTCGGATCTTCCCTCAGCGGGACGCCCAGGTCCGGGAGGTTGGATCCGGAGCTGCCGAGAACTAGCAGCGTCGGACACTCAGTGGGACGTCCGGGTCCAGGAGGTTGGGTCCGGTGCTGCCGGGATTGTCGCAGTATGGGACCTTCCTCCCAGGAGGGGAGGTCCGGAGCCGTCGTCCTAGCGGCCTCGCCGGATCATCCCCGCAAGGTGGTGGGCCCAGAGCCGCGGTTGGCGTGGAGGCACTGGATTTCCCCTCGATGAGAGATGTTACTGTACCACTTGTCACGTAGTCCTCTGGGCCCATGTCAAGCCTCGCCCTGTGGGCGGTGGGTCCAACGTTCATTTATCCTTGTATCGAGGGATACTCGGTTCGCCAGGCACCGTGCACCAGTAATCTTTAGATTGATGAGAGAATAAGAAAGAACGATGAATTCTCCAGCAGGGACTGCAACAACCGTCAGGACGGGGTCTCAAACACTAAAAAGAGAGAAACTTCGAAAAGCGCGTCCCCCGAGACTATTCGACTTGCACGGCCGCTTTGAGCGGTCAACTAATTACCCATCCTCACAGCACATGACACAAGACAATTGCTCCCCCACTACTAGAACTCTTCTTCACACCCGTGGTCCGGTTGCGCAACCAAGGAGAGAAGATTTGAGAATTGAATTGACAACAATTGCAACTGTTTAACACGACAAAAAGTCGGATCAGATGGCCAGGGACGGAAGGTGGTACAGGTCCGACGGCGTGACGTTGGCGGTGACGTTGAAGTATCTCAACGCCGCCGCCCACCTCCTGTTGGTCTTGAGCGTGTGCACGGCGATGGTGTCCGGCCGGAAGTTGTCCATGTCCCAGTTGAGATCGTACATCCGCGGCTTGAGATCGTACCGGTTCTTCCCCCTGCCGGCGAGGTTGAGCCACTTGCCGACCATGAGGTCCTCGGGCCCCAAGGTGTCGTTGCGCTCCAGGATCTCCCCCGCCGTGGCCACCCAGCTCGCCACGTCCCACGACACGACGTACCCCATGCCGTGCATGAACGGCATGGGCTGCCCGCCCATGGCGTAGCCGTAGCCGAGGTACACGTCGTCGCGCGGCTTCCCCCTGAGCTCGTCCACGAGCGCCGGCACCCGCACGTAGGTGTCGTCGTCGGTCTTCATGACGTAGTCGTAGGGCGCGGACGCGAAGAGGCGCGGCGCGGAGGAGAGGTACGCGTACGTCTTGCCGTCGTTCATGTTCTCGGCGCAGTCCAGGACCAGGACGTCGCCGTGGCGCTGGATCTCCAGCGCCAGCAGCGCCGCGTCCACCGCGTCGGTCACGTTGCAGAACACGAAGCGCACGTCCACGCGCGCGCCGGGGGCGCGGGGCTGTAGCGCATAAGCCATCCGCACGATGTCGCGCCGCTCCCGCAGCTTCGGCATGGTCAGCACGCCCACCAGGAGGCTCAGCTCCGGCCGCTCCGGCTCACCAGCTGGCGGTGCGGCGGCGGCGGCAGCGACGTTGGCCTCGGCACGGCGGTTGCAGATTGCAACGATGCCATCCGGGCCGACGTGGGAAGAACGGAGGGACGGAAGCGCGAAGACGATGAGGAGGAGCGCGAGAGGGGCGAGAAGGAGGTAGGAGCCGGTTGATGGTGGCTTCATGCTCGCGTTGTTGGTGTTGACGAAGCGGGAGCGCGCGTGCAAGCAAATCAGGGCGACGCGTTGTGATCGAGCTTGTTATGGTATTCCGTAGAGCATAAGCTGGCTCAAGCAGAAGATGATCGTCGTTCTAATAGCACTACATTTCCCTGTAAACAAA
Organism: Tuctoria greenei; assembly: GCA_036927565.1. Lineage (NCBI taxonomy): Eukaryota > Viridiplantae > Streptophyta > Magnoliopsida > Poales > Poaceae > Tuctoria > Tuctoria greenei. Next base: position 9,911,398 of record JAYESD010000011.1, on the reverse strand, counting down.
TGATCGTTGAAACGTAGACGAAGAAAGGGCCGTTATGGCATTCCACGAAGGATAATGTGCGACGACTCGATCTGGAGCTTGCAACACGATTTTTTTTTCAAGGCGTCCCAACTAGCGTGAGAACTTAATTTATTTTTGAATAAAAAGGTGATAATATTTTAGGAACGGAGATAGATCTTTTACATTTACAGCCGCGAGATCTGATGGTACGATACCGGTACCGTTCTTCGATTGCCAATAAAACCGCATAAGTTTTTCTTATTTTTTTTGCAAGTGTGCTGTGATTGGTACTCCTTCCGTCTGCAAAAGTTTATCGTTTTGTAGTTCAAAAATGAATTACAATGCGACAAATTTTTGAATTAGGAGGGACATCTTGAGTATCTTCGCTGATCTAATAATATGCAGGACTCGCGGCGTTCAGAGGCCAATAAATCGCAAGAGAGCGCACGTCGAGGGAGAATAAACTAAGTCTTCAAGCCTGTCGCCGGTGCAATAATACGGAGGGTCAAAGCGACCCAGCCGCCGGAGCAGCGTGCGCTGCAGTACCCTTCACGACAGCAGCGCAATTAAACGTGACCAGACCATCTACCACCGACGGAACGTACCACATGCTATGCTAACGCGAAGGCAGAAAACACCGCCGAAACGAAGGGGTCGTGCTCTGTGCTCCGACGATCAAATGCTCGGCCTCAAAAAAGGAAAAAAAAAGTGTATAATCCTTCCAAAAATATAATGCAGGATCCAATTACTTGGAAGCCATTATTGTAAACTTCATCAGTCCCAGATCCGCCATCGCAGAATCACTTGACAGGTGCGTGCCATGCATTGGGGTCGCAACATCGATCTCGTTCATGGCATCCGCGTCATTTTCAGCATCACAATTTTTTCTCTCTTTCCAAAATGACCAAAGCGCCGTCGTCTTCAACCTTGAGCTAGAGCTGCGGCGTCGGCGATGAGATCGCTCGGCGCCCGCGCACAGCAACGGCCATGGCCTTGAGCTCGCGCGGGGCGCTGTGGCGCGTCCACGTTTGGTCGACAAGACCTGAGTCTGTCGTTGCCACATTCACAGCGGCACAGTATTCTTCTGGGCCGGAGACCCTGATTATGGCGTGCCGTGCTCGTCCGCTCCTGATAGCTGATCCTGATAGGCACACTCCACCAACTGAGGAAATGGTACGGCGAAGCCGTGGTTGAAAGCTGCACACCACCAACATGGGCTGTAGAAGATCGAACGTGTAAAGATAAAAAAACACCACCAACATGGGTTTAGGTTCCTTCTCAAAGCCAAAAATGAAGATAGGGTTCCATTTAGGGCTGCTGTTGGAGACAACCTTAGTAGTTGCCAATACTTGCCGTCAGAATTTACACATCCCGCTGCTGCGGGCACAAGACGTTCCTTCCATCCAAGGACGGACTCAGTTCCGATTACTGCATGTGCAGTAGCAGAGACTGACATGTGGAACCCACCGGACCCACATGTCAGTCTCTGCTACTGCACATGAGGATTTCAACCGGGTTCCGATATTCCACGGACGCGGTTGCGGGGAGGTAAGGGAGCACGCGGCGCGCTGGAAAAGCAAGCCGAGCACGTATGCAGCCGTTGAAATTCTTGGTGGTCACCCGAGACCGACGAGGAATTCGTCATCGGCCAGATGACGAGGTAAAAAACGAGTTGGTTCGCCGACCAAATCACCGAGACGCGCGGGTAACCGTCCCTTTCTTCCTCCTCCTGAGATGCAACCGTCCTCCACGCCACGGTCACCGAAAGCTCCAGCCCAGCTCGCGGGTCTCCATCACTGTCACACGAGGTGACCGTCCGGTTCCAATCAGAGAAAGGGTCAAAAAAAGAGACGGAGCGGTGTCCTGTCCAGCGGACACGGCCATCACTCATCATCAGGGGCGGCCGCCGAAGTCGGAAGCAGACGAATTCAGCGGCGGCCGATGCTTGCTTCCCTTGGCAATTGGCATGTTACCCATCATGCGGGGTTGCCTCGTTCGGCTCGTGCGCGCGGTTGGGACGTCAACATCGGCGACAGGGCTCCGATACTAGGCGGCTGTTCCGGCGATGCGATCTCTGCCCAACCAGCGGAGAGGTCGAGCTCTGCAAGGCAAACGCGCCGACGCATCGGACTCAAGTCGCCCGTTTGCTTCCGTCACTTCTCGCGGGACCCAGCTCGTGTACCACTTGTACGTACCGGTGGCTGTAACCAAATCCGCCACGGCGCTTTTGCTTCCGTCACTGCTCGCGGGACGCAGCCCGTGCACTGCACCATTGTTTATGTACCGGCTGGCTTAACCGTAACTAAATTCCGCCACCGCCAGTGTCTTTCATTATACTGTTCCCGCCCGCTGCTGTCACCGCTAGTGTGATGAACAGAGTCACGCTGCAACAGCATCGAACCAATAAGGACACCACGTGGTCTACAACCAAATTGTTGGAGGTCAAGAGATGAACATTCATCAGAGGTTGACCCACTTAGCATATTCATCGGTACACGCCACGGGCCACCGACACCTTGTGCAAGCCTGGCTTGCTGGAAACACTCGCGATCTTGTAGCATCAGAAACACAAACTGGTAGGCTGCAGCCTCCCAAAGTTAAGATCCCAGCCCAGTCCAGTCCAGTCCAGACGTCCAAACGAGAAAATCCCATGAAGGCCGAACCTAAACAGGCTCAAAACCATCTCGGTCTAGCTGCTTCCCGAGGCGAGCACCCGCCACTCACGAAACCCAAATTTTCCTTTTCCCACCGGAAATCTGTCTGTCCCTGAAATTTCCCACGCGACTCTCCCACCTCCCCGCGCGCTTCACATCCCGAAAACCAAAACCCCACGCCATCCTCGATCCGCCCTTCCGCTTCCCCACCAATCAGGCACAAGCAGCACGCATCCGACGGCCGGCACAGCCCACGGCATCCTCCACGCGGATCCATCCATATCCAACGGTTTCACACTCGTCTCCCTCCTCGATATAACGCCGTCCACCCGTCCACTTCCCAAACCATCCACTGCAACTATCTTCGCAGCCTCCAAAAATCCCCAATTCGACCGTGAGCGAGGAAGATGTCGGGGCGCGGCAAGGGCGGCAAGGGGCTGGGCAAGGGCGGGGCCAAGCGCCACCGGAAGGTGCTCCGCGACAACATCCAGGGGATCACCAAGCCGGCGATCCGGAGGCTGGCCAGGAGGGGCGGCGTCAAGCGCATCTCAGGGCTCATCTACGAGGAGACCCGCGGCGTGCTCAAGATCTTCCTCGAGAACGTTATCCGCGACGCCGTCACCTACACCGAGCACGCGCGCCGCAAGACCGTCACCGCCATGGACGTCGTCTACGCGCTCAAGCGCCAAGGCCGCACCCTCTACGGTTTCGGCGGCTAGGCCGGCCTACGCGCCCCGTGGTTACTTATGCTGTTCGTCATTAGGGTTGCCTCGTTGTGGTGCTTCGCGGAATCTATTACTGCTGTCTGTCTGTTGCGTGCGTGACTGAAGAAATCCTTGGTAGTATCTATTTGGATGGCGCTGTAATTTCTGATAAAATTCTGGTGCCGGTCGCAGCAAATGGTTTCTACTACATCTTCTCTTATTGATTGCTTTCCTAACGTTTACCTTCTGTTTGTCTCTGCGTTTGATTTCTGATTACTGAAACTGCAGCGTATTCCCAACTTCGTTTGGCATATTGTTATCAGAGGTTTGCACGGAAATACGATGAGAGCTTCAGTTTTGATTTGTGAAGCTAACTAACAGTAGGTTTGAATAATTGATGTGAATGTTCTGTTGCTGTCTCTTATCAATCAGCAAATCGTGCCATCGTCGGATCCATCTGATATTCTGATGCCACTATCAGCTCTGCTACTGATTTACGTCTTCGGTTTGCGGGCCGATCTATCATCTCGTTCTGGTGCTTATATTTGCACTTTCAGTTCTGGTTGATGCTCTGCGCCGCAGAGCGCGAACTCGAAGGCGCGGGGGTTGCTGTTTCCATCGAGCAGAACCACGCTGCGCTTCTATAGTTCGCAGTGCGACCGGTCCTTTGCAACTCGTCTCATGCTAGCGTTTGTCAGGAAACTGGACGGAGAGGAGCAGAGCAGCACCGCTGCTGATCTGAATTTCTAAGTTCAAATCTAGCGCAGTCCATGTTAACATAATCCTAAAAAAGAGATTGTTTAATTTTCACTCGACTGAAATTTAACAATCTTTTGATTTTTTTTTCATGTTGTAATAGGTGTTTTTGCATGTTGCAATGAGTACAGTTGTAGTTGCATCGATTTCCTCTTTTTGTGCTACATTCTTAAACAGTTGCAGACAAGTATTACTGTAAATTACAGTTAATTATGTTTATACAGTTTATTATTTTTGGTTTTACAACAAGTATATTTGTATGTTCCTGTAAAATCTATTATAAAATTTGCTGAAAAGGTCACTGTAAAATTTACTGGAAGTTTTCAGAGAGTAGAGAAGAAGTTGATTAGAAGGTATAGAGTATGATGTGATTTCGATTAGATTTTAGTGGAAGATATAGAATAGACGAGTGCGGATAGATGTTTTACAGTTTTGATGTAAATACAGGAAAAATATGCTTGCCACATGATCTTTGTTCAAAAAATCTATAATCTGCTATACTAAAACATTATCGTGGTAACAAAAAGAAAAGAACATGTACAGGTATGAAGCACATATAGCAGCCAGTTTACAAACAGAAATTAAACCTGGATCGTACATGCTGAAAGCACCCAATCATGTGTACTCGGTGTACGCTGAGACAAGCAACCGTTGTGGCGCAGGCGCAGGCATTGCATCCTCCTCATGTGAAGAGGTCGTACTTGACCGGCGTGCCGGTGGGGTCGATCCATGGCTGGGCCTCCAGGAAGCTCTCGACGGTGAACTTGGCCGCTTCGTCCTTGCTGATCACCTTCTTGAACCCGGGCCAGTCGACGCGGCCGGCCATGTCGGCGCCGGGTCCCGTGTTGGCGTACTCGGCGTACCACAGCGTCTTGAGCCCGAAGTCGCCGTTCCACGGCATGTACCCGGCCTTGTCGATGAAGTCCGGGAGCTCCGACTCCATTACGAGGAGCCGCGACGCCTCGCGCCACGGCCGGCCGAGGTAGTTGCGGATGGCCGGGCGGGCGGCGTTCCGGAGCGCGGTCTCCGCCTGGAACTCGCACTTCTGGAGCACGAACCCTGTGCACTCGCGCCCGTCCGCGCGGCCCTGCGCGGTGGCTATGTTCTGCTGGTTGTCCATGGGGCGGCGGAGGACGAGGATGCAGTTCTGGAACACGGCCGCCGCGTCGCCGAAGATGAAGTCCACGGTGCCGGAGATGATGCAGTTGCGGTAGAACTGCGCCTTGGAGTGCGCGTACAGCGTGTCCTGATACCCGTCCATCCAGCAGTTGAGGAAGATGGACCGGTCCGACTGCACCAGCAGCGCCACCGCCTGGTGCTTCTCCGCGCCGGCCGTGTTCTGGAACCCCATCCCGATCGCCATGAACCCGTCGCCTTGAGCGGCTACAGTTTAATTGCACGCGCGTCAATGCATCAAGAGGCTGTGTTGGCTGATCATAAGCAATTAATCATCATCGTGTCACCGGCGTCCTTACTGAAGGTTGCTGTCTTGAAGGTCGTGATCCCGTCGACGAAGTTCTTGTTGCCGGTGACGATCGACTTCTTGGAGCCATCGCCGTACACGGTCACGTTCACCATCTTCCTGGTGATCGTCACGTACTCCTCGTAAACCCCCTCCTTCACGTAGATCACGTATCTAGGTGCAAGAGATCGAATGTCAAACCTCTTTCGTCCAGCGACATCATGCATATATATAAACGTACAGGTGGACAGTTTTGATCGTCCTTGCAACCTACCTTCCGTCGTAGGTCTTTGGCATGGCAGCGAGCGCCTCGTTGATGGTCTTGAACTTGCCGCTGCCGTCCTTGGCCACGATCACGTTGGGCGTGAGGGTGTTCTTGAAGCCGCCGCCCTTGAGCACCCTCCGTTCACTGTCGGGCACCCACTCCGGCACGCCATCTTTGTCGAGCTCCGGCTCTGTTCGTGACGCCTCCGCAGCGCCGTCGTCCTCGGCGAGCAAGCGGCGTTCCGCGGTCTTGGCCGAGGAGAGGAGGGACGCCCCCTTCTCGATGAGCGCCAGGGCGTTGCTCGTGAGCTCCTTCCCCTGGTTGAACGACTCCTTGACCTTGGTCTTGAACTCCCCGTCAGGGAACCCCTCGATGCACGTCTCCTGGTGCGCGATCACCGCGCTGAGCCAGATCCTTAGCTGGTAGCCCTGCTTGGCGATGCCGTCCTTGCCGTCCACGCCCTTGAGCGTGCTGTTGAGGTCATCCTTGGCGTTCTCGAAGACCTCCTTGCAGTCGGCGACGGCGGCCTTGACGCGGGGGTCGTTGCTCATGATCAGGTCCGCGCGGTCGAACGCCTGGCCGATCGCGTCGCTGATCACCTCCACGGCGGTGCGGATGATGTCCTTGGGCGACGTCGCGCTGGCGTTCGCGGCCTTGCTGATGCTCTTCTCGCAGGCGTCCGTGTAGTCCGTCTGCGCGCACATCGCCTTGATGGTCTTGGACACGGCCTTGAGATCCGTCTGCGGGCTCGAGCCGGACCCGGAGCTGGAGCCGGAGCCGGAGCCGCCGCCTGACTTGCCTTTTGCCGGCGACGAGCCTCCCTTCTTGGATCCCCCGCCTTGGCTGGCCGCCTGCTTCCCGCTGTACATGACGGCGGCGCCGCCCATGACAATGAGTATGATGACGATAGACACGGTCCCGGCGGCGATCATGATACGACGGCGCTGCTGCCGCGCCTTCTCGGCGCGGCGGCGCTCGGTGAGCGGGCCGAAGTCGCCGAACGCCGACGACATGGTCGGATCGGTTTATTAGTCTCCCCCTTTTCTGGGTATCTTGCTCTCACTCTCTGCCTGCCATCACCAAAGGCAGAGAGAGAGGATGGAGAAAGGGTTGGAGACAATGGAGAGCCATGGTTTATTTGGGGATTGCGAGGAATGGAGGGCGGGGAGGCGTTCGTGGAGTCTATGTTTGGGAGTTGGTTGATTCATTTTCCCATGCAACAAATGGAATGGCCGCTAGCGCTAAAGACCGTGAGCCTAATCATGTGAAAAGAAGCAATTGCGAGCTGTGACTGTGACGCACGCGCAAACCAGCCGCCTATACCAACTGCGCGGTTGAAGACGAACAACACCCTGGGACTCTATCCTAGCGTGCAGAACACTTGTGTTGCCAGTGTTGGAGCAGTTAAATGAAACGGTAATTCTCTTTTTCAGTCGCCTGATGAATCAGGCGACGTCATCAGGTACCGTCATTTGAATGATGAGCATTAATTGCTAATTATGTCAAATAGTTTTTATTTTTTTTTAATTTGTAAGAATTATGTTAGTTGTAAAATAATCAAATAAAATATTTTTGTGATTGATAAACCATAGAATAATCAAATAAAATAAGATTAATAAGATAATTACAATGATTAGTGTTTAATGGTAGTAATTAGTAGTTAGTTACTCGTTGCCTGATTTTTTTTTCTAAATTTCGAGCACCTGGAATTTAGACACACTCTAAATGAAATGTAATCGTGGCGGTAAATAGCTTAGCTTCCCACGTTCACCCGCACTTGTTTCAATCTTTTCATCATTTCCAGCAAAACATGGACGATGGTCGAAGCTAGTTAGGCCAGCAAGACATCGTGCCATCATCTGCTCCCTACACGAGGGGTCGAACAAATCATCATCTAGGCTCCAGAACGTCTACATTGCCCTCATCCTCGTCAGCATAAGCACCGCAACTGGGCCCAAGTTGCAGGCATCTAGCTAAGAGGTCCATCATCCCCGAACCCCGGTGGGGTGACACAGACAAGCGCATATCCATCAAGCATATTTTTTGCACCCTCTTGAGAACGCCAAGTGGCTTTATATACCGGTCAGTCCTCTCCCCCTCACACAGTCGACAGTCCTCCTCCCCACTAAAAACCTGAAAGGAAAAGTGGTCAGTGCTCGTCTCGTCGTCTCCGCGCGCCCCCCACACCCTCCTCCCTCGATCGCCATGCTTCTGAGGTGCGGCCAGCTGAGAAGCTTCTTCCATCTCGGGGAGGAGGGTGGCGCCCAACATGTCAAGAGCACGGACGGTAGTCAAGGGAGCCGAAACCAGGGACACCAACGGCGAGAGCAAGACGCCGTCGTCGGGCTGCGGATCTTGGTGGCCCATGAGCGCCATCGCCAACGCGCGCGCATAACGCCGTGTCGCTCGCACATCGTCCTGAAGAAGCAGATGGTCCTGCCGCCGACGCCGGCGGGGGCGCGGCGCCATCGTGCTGCTTGCGGCTTCTTGAGGGCCTGCTTGCTCTGCAGGAGGGAGCTCAGCCCCGACAAGGACGTGTACATGTACAGGTACGAAAAAAATATCATCACCGCGCCCGATCTGATGCTGAACCGGATCATCAGCGTCATGCATGGCATATGCATATATGTGCGCGTCTAATAAGTGTCGTCGCTGGCTTTTGCAGGGGTGACCAGGGGTTCTGCAGCGAGGAGTGCCGGCGGCAGCAGATCTTGCGAGACGAGGCGAGGGAGCGTGAGGCCGTGACGATGAAGCAACGGCGAGGCGTGTCTATCCAGCACCACCACGGGCCAACGTTGGCGGCAGCGCCGAGGAGATTACTGGCAGTAGGCTAGCGCTTAATTACCAGAAGTACGAGAGAATGTAACTTGCTCAGTTAGTTGCTCTTGCCACATATCCGATAAAATCAAACGAAGTGGCTTCTATTCCATACGTAGTCGTGGTTCCTCTTAAACAAATCTCCATTACAAGCGCGCGTACATGGACCGATTCGGAGTACAAGTACTGTAGTATGACTGTTCAGCGTGCCAGAATTTGATGTTGATGCGGGGAGGTAGCGAGCGGAGCGCGGGGAGGGGAAACGAATGATGCTCGGCATCTAAGTATCTGACGCCGACACGGGAAGACACAAACGGCACCTAAACGGAATCTCCCGTACATGGGGCTGGAAGACAAGTATCCGACTGCTTGGTTAGGCTTTGCATACATGCTGAAAGTGATGGAATGCGGCTTTCCTCCTCCCATTTGTTGAATAGGAGTAGATTCACTTCCATCTAAGTGGATTGAGACGGATTGATGAGAAAATTAGTTCATTTTACACTTCATTTCACTTCAAAGCACGTGGATTGAATTTATCAAACAAAGCATGATGAGGCTCTGTTTCGGAACTCACAAATTCAACTGGACCAGACCGGGACCCAACAATCAAGGCCCAAAGAAAGAGTTCCAACTCTGATAGCCGTGCTTAACGGAGGAGGTTATCCTAGCAAGATCATTTATCAGGGACCAGCACCAGCTGACATGCTGTGAGAGTTGGCGCCAGAGCGACTGTGCTGAAGAACGAGGTTATCCTACCAACATCATTCATCCAATCAAACACAATCTTGACGTCAAATAAATGGAGACGGATCGAGGGAGTACCGGACACGCTTAGTATACTCTCATTCAATGTTTTTATGTGTGTTTCCGTTTACATGTCATAATTTTATTGGCTCCTTCATAATTTAATTACAACTAATTAGAAGATGACACATGGAGCACGTAAGAGAGTGTAAACGGGAGAAGTTGCACCGGGAGTACCATAAGTGAATCCGAAGCTGTGGCATGCTGCAAGCATGTCTCGTGCATGAGCTTTGTCTGTGTGAGGCTTTCATACTTCCATTTGTGCTTCTATACGTATTCCCGCTGGTGTATCACATTCCTATTCGTTGTGAATGTATGATAGTTAATATGAATATTAATAAAAAACTAATAGAATTATAACACATTAGTGGAAGTACGCATAGAAGCACCGAACCGAAGTTGTTCTTATCTGTCTCGGAAGACGGGATACACTTACCGTGTGCTTCCTTGTACTGTACTACATGGCTCCACATCAGCTGAGCAAATAAAGTGTAAACTGTTATGTTTTGTGTGATGAAGTCCTGCACTTTTGCTGTAAGCAACGTTTTCTTCTGGAGCCTGCTAATACGTAAAAACGGTGTGCTATTTTGCTACCGCTTGATTGAATGATGCCAAATACACGAAACGAAGATAATGGAATATCTGACCACAGATGACATGTGAAGCGATCTAGTACAGAACAAAAAAAATTGGTGTGCACAACGAGTGACCTGACGTGTCATTAGAACTTTACAGAGTTTAATCTGTTGGATACGGAGCGAGACAGATGATGAGCAATCCTTGACGTGTAAAGTGAGTGGACGAAGGCGTATCACGCCACCTAGCTCGGTTCATCTGAACAACCGACACAACAGAACAAAACTATCTTCACGACAAGTACAGGACCAAACAAAATCAGTTCCGCAAAATTACAGAATCCAGATGAACCTTCTCGACCTTATATGTACAATAAGCAGTGAGTCACAATGCATATCCAAGAGTCACGTTATATATGCAGATACCCAGGTCCAGACACGGATTGGGGAAGGAATTGCATAGCAACAGCAAGAAACATTGCCATCAGATCTATAAGTAGCCATTGTATGCGCGTATATGCGAGTCATCGATCGCCACAGTTGACAGTCCTGATCTTTCGATTGTAGAATAGAAAGCAAGGCAAATCAATCCAGAACAGAGCAATAGCCATCCGATTCCAGCCACCATGAATAAGATGCTCACGGTCCTCGTTATCCTAGGTCTCATAGCGAGCGGCGCCTCTGCGAATGCGACGACGTCGTGCTCCTGTGGTCAGCAGCAGGGCGACGAGCAACAGCAACAGCCGCATCAGCAGCAACCACATCAACAGCAGCCGCATCAAGACCAATGCCATGGGCAGCAACAACACCAATGGCAGCCGCATCAACAACAGCCCCACCAGCAATGGCACGGGCAGGGGCAGCAGCAGTGGCACGGACAACAGCAGCCGCAACAACCATGGTACGGGCAGCAACAACAATGTCGTCAGGGGGAACAGCAGATGCCACAGGGTGGGTACGGCGGCAGCGGCAGCGGCTACAGCGTCAACCTGAACCAGTGCAGGGAGTTCCTGAGGCAGCAGTGCAGCCCGACGGAGATGCCCTTCCTACAGTCGCGTGTGTCGCCGCCGAGCAGGTGCCAAGTGCTGCGCAACAAGTGCTGCCAGCAGCTCAAGCAGGTGGAGCCACAATATAGCCAACAAGCAATCTATGACATGGTCCTGTCCATCATGGAACAACCCCAGCAACAGGACCAGCAAGGTTGGCGTCAGCAAGGCCAGACGATGACAATGATGGCGGCAGTGCAGATGGCTCAACAGCTGCAGGCGATGTGCGGTCTGCACCAGCCGAGCTTCGGCACCGCTCCCTTTGGTATGGCCGGTGGTGGCTCGTACCAGCCAATCTACGGAACGGGTCCGTTCGGCATGGTGGGTGGTGGCTCGTACGAGTCAAGCTATGGTGCTTCCCCGTTCGACATGGCTGGTGGCGGTATGTACCAGCCAAGCTATGGCTCTTTCCCGTTCGGTATGGCTGGTGGTGGCATGTACCAGTCGGGCTACGGAACTTCTCCGTTTGGCATGACCGGCGGTGGTATGTTCCAGCCAAGCTGTGGCACTTCTCCTTTCGGCATGGCTGGTGGTGACCAATCCCGACCGAGCTGCGGCGCCGCTCAACGTGGCATGGCCGGAGCTGCCGACCTCTGAAGGACTATCACTACCAGCTACCTAATGTACTGCGTGGATCACCGTGAAGTCATTTAGCGGTGATTATAGTAATAAATAAAGTGTCACGCACCATCGTGTGTGAGAAGTGACACCAAAGTGCGACCCTTGTGGACCTATTTGAAATTGTGCAGCCCAGCCCGGGTAATCCGAGACTCGAACTGATCCAATCAGCATTGACTGTGAGGCCAGAAACCCAGCATTCCACGCCAATGGAAACAGGAAACTTATAAGAACAGGCACTTACATTGCATCTAACGAAAAACTACCGTAGAAACTTTAGATTCTCAGTTGTTACATGCTATATAACTTTAGAACTGCTACACTGCACCAAGTTAACGGGATAATACAGACCAAACACTACATACCTTCAATGCCCTATTCCCCTCCATTAGCCTATCCTACTCTAGTGACTCTTCTTCCCGGAAACACGGGGCAAGAAAGAAAAAATAAAGGGAAAAAAGAAGGAAATTAGCCATTTCTTGATACGGGCGCAGCATTCACAAAACCGTCAGCTAATTTTTGGGGCGGCGGCTTCTTCTTGTAGTTTGCTAGACTACAATGGGGGCAGATGTATTCCAACCCATCCGTCTTTGCGTAATCCTGTACATAAGAGCAGCTCATAAAATTAAGCTATAACTTCAGGAAAGAGTAAGATCAAGAAATTCTTCCTTTTTTACCTTGAAAGTGCCAAGTCCTTGTCGTCTGTCGCAACCAAAGTGGGCCCATTCACCGCATAAACCGCAGTTCACCCAATCTCCAGGTGCGCTACTGGAATCACAAGAAAAGGAGACGTTAGGTTCAATCATGCCAATATGACTGCAGAAGCACAGATAGTATGCCATCAAACCTGTGACAAAGTAAGCAGCATTCCCCATCCACATCATCATGCGCTAACTCATATTCCAACAAGTATGTCTCATAATGTCTTTTCAATGTGTTCCCAACACCCTAAAAATAAAGGATAAACCGTGAACACAGTTAGAGTACAGTTATTCAACAATTCCAGGAGTAGCGGCAACACTACTTAAATGCTCATTTGAATCAAAATCAACAAAGGCATCAGTAAGTGGACAGTAGGTACATACAGTCATTCTGTTTGTTGCAGTATGGTTACGCATCTTTGAAAAGACTTGACCTTTCCAGTTTATGCCGTTTCCCACATAAAATCCACCCCTCGATACCACCTGAAAAGTTTTAAACTTTGTCAACGAACAAAACACCAAAGCATAGACCTTCTTAGTTTGCACAAACAAGGACATTGAAGAATCACCTCTTTGTACAAATTATAGAGATCAAGGCGCTTTGAATTAAGGATTGCATCAGGAAATTCAGCCAGTCCTCCATGAGGTACAAGTCGACTGTGGCCTCTCTGAATTAAGAATTGCATGACATCCTTCAGGAAATCCTCCTAAAAAAGCGAAAGAATTATTCTTGCCTGATTGTGTGTTTGTAAATAATCATATATTAATATCTGGAAGGTCCAAGAAGCATACCTCAGAGCAAACTTGGATGGGCAACCTATCACATCCATGTTTCTTCATTGGCAGAGGATTCAACTGAATGATTGATTGAGAATGGCATGGGCCTGATATTGATTTTCTATGTGTTATTGGAGCAGCAGGTGCTAAACTATGCTTCACAGGTGGTGCGGTTGGCAAGTTCGGCTTAATCTGACTAGCATGTTGAATAGTGGCTTCTGGGAAACTCATAAACGGATGCATTTGTTGTTTTCGAGAACGAGGGATGGGCCTCATAGTTGCAGGCTTCGTTTTAGACTTGAATGGAAATGAGGAAGGCCCTTCTATAAGACGTTTCTTGTCCTCTAAAACCCCATTTGGTTTTGGTTCTAAACAAACCTTTCTTCTGTCATTTGTTATGGAGGCAGACCATCTCGGCAGATGGACATACGGACCATTTTCCATAGCAAAATCTTTACGCTGACTTGTGCAAAAGAAAAGAAGCCGGCCTGCATCTTGCCTCTCGAACGAAGCAACAGGAGTGCCATTTATACAACCAATTCCAAGTGCAACTAAGCTTCTATATGACATTTCTGGTGCTAGGTGCTTCAGAACCTAAATGGCAAAGAAAAAAAAGCTGTGTGAAGATCAAGGTTCATTAGTCATCTAGTCGACCCTAGTCGCCTAAGGGTTGACTAGGGCGACTAGATTGATTAGTCGTCGACTAGGGCGATTAGTCGACCCTAGTTGACCACCTAGTCGTCTCTAGTTGTCCTGGATATTTTGGTTGACATTTCTAGTCGATGCTATATATATGTCAACATATATATAGTACATATACACATATATGTAATTTATGGTACCAGGAATAGCGCATTGAGAGTAAAATTTGTGCCCTGACCACCAATCAGTATCAGTACAAATTCTTCAGTTCAAAAGTTACAGTAATGCAGTATCAATCTATTTATCAGACCTAACCTAAGTACAGAGGACGCATTGAGGTATTAGACAGAGAAGCTCAACAATAAAAGAGGATGGGAAGCTGCAGGAACAGAGGGAGAGGAGCTCACTCATGGCAAGGAACAGAGGAGGCAGAGGAGCTCACTCATGGCAAGGAACAGAGGTGGGAAGAGCTCATCTTGCTGGCAGAGGCGGGCGGTGGTGGTGCTAAATCGGCAGCCTGCAGCGTGGGCCCGGGTGCCGGCAACGTGGGACCAGATTCTGGCAGTGCAATGGCATGGGATCTCCGACAGGGGAGGCCAGCAGAAAGCGCATATGGGGCTGGGGGAGGGGGGGAGCGGAGGAGGTCGGACCAGGCACAAGCGAGGACGGGCGCCGCCACAGCCGCGCATGGGAGAAGAGGCAATCGGGTGGGCGCTCGTGCAGCACAGGGGAGAAGAGGTAGTCGAGGCGGGCGCTGGTGCAGCCGCACACGGAGAAGAACGGGCGTGCGAGGCTTATGGGGCCAATACTTTAAAGCCCAGACGGCCCAATATGCGCCCAACCATCCATTTTGATCTAAGGGTACCAACAATCCAGTCCTCTCTAACCCTAATACTCCCCTGCCTCCCCTGCCCCCCCCCCCCCCCCCCAGTTCGCTCGTGGCCCGACATTCTTTATCCAGATACGGCAGCACTGGCTGTTCGGGTTGTCCTCCTCCTATGCCGGCCGCGAGCCTCCCTGCCGCCGGCGTCTCCAGCACGAGCTGCGCCCCCTCCCTCTCCGCCGCCTCCTCACCCCTCCTCCCCCCCCCCCCCCCCCCACCCCCCCCCCCCCTCCTGAAACCAGATCATCCGACCGGCAGGAGCCTCTAATCGCCCAACTAGTCGCCCTGCTCCGACGACTAGGTTCCTGATCATGCTAGTCGGGGTCGGACACCCTACTCGAGCTCCATGGAGCGATAAGGCCAACTAATCGCGATTAGTCGGACGACTAATGAACACCGGTGAAGATGAATACTCAACTGAACTATTGAAGGACTTAAAGCCTATAAAGGCTCCGAATGTGATGGTAAAAACAAGGAGACATAATTCATGGGGTTCCAATATTCTTGAAGATAATGTAGTAAACTAGTAAACCAACCTGTGCTGCCCATTTAGGAAGGGTCATACAAACTTCAAATGTGGAGGCCCCACAAGCTATGGACATGGAAGTTAAAGGCTCACTTGATGGTTGTTTGTCCACACTATTTGGGAGAGCGTGAACTAACTTGCTCTTCTCAATAATTTCATGCTTAATATGGCTATCCAGAAGCTGTAAATACAGGTCAACACACTATAACTTTTTGCATAAGGCTAAAAAATTTTTACAAGCTCTCAGAAATATTTACCTGATCATCAAAACAAGTTTGTGCACTGCCAGAAACAAGAAGTGACACATGAGAAGAACTGCAAGTACTGAAGTCACAACGCATCGTAACCATCCCACGTGGCAACGATGCAGCTTCAAGAGGTGGTGGAGAAGCACTGACAGATAGAACAAACGCCAAATCAATAATCCGTGGTCAAGATACATACAAAATAGAAAATAAAATCGTATATAACAATTGCTTGATTGCTTCTAATATGGGGACCAATCGATATTTAGGTACTTGACATGATCTAGATAGTACATATGTAATATATTTTACCAAATTCAACGTCAACCAAAACTTCCCCCCTAACTGATGATCTACTTCAAAAGTACCATTTTCAATATTTTCTTCATGAATCGAGACAACTAAAATATTCATATATTGAACCAGGCATGAATCACCAGGATAATTATTCACAATAATCAAACTTAGCAAATGGAGCTATTGATATTGCAAAGTTATCAGGTAAGTAACTTTAAATGAAACAGCCAACAACTAAAGATACCTCACTCGGTTCTGAAGTTTGCTCCCACGAATCTGACAAATATAGAACAAGCCGTTACATTAGTCCTTTTGACAATGTGAGAATAGAAAGGTCGGAAATAATATTAAATTCATAAACAAGAATCAGCTAAAAAATACATGGAACAAAGAATAGCATTTGCATGCTATTTTATGTCAGCATCAATGAAAACAAAAAGGGAACTTAACATATTCCATTAACACATTTGGCAAAGAGTGGAATGCAAGGAGAATCTTAAAACTTGCCTCACATTCTCATCTAGGTCTACAAATCAGGTTAGAGCATTTAGAGTATCACCTATGTCAACAATTCAGATTTCAGATTCATGTGGTTTGGACCTCAACTACCTCATTTGAAAGGATACAGGGCCTGGATCTGCCTTAAGTTGTGGATCTAGATGAAAAAGTGGTACATGTTTAGAGATTACCCATGCATTTCGCTCTTTGGCAAATGGCGTTCTACAATTTTTCAATAACAGATATCATGAACTGAACTTGCTTATCTCAAACACGCAATATGCTTCATGTACACCTCACAGTGGATTTTGATCTAGGATTCTTTCTGAAATCATGCCCATGCAAATTAGTGATTCATAGCTCTTGTACTGAAATAAGAGGATATATGTGATAACCTTGCCGTCTAACATGAAATAATATTATTACATACACTATAGACCAAAGCGGTTTTGATAGTATGTATTTGTAGTGAGAGTGTAATTGCCTAAATCAAGAAATTGTGTAGCGTATATAAAAATAATAAATGATGGAGAAATCATATCAGACAAAAATGTATCACAAAGGTATTAATGTATTACAAGACCGTACCTCAATATTCAGCAGGGCATTCAGGCCATCTTCTAAAGAGCCCAATAAACATGCATCCTGCAGAAGAGACAAAAATACAGCCATTAGTTCGCATTGGATAGCAGGAGTACATAATACTTCAATACAAATATTTTCTAAAATGAAATAACTAACCAAGGTGCATGGCACTCCACAAAGAAGAAAGTTCATATTGATTTCTTCATCATATATTTTTACAGATGGGGACACTTCAGAAGAACTTTCTTCCTCCACCATTTCATTCTCGGGTGGGCATACATTTATTTTTGGAGCGTCACCTAGTAGACGAGGCCCAAGCTTAACACTTTGCACATGATTGTTTCTCACACAATATAGCCGGAAGGATGCATGAGCAAGCTGAAAAGAATCCCATGTATGGCTCACCGAACTACATTTAAGCATATGAAAACTGTTAGATGACATATCTGCTTGTAGCCAGCCCAAGGTGAGGATAAGAAACCAATACCTTTGAATCACTGACATCAAAGCATGGCGAAAATGAGATGCTGCATAAGATGAAAATGAATTCCGCCAATATATAACATACGGGATTCCCTGAAATGGAAACAGCACCAAATTTAATGAAATTTCGGAGACCAAAACTGGTTGATTAGCAATATAAACTAAGTAAAGAAGATACTTAACTATTTCTTAGATATACAAGAAAATAAGAATGAATAACATGATACAACAAATTGGTGAAAATAAGCTGCCAGCAACTTGACATTGCTGCAGAACTAAGAAAAGTGTAAGAGAACTGAAGAGAACTAAAAAAGTCTAGATACTTTGTATACACCCATCTCACTGGAAACATGAAGAATACTCTGAAAAATGCAAATTTATACGACATTTGCTCAAGAGCTAATGAATATTGCATAGGGAAACTGTCTACCTTCGAATGAACTGCTTGGGCAAGTTTTTCACCAATAGGAACTTCCAGATAAACCTGTGTTAAAAACCAGACATTATTGCTATAAGAAATCATAAAAATCAAAGGAAAAATTAAAGGATCAGACATAGTTACATACTAGGCCACGTGATTCCAATATTCTGTTGAGTTTTTATTCTGTTTAGGAGAATAGCTCAACCAAGTTGAATGGCAAGCCATGCAGCAATAAGGATAAGGTATTAGAACGTTACAGAGCTTACACATAGGCAATGTTTATATATGCATTGTAAGATTAATGAAGGACATTTCACATGGCATTTTAAGATCCTACTTCCTGGATCGCATTATTCAGAACTAATTTAACTACAGAATAACCAATGAACGCAAGTAGTGGTCACACAATATTTCTTTCCCTAACAGGTAATTGTTGCAAATAACCAAGCAAACAAGGGAACAACTAGAATACAATCAGCAATCTAGTGCAATCGTGCAAAAATCTCTTCCAAGCCACACAATCTACATTCAATGGTTATTGCATTTTTACACTTAAACACTCCTGCCTGATAACATAAATACAGTGTAAACACTATCGTTAAGTGAGAGGTTTTAAGTGTAAAAATGTGGTAAACATTGGATGGAGATCATATGGCTCGGAGAAGATTTTTGCACGATTACACCAGAGTGCTAATTGCATTCTAGTCATTCCCAGCAAACAAACTAGAGCAGTTGCTGCAGAGTTTCTCAAAACATCAAAATTGCAAAGTTACCAAAAGCTCAAGACCATGGTGTGCCCGACAAACTATCATCACCATTCAACTAACAAGTACAAGTTTACAACACAAAGAAGACTGTATCAAAACATCATACCATTGCAGTACAACAACAAAATTATCAAAGAAAACCAAGAGTGAGCTCCAGCTAGGAACCGATGCATGTGTCAGGTCCTAGCAACCGCCATTCCGTTAAAAAGCTACTTACATAGAATTACAGACTTTCATAGCCCATTCGAGTAACAAGCAATAGCATTTGCAGTTTTGCACACACTTGGGAAACTCTTAGTGCTTACTATTCTGGGGAATGGAGGGCTGATGAGAGAGCTAAACGCCTGTGGGTCAGACACATCGTTGTCGCCCCACACAAGTGAACCAACATCCTTCTCATCCTCATGCTGCTGCCCTTGGATGTACAAGAAGCTGGGCTGCACCACCCGCTGCGCCTCAAGGAACTGCTCGGGTGTTGGGTTGAGCAGTGTGTGCACCTGCATTCAAAAGCCCTATCATTAAGCTGGAAACGGAACAAAAGCCACTGCCACTGCCACAGCCAAGCAACAGCACTACCAACTGACCTCCAATCTCCCAGCCGAGCTGAGCTCGGGAAACGGGTACGACGGCTGCAGCCGCTTTGCCTCCGGCCCAAACCTCACCGGCAGGGAGCGCTTCTCGGCATGCTTCCCACAGAGCACGGCGAGGAGCACGCAGTTGTTTTTCGAGAAGCTCTGGATTTGAGACATGGCTGGCTGGAGCCCTGCCGGCGGCCAAGCAGAACAAACCCACCCTTGCACCGAATCTACTTCACGCCTTCATGGAACAGACCCTGAAACACCAAAACCAGATCAGAAATCCCCGAAATCCATCCGAATCTGTACCCCAGAACCCATGAATCGAGGGAACAAACCTCACGGAGACACGATTTTGCGGCCGAATCGGCGGCGGGGCAGCTGAACCTGCGCCGGAGCCGGAGGGGGCGACGGAGGATTCGATCCGGGGCGACGGGGAAAAGAGTAAAAGTGCGCGAGAGGCAGGCAGCCCTAAACGATTGAGGAAACGGCAAATCTCACCGCGTATAGACCAATACTAATAAAAAAGAAGCGGCGTACTCGTGGTGGTGGCGAATCGGGCCACGCCCCCATCCCGATCCACCCGAACCAAGCGCGGCTCTCAATCCACAGGGAAATGAAAATAAATCTCTCTCCAAGAACCGGAACAGAACCTGGTGCGGGATTACGCAGCAGACAGGTTCATTAGTAGCAGCCGACCGAGCGGCCAACCACTTAATCCAGCAGCGGGTATAGCAACAATCTCGGACCACGAAGGCACAAACTTCAGAACAGTGACCTGCGCTGCGTCGAGATGAGAATTTTTGACCGCTGCGTGGATGTGGCCCAGGGATCCTCTCGAGATTTTTCTTCCACGGAATTTAGCCACCGCCTGCCCCTGATGATCGCTTCCTTTGTCGATGATGGATGGCGCGTTGTTTTCCCGGCGCTTTTTCGTTTTCTTTCGCCTTTTCCTCCTGCTGATCCTCGTCATTACTGCTCCCAGCGACGGGCGGAGGAAAAAACACGGATTAAAATGATTAGTACATTTCTTTCGGTGGTCGGGGACGGGATTTGGGGGATGGGGAAATAATCTCTCTCTCTCGAGTTGTTTTCGGTGGATGCATCAGAATATTCGATGCTGCTACTGCTGCTTTAGGTGGTGGCGTTTGGTGCTGGATTCCGCGTGGCGATCGGTGGGGCGGGGATGGGATCGGTGCATCGAAACTCGGAAGCGTGCACAAGCCTACAAGGCAGCTTGCTTGGTGAGGGAGGGAGGGAGGGTGTTCGTGGCGTCGTGGGGGCAAAGGGTATAAGTTTGATCCGTTTCGGCGTGTTCCTCTAGCGATGGAACGAGCGGCAAGGTCGTGTCCCTGCCTGGTGGGTCCTACCCTAAGGTAACGCCGTCTGTACGCACCAGATGAGGGCCCATCAGCCCATGTGCGTGCGGTTTGTGCTAACGAATTGTGGTGCTACTATAATCACAAATCAGGACTTATGGACTTTATAATCACAATTATGGTGCTATAACTATGTCTGCATTTAGGCTATCCGCACCAACGTCCTCTAAAACATACTCTATACACTATCCTCCTTGTATTTTTACAGTATGTACTCTAAATTATACTGTGAAACAGTGTATTCAGTATATTTTATAGTGTGCTATTGCGGACGGTCTTAGGCAGTTGGGGGCTGCATGGACAGTAGACAATTCGGCAGCTCTTTGTTTCGGAGACTAAAATTCTGTTGTCATGGACACGAGACAAGTTGTTCCAGAACTTCAGAGGTTAGGCAGCAAGAAATCAGAGGAATTGCTGAATTCGAGAAGACGGGGAAGAGGTGTAGCAAGGAAGGAGGCAAAGGCCATTTCAGTTCAGCTCAGTTCTGCCTGATTGTTACGAGACAAGATTTTGAGATGGAGGGAGTACGGTTGAATATCCATAATCGGGACATGGTCGTCAGTACAAATAAGGTTGAGTTGCAGTATAGGTGCACCGCACATAGTGAACGTGCTTGGTGCTTTGGCAAGGAAAGATTAAAAATCCCAAGTTGCAATGTTGCATCAGTATCTTACCATCCATGACAAGGCACATACAGGCAGTGAGCGTAATTGGTATCCACCCAATTACATTTTTCGGTATGCATCAAATAATCGATTATGTGGGGAGCCGAATGTGCATTTCAATTTCAGGTACAACAACAGTACGACATCCATCAGCAAATGACAAGCTCTGTAAGTGGCTACATTCTGGTGTTGCAAGCTCTGTAAGTGCCTTCCAGAGTTCAGACATACATGAATTCCCCACCCCTGACAGCATTTGCCGCACCCCTCCTATCTTCCTCCTCTTCACGCTCACGCTCCTTCCTGCTCTCGTACACGTGGTCATCCGTCCTCAGCTCATGCCGGCAGATTGGGCAGGAGTTGTTCTCATCCTAGATGAAAACACAAGAATTATGATTGGTCAGCGATACCGAATCGTAATATAAGGCAGTTCCACCTTAAGATTCATGAGGTCTATGAGATTACCAGCCAAGGCTTCAGGCAAGGAGGGTGGAAAAGATGCTTGCACGGTAGCTCCTGCATCTTGTCGTCCACAACCAAGTTTTCACGGCAAACAGCACACTCTGTCTCACTGCCCAATCTAGCAATCACTTCATCAGTAACAGTTATGATTGGTAGATTGGCAACGACTTCCTTTGAAGCTGGGGGTACCTTGGGCGGATTCCCCATTATTCCCTGGCAGCAGTAAATCAATAATGTACATCAATACCCATATCTTGTTACACTTTGAGCTCATTGAAGCATATTTACACATAAGATTAGCAAGTTGCAATAGCTGGACTAGAAGGTTTCAAAACAATAAATTCTAGCAAAGTACAGCAGGATAAGGCTATGCAAACTGAAGATGCAGGTCTAAACAAAAAAGTTATTGTAACGAAAATGAATTCTACATCCATGAAAATGTGATAAGATCTACTTTTGAGCAAATTCTGCATCTTATCACTCAAGTGCTCGGCACAATTAGCTCAAAGTTAATATAAAGTATCATTGCTATATGCTATCAGGAAAAACAACTTTGTCATTCTCTCTTACCTATGTGTGCATTGACAAGCTTAGAAAGGTCACTTGCACTAAAGTGAAACAATTTAAACATTTATGTGTACCTGCAGCGATTCTTCCAATGCGGTTTCTAGATCCCTGTCACCTGATAATGACTCTAAGAAGCTCATTATAGCAGGTGTCATCTCTTCGGTTCTAAGCTCTGTTCCATTGTTATTCCCATCTTGATCACCAGAGGCTTCTAATATGCTCAATTCTTGTGCTAAATTCTGGGCAACAAGCCATGCTGGAGGCGGGGGTTCCTGTCCCACAGTAAGATGACCTTCAAAAAGAAATCTGGAGTCTGCAAAAAGGAAAATCTTGTTAGAAAATGGATATTTATAAGAGCATAAAGTTTTGAGAAAAGCACTTGTATTAAGTACCACAAAACCAGAATATACACAGAAGTTTGTACAGCAAGGTACGACGAATCATACGTCCAATAACCACTGTTATGTAGCATCGAGATTAAAAGGTGGACATATCATCTAGATGATACTCCAGTCATCAACACAGAATGTGCCGTGCAGGATGTTTCCTTCTAAAAATTATCATCTTATATTTTCAGGTACGTATTCCGATGTGTCCATTAAATTACACGGTAATACTCAAAGTTCTGATGATTACCTGGTTGTCTGTTGCTTGGCATGGACTCCTCATTTTCTTTTTCGTCAAGATGCTCCCGAGCCCTTGAAATGCAGGTCTTCAAGTGCTCCTTTTCAGAAGGGTTAGTTACCAGCTTCTCTGTTCCTAGAAAGAGATTTAGACCAGCATGCCAGAATCCTGGAGCTGTATATCTAGTCTGAAGGACTGTTGCAACCCGGCAAACCGTAGTATACATCTGCCAGAAAGTATTAATATATGCCGAGTGAGGAAATTACACATGGTGACAATAGGTGACATTATAACAGTCTTGTGCAACAAATAAAAAATGGAATTATAAGCAATAGTATTTAGCTGACCCCAACTTGTTTGGGACAAAGGCTTGGTTGTTGTTGTAGTATTGCAAAGCATAACTCTGCAAATTATAATAAACTAGACAGTTGTACTACAGTCTCCAAGGACTCCATAAGATCAATTCAGATTAAAAGTAATTGCCAGATGTATTTCTGTTGACAAGATTAGTTTAGAGATCATGCAAATTGTGTGAGCAACCAAATGAATGGTCCGAAAATTTTCAGTTGCATGGTAAATTCTTCGGCTAACATACGTAACTACCGAACAGTAGTACATATATGGCCTTTTTTGTATCATAAGTCTGGTCAAAGTTACACCAGCAAAATTTTGGATGCAAGTAGAGGGCAAGATCATTTTTGGATGCAAAAGGATGAACAGGCTAGCAATGGGCCAATGGCAATGGATGCTAAGAGTAGCCGCAGCACAACTAGTTACTCGTGTTTACTACATGAGGCCTCGGAATGATGGAAAACATTCAGCATCATTGATGAACTGTGGAAAATTGAACCTCCTGGGCCGTCATTCTAACCAGATTTATTATGACAGATTTTTACACGTTGTATTGAAAACAAGTCCAGCTCATGATAACGAGTTCAACCCAACCAAATTTCGATCCCCAGCCTTCCCGGAAGGCGCAGGAGACACATAGTACATCCCCTCGATAGCAACAAGTCTTCTCCTGTTTATAGAGCTCGCAGGGGATAGATACTTAGCGCAAGAGGCAGGTCGGGTCGGGTCAGCCTTACCGATTTGCGGAGGGCGGGGGAGGCGCCAGCGTAGTGATCCCGGACCGCGGCGGCGAGGTCGGCGACGGCCTCCTCGAACTGCTGCTTCTTCCCGAGCCTCTGGCGCAGCGCCTGGAGGCGCGCCTCCACCGCCGCCTCGTCCGTCGACATGTACTGGGCCTCCGGTCCTGGTTTCGATATGAGATCTGGTCGCCTCTGTCGAAACTCGGGGAGCGGGGAATTGGTTGCGTTGCGTGGTCTCGCGGCGCGTGAGGGTATAAATCGAGGGCGGGCGCCGGTGGTGCTAGCTTGGAGGAGAGGAAAGGACTACCTGCCGCCGTGGCACGGGACGGTGACGTCCGCGCGCGCGTGACGCCGAGTCAGCGGCTACGGCGGTAGGGGCGTTAAAACTCCGACGGCGGTACGTTGCTTGTTGGGCCAAGACGGGCCGAAATGGTGGTTGACTGGTAGCTCGAGCCTGGAAGCTGGACGCGGACTCGCCACGCTTCGTGGCCCACGGAGCGCGTCGAAAGCAACCACGCAAGCGGAGCCAAGCCCAAGACGCGGGCACGCGGCGCCGGGGACCTAAGCGGAAAGCCGTTGAGCCGAAACCACGTCCGCCGTAAGCGCGCGCCGCAGCTTTGCCGCGGGAAGCGTCGCCGTCGCGGAAAGTGACTTCCGCTGGCAGCCATCGGTCGACCCATATTGGAGATATAGAAACTCATGTAAACAAACCTTACGCTACTCTGGCACCGAATCAGTTTGGACTGCTGCTGGCCTGCTAAGCTGCCAATCTGCCATGCACACAGGTGGCGCACGTGTTCGAGGCGAGCCGCAAAGACGGCAAGCGGGAAGCCGCGCCACGCCGTCGCGTCGACATGCGTAACTCCTCTGCCCCCACGCCGGCCGATCTAGCCCACGAGCTTCCATCTTCCAAATAAAATAACCGCGCCGTGGCGTGGCCGACATGGAGCATCTATATAGCTCGCTCCGATTCAACGCAAGCATGATTGGCGTCCGACGACGATCACGCAAGCACGTACGGATTTCTGTGGTGCTCCGTGTTGCCGTGCCAGGCCAGGGGCAGAGGTGACGTTCAGAAGCGGACACGGAGATTGGGCACCGGACTTGGCTATAACCCGCTGGCACCTCGCTCGCTCCTACTTGCACACATTGATGAATGGGGGAAAATTAAAGGAGCAGATACGGTTGAAAACGCCATGACCTCTGAAGAGACGTAGGCCCTTGTGCCGCAAAACGAGAGGACAGGGGCAGCGTCCAACAGACACGCGAGGGATGGGCTTGGCTGCGAGACCAACTTTGAGACGGTAGTGTTGGTTGGCATCTGCCCATGCATGTCTGCGAGAACTGTTGCATGTTCGCGCGGCGGTGAGATAAGAGAGTTTTCGGTCACTGGATCGATGCAATGCAAGTGCTACAAAATGCTAGGAACTTAGGTCAGATATGTGTATTGTAAATTTGTAATCAAAGTCAATCGCTTCTAGCATGCATATCCTTTCACAGAAAACAATAATACACTCGCAAAACCTAGCTTATAAAATTAAAGTGGAGTTTGAACTCGTCTTCATGCGATGCACTTGGCATGCATGTGTGTGGATGACATTTAAAATGCTCTCGCAACTTAGAAGACGACAAGTCATTACAGTTTGATAAGTAGGAATCTTTCTACACGAGCGATCATGTAGCAGCAATCAAGATGAGCATGCTGCCACTAGTCATCACTCGATCGTTCCTAGCGCCGACCAGAAGCTTCATTTCAAATCATATCGCAAGTTCCTCTGGTTTCCTCTAGCTTGCCTAATCGTCTGCTAACTAATGGCGATGAAGAAATACGACGAATAGAATGCTGAGGGTGGAAAGGTTATTAGGCGAAAGATGTTGAACTCTGAGAAGATACGGCAAGAGAGAACGAGAGTCAAAGATGGCCACGTCAAGAGAGTCGAAACCTCCTGGACCACCACAAGATCTGTCACTCGATCGACGCCGATGGCGGTTGCTCCAAGGTCAATCAACACGTCACGCCTTGATCTGATCGGGTTGCAATCCGTTTCCCGCTTTTTGCTGATGAACGTCTGGCAGAAATACTGGCCAAAAGAGGGAAACGGAGCACGGAAAACGCAAACGCTCCTCCGCGTCACATGAATCGTGCTTCTTCCAAAGAAGCTTTTGGAGAAAGATAAGAACACCACCGGTCAGAAGTAACAGCTCCCGAAACCGCAGTAAAAGCAGGAACGGTTAATGATTGCCAAAACTCCTGTACGAGTTTATGGCAGTGAAATGGAATAATGTGTTCAAATGATTCTTAATTTTAGGCAGAGAAATGTTTGATCATGATCTGACTTTCTTGGAAAAGGTTAAACGGTTCTCGCTTTTGTGAAGAAGACGGCATGAAATCGCTCGACTGTTTCACCGGGGTTAAAAAAGACGACGTCCGAGAAGAGCACGAGCGGCACGGGAGCGCAGAGCGGAGCAGCGTGTCTCGCCCCCACCAGAGATCTCTTCCGCTTCGCCTCGTTTGATGTCGCTGTCCAGTAGCGCGTCAGCATCGCGTCCTGTACTCCTGTTATAAGTAGAGCGCCTCCAGCTACCGCCCACGCCCCCATCGTTCTCCCTCCCCCACTCCTCCACCCGCGCTCGCTTGGAGAGGGGCAAGCAAAAGATCCTCTTTTTTCCCGCTTACTGTGCGCCCGTGCTCTCCCACCCCCCGCAAGCGTTCCGTCCACTGCAGCTAGTCCAGCGATGTGCGGCGGCGCAATCCTCTCCGGGTTCATCCGGCCGTCCGGAGCAGCGGCGGCGGCAGCGAAGAAGCAGCCTCGAAGGGTCACGGCCGATGTGCTGTGGCCGGGGCTCGCGAGGAAGGAGGCGGAGGAGGACTTTGAGGCCGACTTCCGCCAGTTCGAGCAGGGCCTGAGCGAGGACGACGTCGACGCCGGCGGCGACGACGAGGAAGATGTGGTCGAGGAGGTCTCGCCGCCGCCGCCGGAGTGGTTCGTCTTCGGCGGCGCGGCCAAGGCAGCGCCCATGGTTGCCCGCCCCGCAGTCGGTGAGAACCGCATTAAAGTGGCTACTGTTTTTCCCCCCTCTATCTCTCTCTGTCGCGTACTCTGTTTAGAACGGCGAAAGAGGGGGCCTCTTTTGGGGCTGTTTCTTTGAATCCTTTAGGTTGTTGAGGAGAGAATTGCAGTTCATGGAGTGTCAACCAATTTTGTGTCTTCGTTAATAAGGCAAATGTTTTATCTTTTTGTCTAGCCATGGGCTGGGTAACGCTGCAATGGGTACCGATGGTTAGCCTGAATTTTTTGTCTTTTAGCGCTATCCGTAGCGATCTCAGCTAGAAACTGACAGGCTGAAATAATAATTATTCTTAGCTCGTGTAGTTGGCTTTCTGCATCTCGACTGCTATTCTAAGTTTTTTTACCAGGTAGAATTGGAAGTTTTACTTATGATTCTACAGTTAAGCTTAGTGATATACTAGTGTCTAATTATAGCCCCGTAAAAGAAATGGCTGTTATGTTACATCCGTTATGGTATCATGAGACTAGACGCGTCCCATCTGAGGAATCTTTCTGTGATGGTGGCTTGTTATGCCTTGTTGTTACTAATCTAAGCGGTTCTGGATTTTTTTTTAGTCCTTGTAAAATAGTATCTCCTTATAGATTGTTTGATGCAGGTTCAAGCACAGTTTGTTTTGTTGACTTAGAAAAGGGGAGAATTTAGGTCATGCTATTCAGTATCTGTAAACTTAAGAGGTCTCTAGGAACTTCTAAGATGTATCCTCTAAATTCTGAAATTAGTATATTAAAAGGATACCCGTATTCTACTTTCTTTGAACTTATGTAATTTTAAAATTAGTATTATCAAAAATATATCTCTGTTTTTTTACTTTTCTTTTAAAGCATCTATTTGTATCTTTTACAAGATCTTATTATTGCTGAATGGGTCTTGAAAAGTGGCCTGATGATAATGGATCTAGAAAATTTACTAGCAGGTGCTAAGTGTAGTGCAACAATTTGTTCAACTAGTATTGTTTCCAGCAATATCTATGTGTATTTTAAATATACAGGAACTTCACATACTCAGTGTGCTCATCGTCCTGACATGCAATTTTCTCGTGAAATTTAGGCACTATACTGTTTGTTTGATTACGAAACCATATTTTGTGGTCTTCAAACAACCGTTCATATCTATAACATCTAGTTATGATAATTCTTCTATAGTTAGTAATGTTCTGAAGGTTTTTATTCTGATAAATTAACTGAAAAAACATTGATGCAGATGATGTGATAACTCCCAAGTCTGCTCAACATGATGGACCTGCTGCTAACTCGGCAAAACGCAGCCGGAAGAATAAATACAGGGGGATCCGCCAGCGCCCGTGGGGTAAATGGGCAGCTGAGATCCGTGACCCTAGCAAGGGTGTCCGTGTTTGGCTTGGAACTTACAACACTGCTGAGGAGGCAGCTAGGGCATATGATGCTGAAGCCCGTAAGATCCGTGGGAAGAAAGCGAAGGTCAACTTTCCTGATGAATGGTTGAATGGTCAGAAGTCCACCCTGAAGACATCTGCTGCCAATCAAACTAAGCTAGCTCCGCCTTCAAAGAATTGCGCTGATGAAGCGTTTGGCAATCCAAGCAATGGAGACAATGATTTGTTTGCGATGTTTAACTTCAACGACACCAAGGCTCATGTAAAGCCAGCTGAGGCTGCTGCTTTCCTCCCTCCAATGACGCCTCTCGTGCCCACTGAAAGATTTGGAACGAACATATTCTCTGACCAGAGCAGCAACTCCTATGGCTCTTCTGACTTCGGGTGGGATGATGAGACCATGACAGCAGACTACACTTCAGTATTCGCTCCGAAAAATGCCATCCCAGCATATGCTGAGCCTGCTTACCTGCACGATGGACCATCAAAGAGAATGAGGAACAACTATGGTGTAGCGGTGCCTAAGGGCAACGGAGCGCCCAATCTCACACAAGACATGTCCGGTTTCCATCCTGAGATGAAGTATTTGCCATTGCCTTTTGTTGAGAGCAGCTCAGATGTATCAATGGACAGCCTTCTGCAAAGTGATGTTACACAAGATGGGGCAGGCAACGGCAACGGGGACATCTGGAGCCTTGACGAGCTGCTCAAGGCAGCTGGTGCTTATTGAGAGGCCATGGTTATTGTTTGTGTGGCGCGTTAATAGTGAAAATGAAAAGATGTAAGGCATCCATGCTTCTTACATGTTTTCGCTACATACTTCTCTTCTAGAGTCGCGAACTAGGTATCTCATGTTTTATATGGTTTTCATGGCAGGTCAGGTCCCTTGCCTGTGGCGAAGATGAAGATCCGGTTACATCTGCTGTGTTCTGTGGCGGGTCGTACCATAGTTATGCTAGATTATATGCTTCTGTCAGAGGAACTCTTATGAAAGTGTTTACAGTATGTTGCTGTATGGCTTGTCGTCTATGATTGGAAGGAATCATATATAATCCTTGAGACTGATTCAATAACTACCTCGGAACATATGTCCGCTGTACCGTACTGAGCTTAATGCTTATATTATGTATATGGTGTGTTTATACCGCAATTCTTCTTCTGAAAGTGCTCGGTTTCGCTTTCATTTCAGCATTTTCTTATCAGGAAATGTTAGGTGCCGGCCAGGGCCGACGCTATGACATCAGAAATCCAGAAACGTCTGTGGACATAACATATATAATCAGGCTCAACAGATGTGCAAGCTTATTTTGTCTTGCTCAGCTGTCTGTTTGGAATAATTTCGCGTTAGATTACGGCTAAGGTTGATTAAGCGCCACTTGGTCAAGGCATTAGCTGAACCTGGCCTGTTTCAGCGTTACGTTTTTAATTCTGAGTACAGATACTGGGACAGATAATTGCATCAGGGCCCAGTGGACCTTGATTGGCATGGTATGCATGGATCCCACACACTCTCTCTCCCCAGCTCCAGGTGCATTGAACTGAGCTCCCCCACTCGTCTTCCCTGACGCATCACCCTCACGTACCATCACCAATTGCCGTTGGCAGGCCTCCCTCCTTTCGCGGTGGATACGAAAAACCATTTTTTTATTTGGAAAGACACGAACGGAACAACTGTCCTGCACGAACGACGACCCGCGACCCTACCCGGCATCGGTTTTGTTAGTGATTGTGTCCTAATAAACACTTCACTGAAACTTTGAAGAATTCCTTTGTCGTTTGATGGAACAATCCAGGGGCAAACGATTCGTCAGTCCAGGGAACGAGCGGTTTCGCAGTCGGCGCCGCCATTAGCTCATCCTTCATTTATTCCATCAAACTGTACGTGTGGGGGCAGCAATGCAGTACAGTATGTGGTAGGAGTACTATAGCAGAGTGTTCATGGCAGGGGTTAAGATCCCAAGACCGGACTGCAAAAGTCGCCGTGTTCGTTTGTCCTGTTGCAAGAGTTACCTGGTGGCTGAGGCTGACTGATGAATACTCCGATATCGCTGAATTTTCTTTGAAATTGTCTGAGGGATCTGCACCCGATCCCAGTATGCTGCACCCGGCCCTTGCGCATCGCTTTCTGGCTCCCATACTATGCGCGTAGTAGCGAAAGGACCAACTTGCGCCCGGACGCCACTCCTTACGTTTCAGTAATTTATCGTTCATCAGCAAGACAGCAACCCTCTGTCGCTACTCGCTCGCTCGACGCTCGCTCCGCGCTTCGCTTAGATTAGATGTGGCGTGTGTGTTTGGTGTCGTCATGCAATTTGCTGCTGTGGGACCTGGTTTTTTGTCTTCGTCTCGCGCACCGATCGATCATTCATTCTCCTCTTCGATCAACCGCTCTACGCTACGCGCTACAGCACAGCTGATGGGCTGGCCTAGCTAGTATCCTGACGACGACGTGCCTGCTGATTGAGTTGGTTGCAGAGATGGACGACGGCAGAAGATCAGTTCGCATCCGTCGCCCCCAGCGTTTCAGAACGAGACGATCGAGCCAGTTGTTGCCGTGCCATCGCCGCCGGGACCGCACAGCTTGCTAGCTAGCCGCGGGAGAGACTGTTGGAATAAATGGACTTGGCCCATATAATATTCAGAATTAATTCCTAATAAATCTCAAAGATCCATTAGGGCAAGAGGGAGTGGTGCTAAGTGTTTAGTCTCACATATAAAGTGGAAGTGGAGCAATCCCTACATATAAGGGAGGTTGCTCTTCCACTCCTTGAGTGAGAGAGAAGAGAGGAAGAGAGAGGTGGCCCACGCGCGCTCCTCCTCCTCCTCGCTCGCCTCGCCACGCCACGCCTCGCCTCGCCCCGCCCCGCACACGCGCGCGTGTTCCTGTGAATTCGAGCCTCAAGCTGAGCCCAGGTTTTATATTTTTGCAGAAAAATTAAATTGGACTTTGGGCTTTTGGGCCTCCGAATTTTTGGGGCTACCGAGTCAGAGTCCAAGTCGTTGGAGACAGACGCGTCTACGACTGCGGAGTCAGTTCGGATCTGAACCATCCGGATCGCATATAAACCGCCTTCTGGGACTCTATAAATACGGGCGTCTGCGGTACGGTAGGGCACCCCAATCAGATCGTTCCCGCGTTCGCGTTCCTTGCGCCGCCTTCTAGTCTACTCCATCCCGAGCGCCGGCGTGCACCGACGATCGGGAGAGTAGGTCTCCGTAACCGCTCGCCCTTGCAATCCTGCACCGGGAGAGGGCGAATAAGGTTTTTGGAAAGCGCTCCGCGCGACTGCTTGCGTTCTTCACCACGGCTCGTCTACCGAGGAGATCGGGCGCTGCGCCTCAACGTCGTCACCAATGCATGCAGCGGCTGTTCGCCGTCGGATCTACAGCAGTGCGTTCGGCTCCAAATCGGTACGCGTTATTTCTCGTCCCGTCTGTCTGTCGATCGTTGTTGGTTTTCTTGTGTTCTTCCAGAATTATTCAGTAAATTGCCTCCTATTTTCTAACAATCCAAAAACTTATTAGGCAATTTCCTGAGTTGAACATGATGACTCTAGCATATGCACTGAGGCCGGAGAAATTATCTGACGTGCACTTCAAGAGGTGGCAAGTTAAGGCCACGCTCTGGCTCCAATCGCTTAAGATCTTCTGGGTAATCGAGGGTAGGCCTCAAGATCCTTTGTCTGTTGAAGAACAGACAAAGTTCGAGGAAGCCAATTCTACCATGAGAGGATGCATCTTAAGTGTTCTTGATAATAAACTCTGTGATGTCTATCTGACAGTCACAGACAGGAAAGAGCTCTGGGATGCACTTAATGCAAAGTATGGTGCAGCCGATGCAGGCGGTGAATTGTATATCATGGAGAATTTTCATGACTACAAGATGGTTAACAACCGTCCTATAGTTGAACAAGCTCATGAAATACAGTGTCTTGCGAGATAGCTCAATCTCCTTAAGTGTCCTTTACCCGACAAGTTTGTGGCTGGGTGCATTATTGCAAAGTTACCTCCATCGTGGAGGAACTTCGCCACAGCCCTCAAACACAAGAGACAGGAAATATGAGTTGAAAACCTGATAGCATCTCTTGATGTTGAGGAGAAGGCTCGGGCTAAGGATGCTACTGAGAAAGGAGGCGAGGGTCAATCTAGCGCTAATGCTAATATGGTGTAGAAACCCTATGTCAAGAACAAAGGGAATAAGTCTCTATTCAAGCCAAACAAAACTACTGCTTTCAAGAAGAAGAAGTCAAACAAAGCCAATGATGGCTGCTGCTACACCTGTGGGGAGCAGGGACATATTTCCAAGAACTGTCCTGAGAAGGCAGAACGCAAAGGAAAAAAGAATGTCAACATCGTGACATCTAGCATTGCAGATGGGTACAGTAATTCCTTTACTGTTCTCTCTGTTTCTCAAACACCATCTTGGTAGTTTGATACGGGTGCTAATGTTCATGTATGTTCTGATATGTCTATGTTTACTTCTTACCAGTTCGTCCGGGATTCCGCCGTCCTAATGGGAAATGGGTCACATGCTTCTGTTCGTGGTGTTGGCACGGTCGATCTGAAATTCACTTCGGGAAAGATTGTCCAGCTGAAGAACGTGCAACATGTCCCTACTATGAACAAGAATCTTGTTAGTGGTACCCTTCTATGCAGAGATGGGTTTAAAGTAGTTTTAGAGTCCAATAAAATAGTTGTGTCTAAGCATGGACAATTTATTGGTAAAGGCTATGAATGCGGAAGCCTGTTTCGTTTTTCTCTTTCGGAGCTTAACAATAAGTCAGTAAACCATATTTGTGGCAGTATTAATGATGATGCAAGTATTTGATATTCTCGTTTATGTCACGTTAATTTTGGTTTAATGAATCGGCTATCTAGTCTCAAATTAATTCCAGAATTCACTATTGTCAAAGGTTCTAAGTGCCATAGTTGTGTGTAGTCAAAACAACCTCGAAAGCCTCACAAGGCAGCCGAGGAGAGAAACTTGGCACCATTAGAACTCATACATTCTGATCTATGCGAGATGAATGGTGTGTTGACAAAAGGTGGAAAGAAATATTTTGTGACATTAATAGACAATTCTACTAGATTCTGCTATGTTTACTTGTTGCAAACTAAAGATGAAGCTTTAGACTACTTTAAAATCTATAAATCTGAAGTAGAAACTCAATTAGAGAGAAATATCAAACGTCTAAGGTCAGATCGTGGTGGTGAGTATTTTTCCAAAATATTTGATGATTTTTTTGCGGAACATGGTATTATACATGAGAGGACGCCTCCCTATTCACGCCAATCAAACGGGGTAGCCGAGAGGAAAAACCGCACATTGTGTGACTTGGTGAATGCCATGTTAGACACGTCCGGTTTATCTAAGGCATGGTGGGGGAGGCTCTATTGACTTCACGTCATGTCCTAAACCGCGTTCCAAACAAGAATAAAGAGAAAACCCCTTATGAGGAGTGGGTTGGGAGAAAATCATCACTTTCATACTTGCGTACTTGGGGATGTTTGGCAAAGGTCAATGTTCCAATTACCAAGAAACGCAAGCTGGGACCAACGACAGTGGATTGTATCTTTTTAGGCTATGCTCATCGGAGCATCGCATACAGATTTTTAGTAGTTAAATCTGAGGCACCTGACATGCATGTTGATACTATTATGGAATCTCATGATGCAACAT
This sequence comes from Tuctoria greenei, assembly GCA_036927565.1. Taxonomy (NCBI): domain Eukaryota; kingdom Viridiplantae; phylum Streptophyta; class Magnoliopsida; order Poales; family Poaceae; genus Tuctoria; species Tuctoria greenei. The sequence goes on along the minus strand of JAYESD010000011.1, from coordinate 9,877,409 downwards.
TTTTTGAGAATATTTTTCCTATGAAAGATATGCATAGCACTGCTAGGATCTCTTCTGAAATTTGTCCTGAATCCACCACAACTAGCGAATTTCTTGATACACCGTTTGAGAATGTCCCAGAGGAGGAACACAATAAAATAACTCAGTCGAGTAAGAGATCACGGATTGCAAAATCCTTCGGTGATGATTTCATTGTGTACCTTGTGGACGACACTCCTAGATCCATAGCAGAGGCATATGCATAACCTGATGCAGGTGACTGGAAAGAAGCAGTTCATAGTGAGATGGACCCAATTCTTTCCAATGGAACCTGGGAGTTAACTGAATGTCTATACGGGTGCAAACCAGTAGGCTGCAAGTGGGTGTTCAAGAAGAAGCTCAGGCCTGACGGTACTATTGAAAAGTAGAAGGCGAGACTAGTTGCTAAGGGCTATACTCAAAAGGAAGGTGAAGACTATTTTGACACTTATTCACCTGTCGCCAGAATGACGACAATTCGTGTACTACTTTATTTGGATGCCTCTTATGGTCTAATCATCCATCAAATGGATGTAAAGACAGCTTTCCTGAACGGAGAGTTGAAAGAGAAAATTTATATGGAACAGTCTGATGGATTCGTAGTAAAAGGTGAAGAGTCAAAGGTGTGCAAATTGTTAAAATCCTTGTATGACCTGAAACAAGCACCTAAACAATGGCATGAGAAGTTCGATAGTATTTTGATGTCTGCGAGCTTTGTCATTAATGAGGCTGATTGGTGCGTGTACTATCGCCATGGTGGGGGCGATAACGTTATATTATGCTTGTATGTAGATGATATACTCATTTTTGGTACAAGCATTAATATAATTTCTGAGTTCAAGTCTTTTCTATCAAAGTGTTTTGATATGAAAGATCTAGGAGAAGCTAATGTTATTTTGAACATTAAGCTGAATAAGGATGAGAGTGGAATTACTTTAAGTCAATCCCACTATGTTGAGAAAATCTTGAGCCGGTTCGACTTTATAGATAGCAAGATTTCTCCAACGTCTTATGATCCGAGCATGATACTTAGAAAGAACAAGAAAGAGTCAAGAGATCAACTCAGATATTCTCAGATGATCGGTTCACTCATGTACTTAGGTAGCGCAACCCGTCCTGATATCTCGTTTGCTGTGAGCAAACTGAGCATATTCATGTCAAACTCAGGTACAGATCATTGTCATGCACTTGAAAGGGTTATGTGCTACCTGAGAGGTACAATAAGTTATGGAATTTACTATATTGGGCATCCGGACGTGCCTGAGAGTTATAGTGATTCGAACTGGATCTCTGATGTTGATGAACTCTATGCCACGAGTGGATATGTGTTCACTCTAGCTGGTGGCACTATATCATCGAGGTCTTGCAAACAGACCATTTTGACGAGGTCAACCATGGAAGCAGAACTCACTGCTTTAGAGACAGCCACTGCAGAGGCAGAATGGCTGCGAGAGCTCTTGATGGATTTGCCTATAGTTGAGAAACCCTTGCCGGCAATCCTTATGAACTGTGACAATCAGACGGTGATTGCCAAATTGACCAGTTCTAAGGATAATGCAAAATCATCAAGACACGTCAAGAGACGTTTAAAATCTACCAGGAAAATGAGAAACTCCGGAGTTATTACTGTTTCGTACATACAAACAGACAAAAACATGGTAGATCCCTTTACGAAGGGTCTATCACGTAATGTGATAGAAAGTGCATCGAGAGAGATGGGTTTGAGACCCATTGATGTGACACCATAGTAGTAACCCAACTTATATGACCCGAGATCCCGTGAATTAGGACATGAGAAAACAATCTAGTGGTTCACCGATGAGAGTACTTCTTTTATACCCTCTCTATGTGAAGATGCACACTTGTACTCTCAAACTGTAAGACAGGTTGGCGATTTGCCTTAATGTGTTTTTGTTGGCTATGTGTAGCAAAGATGTCATCCTACGGGACAGTCTTGAAGGAAACACACTTATATGAGCTCCGACTGTCTAACGTCGCAGTCTGTGAGATTTGGATGATCTCTAGAAAGCTCATGAAGAGACCAGAGAGTACGACGCATATGCTCCACCTGCGGGGTAGACTACTGGTAGTCAAGTACTGATAATGCTTTTCGGGTGAAGTCAGTACACACAAAACTTGCAATTCAAGGCGTAGTCCATTGTTCAAGTTGTGACCTGATGAAACTTGAGGATCTAGGCAGAAGTTCAACTTCACAGTCTCTGCCGAAAACACTAGTATATCAAAAACACTAGTATATCAAACAAGGAACGTGAATGACCTCTCTCCTAATGGCTTTGAGATCTGGTGGGGGATTGTTGGAATAAATGGGCTTGGCCCATATAATATTCAGAATTAATTCCCAATAAATCTCAAAGGCACATTAGGGCAAGAGGGAGTTGTGCTAAGTGTTTAGTCCCACATGGGAAGTGAAAGTGGAGCAACCCCTACATATAAGAGAGGTTGCTCTTCCTCTCCTTGAGTGAGAGAGCAGAGAGGAAGAGAGAGGTGGCCCACGCGCGCTCCTCCTCCTCCTCGCTCGCCTCGCCACGCCTCGCCTTGCCCCGCCTTGCACAAGCGCGCACGCGTGTTTGTGTGAATTCGAGCCTCGAGCCGAGCCCGAGTTTTATATTTTTGCAGAAATATTAAATTGAACTTTGGGCTTTTAGGCCTCTAAATTTTTAAGGCTACCGAGTCAGAGTCCAAATCGTTGGAGACGGACGCGTCTACGACTGCGGAGTCAGTTCGGATCTGGACCCTCCGGATCGCATACGAACCGCCTCCTGGGACTATAAATACGAGCGTCCGCCGTACGGTAGGGCACCCCACGATCAGATCGTTCCCACATTCGCGTTCTTTGCGCCGCCTTTTAGTCTACTCCATCCCGAGCGCCAACGTGCACCGACGATCGGGAGAGCAGGTCTCCGGAACCGCTCGCTCTTGCGATCCTGCACCGGGTGAGAGCGAATAAGATTTTTGGGAAGCGCCCCGCGCGACTGCTCGCGTTCTTCACCACGGCTCGTCTACCGAGGAGATCGGGCGTTGCGGCTCAACGTCGTCACCAACGCCTGCAGCGGCTGTTCGCCGTCGGATCTACAGCAGTGCGTTCGGCTTCAAATCGGTACGCGTTATTTCTCGTCCCGTTTATCTGCCGATCGTTGCTGGTTTTCTCGTGTTCTTCTTCCGTAAATTGGCTCCTATTTTTTAACAGAGACGTACGTACGTGCCTGATGCCCTGACCTGACCTGCACCCGTCTGATCGATATACCTATGATCATCGCACGGTTACGCACTGGCCGGGGAGCTTGCGTCGTTGTAACCTGGGGCGCGGCGGGCGACGTGGGCATCCTGTACAACGATGCAACGCAAGCACGCGTCAAGAGAGTGCGTGCGCGCGTGTCGAGCGAGCCGCCGACGTACTCCCGCGTACGGTTGTGGGGAGGTGTTCTCACTGCCGAGCGAGTTTCTGGCCAGACACCTACGTACGACCCTAGCTAGTAATCAGAACTTCTGTAACATCATTGTCGTTGCTGATGTTCAGATAAGACCCTTTTTTTTTGCGAAATGTTCAGAGCCCTGCTTGGTACCACGGCGACTCTGTCGCGCAACATCGTGGTTACGGGCCAGGGTGGTCCGTATTTCAAACACTTGACCGACCGACCAGGTCGGGCTCCAACCTGCTGCTCGCTCGACACATCTTCACGGGCAGCGATGAAGATGCAAAACGAATAATAGGGAAAATTTTGCATAACATGAATATCCGATAAAAGATGTATATCCTTACAAGAACACCAATTAACTTGAATTATCCACGAAACAACATTATCAACAAACTCAAATACTGTCGCTAAGAGCCCGACCGAGGCATGAGGCCATTGGCCTTGTTCTTCGCCTCTAGGTCTGTAATTCTCTTTTTAGCTGTTTTTGGCAACGTAAGTTGCCCCCTATAATTTCCTTCTCTTATGTTTTCTCAGACTTTGTCCAACTTTTATTTCTCCTTTAATGCAAATGCAGAACACCTGTCACTTTGCTCAAAAGAAAAAAGAGTGCTGAAACTCAAAGGCAGATACGCAGACTTGCTTGCTAGTCCAGCGAGAGCCCGCAACTTAAAGCAAACTATAGGTGTCGAAGTGTGTCAACGACTCTTCCTCCGGTACTACTAAGAAGTAGTCCGTGGAGGTTCGTATTTAGATGGAGCTCTAATCAAGATCCAAGAGCACGGTCACACAGCGCGCCTGAGCGTAATACCCTACTTCACGGGGTGTTTGTGTATTATATGAGATTGAGTAAGCCTGAGATGACTTACGTGTGTCTAGCTTAGCTTGAGTTCTACTGTGCAGTGTAACCCTTTTATATGTTAAGGACTGACTGATACAGTATGCGCCATGGCTCGACAGGTGGCTCCGACTGTAATAACCGTCCTATACACGATATACGGGTGTTAAGGGTTGTTAATAGTATGATAACATGTCTTAATGGCAGCGTTATTGATCTTGACAATCCTCTAATTATGTGTCATTAATATAACATTAATAACATGTTCAGGTCTTGTAGTAGCCGAGTGATAGCCCTTGAATGTCTACGCCATTAGAGATCCCGCTATCTTCCTGCTGCAGACATAAGTCTGGGCATGTGACACATGTCAGCACCAAGGCTTCCCTCTGCGGGAAGGTAGGTTCGAGTTATTGGACACGTGGTAGCACCGGTGCTTCCTCCGGTGGGAAGGCATCTGGAGTTACTGGACACGTAGTAACACCGGAGCTTCCCCCTGCTGGAAGGCAGGTCCGGAGCTATTGGACACGTGGCAACACCGGAGCTTCCTCTGTCGAGGAGGTAGGTCCGGCGCCCTGGGGACACATAGCAGCACCGGAGCCACCATAAGGAGGGAAGTAGGTCCGGTACAGCGTGACACGTGGCGGCTCCAGAGCTACCCTATGTAGGGAGGCAGGTCAGACACTGCGGGACACATGGCAACACCGGAGCCACCTTAAGGAGGGAGGCAGGTCCGACACTGCGGGACACGTGTTGCCTATGAAAGTCCACGATACTGGAAGGTGGAACTCGACGCGTCTTCTTCTAGTACAAAGGGATATCTGGTATGCAGGGTATCGACAGTGGCCCCATACCCACCTCTGATGAGATTATGTGGTTTCGATGTCGAAGGTGGAGCCATTATATCTCCCACATTGATGCTTCAAGCTTCCCTTTAGGACACACAATCCTTCTTGATTTGGTAGATGAGATACATGACATGCTAATCTCACAAAACTGAAGGACATCGGTTCCCAATATGATTTCCGTATCAGTTCCAAGCGTAATCTTTGTAGCCATGTCAGGTCGCCGCCCTTGGACTTCCAACTTCTCATCATGACAACGTTTCATCTGATGCAAATTTTTTAACAAAGTGGACCCGGGCCCTCTTATCATTGACGAGGTAACTTCGCAGAGCGTGATTGTAGTCCAAATGCAGTTACCATCCAAGCGTTGCGGAGGCTTAATAAAAAAAGATTACGCTGCGAAACTACTTGGACTTAAGTTTGTTCTTTCACATCCCCTGTTCTCTTCTTCCTTCCTCTCTCGCTTAGTTTTACTACATTCCTAGCAAGGTGATGGAGACGCCAAGATTTTTCTAACTACATCAACGTCTATGCAACGAGTTAAAAACATAGATACACAACACTCCCTCTCATGACCCGTTTAAATCAACCAAGTGTAAAATGATTCCCGCATCTGCCAAGCCACCTTGCCCATCTTTGGCCCACTCAAGAACCTCCCAACCTTCATCTCTCAGCACAGTAGAAATATTGGATCATTAATTGCTTAACCTAGCCCAAAGAAATCAGATGTCCTTTTCGTCTTACCGACAACTTACAACTCATTACTTTTTGATGGATCTCAAAGTTATCCCTACGAGGACAAACAAATCTGAATAGTCTCCCCATCCTCTACCCCAACAGCCATCCTATCCCATACGATACTACTTCTAAAATTAAATATTGCCTTTCAGGGTCAACGATTATATCAATAACTTTACCACAATCGTTGCACATGGATATCTTACACCACAAACTAAGAAAATCATCTTGTACAAACAATAAAGGGAACATACCTCTTGAAACTAAAAGTTTGAAGATGATTTTGAGAATTGATAATGGAAGACTAGATTTAGCGCCATGTAGCTAAGGTAACAACCGCAGGGAGAAGGCATGAGAAGATTTGATGAGGCGAGAAACAAATACACAATTCAGAAGCTATTAAATCTCGAAGGTGGAGAAGTGAAGGGGGAGAGGGAATAAAAAGGGGATCTAGGTCACTGATGTTGGTGGCGGCGGCGATGACAATGTTGGAGGTGAGTATATAACTGGTGTGAGTTTTGTTAGCCATTGGATGTGATCCAATGATCCTAATGTATTATGTTTTAGGGTTTTGTTAAATAATTAGAAAAACATCCAAATCATACCGACAAATGTTTTTTCGGCCCTCGCCGTTGAGCGCATCCGTCTGCATCAAATGTCCATTTGTTTTCATTGCTGAATTGATCCGTCTCTGAAGTATTCCGACTCATAAGATCAGAACTAAACATGTAATATTATTACCAAATACAAAGTTCGGTACATAATATTACAACACAAGTGGAACCATAATCATACATAGCTTTATTTCAACGGCATGGTCTTATGGATAAAAATTACAAGTAGTGACAAGACAAATATAATGAACATCAACACGTAGACTAGTAGCTCGTCGTCGCCCATGATTCCACTACACACAACTTGGATGCGGACGCGACCCTACTCAAAGTCCCCTGGCACGAAGTCAGGATCCTCTCAAAAACAATCAATCAACAACGTTTGAGTACAAAAGTACTTAGCAAGCTCCACCTCGCCCTTCGGGAGGGGAATAAACAGATATAAATGCAATTCACAAGATAAATATCGATGCAACCTAATGAAACTAATGCATGTGAATATCTTGCACAAACACATCACTCATCTCAATCTCACCATAGGTGGTTGTTGGTACCCTACGTACCGGGTACCACATGATACCGCAACAAGAGTAAGAAAGTTCTGCCCGTCAGAGTCGAAGGCCCTTGCTGGTCCCACATGTCACGTTGCACCGGACCCGCTCCCCTCATATGACTGGCTCCCGGGTTAACTCGTGTAAAATAAGCCCGGAACAGAACTCCCAACCAAGGGAAGCTCCGGCGACTACACGTGTACAACGGCCCCAGACCTAGTCGCCGTCGGAGAGGAGCTCCGGTACTGACACGTGTACAGCAACCCCAGATCTATTCTCGCGCAAGGGAAAGCTCCGGATCCGCCACGTAAGGAGCCTTCAGACCTTCGTCACCAACGGAAATACAAGCCGATCATGACCATTACAGACATTCAAAGATGGTTAAGGCGGAAGTTACAAGGTCTGATAATGTGCCATTAATACCATATTAATGACACACGATCAGTGTACCGTTAATAGCGGTAACGCTGCCATGAAGGCATGTTACCACACCATTAAGTGTACTTAATACTCTTTAGACAGTGTATTAGGTAATTAAGCACGCCAGGGCCACATGTCGGGCCAGGCTAGCTTTGTAACGCTCAGTCCTTAGAACAATAAAAGGGTTGCACCGTGCGAGAACAGGAAAAAAAGCTATTGCAACCTAACCATAGCAAACTCGCTCAATACAATTACACAAACCCCGTGGAGTAGGGTGTTATGCTCAGGCGGCCCAAACCACGTAAATCTCTGATGTCACCATCTTGATTTGGATCTTGTGTCCCCTAACTACAAAAGAACCTCCAGGGGTTGTTTCTCAACGGGTCCGGAGGAAGTGTCGTATTCCACACTTCGACATTTGGCGCGCCAGGTAGGGGAGCTTTGATCCCAAGATCACAAGATGGTGAATTCAGCTGCTGAATCATCCAACGGCAATCATGCTGAACAACCTGTTGGAGGCAACCCCACCAACATTCAGCAACTAGCAGGTGCCAACGCTTCAGCAGGCACTGCAGCACCATCTGTTCCGACAAACAATGTCAATCAATGAGATGGGGCATCTGCATTAATCACTGCATCGACAAACAATAACCCGAGCACGCGCTCATTGTCGCGCGAGCTCTTCTGCAACATCCACCACCTCCAGGAGCACCCCAGGGTGCTATGGAGCAGTGGAGGGTTGATGTTGACCATCTGGTCGCAGCTGCGGCTGCAGGCATCAGTAAACAAGGTCCACCTTCCTTGGGAAGGGCACCTTCACAACGATGGAACTTGTACGGTCGGCTTGGTCCACAAGCCTCTCAACAAAGGAGGCGTGCCACCTCCCAACAAGTGACTTCGCTGCCCCTTGGGGCGCGACGCACCCATACCATCACCAGGATACCGACTCATGATCTGCGGTCGAAACTGGATCGTCGTTACCGGCAAAAAGACAGTCGAGTCCACATCGAGCGTGCTCGCAAAAGGCGAGAGGCTCAGGACAACCCTGCTTATCAAGGAGTAGAAGGAGGTTGTTCTGCCCTGGCCATGCACTTAAGTATGGTTAGGTGGCCACAGAAGTTCCGACCTCACCTGCCGGAAAAAATCGACGGGACAGTGAAAGCATCTAGGCCCCATGAGGTACGGTTTCGGTGATTAATGACAACCATTCGATATTACTAATGAATTTGTGAATGCAAGGTCCCAATAACACTCAATCAAATGAAATCAATATTATATTGGAGACCCATATAAAACCAACCAATGAGATCAAATCGAATCATACGAAGACAAGAAGTGAAAGCTCTAACTTGATACTTGAAGACTATCAAAACAACACTTCAATCAAGTGTCAAAGAGGTCACAAGTTCAATTTCCAAAAGAACAACTCAAAACAACTCGAAGTCAACAGATTGAACACATCGGATCATCCGATGTTTGTTGAGTTGACTGCATCAGTCGAGTTGTGTCAACAGAAGAAGAAGACCTCATACAAATGCACTCACCGGATCATCCGATGTGAGTGGCTCAGTGACATCGGTCCATCATCACAGTTTGCAATACCATTGGACCAAGTGAAGCACCGGATCATCCGATGTGCAGAATTACATACATCGATCGATCACTCCAGTAAGCTTCAAGATCAAGCAAAATTCTGGAGAAAGAGCCACCGGATCATCCGACGAGAAGACAGATCAACATCGGTCTAACAACGGTCATATCTGACACAGTGACATCAGCTATTTTAGCTTTGACCGATGATAACTGAAGGGGAGACATCGGATCATCCGGTGTTCGCAGAGAAGTGATGTCAGCCTACTTTTCCAACGGCTATTTCGTGGAGGCTGGGTATTTATACCCCTTCAACCTGTCAAATCGATATGACTTGAAGCCCAGACATACTCTACACATCCTAGAGCATTCAAGACATAGAGCTACCACTTTCACATCATTATTCATCATTTGTACACCAAGAGATAGGCTAGAACAAGCTAGAGATAGTGCTTGTGTGCCTCCATTCTTGGTGATTGGAGTCTCTAGTGTAGTGAGAGCCATAAGAGAGTGTCCCTTGGTGTGTGTGACTTCCGGAGCTTGCCAAGAGGATTGTGGAAGCCCGGAGGACTCAAAGTGTACAAGGCTTGAGCTCCACCTTGCCAAGGTTGGCGAACGGAGAAGAATAGTGAAGACCCCCTTGTCTCGGTGACTTGGGAGTGGCAAAACCCTTGGGTGGGTGCCACAACGTGGATGTAGGAAGATCCTTGTGATCTTGCCGAACCACGGGATAAACTCCGTGTCACTTGAGAGTTTGCATCCCTCTCCCTTTTACATTTATGCAATCTTCATTCCGCAACTTATAATTTACATTGATTGCATAGATTAATCGCATTGGGAATTGGGCTTTAAGTTGTTAGTTTTTAATTACCTTAAAATTTGAAAGAAAGCCCAATTCACCCCCCCTCTTGGGCGTTTCGATCCTTACAATTGGTATCAGAGCCTTGTTGCTCATTGGATCATTCTAGCTTCACCGCTAGAGATCTTAAATGGCCAAGAATGGGGGTTCGGTTCCTACCTTCGAGGGCAAGAACTTTGCCTATTGGAAAGCACGCATGCGTGCCTACCTAGAGGCTATTGCCCCCGAAGTTTGGGAAGCGACCCATGCGGGGTTTGGAGATCTTAATTATGTTGGTGATCAACTAAAATGGGATGCTAAGGCTAGAAATGCTATCTATGAATGCATAAGTCAAGACGTATTTGCTAGAATTGTTAGTAAAGAGAAAGCTTGTGAAATTTGGGCATGTCTAATTGAAATACATGAGGGCTCATCTCGTGTTAAAGAACTCAAATATCACTTGCTTAAATCCAAGTATGATGAATTCAAAATGCTTCCTCATGAGAATGTTAACCAAATGTTTTCTCGTTTAAATGTGCTCATTGAGGAGATTAACGCACTTGACATTGCTTCTCTTGGTAAGGGACTTATCAACCGCAAGATCCTCATGCTTCTACCCAAGCCCAAGTACAACATTATCAATTCAATGCTCCAAAAGGAATCACTTGACAACATTGAAGTCTCGAAGCTCATTGGAGAAATTCATGCTCATGAGATGAGCGTACTTGGAATGATGGAGGAGTCATCGTCAAAAACCATTGCTCTCAAGACCTCAACCAAGAATACAACTCCCAAGAAGAAGAGAGTGGTTGAGCCTAGCTCAAGTGAAGAAGAGCAAGCAACAAGCGAAGAGGACGATGACGAGCTTGCGTTGATGATGAGGAAATTTTCACGTTTAAACTCCAAGATCGCAAAGAAGGGATACTCTTTTGATCCCAAGAAGAAAGCCTTCCTCCCAAGAAAAGATGAAAACAAGACATGCTATAATTGTGGTGATCAAGGCCACATATCATATGATTGTCCAAGATCGGACAAGAGGAAGGACAACCACAAGGGAAAGCATCGAAAGCTAGAAGAAAGTGATGAAGATGAAGAAGAGGTCAAGCCCAAGCGCTTCTTTGGAAAGAAGAAATTTGACAAAGGCAAGAAGACCAAGCTCTTTCCAAAGAAGAGAAGAGGGCCTCAAAAAATCTTCATGTGCGAGGCCAATGAGTGGATCACGAATGAAGAATCAAGCGACGAAGAGAGTGAAGATGAAGAAAACTTGGCGGGCCTTGGCATCGTCGACAAGGACAACTCACCTCTTCGTCCACCTCCTATGTGCCTCATGGCAAAAAGGTAACACTAAGGTACGTGACGACTCTAGCGATGATGATGATGATGAGCTCTCCCCCGATGAATTAGCATCTATGATTAATGAATACCATGTCATCATAAAAAGAGAAAAGAGCAAGGTTAAGGCACTTGAACAAGCTTGTGCTAAGCTTGAGAGTGCGAAGCTCGATTTGCATGACAAGTATGTAACCATACTTAAAGAGCATGACACGCTCAAAACACATGTCAAGCAAATCGAGGAGGAAAATGCTCAAATCAAGCTTGATCATCATGAGCTTGACTTAGCAAACCAAGCACTCTTGGGAAAGCACAATGACTTGGTTCAAGAACATGAAGTGCTTAACCGTGCTTATGAAGCAATTGAACTAAAAATGAAAAACATGAAAAAGGAAACCCTTGATGGAAAAGTATCAACTACTTCACATGCCACTAATATTTTGGATAAGTCTTTACCTTTGAAAGCAAGCCTTAGGGAGAAGGAGTTGATGGACGAGATTGAAAGTCTCCGCACTAGTGTGGCAAGACTTTCTAAGGGGGAGGACAAGCACAAGGAAATCCTCTACCAACAAGCTAAAGGCTTCAACAAGAGAGGACTTGGATCCTTCCCGGTGCTCAACAAAGGGAAGGTGCCCTCACCGGAGCTTGGGACGAGCTTCATCAAAGAAGTTGGTTCCTATTGCCAACATTGTGAGGTCACCGGACATCACACGAGGGAGTGTCCTCTTCCCAACCGTCCTTCTCCCAAATTGCCTCCTAACTACAAATCTACTTTCAATGATTACCACTATCTCTTGAGCAAAGTAGGTGGCAAGGTGAAGGCAAGGTTCATCGGCAAAGACATTAAGGGCATGAAGGGGAAGCTCCCCTAGCAACTTTGGGTCCCAAAATCACTTGTATCACACATACAAGGACCTAAGTTGGCTTGGGTGCCTAAACTCAAAAACTAACTTCATGTGTGTAGGTGAACTACAAAGCCGGAGGAAAGCATTGGGTACTCGATAGCGGGTGCACTCAACATATGACCGGCAATGATGGTATGTTCACCACCATAGAGAACCCCGACAATCATGAACAAGTCACCTTTGGTGACAACTCAAAGGGGAAGGTAATTGGTTTAGGTAAAATTGCTATTTTGCATGATTTGTCCATTTCTAATGTACTATATGTTAAGTCACTTAGTTTCAATCTACTTTCCATTGCACAACTATGTGATCTTGGACTAACGTGCACCTTTGACAAGAATGGTGTTGTAGAAACTAGTGAATCAAGCAAAGAACTAATCCTCAAAGGTTTTCGGCATGGACATCTTTACTTGGTGGACTTCTCCAACAAGGATGCTAGCTGGACCACTTGTCCTTTCACTAAGACAAACTTGGGTTGGCTATGGCATCGACGCATTGCTCACATTGGGATGAGCAAGCTTAAGAAGTCGTTCAAGCTTGGGATGGTGACCGGCATGAAGGATGTCACGTTTGAGAAGAACAAGCTTTGTAGCGCTTGTCAAGCCGGGAAGCAAGTTGCTTCACACCACCCAATGAATACAATGGTGTCAACCTCCAAGCCGCTTGAACTACTCCACATGTACCTCTTCGGACCGTCCACATATCAAAGTCTTGGTGGTAATTTCTATTGTCTTGTTATTGTTGATGACTATTCTAGATATGCTTGGACCTTGTTTCTAGGAGACAAGGGTGAAACTCCGAAAGTCTTCAAGACCTTTGCTAAACGTGCTCAAAGGGAATTTCAACTTCCCATCATCAAGGTCCGGAGTGACAACGGCACCGAGTTCAAAAACTACAACATTGGGAGTGGTGTGATCGTGAAGGCGTGAAGCATGAGTTTTCGGCCACATACACCCCTCAACAAAATGGTGTCGTTGAAAGGAAGAACAAGACTCTCATCACCCTTGCTAGAGCAATGCTTGATGACTATGGCACGTCGGAGAAGTTTTGGGCCGAAGCAATCAACACGGCGTGCCATGCCGCAAATAGGGTCTATCTTCATCGTCTACTTCAAAAGACCCCATATGAGCTCCTCATTGGGAGAAAGCCCAACATCTCCTACTTCCGAGTCTTCGGGTGCAAGTGCTACATCTACCGCAAGAAAAGGCTCAGTAAGTTTGAAAGAAGGTGTGATGTTGGTATCTTTCTTGGTTATGCGTCAAACTCAAAAGCATATCGAGTATTCAACCAAACCTCCGGGTTAGTTGAAGAAAGTTGTGATGTTGAGTTTGATGAGTCTAATGGCTCCCAAGAGGAGAGTTTTGGTCATGATGATATAGATGATGAGACTCTGCGAGAAGCCATGAAAAACATGACCATTGGATACATCAAGCCCGAAGTTGAGGAGAGCCATGATCAAGGGGGAGCATCAAGATCCAACATCAACACCTCCATGGCGCCTCAAATTGATGAAGAAGAAGAGAAAGAGGATCCATTGCCAATGCAAGATTCACAAGCCACACAACACCAACAACAAGAAGAAGAAGTCCAAGATCAAGTCCAACCACAAGACGAGCAAGATGCTTCACCACCGCCAAGTGCTTCACAATCACTAATGAGGCATGGACGCATCTCCAAGGCACATCCAATTGATCAAATCATCGGGAGTCCGTCACGGGGAGTAAGTACTCGTTCTCGCCATGTCACTTCGTTTTGTGAGCACTACTCTTTTGTTTCGTGTGTAGAACCCACTCATATAGAGGAAGCACTACAAGATCCAAATTGGGTGATGGCCATGCAAGAAGAACTTGTGACGCCCGGTTTCGAAAATGAACCAAGCTAACGCATATGTGTGCCCAGGATGTTCATCACACATACACGAGTGCTATCACAAAAGAGTATACAGAAAATTACCACAAGACAAGATTAATTAACCAAATTTTATTACACAAACCATATTATCCTCGAATCCAAGCTCCAATGAATATTAATGACAAGTTCAACTAATGCAGCGGAAATAAACTAATTAAGCAACTAAGCAACTATGCAACATAAGCGACAGGGTATGCATGCGCAGCTCCAATCAACACCACAGGCAAAGCTGACGGTAGACACGGCCTAGAACTCCGCATTATCGCCATTAAACTCCCAATCCTGACCTGCAACTGTTGGGGGGGATTGCAAGAGTGAGTACATGTCGTACTCAGCAAGTGTGGAAAGTATGACATGTGGCTGATTCAAATGACGACAATAATAATGGCAAAGTGCTGAAAAGTACAGTAAAACATTTGAAAAGCAATATATATATATATATATATATATATATATATATATATGAAATAAACCCATCATAATCGTAAGTAATACCATAATACCAAATCCAAATTCATTACCATCATTAATTCCAGATTTCATCATTGCCAATAACCATATTCAATACCCAAAATAAATCCATAACCATCCATAACCATTACCAAACCATAACCTTCCCAATTACCAATTTCCTTCTAATCATGGAAGTTGTCCAGGTGCTCATAACCAGGAGCACGGCTATCATGATAGTTTTAGTTAAATCTGCAGAGTTTGTACCTCTTTACCCACGTGTTCGTGATTTCATCACCCTTCGGCGACTAAGAACCTCCCTTATGCCCATGACCCGTCGGTCACATTACACACTTTCGTTGGTGTGTGGCCAAGAGATCACAAAATAGCCTTTACAAAGGGATTACTAGCCTATTTAGACCCCACTGAGGTTTCACCGGTGGCGATGTCTCCCGCAGAGCACATCTTCAACCAAGGGCCCCCTCTTGAGCCATTCAGATCCCAGGGTAGTCCCACCAATCATCAACAAACCCAATCCGACTACCCCTTCCCCGAGCATCCACAATGGTCCAAACAGCACTAGCAAAGCCCTAATTAATCAGCTACGTCGCACCCATACTTGGCCTCGTGGTGGCACTGTAGTCCTGGCTTATTCTCGCATGAACCGGTCCTTAGATCTAAAGCAAGCAAACCACCATAACATCCAACCCATCCACATACCAGGCTTGCTTAGATCATCCATTACCATACCATGTTTAACCAGTTCATGTTAACCATAATCTCATCCATGCATAATTAAATTGAGTGATATAGTTGTTTCCCATCCCAGTTGATTAAGCGAAGCAAAAAGGTAAAAACCCTTCCCGACTCTCTACCATAAATTCCAGGTGACAAGGGTGGTTTAGAAAATCTAGTAAACTTCCTACCATAGGATTTCCCATCAAATTGACACAGCATGCAGTTTTGCAAACAAAACATTTATTTTAAAACAGGATCAATATGCTTCAAGGACACTTGTCTTGCTCTTGCTGTTGATTAGGGTCAAAGCCTTCAAACTCTTGATGCTGTAGATCCTCCGCGGCACTTTCTAGCGCAAATCCGTCTAATCCACACAATAAACATACAAGACAAGAAACACAATCAAAGAGTGCACAAATATTACTCAATATGACATGACATGCATGATTGATGCAATGCAAGGTAGAACTTGTCACTAGATTGATTTTAATAATCACTAACTAGCTCTAATAGATTTTAACAAGTTTATACAGGTTTGGGGTCGATTAGATCAAATTTTAGAATTAATTCAACACAATTTAACCAGGAAGATCGGACTAGTCCGCTAGGGACCGGACAAGTCCGCACTTGACGAGATCAGCAGATTAGGGTTTTCTAGATCAACGTAAATTCGGGGATTAGGGGTTGAATTCATGTAAGGAAAGGAGAATAGAAGGTATACCAGGTGTTTAGAACTCCAATGAACCAAGAAACTTGGAGGTAACACTTGGATCTTGATGTTCTAGGGTTGGTGATGAACTTGGAGATGAATTGGTGGTGAAGGACGAAACTTGGTGGAGATCTTGATCCTCCTTCGTTTCCTCCTCTTCTTCCTCTTGCTTGGGATCTTCTCCTCCCTCCTTGATGGTGGCTCCCCACGAACTAGGGTTTGGGTGGGTGGAAAAGTGGTAAATAGATGTCAAACCAAGGGGTGGGGTTGTTTATATAGAGGTGGAGGCTAGGGTTAGATGGATTTCGAGTTTAGGATGAGTAGAGGCCGGTTTAGAGTCCCACATGGGCTCTAAAAGAGTTGGGCACGACGTCCCTAGGCCCACTTGGCGTGAAACCCAAGAAACAAGTCGTAAAACAAAAGGTCAATCTTGGAGTCACGAAATATCGGACAAGTCCGGACAGGACCGGACTAGTCCGAAGTCGTCCAGAGAGAAAATCGGACAAGTCTGGCCAAAAATCGGACAAGTCCGATCTTAGTCAGAAAGGAAAACGGACAAGTCCGCTGGAACACCGGACTAGTCCGGAAAAGTCCAGGGACTTAGCAAATTTTCAAGGATTCATGGAATACCGGACTAGTCCTCACAAAATCAGATAGGTCCGAAGTTGTCCAGAGGCAAATATCAGACTAATCCGCAGCAAAAACGGACAAGTCCGTTTTTAGACAGAGAGAAATCGGACTAGTCCTCAGCAAAACCGGACTAGTCCGCACTTTCCTACATTTTTAAGTGCGATTTTACTCCAAATCAATTTTAAACTTGTTCCTCTTGTTATGGGTTAATGTTAAACATGTATATGAGTGCATGTAGGGCATGATGCATGAAAATGAGGGTGTTACAAACCTACCCCCCTTAAAATGAATCTCGCCCTCGAGATTCGACGCGGAAGAGAAGAGATAGGGAAAGTCCTTCTTGATATCATCTTCTAGCTCCCAAGTTGCTTCTTTTTCGGTATGGTGCTTCCATTGAACTTTACACCATCGAATCACCTTGTTCCTTGTGACTCTCTCCTTGGTTTCCAAGATTTTGACCGGTTGCTCGGCATACGTCAAATCTTCCTCTAGTTCCAATTCTTCCATTGGCACTTGATCTTCCGGTACCCTGAGACACTTCTTGAGTTGGGAAACATGAAACACATCATGTACGTCTGAAAGATGAGCTGGCATCTCCAACTTATATGCTACTTCTCCTCTTTTGTCCAAAATCTTGAATGGTCCAATATAATGAGGTGCGAGCTTGCCTCTTATGTTAAACCTCTTATGACCTCTCATTGGTGACACCTTGAGGTAAACAAAATCTCCTATTTCAAAGGCTAATTTCCTTCTCCTATTATCCGCATAGGCTTTTTGCCTTGATTGGGCAGCCCTCAAGTTTTCACGAATTATTTGGACTTGCTTTTCGGCTTCTTGCAACACGTCTGGACCAAATACTTGAGTTTCTCCCGCCTCATTCCAGAATAAAGGTGTCCTACACTTCCTCCCATAAAGCGCTTCATATGGTGACATTTTCAAGCTTGCTTGGTAACTATTGTTGTATGAAAATTCTGCGTATGGCAAGCTTTTGTCCCAACTTTTCCCATGCTTTAAAGCACAAGCTCTTAACATGTCCTCCAAAATCTGATTGGTCCTCTCGGTTTGTCCATCCGTTTGAGGATGATATGCTGGACTAAAATTCAACCTCGTTCCCAAAGCTTCATGCAATTTTTGCCAAAATCTGGAGGTAAATTGAGAACCTCTATCCGAGACTATCTTCTTAGGGACTCCATGTCGACACACAATATGCTCCATGTATATTTCGGCCAATTGTGCAGCTGTATACTTGGCCTTCACAGGGACAAAATGAGCTGACTTGGTTAAGCAATCCACAATTACCCAAATTGAGTCATACCCAGACTGAGTACGTGGTAACCCAACTATGAAGTCCATACCAATTTCTTCCCACTTCCATTCTGGAATCTTCAACGGTTGCAATAATCCGGCTGGCCTTTGATGTTCCGCCTTGACTCGTTGGCACACATCACATAATGCTACATATTCAGCTATGTCATTTTTCATGCTATCCCACCAACAGCAAGTCTTCAAGTCCTTGTACATCTTCGTACAACCGGGGTGAATCGAGTAAGGCGAGTCATGTGCCTCCTTTAATATTGTCTCCCGAATATGCTTTACATTAGGCACAACGATTCTCTTTCCAAGCCATAAGGTACCATGTTCATCCTTGTCAAATCTGAATTCTCTCCCTTCTTTGATTCTTTCCTTGATTTCCTTGATCTCCTCATCCGTGGTTTGTGCTTCTCGAATTTCTTGCTCCAAGGTTGGGTTTAACTCCATCATCTCCATCTCGTTTACAAACCCGAGGTTCAACCGTTCAAACTCCTTACATAACTCGGATGGTAACTCTCGAACCGTGAGTTGATGGCTTACTCCCTTTCTACTCAAAGCATCGGCCACTACATTGGCTTTTCCCGGATGATAGTTGATCCCCAAATCATAATCTTTAATGAGCTCCAACCATCTTCGTTGCCTCAAATTCAGATCTATCTGTGTGAAAATATACTTAAGACTCTTATGATCCGTGTAAATTTCACACCTATGTCCAAGAATATAGTGTCTCCAAATCTTCAATGCATGTACCACGGCTGCTAGTTCAAGATCATGCGTGGGGTAATTCTGCTCATGTTTCTTCAATTGTCTTGATGCATAGGCAACCACTTGACCTTCTTGCATCAATACACACCCAAGTCCTTGTCTTGATGCATCACAATAAATGTCAAAACTCTTGCTTACATCCGGCAATACCAAAACCGGGGCTGTTGTCAACCTCTTCTTCAACTCCTCAAAACTATTCTGACAAGCTTGAGTCCATTGGAATGCCATTCCCTTCATTAGCAACTCCGTCATAGGCTTGGCTATCTTGGAAAAATCCTTGATGAATCTACAGTAATATCCAGCCATCCCAAGAAAACTCCTTATTTCCTTGACATTTTGCGGCGGTTCCCACTTCAACACATCCCTCACTTTACCAGGGTCAACCGATACTCCTCCTCCTGAGATGATATGACCCAAAAATGGCACCTCTTTCAACCAAAACTGACACTTGTTGAACTTGGCATACAATTGATGCTCCCTCAATTTCTGCAGCGTAAGCCTCAAGTGTTCCTCATGTTCCTTCTCATCCTTCGAGTAGATCATAATATCATCAATAAACACCACAACAAACTTGTCCAAGTACTCCATGAAGACTTTATTCATGAGGTACATAAAGTAGGCAGGTGCATTTGTCAATCCAAAAGACATCACGGTGTACTCATAGGATCCATACCGTGTCCTAAAAGTCGTCTTGGGTGTGTCCGATGGTCTAATATTCATTTGAAAGTATCCCGACCTCAAGTCAATCTTAGAGAAGACACAAGCACCCTTCATCTGATCAAACAAGTCTTCTATGCGTGGCAAGGTGTACTTGTTCTTGATTGTTACCTCGTTGAGAGCTCGGTAATCCACGCACATCCTTTGGGATCCGTCCTTCTTGTCCACAAATAGAACGGGCGCTCCCCAAGGCGAAGAGCTAGGGCGAATAAAACCCTTCTCTAATTGCTCTTGAATTTGCTTCTTGAGCTCTGCTAATTCCATAGGAGGCATCCTATACGGCCTCTTAGCTATAGGTGCAGTTCCAGGTATTAAATCAATAACAAACTCAATGTCTCGATCGGGTGGCATACGTGGAAACTCATCCGAAAACACATCCAAAAATTCACATACAACCGGAATCTCCTCAATTGCGGCACCGTCCATATGATTCAATTCCAATTGCTTCGGTGCGGTTTGAGATGCTTCAAATTCTACGGTGATTCCTTCCTCATTGGTCAACTTCACCATCTTTGTGGCACATTCAATAACTCCATTGTGCTTCCTCAACCAGTCCATACCAAGTATAATATCCAACCCTTGAGAATCTAAAACAATGAGGTTGGCGGAGAAGTCTACCCCCCTTATTCTAAGGCTTACTTTTGGACATACTATATTTGTCCTCATCTCTCCTCCAGGAGACTTAACCAACAGAGTAAACTTCATATGAGAGATAGGCAAACTATACTTGGCAACATACTTCGATGCAATGAATGAATGCGATGCTCCAGAATCAAATAACATAGTCGCGGGGTTGGTGTTGGCGAGAAACATACCAATGACCACGTCATCCGCTTGTTGAGCATCCTCCGTAGAGACATGGTTCACGTTGCCACGAGCAAGATTTTGCTGTCCACGGCTTCCTTGTGGTTGTCCTCCATTAGGTCTTGGGTTTTGCCTCGATGCATTGCTTCCTTGACCAAGGCCCAACTTAGGACATTGATGTGCAAAGTGTCCCGCTTCTCCACAAGTATAGCACTTCTTAACTCCACCAGAATTATTGGGACGAGCTTGGTTTTGAACATTGGCTCCAGGAAAATCAGCACGAGGTGCATAAGGCATCGGAGGCCTAGGTGCTTGCATGACAGGGCGCTGCTGCACAAACTGAGTTGGGCATGGTGCATAACCAGGGCGCTGAGCAGGAATAGAGGAGCTGTAATGAGGCGCATTGGGCGGCGCAAAGCGAGGGCGCACATTACTTCCTTGTTGCTGTCCTTGATATGGCGCCTTCCTCTTGATTTCTTGCTCCATCTCACGGATCTTGTTCTCAACCACAATTGCTTTGTCCACAAGCTTCTGAAAATTGACATAATCACAGTTGAGCAATTGCACTTGGATCTCATTGTTCAATCCCCTCATGAACAAGTATTGCTTCCGGCTGTCCCGGCTAACATCCTCAGGCGCATACCTTGAGAGTTGAGTGAATTTATTGAGATATTCACTCACGCTTGATCTTCCTTGCCTTAAATTCTCAAATTCTTGCCTCTTCAAGATCATAACACCCTCGGGCACATAATGAGAACGAAAATTCTCCTTGAATTCGGCCCAAGTGATTCTTTCTTGGTTCTCATGAGCACTGCAATAAGAATCCCACCAATCTGCAGCTGCTCCAACGAGTTGATGAGAAGCAAATAGCACCTTCTCCCGGTCACTGCATTGAACAATGGCTAGCTTCTTCTCCACGGACTTGAGCCAATCATCCGCATCCATAGGGTCTGCGGCTTGAGCAAAGGTTGGTGGCCTAGTCCTCATAAACTCTCCCAATCGGTTATGAGGAGGTGGGGGTGGCGGTGGAGGCATGTGGGGCTGATTGTTGATATTGCCAGCCTGCAACTGTCCCATAGTCTGTATCATGGTCTGCATGAGCTGGTTTTGCATGGCCAATAGCTGCTCGATGTTGATAGATCCCTGAGTAGATCCTTGCCCATTGTTGTTCTGAGGCACTCCATTGTTCTCCTCTTTATCATTGCCATCCCTCTAGTTGCGAGTCCTCACCATCTGAAGAAAAGCAGTAGGTAAGAATTAGAAAACGCCCCAACTATATGCATCAAGAGATATGAAACTAAACAACTAACTACACTAGCCTAGGTGGACATGGCAATGCTAAAGCATCCCAAAATCCTCTATTAAGCACACAAGCAACCAATATATATAGCAAGCAGCACTCCAAGCAAAAACACATCGATTCCTGAGTGCTCCTATGTGCCCTAAAGTGTCCATTCTATCTAGGCTGCATCCTACGGTCAACCTGTGGCTCTGATACCAATCTGTGACGCCCGGTTCTGAAAATGAACCAAGCTAACGCATATGTGTGCCCAGGATGTTCATCACACATACACGAGTGCAATCACAAAAGAGTATACAGAAAATTACCACAAGACAAGATTAATTAACCAAATTTTATTACACAAACCATATTATCCTCGAATCCAAGCTCCAATGAATATTAATGACAAGTTCAACTAATGCAGCGGAAATAAACTAATTAAGCAACTAAGCAACTATGCAACATAAGCGACAGGGTATGCATGCGCAGCTCCAATTAACACCACAGGCAAAGCTGACGGTAGACACGTCCTAGAACTCCGCATTATCGCCATTAAACTCCCAATCCTGACCCGCAACTGTTGGGGGGGATTGCAAGAGTGAGTACATGTCGTACTCAGCAAGTGTGGAAAGTATGACATGTGGCTGATTCAAATGACGACAATAATAATGGCAAAGTGCTGAAAAGTACAGTAAAACATTTGAAAAGCAATATATATATATGTATGTGAAATAAACCCATCATAATCGTAAGTAATACCATAATACCAAATCCAAATTCATTACCATCATTAATTCCAGATTTCATCATTGCCAATAACCATATTCAATACCCAAAATAAATCCATAACCATCCATAACCATTACCAAACCATAACCTTCCCAATTACCAATTTCCTTCTAATCATGGAAGTTGTCCAGGTGCTCATAACCAGGAGCACGGCTATCATGATAGTTTTAGTTAACTCTGCGGAGTTTGTACCTCTTTACCCACGTGTTCGTGATTTCATCACCCTTCGGCGACTAAGAACCTCCCTTATGCCCATGACCCGTCGGTCACATTACACACTTCCGTTGGTGTGTGGCCAAGAGATCACAAAATAGCCTTTACAAAGGGATTACTAGCCTATTTAGACCCCACTGAGGTTTCACCGGTGGCGATGTCTCCCGCAGAGCACATCTTCAACCAAGGGCCCCCTCTTGAGCCATTCGGATCCCAGGGTAGTCCCACCAATCATCAACAAACCCAATCCGACTACCCCTTCCCCGAGCATCCACAATGGTCCAAACAGCACTAGCAAAGCCCTAATTAATCAGCTACGCCGCACCCATACTTGGCCTCGTGGTGGCACTGTAGTCCTGGCTTTTCTCGCATGAACCGGTCCTTAGATCTAAAGCAAGCAAACCACCATAACATCCAACCCATCCACATACCAGGCTTGCTTAGATCATCCATTACCATACCATGTTTAACTAGTTCATGTTAACCATAATCTCATCCATGCATAATTAAATTGAGTGATATAGTTGTTTCCCATCCCAGTTGATTAAGCGAAGCAGAAAGGTAAAAACCCTTCCCGACTCTCTACCATAAATTCCAGGTGACAAGGGTGGTTTAGCAAATATAGTAAACTTCCTACCATAGGATTTCCCATCAAATTGACACAGCATGCAGTTTTGCAAACAAAACATTTATTTTAAAACAGGACAATATGCTTCAAGGACACTTGCCTTGCTCTTTCTGTTGATTAGGGTCAAAGCCTTCAAACTCTTGATGCTGTAGATCCTCCGCGGCACTATCTAGCGCAAATCCGTCTAATTCACACAATAAACATACAAGACAAGAAACACAATCAAAGAGTGCACAAATATTACTCAATATGACATGACATGCATGATTGATGCAATGCAAGGTAGAACTTGTCACTAGATTGCTTTTAATAATCACTAACTAGCTCTAATAGATTTTAACAAGTTTATACAGGTTTGTGGTCGATTAGATCAAATTTTAGAATTAATTCAACACAATTTAACCAGGAAGATCGGACTAGTCCGCTAGGGACCGGACAAGTCCGCACTTGACGAGATCAGCAGATTAGGGTTTTCTAGATCGACGTAAATTCGGAGATTAGGGGTTGAATTCATGTAAGGAAAGGAGAATAGAAGGTATACCAGGTGTTTAGAACTCCAATGAACTAAGAAACTTGGAGGTAACACTTGGATCTTGATGATCTAGGGTTGGTGATGAACTTGGAGATGAATTGGTGGTGAAGGACGAAACTTGGTGGAGATCTTGATCCTCCTTCATTTCCTCCTCTTCTTCCTCTTGCTTGGGATCTTCTCCTCCCTCCTTGATGGTGGCTCCCCACGAACTAGGGTTTGGGTGGGTGGAAAAGTGGCAAATAGATGTCAAACCAAGGGGTGGGGTTGTTTATATAGAGGTGGAGACTAGGGTTAGATGGATTTCGAGTTTAGGATGAGTAGAGGCCGGTTTAGAGTCTCACATGGGCTCTAAAAGAGTTGGGCACGACGTCCCTAGGCCCACTTGGCGTGAAACCCAAGAAACAAGTTGTAAAACAAAAGGTCAATCTCGGAGTCACGAAATATCGGACAAGTCCGGACAGGACCGGACTAGTCCGAAGTCGTTCAGAGAGAAAATCGGACAAGTCTGGCAAAAAATTGGACAAGTCCGATCTTAGTCAGAAAGGAAAATGGACAAGTCCGCTGGAACACCGGACTAGTCCGGAAAAGTCCAGGGACTTAGCAAATTTTCAAGGATTCATGGAATACCGGACTAGTCCTCACAAAATCAGACAAGTCCGAAGTTGTCCAGAGGCAAATATCGGACTAATCCGCAGCAAAAACGGACAAGTCCGTTTTTAGACAGAGAGAAATCGGTCTAGTCCTCAGCAAAACCGGACTAGTCCGCACTTTCCTACATTTTTAAGTGCGGTTTTGCTCCAAATCAATTTTAAACTTGTTCCTCTTGTTATGGGTTAATGTTAAACATGTATATGAGTGCATGTAGGGCATGATGCATGAAAATGAGGGTGTTACAGAACTCAACAACTTCACCCGCAATGAAGTTTGGGTATTGGAGGAGCGACCCAAGGACAAGAACATCATCGGAACGAAGTGGGTGTACCGCAACAAGCAAGACGAGAATGGCGTTGTGGTCCGCAACAAGGCAAGACTTGTGGCCAAGGGTTTTTCACAAGTCGAAGGACTAGACTTTGGAGAAACATTCGCTCCGGTCGCTTGGTTAGAAGCTATTCATATACTCCTTGCTTTTGCTTCACATCACAATATAATGCTTTATCAAATGGATGTTAAAAGTGCCTTTCTTAATGGCTATATTAACGAGCTTGTTTATGTTGAGCAACCTCCCGGGTTTGAAGATCCGAGGAATCCTAACCATGTGTATAGGTTACACAAGGCGCTCTACGGGCTCAAGCAAGCACCTAGGGCGTGGTATGAACGTCTAAGGGATTTCTTGGTCATGCAAGGATTCAAGATCGGGAGGGTGGACACCACACTCTTCACCAAGGACATCGACGGGGATTTATTTATTTGTCAAATTTATGTCGATGATATCATTTTTGGCTCAACTAACAAATCTCTTAGCCATGAGTTTGACACCATGATATCTAGGGAATTCGAGATGTCAATGATTGGAGAGCTCAACTTCTTCCTTGGTTTTCAAATCAAGCAACTTCAAGAGGGGACCTTCATCTACCAAGAGAAGTACACCAAGGACCTCTTGAAGAAATTTGAGATGGGAGATTGTAGCACAAGAAGTACTCCAATGGCGACAAATTGTCATCTCGACGTGGACTTAGACGGTAAACCTATTGATCAATCTCACTACCGTTCCATGATTGGTTCATTGTTATACCTTACCGCATCTAGGCCCGATATTATGTTTAGTGTGTGCTTGTGTGCACGCTTTCAAGCGGCACCTAAAGAATCGCATAAGAAGGCGGTCTTTAGGATACTTCAGTATCTCAAGCATACCCCAAGTGTAGGTTTGTGGTACCCCAAGAACGCTAGTTTCCATCTCTTGGGATACTCGGATTCGGATTTTGCCGGATGCCGTGTGGATCGCAAGAGTACCTCCGGTGGGTGCCACTTACTTGGGTGTTCCCTAGTATCTTGGTCAAGCAAAAAGCAAAATTCCGTGGCTTTGTCCACCGCGAAGGCGGAGTATATAGCGGCCGGTGCATGTTGTGCCCAAATTCTATATATGAAGCAAACCCTTTTGGACTTTGGAATTAAATTTGGTTGTGTGCCTCTCCTTTGTGACAATGAAAGTGCGGTTAAGATAGCTAGAAACCCTGTTCAACACTCCCGCACTAAGCACATTGATATTCGCCATCACTTCTTGCGGGATCATGAGGCTAAAGGAGACATCACTTTGCAAGGTGTTAGATCCGAAGAACAATTGGCGGATATCTTCACAAAACCACTTGATGAGAAAACCTTTTCTAGACTTAGAAGTGAATTAAATGTGCTAGATGCATCTAACGTCATGTAAGTTGCCATGTTCATGTAAGGATGCATATCATATAGGTCTTGTCTAACTCCCAAAGGATAGGGGCGAGCTAGAAATAGTTTTCCCTGAGGAAGCCTTTGGAAGGTTTAAACTTGGCAAGATAGATTTATTTTATGCCTTGCATGATCCTTGCCATATAGACTTGCACTCATTTAATTTCTTGCACTATAATTTGTTTGGCATTGCATACGGTAGATTGTCACAAAGGGGAACCCACCTCATGAGGAGGAGACTTGTTTGAAATACAATATCTCAACTCATATAGGGTGGAAAGAACAAAATGATAGGTACGTTAATGCCTAGAGGAACATGCTTCAAAGAGATAGAAGTCTTCATACTCTACCTCACAAAGCATGGGCCTTACATTTTATTTGGACATTTTCCTCCATTTTTTCTCGGTGTTCCATTTGCATTAAGGCCTAGCCAAGCTATTGGCATATTAGCTTTTTGAGGGGTAAGGGGTTGCCCAAAAAGTCCTAAGACATGTGTTTCTCTTTGATTGTTTGTTTGGTCAAAGGACATATATGGGATGTTTCTGTTCTGTTGTCATCGGATTATCCCATGCCCAAACCAATCCCTCATCGGACCAATAGGTGTTCAATCTTCAAGAGCCAGTTCAGTCAAAATTTCAATTGATCCGACGCGTTCATTCCGAAAAACATCGGTCCATCCGATGTTCACTCTTCTGGAGTTGTGGTAAATTCAACCGATGTTTACTCCCTCTAACGTCGGATCATCCGGTGTCTACATCACTCTTTTGAACACCCTTACTGTGCTATTCGACCGATGATCAAAACCCTAGACGTCGGTCCATCCGGTGTCAACAGCAATTATTGAATATCCTTTCTGTGGCATTCGACCGATGTTCATTTCTCCTAACATCGGTCCATCCGGTGTTAAAATAATGGCTAGGGTTTGGGTCCCGCTATTTAAACCCGCGCGCCGCCGCTGTTTTCTCTCTCCCCGACCTTCCCTCTCGCCCGCGCACCGCCGCCTCTCCCTCCGTTCGCCGACCGCCACCGTCGCCGCCCTAAGCGCCGCCGCCGTTG
The DNA here is from genome assembly GCA_036927565.1 of Tuctoria greenei. NCBI lineage: Eukaryota > Viridiplantae > Streptophyta > Magnoliopsida > Poales > Poaceae > Tuctoria > Tuctoria greenei. Next base: position 9,850,372 of record JAYESD010000011.1, on the reverse strand, counting down.
TCCCCGGCCGCCACTGCTCTCAGCGACGCCGCCCAGCGCCGCCGCCGCCCGCAGCGCCGCCGCCTAGCGCCGCCGCCACTCACCCGCGCCGCCTCACCTCCAAGCGTCGCGCCGCCGTCTCCACCCCTCTCCACCGCGCCCAAGCGCCGCCTCCGCCTCTCTCCACCGCCAAAGCCGCCCCACGCACACACCGCCCTCTCCACCATCAACGTGTGCCATCCTCTACGGTCGCGATCCCCTCGTCGCTGTTAGGGTTTCCCGGCCGCGTCAACCTTGGTGGTGCTGTTCGTACATCGTCGACTTTGTCCACGCGCTTTGCTTCGTTGCGATGGCTCGCGACAGGAAGAACAAGGGCAAGGCCATCGTGGAGCCCGCCGCGAAGAAGCAGAAGCTCTCCAAGGAGGAGAAGAAGGCGTTGATGGCCGCTCGCGCCGTCGAGGAGCGTGAGCGTGGCCGAGGAGGGTCCCTGAGGATCCGCGAGGCTCGTTCCAGGCAGCCTCCCGTGATCGACGACTCCGAGGACGAAGAGGAGCCGGTTGAGCCTCTCGTCCGCCGGCGCTCAGCCCGGACGCGTGGGGTCACACCGAGGCTGCTCCTCGTTCGAGACCGACGGCTGCCGACCGTCGTGAGGACAGGGAGGCCGAGAGGGCCATCTACGAGATGGACACGACAGTCCGTGTCGGTGAGGGATTCCGTCTCACGGACTACCGGAAGATGAAGGCCAAGCAACTCCGGAAGCTCAGATGGAGTGTGTTGCTTGAGGAGTGGTACCCGCAACCCCGGGAAGCTATGGTGGACAGTCGGTTCTGGACGGTCACACAGGCGTCTCTCTACGAGACCTACAGACGTCGTGGCCACAAGCTGTTCCAACACAACTACATGGATTGGGTTCAGCTTGAAGTAGTCGCAGGGACAGAGATCAGGCCGTTCTTTGAGAGGTACAGGGGCCTGGTGCAGTTGCTGTCATATGAGCGGAGTGCTTACGTGGAGGATTGGGTCCGCATATTCTATGCCACCCTCTACGTCTCTGAGGGCAGACGATCCATTGACTTCATGTTCATGAGTCAGCACTACCACCTGTCGAGGCAGACGTTGGGACAATTGCTTGGAGTAGACCTGCACGACACTTGCATACATGAGAGGGTCTACGGTCAGGCAGACCCGCCGAGGAGGCGGCTCAGTGGAGGAGTGGCTCCCGCTCTGGAGGAGATCAGATCACTCTTTGGACCCACTTTCTCTCCAGACCAGCCGAGAGTTCTGGCCCTGTTGACTCCTGCAGCGCGCACGGTGCACCTTGCCCTGCGTCGCTCTCTCCTACCGAGGTCCGGCTATCTAGAGGGTTTCACTAGCCTACAGCAGAGGATCATGTTCTACATCATGAACGAGATGGACTTTGATATAGTGGATCTCATCATCTGCGAGATGGAGGATGTCATCACCGACGGTGTGGGCATGATGAGACAGCTAGTATATGGGCACTGGATCAGCTACCTGCTCACCATGATGGTTCCCGAGGGGTCCGCCGCACACGACTGTCTCTCTGACGAGAGTGTGTCACGGTTCGGACACTACCGAGCTCCAGCTCCTGGTGACCGCCGCCTTGGCCGTCCAGTTGAGCGTCAGGTCAGGGCCCGACTGACTGAGGAGGACTGGTCTGACCTTGAGAGAGAGGATGAGCGTCTGGCTGAGGCAGAGGCTCAAGGAGGAGACATGCAGCACGTCTGGTTCGAGAGCGACACAGACGAGAGTGTCGAGGAGTACTTCCCTCCTCCTCCACCCTCACCGAGGCAGCACGACGCCGAGGCAGGAGGATCAGCTGCTCCGCCACCGACACCCCCCCTGTGTCCGAGGCGCAGGTGTCACAGCCGTCAGAGCTGTCGACCCTACTCCAGCAGATGATAGAGCAGCAGCGCTAGGACAAGCTCGCTGCTGAGCAGGCCAGGGCAGAGCAGGCTACTCACCTGGCACAGCTGCAGAGGCAGCAGCAGGAGCTTCAGCTGGAGATTGCCCGACAGAGGCGAGAGGATACGGACCGGTTCACAAACCTCGTTGATCAGATGCACCGGCGTACTCTCGACCAGCAGCATCAGACCCAGCAGGCCATGATGGGGATCCTAGGGTTGATCACCAACCTTTACACTCAGACCGGGATCACCCTTCCTCCACAGCAGCCTGGACTGGGACTGGCTCCAGGTGTTGCTCAAGTGCCCACTACTCCTATTCCTTCGATCAGTATGTCACCACTTCTGGCACCCAGCGCACCGATTCACTCACCTCTGCCGGCGACGACTCTGTTCCAGCAGACGCCGGCATCCGTGGTGAGCGCTCCACTTCCTCCAGCTCCACCGGCGCCTCCAGTACCTGCTTCCTCTCCTCCAGCACCGACAGCGGACCCCCCCAGCTCCCTCCGCTCTGGCAGCACCTACGACCAGCGACTCCAGCTCCGACGACTGCGACGGTGACTAGTTCATCATTGCGCCTAGCTCTCAGGGTCTGTAGGCTCTCTGCCCCCTTTTTGGTGTCTTGATGCCAAAGGGGGAGAAGAGGTAGAGGAGTCAGGGGGAGTGGTAGTAGTAGTCTCAGGGGGAGTTTGAGTTTGCTCTTTGTATTCTCGTGTGTTTATCCTTTGTATTCGTGCTTGAGTACTCTTTTTGTAATTTTTTAATTAAGCACTCTTCCGCTTGTTACATTTGCTTATGTTATTAATCGATTAAGCTTTTCGCGCCATTAATTTCATTTGATTTCTACAAGCTTAATGTGTCCTATATTGTATTCATTGCATATCTACTTGAGAATTGTTCCATCAAATTCATTACTATTGCGCTTTAAATTATTGTGTTGTCATCAATCACCAAAAAGGGGGAGATTGAAAGCATCTAGGCCCCATGAGGTACGGTTTCGGTGATTAATGACAACCATTCGATATTACTAATGAATTTCTGAATGCAAGGTCCCAATAACACTCAATCAAATGAAATCAATATTATATTGGAGACCCATATAAAACCAACCAATGAGATCAAATCGAATCATACGAAGACAAGAAGTGAAAGCTCTAACTTGATACTTGAAGACTATCAAAACAACACTTCAATCAAGTGTCAAAGAGGTCACAAGTTCAATTTCCAAAAGAACAACTCAAAACAACTCGAAGTCAACAGATTGAACACACCAGATCATCTGATGTTTGTTGAGTTGACTGCATCGGTCGAGTTGTGTCAACACAAGAAGAAGACCTCAGACAAATGCACTCACCGGATCATCCGATGTGAGTGGCTCAGTGACATCGGTCCATCATCACAGTTTGCAATACCATTGGACCAAGTGAAGCACCGGATCATCCGATGTGCAGAATTACATACATCGGTCGATCACTCCAGTAAGCTTCAAGATCAAGCAAAATTCTGGAGAAAGAGCCACCGGATCATCCGACGAGAAGACAGGTCAACATCGGTCTAACAACGGTCATATCTGACACAGTGACATCAGCTAATTTGGCTTTGACCGATGATAACTTAAGGGGAGACATCGGATCATCCGGTGTTCGCAGAGAAGTGATGTCAGCCTACTTTTCCAACGGCTATTTCATGGAGGCTGGCTATTTATACCCCTTCAACCTGTCAAATCGATATGACTTGAAGCCCAGACATACTCTACACATCCTAGAGCATTCAAGACATAGATCTACCACTTTCACATCATTATTCATCATTTGTACACCAAAAGATAGGCTAGAACAAGCTAGAGATAGTGCTTGTGTGCCTCCATTCTTGGTGATTGGAGTCTCTAGTGTAGTGAGAGTCATAAGAGAGTGTCCCTTGGTGTGTGTGACTTCCGGAGCTTGCCAAGAGGATTGTGGAAGCCCGGAGGACTCAAAGTGTACAAGGCTTGAGCTCCACCTTGCCAAGGTTGGCGAACGGAGAAGAATAGTGAAGACCCCCTTGTCTCGGTGACTTGGGAGTGGCAAAACCCTTGGGTGGGTGCCACAACGTGGATGTAGGAAGATCCTTGTGATCTTGCCGAACCACGGGATAAACTCCGTGTCACTTGAGCATTTGCATCCCTCTCCCTTTTACATTTATGCAATATTCATTCCACAACTTATAATTTACATTGATTGCATAGATTAATCGCATTGGGAATTGGGCTTTAAGTTGTTAGTTTTTAATTACCTTAAAATTTGAAAGAAAGCCCAATTCACCCCCCCTCTTGGGCGTTTCGATCCTTACAGACAGTCAACCCCGCCGAATTTCTACAAATCTACTCTACTGCCATACTGGCAGCGGGGGGGTGATGAGACTGTAATGGCCAATTACTTCCCTGTGTCCTTAACTGGGACTGCAAAATCCTGGTTCATGAGTCTTCTACCCGACTCCATTAATAGTTGGGCGGAACTATGCTAGCAATTCACTGCCAATTTCGAGAGCTCGTACACCTGACCTGACACTGAACTGGACCTGTTTGCTGTAAAGCAAACGTCGGGGGAATCGCTACGGTCCTTCATCCAGCGATTCTCTCAGGTACGCAATACCATTCCTTCAATCTCGAGCTCCTCTGTTATTCTTGCATTCAGACAGGGTGTTCGAGATAAGAAGATGCTAGAGAAGCTGACTATTAAGGAAGTTACCAACATCACGGAACTCTTTAGCCTAGCCGACAAATGCGCTAGAGCTGCGAAGGGCCGTGAAATACACTCCAAACCAGCTCCGGAGGCCAACCAAAAGTCCTCCAAAACGGAAGCTGCTACCTCCGGTAGTGGCAAGAAAAAGAAGAAGCCCAACAACAAAAAGAAGTCGTCGACCGACGCTCCAACTGCTGCTGCTGCAGCTCCTGGAAGCTGAGGGCCACGCCCCGAGAAGCGACCTCGTCCTTCATCAGAAAATGGCAACAGTGCCAAAGCATGGTGTCCGATTCACAAGACGAATCGACACAGCTTGGAAGAGTGTCGAGAGGTCCAGAACCTTGTCGAGCGCTACAACAAGCGCCGGGAAGAAGCCCCTTTCCGTCAAAGGGAAGGAAAACAAAAAGCCGACGAAGCTCTAGCTGATGAATAGCTAGGATTCCAGGACCTTAAAAAGGTCTTGAAAGCTGTCTACAACACTGTCGACGACGATTCCGACGCCTCTGACAATGAACGTCGGAAAACCCTGAACACCATCTATGGTGGTTCTTGGGACATCACTTCTCGTCGCATCCTCAAGAAAATGCGACGAGACATGGCCATGGTAGCTCCTGCTGCTAAGGCAGAACCACATCGGAAGTGGATGGACACACCCATCATTTTCGATGCTTCGGACTGTCCCCGAAACATGATCGGGGCTGGTCAACTCCCGTTGATGGTGTCACCCACCATTAACAATATACAAATTCACCACGTGATGGTGGATGGAGGTTTCAGGCTTAACCTCATAAGCTTCAAGGATTTCATTAAGCTTCAGCTTCGGCCTTCGGACCTCCGTCCATCCCGACCTTTCTCCGGAGTAGGTCTGGGAACCATCACTCCTCTTGGTTCTATTACACTCCCGGTGACCTTCGGGACCCGTGAGAACTACAGAACCGAGAAGTTGATCTTCGACGTTGCGCAGATCAGTCTGCCTTTCAATGCCATTTTAGGCATGCCAGCTTTATACAAATTTATAGTTGCTGCCCATTATGGTTATTTGGTGTTGAAAATGCCAACACCTACGGGCGTACTTCAGATCCATGGAGATCGCACCGCAGGAGTAACAGCTCTGGAAGAACTATATGCGCTCACCACAGCGCAAGAGGAAGCATCTGGAAAAGAGCCAGTTGTGAATCCTCCAAGCATTCGCCATAAAGGCTTTACCTCCGCACCTTGTGTGCAACCAAGTGGCGACGCCGACGTTCCTGTCAAAGTCGTCCAAATCGGTTCCGATGCTACTCAGACTACCCGTATATTGGGAGGTCTGAACAACAAATAGGAACTCGCGCTCATCACTTTCGTCTCTGGCTAATGTCGACGTGTTTGCCTGGCAACCGTGACAAATGCCTGGGATACCTAGGGAGGTGATTGAGCACAATCTGAAGATTTACCCAGACGCCCGACCTGTACACCAGAAACCCTGGAAACAATCAATCGAGCGACAAAACTTTATCTGACAGGAAATCAAGAAATTGCTCGAAGCTGGATTCATTTGGGAAGTCTTTTATCCAAAATGGTTGGCAAACCCAGTTGTTGTACCCAAGGCCAGTGGGAAGCTTCGAATGTGTATCGACTACACCACCTTAAATAAGGCATGTCCGAAAGATCCATTTCCACTACCTAGAATAGCTCAGATAGTAGATTTCACCCCGGGTGTGAACTACTGTGTTTCTTAGATGTATATTTTGGATATCATCAAATCCAAATGTCGAAGGAAGATAAAGAGCATATTGCCTTCATAACAGTAGATGGATTGTATTGTTATACTGCTGTTGAAGGTCTTAAACAACACTTCCCCCGGACCTGCTTAGAGAGCAGTCGGCGGAGGTTCTTTGGATTCACAAGGGCTAGTCCCAGGAGATTCAGCGCAGCGAGATGATGAACACAGAGGGTTTACGTGGTTCGGGCCGCCGGAGCGTAACACCCTACGTCCACGGGAGTGTTTGTGTATTGCCTTGCTTGAGCGTGTATGAGTTTCGGTTGATTGATCCCCTATGAAGGTCGCCTGCCGAGTCCTTTTATAGTCCAAGGACTCTGTAGTCACAAGGTGGGCCCGGGGCCCAACAGGTGGTCCCGGGGAGAGCCAAATCCTATACAAGATCTAGGATTAAATGCTATATACTTCCCTTTGTCAAGGGCTTCAATGTGCCCTCCCGCGGCGTTGTGCGCCGGAGCTACACATAGTTATTGATGATGGCAGGGCATGTCCCGCTATCTTGTCCCCGCGGCTCACTCGTTCGTCTTGTGCAGTGGGTCTGTACCGGCTACTTGGACAAGATAGGACACTGGAGCCTTGACTTTCGCATGCGCGACTTCGCTTCACCTGGGGAAGGCGCGCGTACTTAATGCCTGTCTGATCAGCGCACTCTTTCCTTTACTGTGGCCTCCTACCGCATTGAGTTAGTCCTCCGCCACGTGGTCGTACCGGAGCCTGCCCCTGTGGGGAGTTGAGCGCCCGGCTGTACAGGCCACGTGGCGCCTCCGGAGCCCACCTTCACGCGAGGGCGAAGGCTCAGCCCTGCGGGCCACGAGGTAGTTCAAGAGCCCTTTCCTGCGGGGAGATGGGCCTGGTCCCGGGGGTTCCAATGGCTACGTGGCAACCCCGGAGCCCGCCTCAGCGGGGAGGCGAGGGTTCGGTCCTGCCGGCCACGTGGCAGCCCAGGAGCCCGCTCCGGCGGGGAGGTAGGATATGGTCCTTCCCTCCACGATGTGGCAGCCTTGGACTCTGTCTCCAAGTAGAGGCCAAATCCTTAGCCGTTTCTCCTTGTGCGCGAGGGTACCCGATCTGCGGGGTACTGACAGTGGCCCTCGAGCCCACCTCGGGAGAGTCGTCTATACCGCAGGTGGGGTCTTCTTCCTTATCTTCCCGCGCAAATCTTTCGATTCCAATTCGGGGCAGTTCCCCAGGCGGCACGTTCCTGTCATCGTGGCGACGCGTCTCCCTCTGGTAAGCAGAGGTGCGGGACGTGCGCCGCGCGACATGACTTCTGCTTTCAATCGTGTTTTAACTGCGGTGGTTCCCAAGGTGGCTCCTGCACTTCCGCTGCTTTTTCCTTTTCAGAAACCGCCGAGTTACCTCCCGCATAGTTGGCCACCCGACTCGCCTTCTTTGTCGAGTGACTCGGGCCCTCGTGTTATTGCCTATGCGGGTCTGTTGATCTTCTACCGAGGATGTGGCGATTCACACGCCGCGTCTGTTGGCTTGTAGAGGTGAATAAAAAGAGACATTTCCCCCTAAGGGTCCTTTCTTCCGCTTCTGCATCCTTGCACTCATGCCTCTTGCCCCAAGTCCAGTTCTTGCGCTCTAGCTCCCGATCTCCCCTTCCGGAGCCTCCTCCTTCAACCTCATGGTGAGCATCCTGCCCAGGTCCCAGCTGCCCAGGTCTGCCGATCTGGACCCCGTGCGCCGGCTTCTCGGCTGGCAAGCCCCTGAACAGGAGAAGTGGCTCCATCGCGGGGAGCTCCCACTGAACCTCACCGACGGGGAGATGGTGCTGTTCTCGTCGTACGTGCTGGAGAGGGCGTTTGACCCGATGTTGGAGAGGATCCATATGCTGGCGGACCACGGGCTGACGTCTGCGATGGAGTTGAGGGACTTCATGTCCTGACGCATGGCTCCGCTCCAGCGCCGCGTCCGCCCAGCATGGATGTACACCGGTCCAATGGATGCACCCGGCTCGAGACCGGCTCCGACTCCAACCCGGACGAGTAGCTTTGCACGATATGCTGGTCCAGGTGTGCCCCGACGACGTTTTCCCTGAGGGACTGGCCCTTCCGGGGGCCTGGCATCCCCTATGCTCAGACTCCGAGTTGAAGAGGCGGCTGCTGAAGGCGATGCTGACGCTTGACGAGTTCGGGCTGGCGTAGCGCCAGATTGGAGACCCATTTCGGGGGGTCAAGATTGCCGACGATGCCGAGGGGGTCGACATTCCAACGACGCTGAGGGACGTGGAGATCCCTCAAGCGACGAAGATCCCTCGAGTGATGACCCCTCGAGTGGGCTCCAACTCTGTCAACGGGGAGGCGTTGTCACCTCTGCTGATATGGGGAAAGGGAAAGCACCAGTGCCGGTGTCGGACCTAACCCCCAAGAAGCGCGCCTGGTTGCCGCCGTACTCGGTGTCAGGGGGTGCCAATGGCGCCACTTTTCCGCCCGAGTCCTCGACGCGCAAGAAGGGGAGGCTCCTCAACACCGATGGGACCCCAGCGTTCCCTCGCCGTTCGGAGGAGCGCCAGACTTTGGGGATGCCGCCGACTCCTCCATCTCAGGGCCCCCCAGCTCACGCAGCGGCCCCCGCTGCGGGTTTCTGGGGTCCGAGCCCCCCCCCCCCCCAACCCTTTCGGGAAGCGGTGGAGCTTCAACGTCCCCCGGTAAGTCTACATAAATTTCATCTTGGATGTTCTGTGCTGTGTGCTCATCCTGTAATATCCTTATGATTCGGGTTTGTCTGTTTTCAGTGCAACCGCGGCTACTCCTCCGCCCGCGCGCCCTTTCGCTGGTGGGCATGCTGCTCCAGCCAGCTCACGGGGCTCCTCTGCAGCCTCGGACCCTGCTCGGGCGCACCTGGCTGCTGCCGCCGAGGTGCCCCGGGCCTTCGTGCCCGAGGCCCCTACAACAACTGCTGAGGGTCCGCAGCGCGCGCCGGCATCTGGTGCTGCGCCCGCTAATGACTCCACATGCACCGGCTACTCCGCACCGGCCGATGCTACCGCACCGATTGACACTCCTACGTGAATTGGCGCGTCAGGTAGGAGAGCTTTGATCCCAAGATCACAAGATGGTGAATTCTACTGCTGGATCATCCAACGGCAATCATGCTGAACAACGTGTTGGAGGCAACCCCACCACCATTCAGCAACCAGCAGGTGCCAATGCTCTGCCAGGCATTGTAGCACCATATGTTCTGGCAAACAATGTCGGTCAATGAGATGGGGCATCTGCATCGATCACTGCATCAGCAAACAACAACCCCGAGCATGCGCTCACTGTCGTGCGAGCTCTTCTGCAACATCCACCACCTCTAGGCGCACCCCAGGGTGCTATGGAGCAGTGAAGGGCTGATGTTGACCATCTGGTCGCAGCTGCGGCTGCAGGCATCAGTAACCAAGGTCCACCTCCTTCCGGAAGGGCACCTTCACAACGATGGACCTTGTCCGGTCGGCTTGGTCCACAAGCCTCTCAACAAAGGAGATGTGCCAGCTTCCAACAGGTGACTTCGCTGCCCTCCGGGGCACGATGCACCCATACCATCACCAGAATTCCGACCCATGACATTCGGTCAGAACTGGATCGCCGTTACCGGCAACAGGACGACCGAGTCCACATGGAGCGTGCTCGCGAAAGGCGAGAGGCTCGGGACAACCCTGCTCCTCAAGGAGTATGAGGAGGTTGTTCTGCCTTGGACATGCCCTTAATTATGGTCAGGTGGCCACAGAAGTTTCGACCTCAGTTGCCAGAAAAATTTGATGGGACAGTCAACCCCGCCGAATTTCTACAAATCTACTCTACTGCCATACTAGCAGCAGGGGGTGATGAGGCTATAATGGCCAATTACTTCCTGGTGGCCTTAACCGGGACGACAAGGTCCTGGTTCATGAGTCTTCCATCCGACTCCATCAATAGTTGGGTGGAAGTATGCCAGCAATTCACTGCCAACTTCGGGAGCTCATACACCTGACCCGACACTGAACTTGACCTGTTTGCTGTGAAGCAAATGTTGGGGGAATCGCTCCGGTCCTTCATCCAGCGATTCTCTCAGGTACGATATACCATTCCATCTATCTCGAGATCTTCTGTTATCATTGCATTCAGACAGGGTGTTCGAGATAAGAAGATGCTAGAGAAGCTGACTATTAAGGAAGTTACCAACGTCACGGAGCTCTTCAGCCTAGCTGACAAATGCGCTAGGGCTGCGGAGGGCCATGAAATACACTCCAAGCCAGCCCTGGAGGTCAATCAGAAGTCCTCCAAAAGACATTCTTGTGTGAAAACAGACTTCATGTGCATTTACTTTTTGCACAAGGCTCAATATACCAAATTACTTTTACCCCATTTGTCTATAATGAAGTTGTGCAATTCTTTGTGAGCTTTATTCCAAGTAATTCACATGTGGTACAAACTTTGATCATAATCTTTTTTTAGATTCCAACATTGTTACTTAGTCAACTTGCCTGAACGCCAAGCCAACATAGGTCCGGAGTGAGCTATCGACTTAGCTTGGTCCTGCACCCTAAGTACGTCTGTCGGTACCCTGCGTACCATATACCCCTTGGGACTACAAAAAGACCAAAAGAACTTCACCTGTCTGAGTTGAAGACCTGCGAAGGCCCCACGTGTCATACAGGACCGGACCTGTCTCTCATCTATGGTTAGTCCTGGTGCTGCCACGTGTATACAGCAACCGAACCTACATCCCACACATGGGACATCCCCGTGCTAAACACCTGTGCGTCACCCCCAGACCTAACCCCCGACAGAGGGAAGCTCCGGTCCAGACACATGTACATCTACACCGGACTTACCCGTCCTAGACGGAAAGCTCCGCAGGTGCCACGTGTCCAACCGCCGGACCTTCAGCCTCAACAATCAGACTGGTGGACCCCCCAATGGCTCGGACCTTCAAGGGGCAGTCATAGACTTCAAGACCCGATTAAGTGTCATTAATACCATATTAATGACACACGATCGGAAGGCCTTTAATACCAGTAACGGCACTGTCAAGGCCGTTACCACACTATTAAGGGTAATTAACCTCATTAATTATGTATTAAGCATCAGTAACCGCGAGGACCACATGTAGGGCCAGGCTAACGGTGTAACGACCAATCCTTGTACTATAAAAGGACTGGTCGACGATACACAGAGAGAGGATTCTCTGAGCTCTGACACGTACTCACAAGTGCTCAGACACTCAATACAACAACGACACATCCCGTGGAGTAGGGTATTGCGCTCAAGCGGCCCGAACCACGTAAATCATTGTGCCTATTTGCCACCGCGTTCTGAATCTCTGCGCGCCCAATACCGAACTAAAAACTCTGCGGGCTACCAATGGTAGTACCGGGAGAATTGCCAGAACAACCCTCCGACAACGCCGCTCTACCTACACCCTGGCAGGCCTCAGTAGGGAGAGTTCTAAAAAGGCATGCGGATCTGGAAAGATTATAATAAAATGTTTGATATCACGTTGAGTTACTTAGGACATAAGGTCCGCATAAGAATAATAAGTCACAAACAAATTATATACAAGAGGACGAATTTTACTTTTTCTCTTGCCTTTAATGTGCAGGAAAAGCAAAAATTCATAGCGATGATGGACGACGTCGGAGCTACTAAGCTCCGACATCTCCACAATGAGGTCAAGAGTACTTTTTAAAAATCTACCCCGTCAATGACGAGTGGGCCTGGGGGCCACCCCGACGAAGAGATCTAGGTCCTTACCCAAGGCCAACCGTTGCCATGATTAGCGGCGGGAAACCCAAAGTCGATGCTCTGACACGGCGCACGGAACCGATACAGTTTTCGTATTGGGAACCAACGACCTTCAATTGTGTGAGATCCACACTCAAAGATCTCATCTGCCGTATTCATAACAAGCCACGCGTCGAAGGTTCACTCTCGAACTGCCGGCACATCAGAGGACTTGTTGAAAATCGAAGAGCGGGAATCGAAAATGGCCCCACCTCTGGCAGAACAATTTAACCCAAGGGGTTTCTCTCAGAGGTGGGCCCGGGGGCCACTATCGGTACCCTACGTACCGGGTACCCCATGATACCACAACAAGTGCAAGGGAGTTACACCCGTCAGAGTCGAAGGCCTTTGATGGTCCCACATGTCACGTTGCACCAGACCTGCTCCCCTCACATGGCTGGCTCCCAGGTTAACACGTGTAACATAAGCCCAGAACAAAACTCCCAACCAAGAGAAGCTCCGGCGACTACACGTGTACAACAGCCCCGGACCTAGCCCCCGTCAGAGAGGAGCTCCGGTACTGATACGTGCACAGTAACCCCGGACCTACCCTTCCGCAAGGGAAAGTTCTGGATCTGTCGCGTGTGGAGCCTCCAGACCTTCATCACTAACGGAAATACAAGCCGGACAAGACCATTACAGACATTCAAGGATGGTTAAAGCGACAGTTACAAGGTTTGATAATGTGTCATTAATGCCATATTAATGACACACGATCAGTGTACAATTAATAGTGGTAACGCTACCATGAAAGCACGTTACCACACTATTAACTGTACTTAATACTCTTTAGATGGTGTATTAAGACATTAAGCACATCAGGGCCACATGTCAGGCCAGACCAGCTTTGTAACAGTCAGTCCTTAGAACTATAAAAAGGTTGCACCACACGAATATCAAGACATTCAGATCGAGACTCTTACGACTTGACTGTAGCGAACATACTCGCGCAATACAATTACACAAACCCCATGGAGTAGGGTGTTACGCTTAGGCGGTCCGAATCACGTAAATCTATGAGGTCACTATCTTGATTTTGATCTTGTGTCCCCTAACCACAAAAGAACCTCCGCGGGCTGCTTTTCAGCGGGTCCGGGGGAAGTGTCTTATTCCACACTTCAACAAAATGCAATAACAATGGAATAGCCCCACATAGGAGCAAAATGATCAAAAACGGATAAATGGAACTTGCTTTCCCTACCGTCGGCTGCTTCATTCTTCGGGTCACCTGGTTCCTTTGGGTTCTCCTCCGGCATTGGGTCTGCTTCGTAGCGCACGCATAAACAAACATACAAGCAAGACAAGCATACATCAACACATCATATAAATTTGATTATATTAAATAGAATATGATTTTATATGATTTTTAGAGGAAGAATCAAATTACTTAAAGTTTGTATGGGTGAGATATGAATTTTATTGTGATGTGGCTGGATTAATTCCAAAAATCAATATTAAATTCAGGGATTTGGCTCTGGATCACAGGCTGACCTGGGTCTGGTCTATGGGCCTACGGCTTGGGTTTATGGGTGATGACACGTTATTGCTTTGGGCTTGGTCAATTAAAATATGGTTTGTAGGTTGGCTTTAAAGGTTGACTTGTCCTTGGCTGGGTGACGACTTCAGCTCAACGTGAGGTCGAGAGGTGCTAGGGCTTGGCTTGATTTAGTACCGGCTTGGTCTGGTATGGCGCACAAGCACTGGCGGGTGGATACTAGCTTAAGGTCTTGTGGGTTCGCTACCTGAAACGAACAGAGAAGGCTGTTCCATACTTTCGTTTGCCTCGGGTCAGAACGCCATGGTCAGCTCGGGAAGCTTCGGCCAAGGGGGGGGGGGGGGGGGGGGGGCTAAGTTGGAGAATCGAAGGCTCGGATCACGGCAAACTCGATTTAGACATCAATTTGGGCAGAGAGGTGGACGACCATGGAAAGGGTGAAGCTCGATACGACATCGGAGAGAGAGGGAAATGCCCAAGAGAAAAGCGCCTGGCCCGGATGGTTTTTCAAGACTTTTCCTATCATCCTGTTGGGAGATAATCAAGTCAGATCTGATAGCAGCGATTAATCAATTCGGTCTCTCTAATCAGCAAGGTCTAAAAGCTCTGAACACGGCCCTAGTTGTACTCATCCTGAGGAAAAATGATCCAAAGAGGATTACAAACTATCAACCGATTATTTTGATACATATATTTACTAAAATCATCTCGAAGGTCCTTGCAAATAGATTAGCCCCTGAGCTGGATAAAATAATATCCATGCACCAGAAAGCGTTCATTAAAAAATGGTGTATTTATGACAACTTCATGTTCGTGCAACAAACGGTAAGGGAACTTCACAAAAAGAAATCACCGGCGCTTTTCATCAAGTTGGACATCTCTAAGGCATTCAACATTGTCAATTGGGCATATCTAATGGACATTATGAGTGATCTCGGCTTCGGGGTTAAATGGAGAGATTGGATTGCTGCCCTTTTGGGGACATCTTCCTCGGCCTTCTTACTCAATGGTTTTCCTGGTAAGAAGATTACACATGCTTGTGGAGTACGTCAAGGTGATCCCATCTCTCCGATGCTATTCTTACTCGCCATGGAGCCACTGTTAAAACTCTTCCATCTCGCATATCAAAGAGGTCTGCTCTCTACTATCCAGAGTTCGGTGATCAAATACGGGTATCCTTGTATGCAGATAGCGCAATAATTTTTATTCGACCCACTGCTCAGGACATGCTAGCCACAAAGTTTATTTTATACCTTTTTGGCTGAGCTTCAGGACTTGTCACCAATTAGGATAAGACTGAGTTTTTTCTCATAAGCTGTCAAGAAATCTACCTCATGGCTGTCCTGAGAAATAATAGCAGACCGAGCTCCTTCCCTTGTAGATATTTGGGATTACCCCTCCATTACAAAAAACTCCCTAAGGCAGCGATCTGACCGGTCCAGAAAATAGCCCAACATTTAGCAGGATGGAAAAAGAATTTGTTGTCATACTCGGGAAGACAAATTCTAGTCAAGACCGCACTATCTTCTATGCCGACATATTTTATGACGGTGTTCCGCTTCCCAGCCTGGGCGTGCCAGCAAATTGACAAATTAAGGCGAGGATTCTTATGGAAGGGTGATGACCCCAACAGGGTGAAAGGAGGACGATGTCTGGTGCGATGAAAAATCTGCACACGACCAAGAACAATGGGTGGACTTGGAATTAAGGACCTGCAGAAATTCGGAAGAGCATTACATTTAAGATGGATGTGGCATGCGTGGGACTAACGTAACAGACCATGGAAAGCTCTATTCAGACTTCATGATTGATCAGCAACCGTTCTTCGCCTCAACCATAATCTCTATCGGAAATGGTAAGAATACCCCATTTTGGGAGGCACGTTGGCTGCACGGACAGGCGCCCAGGGTCCTGGCACCATATTTGTTTCAGCAGGCACGATTCAAGAAGCGATCAGTTGCCATTGAGCTTTCCAATTCCAACTGGATCAAGAACATCAAATCTCTGCACAATGAAGAGCTTATAGATGAGTTCATATTATTATTCCAAGTCCTCAGGAAGATCACCCTCATGGAGAATCATGACAACATCTCTTGGCGATGGACACAAAACGGTGAGTACTCATCAGCATCGACCTATGAGGCCCAGTTCCTGGGCGGTGTCTCCTCGAGCTGGGCTCCAGCGCTATGGAGGGGCTAAGACTCAACCAAAATGTCGTTTTTTCGCATGACTTGTGATGCACAATAAAGCGCCAACAGCTGACAACCTTGCCAAAAAGAATTGGCCCCACCAAACGAGTTGTGTGCTATGCGCATCTGTGCCCGAAACTACCGATCACCTCCTGACGCAGTGCACCTACATGATCGAAACTTGGAGCAGCCTGTCACTCCTCTTGGAACTGCCGGCAACACTACAACATACAAATGACATGGGTGCATCCCATTGGATTCATAACGTTATTGAGGCTACCCCAACAATCAAGCAAAAAGTGTACTAGGTTTTCTATTTTCCTTCTGATGGCATATTTGGAAGAACGCAATCGGTGTATCTTTCAGCAGCAAAGTCTTGCATATTTACAGGTAGTCCAGTTAGCATTGGAGGACATCAAGATGCAGGGACCGGGCTCATTGCGATCTAGTGACGAGCAAGAGCATGCTACTTAAGAGAATAATAGTAGGGTAGTTTAAATAGTGCTCGTGTTGAACATTTGTATCATGTTAGAATTTGTACCTCTTAGAATGTAATTCTCTTTCTTCTTAATGTATAGGCAACGCTCCTGCCTTTTTGTTAAAAAAAAATCGTGTGACGCGATGGCTCGCAGGATGATAGGGTTTTTCTTCGTCCACTGAACTTGCATCTCACGAGACGTTGCATATAAGGTTGTAGAGGAGGCCTCCCTGTGGCCAAAATAATAAGTATCTCACGGAATCGGAACAATCCCTTCTTCCGAGTTCCGACGACGAGGCCTCCTCTAGCCAAAATAGGGAAACTGGCCAATAGTGTCGCAGCCGGTTAACGGAGTTGAGCAGCCACCTGACTAGCTGCCGGTCCAAGTGATCTCCATCTTCTCCGTGAAGTAGCACAGATTCACACAAACATTTCAAGGAAGGAATGAAGTCTTGCGAAGTATTTGCACGAGGCTTGTGATCAAGGAGAACTGAATAAGCCCTTCCTTTTCCCCCCTCTGTTTGTTCAAACGGAAACATATATATTCGTGTCCATGCCTCCTTTCAGTGGCAAACTGTTGCAGAAGCCATGGATCATGGAAGCAACAAGCAGAGCTTTCATGGTCACTGTTATCCCCCTCACTCTGCCACATGCCTCTGCCTCTACCTCCTCCTCTCGGTCACCCTGTTCGTCGCTGTCGCGGCCATACTGCTCGTCGTCTTCGTCACAAGGCTCCAGAAGCCGATGTTCTACTTGCAATCCATCCAGATGGACAGGTCGTTCAGCCTCCGGTCACCGTCGAACCGCAGCGGCGGCGCGAACGGGACGACGACGGCGTGCGCGGTGGCGTCGCTGGTGTTCGCCGCGCAGAACCTCAACGGCATCGGGATACGGTACGGCGCGACGGTGCTCGACGTCGCGTACGCGAACGAGTCGGTCGGCGCCGTGGACGTGCCGGCGTTCTACCAGCCGCCGCGCAGCGGCAACCTGACGGTGCTCATGCACGCCGTGTTCGCGCAGCGCAACGTGACGCGGCTCCTCGTCAGGGAGCTGTCGGCGCAGAGGGAGTACATGAAGATCAGGATCGTCGGGAGGATAGACGCCCGGACGCACATCATGAATTTCCCCCTGCCAAAAGTTCAGGTTCATACTCCACAATTGTCGTCGTCTTCTAATTTTCAGAGATAAGAAATGCCTTCTTAGCTCTGAAGTTCTTTGCTTGTTGCCGTACCAGACATCGAGAGCAGTACTGTTCTAGCTTTTTTATTTTGTGGTCCAGTCTCTAATATTCCAATGTGATTTCCGTGCAGTTTTCGCTTGATTGCACAATAGGGACTAACTACACCGACATTGTGCTGCGGGAAGGAACCAAATCCGTGATTGCACGCAAGGTATTTGCCTTCATCTTCCATACTACTCCCTCCGTCCCACAACGTTGGGCGTTTTGAGCCTTTGAAAATGTCCAATAAAGACCGTCGTTCTGTGTCGATTCCACACCACCAGTTAATGCTCTTCAATGCTTTGTGTACCATGTTCCTCTTCCACCCCTAAAAAGGAACCAGTGCTCAATGCTGCCTTTGCTTCCACTTGCAAACACTTGAGGGCACATGCGTAATTTCTGTTGTCCACTATTTTATCTCAAAATTGCTACAACGTCAGTTTTTACGGGACGGAGGGAGTACCATTGAACAGGCATATGTTTCTGTCAGACATTTTTGATCTGGAATTTGGTGGTTCCTTGCAGGCTCTCGTCATATCCACACTTCCTCACCTCTCACAAACCTGCTCCATCAAGATTGACATGAGGTCAAAACGAATGAGGACAAGGCTTGATGATATAGGATGCTGACGGAGTCGACATTTTGTTAACTCTGTAACTGTAATTTACTTAGGATAGCTAATTCTCTGTCATTCTTTTTTCAAGATGTAAATAAATTTTTTTAGACGGTCATTCTTCTGGCGTACGATTGATCTGAAATTCAATTATTCTTTCGCCGCGCAGGCTCTCGTTTTATCCGCTCCGGAACCCCCGCGTTTCACAACGTACACCTTATAACATACATCTACACATATAGGCCCCCTTTGGCACAACTCCACAAAGCTGATTCTCTGGATTCACTTCTGATTCTCTGTTGAAGTGATTCTGTGACTGAAAATGATTCTCTATGATTCTCTAGAATAAACTATTAGAATCAGGACAGAGAATCACTTCACAGAATCAGGAGAAGCTACTTTTTTCAGCTTCCAGCCTCTTAGTTCATTTCAGAGAATCACTTCACAGAATCAGCGGAGAATCACTTCTTCTGAAAAACAGTGTTTGACACAGCTTCTCTGATTCTGCCTGAGAATCAGCTCTGTGGAGCTCTGCCAAAGGGGGCCATAATCAGTTCTACAATTACATACAATAATGAACATAATCATGTGTCTAGAGGTATAATTGAAAATCATCACGAGACTCACATTGATTTTAGTTGGCCTTTTTCATGTGATTGAAAAGTAGCACAACCCTATCTCTTTTAGTCCTGAGAAGACTAACATTTCTGATATTCTCACTGTTATTTTGTCACATACTTTTATCCAGCTATACATGAATTGAACAAGTAGTTGCTCCCTTGACGTGCACGAGGCAGCACGAACGGCATATAGTGTAACGCCATAGCCCGGCACCAAGCTACACATCCGCGGCATCGTGTGGCGGCTACGCCAGGAGGTTCCTGTCTCCAGTTGTCGTGCATGCCCGCCAACGAGCGGCGCCACGCGGTCGTTACCGCCTCATTCCGCGCGGGCGTGGCCCACGTTGCCACTCGCACCCAAAAAAGGACGCCACGATGTCACTGATCCGGTGGGCCTGCCCCCGCACGCCGCCACTCCGGCCACCGGTTCCGCACCCACGCAACGGCCCAAGCGCACTAGGCAGTGGCTGACCCGTGGGCCCGCTCGCCTGTTCGCATCGACAACTTGGAAAGCCGCGAGCCTTCGTTCCCGTCGACGTCCCCGCTTCACTTTTTCCCAATCCGCTCTGCCTCCCTCTACCACCACCGTTTCCCTCGCCGCCGCCCATACTCCCGGAACCTCCGCAACAGCGCGGTCTCCGCTGATGCTTCTCCGCCTCGTCTCCTCAGGGCCTCCTCCTCCCCACCTCACGCGACGGAGCGCGGCTGTTCCTTCCGCTACCGCCCCATTCTTCCTCGTCCTCCGGCGCCGGCATCGCCGTAGGCACCATCAGCGCCCGTACCACACAGTCGTCCGCGCCACCCTCTCCGACATCCTCGCCAGCATCCCCTCCCCCCTCGCGCTCGTCGGGCCCGCCGCTGTCGCCGCCGCCGCGGCGCTCGCCTCCTCCTTTATCTCCTCCTCCTCCTCCTCGTCCTCTCGCAGCAGCCTCCCGCCGCAGTCGTCCCAGGACCCGGAGGACGAATACGGCGCGTGCGGGGATGTCGCGGGCGAGTGGATCCTCTTCACCAGCCCGACGCCCTTCAACCGGTGCGTGCTGCTGCGGTGCCCGTCCGTGTCGTTCGAGGACGGCGGCGTTATGCTCGACGGCGTCAACGAGCGGCTGCTCGCCGAGGAGCGGCACTACGTCAACCTCAGCCGCGGCCGCATCCCTACTTCGCGCGTCGGGGACAGCGCCTGTGACATATCCTACCAGAGGACCTGCGTCGTCCTGGAGGACGGCGGGGTGATCGCCCTCGATTGGCCGGACAATTTGGAGCTGGATAAGGAGTACGGGTTGGATTCGACATTGATTGTTGTGCCTGGCACGCCTGAGGGGAGCATGGAGAGGAGCATCAAGATGTTTGTGTTGGATGCCCTGAGGAATGGGTACTTCCCCGTTGTGATGAATCCCAGAGGGTGTGGCGGTTCACCACTCACTACACCAAGGTGAAGTTCAGTACATTTAGGACCCTTAAGTTGTTGGTACCCAGTTAGTCTTAGTATTGAAGTGTTGAAGAAAATAGTCACCTCTCACGAATCAGTATTATTTAGTACTGAAGCTAGAAAGCTTGTGTTTACTTGATTACTTTTTCACTGACTGATATATATTAAATTATTAATCACCTTTTACTCATCATGTTTTTTTTTTCACTTGTAATTATTAAACCTTAATATTAAGCGTTGCTGATATGTCCTCAGTGCAAACTTAAGTATGCCACTGATATACTACTACAACTATTGCCCATTCTCAAGCTAACTTACAAAGAGTCAATATAAAAAGTTACAGACTAACTTAAAAAAGAGTGCTTCGGGGGCAAAGATCATCTCTGTAAGAACTGAAGCTTAAGAGCATGCAATTGGAGATTCAGGTGAACAAAATATGCCATCTCTGTAGCATAACACATTCATGTCATCAACCAGACTGGAATTATTTTAATTTGGGAACATCATGGACTATTGTGACCAGTATTAATCGTGCATCATAAAAATATATTGTTTAATATATCTTATTTATAACTTCAGTGCTTTAGTGTACCTCCTGATGCTTATACGTTAAGTTTGATGTTCAATAGTGATTTATATTAGCTCTTCAATTCTAGGGCTTCTAAACTATCTGCTTATGTAGGTTATTTACAGCGGCTGACAGTGATGATGTCAGCTCAACAGTTCGCTTTATAAACAGTAAGAGGCCATGGACAACACTAATGGGTGTTGGATGGGGTTATGGTGCAAATATGCTGACGAAGTACCTTGTTGAAGTTGGGGAATCTACTCCTCTTACTGCTGCTGTTTGTGTTGACAACCCTTTTGACCTACAAGAAGCAACAAGATTGTTTCCTCATCATATAGCTCTGGATCAAAAGCTCATGGCTGGCTTGGTCGACATTCTGAGTGCCAATAAGGTTTCGATCCTTCTCGGTCTACCATAAATTTGCCTCATTCCTTTTATCTATTTTCATGGTCCATATACACAAAACCGTTTTGAATCCACAAAACAAGTTACAGATTATTTTAGGAAGTAGCTGTACTTGTGTCTTACTATTTCCTGCAAATAGAAGAAGGATGTAATATTGTAATCTGTGAAAGTTGAATAGCTTGACCAACCAGCCAGTCCTGTGGGGATGTATATAATTTATGGCATCACTACAAATATTTAAGCCTTATCTCTGGAAGGGCATTAGCTCAACAACTGATGTTTAATTCTTTTCAGGAGCTCTTTCAAGGTAAAACAAAAGATTTCAATGTTCAAAAAGCTTTATCTGCCAATTGTTTGCGTGATTTTGACAGAGCAATATCTATGGTTTCACATGGGTTTAATACTCTTGATGCCTTCTATTCTGAAACTAGCACGAGGCAATTAGTTCCCCACGTGAAAATTCCTCTACTATTCATACAGGTATAGTTTTGAACTATGACTGATAAGCAATCAGGAAGCTCAGTTACTTGCAATTTACGTATCATATTAATTCAATTGTGGGCTATGAAATGTTATTTCCAATGTTGGATGCAAAATGTTATTTACATATCATGTTAATTCCAATACCAGGATACAAAATATTATTTAGATATCATGTTTATTTCAATGTTGGGATGGAAAATGTTATTTACATATCATCTTAATTCTAATACCAGGATATAAAATATTACTTACATATCATGTTAATTTCAATCCCGGTATATAAAAAACTCATCAATATGCTGAAATCTAGTGTGTGCATTGTCATCCCTGTCTCTCTAGTTATATGATTTCAAGACATCTGTATTGCAGAGCGACGATGGGACTGTGCCACTTCTTTCAGTACCCCGCAGTTCAATATCAGAAAACCCTTTTACAAGTCTTCTAATTTGTTCGTGTGTACATTCAACCATCTTCTCCTTCCAGAGATACACTGAGTTATGGTGCCAGAATCTTGCCTTAGAGGTAAACATTTTTTACTTTGGACTTACAGTGGAATCATTCTTGTACCACTTCAAGCTTTAGTTAAAGACATCTTCATATATTTGTATGCAAAACACAAAAGTTCCATCATTTTTTTTTATTGATGCCTTCTTGAAAAGATAATTTATTGAAGTAAGCCATTGCACAATACATGTCCATGCAGACGTCTAGCATACTCATATAAGCATATATCCTGATTTATTTTGATTTATTATATGTTATAGCACCCCACCACTGCTGTTAGCAATTACAATGAACACTGTTACTTGCTGTGAATGATACAATTTTTATGTTCTTGTGAACCTCTCCTGCAAGAGCTTCGTTTTATACATTTTCAGTGGGCACACTAAAGTGTTATTTGGATTTACGCAGTGGCTATCATCTGTGGAGTTTGCTCTTCTGAAGGGTCGCCATCCACTTATCAAAGATGTGGACATCACTATTAACCCATCCAAAGGTTTAGCATCTGTTGAACCTCAAGCAAGTGATAGGAAAGCTCCAAAACGCAATAATTATCATCACCAATCTGAGCTTATTTTCTATAATAATGTTCCATATGGAATAAATGGGCTGCTTGTTGATTCTGTAAAAGAATATTCTGGCACTGAAAACAAAGAAAATGGGCAGTTGAAACACATTGGTGACATAGACAGGGTAAACAGAGATCCAAATGAAGAGTCAGAAGAGAGTTCTGAAGATGTTGAAAAGGGTCAAGTGCTACAATCGGCAAGTCTCGTAATGAATATGCTAGATACCACAATGCCTGGCATTCTTGATGATGGTCGGAAGAAAAAGGTAAGGCAAGAGTCTTGAATTTTCCTTGTTGTGATCGTATCTGCATTGTCCTGAAGATTGAGCCCATACTGACCCCTTAGCCTTGGTAAAGGGGTATGCTAACTTCTAAGTCCTAAAGGGCATACCCAGTGCTGAAAGCTTCCACACATTGTGGGGTCTAGGGAAGGGAATTTCTAGGCAGTCTTCCCCTTGCTTACTTTGGAAGGAGGTTGATTCAAATCCAGGACCTTTAGGACACAAGTGGAGAGCACTGTGTTAGGCCCGCCCTTATATATTTTTATGAATTGATTTTTTTGAGGGAATATTTTCATGAATCATTTGTCAAATGTAAAGTTAAATTATCTAACTTAATGTGTTCCATACTACAATTTTTCTCTTTTCTCTATGGTTCTAATACATGGAATGAGTCTTTGATACATGTAGTGATTGTTTTCTTGATAAGCATACGACTGTTGTTTGAAAATAAAACTACTGTTCTTTGTTTAGGGGAAAGATACAAAAGTTGTTTGTTAGATTTTGTGGCATATATATAAAGCTTCTTATATATTTTTTTTACTCTTGGTATAAGGTTCTTGTAGCAGTGGAGCAAGGTGAGTCTCTTGTGAAAGCTCTAGAAGAAGCTGTGCCTGAAGATGTGCGTGGAAAACTTACAACTTCTGTTACTGAAATTTTGCAATCTAAACGAGGAAATTTCAGCTTAGATGCACTGAAGCGACTTGGTAGGAACAATGTAAAATCAAGCACCACCAAGACAATGGCACAGGAAAAGCTCAAAGATCCAGATCAGGAAAATGGGCTTAAGGATGCCAAAATGGTTGGTCAGAACAGTAGTTCTGCGACTATTGGTGATGGGAATCAGAAAGATACTAATATGGCAAGTGATAATAGTCCAGGAGAAAATATCGACTCATTGCAAGAAAAGCCTTCCCAAACTTCTGGATCTGATGGAACTGCAACAGAAATGGGAAGTGCACAAAATCAACCAAATAAATCAGAGAAAACAAGCACTGGAACAAGTGATAGCAGTGAAGAGCAGCATAGGACAGAACAGGGTAACGAAACTACTCAAAAGCAGGTTCCCATGGATCAATCAGTTTCTAACTCAAATGGGGCTCCTAGGGAAAGAGTGCAATCAGCAGATGCTACCTCGGACCACAACCCACAGTCACATGCAGTAGAAAAGGAAGGCGAGGCAGTTCGCACAACTGAAGATAAGTCTGCTCATAGTGTGAATGATCAAAGCATGCAAGTCCCTAAAACAGAAGAATCTAAACCTTCCCAGAGTAATGTGGCTACATCAGACCACAACCCACAATCATATCCAGTAGAAAAGGAAGGTGAGACAGTTTGCACAAATGAAGATGAGGGTGCTCTGAATGATCAAAGCATGCAAGTCTCTAAAACAGAAGAATCTAAACCTTCCTCAATTAATGTGGCTCAGGCACTAGATGCATTAACTGGATTTGATGACTCAACTCAAATGGCTGTCAACAGTGTATTTGGAGTTCTTGAAAATATGATCGATCAGTTTGAGAAACAGCAGGACTCTGAGGATGGGGAAAACTCTAATGAAAATGCTGATGGACCTTCTGTTGGCGAGACAGGATCTCATGTGGGGGAGGATGTGGACAATGCCTCAAGGGGAGAAGATATAAGCCCATCACCCCAACAACCAAACAATAACAGTTTTGGAATAGGTCATTCACTCATATCTAAAGATGATTGTGCTTTTGTTGATGAGACCTCCAATTTAAGCATTATTTCACCTGTTAAAGGAGAAATGAGACATCATCCAGGGAATGGTGCTCATGATCATGTGGATGCTGATGGTATGAGGCAGGTTGGCGGCCTACCAAACTATTTATTGGATATTGCTGTCAACTCTTACGCGAAGGCACAGTATGCAATGTACCTTCATGAATTTCTTTCTACAAAATTGCAACTGAAATCGCCAGAGTCAAATTCAGCAACTGATCTTTTCCTCGACCCACAAGAGGGTAAATGGAAAATAGCAGACCAAATGGATGCACAAAAGGGCATTCCGAAATCTGGAAAACATACCAGCAGCATGGAAGCGAACAAATATGCTGTATCCTCACAAGTACCATCTAGAACAGACAATGTTACTGAGCTACGCTACTTTACACCAGGAAAAGTTCAAGGCCCTACATTCAAGTCAAATGAATGGAATGATACTGTGGCAACAAGGTCCAAACCTGATGATGCTTTGAGAGAGACACTTACATGCTTCGTTAGGGATGAATTATCAAGCGCTCTTAAAGTTGAAGTCGGTCGTAAACTAGGGATAACAGATACCACAAAACTTGAAAGAAGTCTTGCAGATGATGTGGAATGGGTTGCTTATCAAGTTTGCAAAATGATTATGCTTGACTGTGAGATATATTTGCCATCATGTGTGCAAAGGAATCCAACAACTCCAAAATTTGGTGCAACATATGGTAAAGATGTTGTTGAAGCTGTTTCAACCGCAGTTGAGCAATCTCAGCATCTAAAAAACATTCTTCCGGTGGGTGTCATTGTTGGTGTAACTTTGGCATCTTTGAGAAATTACTTCCACATTGGTGTAGTTAAGCATGATGACCATCTGAAAGCTACAGTGAAGTCAGATATTTTGATTGAGGATCTTATTGTCCAGGATAGTTGCAAAACAAATATTCAAGGTAATGGGAAGGAAAATACAGGCGACCGTATAGAAGAAAGAACTGCTGGGAACAATCAGGAGATGACTAGGTCACAGGGTCAAGGTATGATGGTTGGGGCTGTAACGGCTGCCATTGGTGCTTCTGCTTTGGTAGCACATCATCAAGTAAGTGACCTATTATCCCACTTGCATTTTTTTTGTCTATAACCCCATTTTGCCTTATTAGTCTATATTGTTATATTTACTTGCTAACTTATGTGGTCACGTTAGATCAGTTGAATGAGATAAACAGAACATGCTCAGGATTTTACCTTTTGGTACTTCATACCTTCTGCCTAGTTTTTGTAGCAAACTAAATGTTTAATGGAATAGCAAGCAGCCGCTTTCATAGTTACTTGCTGGAGGGGTGCGAGAGCGGATATGCCAAGGCGGGATCAGCGTAGTCACTGTAGGTGCTCGGCGGATGACTAGGATTGGAACCAATCGGCAGGAGGATGACTGAGATCCGTATGTCAATGGGATAGACAAGAGTTCTCTTCACCGGAGGGTCTTCTTCAACTGTAACTGGCAGCTCGACGATCCACAAGTCTGTTGGGTGGGATGGAATATGGGTCAAGGCTCCAGGCTGTGCACTGAAAAGAAGCTAGGTCCGTCAATCCAAAGGTTACCGGATGCTTGAGTCGGACCTAGCCATATGGGTTCAAGAACTGCTCCACCATTGAGGTTTCCCAGGCATGAACTGGAATTCCCTGTAGCTAGGAGTCAATCAAATAAGGTAGAATAGCTAGGAGTCAATCAAATAAGGTAGAACACCACCAGAAGAATCTATCAGCCGTGACCATCGTTTGCATGCTAAGGAGAAAGTGGCCGAATGAAGCAGCAACTCTTGGTGGGTCACTCATCCCACGATGACAACATTAGGAATAAAAAGCAGGATAGCTTGATGAAGAGGATTGATGCAGAACCAGAGAATCTTCAGCAACCTCCAAGCAAAGTGCAATCAACTCCACTATCTCGTCAGTAGTCACCACTTGCCAATCGCTAATAACAGTAACAACCACGACACTTAGCAAGTCCTTTCCCGCTAGCGTCATGCGGTTACTCCAAGTCCAATCTAGAATGCATGGAGGAGGATGCAAGGGGCCACGAGACAGTAATGTTTGTCGAGTGTCGGTCTCCACCTGTGTCAGGCTCTAAATGCCGCGGACCGACGAATATTGCTTACACGGGCGGCGGTGATGACGTGCATGCGCAGTGCCACCATGTCCAACACCGGTACCTTGCACAGAAGCCTCGCTAGCCGCCATGTTCACTCGAGGAGATCACCTGTGTGCAGATCGGGGCACATGTAGGAGGGGCAGAGAAAAGCAATTGAAACACTTGCTAGCAAGATCAGCTGGCACTGGACGACGAGCTGGCCTAAGGTGGTGGTGTCGAGAGCTTCGAAACTCTGCCTTATGCCAGGCATAGGTGTTAGGGGTTGAGGAGCGGTCGGGCTCATGAAAAACATGGCGCCAATTGGGAGTATGCCAAGTGTGAATTGTCTATCTTTCACCATCAGCTTAAACTTTTGGGTGCAATCAATCACCGTGTAGTAGCTTAACATGGTATCAAAGTCAAATATCTTAAGTTCGAATCCTGGCGGGCACAAGCCCACTCCAATTTCCACGTTTGAGGTCCGAGGGATCCTCACGTGAGGGGGAATGTTGGAGTGTATAAGTAATTTGTCTATCCTTTCCAATCAGCTTCAACTTTTGGGTGCAACCGGTCAGCGCATAGTACCTTAACACCAAGGAAGGTTAACCTTTGGGCTGGGGAGGAGGGAGGGGGGGGGGGGGGTCCGACGCAGCACCAGCCACAAACGATGTCGATGAGGAGACTAGCGTCGAGGATGACAACAACATGTCATGGAAGGAATGCACGGGGCCTCACCTTTATAGCAAGCCGGCAGAACTGGCTGGACTACCATCGCTCCTGCTTGGAACGGCCGCATGAGATGGAAGACGCCACTTGGGGAGACAAAAAAGGGGTGGAAACCGACACTTGAGAGGGGAAGAAGGCTGCTGCTGCTTGTGGGGTAGTGGCCTCCAGACGTGGGATGGGTGCTGGAGTGGGGTGCAGGGGAGTGGAGTCGTCGGAGGAGAAGGGTTAGGAGCCGTCTCCGCGAGACTAGGAGTAAGATCAAATTCGCATCAACCCGGGATGGGTGCTGGAGTGGGCTGGAGGGGATTGGAGGCGTCAAAGGGGAAGGGTCAGGAGCCATCTCCGCGAGACTAGGAGTAAGATCAAATTCGCATATGGATTCCTTTAACAGCTTCCTTTTGACGCTGAAGATATTGCACTTTTTAAAGTTCTTAAAAAATGTCACTTTCTTGTAAGAACAGTTCTCACAATGTGTGGGAGCCTTCGGTGTTGGGACACTCTTTTTTGTAAGAACATATCTATTTTGAAATTGCAACTTTGGTATTTCAGCAAAATAAGGATGAAAAAATATGATGCAATAACGTACAACCGTTTCTTCTCATCAAAATGGTTTTCTTCAGGAAGAAACTGACAAGCTTGAGGAAACTGCTAAAGAAAAGAATCAGAGCAACTTAGTCAGCAGTTTTGCTGAGAAAGCACTATCTGTTGCAGCTCCAGTAGTTCCAACAAAAGGTGACGGTGAGGTTGATCATGAAAGGTGTGTCGGTGCAGCGGTCCTTTGTTCCCTTTTGTTACTCTTTTCTCTCCTTTTTTTCTTAGCACGTGCTTATCATGACTTTTTACAAGCAGGCTTGTTGCAGTTCTAGCTGAACTTGGACAAAAAGGTGGAGTATTGAGGTTTATTGGAAAAATTGCTTTACTCTGGGGTGGTATTCGTGGTGCTACAAGCTTAACCAATAGGCTTATCTCATTCTTACATATCAGCGAACGCCCCTTATTTCAGAGGTTAACCCTTATTTCTCTTCTATTTTAGTTTGAACTTTTTATCTCTATATTCATTTTTTGAAGGTACCAAAAAAGGTTGTCCATTGTGCTCCCTTTTTGTTAGGCCAACAGCATGCATACTTTCTGTATGTTGCATAGTTTCTTTTTCAAGGAAAAAGAGTACATGACCATTAGTTTCATGTTTGTGCATCAAACCGTCAATCTTCATTTTATTAATTGTTTACGCTATAAGAAGCTTTTGAAGAAGTATAAATGGATATGCTTGAGTACTAATTTAGTTAGTTGAACTATGGTTTGGGGGGACTTGCTGTGTTTATATGTACTACTTTTGCCCTGTTATAGATTTGTCAGGTCCATCATAGACATGATTTACCTATGGGGCAATTGATGGTTACACCTGGTTTGTTATTTCTCCTGATAACGTGGTGTCCTTAACATGCGCCTTCTTCACATTTGTAGGATTATGGGGTTTTCTTTTATGGTACTCGTTCTATGGTCTCCTGTGGTGATTCCTCTATTGCCAACTCTTGTTCAAAGTTGGGCAATAAGCTCTTCGACTGGGATTGTTGGATATGCTTGCATTGTTGGATTGTATGCGTCCATAACGATACTTGTCATGATATGGGGCAAAAGAATACGTGGCTATGAGAATCCACTTGAGCAATATGGAATGGATATTGGATCTGCAGCTAGGGTATAAAATGTCCCTACCTTAATCTTGCGCAGAAAAATCTTATAGCACTTCCATTCGAATTACATATGTATATAACAGCTCACTTTTTATTGTAGGCACGGGAATTTTTTCAAGGTCTAGTTGGAGGTGTAACTGTTGTAGGGTTGGTGCACTCGATGAGCATTCTACTTGGTTTAGCAACTTTACGGCCAGGGTTGTCTTCATTTTTAGATAGACCCTTTGGTCTTATCAAGTCTTCGAGCAGTGTGTTAATGCTTGCTCTTAGAGGGTTTGCCACAGCAACCAGTATCTCTATGGTGGAGGAAATGGTTTTCAGATCATGGCTTCCAGAAGAAATTGCTGTTGACCTCGGTTACTACAATGCCATTCTGATATCTGGAGTCACCTTTTCTCTAATTCACCGGTATATATCTCATTCTGTTTCCCTATAACTTTTTGTTAATGAATCCGTAATGCACTCATCACTAGACTAAGAAGCTATAATTAATTAATTATTGAACAATTTATTCTGAATTTTATGAAAGAAAACTGATTTGACTTAGATTGAGGGTCATCAGTCCATCACAGACCTGGTGGGGTGGGTGGAAGGGAATGGGAATGCTGGAAGATCATGAACGCAGAAGACGATGTGTTGATGTGTTGATTTAGTGAACTTTTTCATTTGTGCACGGCGGTTTATCTAAACACTGTATAAAATTAAATATAAAACACAATTCATCACATGAATAAATTATTTAGCTGTCTTTTTGAAGCTTCAGTAGATATAAAGTTTATGATATACTATGTTTTCGTCCAATGTTTCAAAATACAAGCATGATAAACTTGTGCAAATCATTGAAAACTGTTGACATCAATATTGAATGGCAGGTCATTGCCCTCGATACCAGGCTTTTTGCTACTTTCTCTGGTGCTTTTTGGACTTAAACAGAGAACACAAGGAAAGCTTGCTGCACCAATTGGCTTGCGTTCTGGAATTATGACTGCTAGTTACCTAATACAAAGCAGTGGTTTTATTACATTCAAACCTGGAACTCCGTTCTGGTTGGTTAGCAGCTACCATCTGCATCCTTTTGATGGTGTTATTGGCTTAAGTATTTGCTCTTTGCTTGCTATCCTTTTCTTCCCTCAGAAGCCTGTTCAGAAGGACGCCTCTGTGTCATGAGAGCAATAAAGCAAAATATTACTTTTGCCATATAAGTAGTGAGGTAGGCTTCAACAAAGGCCAACCATCACTGTACACATTCAGTGAGCAATGAAGGTTGCTCTTGTATTTTAAACCAAAGCCCTATTTTCCGCTGTGATGTGATTTGCGGGCTGTGAAGAGAAGGTACATGGTCCACTACTTGTATTTACTGAGATCCGCAGGAGCAGGACGCGATGACTTTGAGTTGTAACTGGGTTGTCCAGGGCTTTCGTGCTGTTAAATTTGTATTTTACTCTTTCCTGGATTACATGGATAACCTCCAACAGTGTATTTCTTCTGTTCGTACATTATAAGGTACGTATCTTAGCTGCAGTTAAACTTCATACTTGTTATGCTAGTTTTCTTAACTCCTGCTGCTGTGAAATACAGGTGGTAGAGTTCCTGGTAAAAGAAAAAGAATACAATTGGTAGAGAAAGGACCAAAGATTTTGGGTGTGCTCCGGAAGAGACTGGGAATTGTGATAATATTATAACAGCATCCGACTTTGATCAATGGTTTCTTCATACTGACCACTTGGCTAATAGGTTTGATGCGCTGACCACCTACTATGTTTTGTTATGAAATCTTCAGAATCAAGCAATACTCAAGTTTCTAGGTAGCAAATTTTGCCCTATACTTGTAATTCAAAAATAAATTTACCTTATACACTGTATATATTTAGAAAATATAGCTCCAGGATAAGAACAAGAGTTTGCTGATTAGGTGTTCTATCCTCCCCCTCCTTGTGTAATGTTCCAATGCAACTGTATAGCTGTAAAGTTACTCTGCGATGTACGTTAGTGTTACAACGGAGAATGCATACCTGTCATGCTTCTTGGCCAGGTTCCGGCTCCGAAAGCGCTGCTTTCAGTTTCGCAAGTTCCTTCTCTGTAAGCTCGATGTTCATCTTTCTGATTCTGCTGTGGGCACTGTAAATTCTGTAACATCACAAATAAATCTGGACAAAGAAACATCGCATGCAGTTGAAGATACCCTTTGACGGGTATCAAATTTTCTGCAGTAACTTACTGCACTTCACCTGATAGGTGGGCTCCACGTCCTTAGGTCCTACCAGTCAGCTACAGTCTGCCCCATGCTTTCAGGTCCTACCAGTCAACTACCAGTCAGCTGCAGTAACTGCAGTACGTGCAGTTATAGCAGGGTATTTCATTCCACTTCGACGTTGGTGAGCATCATCATCAACGATATGTGTCCAAACATTGGTTCTCTCGTGGTACTCAATGTTATCAAATCGTCTAGTCGCCTAAGGAGCGACTAGGTCGACTAGGGCGACTAATCGCTCTCTAGTCGACCCTAGTCGTTTTCTAGTCGTCCATCACTTTTTTATGGTACATACCTAGTCGATAGTATATATATATATATATATATATATATATATATATATATATATATATATATATATATATATATATATATATATATATATATACACACACACACATATACATATATAGGAAATATATATTGTTTTATGCTACTAGACTGAACAGCAATGTATGCTTCATATTAATGGATTGCAGGTAAAAATCAGTACCTCAATCAATGGCTTCATATTAATCTAGCTTCCTGTCCTTGATCTGTCCACCAGTGTTCTGACTTCTGTCCAGCACAGCAGCACACCAGCAACCTTCTAAATGCAGCCAAATAATAGTAAATTAGACACAATTTGACAACCAAATTAATTCTGAAACATAGTTATGTATCTGAACCAAAATTGCAGCAGTTGCAGTCCTCAATCTGAAACAGGCAAACAACAAACAATCTATAGGTACAAACGTACAATACAACACAAATGAACTTAGAAAACAGCTGGCCAAGTGGCCAACAATGGCTGAATTCAGTACAACAAACCAAATGAGTTCAATACAACAAAGAAAATAAGTTCACTACAACAAAGCAAATAAGTTAAGTTCAGCTAACAATAAAAACAACAACATAATTTAGTTTAACAAGTCATCATCAAGCTGTCATCTCCAGTCTGGTGACTCTGGTCTGCTGTAGAAGAAGCACCAGCTGCTCCTTCTCCACCTTCCTATTCTTGATTCCCAATTTCTTCATTCGAATCCTGCTCCTCCTCCCTGTCAGCAGGCTCTAGAACAGTTAACAGTGACCTAGCACGCTTTCTTGAGTACGTTTGAGAAGAACTACGAACACCACCACTAGCAGCAGCCCTAGGCAAATTTCTTCCTCTTAGATGCTCACTTGCACCTACAATTTCATCAACAGCCCTCCAAAGCTCCCTTCCCTCTGGTCCCTCATCATTCTCCTCTACCCACTCATTCGCCCATTGAAACTCTTCAAGTATCAATGAGCTGCTTTTATTCCACTTTGAACCAACTTCTTTAATTGTTTGAAACCGATTTGCCATCTTCTTGTTGTAGCTCACATACACCAACTTATTAAGCTTCTTATGCTCCAAGCGGTTCCTTTTCCTTGTATGGACCTACATTAAAAAAATGCCACAATCATATATTATGAACAACAATTTAAATAAGATGAAATGTAAGTAAATTTGCACATACATGAGCAAATGCACTCCAATTGCGCTCACAACCCGACGCCGAACAACATAGGCTTACAATTCTTTTTGCTAGGCATTGTAGCTCAAATGCAAGGCCACCATATGATCCCCACCAAAGAACTACATGAAAGAACAATTCATTCAAAGAATAATTCATCAAATACCAAATTATTTAAAGAATGGAGAAAAAGGCTTACTAGGATTCTTTTATCTCTATCACATATTGCTAATGGCTTTGAAAAGCACTCTCCCTCGGATCTCTCATAATCATCAGCTTGCTTGCTTATCTTTGTTTGCTCATCTTCATCAGGCACCATCTTCCATATAACATCATTAAACATGACCCTTACCCTTGAAACACAGCTCCTATAATTTTCCCTCAAAGGAAAGAACTTGGACGGATTCAGGAACAAAGCTGCTCCATACAACTTCTGCTCCATTTGATTATCCCACCTCTTGTCATAGCAATTCATGACCAATTCAAGTAATTGTGGCTTTGCATGCAAAGAGTTTTTGATGGTTGTCTTTGCAACATCCATGACAGCCATGATCTCAGGCATGGTTGGTGTCTCATCCCCATCTGCTATCCTAAGAGCAATGAGAAGAGGTTGTGAAGCCCGTATACAATATTCCAACTTTGTCCAGAACGCAATAGAGAGGACAATGCTCTCAACCTGTTGTCCTTCTCTACTAGTGGACAAGTTGTTTTGATGCCACTCATAACTCACAAATAGACTTCGCAGGCCTTGCTTGTGCTTTTGCATACTTGCCAAAGTGAGGAATGAAGTAGCAAATCGAGTCGCTGCGGGTCTCACAACATCTCCACCAATTTTCTCCCTCATCGAGTCTAGCAACCGCCCATGCTTGTAGATGAATAAAGTAACCTTCTTCGCATGGTTGATGCAACTACGAAACTCCTTTATTTTCCCAATGTCCTCCAACATCAAGTCCAAACAATGGGTTGCACAAGGTGTCCAAAAGAGAGTAGGAATACTTTCTGTCGAAGTGTGGCTACAACACTTCCCCCGGTACTATCAAATGTAGCCCGCGGAGGTTCTTGTTTCGGTTGGGGCATGCAGAGATCAAGAACAAGATGGTGACATGGGAGATTTGCGTGGTTCGGGCCGCCTGAGCGTAATACCCTACTCTACAGGGTGTGTGTTGTTGTATTAAGAATCACTAAGAAGTGTAGTCTCTGGCTCAACTTGGATTTTTTTTTTCTATATCATGCGGCTCAATCCTTTTATAGTCTAAGAACTGACCGCTACATCATTTGCCTGACCCAACATGTGGTCCTGGCGTATTTAATAGCCTAATATACTGTCTATGAGCATTAAGCATGGTTAAATAGTGTGATAACATGCCTTAATGGTTGTGTTACCTCTATTAACAATGCTCTGATCGTGTGTCATTAATACAATATTAATGGCATGTAATCAGGTCTTGTAACTGCCGCCTTAACTGTCATTTGAATGTCCGTGCTGGAGGAGATCCGCCAGTGTATTCGTTGGTGATGAAGGTCCGGAGGCTCCACACATGGCAGCTTCGGAGCTTTCCCTTGAGGGGAGGTAGCTCCGAAATCGCTATACACGTGTCGACATCGGAGATCCCCTCCGCTGGGGGTTAAGTCCGGGGTTATTGTACACGTGTTAACTGTGGAACTTCCCTATGTTCGGAGTTTAGTTCCGGACTTACACTACACGTGTGAACCCCGGAGCTTCCCATATGAAGGGTGCGGGTCCGGTGTAGTGTGACATTTGGGCCTGAGGAGACCTTCAACTTTGACAGGTAGAACTTTCTCTTGCACTTCTTGCGGTATTGTGGGGTACCCGGTACGCAGGGTACCGATAGTGGCCCCTGGGCCCACCTCTGGGAGAAATCCTTTGGGTTAAGTTATTCTACCGAAGGTGGGGCCATCCTCGATTCCCGCGCTTCGACTTCAAAAGTCTTCTGATGTGCCGTTGGAGCGATGGTTCGGGATTAAACCATCAACGCGTGGTTTGTTATGAATGCGGCAGATGAGATCTTTGAGTGCGGATCTCACTCAATTGAAGGGTCGCCAGTTCCCAATACGAATACCGTATCGGTTCCGAGCGCCTTGTCACGGTGCCGCCTTTGGGTTTCCCACCGTCCATCATGACAACGGTTCGCTTGAGGCAATAACCTTGATCTCTTCGTCGGGGTGGCCGCGGGCCCATTCGTCATTGACGGGGTAGATTTTTGAAATGTGACCTTGCTCTCATTGCGGTTTCCATCCAAGCGCCGCAGAGGCTTACTTAAGAAGGAAAGTATGCACAGTTTGAGGACTCTTTACGCTTTCGATTAAACTCGTGCTCAGAGCCTCCCAAACTCCTCCTAGCTTTCGTTTCCTTTGCTCCACTTTGTCGCGATGGAGTTGGGTCTTCCCAAGAGCCGCCTCAAGAGCAATGACGATCTGATA
The DNA here is from genome assembly GCA_036927565.1 of Tuctoria greenei. Classification (NCBI taxonomy): domain Eukaryota; kingdom Viridiplantae; phylum Streptophyta; class Magnoliopsida; order Poales; family Poaceae; genus Tuctoria; species Tuctoria greenei. Next base: position 9,814,957 of record JAYESD010000011.1, on the reverse strand, counting down.
AAGGTTCAGACCTATATGGGGTGGTCCAGTGACTCCTTCAACCACTTGATTCACGCCGGCAAGCTCCCATTCAAGAAGGAGCGTAATGGCGATATGGTGTACTTCTCTGCGTACGCCATGGTGGGGTTGATCCCACCTTTTTAAGCTTTCTCTTAATGTTGCTGGACTTCTACAACCTCCAACTATATCATCTTGGCCCCCATTCTCTTCTGCTAGTGGCAACCTTCATCCAGTTCTGCGAGATGTGGGTGGGTGTTCCCCCTGCATCGAGTTGTTCCGTACCTTCTTCACGGTTCACACCACCGACAAGGGGACTGAGATTCTTGGCTTCTACTATTTCGTGAAGCGCAAGAAATGCCCCTTCAAGTAATTGAAGTCATTCCCTTCCGACAAATGGGATGACTGGAAGAAGGATTGGGTCATCATTGCAGTGGAAGAGCACGAAAGTTTGGAGCTGCCCCAAGGACTCCCCAACGTTGATACCGACGTCTGGAGTGTAGTTCCAGAGCTGTCGGATGCATTTAACACCGTCCTGACCAGGATCCGAGAATGAGTGGAGGGTGGAGTGACCCCTCAGATTGTCTTCAGCAATTTCTTGGTCAACAGATGGGCTCCGCTGAGGAAGAGGGAGAAGCTCGCCTGGGCTCTCAACAGCGTGATGGATGACGACTGAATTGAAACCGGTCTGATGTCCAACTTGGATGACGAAGCTCTGAAGCTTCATCTCAAGAAATTCCAGCATGGGGTAGTCGATGGCGACGACTTGGCCCCGCCAACTACTTTCCTGCCCTTGAACATGATTCTGGAGATCAGCAGGGAGCTCCGGAGGAATATGCCGGAGCTTGATGACTTGGGTGAAGTGGATAAGCGTCGGACCTCCAGGGTTGTAATCCCTGGAGCTTCCGACGGAGGGTATGCCTCTGTCCCGAGCCAGAGGGTTGAAGACATCGGCAAGGGTAAGGGCAAAGAGCCAGCCAAACCCTCCAACTGCAAGAGGAAACTGAAACACACTGATGGGAGGTCCGTCATGCCTGCTCCCTCTACAAAGGCTCCTTCTCCCCGACGGGGGAGGTCTTATGCGTCTACACCTTCTCCCGCGCAGGCATCCTCGAGAGGCGCTACCTCTGGACAGTCAACACCTGCCTCAGTGCCGGCTAAGAGCTCTAGGCCTGGGAGTTATTCCCGGTCAAGAGAAGCTCTAGCCCAAAGGACTCCAACTGTCGCAAGCGGTCCCCAACTGAGATCCGAAGTCGTCGTCTCACCAGACTTGGTGGGCTCTGGCTCCGGGCCTTAGAAGAAGAGGTTTCGCGACGACTGGGGCGATATCATCCCTAGGTAAGCATTGTGTGTTCGCCTTAAAATGCTAATCTTGTTTTTGTTGTGTCTTTAATCTTCTCATCCCTTTAGTTCCAGGGTGTCGAGAAAGGAGTCAGGGACTTCGACATCTGTTGCAGCGATTGTGGCTGCGCATGCCGAAGCTCCGGCTTCGACCACCGAGCCTCCTCCTCAAGTGGTGGCAGAAGTCATGGCAGCTCCGGCACCAGCTGTCATGGATTTGGATTCAGAGTCATCGCCGGAAGCTCCCTTGGTAGCACCGGACCACGGGGGAGAAGTTGAAAATGCACCCCCGACAACAATTCCAGTAGTTGAAGTTTCGGGGCAGGAGTTGGAGATATCGGAAGTTTCGACTTCTAAACCGGAGGCCACCGAGGCTCTGGTCCCTGCACCAGAAGTTGTTGCGGGGCCAACATCGCCAAGAGCTCCGGTCCTTGAGCCGAAAGTCATCGAAGCCCCGACCTTTGAGCTAGAGACGGTCGAAACTCCGGCCTCTGCACTAGAAGCTGTTGAAGGCTCGGTTGCCGAGCCGGAGGTGCTTGAGGCTCTGGTCGCTGAACCGTACATTGCTAACGTGCCGATGCTTGAGCCGGCAGTAGTAGAGGCACCGAGTAAAGCTTCCACTGTCGCCCCGGAGGTAATTGCTCCGGTGGTGTCCATGCCTGAGCCGGAGCACCATGAAGGAGTGGGGGCGGGCTCTCCACCTGCGGGAACAACAACTGAAGGCCCAGAAGCAGGTCCTTCGACTTCTGCTCTAGCGGTGGAAGTTCCCCCAGTGGGATCTTCTTCAACAACAGCTGTCGGTACCCTACGTACCGGATACACCTGGAACTGCAAAGAGTGCAAAAGAACTCCATCTATCTGAATTGAAGACCCTCGAAGGCCCCACGTGTCACTCGAAACCAGACCTACCTCCCTCCTATGGTTAGTCCCAGTGTCGCCACGTGTATCATAAAACCGTAGCTACATTCCATACATGGGAAAGCTCCGGACTGGATACCTGTGTGGCACCCCTGGACCTAACCCCCGACAGAGGGAAGCTCTGGTACCAACACGTGTACAACAACACCGGACCTACTCGTCCAAGATGGTAAGCTCCGAAGCTGCCACGCGTCCAACCGCGAGACCTTCAACCTCAACAGGCAAATTGGTGGACCTCCAACGCGTCCAACGCCGGACCTTCAACCTCAACAGGCAGATTGGTGGACATCCAATGGCTCAGACCTTCAAGGGACATTAAATATTTCAAGACCTAATTATGTGTCATTAATGCTATCTTAATAACACATGATCGGATGACCCTTAATACTAGTAACACCACCATTAAAGGGCATTATCACGCTATTAAGGATAATTAAGCACATTAATTGTGTATTAGGCATCAGTAACCGCCAGGGCCACATGTTGGGCCAGGCTAACGATGTAACAGCCGGCCCTTGTACTATAAAAGGACTGGCTGAGTGATGCACAGAGGAGGCTCTCTCAGACACGCGCTGGAGACGGGCTGAGACTGGCTAGAGACTTTTTTTTTGCCTCTCTCTGGCTCACGCTCTCATACACTCAATACAACAACAACACACACCTGTGGAGTAGGGTATTACGCTCAGGCGGCCGAAACCACGTAAATCCTCGTGTCAAGTCACCATCTTGTTATGAATTTCCGCGCGCCCAAACCGAACTAAGAAACTCCGCGGGCTACTAACAGTAGTACCGGGAGAATTGCCGGAACCAGACTCCGACAGTTGGCGTGCCAGGTAGGGGGGCGCCTGAGATTCAAAAATGGTGAATTCTGCTGCTGGATCATCTAACGGTAACCACGCTGAGCAACCTGCTAGAGGCAATCCCTCCAACATGCAGCAGCCAGCAGGTGCCGTAGCCCCAGCAGGAGTCATGCCACCACCACCACCGTCCGCACCAGTGAATCAACGTGGACAGCGAGATGGGGCGCCCGCGTCAATCACTGCATCGGCGAATAACAACCCCGAACACACGCTTAATGCTGCGCTTGCTCTTCTCCAACGTCCACTGCCTCCAGGAGCACCCCAGGGTGTGTTGGAGCAGTGGAGAGCTGATGTGGATCATCCAATTGCAGCAGCAGCCGATCGCATCAGCAATCAAGGTCCTCCCCCCTTGGGGCGAGCCTCATCACAGCATCAGACTCGGTCCGCAAGCTTCACAGCACAGGAGGCGTGCTACATCTCAATAGGCGACGTTGCTACCTTCCGGGGCGCGACGTACTCACTCGATAACGAGGCTTTCGACTCATGACCTCCGGACGGAGCTCGATCGTTGTTACCGTCAACAGGACGGTCGCGTCCATATCGAGCGTGCTCGCGAGAGGCGGGAGGCTCGGGACAGTCCTGCTCCTGAGGGAGTAGGAGGAGGCTGTTCTGCCTTGGCCATGCACCTACATATGATCAGATGGCCGCAGAAGTTTCGGCCTCACCTGCCGGAGAAATTTGACGGGACTGTTAACCCCGCCGAATTTCTTCAAATCTACTCCACCGCTATCCTTGCGGCTGGGGGAAATGAGGCCGTGATGGCCAATTATTTCCCTGTGGCTTTGACTGGGACCGCCAGGTCTTGGTTCATGAGCCTTCCGCGTGACTCCATCAACAGTTGGGCAGAGTTGTGCCAACAGTTCACCGCCAATTTCGAGAGCTCATACACCCGACCAGGCACAGAACTGGATCTTTTTGCTGTCAATCAAAAAGGGGGAGAGTCCTTGCGATCTTTCATGTTCTCTCAGGTACGAAATACCATTCCTTCTATCTCAAGCGCTTCTGTTATTGTAGCATTCAGACACGGCGTTCGAGACAAGAAAATGCTGGAGAAGCTGGCGACCAAGGAAGTCACCAGCGTCACGGAACTCTTCAGCTTGGCAGACAAGTGTGCCAAGGCTGCGGAGGGCCGTGAAATCCACTCCCAACCACCTCCGGAGGCCAACAAAAAATCCTCCAAGGGTGAAGCCACTACCTTCGGGAGTGGCAAGAAGAAGAAAAAGTCCAACAACAAGAAGAAGCCGTCGGCCGGCACACCTACTGCCGCTGCTCCCGCAGCTCCGGGTGGCCGGGGGCCACGCCCCGAGAAACGACCTCGACCGTCGTCTGAAGATGGTGGCAGCTCCAAGATGTGGTGTCCCATACACAAGACACACAACCACAACCTGGAAAACTGCCGAGAGATCCAAAACCTTGGCGAGCACTAACAACAAGCGTCAGGAAGAAGCTCCTTTCCGTCAGAGGGAAGGAAAATAAAAAGTCGACGAAGCTCCGGCTGAAGAGGAGTTAGGCTTTCAAGACCCCAAAAAGGTCTTGAAGGCTATTTACACCTCCGTTGACGACGACTCCGACGTCTCCAACAACGAGCGTCGAAAGACCATGAACACCATCTTTGGTGGTTCGTGGGACATCACTTCCCGCCGTGTCCTCAAGACAATGTGGCGTGACATGGCCTCTGTAGCTCCCGCCGCCAGGGCAGAGCCTCATCAGAAGTGGATGGATACTGTCATCACCTTCGATGCTTCAGACTACCCTCAGAACATGATCGGAGCTGGTCAACTTCTGCTGATGGTATCTCCGACCATCAATAACATCCAGCTCCACCACATAATGGTGGACGGAGGTTCGGGGCTGAACCTCATAAGCTTCGAAGCCTTCGTCAAGCTTTAGCTCTGACCTTCGAATCTTTGCCCCTCCCGACCTTTCTCCGGAGTAGGTCCGGGGGCCATAACTCCACTCGGTGCCATTACTCTCCCGGTGACCTTCGGAACTCGGGAGAATTACAGGACCAAGAAGTTGGTATTCGACGTGGCGCAGATCAACTTGCCATTCAACGCCATCTTGGGCAGGCCAGCTTTGTACAAATTCATGGCTGCTGCTCATTATGGCTACTTGGTGTTGAAGATGCCAACACCCTCAGGCGTTCTTCGGATCCGCGGAGATCGTACCGCCGGAGTTACTGCTCTGGAAGAACTCCACGCGCTTGCTACAGCGCAGGAGGAAGAATCCGGAATGGAGCAAGCTCCGAAGCCCCCGAGCATTCGTCATCGAGGCTCAACTTCCGCACCTCATGTGAAACCAAGCGGGGACACCGATATTCCCGTCAAAGTCGTCCAAATTGGTTCTGTCGAAGGTCGTAAACGACACTTCCCCCGGACCTGCTTAGAGAGCAGCCCGCGAAGGTTCTTTGGATTCACGAGGGCTAGTCCCAGGAGATCAAACACAGCAGGATGATGAACGCAGATGGTTTACGTGGTTCGGGCCGCCGGAGCATAACACACTACGTCCACAGGAGTGTTTGTGTATTGCCCTGCTTGAGCGTGTATGAGTCTTAGTCTAATTTTTCGATCCTTTGGGAAGGTCGTCTGCAGAGTCCTTTTATAGTTCAAGGACTCTGCAGTCACAGGGTGGGCCCCAGGACCCGACAGGTGGTCTCGGGGAGAGCCAAATCCTATACAAGATCTAGGATTAATTGCTATCTACTTCCCTTTGTTAGGGGTGTCAATGCGCCGTCCCGTTGCGTCGTGCGCCAGGGCTACACATAGTTGGTGATGATGGTAGTGCACGTCCCGTCCGTCTTGTCCTCGTGACCCATTCGTCCGTCTTGCGGCGTGGGTCTGTACCGGCTACTTGGACAAGACAGGACACTGGAGCCTTGACCTTCTCATGCGCAACTCAGCTTGCCTGGGGAAGGCGCGCGTATTTAATGCCTGTCTGAGCAGCGCACGCCTTCCTTTACTGCGGCTTCCTACCGCACTGAGTCGGCCGTCCGCCACGTGGTTGCGCCGGAGCCTGCCTCTGTGAGGAGTCGAGCACTTGACGGAACAGGCCACGTGGTGCATCCGGAGCCCACCCCTATGGAGGGGTGGAGGCTCATCCCTGCAGGCCACGTGGTAGTTCCGGTGCCTTTCCCTGTGAGGGCGCGGGCCTGGCCCCGAGGTCCCAATTGACCGCGTGGCGGCTCCGGAGCCTGCCTCAGCGGGGAGGCGAGGGTCCAGTTCTGTCGGCCATGTGGCATCTTGGGAGCCTCCCCTGGTGGAGGGGTAGGATCTGGTCCTTCCCTCCACGACGTGGCAGCCTCGGATTCGGCCTCTTAAGTAGAGGTAGAGTCTTTAGCGATTTTCTCCCTGTGCGCGGGGGTACCCGATCTGCGGGGTACCGACAGTGGCCCCCGAGCCCACCTCGGGAGAGTCGTAGATACTGCAGGTGAGGTCTTCTTCCTTTTCTTCCCGCGCAACTCTTTGGATTCCACTACGGTGCAGTTCCCCAGGCGACACACCCCTGCTGTTGTGGCAACGTGTCCCCTTCTGGTAAGTGGAGGTGCTGAACTGGCGCCATGCGACATGACTTCTGCCTTCAATCGTGCTTTAACTACGGTGGTTCCCAAGGTGGCTCCTGCACTTCCGCTGCTTTTGCCCTTTCAGAAACCGCCGAGTAACCTCCCGCATAGCTAGCCACCCGGCTCGTCTTCTTTGTCGAGCGACCCGGGCCCTCATGTCATTGCCTACGTGGGACCATTGCTCTTCTACTGAGGCTGCGGTGATTCACACTTTTGCGCCTGTTGGCCTGCAGAGGTGCATAAAAAGAGAACTTTCCCCCTGAGGGTCCTTTCTTTCGCCTCTGCACCCCTGCGCTCTCAAGCCCAGTTCTTGCGCTCTAGCTCCCAATCTCCCCGTCTAGAGCCTCCTCCTTCAACCCTCATGGTGAGCATCTTGCCCAAGTCCAGGCTGTCCAGGTCCGCTGACCTGGCCCCCATGCGCTGGCTTCTCGGCTGGCATACTCCTGAGCGGGAGATGTGGCTCCATCCCGGGAGGCTCCCGCTGAGCCTCTCCGCCGTGGAGATGGTCCTCTTTTCGTCGTACGTGCTGGCCGGCTTCGTCCCGCCAGCATCCGCCTTCCTCGTCATGCTCCTGGAGACTTTCGGCCTCCAACTCCACCACCTCGCGCTGAACTCGATCGCCATGCTGGCGGTCTTCGCTCACCTCTGCGAGATGTTCGTGGGGGTGATGCCGTCGGTGAAGCTCTTCCGGTACTTTTTTATACTGAGGGCCACCGACAGGAGCTCGAAGGAGCACCTCGGCGCCTACTACTTCCAGTGCCGGACAAAGGTCCCCACGAGGTACATTGCTTCCTTCAACTCAACACGGTGGGAGCTGTGACGTGAAGATTGGATGATCGCCAAGGCCGAGGCCCACGACCGGATGTGCCTCCCCACAGGGATCCCCCACTCCGAGCGGTCATTCTGGGAGGAGCGCCCAGAGCTGGAGGAGGCATTCAACCCAGTGCTGGAGAGGATCCAGATGCTGGCGGACCACAGGCTGTCGTCTGCCATGGTGCTGAGGGACTTCATGTCCCGTCACATAGCTCCGCTCCAGCACCGCGCGCGTCCGGCGTCGATGTTCACCGGCCTGTCGGACTGCACCCGGCTCGAGACCGGCCCCGACTCCAACCTGGGTGAGCAGCAGCTGCTCGACATGCTGACCCGGGTCTGCCACGACATCTCCTCTGAGGAACTAGCTCTTCCGTCAGCCTTCCGCCCCTTGCGATCGGACTCCGAGCTGAGGAGGCAGCTGCTGAAGACGATGCCGACCCTCGATGAGTCTCGGCTAGCGCAGCGCCAGATCGGGGACCCATTCTGGGGGGTCAACATCGCCGACGACGCTGAGGGAGGCGAGGCTCCCTTAAGCGGCGACGGTTCTTCAAGCGACAACTCCTCGAGCGGGCCCCAACACCGTCCATGGGGTGGCGTCGACGCCTCTGTCGACAAGGGGAAGGGGAAAGTGCTGGTTCCGGTGCCAGACCCGACCCCCAAGAAGCGCGCTCGGTCGCCGCCGCCGGCCCCTTCTGCCCCTCGTCAGGACTCCGGAGCCCTGCCGCGCTCGTCGTCAGGGGGCACCGATGGCGCCACTTTGCCGCCCGAGTCCTCCACACGCAAGAGGGGGAGGCTCCTCAATGCCAACAGGACCACAACGTTCTCTCTCCGTTCGGAGGGGCGCCAAACCTTGGGGGTGCCGCTGACACCACCACCACAGGGGCCCCCAGCACACTCAGTGGCCCCCGCCGTGGGTTCGGGGGGTCTGAACCCCCCCAACCCTTTCGGGAAGCGGTGGAACTTCAACGTCCCTCGGTAAGCTTGCACAGATTTTACCTTGGGTGTTCTTTGTTGTGCGCCTACCCTGTCATTTTCTTATGATCTGAGTTTTCTTGATTTCAGCGCCACCACAGCTACTCCACCTCCACCCGTGGGCACTTCTGCTGGGGGGTTTGCCGCTCCAGCTGGCTCGCGGGGATCTTCTGCAGCCTCGGGCCCTGCTCCGATCCACCGGGCTGCTGTCGCCGGGGTGCCCTGGGCCTCCGTGCCCGAGACCCACGCAGCGGCTGCCGAAGCCCAGCCGCGCGTGCCGACGACCACTGCCGCGCCCGCCAACGACTCCGCATCCACCGGCTACTCCGTGCTGGCCGATGCCGTTGTGCCCTCCGACACTGCTACGTCGGTTGGTGCCACCACCCCGGGTGCTGCCATCGGGGAGGGGGCCTTGGTCCCCGTCTCCCCAGTGGTCCTCCAAATGGAGGACGACATTGAAGAAGTGGGGAGGCAGGGGCCCGCTGCTACGGTGGAGCCTCTCCCCCTGTCTGAGGCTATGGCTGTGGCCTACTCCGGCTTCCGGCAGGCCCAGGTGGCCCTCGCCCAGGAGAAAGGGCGGTTTGAAGACGAGGACGATCGGCTCCGGGAAAGGGCGAGGACCCTGGAGGCCCGGACCTGGCTGGCGAAGAGCCAAGCGGCCCAGCGGGAGGCGGTTGTTCAGGAGGAGATGAAGTTCCTCGAGCAGGAGCGCGAGCTCATCGCCCAGCTGGACGCCATCACCCAGAAGCCGAAGGTAGACGCCGAGGCTATCCATGCTGAGGCTAGCTCCCGCCTCCAGTCCTACGAGGACCTTCATCACCTGTTGTCCCTCCGAGAGGCTGCCCTAGCCGAATGGGAGCAGGAGCTGGCGGCGAAGCAGGCCGAGGCAGAGGCGACCTGCCGCGGGCTCATCCTCCAGCAGGAAGGGGCGAGAGTCCGCGCCGCCAAACTAGATCGCCGGGAAGCCGCCGTGGCTGAGGCACAGCACCCAGTCCGTTGAGCGCCAGGCCCTCCTGGACCGCGAGTTCAACGTCGCCCTCAAGGAGGGTGACTTGGACCGCCGCGAGAAGGGGGTCGACAAGCGCGAGAGGGCCCTGGCGGCCAACGAGAAGCGGTTCCTGGATGGCGGCCCCCGGGCGTTGGCGCCGGCCCAGCAGGAGGTGGAGGAGCTCCGGGCGACGCGCTCCGCTGAGGCCCGGAAGGTCTGGGAGTTCCTTGGCGGTGCCGACTCGGCTCTGGTGCCGCTCGGCTTCAGCCCGGCATGCGTGCGGGATCCGGCGCAGGAGGTGAGCCAGGTGTTCCCGGTGCTTGACTCCACCAGCTCAAAGATGCGAGCGCTGGGGGCCGTCATCGAGAACCAGCTGGAGGCCGAAGAGAAGATGCTGGTGAAGGAGGTGGCGACGCACATCCTGTCCTGCTTCCGGAGCTGGTACCCCGACGTCCCTCTGCAGCCGGTCCTCGAGGGGCCCATCGCCGAGAGGGAAGAGGCCGCCAAGTCTGAAGTTTCGGATGCGGTGGCGCTCATCGCCTCAAGGTTCCAGCAGAGCGGCTGAGGGCTCCCCGGGCGCTTGTTTAAGTTTTTCTCTTTCTACTTTTGTCTTGTGGTTGGTTGTGGTGACAAACTTTTTATTTGTGTAATAAAAAATCTGTTTGTGGTGCCTTTTATACTCGGCTTGTTTTTATTTCCAGCAATGTCTTCTAGCTGCTTGTTGTTCCTTAGCTTCCAGGACCTGCCGTCCCCCATAGTATGGCCCCCTGACAGGCGTGGCGAGTTGTTATGGACACACCTGTCATACACTTAGGACTTAGGGCGAACGATTGCAGGGGGAGCCTAGGATGCGTAGGTAGCATTGCTGCAGCTGAGTATGCAGGTACGTCGACAGCGGGCCCCTTGGGGGTGCCGCCGGAGCTTCAGTTCGGCGGTGGCCACCATCTTTGTTGAGAGGTCGATAGCAGGCCCCCTGGGGGTGCCGCCGGAGCTCCAGTCCGGCGGTGCCTGCCATCTTCAGTGAGAGGTCGACAGTGGGCCCCCTGGGGGTGTCGCCGGAACTCCAGTCCGGCGGTGCCCGCCATCTTTGTTGAGAGGTCGACAGCGGGCCCCCTGGGGGTGCCGCCGGAGCTTCAGTCCGGCGGTGCCCGCCATCTTCAGTGAGAGGTCGACAGCGCGCCCCCTAGGGGTGCCGCCGGAACTCCAGTCCGGCGGTGCCCGCCATCTTCGGTGATAGGTCGACAGCGGGCCCCCTGGGGGTGCCGCCGGAGCTCCAGTTCAGCGGTGCCAACTGTCTTCGCGGGTACTCTGACGGTGGTTGCCGGAATAACTTCCTCAAAGACCTGTGTATAGATCAAAAAGAGAAGTAATTCTGTCAGCTGGTCACTTCACCCTGCTCTTTTTGTAGTGTCGCTTGACTTACGATCCTGGGTTGACTCATGGGGCTTGGGTAATTCAGTGCATCTGCACCTAGGACTCGTTGTCCATACTACCCAAGGGTGGTCCATCTGGCCCTCAGTACTCGGCTGCAATGCTGGGGAGGCAGAGCGCACAGGCTTAGGGTATAGGACCAGGCTAAGCAGGCTGTGCCCCTGGACCTCCCGCTCGGCGTAATCCTTTTCTGGGGGAGACCATCTGGAGACACAGGCCCCCGAGTATTGGAACATCCGAGGCCCCAGGCACATTGCAGGTACCTCAAGCAACCTCACCTGCAATCCAGACAGCAAGGCTCCCACTATTGCTAAAGCAGGGGAAAAATGACAGTGCTCATGATAGATCACGAGCTATGGTGGGCTAACAGCAACATCATAAAAATTAAAGATAATTTTTTAATTGAAAAACCCTATACCAGGCAGGACAACATTCTTTCATTGTAGTTTCTCATAAGATGGAGCAGTCTTTACAAGGGGAATAACCCGGACTGGGTGTCAGATGAAGTCGAGTGCACCTACTTAGGGTTCTGGACCAGGCTAAGCGGAATGTGCACTCGGAGCCCCATCCCCCTAGCCTAAGTGCTGTCCTGAGACAATATGTAACTTTTACAATGAAATAACATTGTCCCAACCCTGGTCTAGGGGTAGAACTTACGGAGGTGCTCGATGTTCCATGGGTTGGGTAATCGCTCTCCATCCTTCGTAGCCAGGCGGACGCATCTTGGGCGGCAAACCTCTGTTACCCAGAAGGGACCCTCCCAACTGGGGGAGAGTTTGTTAGACCCTTCCCGGGAGAGTATGCGGCACAACACCAGGTCATCTACCTTTAGCTCTCTACTCCGCACGGTCCTCTGGTGGTAGCGCCGGAGCGCCTGCCTGTACCGTGCATTTCGCAGAGCCGCTCGCACTCGTCCCTCATCGACGAGGTCCAGGTCTTCACGCTGGAGCTGGTCCTGCGCGGCTTCGTCGTACCTCCGGGCACGGGGGGATCCCATGGTAATTTCTGGGGGGAGGACGACCTCTGCCCCGTACACCAAGAAGAAAGGTGTTTCCCTCGTGGCCCGGCTGGCTGATGATCGGGTAGCCCATAGCGCACACGGAAGCTCATCCACCCAATTTGCACCATGCTTCTCAAGGTGTGAGAATGTGCGAGTCTTGAGGCCCTTGAGGATCTCTGCATTGGCCCTCTTGACCTACCCATTGCTCTCTGGATGAGCAACGGATGCATAGCAGACTTGGATCCCTAGGTCCTCGCAGTATTCTTGGAACACTGCACTTGTGAACTGGGTCCCGTTATCAGTGATGATTCTGTTCGGGACCCCAAACCGACAGACGATCGACTTGATGAACTTTACTGCTGACTGCTTGTTGATGGTGACAACTGGGGCAGCTTCCGGCCACTTGGTGAACTTATCTACGGCGACGTAGAGATGCCGGAATCCCCCGACGGCTCTGGGAAAGGGTCCCAGGATGTCCAACCCCCATACAACGAATGGCCATGAGGGAGGGATCATCTACAGCGCCTGAGCTGGTGTGTGGATCTACTTGACATGGAACTGGCACGCCTTGCATCTCTTTACCATCTCGGCGCCATCCTGGAGTGCTGTCGGCCAGTAAAAGCCATGCTGAAAGGCTTTACCGACCAGCGTGCGGGAGGACGCGTGGTTCCCACAGTCGCCTCCATGGATCTCTACGAGCAAGTCGCAGCCCTCCTCCCGGGTAATGCATCGCAGTAGGATGTCGTTGGCGCCACGCCGGTACAGATCCCCTTCCACCAGCGTGTACCTTTTAGCCATGCGAACAATCCTTTCTGCCAGGGCATGTTCTTCAGGAAGGATATTATCTTTCAAGTAGTCCCGGACCTCCGAGATCCATGCATCGGGACTTGCTTGAGCCTCTGGATCTTGGGCGCCCGATAGCTCAGAGCCCCCGGTGGTGCATACGATCCTTGGCGGACTCCATGGTAGCAGGGTCGCCGGGAATGCCAGCTTCGAGGTGCTGGGCTCGCCCCCTTCACCCGGTTCGGCTGCCCGGGCGGTTGGTCGCGGTAACGTCTTTGCAAAGACTCCTTGAGGCACTGGGCCCCTGTGGAGGCCTTCGTTGACAGGTCGTCTGCGAATGAGTTGTCGGCTCGGGGTACATGGCACAAGTCCAAGATTTCAAAGTCCTTTTCTAGCTTCCGGACGTGTAGCAAGTATGCTACTAACTGAGGGTCGTTGCAGCTGCACTCTCCTTTGGCTTGCTTGATGATCAGCTGGGAATCACCTTTAGCTAGAAGCTATCGGACATTGAGAGTCAGGGCAGTCTTTAGCCCAAAGATTAGGGCTTCATACTCTGCCATGTTGTTTGTCGCCTTGAAGTCGAGGCGCACCATGTACCTGAACTGCTCCCCAGTCGGGGTGAGGAGCAGGACCCCGACCCCGACCCCCTGCTTCCGTGAGGAGCCGTCGATGTAGAGCGTCCAAGGGGCCTCGGTGAAAACTGGAGCCTTGGGCACCGTTTCACCGTTGTCCGGGCCCCCTCGGGTTGCTTGGCGATGGGGTCCATTCGGCCAAGAAGTCTGCCAGTGCTTGGCTTTTGACTGCATGTCGAGGTAAGAACTCCAGCTCGAACTCAGCCAGCTCCGCTGCCCACTTGGCAATGTTGCCAGTCGAGTTGGGGCTGTGGAGTACGGTCTTCAGTGGGAAGGAGGTGACCACTGAAACCTGGTGAGCCTGGAAGTAATGCCGGAGCTTCCTCGACGCTATGAGCACTGCATACAGCAGTTTGTGTACCTCCAAGTATCTTGTTTTTGCTTCATGGAGGACCTCACTGATGTAGTAGACTGGCCGTTGGGAGGTCCGAACCCTTCTTGGGGGGGTCCGGGGCTCCTTGCAATGCGTATGCATCCTGGGGAATGTGGCTCCCAGGGTCTAGCTGGACCTCCGGGGGCTGGGACCCATAAGGCACTTGGTCACTGGAATTCACAGCGGGGGGGGGGGGGGGGGGGGGTCTCTTCTGGGTTCGGGCCTTGAGGCTCAGCCTCCCCCTCTGGGGCTCCTTCTGGTGCTTGTTGCGGCAGTAGCTCCGGCCGCTCTGCAACCAAGACCATGCTGACCACCTCCGTTGTTGCGGTGATGTACAACAGGAGCGGTTCGCCGGGTTCTGGCGCCACCATAATGGGTAGCATCGTCAGGTGTTTCTTGAGCTACTGGAAAGCCGCTTCAGCTTCCTCGGTCCACTCAAAGGGACCTGACTTCCGCAGAATCTTGAAGAAGGGCAGGGCTTGCTCAGCCAGCCTTGAGATGAACCGACTGAGGGCTGCCAAACACCCTACAAGCTTCTGCACGTCCTTGATGCGGGCCGGCGACCGCATCAGCTCTATCGCCTTGATCTTCTCTGGGTTAGCTTCGATCCCTCGGTGCGATACCAAGAAACCAAGGAGCTTCCCTGCAGAAACCCCAAAGACACACTTGTCGGGGTTCAACATCGTGCGTGTCATGCGCAACTTGCTGAATACTTGGGCTAGGTTGTCTAAGAGGGATGTGCGAGCCCTAATTTTCACCACGATGTTGTCGACATACACCTCTACCAGATCTCTAATGAGGTCCCCAAATGTCTTATGCATTGCATGTACAAAGGTGGGGAGAGCATTCTTGAGTCCATAAGGCATGGAGACATAACAATACAGGTCGTCTACTATTATGAAAGCAGTGTGTTCCTCATCTTCCCTAGACATAGGTATTTGGTGAAAACCGGAATACGCATCTAGGAAACACAGAAGATCACAGCCTGATGTTGAGTCTACTATTTGATCTATCCTAGGAAGAGGGAATGGATCCTTTGGGCATGCCTTATTGAGGTTGGTGTAGTCGATGCACATCCGAAGCTTTCCGCCAGCCTTGGGAATGACAACAGGGTTGGCCAACCACCGTGAGTGGTGAACCTCACGGATGAAAGTAGCATCGAGCAGCTTCTTGATTTCTTCAAGGATGAAGTTCTGCCGCTCGATGGACTGTTTCCTGGGCTTCTGCTACACCGGTCGGGCATCGGGGTAGATCTTCAGATGGTGCTCAATCACCTCCCTGGGGATCCCGGACATTTGTGATGGTTGCCATGCAAACACATCGACGTTGTCCCGAAGGAAGGTGATGAGCGCGCTTTCCTATTTGCTGTCCAAATTCCCCGCGATACGGGTTGTCTGGGTAGCCACGGAGCCAATCCTGACAACCTTCACGGGGACGTCATCGTCGTTGGCTGGTTGCACACGGGGTGCAGTAGTGGAGGCTTGCTGCACTGGGCCTTGCTCTGGCCAACTCTCCTTCGAGCCTCCTGGGGCTGGAGCCCTCCCCGCTGCAAGTGCTTGGAGCTGCTCCAAGGCTGACACTGCAGCTGAGCGGTCCCCTCGGATCCTGAGGACACCGGAAGGTGTCGACATCTTCAGGACGAGGTAGCCGTAGTGGGCTACAACCATGAACCTGTAGAGGGCCGGCCTTCTGATGATTGCGTTGAAGGGAAGGTCGACGTCTGCCACATCGAATAAAACGCTCTCCGTACGGTAGTTCTCCGGGGTCCCGAAGGTCACCGGGAGGTGAATGTTACCGTACGGGAGGATTTGCCCAGGTCCGACACCCGAGAACGGGCTCGAGGGTGTGAGCCGGGACATCGGCAGCTGCAGCTTTCGGAAGGCCGCCGTGGAGATTAGGTTGAGGCCCGCCCCTCCATCTATCAGCACGTGAAAGACCTTCACGTTGGCGATGGTCGGGGACACCAGCAACGGGAGCACTCCTGCACCTGCCATGTTCTTCGGGCAGTCAGAGGCATCGAAGCTGATCGCCGTGCTCATCCACTTGTGGTGGGGAGCCAGGCTCGGGGCGGGGGCCACCGCAGCCACTGCCCGTCGCAGAGTTTTCACCGCGTTTCGGGACGTGGGGTCTGTGGCTCCCCCGTAGATGACATGGAGGGTCTTGCGGCGCTCCTTATCACTGCTGGAGTCAGAGTCGCCACCCTCGAAGACGGCCTTAACCGCCCGCTGGGATTCCTGGAACCCCATCTCGCTGTCATCCTCCTTCTCGGGATCAACCTTCTGCTTGCCCTCCCTCTGGCAGGAGGTGCGCCCTCCTGGCGCTGCTGTCTTTGTTTCTGTTTGCGGAAACGTTCCGCAAACCTCTTCACTTCCTGGCACTCGCTAGCACTATGGCTATTTGTACGGTGCACCAGGCACTTGAAGTCAAGCTCCTCGGGTTCAGGCGACTGCCTAGGGCGCTTCTCTCGGCACTGCGCTCGGGCTCCGCCGGGTGCCGCAGCCGCCATTGCATGGGCTCCGGGCTTTGGCCTATTCTTGCCACTGCCCTTCTTCTTCTTCTTGCCGCTGCTCCTCGCAGAGGCTCCTTCCTCAGTCAGGGTGGCCTCCCTTGCTTCTGAGGATGGCTGGGAGTGCCAGTTGCGCCCCTTAGCTGCCCTAGCACATCTGTCAGCCAGGGAGAACAGCTCGGAGACATCACGCACCTCGTGCGTGGCTAGCTTCTCGAGCATCTTCTTGTCCCTCACACCTTGTTTGAACGCAACAATAACCGATGCGCTAGCAACATGAGGGATGGTGTTCCGTACCTGGGAAAACCGCTGGATGAACGATCGCAGCGACTCTCCAGCGCGCTGTCTAACGGCGTGGAGGTCGAGCTCCGTGCCGGGTCGCTTGTAGGAACTGCTGAAGTTAGCCACGAACTGTCATCACAACTCATCCCATGAGGTTATGGACCCCTGGGGCAGGTTCATGAGCCATGACCGAGCTGGGCCGGTCAGGACGACGGGAAAGTAGTTAGCCATGATGGTCTCGTCACCTCCTGCAGCTAGTATCGCAGTGGTGTAGATCTGTAGGAACTCGCTCGGGTTGACGCTCCCGTCGTACTTCTCCGGCATGTGCGGTCGGAACTTTTGTGGCCAGACCACGAAACGGAGGTGAGGCGCTAGTGCTGCACACCCTTGGCTGGGGCTGACTGGTGCCGGCGGCGGCATTGCATACCCCGGGTGAGTAGGCGGGCCTGCGTACACCTGATGCTGGGGCGGTGCTGCATACGCCTGTGGAGGAGGCGCGACGTCCTGGTGCGGTGGAGGCGCGACGTACGTCTGGTGTGGTGGAGGCGCAACATGAGCCTGGGGCACAGGGCCCGGCACGCTGTAATCTGCCTCGAGGTTGCACCGACGCTCCCTCTGGCGCTCGATGGTGACTCGGCAGTCCTCTCCGGCCCTGCGACGCTACAGCCCAGTTCTCAGATCTGTTGTCGAGATCCTGGTCGAGTGCGAGTCTACCGTCCACCGGTCGATTGTCGGCGTCCGTGACAATGAAACATGCATCAGCTGAGCATGTGTCTCCCTTGGTGGAGGCGCATTGAGCGCGGCGGTGACGAGGTGGTCGACGTCGTTGATCCACCGCTGAGCTGCTCCCTGAGGAGCATCCCCAGCAGGAGGGTTGTGGAGCAGCGCGCGCGCTGCTGCGAGCGCACTCTCCGGGCTTGCAGCCGGAGGCGCCGTGATTGCTGTCACGGCGGAGTACGCCGCGGCGTGGCATGTCGGCCTGTCGCCGGCGAAGTGACAGCAGGGCGATGTGAAGGTCCTGACCTTCCCGCCCTAGAGCGGTAGCCTGCCCTAGAGCGAGATGACGCCTGATCCTCCGCCACTGTCTGCCGCCGTGACTGCGCCCTGGATGAACCGACGTTGGATTTGCCGTTCACCATTGTTGCTGGTGGAGATCTTGATGGGGAAAAAGCCCCCTACCTGGCGTGCCAAATGTCAAAGGTCGTAAACGACACTTCCCCCGGACCTGCTTAGAGAGCAGCCCGCGGAGGTTCTTTGGATTCACGAGGGCTAGTCCCAGGAGATCGAACACAGCAGGATGATGAACGCAAAGGGTTTACGTGGTTCGGGCCACCGGAGCGTAACACCCTACATCCACGGGAGTGTTTGTGTATTGCCCTGCTTGAGCGTGTATGAGTCTTAGTCTAATTTTTCGATCCCTTGGGAAGGTCGTCTGCAGAGTCCTTTTATAGTTCAAGGACTCTGCAGTCACAGGGTGGGCCCCAGGAGCCGACAGGTGGTCCCGGGGAGAGCAAAATCCTATACAAGATCTAGGATTAATTGCTATCTACTTCCCTTTGTTAGGGGTGTCAATGCGCCGTCCCGTTGCATCATCCGCCAGGGCTACACATAGTTGGTGATGATGGTAGTGCACGTCCCGTCCGTCTTGTCCTCGCAGCCCATTCGTCCGTCTTGCGGCGTGGGTCTGTACCGACTACTTGGACAAGACAGGACACTGGAGCCTTGACCTTCTCATGCGCGACTCAACTTGCCTGAGGAAGGCACGCGTACTTAATGCCTGTCTGAGCAGCGCATGCCTTCCTTTACTGCGGCTTCCTACCGCACTGAGTCGGCCGTCCGCTACGTGGTTGCGCCAAAGCCTGCCTCTATGAGGAGTCGAGCACTTGACAGAACAGACCACGTGGTGCATCCGGAGCCCACCCCTATGGAGGGGTGGAGGCTCAACCCTGCAGGCCACGTGGTAGTTCTGGTGCCTTTCCCTACGAGGGCGCGGGCCTGGCCTCGAGGTCCCGATTGACTGTGTGGCGGCTCCGGAGCCCGCCTCAGCGGGGAGGCGAGGGTCTAGTTCTGCCGGCCACGTGGCAGCTTGGGAGCCTCCCTCGGCGGAGGGGTAGGATCTGGTCCTTCCCTCCACGACGTGGCAGCCTCAGATTCGGCCTCTTAAGTAGAGGTAGAGTCCTTAGCGGTTTTCTCCTTGTGCACGGGGGTACCCGGTCTGCGGGGTACCGACAGGTTCCGACGCTACTCAGACCACCCGTATATCGGGAGGTCTGAACGACAAATAGGAACTTGCGCTCACCACTTTCCTCTGGGCTAATGTTGATGTGTTTGCCTGGCAACCGTCACAAATGCCTGGGATCCTTAAGGAAGTGATTGAGCACAATCTGAAGATTTATCCCGACGCTCGGCCTATACGTCAGAAGCCTCGGAAGAAATCAGTAGAGCGACAGAACTTCATACGTCAAGAAGTGAAGAAGTTGCTCGAAGCTGGATTCATCCGGGAAGTCTTCCACCCAAAATGGCTGGCAAACCCAATCGTTGTACCTAAGGCCGATGGGAAGCTTCGAATGTGTATCGACTACACAACACTAAATAAGGCATGCCCAAAGGATCCATTTCCACTACCTTGAATAGATCAGATAGTGGATTCCACCTCTGAGTGTGAATTACTATGTTTCCTAGACGCATATTCTGGGTATCATTAAATCAAAATGTCTAGGGAAGATGAAGAGCATACTGCCTTCATCACAGTAGATGGATTATATTGTTACACTGCCATGCCATTCGGTCTCAAAAACGCTGCTTCAACGTTTGTGTGAGCTATGTACAAAACGTTTGGAGAGCTCATCAGAGATGTAGTGGAAGTGTACGTCAATGACATCGTCGTCAAGATCAAGAACAAGGAGTCATTTCTTGACACCTTGCAAGCTGTCCTCGACAAGTTGCGAATCACACGCACAAAGCGAACCCAGACAAGTGTATCTTTGGGGTTAGCTCCGGAAAGCTTCTTGGATTCTTGGTGAAGATGTCCAGAAGAATAGAGGCATATATGCGAATCCGACGAAGATTAAAGCTATTGAAGACATGCGGCCACCACCTCGCATCAAAGATGTCCAGAAGCTGACTGGGTGTCTAGCTGCCCTCAGTCGGTTCATCTCAAGACTGGCGGAACGGGCGCTACCCTTCTTCAAACTACTGAGGAAGTCCGGACCATTCCAATGGTCTCAAGAAGCAGAAAAGACATTCCAAGAGCTGAAGGAGTCCTCACCACTCTACCAACTTTGGTAGCTCAAAATCCTGGTGAGCCACTTCTGCTTTACATTTCAGCAACTGACGAAGTTGTCAGCATGGTCCTGGTTGCGGAAAGACCAGAACCATCTCCAGTTCAGGAATCTAGACCCCTCCGGGATGGTCCAGAGCTACCTGAAGGCGAGTTTGGGTCCTAGCCCCAAGACTCGGATCCTCAAGACGAGACGCCAGAGGATCAACCTCCTTCAAATGAAGGAGTTACAGTTGCTGAACAAGAAGATCCGGACCCTTCCGGGAAGGTCCGGGTTACTTCAGAAGAAGCTCCGGGTTCCTCTAGCAAGAGCCTGGAGGTCCCCGAAGAAGGTCCGGACCCCTCCGGGAGGGTTCGGGTTGGTGAGGAGGAAGCTCCTGCCCCCCCCCCCCCCCCCCCCCGAGAGGGTCCAGACAGTCCAACACCCAGTATACTTCATCAGTGAAGTACTCTATGACGCCAAGACTCGGTACCTAGAGGTGCATAAGCTGCTTTACGCAGTTCTTATCGCCTCTAGGAAGCTTCGTCACTACTTTCAAGCTCACAAAATTTTAGTGGTAATCTCTTATCCACTGCGTGCAATCTTGCATAACCCCAACTCTACTGGGAACATTGCAAAGTGGGCAGCGGAATTGGCCGAGTTCGATTTTGAATTCGTCCCACGACAAGCGATTAAGAGTCAAGCATTGTCAGACTTTGTGGCAGAATGGACCCCCTCTCCATCAAATCTTGGGGGCCCCAGTGAGCAGAAGTCGGAACCCAAGGTTCCGGTCTTCACTGAGCCTCACTGGACTCTCTACTTCGATGGCTCCGTGGAGAAGCAGGGGGCTGGAGCTGGAATCCTTCTCCTCGCTCCGACCGGGGAGAAGGTCAAATACATGGTTCACCTTGACTTCAAGGCAACCAACAACATGGAGGAGAATGAAGCGTTAATCTATGGGCTCAAGGTGGCACTATCATATGGTGTCAAGCAGCTGTTGTTAAAGGGTGATTCGCAGCTCGTTATAAAACAAGTCAAAGGTGAATGCTCCTGCAACAACCCTCAACTAGCTGCATATCTACTTGAAGTCCAGAAGCTTCAGAAGGATTTCGAAGTCCTGGATCTATGCCATGTTCAGCGTCTCAACAACGCTGAAGCTGACAAACTCTCGACAAAAGCTTAAACTGGAGCTCCGGTTCCCGACTGAACCTTCGTCCGAAGATTGTCAAGACCAACAGCTTAGCTTGTCAAACTGAGCGAAGGGGGCGAGACCAGCACCTCGAAGTTGGCGGTCCCGATAGCCCTATTACCATGGCGTCCATCAAGGGTCGTAGGTGCTGCAGGAAGCTCCAAGCAACCCAGCACGCAAGACTCAGAAGCTCAAGTTAGCTCCGATGCATGGATCTCGGAGATCCGGAGCTACTTGAAAGATAACATCCTTCCTGAAGACAATGTATCTACTTGAAAGATACACACTGGTAGAAGGGGTCTCTACCGGCATGGTGCCAACGGTGTCCTAATGCGGTGCATTACAAGGGAAGAAGGCCGCGAGCTCCTCGCGGAAATCCATGGAGGCGAGTGTGGGAACCACACGTCTTCCTGCACGTTGGTCGGTAAAGCCTTCTGACATGGTTTTTACTGGCCTACAACACTCCAGAATGCAACCGAGCTAGTGAAGAAATGTGAAGCATACCAGTTCCATGCGAAGCAAATTCACACACCAGCTCAACCACTACAAATGATACCTCCGGCGTGGCCATTCGCCATGTGGGGTATGGATATTTTGGGACCTTTCCCAAGAGCCGTCGGAGGTTACAAGTTGTATGTCGCCATCGACAAGTTCACCAAGTGGCCGGAAGCAACTCCGGTTGTGAGGATAAACAAGCAATCAACTATCAATTTCTTGCAGTCCATAGTATGCAGATTTGGAGTCCCAAACAAGATCATAACTAACAATGGGACCCAATTCACAAGCTCTGCATTCCAAGGATATTGCGAAGACCTCGACATTCAAGTTGGCTACGCTTCCATAGCTCACCCGGCAAGCAATGGCCAAGCTGAGAGAGCAAATGCACAAATCCTAAAAGGACTCAAGACGTGCACATATGAGCGCCTGAAAAAACATGGAGCCAACTGGATTGAAGAGCTTCCGCTCATCTTGTGGGCAAACATGACAACTCCAAACCGGTCAACTGGAGAGACACCCTTCTTCCTGGTATACGGAGCTGAAGCAGCCTTTCCTACGGAAATCACCTTGGGGTCACTCCGGGTCCGGACTTTCGACGAAGCCACGCAGGACCAGCTCCGACGTGAAGACCTTGACCTCGTTGAAGAGGGAAGGTGCCGAGCAGCTGTTCGAAATTCACGATATCGCCAAGCGCCCCGACGCTATCACCAAAGGAATGTGCATAACCGACAATTCGAGGAAGGTGATCTGGTGCTACGGTGAATACAAACTCGAGAAGGGTTAAACAAACTTTCCCCCAGCTGGGAAGGACCCTTCCGAGTGATCAAAGTATCCTGTCCCGGATGCGTTCGCTTGGCAACCGAGGATGGGACATCGCTCCCTAATCCTTGAAATATTGAGCACTTCCGTAAGTTCTACGCTTAATATCACAGAGGTGAGTCTGTAATTACATATGATGTATGTTATAGTGTCATTGTACAGAGTCGGGTAACTCCTCCGGGAGGACAGCCGGACCTTTCCCGGAAGGTCCGCAAAGTTCAAGCAACACTTGACACAGTCTCATAACTAAAAGTGTAGCTAGTTACCCTGGGTCAAACAAGAAATCCAACACACTTAGCCTGGTTACGTACCCTAAGAGTGTACTTGTTTCCCCTGTACCCCAGACCTATAATGAAAGACATCATTATGTGAAAATAGACTCCACGTGCATTTATTTTGTATAGGCTCATTATTTTTTATTTTTCTCTTTCTTGTCTATAACAAAGTTGAGCAATTCTCAAGAAACTTTAGCTCGAACATTTCATGTATAATTCAAGTTGCATTGTTAATTTTGTCGGGTCTTAACATTGTTGAATGGACTACTCGCCTGAATGCCAAGCCAATCTAGGTCCGGAGTATGCTATCGACTTAGCCTGGTCCTGCACCCTAAGTACGCCACTCTACCTACACCCCGGCAGGCCTGAGTAAGGTGAGTCCAGAAAATGATTGGACCTGGAGAAAATAAACAAATGCACTTGATTGTATATAGAATTGTTGTCGACCTAAAACTTTCTTTCGGGAATAGTAAGCCGCAAACGAGTTATAGATAAGAAATGGATTTTACTGTTTTTCTTGACTTCAGTGTACAGGAAAAATAAAAATCTCATGATGATGGTGGATGATGCCGGAGCTATCAAAGCTTCGACATCCCCTAAGGTGGCCCGTTGTCATTGTTTTAAACATTGATAGTAGACATCTCCAGAGCTATCAAGTTCCGACAAATCTAGGGGGCCAGCCGTCAACGTGAAGAAAAGATGGAAGAAGGACACCCTAATGGGGTCTGTTGTCGACGCTCTACGTGTTGACAGTGGTTGTTGTTGGAGCTACTAAGCTCCAACAACCCCAGAGGGCCAACCGTCGACGCTCTACGTGTTGACAATGGTCGCTGTCAGAGCTACTAAGCTCCAACAACCTCGGGGGGGCCCTGCTGTCGACGACTTCGGACCTATATTCTACAAGTTCGAAGCACTCAAGTCTTCAACAAAATGCTACATCCTTTTGGTATATGTTCGCAATCAAATTGTGTACATCTACCAGGGGGCCTAGTGAGACAATGGTTGAAGACAAAAAATGAAATTCATAAATTTCTTGGATTTCATTCATATGAGGACAAGAGATTACAAAATTGGATAAAAGAAGAGAAGATACAAGTGGGAGCTACAAGGAGAAAGTCCTAAATCCTACGGAAGAACGAGGCAACCTTCTGGGTAACCTCTGACACGCTGGTCTTGGTGGTGTCTCCCTCTCCATCGATGGGACCCTCAAGCACCGGATCTAGTGGGAAATGAGGATCCCGGCTTGTGTAGCACGTCAGCATGTATTTTGCGACGTTCTGCGCAAGGGATTTTCCTTCAGTTTCCAACTGATCTGCGATGACATCGCCCATCTTGTTGAGTTTGTTGCCAGCCGAGCTCAGCACCTTCAACGCATGGTCCAGCTCCAGCTCTAGATCATCCGACGCACGGGACTAAAGCCTAGCGGTGTCAGCGCGTCATTGACTTTGCTCAAGAAGTCACATACTTGTTGGGACCCCGCAGCCTTTGAGCCTCGAATCTCTTCCAAGGACCTCTTGGCCGCCACAAGCTCCGAACCCTCCCAGGCAAGGCGCTCAACCTCTTTGGCGTGCGGTTGAATCCTTTCAGCAACTTGCTTTTCAAGGTTGGCAAGCTCCTTCTCCCGAACGTGGATCTTGTTCCGGCGATCAACCAGGTCTTTCTCCTGGCCTCACACCTTCTTCTCCCTGGCAGCGACTTCGTCCTCCCTTTTGGTAAGGTCCTGTCCCCGCTGCCAGGCCTTCTCCTCCTCGCTCTTGCAGCGCTCCTCCAGGTTTTGGGTGCGCTCCGCAAGGCTCTTGTCACTCAGAGCCAGCCTTTGGGTGAGCTCCTCCTCCCTCTTCATGAGGTCATCCCTCAGCTCCAGGAGTTTTTTCTCTTCATCTTCGAGCTTTTTCTCTCGCTCCTCAAGAGCCTCTCGACGCTTGACGAGGCTTTCATGGATGGTACTGAGCTTCTCCTGGCGATCATTGGCTGCTTCATTAGCAGCCACAGCTTGTTCGTGTATAGCCCAGGACTGATTGTCGAGGGATCGCACCATGCTTTCCCTCTCGTCCAACAGCTGGCCCTAGTACTCCATCTGTGCCTTCTCCCTCTTGACCCACTCCTTGTCGTCGGCCAACCTTGTTTGCGCCACCTTGGTCTCGAATTGGACCCGGTTGCACCACCACCTAAGGGTTTGGCGCTCCTCCTCGAGGTCCTTGCTATTGTGGTAAAAGGAAAGCTGGACCTGACAAAGGCTGGAGCAGGCGTTGTTAATGGATAACGACAGGGGGATCAGCTCCGGACTTGCTGGGGTCCTCTCCGTCGACTCCAACGGGTTCTCCATAACAAAAATTGGGTCCCACTCTACAAGAGTTGTCCCTGAGCTTCCGCGGCACTAGGGACACCCTCCGGAAGTGCCTCAGTCATCACTGAGAAAGGTCCGACAACGGGAGCTTGTACCTCCGGAGTCAGCTCCGAAGGTCCCGCCGCTAGGTCATCAACAGCTGGTCCCTCAATCAGAGGATCGACCGCTTCATCTTGGCACCCTGTCTCAGGCACGAGTACCTCCAAAACTACCACCTCCGGGGTAGGAATTGAAGACTCGGCCGGAGCTGAAGCCACCTCCGGCTCCAGCGCTGGTGCCTCCTCCACTGCTGGTTCATGCGCCAGAGCTTCAACCTCCAACGGTTCGGGTGCCAGCACCTCCATGAAAACCGGCTCAGGTGCCGGAACTTCATGAACCACCGACTCAACCGTCGGGGATTCAATAACATCCGGCTCGAAGGCCGGAACTGCAACTACCTCCGGCTCTGAGGCCGGAGCGTCCGTCATCACAGCATCTAAAACCGGAACTTCAACCTCCAGAGCTGGTGCCGCTGATACATCTTCATTCCCGTGGTCCGGCGCTACCACGGGAGCTTCGGGAGATGAGTCAAGAACCACGACAGTTGGCGCCGAAGCTGCCGTGACCTCAGCTACCACCTGGGGCAGTGCCGGAATTGGAGCTGGAGCCTCCGCCTGTACAGCATCAGCTACTATCGTAGGAACCAGAGCTTCAACCCCTATTTTGGATACCCTGTGGATGAAGGACGAAGAAACTCAAAATATGATTACAACAAAAATAACCAACTGAGGTAAAAAAAGCAAATTTACCTTGGAAGACTTCCGCTCCAGCTAGCGCAGAATCTCTTCGTCGGACGTTCAGAGCCCGACCTAGTCGCAACTGGGGTAGTACCTCCAGAAGGCTCTTCAGAGGTTACTGCCACCGTCAGCGACGTCTTGGTTGGGGCCTTCCTCGACTGAGAAGGAAACTTGGACCTAGAGCGCTTAGCTGGCCCTGGTGCTGGAGCCACACAGTCGGAGCTGGCGTCCCAAGGAGACGCCGATGCTGGAGTTGGTGTCGCCATTGAAGACCTCCCCCGCCGGGGAGAAGGAGCTGTTGTGGAAGGAGCAGGTCTGACGGACCTCCCGTCAGAGTGCTTCAACTTCCTCTTTCGGCTGGAGGGCTTAGCCAATTCTTTGCCCTTGCCAATGACTTCAACTCTTTGTCTCGGGGCAAAAGCGGGTCCACCCTCGGAAGCTCCAGGAATCGCCAATCTGGTGGTCGGACGCCTCTCTACCTCACCGAGGTCGTCAAGCACCGGCATCTTCCTCCGGAGCTCCCTGTTGAACTCTGCCTCCATGTTCAGAGGGAGGAAAGCTGCTGGCGGAGTTAAGTCATCACCCTAGACGTCTGGGGGGTCACCCCTCCTTCCACACATTGGCGGATCTTGGTCAAGGCAGGGTTGAAGGCCTCTGACAACACCGGAACTTCACTCCAGGCATCAGTGTCAACATTGGGAAGACCTTCAGGCAGCTCCAGCTTCTCGTGCTCCTCTGCCGTGATGATAATCCAATCCTTCTTCCAGTGATCCCACTTGCCGGAAGGGAACGACCTCAAGTATTTGTAGGGGCATTTCTTGCGCTTCACAAAATAGTAGAAGCCAAGATACTCGTTACTCTTGTCGGTGGTGTGGATGGTGAAGAAGGTACGAAAAAGTTTGACGCGGGGGGGGGGGGGGGGGGGGGGGGGGAATACCCACCCACATATCGCAGAAGTGGACGAATGTTGACATAAGAAGAATGGAGTGAAGGCCAAGGTGGTACAACTGCAGACCATAGAAGTCTAACAGCATCAAGAGGAAACTTGAGAAAGGTGGGATCAGTCCCACCATGGCGTACGCAGAAAAGTACACCATGTCGCTGCTGCGCTTCTTCTTGAACGGGAGTCGCTGGACCACCCCATGTAGGTCCGGACCTTCTTCAAATCGTCATCGGTCGTGAGACGGCTCTTGCAGAGGCCCAACTCCATCGCATCACGGCGGGGCGAGAGAGAAAAAGCAAGCAAAAGTTTGGAGGTTTCGAGCGCAAGTTCAAATGAAGGTGTAAGGAATCCCCAAACCGTGTGCGATTTCCTTCTTAAGTAAGCCCCCGCAACGCTGGATGGAAACCGCAGAAGGGACAAGGATACAGTTCAAAAATTTCAACCTGCCAATGACAAGGGGGCTTGGGGCCACCCAGACGATCAAGTCGAGGTCCTTACCCCAAGCAAACAGTTGTCATGATGAGAGGCAAGAAGCCCGAGGGTGACGGCCTGACAGGGCGCGCGGAACTGATACGGTTTTCGTATTGGGAATCGGCGACCTTCAATTGCGTGAGATCCGCACGCGCAGATCTCACCTGCCACATCCTGAAGATGCCACACGGCGATGGTTTAACTGCGAACCACCACCTCAACGGCACATCCAAAAACCCTTGAAGACACGACGCAAAAACCGAAAGATGGACCCACCTCCGGCAGAATGACTTAATCCAAATGTCTCTCCCAGAGGTGGGCCCAGGGGGCCACTGTCGGTACCCTACGTACCGGATACCCCTTGGAACTGCAAAGAGTGCAAAGGAACTCCATCTATCTGAGTTGAAGACCCTCAAAGGCCCCACGTGTCACTCGGAACCGGACCTACCTCCCTCCTATGGTTAGTCCCAGTGTCACCACGTGTATCATAAAACCGGAGCTACATTCCATACATGGGAAAGCTCCGGACTGGATACCTGTGTGGCACCCCCGGACCTAACCCCTGACAGAGGGAAGCTCCAGTACCGACACGTGTACAACAGCACCGGACCTACTCGTCCAAGACGGTAAGCTCCAGAGCTACCACGTGTCCAACCGCCGGACCTTCAACCTCAACAGGCAGATTGGTGGACCTCCAACGGCTCGGACCTTCAAGGGACATTAAAGACTTCAAGACCTGATTATGTGTCATTAATGCTATCTTAATGACACACAATCGGATGACCCTTAATACTAGTAACGCCACCATTAAAGGGCGTTATCACGCTATTAAGGAGAATTAAGCACATTAATTGTGTATTAGGCATCAGTAACCGCCAGGGCCACATGTCGGGCCAGGCTAACGATGTAACAGCCAGCCCTTGTACTATAAAAGGACTGGCCGAGCGATGCACAGAGGAGGCTCTCTCAGACACGCGCTGGAGACAGGCTGAGACTGGCTAGAGACTTTTTTTGGCCTCTCTCTGGCTCATGCTCTCATACGCTCAACAACAACACACACCCGTGGAGTAGGGTATTACGCTCAGGCGGCCCAAACCACGTAAATCCTCGTGTCAAGTCACCATCTTGTTCTGAATTTCCGCACGCCCAAACCGAACTAAGAAACTCCGTGGGCTACTAATAGTAGTACCAGGAGAATTGCCGGAACCAGACTTCGACAACAGCCGAAGCGCTCCCGACGGGCGGATCCAGTACCACAGTGGCTCAAGGGACCACCCTTGTAGAGTGGGACCCAATATTTGTGATGGATAATCCTTTGGAACCAGCGAAGTTGATCCCAGTGGGTCCGGAGCCTATCCCCTTGGTGTTGTCCATAGACGATGCCTGCTCGAGCCTCCGACAAGTCCAACTCGCCTTCGATCATGAGAAAAAATCCCTAGAGGAGGAGCACAACACCTTAAGGCATTGGTGTAACAGGCTCCATTTTGAGACTAGGCTTGCTCAGACAAGACTTGTTGACCAGAAGGAGTGGATTAAGAGGGAAAAGGCCCGGATGGAATACTGGAACAAGCTACTGGAGGAGAAGGAAGCTGCCATCAGGGCGCTCGATGCTAACTCTAGGGAGATCCTTGAGCAAGGCAAGGAGAGGCGTGATACTGCTGATGAGTGTCACGAAAACCTCAATGAATTGAGCGAGGTCCTCCTGAAGCGTCGAGCAGACCTTGAGGCGAGGGAAGAGAAGCTCCTGGAACAACAGGAGGATATTTCGAAGAGGGAGGTGGAGGTCATCCAAAAATTGACTCTAGGTGAACAGAATTTGGCAGATCGCAGCAAAAAGCTGGATCTATGGAGTAAAGAGGAAAAAGAGAAGTACTGGAAATTAGGGCAGGAGTTCTCGAAAAGAGAAGCTGATGTTGCCACCAGGGAAGGGAAAGTGAAAGGCAGGGAAAAAGACCTGGCGGAAAGGCGGAATCGCATCCACCTCCGGGAGACGGAGCTGACCGATCGTGAGAAGCAAGTTGCTGAGAATATGTAGCATCATGCCAAATTGGTCGAGCGCCTCGCTCGGAAAGGTTCAGAGCTTGTAGCCGCCCAGAAGTCACTGGAGGAGTTGTGGAGCTTGAAGGAGACTGATTCCATCCAAGTATGGGACTTCTTGGGATGATCCAACGACACATTGACACCACTAGGCTTCAGTCCTGTACGTTCGGACAATCCGGAACTGGACTTAGACCGAGCACTGGTGGCCCTCAATGCTGTTGGCGGCAAACTCGACGCGATGGGTGACGTCATTGCGGACGAGCTGGAGACAGAGGGGAAATCTCTGGCTACAAACGTCGCAGAGTATGCGTTGACGTGTTATGTAGCCGATATCCCCAATTCTCCCTGGACCCGATGCTCCAAGGTCCCGTTGCTGAAGAGGAGGACGCTGCCAAGGCCAGCGTCCAAGAAGTTGCCAAGAAAGTCGCCTCATTCTTCTGCGGGACTTAGATCCTCCAGTAGCTAGGAACTTTTCCCTTTTGCCTTCGATTGTAATCCCAATTTTGTAATCCAGTGCTTCAAATTAATGAAATCCACTTTGCCATGAACTTCACTTTATTGTTGTTTTGTCTTCAATATATTGTGCTCTGTCTTGTTGGCCCCTTGGTATATGTGCACAATTGTAGTGTGTACATGTACCAAAAGGATTTTACAGAATTTTGATGACTTGAACGCTTCAAACTTGTAGATTTTAGGTCTGAAGTCTTCATTTCTAACACGTCGGTGGCTGGTCCCCTAGGGTTGCTGGAGCTTGGTAACTCCGGCAGCACCTACCATCAATATGTAACATGTCGACGGTGGGCCCCCTGGGATTTATCGGAGCTTGATAGGTCCGACAGCTCCCGATGTCAATGCACAATCCGTTGAAGGTAGGCCCCCTGGGGTTGTCGGAGCTTAGTAGCTCCAACGATACCACTGTCAATGTGTAAAACGTCGATGGCGGGCCCCGTTGGAGGATGTCGGAGCTTAGTAGCTCTGACGTCGTCCACCATTGCTATTAATTTCTGTTTTTCCTGCATATTGAAGACAAGAAAAGAGTAAAATTCATCCTCTTGTCTATAAATCATTTGTGACTTATCATTCTTATTTGAGTTTTAAATCCAAAGAAATTCGATATGGTAACAAGCATATTGATATAATCTTTCCGAACCCATATGCTTTTTTAGTACTCACCCTACTGAGGTCTGCTGGGGTGTAGGTAGAGTGGCGTACTTAGGGTGTAGGACCAGGCTAAGTCGATAGCACACTCTGGACCTATGTTGGCTTGACGTTCAGGCAAGTAGACTATACATCATGTTAAGATCCAAAGAGATCAACAATATAACTTGTAACACATATGAATAATTTGGGCAAAAAACTAAAAAAAGAATTGCACAACTTCATTATAGACAAGAAGGTTAAAAACAATAATTTGATAGATCGAGCCTTGTACAAAAATAAATACGCGTGAAGTATGTTTTAACACAACAATGTCTTTAATTATTGGTCCGAATTATAGACTTGCTGGGTGAGCTACTAAGGCGTAACTGAGTTGAATGCCGAGGTCTTCGCAATATTCTTGGAATGCAGCACTTGTGATTTGGGTTCCGTTGTCAGTTATGACTTTGTTTGGAACTCCAAATCTGCATATAATGGACTTCAAGAACTTGATTGCTGATTGCTTGTTGACTGTCACCACTGGAGTTGCTTCCGGCCACTTGGTGAACTTCTCGATGGCGACATACAAGAATCCGTAACCTCCGACGGCATTTGGGAATGATCCCAAGATGTCCATGCCCCACACAGCGAATGGCCATGTAGGAGGTATTATTTGTAGTGATTGAGGCAGTGTGTGAATCTGTTTTTGCGTGGAACTGGCACGCTTCACATTTTTTCACTAGCTCAACCGCATCTTGGAGTGTTGTAGGCCAGTAAAAGCTATGTCAGAAGGCTTTACCGACCAACGTGGGGAAGAAGCATGGTTCTCACACTCGCCTCTATGGATTTTTGCGAGAAGCTCGCGACTTTCTTCCCTTGCAATGCACCGCATTATGTGAGATCCATGTGTGCTGAATACATTAGCTGTGGCGATAAAAGTTTTGAATGCTACCAAAACACCTTTATTATCAAGGTCCAACTCTAGGTCCGACTAGCTTTGGTTAGCTCCGGCGCTAGGTCCTGCTAGCTTTGGTAAGCTCCGGTTTAAGGTCCGGTTAGCTTTGGCAAGGTTCAGAGCTTGATCGCAATGGTTCTACTTTTATCTTGCAAGGATTCGTACTTGCTTTACATTGATGGAAAGATTGCTTAGTATTCATTTGCTAAGTTTTTGGTGTGTTTTGGTGGTTATGGTTGAAATCATTTTGCTATATTTTGCAACATGCTTATGTGAGGTGCTCACGTAAGTGTTGTAGTTTCGGAACTAACGTGAGTCAAGTCGAGGACTTGTGCTCGGAAGTATTGGTTGTTTATTCATGTGTAGGTGTTGCTTGAGTTCAAGACATGGCTGGTGATGGGATCCATTGAACTAGTCTTAGGGAGAAGATGAGGTTCAACATCCAAGTTCGGGAGGAATTGTGGTTGAGTTGATCGGGAGGTTGCACAACATGTTTGAATCAAGAACAATGCATATGAAGGTATCGTGGACGTCGTTGGAAGATGTTTGCACGTATGCAAGGAGTGCATGGACGTGGCTACATGGTTCTGAGGCATGATGAAGAGATGTGGACGTACAGAATTGGTCGGACAGGTCCAACTGACTAGGTTATGGACTCAGGCTGCGGCTGAGTCGGGTTTGACTCAAATATGGAAAGTTCTGAGTTGGTTATGATAGGATTTCGTGTGGGTCACGGATTTGAGTTGTTTTAGGAATGTGGGATATTTTTTTAAGTTGTTTGGAAGTCTTGTGATTGCTTCTATCTGCGTATAGAAGAATCCTAAGCAGTTATGGAAAGTTTCGATTCGTGATTTGAGTAGGATTAGAGTCCTAGTTGAGTTTGAGTTGGCCTAAGGCTGGTTATATAAGCAAGGGAAGCCAGAGCTCGTGGTGCACGACTTTGGGGCAGTTCCTCTTGTGTTCTATTAAATAAAATTCATAGTTTAAAGGAACTTTTGTGCCTTGTCCGTCCGACTTGTTCCAGACAAGTTTTACTTGTCGAGTTTCTACACAGCACTACCTTTTGTTGGTGGTTTTATGATAACTAGAGTTTTACAAATATAATTGACGTGATTCTTTTTGGGTTGTCTTCACAACTTGATTGTCTATCATCTGTCAAAATTTCACGGTCATTGGTTTTGTGGTTTCTGATCTACACGAGTTTCTTTGCAGCGTTCCAGAACTGTTTTTCTCAGGTAGGACAGATTGACCTTTGTTCGATCTTTCGATCGTAACTTGAGTTTCTCTCAAGGGATTTGAGTGATTCTTGTTGTGTCGTCTTCGTCACTTGATTCTCTCTGATATCTATCACTTTTGTCACGGTGAAACATGTTTAGATTAGTCTCACACACGATTTCTTTAATAGATTGTTTTTTCTGCCAAAGGGGTTGGGATTTAATTGTTTCCGCCGCGTAAGAATTTTTAAATCTACCATTCACCCCCTCTGGTAGCTTTTCACGTGCTCTTCGATCCTACAATTGGTACCAGATCCACAGTGCTCTAATCTTTGTGATTTGCATGTGTTTTTGACTAATCATCATGGATAAATACTCCGCAAAATCTTGTGTCTTTAGTGGTATTGATTTTCAGGTTTGGAAGACACGTATGGAAGCCTTCATCCAGGCTGAAGGCTTCGCAATATGGGAGAAGGTATACAAGCCTTATAAAGTGACGTCAAATGATCAAGTTACAGCTACAAATCTGATAGATGTCAACAACAACAACAAAGCTCAGAACTTTATCATACAAGGATTAACTCAAAGCGACTTCGACCGTGTTGCACACCTCCGATCTGCATACGATGTGTGGAAAGCACTTTGTGACTACCACGAAGGATCCAACACGATCAAGGGGGTAAGGCAAGACATGTTTAAAAAAGAATACATGCGCTTCGAGATGCGACCCGGTGAGTCTATTGATGATCTTTTTGCTCACTTTAATAAAATTCTCAGCAACTTGCGTAGTGTCAATGTTAATTTTTCAGATGCTGAAAATGCTAGGCAATTGTTAAGTGCATTAGATATGTCAATTTGGGAGATGAAAGTCACATCTATTCGTGAATCTACTATCATGGTTACACTTACTTTAGATGTGCTATATTCTAAGTTAAAAACTCATGAAATTGACATAATATCATGTAAGAACCCCAACAAGTCTATTGCTTTTATTTCTCAACGTGACATGCCTAGCTCCGGTCAATCTTCATCTTGTGGTACACTTGCTTTGTTGTCCTCTCTAACCCTTGAACAGATTGAGGTGTTTTCAGAGGAGGAGCTAGTACTTCTCTCTACTAGGTTCTCAAAAGCATTGCAAAATGTGAGAACTAGAAGGAGAGGAAGCTCCAGACCTCAATGATGTTTCGAATGTGGTAAGACATGACATTTTCGTTCAGATTACCCTAACCTTTTAGGTCATACATCCCGGGATGAAAAGCAAATAAGGACGAAGCACTCCTCTGCAAAAGATACGAAGAAAAAGAAGGGTTTTACATGACGTCAATTGGTGAGCAATTTTATCCCTGCACTTCAAGAACTTGGTTCAAGCGATGTCGACATTGGAAGTGATGAAGATGAAGATGATTTGGCAAACTTGTGCTTCATGGCGGGCAAGTCAAGATCAAGTATGGAGGGGGTTGAACACAACAACGACAATGAAGAGGTATGTCCTACTTGCGAAGAAATGTGTGATGCTATTTCTCGTGCCACTATTATAGTTAAGAAAAAGGACAAAAAGCTTAGGGATAGTGCTGCTAAAATTGAATCACTAGAATCTGAAATCAACCGTTTAAAAACTTTGATTCCTAGTGATGATGCATGTCTCTCATGTGATTTAATATATGAATAATTGTCCTCATTAAGAAGTGTGCACACCTCCACACTTGATAAACTTGAGTTAGAAATTGAAAAGAATAGAGAGCTTGCTACACTTAATGATAAAAACTTGAAAGATGCTTGTTGTTCTACATTTGATTTGCATTGTTCTACTTGTGATGATCTTGATAAGAAACTACAAGATGCTATGAATGAAATTTCTATATTGAACAATGTTTTACGTTCTTATGAAGTTAAATTTTGTTCCAACTGCAAATTAAAAGGAAAATTTCATGTGAAAATTGCCTTGATCTGTCCAATAAACTTGATAACATGCATAGGACATTAGATCGGTTTTATAATGGGAATAAGAACCTAAACTTGCTACTGAATTATTCCAAGTCTTGAAATGATAAAACTGGTTTAGGTTTTGATTCTCATGCTCATGATAAGGCACATCCACCTAAAATTGTAAAGTCATCAGGAAGTGGTTTGATTCAAACAGTTCCTAAACAAAAAGAAGTGGTTTTCAAATCTGCAGGAGTGTTGTCTCATTCGGTTTCAAATAAAAATGTTGCTTCCACATCTACACATGAACACAAAGTTAAATTTCATTGTACCTACTGTGGTAGAGATGGTCATGTCATAGATTTTTGTTATAGACTAGTTAAACAACAGAAAAAAGGAAAGAATGATTGCTAGATCTCATAACTTTCATGCAAAATTTGTTGAACTTGCTAAACCGAATGATACGGACATGCAATCTGCTGTAATGAGTCAAAAATATGCAAAGTTTGCTCCCAAACCTACTATTTTTCAAGCTACACATGTAACATCTCGTAGGACAGTAGTTGGGTACAAAAATCCTCAAGCTTTGGCTCATAAACCTGCTGTTTTATCTCAGCTTTCGCGTGTTATTCTTGCTGGATGTCGTGTGACTCAGTACTGGATTCCTAAATGCCTTTTGACTAACCCCAATATTGAGTCATCGACGTATTGTGCTTCTATGTAGGTTACACGCTTGAGGAAGAAGAACATTTGGATTGTGGATTCAGGTTGCTCACGCCACATGACCAGTAACAAAGAATGGTTCTCCTCCCTCTCTTTTATGTCACGTGTAGAGAATGTTACTTATGCCGATAATTCTTCAACTCTTATAATTGCTAAGGGTTCGGTTAGAGTAAATAGTCACTACACTTAGAAGGATGTGGCACTTGTTAAAAATTTGAAATACAACTTTCTTTCTGTCTCACAACTGCTAGATGAAAATCTGGAAATTATTTTCACTAAAAATTGCTGCAAAGTTGTAAATTCAAACATTGAGCTTATTTTTAACTTGTCGCGGTTTGGAAGAGTTTTTAAAGCTGATTTTGATATGTCTTCCTCTAAGCATAGGTGTCTAGTTGCTAATGATTCCAAAGATTTATATTTTTGGCATCGTAGACTTGGTCACGTAGGCTTTGATCATCTCACACATGTTTGTGCTCTTGATCACATACGTGGGCTGCCTAAGCTTAAAGGGGACAAAAAAATTGTGTGCTCTTCTTGTTGACATGCTAAGATGGTTGCAGGTTCACATACTCCTCTCACAATGATCATGACAACTGAACCGGGTCAACTTTTGCACCTTGACACCGTAGGACCTTCACGTGTTCAATCCTTCGAAGGTAAATGGTATGTTCTTGTGATTGTTGATGATTATTCTAGATACTCTTGGGTTTACTTTATGGCATCTAAGAATGATGCTTTTAGTCACTTTAGAACTTTATTTCTTATTTTATTAATTGATCACCCAAGATCTTTAAAAGCAATTAGAAGTGATAACGGAACCGAATTTAAAAATCAATTTTTGATCACTTTTGTGCTGAAAATGGAATATATCATCAATTTTCTTCACCATATGTACCTCGACAAAACGGTGTTGTAGAAAGAAAGAACAGAACCTTAGTTGAGATGGCTAGGACTACGATTGATGAATATCAAACTTGAAAGTGCATCTAGGACTCCCTTGTGGGTTTTGGATGATTTATGACAAGCAATTGGGATCCTAATCCTTTTGTTGAGATGAATGCAGGAAAATGATGAAAAATGAGCAAAGTGCCAAAAAGAGGGAAATTGAGAAGGAAAATGAATTTGAGCTCAAGGAGAAGAAATTAGTAGTTTAGTATGTATGGAGTGTGTTAAGGAAACACACCCAAGAGCTCAATCTCATTTAATCACACACACACAATGCACAAAGCTATACAGGACTGGACTAGTCCGATATCAGCCGGACTAGTCCGATATCTTTCTGTTCCACTTCAGACTAGTCCTCCCCAGTGCGGACTAGTCTTAACACAATGCACAAGTCACACAAAATCGGACAAGTCCGGTGTCTACACGGACTAGTCCGATATACACACTGATCTAAATCGGACAAGTCCTCCAAGTGCGGACTTGTCATCCCAAACACTTAGGGTTTCATTTGTCCGGACAAGTCCGATGGCAATCGGACTAGTCCGAAGATTTCCAGTAGCGAAATCGGACAAGTCCGTTTTCAACCGGACTAGTCCGATATTCCTGGACACTTAGGGTTTGCTACACACAGCACACCGGACTAGTCCGGTGACCACC
Organism: Tuctoria greenei; assembly: GCA_036927565.1. NCBI lineage: Eukaryota > Viridiplantae > Streptophyta > Magnoliopsida > Poales > Poaceae > Tuctoria > Tuctoria greenei. The sequence goes on along the minus strand of JAYESD010000011.1, from coordinate 9,778,330 downwards.
ACGGACTAGTCCGATCTTTCTGAACCCTAACGATCACTTTTAGAAACCCCATATAAATAGAGGTGCACGACCCACTTTCACCCTCTCTCGAACCCTAGCGCCGTCACACCTCCCAAGAGACTCAAAAACCATCTCTCTCCACGAAATTAAGTGCAAAATCAATCAATCCATTGAAGATCACTTCTAGATCATTGGAGAGGCACTTGGCACACGATTGAGCTCTTGGTTTGAATCTCTAACACACTCTTGTATCTCAATTTGTATATTTCGAAGTGTGTTATTGGTGGTCTTGAAACTTGTAATCAAGGGAGCTCTCAACTTGTGAGATCGCCCCTTCAACTTGGTGATTTACCCCTGTGTGATTAGTGGAAGAGGATTGGCCTTCGTGGCGATCCGACGAGGGAAGGGTTGGTGAAGACCCGGTCCTTTTGTGGGCTCCTCAACGTGGACGTAGGTTGCCTTCGTGGTAACCGAACCACGGGATAAATCTTGTGTCTTGTTCGTTTGTGTTCATCATTCTAGTTGATCAACATTATCTAGGGTTTGATTCATTTTGTTGAATTCAAGTTAAATAGTTGAACAAGAATCATACTTGCAATAGAACTTGACATACAATTATTGAACTGTTATTAAAGTTTATGTTTCCGCTGCAAACGTCAACGAAACAATCAAATTGACCTAACTTGATCAACCTAGCCCGTGAAATCCGGACTAGTCCGCACTTTACTGGACTAGTCCGATATATCTGGTTTTGACCTTGTTGTTGAAGTGCTACAGGAACCAAGAAATTTCGAGAAGGCCTATTCACCCCCCCCCTCTAGGCCTACATTCAATTGGTATCAGAGCGGGTTCTTCAAGAAAGAGTGCAACCACTCGAAGAGATCATGTCGGACATGAAGGAAGTCCAGAAAATCAACAACCAGGAAGAAATGAACAATGACAAGCACCAAAAGCTTGAAAAGTATCTCGAAGCCATTCAAGACTTCGATGATGATGATGAGGAGACATTGGAGCTGAAAGCACTCCTTAGAAAGAAAGCGCTTTCCAAGGGGAAATCTAAAGTCGAAGAAAAGAAGAAGGGGAGTAGTCACACCGACTACTCCCGATATCCTTTTAATTATGACCGTTTAAATTCTAACAGCAGTCATTATCTATCTATTCCTCTCGGAAAAGCCCCACACTTCGATGGGAGTGATTACTCCATGTGGAGGCAAAATATGAAGATGCACTTGATTTCCCTTAACCCAGGTTTATGGCATATTGTGTGCACAGGAATAAACATCCCTGATGACGATGAAGCGCTCACGCCAAGTCAAGAGCAAGCCATCCACAGGAATGCCCAAGCCGCAACCGTTATCACCTCATCTCTAAGTCGAGATGAATTCACAAAGGTGGACGGATTGGAAATTGCCAAAGAAATCTGGGACACATTACAGATAGCACATGAAGGTGACCGGCATGTGCGGGAGGCAAAGATTGAAATGATTGAAGGCGAACTAGGAAGGTTCGCGATTGAGGAAGATGAGTCTCCCCAGGACCTGTACAACAGATTGAAGACTCTTGTGAACAAGGTTCGATCATATGGGAGCAAAAAGTGGAATGACCACGAGGTTGTAAAGCTCATCCTTAGAGCCTTTATGCCTCGCAACGTCACACTTTGCTCTATGATCCGAGAAAGTCCCGGGTACAAGAAAATGACTCCGGATGAACTGCTTGGCAAAATCATCAACTTTGAGATGATGGAGAAGCAAGCCAAGCACGTAAAAGAAATAGCCGACCTCACATCAGCCAAGAAGAAGGGAGTTGCCCTAAAGTCCTCACTCAAGCCTCTATCCAAAGAAGCAAGAGAAGCACAGCTTGAGGAGGACAACGATGATGAAAGCAGCGAGCTGGACGAAGAAGATATGATTTTGTTCATGAAGAAGTTCAAAAGAATTATGAAGAAAAGACAAGGAACAAAATCGAGTGAAGGAAAATACAAGGAGAAGACAAAGCCGAAGATGAGGCGGGCATGCTATAATTGTGGTGAGTACAATCACTTTATAGTCGATTGCCCGTATGAGGACAACAAGAAGAAGAGTAAAGAGTCCAAGTCTCAACCGAAGAAATTCTTCAAGAAGAAGAAACAAGCTGAACAAGCACACATCGGAAAGGAGTGGGACTCAAACGATGAGTCCTCATCGTCCGATGAAGAAGAAATGGCTAGCATAGCCACTGAAAGCATGTCCAAGAAACCCACACTCTTCCCCACGCTCGGTGCAAAGAAGGCAAATGGAACTTGCCTCATGGCTAAGGAAGGTAAACGCAAGGTAAACATCAAAACTCCTTCCTTGCGTTCTTACTCAAGTGATGATGATCTAGATAGTGATGATGAAGATATGCTAATTGGTTTAGATAGAAAAACTGCTGCTAAAATGAAATTCTTGCTTAACCAACTTGTTGAGAAGGAAGAGCTAATTGATCGTCAAGAAGACATGATTATCTCCCAAAAGGAGAAGCATGTCGAACTTGACAATCTTCTAGTTCTTGAAAAGGAGAGAAACCACTCACTAGAGCTTGAGCTAGCTTCAAGCAAGAAAACTTGCTTGGAGTTAACCAACTCAAATGTTGCAATCAAGGATCAACTTGATGACCTAATCAAGGTCAACAAGATCCTTGAAGTGCAGGTTGAGTCACTCAAGCTTAGTGAACCTTCCTCCTCTTCAAGCCTACCTTCTCAACCCACTTCAACTAATATCGCTCATATTTGCAAATGTGATAAAATTAACACCAGGTTGAAGGAAAATTCTACCTCCACAAAGGACAAAAATCCTACCCAATGTGTAATATTCGACAAGGAGAGGATCAACTATGCACGTAGTGCATATTTGGTCCAAAGACCTCCAAATGTCAAGTATGGCATTGGTTACTCTTATGATGGAAAGCAAAGAGCTGGAAATCATAAGAATAACAAGGGAAGGATTACCTTTGTGAAGGGAGGACCCTCACAACCTGGTAACTCGAAAACTAAAAACCTGAACTCCCATGAAAACCGGACTAGTCCGGTTGTGGTCCGGACAGGTCCGGTCATCCGGACAAGTCCGGTCACACAGACTAGTCCGACCCATAACCAACAGCAACTCTTGTTTAAAACCTTTGATGCTTCTTATGTATTAATGAAAAATAATGTTGGTAAAGTGTATGCTTATTATGCTGGGCCACGCCATGGGAACACAAAATCCCATGTGTGGGTGCCCAAATGTATTGTTACTAACCTCCAAGGACCCAAGCAAGCTTGGGTACCTAAAACCAAGGCGTAATTTGTTTTTGCAGGCCTACTCCTCCGGTGGATCGAAATGGGTGCTAGACAGTGGATGCACCAACCACATGACCGGAGAAAGGAGGATGTTTGTGGAGTATGAAGTGAACAAGGACCCAAACGAAGGCATCTACTTTGGGGATAATAGTCAAGGAAGGGTCCTCGGTACCGGTAAAATAGCAATATCCTCTAAACATACTCTTTCGCATGTTTTACACGTTGAATCTTTAGATTATAACCTGCTGTCCATATCTCAATTATGTGACAAAGGTTATAATTGCTTGTTTACTAACGACGGTGTGACCGTCTCAAGGAGAAGTGATGGTTCCGTTGCATTCAAGGGTATGTTAAAGGGAAAGCTTTACCTTGTTGACTTCAACAAGGATAAAGTCGAACTCGACACATGCTTGATTGTAAAGACCAACATGGGTTGGCTGTGGCATAGACGGCTGGCACATGTTGGTATGAGGAACCTTCAAAAACTCCTCAAGGGCGATCACATCCGAGGTTTGAAAGATGTTGTGTTTGAGAAAGACAGGCCTTGTAGCGCGTGCCAAGCAGGGAAGCAAGTTGGAGCACAACATCCCGCGAAGAACATCATGACCACGACAAGACCGCTCGAACTACTTCATATGGACTTGTTTGGTCCAATTGCTTACATAAGCATCGGCGGTAATAAATACGGTTTAGTTATTATTGATGATTTTTCCCGCTTCACTTGGGTGTTCTTTTTGCATGACAAGTCAGAAACACAAGGAACACTCAAGAAATTCTTCAAGCGAGCGCAAAACGAGTTCTCACTATCAATCAAGAGTATTCGGAGCGACAACGGCATGGAGTTCAAGAACATACAAGTGGAGGAGTATCTTGATGAGGAAGGAATCAAGCACGAATTTTCAGCACCATACTCTCCACAACAAAATGGAGTCGCCGAGAGGAAGAACCGAACGCTCATAGAGATGGCAAGAACAATGCTCGATGAATACAAGACTTCGGATCGATTTTGGGCGGAAGCAATCAACACCGCTTGCCATGCCACAAATCGACTCTACCTTCATCGACTACTAAAGAAGACCCCCTATGAGCTACTCACCGGTAACAAACCGAACATTTCATATTTTCGAGTTTTCGGTTCTCCTTGCTATATTTTGAACAAGAAGCCCAGGACTTCAAAGTTCGCTTCGAAGTCTGATGAAGGTTTCTTGCTTGGTTACGATTCGAACACTTACGCCTATCGTGTTTTCAACAAGGCCTCCGGACTTGTTGAAGTGGCACGTGACGTAGTGTTCGATGAAACTAATGGCTCCCAAAAGGAGCAAGTTGATCAATGTGAATTAGGTAAAGAGGAAGCCCCCTATCAAGCATTGAAGAGGATGGCTCTAGGCGAAGTACGACCACAAGAGTCATCGTCACAAATACAAGAGGAAAGTGAACCACAAGAGGAGATCAACAATCAAGGGGGAGTCTCGATACAAGATCAATCACAAGAATATGAAGATGATCAACAAATCAACGAGAGCAACCACTCAAGGGGAGAAGAAAATGATCACCAACACTCAACTCCCCAAGTGCCACACCCAAGAGTACACCAATGCATTCAAAGGGATCATCCAATCGATAACATCATCGGTGACATCCAAAAGGGAGTAACCACTAGATCTCGTATAGCAAATTTCTGTGAACATTACTCGTTTGTCTCCTTTTTGGAACCCCGCAGGACTGAGGATGCATTGAAGGATCCGGACTGGGTGGTGGCAATGCAAGAAGAGTTGAACAATTTCAAGAGAAACGAGGTTTGGGAACTTGTGGAAAGACCCAATGCAAATATTGTGGGCACCAAGTGGGTCTTCCGCAACAAGCAAGACGAACACGGAGTGGTGACAAGAAACAAGGCACGACTTGTGGCCAAAGGTTACTCACAAGTAGAAGGTTTGGATTTCGATGAAACCTTTGCTCCAGTAGCTAGGCTTGAATCAATTAGAATATTACTTGCATATGCTACTCACCATGATTTCAAGCTGTATCAAATGGACGTGAAAAGCGCCTTCCTCAACGGACCGATCAAGGAGGAGGTGTACGTGGAGCAACCACCTGGGTTTGAAGACGAAGAGTTCCCTGACCACGTGTATAAACTGCGTAAGGCTCTCTATGGCCTCAAACAAGCTCCTAGAGCTTGGTATGAGTGTCTTAGAGATTTTTTAATTGATAATGGCTTTCAGATTGGCAAAGTAGATTATACACTATTCACGAAAAACCTGGATAATGATCTTTTTATTTGTCAAATCTATGTTGATGATATAATTTTTGGATCAACTAACCAATCTTTCTGTGAAGAGTTTAGTAGAATTATGACAGACAGGTTTGAAATGTCAATGATGGGAGAATTGAAGTACTTCTTGGGATTCCAAGTGCGGCAACAAAAGGAGGGAACATTCATAAGCCAAACCAAGTACACGCAGGACATACTCAAGAAGTTTGGCATGGACAAGGCAAAGCCCATAAAGACTCCCATGGCTACGAATGGTCACTTGGATCTCAATGAAGATGGACCGAGCGTCGACCAAAAGGTATATCGCTCCATGATTGGATCCTTACTATACTTATGTGCATCTAGGCCAGATATTATGTTGAGTGTATGTTTGTGTGCAAGATTTCAAGCCAACCCTAAGGAATGTCATTTGACAGCCGTAAATAGAATCCTAAGATATTTAGTTCATACACCCAACCTTGGTCTTTGGTACCCAAAAGGCTCAAAATTCAATCTCATTGGGTATTCCGATGCAGATTATGCCGGGTGCAAAGTTGATAGAAAAAGCACTTCCGGCACTTGCCAATTCCTAGGAAGATCCTTAGTTTCTTGGTCATCCAAGAAACAAAATTCCATTGCATTATCCACAGCCGAAGCGGAGTATGTTGCAGCCGGGAGTTGTTGTGCACAACTCCTTTGGACGCGACAAACTCTAAGGGATTACGGTTACAATATGAACCGTATTCCTCTCCTTTGTGATAATGAGAGTGCCATTAAAATAGCCCACAATCCAGTTGAGCACTCTAGGACTAAACACATTGACATAAGACACCATTTCTTGAGAGACCATTCCATGAAAGGAGACATATCCATCTCTCATGTCAACACCCAAAAACAATTGGCCGACATATTCACCAAGCCACTTGATGAAAAACGTTTTTGCGAACTCCGAAATGAGCTAAACATTCTTGATTCTCGGAGTGTGGCTTGAAAAGTTGCATACCTGTATGATTGCTTCAAAATATTGATTGAATTGTGAAAATCATCCCTCTTCATTTTTCTCTCGAAAAACTATGTCAATTATTAGATCTTGATGAATTTTTGATCATAGTATGATTGTTGTTTGCTTACTGGTCAAATTCATCAAGATTATTTGAATTGTTTTGCCTCTCTATTCTCTATTATTGGACCTTCAAATATATATGAATGGGCTATGCAATTCTTTCCTGATGACCACGGACAAGTCCGTGGTTATCCGGACTAGTCCACCCATGCAGACTAGTCCGCAGAGTGCCGGTTAGGCCGGACTAGTCCGACAGACCACGGACTAGTCCGATATAGGTCTCTGGATGACTTCGGACTAGTCCGGTCATGTTCGGACTTGTCCGATTTTTCGTGTCCATAACCCTAGCCTCCACCAAACCCTAATCCCTTCACCCCACACTCGCCCCCAAGCTTTCTCTCTCTTGCGCTTGAGCTCCCAAGGCGAATCCTTGATTCCTCCGTCGAAAAGCCTCAATCTTGGGCGGAGATCAAGCTTGAAGACTCGGGGATTGAAGTTAGCGGACAAGTCCGGCCTCCAACCCCCAAAATCTCAAGCTTCCTTTGATTTCTTGGTAAATTTTCTTCAAAACCCTAAGAAATCACAAATTTCTCTATTGCTTATCGTTTGGCCTAGCATTCTTCACTAGTTACATGTCTAGTTGATGTACTATGTGTATGCTAGACTAGTTTTACCTTAGGGATCAATTTTTGTCCAGTCTGTTAGGTTTTTGAAGATGAACACCGGACTAGTCCGGTCCAGGTACGGACAAGTCCGGTCCCCCAGACTAGTTCGTGCCTGTGCACCGGACAAGTCCGTTGTTTCTGAACCAAAACCTAATTCTTTAATTCCCTAATGCCTTCCATTGTCATCTTACCTCACCAATACCTTGTATAACTTGTCCTTTCTCTTGATCACTCATTCTCAGATCATGTCGAGCTTCGACAATGAAATCTCCGATTTCGGGGCCGAGTTGGACCACGAGGTGGCACCTCGGTCCTCGGCGGGTCTTGGCAAGAAACGCCAAGGAAGACCTTCCGAGCCTGATACTCCCCCCCCCCCAGGTTCGGAGGAAGGTCTGTGCCAAGAAGCCTGCCTCGAAGGCTGCTCCGTCTACAAGCGGCCTTCGACAAGCTAAAGGGAAGGGCAAGGGGGTTGCCACAGGGCCTGTTGGGCCCCTGAAGCTGCATACTCCCAGAGAAGGGGTCCGGGACCCCAATGAGGAAAGATTCACTGGCAAGGGCAGCGATGTGGCTGCGAAGTTGAGAAGTGTTGATTGCTATGCAAGGCCCAAGCAAGCAGCTGATGGCAGATTTTGGTCAAATCCATGCTGATTTCTACAAGATGGTCTACTTGCCGATGAAGACCCCAGTGGTGCGCAGTCAATGGATTGGCTGGGCCCACCTTGAGAAGAAGAAATGTGCAGCTTTTGATGAAGTGATAGCAGCTGCAGAGAGACATGGTCTGAAGGATCTCTTTGCCTTCAGACACAACTGGAATGATGAAGTGATAGCACAATTTTATGCAACGTGCCACTTCTCAAGCGAAGACGAAGAAAGTGTGACTTGGATGACTCATGGATCCAAGTATTCTATTACTCAGGAAGAGTTTGCCAGCCTGCTGCACCTAGACTCTGCTGGAAATGACCACCTAATCATCCACAACATAGGGGTCATTGAGAGAGACGGAATGAAGTTCATGTATGAGCCCAACTCTAATGATGTTCCTCCCTCCACAAAGAACATGAAGCCCTTCTTTGTGGTCCTGAACAGAGTTCTCTGGAAGACCATTGCCCCCAAGGATGGGGATGCAGGGAGTGTACAGGGTTACCTCCGGACTCTAATGAGGGTCATAAGCAAGAAGAGACAGTTTGATGTTGCAGACTATATTTGGAATGATATGGTCAATATCTCAAGTACCCCCAACCGATCCTGTGGCTATGCCCCTTACTTGATGTTTATGATTGAGAAGGTCACAGGGATCGAGTTTGTGAAGGATGTGGAGCACACTCCACTGAGGCCTCATAAGCCTCAGCCAGTGAGTGTCCAGGCTGCTCCATCGCCGACCTCAAGCCCCGAGGCACCGGCAAGGCAAGAAGAAGCTGCTAGGGCTCCTCCTCCCTCCAGGGAAGCCCCTCAAAAAGGATCCGCCAGTGGGATCCTCAAGTACTTGGCTGCAATTTTCTCCTCATGCAAGAAAACTGAAGTGAAGCTTCACAAGCTAAATCAGAAGAGGAAGGAGAACATGAGGTACATAAAAGCCAATGTGAAGCAGCTGAGTGAGAAGCTGGAGATCAACCCAATTGGATCTCCAGTACTTTCTGAAGATTCTGATCCGGACATCACCGAGCTCAGCCCCTTGACTCCCTCCGAGCTTGCCTATTTTGGCATTGGGGGCTCGAGCAGCTCCGCTCCTCCTCCTCCCTCTCAACCTCGTCAAGCGGAAAGCGATGAAGACGATGAAGACGACGAGAGGACTGACAGCGAAGAGTGAAGCCCTAGGACCTTCCTCTCTCTCTTTTTGGTGTCTTGATGCCAAAGGGGGAGAGATTGAGGGGGAGTCTCTAGTCTTAGCTTTAGCTGAATAGGATGCGAGGAGAGAGCTCTCTATGTATTTTTAATTGTGATGGTATTTGTTCAACACTATTTTCATATCATGTTTGGTCCTGTGTTAAATTGCTCAATTAATTTGCAAGTGTGTGATGAAATCTGAATTTTTGCTCCTGAAATGCCATATTCACTTGATATTAGTTGATCAATGCAAATTCTGTCATTCTTAATGCATTCATGCTCTTAGTATGCATCCCACCATAAAGAATGCACACATGAATAATTATCTTGTTGCTTGATGTATTTTTGAGTCATATGTGCATACTTTATGAAAATCTCATTTTATACCTCATTTTGTGAAATCTCAATTGGTTGTCATCAATCACCAAAAAGGGGGAGATTGAAAGTGCATCTAGGACTCCCTTGTGGGTTTTGGATGATTTATGACAAGCAATTGGAATCCTAATCCTTTTGTTGAGATGAATGCAGGAAAATGATGAAAAATGAGCAAAGTGCCAAAAAGAGGGAAATTGAGAAGGAAAATGAATTTGAGCTCAAGGAGAAGAAATTAGTAGTTTAGTATGTATGGAGTGTGTTAAGGAAACACACCCAAGAGCTCAATCTCATTTAATCACACACACACAATGCACAAAGCTATACAGGACCGGACTAGTCCGATATCAGCCGGACTAGTCCGATATCTTTCTGTTCCACTTCGGACTAGTCCTCCCCAGTGCGGACTAGTCCTTAACACAATGCACAAGTCACACAAAATCGGACAAGTCCGTTGTGACCCGGACTAGTCCGATATTCATTCTGATCCACTTCGGATAAGTCCGGTGTCTACACGGACTAGTCCGATATACACACTGATCTAAATCGGACAAGTCCTCCAAGTGCGGACTTGTCATCCCAAACACTTAGGGTTTCATTTGTCCGGACAAGTCCGATGGCAATCGGACTAGTCCGAAGATTTCCAGTAGCGAAATCGGACAAGTCCGTTTTCAACCGGACTAGTCCGATATTCCTGGACACTTAGGGTTTGCTACACACAGCACACCGGACTAGTCCGGTGACCACCACGGACTAGTCCGATCTTTCTGAACCCTAACGGTCACTTTTAGAAACCCCATATAAATAGAGGTGCACGACCCACTTTCACCCTCTCTCGAACCCTAGCGCCGTCACACCTCCCAAGAGACTCAAAAACCATCTCTCTCCACGAAATTAAGTGCAAAATCAATCAATCCATTGAAGATCACTTCTAGATCATTGGAGAGGCACTTGGCACACGATTGAGCTCTTGGTTTGAATCTCTAACACACTCTTGTATCTCAATTTGTATATTTCGAAGTGTGTTATTGGTGGTCTTGAAACTTGTAATCAAGGGAGCTCTCAACTTGTGAGATCGCCCCTTCAACTTGGTGATTTACCCCTGTGTGATTAGTGGAAGAGGATTGACCTTCGTGGCGATCCGGCGAGGGAAGGGTTGGTGAAGACCCGATCCTTTTGTGGGCTCCTCAACGTGGACGTAGGTTGCCTTCGTGGTAACCGAACCACGGGATAAATCTTGTGTCTTGTTCGTTTGTGTTCATCATTCTAGTTGATCAACATTATCTAGGGTTTGATTCATTTTGTTGAATTCAAGTTAAATAGTTGAACAAGAATCATACTTGCAATAGAACTTGACATACAATTATTGAACTATTATTAAAGTTTATGTTTCCGTTGCAAACGTCAACAAAACAATCAAATTGACCTAACTTGATCAACCTAGCCCGTGAAATCCGGACTAGTCCGCACTTTACCGGACTAGTTCGATATATCTGGTTTTGACCTTGTTGTTGAAGTGCTACAGGAACCGAGAAATTTCGAGAAGGCCTATTCACCCCCCCCCTCTAGGCCTACATTCTAAGAAATTTTGGGCTGATGCGATTGCAACCACTTGTTATGTCTCAAATCGTGTTTTCTTGCGCGCTAAGCTAGGTAAAACACCATATGAGATCCGATTTGGACATAGGCCTAGTGTTACACACTTTCGGGTCTTTGGTTGCAAATGCTTTGTTAAGAAACATGGTAATCTTGATAAATTTGAACCTAGATCGATCGATGGCATGTTTCTTGGTTATCCATCTCATACTAGAGGCTACCGTGTGCTTTTACTTGACACTAACAAAATTGTGGAGACTTGTGAGGTGTATTTTGATGAAGCTAGCCCAGGTACTAGCTCAAACATTGCAGGTCCGGATCCATATCCGTAGGGAGAGAGCATTTTCCTTGAATATGAGGAAGAAGTGGTGTTGCTGTCCGAAAATTCAGCAGCTAATGACATTGTTCCAACTCATGATTTTGATTCACAGCCAGCACCTACGACCACCATTGCTGGTCCAAATCCTCCTCAAGTCACAAGCTCATCAATTTGTGATGGACATGAAGAAGAAGAATCTTGTGAAGTGTCCACTCCCCTTCGGATTCTCAAAAGTCATCCCTCACAACAAATTATTGGAAGCTTGCACGAATGAGTCACACGGTCCAGGTTTTGCGATCCAAACTCTCATGCTCATTCTGCTTTTGTTGCTTCTTTTGAACCCAGAGATATATCACACGCACTCACTAATGAATTGTGGATTATTGCCATGCAAGAAGAGTTAGAAAATTTTGAAAGAAATAATATTTGGAAACTTGTACCTCCACCTCGAGGTCACACTTTAATTGGAACTAAATGGGTGTTTAAAAATAAACAAAGTGAGGATGGGGTTGTGGTTAGGAATAAGGCTAGGTTGGTTGCTCAAGGTTTCACTCAAGTTGAAGGTCTAGATTTTGATGAAACTTTTGCTCCTGTTGCAAGATTAGAAGCCATAAGAATTTTGTTAACTTTTGCTGCATCTAAAGTTTTTAAGCTATATCAAATGAATGTTAAAAGTACTTTTCTTAATGGCTACATAGATGAGGAGGTTTATGTCAAACAACCACCGAGTTTTGGAAATTCGGATTTTTCTAATCATGTTTACAAACTGTCCAAAGCCTTGTACGGTCTCAAACAAGCCCCTAGAACATGGTATGATAGGTTAAAAACATTCTTACTTGAAAAGGGGTTTACCATGGGCAAGGTTCATAAAACTCTTTTTGTGCTTAAGCATGGCAATGACTCATTATTCGTTCAAGTGTATGTGGATGATATTATCTTTGGTTGTGCTTCTCATGATCTTGTGTCCAAGTTTTCAGCTATGATGAGTTCAGAATTTGAGATGAGTATGATGGGAGAACTCACGTACTTTTTGGGGCTGCAAATCAAGCAAACTAAGGAGGGTACCTTTATGCATCAAATGAAGTATACAAAAGACCTCCTAAGGCGCTTCAACATGGACAAAAGCAAGCCTCTTCGGACAGCAATGGGAACAGCAACAACACTTGAACTTGATGAAGATGGTGAACCCGTGGATCAAAAAGAATATAGAAGCATGATCGGATCACTTTTGTACCTCACAGCATCAAGACCGGACATACAATTCAGCGTATGTCTTTGTGCACATTGTCAAGCCTCCCCACATGCTTCACATCGTCAAGCCCTCAAAAGGATTCTCAGGTACTTACATGGAACTCAAGAATTTGGTATTTTTCTTCCTTCTTCCTCAACTGTTACTTTGAAAGTTTTTTCCGGTGCTGATTTGGAGGTTGTAGGATTGATAGGAAAAGTACTTCGGGTGCTTGTCATTTTCTTGGTAATTCACTTGTTGCTTGGTCCTCTAAAAAACAAAACTCACTTGCACAATCCACAGCTGAATCTGAATATGTAGCTGTTGCTAGTGCTTGCTCACAAATTCTTTGGATTGTTCAAACACTTAAGGACCATGGGGTTGATCTAGATAGTGTTCCACTGTTTTGTGATAACACTAGTGCCATTTGCATTGCTAAAAACTCCGTGCAACATTCTAGAACTAAGCACATTGACATTAGGTATCACTTTCTCCGTGATAATATTGAAAAAGGAAACATTGTGCTTCACCATGTAGATACCGAACAACAATTGGCTGACATTTTTACAAAACCTTTGGATTTCACTCGTTTTTGTTTTATTCGTAGTGAAATAGGGGTTATGCATCCTCATGGCTTACATTGAGGAGGAGTTTTGAAATTTGAGAAGTCTATGTGTGAATCTGAAATTAAAATAATATGATAATAGTATTTCATACATATATGACTTTGTGATTCCTTTTACATGTTGAAAGTTCTTACTACATTACTCGTGTTATACATTTTGTAGTTTTTGCCGTGTCTAGTAATTGGAATAATTACTTACACTAAATCTGGTCATGGTCGAACTTTCTTGCTGTTTTGAACTTGTTGCGTGCTCACAAGTGTTTTTAATCATAAAGAATTAATCAAGTAATCAACTCACATGTTAAGTTTTTATGAACAAATATAAATTGAGAAAATATCAAGAGAATATGCATGCATCGCACTTCTTCTTTTGAGATGGCTTATCATTGCACTTATATATGAATTTGGAAGAAGTTGTGTATGACTAAAACCATGTCCTTAAGCTTCTGATTGTCAAATGACATAGGCTTGGCTTGGCTGGTTAGAATAAGGCGGATGCGACATATAATCTCTTGCAAATGTCATATGTTAAAAGTTTGTGCTTTAAATAATAAAATGCAGCAACAAGTGTCGTGCTTTCAGATTTTGAAATAGTTAAGTTTGTGAGATCATGACTTGTTTAAATTGAAAATTACATTTGATCTCTAGCATGGCTTACACTACTTTATGTATTTCATTGATGTGATAGTGTAAGTTACCTGATAGTATGACTTGGATGAGTTTTGTTTTATATGTATATGTTATAATATGCTCATAACAATTAAAAATTGTCTTATAAACCTTGCTGAATACATTGTCAAAGGGGGAGAGATAATATGTGAATTTTTAAAGATAAGTATGCAAGGGGGAGAAATTGATTACACATTGCACATATTCACAATTGTTTTTGGCACGATTCTTCTCAGGGGGAGAATTTATTTTTCTCATTTTATTTCTGTTTTACAAAGGGGGAGAAATTGTTTTCAAAACTTTTAATGTGAATAAGCTAATGTTCGGATCTTAAATGGTGTTGCAAATGCATTCATCAAGAGGGAGATTGTGAGATCTATGTGTGTTGAATATATTTGCTATGGCGATAAAAGTTTTGAGTACTACCAAAACACCTTTATCATTAAGGTCCGACTCTAGGTCCGACTAGCTTTGGTTAGCTCCGGCGCTAGGTCCTGCTAGCTTTGGTAAGCTTCGGTTCAAGGTCTGGTTAGCTTTGGCAAGGTTTGGAGCTTGATCGCAGTGGTTCTACTTTTATCTTGCAAGGATTCGTACTTGCTTTACATTGATGGAAAGATTGCTTAGTATTCATTTGCTAAGTTTTTGGTGTGTTTTGGTGGTTATGGTTGATATCATTTTGCTATGTTTTGCAACATGCTTATGTGAGGTGCTCACGTAAGATGTTGTAGTTCGAAACTAACGTGTGCAGGTGTTGCTTGAGTTCCAGACATGACTGGTGACGGGATCCATTGAACTAGTCTTAGGGAGAAGATGAGGTTCAACAACCAAGTTCGGGAGGAATTGTGGTTGAGTTGATCGAGAGGTTGCGCAACATGTTTGAATCAAGAAAAATGCATATGAAGGTATCGTGGACGTCGTTGGAAGATGTTTGCACATATGCAAGGAGTGCATGGACGTGGATACATGGTTCCGAGGCGTGATGAAGAGATGTGGTCGTAAAGAATTGGTCGGAAAGGTCCAACTGACTAGGTTATGGACTCAGGCTGCGGCTGAGTTGTGTTTGACTCAAATATGGAAAGTTTTGAGTTGGTTATGATAGGATTTCGTGTGGGTCACGAATTTGAGTTGTTTTAGGAATGTGGGATATGTTCTTAAGGTGTTTGGAAGTCTTAAGATTGCTTCTATAGGCATATAGAAGAATCCTAAGCAGTTATGGAAAGTTTCGATTCGTGATTTGAGTAGGATTAGAGTCCTAGTTGAGTTTGAGTTGGCCTAGGGGCTGGTTATATAAGCAAGGGAAACCAGAGCTCATGGTGCACGACTTTCGGGTTGTTCCTCTTGTGTTCTATTGAATAAAATTCGTAGTTGAATGAAACTTTTGTGCCTTGTTCATCCGACTTGTTCCAGACAAGTTTTACTTGTCGAGTTTCTGCACAACACTACCTTTCACCGGTGGTTTTATCATAACTCGAGCTTTACAGATCCAATTGACGTTATTCTTTTTGGGTTGTCTTCACAATTTGATTTTCTATCATCTGTAAAAATTTCACGGTCATTGGTTTTGTGGTTTCTAATCTACACGAGTTTCTTTGCAATGTTTCAGAACTTTTTTTCTCGGGTAGGACAGATTGACCTTTGTTCGATATTTTGATCGTAACTTGAGTTTCTCTCGACGGATTTGAGTGATTCTTGTTGTGTCCTATTCATGACTTTATTTTTTTCTGATATCTATTACTTTTGTCATGGTGAAACATGTTTGGATTAGTCTCACAAACAATTTCTTTAATAGATTATTTTTCTGCCGAAGGGGTTTGGTTTTAATTGTTTCCGCTGCGTAAGAATTTTTAAATCTACCATTCACCCCCCCCCTCTGGTAGCCTTTCACGTGCTCTTCGATCCTACACATTAGGATGTTGTTGGCACCATGCCAGTAGAGATCCCCTTCTACCAACGTGTATCTTTTAGCCAATCTGACAATCCGGTTAGCGGATACATTGTCTTCAGGAAGGATATTGTCTTTCAAGTAGCTCCGGATCTCCAAGATCCACGCATCGGATCTTACTTGAGCTTCTGAGTCTTGCGTGCTTGGTTGCTTGGAGCTTCCAGCAGCACCTACGACCCTTGGTAGATGCCATGGTTACAGGGCCACCGGGATTGCCAGCTTCGCGGTGCTAGTCTCGCCCCCTTCGCTCGGTTCAACATGCTGAGCTATTGGTCTTGACAACCTCCAGACGAAGATTCCGTCAGGAGCCGGAGCTCCAGTTGAGGTCTTCGTCGAGAGTTCATCAGCTTCAACATTATGAAGACACTGAACATGGTGGAGATCCAGGATTTCGAAGTCCTCCTAGAGCCTCTGGACTTCAAGGAGATAGGCAGTTAGTTGGGGATTGTTATAGAAGCATTCACCTTTGACTTGTTTGATGATGAGTTGTGAATCACCCTTCACCAATAGCTGTTTGACACCATAAGATAGTGCTACCTTGAGTCCGTAAATGAGAGCTTCATACTCCGCCATGTTGTTGGTCGCCTTGAAATCAAGGTGAACCATGTACAAGACCTTCTCCCCAGTCAGAGCAAGGATAAGGATTCCAGCTTCAGCCCCCTACTTCTGCATGGAGCCATCGAAGTATAGATTCTAGTGAGGCTCGGTGAATACCGGAACCTTGGGTTCTGGTTCTACTCACTGTGGCCCCCAGGGTTTGATGGAGAGGGAGTGCATTCTGCCACGAAGTCAGCTAAAGCTTGACTTTTGATTGCTTGTCGTGACACGAATTCAAGATCAAACTCAGCCAGCTCCGCTGCCCACTTTTCTATGTTTCCAATAGAGTTAGGGTTATGCAAAATTGCACGCAGTGGAAAAGAAGTTACCACTGATATTTTGTGGGCTTGGAAGTAGTGATGAAGCTTCCTTGAGGCAATAAGAACTGCATAAAACAGCTTATGCACCTCAAAGTATCTTTTCTTGGCATCATGGAGTACTTCATTGATGAAGTACGTTGGGTGCTGGACGGTCCGGACCCTCTAGGAGGGGACCTGGACCCTCCCGGAGGGGTCCGGTTCTTCATGTTGTGCTTCTTGGACCCTCCCGGTGGGGTCCATAACTTCTTCTTGTTCGATCTGGACCTTTTTAGAAGGATCTGAATCATCTTGGTCGCCCAGGTGAACCCCCTCAGGTGAGTGAGGTTGACCTCCTAGCATTTTGTCTTGAGGTTCCGTGTCTGGGGGCTGGGATCCAGACACACCTTCAAGTAACTCCGGACCCTCCCGGAGGGTCCTGGGCTCCTGGACTGGACATGGCTCCGATCTTTCCGCGACCAGGACCATGCTAACAACTTCGATAGTTGTAGAAATATAAAGCAATAAAGGCTCACCAGGATTCGGAGCTACCAAAATCGGTAGTGTGGTGAGGAGTTGTTTCAGCTCTTGAAACACCTTTTCTACTTCTTCGGACCAATGAAATGGTTCGGACTTCCTCAAGAGTTTGAAGAAGGGTAGCGCCCGTTCTGCCAGTCTTAAGATGAACTGGCTGAGTGCAGCTAGACATCCAGTTAATTTCTGGACATCTTTGATGCGGGCTGGGGGTTGCATATCTTCTATAGCTTTGATCTTCGCTAGATTTGCTTCAATTCCTTAGTGAGTCACCAAGAAACCTAGAAGCTTCCCGGAACTAACCCCGAAGACACATTTGTCTGGGTTCAGCTTCGTGCGAGTGATGCGCAGCTTGTCAAAGACTACTTGTAAATTGTCAAGGAGTGACTCCTTGTGCTTGATCTTCACGACGATGTCATCAACGTACACCTCCACCAAGTCTCTGATTAGCTCTCCAAATGTTTTTTACATAGCTCGCACAAATGTTGAAGCAACATTTTTAGACCAAAGGGCATGGCAGTATAACAATACAATCCATCTACTGTTATGAAGGCAGTATGATCTTCATCTTCCTTAGACATTTGGATTTGATGATATCCAAAGTATGCATCTAAGAAACACAATAGCTCACACAACTAT
This sequence comes from Tuctoria greenei, assembly GCA_036927565.1. Classification (NCBI taxonomy): domain Eukaryota; kingdom Viridiplantae; phylum Streptophyta; class Magnoliopsida; order Poales; family Poaceae; genus Tuctoria; species Tuctoria greenei. The sequence goes on along the minus strand of JAYESD010000011.1, from coordinate 9,760,415 downwards.
CTGATCTATTCTGGATAGTGGAAATGGATCCTTTGGACATGCCTTATTTAAGGTGGTGTAGTCGATACACATCCAAAGCTTCCCGCCGGCCTTGGGCACCACGACTCGGTTTGCCATCCATTTAGGATGAAATACCTCCCGGATGAAACCAACTTCGAGCAACTTCTTGATCTCCTGTCAGATGAATTTTTGCCACTCGATTGATTGCTTTCAGGGCTTCTGGTGTACAGGTCGGGCATCAGGGTAAATCTTCAGATTGTGCTCAAGCACCTCCCTAGGGATCCCAGACATTTGCGACGGTTGTCAGGCAAACATGTCGATATTAGCCTGGAGGAAAGTGATGAGCGTGAGTTCCTATTTTTTGTTCAAACCTCGCGATATACGGGTAGTCTGAGCAGCATCGGAACCAATTAGGACGACTTTGATGGGAACGTCGGTGTCGTCGCTAGGTTGCACACGAGGTGCGGAGGTAGAGCCTCTATGATGAATGCTCGGAGGGTTCGGAGCTGGCTCCTTACCGGATGCATCCTCCTGCGCTGTAATAAGCGCATAGAGTTCTTCTAATGCAGTAATTTCTGTGGTGCGATCTCTGCGGATCCGAAGAACGCCCGTAGGTGTTGACATCTTCAACACTAAGTAACCATAATGGGCGGCGGCCATGAACTTGTACAAGGCAGGCCTGCCCAAAATGACATTGAACGACAGACTGATCTGCGCGACGTCGAACACCAACTTCTCGGTTCTGTAGTTCTCCCGAGCCTCGAAGTTCACTAGGAGTGTGATGGAACTGAGGAGTAATGGGCCTCGGACCTACCCCAGAGAAAGGTCGACATGAACGAAGGTCCGAAGGTCGGAGCTGGAGCTTGATGAAGGCTTTGAAGCTTATGAGGTTTAGCCTTTCACCTCCGTCCACCATTACATGGTGAAGTTGGATATTGTTAATTCTTGGAGACACCATCAATGGAAGTTGACCAGCTCCAATCATGTAGCGGGGGCAGTCAGAAGCATCGAAGATGATGGGAGTATCCATCCACTTCCGATGAGGCTTAACCCTAGCGGTGGGAGCAGCAACGGCCATGTCCCGCCACATTGTCTTGAGGATGCGGCGAGAGGTGATGTCCCAAGAACCACCATAAATGCTGTTCAGGGTCTTCCGACGCTCGTTGTCACAGACGTTGGAGTCGTCGTCAACGGTATTGTAGACAGATTTCAGGACCTTCTTGGGGTCCTAGAAACCTAGCTCCTCCTCAGTCGGAGCTTCGTCGACTTTTTTTTTCCTTCCCACTGACGGAAAGGAGCTTCTTTCCGGTGCTTGTTATAGCGCTCGGCAAGGTTCTGGACCTCCCAGCATTCTTCCAGACTGTGTATGTCCATCTTCTGGATCGGACACCACACTTTGGAGTTGTTGTCGTCTTCTGACGAGGGATGAGGTCGTTTTTCCAGACGTGGCCCCAGGCCACTCGGAGCTACAGTAGCCACAGTAGTAGGTGCACCGGTCGATGGCTTTTTCTTGCTGTTGGATTTCTTCTTCCTTTTGCCACTACTGGAGGTAGTGGCTTCAGTTTTGGAGGCCTTCTTGTTGGCCTCCAGAGCTGGCTTGGACTGCATCTCACGGCCCTCCGCAACTTTAGCACATTTGTCTACTAGGCTAAAGAGTTCTGTGACGCTGGTGACTTCTTTGATTGCCAGCTTCTCCAACATCTTTTTGTCCCGAACGCTCTGTATGAATGCAATAATAACAGAGGCGCTCGAGATGGATGGGATGGTATTGCGTACCTGAGAGAATCGCTGGATGATGGATCACAGTGATTCTCCTGTCTTTTGTTGGATAGCAAAAAGGTCCAGTTCAGTGTCGGGTCGGTTGTATGAAGTCCCGAAGTTGGCAGTGAACTGTTGGCATAGCTCCACCCAACTGTTGATTGAGTCAGGCGGAAGGATCATAAACCAGGTTCTAGCGGTTCCAGTTAAGGCCATAGGGAAGTAGTTGGCTATCACGGCCTCATCGCCCCCTGCTGCGAGTATAGCAGTGAAGTAAATTTGAAGAAATTCATTAGGGTTGACAGTCCCATCAAATTTCTTCAGTAAATGAGGTCAGAACTTCTATGGCCATCTGACTATGCGTAAGTGTATGGCCAAGGCAGAACAAACTCCTCCTACTCCGTGAGGAGCATGGTTGTACTGAGCCTCTCGCCTTTCGCGAGCACGCTCAATATGGGCGCGGTCGTCCTGCTGCCGGTAACGGCGATTAAGTTCCGACCGCAGGTCGTGTGACGCCCGGTTCTGAAAACTGAACCAAGCTAACGCATATGTGTGCCCAGGATGTTCAACACACATACACGCGTGATTCACAAATGATAAACAGATAATTACCACAGATCAAGTTATTAAATAAGTACTCTTATTACATAATTCATTATATCCTCGAATACAAGCTCTAATGAATATTAATGACGGGTTCAACTAATGCAGCGGAAATAAACTAATTAAGCGACTAGGCATAAGGGATAGCGCAGCTCCATGCAACACCACAGGCAAAGTTGACGGTAGACACGGCCTAGAACTTCGCATTATCGCCATTAAACTCACAATCCTGACCTGCAACTGTTGGGGGGGGGATTGCAAGAGTGAGTACATGTCGTACTCAGCAAGTGTGGAAAGTATGACATGTGGCTGATTCAAATGACGACAATAATAATGGCTAAGTGCTGAAAAGTACAGTAAAACATTTGAAAAAGCAATATATGTATTATGTGTATGTAAACCCATCATAAACCATGTAACCATCATAATACCAGTCCATAATTTACCATTGCCGATAACCATAATCAATGCCATAAACCATAATTCCATCCATAACCATAACCATAATCATAATACCAACCATAACCATCACCAAACCATAACCATTATCAAACCATAACCATCCCAAATTCCAATTTTCCCTCTAATCATGGAAGTTGTCCAGGTGCTCATAACCGGGAGCATGGCTATCATGATAGTTTTAATTAACTCTGCAGAGTTTGTACCTCTTTACCCACGTGTTCGTGATTTCATCACCCTTCGGCGACTAAGAACCTCCCTTATGCCCATGACCCGTCGGTCACATTACACACTTCCGTTGGTGTGTGGCCAAGAGATCACAAAATAGCCTTTACAAAGGGATTACTAGCCTATTCAGACCCCACTGAGGTTTCACCGGTGGCGATGCCTCCAACTGAGCACATCTTCAACCAAGGGCCCCCTCTTGAGCCATTCGGATCCCAGGGTAGTCCCACCAATCACCAACAAACCCAATCCGACTACCCCTTCCTCGAGCATCCACAATGGTCCAAACAGCAGTAGCAAAGCCCTAATTAATCAGCTACGCCGCACCCATACTTGGCCTCGTGGTGGCACTGTAGTCCTGGCTTATTCTCGCATGAACCGGTCCTTAGATCTAAAGCAAGCAAACCACCATAACATCCAACCCATCCACAAAACCATGCTTGCTTAGATCACCCATCATATTGACCAGTTCACATTATCCAGAATATCATTGGTGCATAATTAAATGTGTAGTGTGGTTTGCCATCACAATTAATTAAGTGAAGCAAAAAGGTAAAAAAACCTTCCCGACTCTCTACCATATATTCCAGGTGACAAGGGTGGTTAAACAAAGCTAGTAAACTTCCTACCATAGGATTCTCATCAATTTGACACAAGCATGCAAGTTCGCAAACAAAACATTTATTTTAAAACAGGATCAATATGCTTCAAGGACACTTGCCTTGCTCCGGCGGATGGGGTTGCTCAAGCGCTTCGAAGTCTTGATTCTGAAAATCCTCGTATGCGGCCTCTTGAGCACGTTCCTCTACTCGTGATCACACATACAAGAAAATACATACAAATCAATATGATGCACACACATTAATCAACATGCGATGATATGCATGCATGCAAAGTACAATAATTAATTAACTACGGTTGTTTATTAATTAGATGCAACTAGTTTACGAGGATTTTAATGTGGATTAATGCTGCAGAAAATAAAATTATAGTGCAACTAAAATCACTTTATGTCTATTAGATCTAATGCGTCGCCAAAATTCGCATCGGGAACGAATCCTACCGTAGATCTGACGGCTTGACGGTCGCGGAACAAATGCGACGCGTAGACGAAGTGGATGGCGTAGCAGTCCCTTGGCGGCACGACGACGGCGACGATCTCCGGCGGACGACGGCACTCTCCTCTTTTTCTTCCTCTTCTTCCCCTCTTTTTTTCTCTCTTTTCTTCCCCTGGCGGCGCAACCTTCTGTTTGTAACACCCTAAATTTTCGCATCCTGCATTGCATACATGATCATGCATTAAACATTAGTAGGATAAAAAAATAATAATAAAACATAAAAGATGGAGCATATATATATATACAAATGTATGTAGCAAAAGAAGAAAAAGAAAATAATAATTATAGCCTAAAACTTGCAATGAGGAATAAGTATAAAAATAATGATAATAAAATATATATAAATATATATAAATAATATATATAAAAATATATGAAAATAAATAAAATATTAATATTAATAATATACATTATAATAATAATAAATAATAAATATATAACATGAATAATATATATATATAATATATAATAAATAACATAAAAAAAGGGGTATAAAAGAAAAGTAAGTAAAATAAAAGAATATAAATTATAAAATAATAATAATACTAAATGAAAAAAAAAAAGAAGAAAAAAAAACCTACCGGCCAGCGGCCGAGCCGCCAGCCGGCCACGCCGGCTTTCCCGCCGCCTGGGCCAGGCGCCCCGCGCGCCGCTCCCGCGGACCCCACCCCGCCGCCTGCCCAGCCCCGCCGCCCGGGCCCCACCCCCGCCAGCGCCCGCCCGCTCGCCCCATGCGGCACGCGCGCGCGAGCCGGCCCCGCCCGCCGCCGCTCCCGCCAAACGCGCGGCGCACTCGCCCCCACGCACCCGGCCGCGTGCCCCACCCGCCGCCCAGTCCCGCGCCTGCCCGACCGAGACGACGCGCGCGCATCGCGACGCGCCGGGCCCCACCCCACCCCGCGCGCGACGACTCCGCGCACCGTGCGACCGACGCCGCTCGCCCCGCAGTCCCGCTGGACCCCACCCGCACCGCACTCCCACGCGCAGCGCCGGCCCTAGCCGCTGGCTATAAAAAGCCACCGAGACTTCGTGTTTCCGGATCCCAGGAACCGCCGGCGCCTTCCAGAGAAGAAAAGCCGCCGGTACAGAGGAGAAAAAAAAAACACCAGAAGGATGCGCCAGGGGAAGAAAAGGAAGAAAAAAAAAGGGAAAAAGAGGGAGAAAAAGAGGAGGGCCCCACCGTCCACCGGAGATCGTCGCCGTCGTCGTGCCGCCGAGGAACTGCTGCGCCATCCACTTCGTCTACGCATTGTCCCCATCCCGCGACCGTCAAGCCGTCAGATCTACGGTAGGATTTGTTCCCGATGCGAATTTTAGCGACGCATTAGATCTAATAGACATAAATTTATTTTAGTTGCGCCATAATTTTATTTTCAGCAGCATTAATCCACCCTTAAACCCCCGTAAACTTATATGAACACGTATGAACTAGTTGCATCTAAATAATAAACAACCGTAGTTAATTAATTATTGTACCTTGCATGCATGCATATCATCGCATGTTGATTAATGTGTGTGCATCATGTTGATTGTATATGTTTCTTGTATGTGTGATCACGAGTAGAGGGAAGTGCTCAAGAGATCGTGTACGAGGATTTTCAGAATCAAGACTTCGAAGCGCTTGAACAACCCCATCCGCCGGAGCAAGGCAAGTGTCCTTGAAGCATATTGATCCTATTTTAAAATAAATGTTTTGTTTGCGAACTTGCATGCTTGTGTCAAATTGATGGGAATCCTATGGTAGGAAGTTTACTAGTCTTGTTTGACCACCCTTGTCACCTGGAATTTATGGTAGAGAGTCGGGAAGGATTTTTACCTTTTTGCTTCGCTTAATTAATTGGGATGGAAAAACCAACACTACACATTTAATTATGTATTAATGATATTCTGGTTAATGTGAACTGGTTAAATCTGGTATGGTAATGGGTGATTTAAGCAAGCCTGGTATGTGGATGGGTTGGATGTTATGGTGGTTTGCTTGCTTTAGATCTAAGGACCGGTTCATGCGAGAATATGCCAGGACTACAGTGCCACCACGAGGCCAAGTATGGGTGCGGCGTAGCTGATTAATTAGGGCTTTGTTAGTGCTGTTCGGACCAATGTGGATGCTCGGGGAAGGGGTAGTCGGATTGGGTTTGTTGATGATTGGTGGGACTACCCTGGGATCCGAATGGCTCAAGAGGGGGCCCTTGGTTGAAGATGTGCTCAGTTGGAGGCATCACCACCGGTGAAACCTCAGTGGGGTCTGAATAGGCTAGTAATCCCTTTGTAAAAGCTATTTTGTGATCTCTTGGCCATACACCAAAGGAAGTGTAATTGGCAATAAGGAGGTTCTTTAGTCGCCGACGGGTGATGAAATCACAAACACGTGGGTAAAGTGGTACAAACTCTGCAGAGTGTTTAAAACTATCATGATAGCCGTGCTCCCGGTTATGAGCACCTGGACAACTTCCATGATTAGAGTTGGAAATTGGGTTTTGGGATGGTTATGGTTTGGTAATGGTTATGGTTGGTTTATGGTTATGGTTTGGTAATGGTTATGGTTTATGGATTATGATCATGGATATGAACTTGAGTTATGGTAATTGGACATGGATAATGGTGATGTTGACAATAATTGGATATGGTTTATATTTTGTTAATATGATGGTTATGATGGGATTGTTTCACATAGACATAGTATAATGCTTTTCAAATGTTTTACTGTACTTTTCAGCACTTAGCCATTATTACATTCGTCATTTGAGTCAGCCACATGTCATACTTTCCACACTTGCTGAGTACGACATGTACTCACTCTTGCAATCCCCCACCCCAACAGTTGCAGGTCAGAATTGTGAGTTTAATGGCGATAATATGGAGATCTAGGCCGTGTCTACCGTCAGCTTGCCTGTGGTGTTGCATGGAGCTGCGCTATCCCTTATGCTTAGTTTGCTTAGTTTCCTAATTAGTTTATTTCCGCTGCATTAGTTGAACTTGTCATTAATATTCATTAGAGCTTGTATTTGAGGATTTAATGAAATATGTAATAAGAGTACTTATTTAATAATTTGAGCTGTGGTAATTATCTGTTTATCATTTGTGAATCACTCGTGTATGTGTGTTGAACATCCTGGGCACACATATGCGTTAGCTTGGTTCAATTTTCGGAACCGGGCGTCACAGAATCGTATCAGAGCCACAGGTTGACCGTAGGATGCAGCCTAGATAGAATGGACACTTTAGAGCACATAGGAGCACTCAGGAATCGATGTGTTTTTACTTGGTGTGCTGTTTGCTATATATTGTTTGCTTGTGTGCTTAATAGAGGATTTTGGGATGCTTTAGCATTGCCATGTCCACCTAGGCTAGTATAGCTAGTTGTTTAGTTCCATATCCCTTGATGCATATAGTTGGGGACGTTTCTAAATTCTTACCTATTGCTTTTCTCTAGATGGTGAGGACTCGCAACCAGAGGGATGCTAATGATGAGGAGGAGAACAATGGAGTACCTCAAAACAACAACGGACAAGGACCTGCTCATGGAGCCATCAATATCGAGCAGCTATTGGCCATGCAAAACCAGCTCATGCAGACCATGATACAGATCATGGGACAGCTGCAGGCTGGCAATATCAACAATCAGCCCCACGTGCCTCCACCACCACCCCCACCTCCTCATGACCGATTGGGAGAGTTCATGAGGACTAGACCGCCAACCTTTGCTCAAACTGCTGACCCTATGGATGCGGATGATTGGCTCAAGTCCGTGGAAAAGAAACTTGCTATTGTCCAATGCAGTGACCAGGAGAAGGTCCTATTTGCTTCTCATCAACTCGTTGGAGCAGCCGCCGATTGGTGGGATTCACTATGCAATGCTCATGAGAATCAAGAGAGGATCACCTGGGCGGAATTCAAAGAGAACTTCCGTTCTCATTATGTGCCGGAAGGTGTTATGATCTTGAAGAGGCAAGAATTCGAGAACTTAAGCCAAGGAAGATCAAGCGTGAGTGAATATCTCAACAAGTTCACTCAACTCTCAAGGTATGCGCCCGAGGATGTTAGTCGAGACAGCCGGAAGCAATATTTGTTCATGAGAGGCCTCAACAATGAGATCCAAGTGCAACTACTCAACTGCGATTATGCCAATTTCCAGAAACTTGTAGACAAAGCAATTGTAGTTGAGAACAAGATCCGTGAGATGGAGCAAGAAATCAAGAGGAAGGCGCCGTATCAAGGACAGCAACAAGGAAGTAATGTGCGCCCTCGCCTTGCACCACCCAATGCGCCTCATTACAGCTCCTCTATTCCTGCTCAGCGCTTTGGTTATGCAACGCACCCAACCCAGTTTGTGCAGCAGCGCCCTGTTATGCAAGCAATGCCTTATGCGCCTCGTGCTGGTTTTCCTGGAACCAATGCTCAAAATCAAGCCCGTCCCAATAATTCTGGTGGAGTCAAGAGGTGCTATATTTGTGGAGAAGATGGACACTTTGCGAATCAATGTCCTAAGTCAGGCCTTGGTCAAAGAAGCAATGCGCCGAGGCAAAACCCAAGACCTAATGGAGGACAGCCACAAGGAAGCCGTGGATAGCAAAATTTTGCTCGTGGCAACGTGAACCATGTCTCCACGGAGGATGCTCAACAAGCGAATGACGTGGTCATTGGTATGTTTCTTGCTAACTCCAAACCCGCGACTATGTTATTTGATTCTGAAGCATCGCATTCATTCATTGCATCAAAGTATGTTGCCAATTATAGTTTGATTATCTCTCATATGAAGTCTACTCTATTGGTTAAGTCTCCTGGAGGAGAGATGAAAACAAATATAGTATGTTCAAAAGTAAGCCTTAAAATAAGGGGGTAGACTTCTCCGCCATTTTGGATTCACAAGGAATAAGAGGATCCGTTGGTGCAAAGTGCAATGGAACCGCCATACGGAAACCGAAGCTACATGGGAACGTGGAGAAGAACTGAAGGCAGAATTTCCTCACCTTTTCTCCACGCTATCGAATCTCGAGGGCGAGATTCATTTTAAGGGGGGTAGAATTGTAACACCCTAAATTTTCGCATCCTGCATTGCATACATGATCATGCATTAAACATTAGTAGGATAAAAAAAATAATAATAAAACATAAAAGATGGAGCATATATATATATATACAAATGTATGTAGCAAAAGAAGAAAAAGAAAATAATAAGTATAGCCTAAAACTTGCAATGAGGAATAAGTATAAAAATAATGATAATAAAATATATATAAATATATATAAATAATATATATAAAAATATATGAAAATAAATAAAATATTAATATTAATAATATACATTATCATAATAATAAATAATAAATATATAACATGAATAATATATATATAATATATATATAATAAATAACATAAAAAGGGGTATAAAAGAAAAGTAAGTAAAATAAAAGAATATAAATTATAAAATAATAATAATACTAAATGAAAAAAAAAGAAAGAAGAAAAAAAAACCTACCGGCCAGCGGCCGAGCCGCCAGCCGGCCACGCCGGCTTTCCCGCCGCCTGGGCCAGGCGCCCCGCGCGCCGCTCCCGCGGACCCCACCCCGCCGCCTGCCCAGCCCCGCCGCCCGGGCCCCACCCCCGCCAGCGCCCGCCCGCTCGCCCCATGCGGCACGCGCGCGCGAGCCGGCCCCGCCCGCCGCCGCTCCCGCCAAACGCGCGGTGCACTAGCCCCCACGCACCCGGCCGCGTGCCCCACCCGCCGCCCAGTCCCGCGCCTGCCCGACCGAGACGACGCGCGCGCAGTGCGACGTGCCGGGCCCCACCCCACCCTGCGCGCGACGACTCCGCGCACCGTGCGACCGACGCCGCTCGCCCCGCAGTCCCGCTGGACCCCACCCGCATCGCTCCCGTATGCGCGCCCTTCCCCGCCGCCACGCGACCCCGTCACCCAATGCGCCCGCCTACCGTGCGTCCCGCACGGGCCCCACCCGCCGAATCCCGGCCCCGACGCCCCGGCCCAGCGCCTCTCGCGCGCGAGCGCCGTACCGGCCGACGCGCGATACGCGCCGATTCGCCCGCCCGCAACGCGCGCCGCGAATCGCCCGACTCCCGCGCATCCCACACCGCACTCCCACGCGCAGCGCCGGCCCTATTCGCTGGCTATAAAAAGCCACCGAGACTTTGTGTTTCCGGATCCCAGGAACCGCCGGCGCCTTCCAGAGAAGAAAAGCCGCCGGTACAGAGGAGAAAAAAAAAACACCAGAAGGCTGCGCCAGGGGAAGAAAAGGAAGAAAAAAAGGGAAAAAGAGGGAGAAAAAGAGGAGGGCCCCACCGTCCACCGGAGATCGTCGCCGTCGTCGTGCCGCCGAGGAACTGCTGCGCCATCCACTTCGTCTACGCATTGTCCCCATCCCGCGACCGTCAAGCCGTCAGATCTACGGTAGGATTTGTTCCCGATGCGAATTTTAGCGACGCATTAGATCTAATAGACATAAATTGATTTTAGTTGCGCCATAATTTTATTTTCAGCAGCATTAATCCACCCTAAAACCCCCGTAAACTCATATGAACACGTATGAACTAGTTGCATCTAATTAATAAACAATCGTAGTTAATTAATTATTGTACCTTGCATGCATGCATATCATCGCATGTTGATTAATGTGTGTGCATCATGTTGATTGTATATGTTTCTTGTATGTGTGATCACGAGTAGAGGGAAGTGCTCAAGAGATCGTGTACGAGGATTTTCAGAATCAAGACTTCAAAGCGCTTGAACAACCCCATCCGCCGGAGCAAGGCAAGTGTCCTTGAAGCATATTGATCCTATTTTAAAATAAATGTTTTGTTTGCGAACTTGCATGCTTGTGTCAAATTGATGGGAATCCTATGGTAGGAAGTTTACTAGTCTTGTTTGACCACCCTTGTCACCTGGAATTTATGGTAGAGAGTCGGGAAGGATTTTTACCTTTTTGCTTCGCTTAATTAATTGGGATGGAAAAACCAACACTACACATTTAATTATGTATTAATGATATTCTGGTTAATGTGAACTGGTTAAATCTGGTATGGTAATGGGTGATCTAAGCAAGCCTGGTATGTGGATGAGTTGGATGTTATGGTGGTTTGCTCGCTTTAGATCTAAGGACCGGTTCATGCGAGAATATGCCAGGACTACAGTGCCACCACGAGGCCAAGTATGGGTGCGGCGTAGCCGATTAATTAGGGCTTTGTTAGTGCTGTTCGGACCAATGTGGATGCTCGGGGAAGGGGTAGTCGGATTGGGTTTGTTGATGATTGGTGGGACTACCCTGGGATCCGAATGGCTCAAGAGGGGGCCCTTGGTTGAAGATGTGCTCAGTTGGAAGCATCGCCACCGGTGAAACCTCAGTGGGGTCTGAATAGGCTAGTAATCCCTTTGTAAAAGCTATTTTGTGATCTCTTGGCCATACACCAAAGGAAGTGTAATTGGCAATAAGGAGGTTCTTTAGTCGCCGACGGGTGATGAAATCACAAACACGTGGGTAAAGCGGTACAAACTCTGCAGAGTGTTTAAAACTATCATGATAGCCGTGCTCCCGGTTATGAGCACCTGGACAACTTCCATGATTAGAGTTGGAAATTGGGTTTTGGGATGGTTATGGTTTGGTAATGGTTATGGTTGGTTTATGGTTATGGTTTGGTAATGGTTATGGTTTATGGATTATGATCATGGATATGAACTTGAGTTATGGTAATTGGACATGGATAATGGTGATGTTGACAGTAATTGGATATGGTTTATATTTTGTTAATATGATGGTTATGATGGTATTGTTTCACATAGACATAGTATAATGCTTTTCAAATGTTTTACTGTACTTTTCAGCACTTAGCCATTATTACATTCGTCATTTGAGTCAGCCACATGTCATACTTTCCACACTTGCTGAGTACGACATGTACTCACTCTTGCAATCCCCCACCCCAACAGTTGCAGGTCAGAATTGTGAGTTTAATGGCGATAATGTGGAGATCTAGGCCGTGTCTACCGTCAGCTTGCCTGTGGTGTTGTATGGAGCTGCGCTATCCCTTATGCTTAGTTTGCTTAGTTGCCTAATTAGTTTATTTCCGCTGCATTAGTTGAACTTGTCATTAATATTCATTAGAGCTTGTATTTGAGGATTTAATGAAATATGTAATAAGAGTACTTATTTAATAATTTGAGCTGTGGTAATTATCTGTTTATTATTTGTGAATCACTCGTGTATGTGTGTTGAACATCCTGGGCACACATATGCGTTAGCTTGGTTCAATTTTCGGAACCGGGCGTCACACTGTTGCCCTTTTCTTTTCTGTACCGGCGACAGGGCTTTCGTGGAGGCGGCGGCTGTTCTTTTCTGGTGGCTGGAAAACACGAGTCTCGAGGCCCTTTTTTTATAGGCGGCGGTAGGGCGCTAGGGCCGGCTGGCGTGGGATCGGCGCGGGACCGGGCGCGGCGCCGGGAATCGCGCGTTCGGCGCGATGGGACGCGGGGCGTGCGGCTGAGCGCGGCCGTGGGAGGCGGGGCCGGGCCCAGGCGCTGGGATTCGTGGAGCGTGGGAGGCGGGCGTGGGGGCGCTGCGTCGGGCGCGTACGCGGGCCGGGGCCAGACGGCGGGGTCGGCGCGTGGAGGCGGGGTGCTGCGGGGCCTCGGGCGGCGGGCGGCGTCGGCAGGGTGGGCGCGCTTGGCGCGGGAATCGGGGTGGGGCCGGGCGTACGCATGTCGCCCGCGGATCGGCGCATGGGCGTGGCCGGCTGGGCCGGTCGGCGGCCTGGCAGCGGGGGGGTTTTCTTTTTTTTTTCATTTTTATTATTTAGTATTATTATTATTTTATAATTTAGATTTATTTATTTTACTTTTTTTTATACTCTTTTTTTTATTATATAATTTATTATATATATATTTTATATATATATATATATTATTCATGTTATATATTTATTATTATATATAATTTATTTATATATTTCTTTTTATATATATATTATTATTATTTTAGATTTATTCCCTAATACATGTTTTAGGATATAATTATTATTTTCTTTTCCTTCTTTTGCTACACATATTTGTATATTTTATCATTTTTCCTTTATCCTACTAATGTTTAATGCATGATCATGTATGCAATGCAGGATGCAAAAATTTAGGGTGTTACAAACCTACCCCCTTAAAGTGAATCTCGCCCTCGAGATTCGACAGCGTGGAGAAAAGATGCGGGAATTCTGCCTTCAGTTCTTCTTCACGTTCCCACGTAGCTTCGGCTTCTGTATGGTGTTTTCATTGCACTTTGCACCAACGGATCCTCTTATTTCTCGTGACCCTTTCCTTCACGTCCAAGATCTTGATAGGTTGCTCGACATAAGACAAATCCTCCTGAAGTTCTAACTCGTCCATCGGCACTTGTTCTTCCGGCACCCTGAGACACTTCTTAAGTTGAGACACGTGAAACACATCATGTACGTCTGAAAGGTGAGCTGATATCTCCAACTTATATGCTACTTCTCCTATTTTGTCCAAAATCTTGAATGGTCCAATATAGCGAGGTGCGAGCTTTCCTCTTATATTAAACCTCTTATGACCTCTCATAGGTGACACCTTGAGGTAAACAAAATCTTCTATTTCAAAGGCTAATTTCCTTCTCCTATTGTCCGCATAGCCTTTTTGTCTTGATTGGGCAGCCCTCAAGTTTTCACGAATTATCTGGACTTGCTTTTCGGCTTCTTGCAACACATCCGGACCAAATACTTGAGTTTCTCCTGCCTCATTCCAGAATAAAGGTGTCCTACACTTCCTCCCATAAAGTGCTTCATATGGTGACATTTTCAAGCTTGCTTGGTAACTATTGTTGTATGAAAATTCTGCATAGGGTAAGCTTTTGTCCCAACTTTTCCCATGCTTTAAAGCACAAGCTCTTAACATGTCCTCCAAAATCTGATTGGTCCTCTCGGTTTGTCCGTCCGTTTGAGGATGGTATGCTGAACTAAAATTCAACCTCGTTCCCAAAGCTTCATGCAATTTTTGCCAAAATCTGGAGGTAAATTGAGAACCTCTATCCGAGACTATTTTCTTAGGGACTCCATGTCGACACACAATATGCTCCATGTATATTTCGGCCAATCGTGCAGCTGTATATTTGGTCTTCACAGGGACAAAATGAGCTGACTTGGTTAAGCGATCCACAATTACCCAAATTGAGTCATACCCGGACTGAGTACGGGGTAACCCAACTATGAAGTCCATTCCAATTTCTTCCCACTTCCATTCCGGAATCTTCAACGGTTGTAATAATCTGGCTGGCCTTTGATGTTCCGCCTTGACTCGTTGGCACACATCACACAATGCGACATATTCGGCTATGTCCTTCTTCATGCGATCCCACCAATAGCAAGTCTTCAAGTCTTTGTACATCTTCGTACAACCGGGGTGAATTGAGTAAGGCGAGTTATGTGCCTCCTTTAATATTGTCTCCCGAATATGTTTTACATTAGGCATGACGATCCTCTTTCCAAGCCATAAGGTACCATGTTCGTCTTCATCAAATCTGAATTCTCTCCCTTCTTTGGTTCTTTCCTTGATTTCCTTGATCTACTTATCTGCGGTTTGTGCCTCTCGAATTTCTTGCTCCGAGGTTGGGTTTAACTCCATCATCTCCATCTCATTTACAAACCCGAGGTTCAACCTTTCAAACTCCTTACATAACTCGAACGGTAACTCTCGAACTGTAAGTTGATGGCTTACTCCCTTTCTACTCAAAGCATCAGCCACTACATTGGCTTTTCTCGGATGATAGTTGATTCCCACATCATAGTCCTTGATGAGCTCCAACCATCTTCGCTGCCTCAAATTCAGATCTGTCTGTGTGAAAATATACTTAAGACTCTTGTGATCCGTGTAAATTTCACACCTATGACCAAGTATATAGTGTCTCCAAATCTTCAATGCATGTACCACGGCTGCAAGTTCTAAATCGTGTGTCGGGTAATTCTGCTCATGTTTCTTCAATTGTCTTGACGCGTAGGCGACCACTTGACCTTCTTGCATCAATACACACCCAAGTCCTTGTCTTGATGCATCGCAATAGATGTCGAAACTCTTGCTTACGTCCGGTAATACTAACACCGGCGCGGTTGTCAACCTTTTCTTTAACTCCTCAAAGCTATCCTGACAAGCTTGAGTCCATTGGAATGCCTTCCCTTTCATGAGTAATTTGGTCATAGGCTTGGCTATTTTGGAGAAATCCTTGATGAATCGGCGGTAATATCCAGCCATTCCAAGGAAACTCCGGATTTCCTTGACATTCTGTGGCGGCTCCCACTTCAACACGTCTCTCACCTTTCCGGGGTCAACCAATACTCCTCCTCCTGAGATTATATGACCCAAAAATGGCACCTCTTTCAACCAAAACTGGCACTTGCTGAAGTTGGCATACAATTGATGCTCCCTCAATTTCTGCAGCGTAAGCCTCAAGTGTTCCTCATGTTCCTTCTCATCCTTCGAGTAGATCATAATATCATCAATAAACACCACAACGAACTTGTCCAAGTACTCCATGAAGACTTTATTCATGAGGTACATAAAGTAGGCAGGCGCATTTGTCAATCCAAAAGACATCACAGTGTACTCATAAGATCCATACCGTGTCCTGAAAGCTGTTTTGGGTATGTCCGATGGCCTAATCTTCATTTGAAAGTATCCCGACCTCAAATCAATCTTGGAAAACACACAAGCGCCTTTCATCTGATCAAACAAATCCTCTATGCGGGGCAAGGTGTACTTGTTCTTGATGGTCACCTCGTTGAGAGCTCGGTAATCTACACACATCCTTTGCGTTCCATCCTTCTTGTCTACAAATAGAACGGGCGCTCCCCAAGGTGAAGAGCTAGGGCGAATAAAACCTTTCTCTAGTTGTTCTTGAATCTGCTTCTTGAGTTCTGCTAATTCCTTAGGAGGCATCCTATACGGCCTCTTAGCTATAGGTGCAGTTCCAGGTATTAAATCAATAACAAACTCAATGTCTCGATCGGGTGGCATACCTGGCAACTCATCTGGAAAAACATCCAAAAATTCACACACTACCGAAATCTCCTCAATTGCGGCACCGTCCACATGGTTCAGCTCCAATTGCTTCGATGCGGTTTGAGATGCTTCAAATTCTACGGTGATCCCTTCCTCATTGGTCAACTTCACCATCTTCGTGGCACACTCAATAACTCCATTGTGCTACCTTAACCAGTCCATACCAAGTATAATGTCCAATCCTTGAGAATCCAAAACAATGAGGTTGGCGGAGAAGTCTACCCCCCTTATTCTAAGGCTTACTTTTGGACATACTATATTTGTCCTCATCTCTCCTCCAGGAGACTTAACCAACGGAGTAAACTTCATATGGGAGATAGGCAAACTATACTTGGCAACATACTTCGATGCAATGAATGAATGCGATGCTCCAGAATCAAATAACATAGTCGCGGGGTTGGAGTTGGCGAGAAACATACCAATGACCACGTCATCCGCTTGTTGAGCATCCTCCGTAGAGACATGGTTCACGTTACCACGAGCAAAGTTCTGTTGTCCACGGCTTCCTTGTGGCTGTCCTCCATTAGGTCTTGGGTTTTGCCTCGGCGCATTGCTTCCTTGACCAAGGCCTGACTTAGGACATTGATTCGCAAAGTGTCCAGCTTCTCCACAAGTATAGCACCTCTTAACTCCACCAGAATTATTGGGACGAGCTTGGTTTTGAACATTGGCTCCAGGAAAATCAGCACGAGGTGCATAAGGCATCGGAGGCCTAGGTGCTTGCATGACAGGGCGCTGCTGCACAAACTGAGTTGGGCATGGTGCATAACCAGGGCGCTGAGCAGGAATAGAGGAGCTGTAATGAGGCGCATTGGGCGGCGCAAAGCGAGGGCGCACATTACTTCCTTGTTGCTGTCCTTGATATGGCGCCTTCCTCTTGATTTCTTGCTCCATCTCACGGATCTTGTTCTCAACCACAATCCCTTGAGGCTCTCACACTAACCTAGAGAGTCCACTCACCCAGAATGGTGGCACACAAGCTCTCTCTCTCTAGCTAGTTCTAGCCTAAACCTTGGTGTAAAGGTGATGGAAATGGTGTGGAAGTGATTGCTCTTGGTCTTGAATGCTTGTGGATGTGTTGATAGCTTCTGGTGATCAAGACTTAACGAAATGACAGGGTTAGGGGGTATTTATAGCCAGCCTCCCCGAAATAGCCGTTGGAAAAGTAGGCTGACAGAACTTTACTGTGAACACCGGATGATCCGATGTCTCCCCTTTAGTTATCATCGGTCTAATTACTTTGGCTGACGTCATTGTGTCAGATATGACCGTTGTTAGACCGATGTTCCTCCTGTCTTCTCATCGGATGATCCGGTGGCTCTTCCTGCAGAATTTGCTTAATCTTGATGCTTACTGGAGTGATTGACCGATGTGTGTAAGTCTGTACATCGGATGATCTGGTGCTACACTTGGTCCAATGGTAATGCAAACTATACTGATGGACCGATGTCACTGAGCCATTCACATCGGATGATACGGTGAGTACATTGTTCTGAGGTCTTCTTCTTCAGTTGAACCAACTCGACCGATGTGTACATTTCTGAAATCATCGGTTGATCCGGTGAGTTGATTTTGTTTGCTTTGAGTTGTTTTGAGTGAATCTTTTGTGTCTTGCTCAGATGACCTCTTAGACATTTGTTTCATAAGCCTCTCTGATGATCTTCAAGCATTGTATGTTGTCAACTTATGGTTGAGTGACTTAGACATGAGAGCTTTCACTTCTTGTCTTTATCTCATTGATTTGATCTCAAAAGTTGATTGTATATGGGTCTCCAATGACATATTCATTTCATTTTATTGAGTGATTATGGGGACCTTGCATTCACAAATTCATTAGTAAAGTTCAATGGTTGTCATTAATCACCGAAACCGTACTTCATGGAGGGCCTAGATGCTTTCAGTCTCCCCCTTTTTGGTGATTGATGACAACACAATAATCAAAGCGCAATAGTAATGAATTTGATAGAATGAAACTTAAAAGAATATGCAATGAATACAGGATGTCACACTTGAAGCTTAAGCATCAATTAACAACTCAAGTGTGACAAATAAGTGATCATAAACATAGATAAACACCAAATGAGCCAAATCGATTAATAACTCATGGGAATAAGTTCATTAGAGCTCAATAAGTAGCAAATGAGTAGCAAACACACCAAATGTAGCAAACACACTGAATTACAAGAATGATAAACGATAAATGATAAAGGAGACTCCCCCTGACACTAAGACGCTCTCCCCCTGACACTAAGACGCTCCCCCTGACTCCTCTAACTCTTCTCCCCCTTTGGCATCAAGACACCAAAAAGAGATCCGAGCGCCTAAGGACCCTGAGTACTGGGCGCGATGACGAACTGGTCACTGTCGCTGTCGTCGGAGCTGCTGGCTGGAGTAGCGGTGGAGGGAGCTGCAGGAGCCGTAGGAGCCACCGTCGGTGCCTGCTGTGGAGGAGCTGCTGGAGCAGGGGCACTGACGATGGAGGCCGGCGTCTGCTGAAACAGTGTCGTGGCCGGCAGCGGGGAGTGCATCAGAGCACCAGGAGCCAGAAGTGGAGACATGCTGAAGGAGGGTATCGGCATAGAAGGTACTGGTGCCACTGGAGCGGCAGCTGGAGCCAGGACTGGAGGTGGTGGAGCGACTCCTGGCAGCTGCAACGGGAGGGCAATCCTGGTCTGGGTGTAGAGGTTGGTGATCAAGCCCAGGATGCCCATCATCGCCTGCTGCGTCTGCTGCTGCTGGTCGAGAGTGCGCTGGTGCATCTGGTCGATAAGCCCCGTCAGCCTGTCAGTGTCTTCACGCCTCTCATGGGCGATCTGACGCTGCATCTCCTGCTGCTGCTGCTAGAGCTCAAGGAGACGGGCAGCCTGCTCTGCTCGGGCCTGCTCGGCTGACAGCCTGTCCAGATGCTGCTGCTCAACCATCTGCTGGAGGAGCGATGTCAGCTCTGATGGCTACGTGACATGCGCCTCAGTGACGGGGGGTGGAGTAGGTGGTGGCACTGTAGAGCCTCCAGCCTCCGCGTCGTGCTACCTGGGTGAGGGCGGAGGAGGGAAGTACTCCTCAACACTTTTGTCGGTGTCGCTCTCTGACCAGATATGCTGCAAGTCCTCACCCTATGCCTCAGCCTCGGCAAGCCTCTCATCCTCCTTCTCTAAGTCAGACCAGTCCTCCTCAGACAGCCGGGCCCTGACCTGACGCTCAACTGGACAGCCAAGACGGCGGTCTCCAGGAGCTGGGGCACGGTAGTGACCGAACCGTGTCACACTCTCGTCAGTGAGACGGTCGTGCACGGCGGACTCCTCAGGGACCATCATGGTGAGCAGGTAGCTGACCCAGTGTCCATACATGAGCTGCCTCATCATCCCCACTCCATCTGTGATCACATCCTCCATCTCGCATATGAGAACGTCGACTATGTCAAACTCCATCCCATTCATGATGAAGAACAGGAGAGTCTGTTGAAGGCTGGTGAACCCCTCCAAGTAACCAGACCTCGGTAGGAGCGTGCGGCGCAAGGCGAGGTGCACTGTGCGCGCGGCTGGAGTCAACAAGGCCGGTACTCTCGGCTGGTCAGGAGAGAAAGTAGGACCGAACAAAGAACGGATCTCCTCCAGAGTTGGTGCCACTCCTCCAGTGAGCGGCCTCCTCGGTGGGTCTGCCTGACCATAGACCCTCTCATGCACGCAGGTGTCGTGCAAGTCCACTCCTAGCAACTGTGCCAGTGTCTGCCTCGTCAAGTGGTATTGCTGACCCATGAACATGATGTCAATTGATCTTCTGTCCTCAGAGACATAGAGGGTGGCGTAGAAGACGCGGACCCAATCTTCCACATAGGCACTCCGCTCATATGCCATTAGCTGCACCAAACCTCGGTACCTCTCAAAATAAGGACGGATCTCCGTCTGTGCTGCCAAAGCTAGCTGACCCCAATCCAGATAGTTGTGTTGAAACAGCTTGTGACCTCGACGCATGTAGGTCTCATAGAGTGATGCCTGGGTGATAGTCCAGAAGCGACTATCCACGAGAGCCTCTCTGGGCTGCAGGTACCACTCCTCAAGCAGCACATTCCACCTTAGCTTGCGAAGCTGCTTGCCCTTCATCTTCCGGTAGTCAGTCAACCGGACTCCTTCAGCGACATGGACAGTGGTATCCATCTCGTAGATCGCTCGCTGGGCCTCCCTGTCCTCACGACGGTCAGCAGCCGTCGGTCTCGGACGTGGTGCTGCCGCGGTGTGACCCCCACAAGTCCGGGCTGAGCGACGACGAACGATAGGCTCTTCCAGCTCTTCTTCGGCCTCGGAGTCATCAATCACCGGAGGCTGCCTCGGACGAGCTTCACGGATCCTTAGGGATCCTCCTCGGCCACGCTCACGCTCCTCGGCGGCGCGAGTGGCCATCAAGGCCTTCTTCTCCTCCTTCGACAATTATTGCTTCTTCGCGGCCGGCTCCGCGATAGCCTTCCCCTTGTTCTTCTTGTCGCGAGCCATTGTGATCGCTTGATTGAACGGAGTCGACGAAGGTGATGCGGAGATTGACGGGGTTGCAAAACCCTAGCGGTGATGGATGCACTGTGATGGCAACTTGGTGGTGAGGGAGAGGAGTGGCGGCGGTGTACTTGGGTGGAGACAGCGGCGCTTGGAGGCGGCGGCGCATGGAGGCGGCGGCGCGTGGCGATGAAGGTGGTGTGGCGGTGGCGCTAGGAGATGATGGCAACGCAGTGGAGTGGGCAGCGCGTGGATGGAGGTGCCGGAGCGGTGGGCGGCGGCGGCGTCCGGCGGGAGCACGGTGGCGGCAGCCGGAGACGGCGGGCGGCGACGGGCGGCGGCAGTCGGAGGGCGGCGGCGGCGTCCGGCGGTGGTGGTGGTGGCGCTAGAGGTTCGGCGGTGGAGGGAAGCGATGGTGGCGGCGTCGGGATCAGGAGAGGGAAGAGGAAAACGAATGACCGATTTAAATAGTGGGTCTCAAACCCTAGCCGTATTTTTAACACCGGATGGACCAATGATGAATATGAGAAGCATCGGTCGAATGCCACAGTAAGGATATTCAAAAAGGTACTGTTGTCACCGGATGGACCGACGTTGAGGGTTTTAATCATCGGTCGAATGGCACAGTAAGGGTATTCAAAAGAGGAATGTTGACACCGGATGGTCCGGCGATGGAGGAGGTAGCATCGGTGGAATTGACCACAGTTCCAGAATTGTGCACATCGGATGGACTGATGTTTTTAAGGATAAACTCGTCGGTCGATTAGAGATTCTGACTGAACTGGCCCTTGGAGATTTAACACCAATTGATCCGATGAGAGACTGACCTAGGCATCGGATAATTCGATGACTACAGAACAATAACATCCCATATATGTCCTTTGACCAGACAAACAAGCAAAGAGAAACACTTGTCTTAGGACTTTTTGGGCAACCCCTTTCCCCTCAAAGATACTAATATGCCAATAACTTGGCTAGGCCTTAAGGCAAATGGAACATCGAGAAAAATAGGAGGAAATTATCCAAATAAAATGTAAGGTCCATGCTTTGTGAGGTAGAGTATGAAGACTTCTATCTCTTTTAAGCATGTTCCTCTAGGCATTAACGCACCTAATATTTTGTTCTTTCCACCTTATATGAGTTGAGATATTGCATTTCAAACAAGTCTCTTTCTCATGAGGTGGGTTCCCCTTTGTGGCAATCTACCGTATGCAATGCCAAACATTTTGTAATGCAAGAAATTGTAAGTCTATATGGCAGGCATCATGCAAGGCATAGAGTAAATCTATCTTGCCAAGTTTGAACCTTTCAAAGGCTTCTTCAGGGAGAACTACTCTCCAAGCCTTGGGAAAACCCAAAAGAACCTCCATCCCAAGCTAACCCTAGCTCACCCCTATCCTTTGAGAGTTAGGCAAGACCTATATAATATGCATTCTTACATGATCATGGCAACTTACATGACGTTTGATGCATCTAGCACATTTAATTCACTCCTTAGCCTAGAAAAAGTTTTCTCATCAAGTGGTTTAGTGAAGATATCCGCCAATTGTTCTTCGGACCTAACACCTCTCAAAGAGATGTCTCCCTTAGCTCCATGGTCCCTTAAGAAATGATGGCGAATATCAATGTGCTTAGTGCGGGAGTGTTGAACGGGGTTTTTAGCTATCTTAACCGCACTTTCATTGTCACAAAGGAGAGGCACACAACCAAGTTTAATACCAAAGTCCAAAAGGGTTTGCTTCATATAAAGAATTTGGGCACAACATGCACCGGCCGCAATGTATTCCGCTTCCGCCGTGGACAAGGCGACGGAATTTTGCTTCTTGCTTGACCAAGAAACTAGGGAACGCCCAAGCAAGTGGCACCCACCGGAGGTGCTCTTGCGATCCACGCGGCATCCGACAAAGTCCAAATCCGAGTATCCCACAAGATGGAATTTTGCACCTTTAGGGTACCACAAGCCCACACTAGGGGTATGCTTAAGATACCTAAGTATCCTAAAGACCGCCTTCCTATGCGATTCTTTAGGCCCCGCTTGAAAGCGGGCACACAAGCATACACTAAACATGATATCGGGCCTAGATGCGGTAAGGTAAAGCAATGAACCAATCATAGAACGGTAGTTAGATTGATCAATAGGTTTACCATCCTTATCCGCGTCGAGATGACAATTGGTTGCCATTGGAGTACTTCTTGATCTACAATCTCCCATCTCAAATTTCTTCAAGAGGTCCTTGGTATACTTCTCTTGATAGACGAAGGTCCCCTCTTGAAGTTGCTTGATTTGAAATCCAAGGAAGAAGTTGAGTTCTCTAATCATTGACATCTCGAATTCCCTAGACATCATTTTATCAAACTCATGGCTAAAAGCTTTGTTATTTGAACCAAAAATAATATCATCAACATAAATTTGACAAATGAACAAATCTCCATTGATGTCTTTGGTGAAGAGTGTAGTGTTCACCCTCCCGATCTTGAATCCTTGCATGATGAGGAAATCTCGTAGTCGTTCGTACCACACCCTAGGTGCTTGCTTGAGCCCGTAGAGCGCCTTGTGCAACCTATACACATGATTAGGATTCCTCGGATCTTCAAACCCGGGAGTTTGTTCAACATAAACAAGCTCGTTAATGTAACCATTAAGAAAGGCACTTTTCACATCCATTTGATAAAGTCTAATACTATGATGTGATGCAAAGGCAAGAAGTATACGGATGGCTTCTAGCCGGGCGACCGGGGCAAATGTCTCCCCAAAATCTAGTCCTTCAACTTGCTAGAACCCTTTGGCCACAAGTCTTGCCTTGTTGCGGACCACAACACCATTCTCGTCTTGTTTGTTGCGGTACACCCACTTTGTTCTGATGATGTTCTTGTCCTTGGGTCGCTCCTCTAACACCCAAACTTCATTGTGGATGAAGTTGTTGAGTTCTTCTTGCATGGCCATCACCCAATTTGGGTCTTGGAGTGCTTCCTCAATGTGAGTGGTTTCTACACACGAAACAAATGAGTAGTGCTCACAAAATGAAGCAAAGTGGCGAGAACGTGTGCTTACACCCCTTGACGGACTTCCAATGATTTGGTCCATTGGATGCGCCTTGGAGATGCGTCCATGCCTCATAAGTGGTTGTGAAGCACTTGGCGAAGGTGATGCGTGTTGCTCATATTGTGGTTGGACTTGATCATGGACTTCTTCTTCTTCTTGATGTTGTTGTGCTTGTGAGTCTTGAGTCGGCAATGGATCATCCTTCTCTTCTTCATCAACTTGAGGTGCCATAGAGGTGTTGTTGTTGGAACTTGAAGCTCCCTCTTGATCATGGCTCTCCTCAACTTCGGGCTTGATGTCTCCAATGGTCATGTTCTTCATGGCTTCTCGTAGAGGCTCATCATCTATTTCATCATGACCAAAACTCTCCTCTTGGGAGCCATTAGTCTCATCAAACTCGACATCACAACTTTCCTCAACTAAACCGGAGGTTTGGTTGAATACTCGATATGCTTTTGAGTTTGATGCATAACCAAGGAATATACCAACATCACATCTTCTTTCAAACTTACCGAGCCTTTTCTTGCAGTAGATGTAGCACTTGCATCCAAAGACTCGAAAGTAGGAGATGTTGGGCTTTCTCCCAATGAGAAGCTCGTACGGGGTCTTTTGAAGTAGTCGATGGAGATAGACCCTATTTGCGGCATGACACGCCGTGTTGATTGCTTCGGCCCAAAACTTCTCCGACGTGCCGTAGTCATCAAGCATTGCTCTTGCAAGAGTGATGAGTGTCTTGTTCTTCCTTTCAATGACACTGTTTTGTTGAGGGGTGTATGTGGCCGAAAAATCATGTTTTACTCCTTCACGGTCACACCACTCCCCAATGTTGTAGTTCTTGAATTAGGTGTCGTTGTCACTCCGGACCTTGATGATGGGAAGTTGAAATTCCCTTTGAGCGCGGTTGGTGAAGGTCTTGAACACTTCTGGAGTCTCACTCTTGTCACCTAGAAATAGAGACCAAGCATAGCGAGAATAGTCATCAACAATAACGAGACAATAGAGGTTACCGCCAAGGCTTTGATATGTGGACGGTCCGAAGAGGTCCATGTGGAGTAGTTCAAGTGGCTTGGAGGTTGACACCATTGTCTTCATTGGGTGATATGAAGCAACTTGCTTCCCGGCTTGACAAGCGCTACAAAGCTTGTTCTTCTCAAATGTGACATCCTTTACGCCGGTCACCATCCCAAGCTTGAATGACTTCTTGAGTTTGCTCATTCCTATGTGCGCTATGCGTCGGTGCCATAGCCAACCAAAGCTTGTCTTGGTGAAAAGGCAAGTGGTCAAGCTAGCATTCTTGTTGGAGAAGTCCACTAGGTAGAGGTGTCCATGCTGAGATCCTTTGAAGACTATGTCTTTGCTTGTTTCACTACTCACAACAACATCATTTTTGTTAAATGTGCATGTTAGTCCAAGATCACATAGTTGTGCAATAGAAAGTAAATTAAAGCTAAGTGACTTAACGTACAAAACATTAGAAATGGATAGATCATTTGAAATAGCAATTTTACCTAACCCAATTACCTTTCCCTTAGATTTATCACCAAAGGTGACTTGTTCATGATTGTCGGGGTTTTCTATGGTGGTGAACATACCATCATTGTCGGTCATATGTTGAGTGCACCCGCTATCGAGTACCCAATGCTTTCCTCCGGCTTTGTAGTTCACCTACACACATGAATTCAATTTTTGACTTTAGGCACCCAAGCCAACTTAGGTCCTTGTATGTGAGATACAAGTGTTTTTGGGACCCAAAGTTGCTTGGGGAGCTTCCCCTTCATGCCCTTCATGTCTTTGCCAATGAACCTTGCCTTCACCTTGCCATGTACTTTACTCAAGAGATAATAATGATCATTGAAAGTAGATTTATAGTTAGTAGGCAATTTTGGAGAAGGTCGGTTAGGAAGAGGACACTCCCTTGTGTGGTGACCGGTGACCTCACAATGTTGGCAATAAGAACCAACTTCCTTGATGAAGCTTGTTCTTAGCTCTGGTGAGGGCACCTTTCCTTTGTTAGGCACTGGGAAGGATCCAAGTCCTCTCTTGTTGAAGGCCTTTGCTTGTTGGAAGAGGATTTCCTTTTGCTTGACTTCTCCTTTTGAAAGTCTAGACACACTAGTGCGGAGACTCTCAATTTCTTCCAACAAGTCCTTCTCCCTAGCATTAGCTTTCAAAGGCAAAGACTTGTGCAAAGCATTAGTGGCATGAGAAGTAATGGATATCTTATCATTAAGAGTTTGCTTCTTCATATTTTTCAACTCTTGATCAAGCATGTCATGAGCAAGGTTAAGTGTTTGATGTTCTTGTATTAACAGGTTGTGCTCTTCCAAGAGTGTTTGGTGTGCTAAGTCAAGTTCATGATTATCTATCTTGATTTTAGCCTTTTCTTCTTCAATCTGCTTGACATGGGATTTGAGCGTGTCATGCTCTTTGAGTATGCTTTCATACTTGTCAAGCAAATCAAGGTTAGCACTCTCAAGTCTAGCACGAGTTTCTTCAAGCACTTTGACCTTACTCTTTTCCCTCTTAATGATAGCATGATATTCATTTATCAAAGAAGTTAAATCATCGGGGGAAAGCTCATCATCGCTAGAGTCATCACATACCTTAGTGTTACCTTTCGCCATGAGGCACATGGGCGGTGGATGAAGAGGTGCATCATCATTGTTGGCGATGGCGAGGCCGGCCAATCTTTCTTCTTCCTCTTCACTCTCTTCATCACTCGTTTCTTCGTCGGTGACCCATTCATTTGCCTCACACATGAACACCTTTTGTGGGCCATTTCTCTTCTTTGGGAAGAGCCTTGCCTTCTTGCCCTTGTCATGTTTCTTCTTTCCAAAGGATCTTGGCTTTGGTTTGGCTTCCTCTTCATCATCATCACTTCCTTCAAGCTTGCGATGCTTGCTTTTGTGGTTCTCTCTTCGTTTGTCCGGTCTTGGACAATCATAGGAGATGTGGCCTTGGTCACCACAATTGTAGCATGTCTTGTGATCATCTCTCCTTGGTAGGAATGCTCTCTTCTTGGGATCAAATGTGTATCCCTTCTTAGTGATCTTGGAGTTCAAGCGTGAGAACTTCCTCATCATCAATGCAAGCTCATCATCTTCATCTTCGCTTGATGCTTGTTCTTCTTCACTTGAGCTAGGCTCAACCACCTTCTTCTTCTTGTGGCTTGTTTTCTTGGTGGAGGCCTTTAGAGCAATTGACTTTGAAGATGATTGCTCCATCATCCCAAGTACACTCATCTCATGAGCGTGTATTTCTCCAATGAGCTCCGAAACTTCAATGTGGTCAAGTGACTCTTTTTGGAGCATGGAGTTGATGATGTTGTACTTTGGCTTGGGGAGGAGCATGAGGATCTTGCGGTTGATGAGTCCCTTGCCAAGAGAAGCAATGTCAAGAGCATTTATTTCTTCAATAAGCACATTTAAGCGAGAGAACATCTCATTGACATTTTCATGAGATAGCATCTTAAATTCATCATATTTTGCTTTAAGCGTGTGATATTTAAGTTCCTTGACCCTAGAAGAACCCTCATGAATCTCTATTAAGCAAGCCCAAATTTCACAAGCCTTTTCCTTGCTAGCAATCCTAGAAAACACATCTTGACTAATACATTCATAGATTGCATTCCTAGCTTTAGCATCCCATTTAATTTGATCACCAACATAATTGTGTTCTCCAAACCCCGCGTGGGTCGCTTACCAAACTTCGGGAGCAATAGCCTCTAGATAAGCGCGCATGCATGCTTTCCAATAGGCAAAGTTCTTGCCCTCGAAGATAGGAATCGAACCCCCAACCTTGGCCATTTTAGCTCTCTTGCGGTGAAGCTAGAATGATCCTATGAGCAACCTTGCTCTGATACCAATTGTAAGGACCAAATGCCCAAGAGGGGGGGTGAATTGGGCTTTCTTCAAAAAATTCTAAGCAATGAAACTTACTTTCTAAAGCCCAATTCCCTACGCGACTATCTATGCATTCTAGTAGATAGAAACTTTGCGGAATATAAAATTCATAAAAGTAAGGGAAGGAGAAGGATGCAAACTCCTGGGGAGACAAGGATTTATCCCGTGGTTCGGCAAGATCGTCAAGATCTTCCTACATCCACGTTGTGGCACCCACCAAAGGGTTTTTCCACACCCAAGTCACCGAGACGAGGGGTCTTCACTATTCCTCTCCGTTCGCCTCCCTTGGCAAGGTGGAGCTCAAGCCTTGTACAACTTCGACCTTCCGGGCTTCCACAAACGCCTTGGCAAGCTCCAGAAGTCTTCTCACGATTACAAACACCAAGGGCACTCCCTTGAGGCTCTCACACTAACCTAGAGAGTCCACTCACCCAGAATGGTGGCACACAAGCTCTCTCTCTCTAGCTAGTTCTAGCCTAAACCTTGGTGTAAAGGTGATGGAAATGGTGTGGAAGTGATTGCTCTTGGTCTTGAATGCTTGTGGATGTGTTGATAGCTTCTGGTGATCAAGACTTAACGAAATGACAGGGTTAGGGGGTATTTATAGCCAGCCTCCCCAAAATAGCCGTTGGAAAAGTAGGCTGACAGAACTTTACTGTGAACACCGGATGATCCGATGTATCCCCTTTAGTTATCATCGGTCTAATTACTTTGGTTGACGTCATTGTGTCAGATATGACCGTTGTTAGACCGATGTTGCTCCTGTCTTCTCATCGGGTGATCCGGTGGCTCTTCCTCCAGAATTTGCTTAATCTTGATGCTTACTGGAGTGATTGACTGATGTGTGTAAGTCTATACATCGAATGATCCAGTGCTACACTTGGTCCAATGGTAATGCAAACTGTACTGATGGACCGATGTCACTGAGCCATTCACATCGGATGATCCGGTGAGTACATTGTTTTGAGGTCTTCTTCTTCAGTTGAACCAACTCGACCGATGTGTACATTTCTGAAATCATCGATTGATTTGGTGAGTTGATTTTGTTTGCTTCGAGTTGTTTTGAGTGAATCTTTTGTGTCTTGCTCAGATGACCTCTTAGACATTTGTTTCATAAGCCTCTCTGATGATCTTCAAGCATTGTATGTTGTCAACTTATGGTTGAGTGACTTAGACATGAGAGCTTTCACCTCTTGTCTTTATCTCATTGATTTGATCTCAAAAGTTGATTGTATATGGGTCTCCAATGACATATTCATTTCATTTTATTGAGTGATTATGGGGACCTTGCATTCACAAATTCATTAGTAAAGTTCAATGGTTGTCATTAATCACTGAAACCGTACTTCATGGGGGGCCTAGATGCTTTCAACTACACGTGTCAACCCCGGAGCTTCCCATATGAAGGGTGTGGGTCCGGTGTAGTGTGACATGTGAGGCCTGAGAAGACCTTCAACTTTGACAGGTAGAACTTTCTCTTGCACTTCTTATGGTATCGTGGGGTACTAGGTACACAGGGCACCGACACTCTCCATTAGGATCCTTCCTGTGCTGCCTTCAAGTTAGATCCATTGTCTGTGACTAACTACACCACATACTCCTTGCCAACCTTATTGATTTGATTCTCCAACATATCAGCTAGCATGGTTGCACTTGATACGTCGTTTGAGGCATCCACCAACCCAAGAAAAAAAGTCTCCGCTAGACTGTTGGCAAGAAAATTAATAATGTGTCGCAGGTTAGTGGAGGTCCACCCATCGGACGTGATAGTGCATCCATACTCCTTCCAAGCTTCCTCATGCTTCTTATTTAATGCCGATGTCAAATCAACAGCCCTATCAAGCAATGGTCTTTGAATTCGTGGTATGAATGGGACTGATATCCAGGACCATATTGCCCTATAGACTCAAGCATGATATGCCAACTTCTGGAGTTTATGACATTGAATGATATGCCATTCTCAATTAAGAAATCAACACAATGGTCATCGACAATCATTTTAGACTCCTTGTCCTTCTTTGTGAATTGCTCAAGGGTGGGTTGACTCATTTTGCCCTTGAACCTCTTAGCAACTACTTCTTCTGGTGACTTGCAAAGCAAAGAGCTAATGGACCTTGATTGTTTCTGTGTTTGTGGTTTCAATAGAGCAAAAACCATAAAGTAACTCATAGAAGTTTGAGAAATCCTTGTTGTCGAGGTGTCTAAACTGACACCTCCCCCAGACTGGCTCGGGAGCAGCCCGCGGGGGTTCGATGTATTTTGGGGGGCTAGTCCTAGCAAGATCAAGCGTAGAGAACGATGAACGCGAGGGATTTACGTGGTTTGGGCCGCCTCGGCGTAATACCATACTCCACGGTGGTTTGTGTGTTGTATTTCTCAAGCGTGTGTTTGGGCCTGAGAGAACTTGTCTTAGTCGGTTGCCGCTCGATCCTTTTATAGTCCAAGGTCGAGCAGCTTACAAGTGGGGCCTGGGGCCCGACAAGTGGCCCCAGGAATACTAAATCCATCCTAAGATTTGAGAGTAAATGCTATCCCCTAACAATTGCTTTAATGTGCCGCCTGGCCATGTCTTGCTGCAGGGCTACACATAGCCCCTCATCATGGTTAGCTATGTCTCGTCCGTCTTGTCGTGGCCTCTCATTCGTCCGCCATACATAGTAGTTCAGCGCCAGCCTGTTATCGCACGACTGGGTACAGGACCCTTGACTTACGAGTCCGAGCTCCTGCTTACCTAGGGAACGTGTGCGTCCTTCCCGTTCAGGCGCACTGGGCTCATCTATCTTTATTGCCGCTATCGCAGGATGGACTAGGCCCGGCGCTACCTGGCACGTGGCAAGTTCGACCCTTCCCTCTGCTGGGAGGTCGGGTCCAGAGCTGACAGACACATGGCTGCGCCGGACCTTCTTCCTTCTTCCCGTAGGGAGGCAGGTCCGGGGCTGCCGATCTAGCGGACGCGTCGGACCTCTCCTCGACGGGGAGGTGGACCCAGAGCTACGAGATGTGTGGCAGCGTCGGACCTCCCTCCCGTGGGGGAGATACACCTGGAGCTGTAGGTTATGTGGCAGCGTCGGGCCTTCCCTCAGTGGAGAGGCGTGGCCACGCCGCATGCCACGTGGCACCCTCGGACCATGTCGGATCTTGCCCCCGTGGGCGATGGGATCCAGCGTGCCTTCTTTCCTGTATCCAGGGGTACTTGGTTCGCCAGGTACCGACAGTGGCCCCTGGGCCCATCTCAGGGAGGAACTTCCTTGGTTAAGTGGTTATACCTGAGGTGGGGGCATTTTGAATCTTCGTGTCGCGATTTTAAGAGTTTCCCTTCAATGCAGCGGATAAAATCTTTGTCTGCAGATATCGCGCCATCAACTGGCGCCGGTTCCCGATACGAATTTTGTTTCGGTTCTGCGCGCCCATTAAGTCACCGCCCTTAAGTTTTGAACTCTCCCCTACGAGAGCGGCTACCTCGAGATGGCTACTCGACCTTTCCGCTGAACCAGACTCCGACCCACCAGTCATAACGCGGGTAGCTCCAGTATCGCGGTGTATGCAGTTCCCATCCAAATGTCACGGAAGTGTACTTAAGAAGGGGACTAGCACAGGTCACAAGCCCTTCACACCTCCATTTGCTCTCGCGCTTAAGACCTTACTACCTTCTCGCATCCTTCAGCCTTGAGCCCTAGCCCTTGCATAGCCATCCTTCCCCTACCCCATCTTGTTGCAATGGAGTTGGGTCTCCCCACCAGCAAGATCAAGAACGAGAAGGAGCTAAAGAAAGTCTGTGCTTACATGGGGTGGTCTCATGACTCCTTCAATGACAAGATCCGCTTTGGCGAGCTTCCTTTAAAGAAGAAGGGCGCTGGTGACATGGTTTACTTCCAAGGATACGCCATGGTCAGCTTGCTTCCCCCCTTCTCGTCCTTCCTGATGACGTTGCTGGAGTTCTATGGCATCCAGCTGCATTTCCTCAGCCCCCACTCAGTTCTGCTGATCGCTACCTTCATCCACTTCTGCGAGATGTGGGTGGGAGTGCGGCCCAGCCTAGAGCTCTTCTGGAGTATCTTCACCTTATAGACCACCGGGAAGGGGAACGAGATGATCAGGCTATACTACTTCGTGAAGCGGAAGAAGTGCCCCTTCATGTACTTGGAAACCTTTCCCTCTGGCAAATGGGATGAATGGAAGAAGGAGTGGGTGATCATCACCGTGGACAACTATGAGAAGCTGGACCTGCCAGAGGGCCTCCCTAACGTGGACACTAACCTCTGGAACGAGCTTCCGGAGTTGCCTGCGGCGTACAAGCCTATTATAGCAAGAATTGAAGGCTGCGTCTCCGGCGGTGTGACCCCCCAGATGGTCTTTGGGAACTTCCTGAGGAACAGATGGGCTCCACTAAAGTTCAGGGAAAGGTCTGCATGGACATTCACGCCGTGTGGTGCTGGTTCCCATATGAGGGACGAAGCTCTGAAGACTCTGCTGAAGAAATTCCAGAGCAAAACCAACATCCCTCTTGACTCTCTGAAGCTTCCCGAGTCCTTCCCACCTTTGAATATGGTTCCCGAGTTCTATCAGGAGCTCCAGAAGTTAATGCCCACACTAGACGATATTGGAGTGGTGGAGAGGCGGGCTCCCCCCCCCCCCCCCCCCCCCCCCCCCCGCGATCACTGCTCCTGGGCCTCTGGGGAGTCAGCCCCAGTTCCACCAAGCTGGGTGGGGGGTGAAGCTGCTAGCTCCGACAAGGGCAAGGTTCTGGTGGAGTCCTCCAGCTGGAAGAGTGTGAGAATAGTTGAACTGCTGATGATGGCCTAGCCTCAGCAGGTTACATGTTAATATATAGGAAAAAGTTTACAAGGAATGTGATCGGTCGGATACATGCGGTTCTAATCACAAGCGATTAGTTACCAAAAAACCGAGCCGATCAAGAGAAAGAAATAAACAAAATAAGAAACGTGAACATTACATACTAACTATAAATATTACTTACCACATATAAGATATTGCATATTAGTAGCAAATATTCTCTTATAATTTCCTGCAGATATTTAACATAGTTTCCTTATTCTTGTGATCACATTCCAATCTCCTTGATTCCATTCTTCTAATACCTCCCCTCAATCTCAACTTCCCATGTTGAGATTGTATTTGAACTTGGCATGCTTCTGATATGGTAGTGGTTTGGTAAAACCATCTGCAATTTGATCTCTTGATGAAATGAATTTTACATGTAATAATTTACTTGCAACTCTTTCTCTTACGGAATGATAGTCTATCTCTATATGTTTAGTGCGAGCATGAAAGACTGGATTTGATGTCATGAAAGTTGCTCCAAGATTGTCACACCATAGTGTAGCAATCTCTTCTTGTTCAATTCCCAACTCCTACAAGATGGTTTGTATCCAGATTACCTCTGAAGTTGCATTCGCTAATGATTTGTACTCTGCTTCTGTACTGGAGCGAGAAACTGTGGGTTGTTTTCTTGCACTCCATGACACTAGATTTGCACCCAAATATATAACAAAACCCCCAATAGATCTTCGATCATCAGGACACCCTGCCCAGTCTGCATCTGAGAAGGCATTAGTTTGCAAAGAACTATCTCTCAAGAATTTAATCCCAAGATTAATTGTCCCCTGTATATATCTCAAAATTCTCTTGACCATGGTCATATGAGTAGTACTGGGGCAATGCAAAAATTGACATACTTTATTAACAGAGAATGCTATATCAGGCCTTGTTAATGTAAGATATTGAAGTGCGCCCACAATACTTCTGTATCGTGTTGCTTCTTGGTTATTTAGCATTTGTCCACCATGAGCCAAAAACTTTTCTGTAGTAGATAATGGAGTATTGACAGACTTACTTTTTTCCATACCTGCCTTTTTTATTATTTTGGTTGCATACTTCCTTTGATTCAGAATAATTCCTTCCTTATCTTGTTCAACCTCAATCCCCAGAAAATAATGCAAGGCTCCTAAGTCTTTTAATGCAAAATCTTTCTTCAGATCTATCAATAATGCATTAACTGCATGTTCTGAAGAGCTAGAAACCACAATATCATCAACATAAATCAACAAATAAATTGTAATTTTGCCTTTCTTGTAAAAGAATAAAGACGTGTCTCCTTTTGAGGCAATAAAACCAAGACTGACAAGTCTCATGCTTAGCTTTGAATACCAGGCTCTTGGGGCTTGTTTCAGCCCATAAAGTGCTTTGTCTAATTCGCAAACAAAATTAGGATACCTTTTATCTTCATATCCAGGAGGTTGGGACATATACACCTCTTCTTCTAAATCTCCATGAAGGAAAGCATTCTGAACATCAAGTTGTCTCAAGCACCAATTTTTTGAGATAGCAATTGATAAAACAATTCGAATAGTAGCTGCCTTTACAACAGGACTAAAGGTATCTTCATAATCAATTCTGTACCTTTGTTTGAACCCTTTTGCGACTAGTTTGGCCTTGTACCTGTCAATTGAACCATCTGCTCTTTTCTTAATTTTATAAACCCACTTTGAGTCTATAATATTATTCACCCCTTCTTTAGGAACAAGATGCCAGGTTTGATTTCTTTCCAACACTTGAAATTCCTCGTCCATAGCTTTTTTCCAATTTTTGTTATTTAGTGCCTCATCAAGATTTTTAGGTTCTCCTGTAGTAGTCAAGAGACAGAGAAAATCATTACCGAAATTCTTAGGTTTAGAAATATTATTTTGTAACCTTGTTCTTGGACGTCGTTGCTGCGAAGCATTAGAAGCCCCGCACGATAGGCCTGCCTCATGCACGTCACGGCCAGAAGAAGGCCCATGCCCGCACGGTGTGCACGGAGGAGCTCCACTTGGCTCGTTGGACAAAGTCCTCAGTGGCTCCTGCTCATGCAAGGCTTAGAGGTGGCAATTGGGTCGGGCCGAATTCGGGCGGCCCAAAGCACGCGGCAGCGGCCCGACACGCGGCCTGGCCCGGCACGGAGGAACATCGGGCCATGCCAGCCCGACACGCACCCTCGGGCCGTGCCGTGCCTGGATTTTGGGCCCGACGGGCGGCACGGCCCGGCACGAGAAATGGGTCGTGCTCGGGCCGACCCGGCACGAAACTGACCCGACGGGCCGATAACAGCCCGAGCACGAAATCGGCCCGGCTGCCCGAAAAAAATTGGCCCACCAAGCATAGCAGCAGCACAACAGCCCAACCTGACAAGCGACGACAGTTCGGCCCATAAGCGGAAAAGGCCCAGCAAGAACACACCATTGGCGGGAAACACCAGAACATTTGCAGTGCACCTGGGCGTCCCGCCTTTTAACCTGGCCCCTTCTCCATTGAACAGGCGAGGTGGGACTAAACCCCTGGCTAGTTCTTCGTGCCAACACATCTGGCTGCTATTGGGCCGAATTCGTGGCGGCCCACGAGCGTGCGCGCGGCTACAGACAGCTCACAGGCGCATCAGCTGGCTAGCAGGAGGGCCCAAGTTGGCTTACCATTTTGTTTATTTTGATTCCAATTTAAATTTCAAACTTCTATAGATTCTGCAAATTAAGTCTAAATTGGATGATTCTTTTTTCTATATTCTTAAAAAAATATTCTCTACAACTTGGAATAATTAATTTTAAACTTATATCTATATTTTTTGGTATGTTTAGATAAATCTCAAATTTATTTTTATGCACATAATTTTCATTTTTTTATATCTCTTCAAAATAAATTGATCCTCAGCTGAAATTTGTTTGTATGTACACATACTCTTATTCTTAATGTATGAAATTTGTATGAAGTTTTTGAAACACTCAAACATGTGAAAATTCAAAATGCTTCTCATTTCATTCAAACTCTATTAACATATGAGCCATTTTCTAAATTTTGAACACACATTGATGCAAACATAAATAAAAAAATCTCAAAAAATTCATATAGGCTCTTATTGTGATTTAACAACTGCACCAAAAAAATCATATCAAAATTCGTTTTACTTTTTGAGATACAAAAAAGACAAAAAATGTTTTTCTTTGTTTTTTTATTACCAGAAATATATTATGTTTTTTAATGTAAAATTTTGTAAGAACTTGTAATTCAATGGTTTATACATTCCTTAATTTTTTCATATTTTTTGAAGTATTTTAGTCTATGTATTCTAACTAAATTTCTCTCAAATCAAAAATTAAACTGGTTGGGCCATACCTGCTTCTGTTGGGCCACTGTTGGGCTGTTGAGACATTTTTATTTATTTTTATTCCAACGTAAAACTTCAAATATTTATAGTTTCCGTAAATGTGGGTCAAATTTGATGATTTTTTTCCTAAATTCCTCAAATAATGTTCTCTATCACCTCTAATTTTTTTATTTTTTATAATCTTTTTACCTATTTATTTCATAAAATACTCAATTTTTATTCACATTTGATTTTTCTGTGGGCCAAACCATCTTTGTGGGCCGTGCTTGGGCCGGCACGGCCCGAAGCCGGCCCGACGAGCTTTGGGCCGTGCCTGGGCTCCATTTTTTGTAGCCGGCCCGATCGGCCCGGCACGAAGCGGCCCGCCGTGCTTCCGGGCCGCGGGCCATTTCGGCCCGAAGCACGAACGGGCCGTGCCGTGCCGGCCCGGCACGGCCCGATTGCCACCTCTAGCAAGGCTACAGTAGAGAATCCATGCCCACATGGCTCAGCCTCATGCAGGCCTACGGTAGAGGGCACATGCCTACATGGCTCAGGCTGCTGCACCTCATGCAAGTCTATAGTAGAAGGTCCAGACCCACGTTGCTCAGGCTCATGCAGGCCTACGGTAGAGTGCCCATGCATGCATGGCTCAGGCTGTTGCACATCCCGCTCGTGCACAGCTTGCACGCCTTCTGCCCCTGGACACTCGTGCGGTTCTTCTGGACGTGATTGCTGCGCACCGTGCGTAGAAAGGGGCCTACACCCTCTTGTAACATGGAAGTCCGGATTTGTTGCTCCTCCCTCTTGATCTCTTCCTTCCTGTAAATAAAAGTTTCCAAAACTATTTTGATTAGAAATCTCTACACAATCTGATGGGTTTTGAAAATTAACCTGTTGAATATTTCCACCTGATTGCCTTGAAGCGGGGAGCAACGTAGGATGAAGGAGAAGTAGTTCAGATTTAAGTTGTGCTCCTGTATTTGGATGAAGATCTTTGAAAGGAAAACTAGTCTCGTCAAAGATTACATCTCTCGAGATGTAGACCCTACCGCTAGCTATGTCAAGGCATTTGTACCCCTTATGCAGAGGACTATACCCCAAGAATGCACATCGTTTTGAACGGAATGCTAGTTTGTGTTTGTTGTAAGGACGCAGATTAGGCCAACAAGCACAACCAAAAACTCTGAGTTGAGAATAATCAGGTTTTGTGCCAAAAAGTTTTTCCACAAGAGTTTTATAGTTGATGACACGGGATGGAGTTCTATTAATCAAATATGCGGCAGTAGAAAATGTTTCATCCCAAAATTTTAGTGGCATGAATGCATGTGCAAGAAGTGTGAGACCCACCTCAACTATATGTCTGTGTTTCCGTTCCGTCGCCCCATTTTGTTGATGTGTATGAGGGCAAGCGACAAGATGAACGATGCCTATCTAATTAAAAAAAAAGAATTGCGCTTTTGATACTCTCCTTCCCAATCGGTTTGTACAGAGAGTATTTTTCTATTAAATAGCCGCTCTACCAAGATTTGAAATGTGTGAAACTTCTGGAAGACCTCAGATTTATGACGAATTAGATAAATCCATGTAAATTTACTAAAATCGTCAATAAAACAGACATAATAATTATTTTTACCAATGGATGAAGGTGCGGGACCCCACACATCAGAAAACACAAGTTCTAAAGGAGCTTGAGATACACTGGAGGATTTTGGAAAAGGCAATTGACGACTCTTGCCTTGTTGACATGCATCACACACTTCATTTTTATTAGATTCGGAGGAACAAGGTAAATTATTTTCACTCACTATTTTGTTGATTATTACCATAGAAGGGTGACCTAGCCTATCATGCCAACGATTAGTAGAAGGCTTCGTTGTCAAGAGAGAGCACTTTGTAGAAGAGTTTTCCAGAGACGGCCAAGGATAAAGTCCTCCCTTACATTTGCCTTGAAGAAGAACCTTCTTCGTAGCCCGATCCTTTACTAAAAAATATTGTGAGTGATACTCAATGAAGATAGGATTATCAGTGGTAAGATTATGAACAGAGATGAGATTTTTTGTGGTGTTTGGTACATGCAGAATATTTCTAAGGTCAAGTTGATGATCAAGCATTTGTAAGGTGGAATTACCAACAAAGTTAATTTTCATACCTGATCCGTTTGTAGTGTGGACTTTTTCTTGACCATTGTACTTGTCTTTTGTTGACAATTTTTCCAGCTCTCCAGTAATATGGTTGGTGGCTCCCGTATCTGTGTACCAGTTTGTGTCAATGCCATATGATGTAGTGGCATTGTTGACAACCTTTTCTTCTAACTTGAATTCTCGATCGAAGCGTTTATAGCACTTGGAAGCCGTGTGTCCGATCTTGTCACAGATCTGACATATCGGACGACCTTCTGGTCTATCGCAGTCGGGGCTGCGTCCGCGACCAAAATGTCCACCATGCCCGCGAGGACCACCACGGGCAGCAGAGTTGACACTATATTGGTAGTGTCCTTGAGTTTGCCGCTCCAAACGTGTTTCTGTTGCTAAGAGCTGAGCAAACAGATCAGATAAAGAAATTGCATTTGATCTTGTACTTACATTCTCCACAAGGGAGTTGTAATCCGCGTCTAGCCCAGCGAGGATGTAGGCAATGACGTCTTCATCTTCTAATTTCTTCCCGGCGCAGTCATCTCATCAGCATACTCCTTCATCTTGTAGAAGTATGCTGCAACCGAGAGATCTCCTTTTCTTGTGCTTGAGAGTTTGGCGCGTAAGTGCATAATTCTTACGCGAGATTGAGAGGCAAAGCTCTCCTGGATCGCCTTCCAGACTTCTGCAGCAGTTGAGTACATCGCCACCTATACAAGAATTTCTTTGGACAACGTGGAATTCAAATAACTCAATAATTGTTGATCTTGAAATACCCAGGTAGCATACTCCGGATTAGGCACCATCTCGGTGCGCTTGTCTGTCCTCTCGATGACGATCTTCTCCGTAGGTTTCTCTACAGTTCCATCAAGGAATCCGTAGAGCTGTGCGCCACGCACAGCTGGCACGACTTGTGCGCGCCATAGTAGATAGTTCTCCCGAGTCAATTTCTTAACATGATGGTTGAGCGTGCTGAAGCCCGCCGAACACGCCACAGGACTCATCATGATCCCGGTGGAGAAACTGTGGCTCTGATACCATGTGAGAATAGTTGAACTGGTGATGATGGCCTAGCCTCAGTAGGTTACGTGTTAATATATAGGAAAAAGTTTACAAGGAATGTGATCGGTCGGATACATGCGGTTCTAATCACAAGCGATTAGTTACCAAAAAACCGAGCCGATCAAGAGAAAGAAATAAACAAAATAAGAAACGTGAACATTACATACTAACTATAAATATTACATACCACATATAAGATATTGCATATTAGTAGCAAATATTCTGTTATAATTTCCTGCAGATATTTAACATAGTTTCCCTATTCTTGTGATCACATTCCAATCTCCTTGATTCCATTCTTCTAATAAAGAGAAAGCTGGTGCGAGGTGACGGAAGCCATGTCGGAACCTCCGGAGGGCTACCTCAACTGGCTCAGGGACCTCCGGCGGGCGCTAGCTCCGGGGGGCCACCTCCCACCTCGGTGCCAAGTGTGGGACCAAGTTCTGGAGCCCCCCCCCCCCCCCCCCCAAAAACGAGGGACACTCCGGCCAGGGAGGCTCCGACCAAAGCTCCGGGGAGACCGGGTGCTCTGGCCACATCAGGTCCACCGGGCTCCAGCTCCGGCCCCGCTCAGAGGCGGCTTTGTCTCCGTGGTTCTTGGGGCTTCCCAAGGTAAACAACCGAGCTCTTACTTTGATTTATTTTTGGGTCAAAGTCACCCTTTGAACGTTTCTATCTTGGATGGGCAATGCTTCCAAGAAGGGAGAGATGACTGCCACACCCACGGTCGCGTGGGAGGCTGAGAAGACAGACGCTTCAGCTCCAGCTCTTGCACCTGCTCGGGCGAATGTGGAGGCTCCAGGCGATGCGAGGGTGGATCCAACCACGAATGTGGTTGAACAAGCACCGAGGACCCCAATTGTTTATGCGGGGACGGCTGGGGTTCCGGCGCCGGAGCCGGTAGCCTCCGAGGCCCGGGCGGAGGTGTCGAGTGCCGGCACAGTTCCGGCGTCGACGTAAGTTCTTCCCCTGGTATGGGGAGCCACCGAAGGATCGGCCGGGGGGAGGGGGTTCTGGTGCCCCAACCGTATGTAACTAAGAGGTCGACCCCCACGCCAGATGCAGTAGAGGCTCCGGTCGGCGGGCCGGAAGTAGTTGAAGAGTCGGCGCCCATTCCAACTATTGGAGAGGTTGTGGTGGCCGACCCGATGGTCGTCGAGGTACCTACTCCTGCGCCAGAGGTAATTTAGGCTTCGGGGCCTCGGTCGGCGACGTCCAGCACACCTGTGCCCGGGCTGCAAGACGTGGAGGCTCCGGATGCGTGTCCTGCCTCTCCGCTGTTGGAGGCTGAATCGGGAGCGTCTGTGGCTGCACTGGAGGGTCCGGAGGAGACTGGTGCTGTTCCAACCAACCTTATTCTACGTGCCACTGGGGCTGCGGGGCTTCTAGAGGACACCCCAGGCGCCTCGAGCCCATGGGTGCCCCCGCCTTTGAGAAGGAGCCCCTCTCGGGCGACGGCGAACATTCTGGTGGAGATGGGGGAAGCGGCGCCCCTATCCGGTCCGGTGCCCATTCCCATAGAGCTGGCCATCGACAACGCCCGCTCCAGCGTGCAGCAGGTTGCCGTGTCCTTCGAGCACAACCGCAAGGCCCTGGAAGAAGAGCATAATACGCTCCATCAATGCGAAGAGTGGGTCAAGGGTGAGAAAACCCGGTTGGTCGAGCAAGGCGAGCTGCTCAACGAGAGAGAGGCAATCCTCAAAGCTCTCGATGCGAAGGCGCAAAATATATATGAGGAAGTTGTGGAATGCCACAGGGCTGCGGACCAATGCCAAGGGGGTCTAATCGCCTGGCATGAGACTCTCCAGAAGCGCCAC
Organism: Tuctoria greenei; assembly: GCA_036927565.1. Classification (NCBI taxonomy): domain Eukaryota; kingdom Viridiplantae; phylum Streptophyta; class Magnoliopsida; order Poales; family Poaceae; genus Tuctoria; species Tuctoria greenei. Next base: position 9,719,611 of record JAYESD010000011.1, on the reverse strand, counting down.
CAGGAGCTCGACCTAGGGGAGACCGAACTCTCCGAGAAGCGGAAGGGCCTGGACCAGAGAGAGGAGGAGCTCTCCTGAAAGCTGTCGGAGGTTGAGCAAAGCTTGGCAGGCCGCCGCAATAGATTTGAAGTGCAGTGTAAGCTCGAGGAGGATAGACTCTGGGAACGGGGGCAAAGTCTCACCAAGCGAGAGGCCAACGTCTCCGCCAGAGAGGATACAGTTCAGGGCTGGGAGGAAGACCTGGCGAAGCGGCGGAACCGCATCCACCTCAAGGAGTCGGAGCTCGCTGATCGCGAGCGACAGCTTGCCAAGAGCATCCAATAGCACAACAAGGAGGCCAAGCGCCTTGCAAAGGAGGGTGCAGAACTGGAAACCACCAAGAGGGCTCTGGAGGAGTTGCAGAACTCGAGGGCAGCCGAGTCCCAGCGGGTGTGGGACTTCCTGGGACGGGCCGACGGAGCAGTGGCACCGTTTTCCTTCAGCCCGTTCGTCCGGCCAACCCAGTGCCGGAGCTAGATGAAGCGCTGGTGGCTCTTAGCTCCGCTGGTGGCAAGCTCAACGTAGTGTTTGACGTCTTCGCGGGCCAACTGGAGACAGAAGGGAGGTCCTTGGCCAAGATCGTCGCCGAGTACGTGATAACGTGCTATCGGGGCTAGGACCCCCACTTTCCCCTGAGTCCAGCGATCGATGGGCCAATCGAGGAAGGGCTGGATGCTGCCAGGGAGAGCGTTCAGGAGGCCGCTCAAGCCATAGCCTCAGCTATCCGTAGGACTTAGGCTTTTCCTTCCTTGTTCATGCTTGTATGTTTCCTGTCTTGTAATATGATCTTTTAATGATTGAAGACCCCTTGATTTTTGTCTTTGATATTTTTGTGTCCTACCCCCTTGTAGATGTACGTAATTTTGATTGTGTACATGTAACAAGAAGAACTAACACTTTTTCATGTAGGAGACTTCACCGTCGGGCTCCCTGGGTTGTCGGAGCTCAAGAGCTCTGGTGACACCCATTGTTCATGTAGGAGACGTCACTGTCGGGCCCCCTGGAGTTGTCGGAGCTCAGGAGCTCTGGCGACACCCATGATCAATGTAGAACGTCGACGCCGGGCCCCCTGTAGTTGTTGAGGCTCAGAAGCTCCGGCGACGCCCATTGCTGGCGTAGAGGACGCTGACGACAGTCCCCCAAGCCCACTCTCAGTGAGGTATCCATTCATCATTGGTGGTACGGGAGTGTCTTTACTAGCGTTACAACCTTAGGAACCTGCACACATGACAGAAAAAAGGTAATTTCGCTCTTCAGTCAACCTTTTACACATGCCCTATTAGTGTTGTTTGTCTTACAATCCGTTACCGACATGGAGGACCTGATTAACTCAGGGTCTCTGCACCCAGAACCTGTTACCCACCACACGTGAGTGGGTTCGGAGGTTCCGAACACTTAGCAAGTACCTCAAGTGACCCGCCAGCAAATGGACAGCAACACTCCCACTATTGCAGAGACGAGGGAAAAACTGACCGCACCCATGCTAAGTGATGAGCTAATGGCAAACGCGTGACATCATTCATAAGAACTAAAGATAATTTAAAATGCACAAAGCATTTCAGGATAGGGCAAACATCTTTTCATTATAACGTTCATCGAAGAGAACATACTTTACAGGAGGAACAACCCGACCTGGGTGATAGGGAGCTGAGTGTACCTTCTCAGGGTACCAGACCGTGCTGAGCAAGGCAGACACTCAAAGATCATCCTCCTGGCCTTAGTTAACCCCAGTGCTGTCTATAGACACTATGTTCTCTTTATAACAAAAGAAAATAAAATGCCCTTCCACTGGCTTTGGATAAAACTTACGGAGGTGTTCGATATTCCATGGGTTGGGCACTGGTTGCCCATCCTCCGTAGCTAGGCGAACGCACCCGGGGCGACAAACTTCTGTGACCCGGAAGGTACCTTCCCAACTGGGGGAGAGCTTGTTTGTCCCTTCATGGGAAAGCAGACGCCGCAAGACCAGGTCGTTCACCTTTAGTTCCCTACTGCGTACAGTCCGCTGATGGTAGCGTCGGAGCGCTTTCCTGTACCGTGCATTTCGGAAGGCTACTCGTATGCGTCCCTCGTCGACGAGGTCCATGTCTTCGCGCCTGAACTAGTCCTGTGTGGCTTCGTCATACATCCGGACATGGGGGGAGCCCATCGTGATCTCTGGGGGAAGGACGGCCTCCGCCCCATACACTAGGAAGTAGGGCGTTTCTCCCGTAGCCCGGCTGGTTGATGTTCGGCTAGCCCACAATGCATATGGCAGCTCATCCACCCAGTTCACACCATGCCTCTCGAGGCTTGAGTATGTACGAGTCCTGAGGCCCTTGAGAATCTCAGTGTTTGCCCTCTCTACCTGCCCATTGCTTTCTGGGTGAGCAACAGAGGCATAACAAACTTGGATTCCAAGGTCTTCACAATATTCTTGGAACGTTGCGCTCGTGAACGGGGTCCCGTTATCAGAGATGATCCTGTTCGGGACCCCGAACCTGCAGACGATCGACTTGATGAACTTCACTGTTGACTGCTTGTTAATGGTGACGACTGGGGTGGCTTCTGGACATTTGGTGAACTTACCTACAGTGACGTAGTGGTATCGGAATCCTCCGATGGCTCTTGGGAAAGGTCCCAGGATGTCCAGTCCCCACACGGCGAAAGGCCATGAGGGGGGGTCATCTGCAGCGCCTGAGGTGGTGTGTGGATCTGCTTGGCATGGAACTAGCACGCCTTGCATCTCTTAACCATATCAGCGGCATCCTGGAGTGTTGTGGGCCAGTAGAAGTCGTGTCTAAAGGCTTTGTCGACCAGCGTGCGGGCCAATGCGTGTTTCCCGCACTCACCTCCATGGATTTCTACGAGCAAGTTGCAGCCTTCCTCCCGGATAATGCATCACAGTAGGATGTCGTGGTTGCCACACCGGTAGAGATCCCCCTCTACTAGTGTGTATCTTTTAGCCATCCACACAATCTGTTCTGCCAGGGCATGTTCTTCGAGAAGGTAGATGTCTTTCAAGTAGTCCCGGACCTCCGAGATCCTTGCCTCAGGACCTCCTTGAGCTTATGGTTCTTGGGCGCCCGGCTGCTCGGAGCTGCCGGTGGCGCATAAGAACCTTGGAGGGCACCATGGCTGCAGGACCGCTGGGATTGCTAGCTTCGAGGTGCTAGCTTCACCCCCTTCACCTGGCTCAGCATCTCGGGCGGTTGGTCACGATAACGTCCTTGCAAAGACTCCTTAGGGCACTGGTGCCTTTGTGGAGGCCTTAGTTGACAGGTCATCTACGACTGAGTTGTTAGCTCGGGGCACATGGCACATATCCAAGACTTCGAAGTCTTTCTCCAGCTTCCTGACATGCAGCAAGTATGCTGCCAGCTGGGGGTTGTTGCAACTGCACTCCCCTTTGACCTGCTTGACAATTAGCTGGAAATCACCTTTGGCAAGGAGCTGGCGGACATTGAGGGTCAACGCTATCTTCAGCCCGTAGATGAGGGCCTCGTACTCTGCCATGTTGTTGGTGGCTTTGAAGCCAAGGTGCACCATATATTTGAACTGCTCCCCTGTCGGAGCTATGAGCACCACTTCGGCCCCAGCCCCTTGTTTCTAAGTGGAACCATCGAAGTAAAGTGTCCACGGGGTTTCAGTGAAGACCGGTGCACTGGACACAGTGTCCCCGCTAACTGAGCCCTCTGGGTTGCTAGGTGATGGAGCCCACTCAGCCAAGAAATCCGCCAGTGCCTGACTTTTGATTGCATGTCGAGGAAGGAACTCAATCTCAAACTCTGCTAGCTCGGCTACCCACTTGGCGATGCTGCCGGTAGCATTAGGGTTGTGGAGCACCGTTTTCAGCGGGAAGGAAGTGACCACTGAGATCTTATGGCCCTGGAAATAGTGTCGAAGCTTCCTTGATGCTATCAACACGATGTACAACAGCTTGCGTATCTCCAGATACCTTGTTTTCGCCTCATGGAGGACTTCACCGATGTAGTAGACTGGCCTTTGAGTGGTTCGGACTCTGTCTGAGAGGTCCGGTGCTCCTTGCAGCGGATCCAGGCCCTGGGGCTCCTGGCTCCTAGGATCTGCATCATCCTCCGGGCGTTGGGACCCGGGGATTTCCTGGTTTCCAGAGTTCCCCACGGAAAGATCCATGGCCTGGTCCGAGGGCTGAGACTCGCTACTTGTGTCATGAGATCCTTTCTGTGTATGTTGCTGATGTGGTTCCAATCGCTCTACGACCAAGACCATACTAACCACTTCAGTTGTTGCAGTAATATACAGCAGTAAGGGCTCACCGGGCTCCGGCGCCACCATAATGGGGAGGGACGTCAGGTGCCTCTTGAGCTCCTAGAATGTCGTTTCTGCTTATTCGGTCCACACAAAGGGACCCGCCTTCCGCAGAATCTTGAAGAAGGGAAGCACTCACTCCGCCAGCCTCGAGATGAATCGGCTGAGGGCCGCTAGACATCCTGCGAGCTTCTGCACATCCTTGATGTGAGTCAGAGGCCGCATCAGCTCTATCGCCTTAATCTTCTCGGGATTAGCTTCGATTCCACGGTGGGAGACTAAGAACCCAAGCAGCTTCCCAGAAGAGACCCCAAAGACACACTTTTCGGGGTTCAACATCGTGCGCGTGATGTGCAGCCTGCTGAAGACTTGCGCTAAGTTGTCCAGGAAAGACGCGTGGTTTTTTATTTTCACCACAATGTCATTGACATACACTTCTACTAGGTCTCTAATGAGGTCCCCAAACGTTTTATGCATTGCTCGTACAAAAGTGGGGAGAGCATTTTTAAGACCATAAGGCATGGAGACATAACAATACAGGCCATCTACTGTTACAAAAGTAGTGTGTTCTTCATCATCTCTAGACATAGGTATTTGGTGGAAATTCGAATACGCGTCTAGGAAACACAACAAATCACAACCTGATGTGGAGTCTACAATTTGATCTATCCTGGGGAGTGGGAATGGATCCTTTGGACATGCCTTGTTTAGGTTGGTGTAGTCGATGCACATCTGAAGCTTCCCGGCAGCCTTGGGGACGACAACAGGATTAGCCAACAACCAAGGGTGGTGGACCTCCCGGATAAAGCCAGCGTCGAGCAACTTCTTAATCTCTTCTCGGATGAAGTTTTGACGCTCAACAGACTGCTTTCGGGGCTTCTGTTGTACCGGGCGGGCGTCGGGGTAGATCTTCAGATGATGCTCAATCACCTCCCTGGGGATCCCGAGCATTTGTGATGGTTGCCAGGCAAACACATCGACATTGTCCCAGAGGAAGGTGACAAGCACTAGTTCCTATTTGCTGACCAGGTTACCCGCTATGCAGGTCATCTGGGCAGCCTCAGAGCCGATCCTGACGACCTTTACTCGGACGTTATCTTCGGCGGGCAGCACACACGGAGCTGCGGTGGAGGTCCGCTGGGACGGGCCTTGCCTTGGTCCACCTTCCCTCGCACCATCAAGGCTCGGGGCCCGCCCCGCAGCGAGTGCTTGGAGCTGCTCCAAGGCTGACTCCGCCACAGTGCGATCTCCTCGGACCCTGAGGACCCCAGACGGCATTGGCATCTTCAGGACCAGATAGCCGTAGTGAGCTATGGCCATGAACTAGTATAGCACCAGCCTTCTGATGATGGCATTGAAGGGAAGATCGACATCCGCCACATCGAATAGAATACTCTCCGTGTGGTAGTTCTCCGGAGTGTCGAAGGTTACCGAGAGGTGGATGCTACCACTCGGCACGATTCGCCCTGGGCTCACGCCCGAGAAAGGGCTCGAAGGCTGAGTCGGGACATAGGTATCTACAACTTCTGGAAAGCTGCAGTGGAGATGAGGTTGAGGCCTGCACCACCGTCGATTAGCACATAATGGAGCCTCACGTTGACGATGGTTGGGGCCACGAGCAGCGGGAGCACCCCAGCCCCTGCCATGTTCTTCGGGTAGTCTGAGGCATCGAAGTCGATCGTAGTGATCATCCACTTGCTGTGGGGAGACGGACTTGGCACCGGGGCCACCGCTGCCACGGCCCGTCGCAGGACTTTCACTGCATTCTGAGACGCGTGGTTCGTGGCTCCCCCGTAGATGACATAGAGGAGCTTCCGACGCTCCTCGTCGCTGCTAGTGTCCGAGTCGGCACTCGTTAAGACGGTTTTCACCGCCCTGTGGGGCTCCTGGTACCCCATGCCTTCATCTTTGTCCTCCACAGGGTCAAGCTTCTGCTTACCCTCCCACTGGCGGGGAGGCTCGCTCTCTTGACGCTGCTGCTTCTGTTGCTGCTCGCGGAAACGTTCCGTGAGCTTCTTAACCTCCCGACACTCACTTGCACTATGACCATTGATCCGGTGCACCAGGCACTTGAAGTTGGCGTCATCACCCTCAGGTGACGAGCGTGGGCACTTATCCTAGCGCGAGCTCTGGGCCCTGCCAGCTGTCGTAGCTGCCACCATGGGAGCTCCGGGCCTCGGCTTACTCCTGTCGCGTCCCCCGTTTTTCTTCTTCCTGCCACCACCCCTGGTAGTGGCCTCCGCTTCGGACTGTGAGGTCTCCCCACTCTCTGAGGAGGGTCGAGCGTGCCAGTTACGACCCTCCGCGGCCTTGGCGCATCTGTCTGCCAAGGCAAATAGCTCGGAGACATCGCGCACGTCATGCGTGGCGAGCTTCTCGAGCATCTTCTTGTCCCTCACACCCTGTCTAAATGCAACTATGACAGATGCATTCGAGATGTGCGGGATGGTATTCCGTACCTGGGAGAATTGCTGGATGAACGTTCGCAGCGGCTCCCCCGAGTGCTGTCTAACAACGTGGAGGTCGAGCTCTGTGCTTGGGTGCTCGTACGAACTTCCGAAGTTCGCCACAAACTGCCTGCACAGCTCCTCCCAGGAGGTGATGGACCCCTGGGGCAGGTTCATGAGCCATGACCAGGCTGGGCCGGCCAGGACCACACGGAAGTAGTTGGTCATAATGACCTCGTCACCCCCCGCAGCCAAGATCGAGGTGGAGTAAATCTGCAGGAACTCACTCGGGTTGACACTTCCATCATACTTCTCCGATGTGTGTGGTCGAAACTTGTGAGGCCACCCCCCCCCCCCCCCCGCAGGTGTGGAGCTAGAGCTGTGCACCCTCCACCGGTACTTGCGGGCGGCTGGTTTGGCGCTTCATGACCTTGATGGCCAGGTGGCACTACGTACGCTTGGTATTGAGGTGCGGCAGCAGATACCTGGTGCGGCAGAGGCACACCATATTCCTAGGGTGGGGGAGGTGCAATGTACGCCTGGTGTGGAGGGGGCACCGCGTATGCCTGGTGCTGCGCGGGGGGTGCCACGTATGCCAGTCATGGCGAGAGAGTGTCATGCACCTGGGGTCCAGGACCCGAGAGGCTGTAGTCAGCCTCAAGATTGTGATGCCGCTCTCGTTGTCGTTCGATGATGACTTGACATTCCTCACCAGCTCTGCGGTGCTATAACTCATCTTGCAGGTCCGCCGTCGAAAGCCTCGTCGAGCATCTATCGTTGGTCCGCCGGTCGATGGTAGGCGTACGCGATAGCGAGACAAATGTTGTTGTCGCACGCCTCCCGCCTTGTGGAGTCGGTTGGAGCGCAGCAATGACCAGATGGTCGACGTCGTTTACCCACTGCTGGGTTGCTCCCTACAGGGCACCTGCCATCGGTGCATTGCGGAGTAGCGCACATGCAGCAAGGAGCGCACTTTCCAGGCTTGCTGCTGGCGGGGCCGTAGTAGCTACCACGGCAGGAGTTTGCCATGCCGCGTTGTGCAGGCCTGCAGTGAGTGGAGTGACTGCACGGTGTTGCGATGGTCCAGATCTTCCCACCCTGGAGCGGGACCTAACTCTGGGGTGGGATGAAGCTTGGTTCTCACCCGCCGCCTGTTGGCGGGGCTGTGGCCTGGAGGAACTAGCGTTGGAATGAGCGTTCACCATACTGCCGGTGAAGATGCTCGCAGGAGAAAACCCCCCTACCTGGCGTGCCAAATGTCGAGGTGTCTAAACTGACACCTCCCCCGGGTTGGCTCGGGAGCATCCCGCGGGGGTTCGATGTATTTTCTTGGTCTAGTCCTAGCAAGATCGAGCGTAGAGAACGATGAATGCGAGAGATTTACGTGATTCGGGCCGCCTGGGCGTAATATCCTACTCCACGGTGATTTGTGTGTTGTATTGCTCAAGCGTGTGTCTGGGCCTGAGAGAACTTGTCTTAGTCGATTGCCGCTCAGTCCTTTTATAGCCCAAGGCCGAGCAGCTTATAAGTGGGGCCCGGGGCCCGACAAGTGGCCCCGGGAGTACCAAATCCATCCTAAGATTTGGGAGTAAATGCTATCCCCTAACAATGGCTTCAATGTGTCGCCTGGCCATGCCTCACTGCAAGGCTACACATAGCCCCTCATCATGGTTAGTCGTGTCTTGTTTGTCTTGTCGTGGCCTCTCATTTGTCCGTCGTACATAGTAGTTTAGTGCCAGCCTGTTATCGCACGACTGGGTATAGGACCCTTGACTTACGAGTGTGAACTCCCGCTTACCTAGGGAACGTGTGCGTCCTTCCCGTTTAGGCGCCCTGGGCTCGTCTCTCTTTATTGCCGCTATCGCAGGGTGGACTAGGCCTGGTGCTGCCTGGCACGTGGCAAGTCCGGTCCTTCCCTCTGCTGGGAGGTCGGGTCCGGAGCTGCCGGACACGGGTTGCGCCGGACCTTCTTCCCGTAGGGAGGCAGGTCCGGAGCTGCCGATCTAGCAGACGCGTCGGACCTCTCCTCGGCGGGGAGGTGGACCCAGAGCTGCGAGATGCGTGGCAATGTCGGACCTCTCTCCCGTGGGGGGAGATACACCTGGAGCTGCAGGGCATGTGGCAGCGCCGAGCCTTCCCTCAGTGGAGAGGCGTGGCCACGCCGCATGCCACGTGGCACCCTGGGACCACGTCAGATCTTGCCCTCGTGGGCGGTGGGACCCAACGTGCCTTCTTTCCTGTATCCAGGGGTACCCGGTTCGCCAGGTACCAACACTCATCTTTTTTGTTTGCTTTCCTTTAGTACCAGAACTTGGTGCTGGATCTTCATTTTCCTCCTGAGCAGCAACTTCTACATTTTCTTGCTGTTCACCCTCCTCTTCATAACTCGATTGAGTCATCTTTCTTGCATTCTTCTTCAAATATCCAGTCATCTCCTTCCTAACTACATCGGTGGCTTTAGGGCACTTCCCGACATCACCAAACCCTCCAGACAAGTGCTGCTTGAACCTCTTAATTCCAACAGGAATAATCTTCAAGCAGAATATTCATTGAACCATCTCTTTCTTAGTAGGTTCTGGCCAAAACCCAAACTTCCACTTCGGGTTTGCTGACCTTGCCTTCCTCTTTGAATCCTTAGCCATTTATGCCAAGTCTGCCGGTAATGCATCTATTGCTTTCTCTGCAATGGATGTGCAATTTGGGGTACAAGATGCAGATGCAATTGATTCACCCGCTGCAATAGGTGCACCACCGGACCGAGGACCTTCAACTTGTGGAAAAATTGTTTCCACCATATCACGCCGCTGCCGGTCCACATCTGCACATTTACAAACAACAATACTTAGCAATAGGGAGCATTACAAACAACACTACAGCATGGGCAGCTTGACAGCACAGGGAGCATACAGTTACAGCATGGGCATTACATCAATTTGGCAACAGGGAGAGGGAGCATGACTTGCATTTGCATCATTGCAGACTCACAGATAGCCTTACAAAGAACTTTGTACTAGGGACGAAAAGGACTAAGGAAGTAAAGAACACTTACCTTCATTTGAGGATGAAGCCATCAAGCCGGCGCTAAGGACTGCGGGCGCGGCTCTCCTGAGGCGGCCAGGCGGGGCGGGGCGCGGCGCGGGGCTGAGGGGCAGCGTGCGGTGCGAGGCTGGGAGCTGCGCGCGGCCAGGTGGGGTGCGGGGCTGAGGGTCGGCGTGCGGCCAGGCAGGGCGCGACGCGCGGGGCTGTGGAGCGGAGCGGCGGCTGCGGCGCGAGGCTGAGGAACGGGAGTAGGTACTGGAATTGGGAAACTAATGTGACGGGAATTGATGGGCAGGGAACCCTAATGGGCCGCTGTCAAAGGTCGTAAATGACACTTCCCCCGGACTTGCTTAGAGAGCAGCCCGCGGAGGTTTTTTGGATTCACGAGGGCTAGTCCCAGGAGATCGAACGCAACAGGATGATGAACACAAAAAATTTACGTGGTTCGGGCCACCGAAGCATAATACCCTACGTCCACGGGAGTGTTTGTGTATTGCCTTGCTTGAGCATGTATGAGTCTTAGTCTAATTTTCCGATCCCTTGCGAAGATCGTCTGCAGAGTCCTTTTATAGTTCAAGGGCTCTGCAGTCACAAGGTGAGCCCCAGGACCCGACAGATGGTCCCGGGGAGAGCCAAATCCTATACAAGATCTAGATTAATTGCTATCTACTTCCCTTTATCAGGGGTGTCAATGCGTCGTCCCGCCGCGTCGTGTGCCAGGGCTACACATAGTTGGTGATGATGGCCGTGCACGTCCCGTCCGTCTTGTCCTCGCGGCCCATTCGTCCGTCTTGCGGCGTGGGTCTGTACCGGCTACTCGGACAAGACAGGACACTGGAGCCTTGACCTTCGCATGCCCGCCTCAGCTTGCTTGGGGAAGGCGCGCGTACTTAATGCCAATCTGAGCAGCGCACACGTTCCTTTACTGTGGCTTCCTACCGCACTGAGTTGGCCGTCCGCCACGTGGTTGCGCCGGAGCCTGCCTCTATGGGAAGTCAAGCACTTGACGGAACAGGCCACGTGGCGCATCCGGAGCCCACCCCTATGGAGGGGTGGAGGCTCAGCCCTGCACACCACGTGGTAGTTCCAGTTCCTTTCCCTGCGAGGACGCGAGCCTGGCCCTGAGGTCCCGATTGACCACGTGGTGGCTCCGAAGCCCGCCTCAGCGGGGAGGCGAGGGTCCAGTTCTGCCGGCCACATGGCAGCTTGGGAGCCTCCCCCGACGGAGAGGTAGGATCTGGTCCTTCCCTCCACGACGTGGCAGCCTCGGACTCGGCCTCTTAAGCAAAGGCGGAGTCCTTAGCGGTTTTCTCCCTGTGCGCGGGGGTATCCGGTCTGCGGGGTACCGATGGCCGCCGGTTGGAAATGAAAGGCCCAAATAAAAAGTGACTCTAGTCGCTTGATCATTTTTCGGGTCTAGTCGCCCGACTAATCGGGCTAATCGTACGATCAGAAAACTGATCGTTCTGATCAAGTCACCAGCCTGATCGTCGCCGCAGTACCGATATGGACGACTAATCACGATTAGTCGTCCGACTTGATAACATTGGTGGTACTGCACACTGGCCCGATTCTAGTGCTTTTTTATCAGGAGATTCCTGTGGATGTTGGCTTCCGGCGGCTGCTTGCTTGCTTTTGGCTACTATAGCCACTTGGAGCGTAAAAGAGTCGAACTCTACAAAAATTACTGAATGAAACAAAATAAAAGAAAAGATAGTACAGAAAGAATAAGATAACAGAGGAAGAACATTTAAAAACTTTTATACATCTTTTTTTACGCATTATACATCTTTTTTTGTGTTGCTCTTTTCAAACTCTCTTTGGATTGAAGGAATTGAAAAACACGTGAATAGAAAAAAACATAGGAATTGAGATTGTATATTTTTGCAATCCTATAGGAATTGAAAATATAGTAGTTGAGATAAGAAACCCTTTGACAGCATCATAGAAAAAATAAGAGAACTTGTAATATGAGCAAGAAAAGAAAAAAAAGGTACAAACTCATGTTAAGTTTCCTATAAAATTTAGCAAAGAAATTCATTCCTATAAAAACTATTCTTTATTTTTCTTGTGAGTCAAATGGTTACGTAGGAAAAAATCCTCTACAAATCTTATCTTCAAAATTCATTTTGTCATTCCTTCGGAGCCTTATTCTGTTTATTTATCTTCGGTGTGGTAGTGCGTTTCCCTTGTAGCGCGGTGGTAGTGTGGCGTGTGGCGACCAGGCCAATCGGCAATCTCTGGCTCTGGCTGAGACTATGAGAGCCTCCTGGGCGATCGAACGGCGGCCACGGCGACATTTGGCGTTCCTGGTGGACACCGAATAGGTCCGGCCGCGCCGTGGGCCTCGTGGCGACTGGCGAAACCATCAGCTCCTGTTCGTTTCCGCTCCCCGCCCTACCTCGCCTTCGCCTCACCTCGCTTCCTGTCTTCTCATGGCGACGGCGGCGTCTGACTTCCTCTGCTCCGTGCCGACCGCCTCGCCCGGAAACCGTCGACCCCGGGCTCCAGCTTTCCGTACGGCTGGCCGGGCTGGGCGTTCGAGATGCCTCTCCTGCCGGGCGTCGCTCGGCTCCGACGGCTCGCTGGCCGTGCTCGGAGGCCCCAGTCCCAGGCCGGTGCCACCAAGGGGGAAGCCGTACCTGAGGTACCACTCCTGCCTCATCTTCCCGCCCCCGCGCGGCCGCCGCCCGCTCGCCGTCGTCAAGTTCCTCGGCGGCGCCTTCATCGGCGCCGTCCCCGAGGCCACCTACGGGTAAGCAGCGCGTGCGCGTCGGTTCTATTCATTTCGTTCAACGGTTGGTTCGATGATCGGAGCCGCGGTGGCTGATGCGCGGTTGGTCTGCAGCTACCTCCTCGAGCTCCTGGCGCGAGAGGGGTTCCTCGTGGTGTGCGTGTCGTACAAGGTCACCTTCGACCACGAGGCCGCCGCGCGGGAGGTCTTCGAGAGGTTCCACGCTTGCTACGACTCGCTCCTCGCGTCGGGGCTCCCGGAGGCCGGCCTCAGCGCGCTGGACGTTGCAGAGCTCCCGCTCTACTCGGTTGGCCACAGGTGAGTGACTTGAACCTGAAATGCCGCACGCCAGTTGCTCAATGATTTTCTGTAGAGGAAGGTTCAAGTTCAGTTCTGCCGATGGCTTGTGTCATACTTGCTTAACTAGTTATCTACTTGGTGATGATTTGCAGCAACGGCGCGCTGCTTCAGTTGTTGGTTGGGAGCTACTTCTCGGAAAGGATACCAAAGGTTCGCTGGTAGATAAAAGAGCTACATGAGTTTCTGTTTGCTTGGATGGTTGTCGGTTATGGAGAATAAGTGGAAAATGTTTTCTGCTTTGACCTCCAAAACTTTGTTTATAATCCCATCGTACAGTCTTAACTGATTTCGTCCTTATTTCTCTGTTGGATTCTGCTCATTTCAGGCTAACGCCATTGTCTCATTCAACAATAGGCCAGCTTCGGAGGCTGTTCCTTACTTTGAGCAGGTACTTATCTGGGCTTCTTACCTTGTACTGAATGGGTGTACCTTGTGCTTCCTCTTGCCTTACTGTTCTCCATACAATTTATGCTGCCAAGTTACCAGTACTACTAGCTGGCACAAAAATATCAAACTAATGCAATTGTATATAGGGCCATAGGGGGCGACTAGGATGCAAACAACTCTTTGGTGCAACTGTGCAAAAAGGTTTTTTCTGAACCTCACGATCTTCATCCTATGATCACTGTTTTTTTCACTTAAGCCCTCAACCTCACAACGGTGTCCACAATTTACTTTTTCAATTTGCGTTGCTAGGTAAAGGAGCTTAAGTGAAAAATATAGTGACTATAGGATGGAGATCGTATGGTCTAAGAAAGTTTTTTTGCACGATTGCACCAAAGAGTTGTTTGCATTCTAGTTCCCCCTTGTATATAAGAACGAGTAGAGGATTTGAATGAACTTTCTTGATAACTGTGGCTAAGAGATAATCTGGGCCTATATGCAAGGGGTAACTGTATAATGTATTTATGTGACCAAATAGTTGATATTCAAATATCTACACTTGAGCCATTGCATTTGGATGTTATAATGTACACACTGTTATCACTGCAGCACTTGAAATAAAACACATTCTGTTGAAAGGAAGTACTTTTCTTAATATTTAGACAATACCCTCAAGGACATAAAAGCCCAGATACTGGACTCAGACAAGAAGTTTGCTTACATTCATTACATAATTGAGCTATAAACCTGTTTAGATTGTGAAAGAAATTCAGCGTCACTAATGGTGCTTATTGTTCTGCTGGTTCAGATTATAGCCCTGCATATTGACTTAACATCACAGCATGTGTATAAGATTTAGCAGACTATTATTGACCAATCCACACCCATGTGGCTTCTTGCTGAGAATACGTTTCATATGTAAACCACACCTACAGTCTCCTCACAACCCCCAAAATGCAGCATTGTAGCTATTCTAGCTATTGACCCACAACCTCTACTGTCAAGTTTTTCTGTTTCACTGACATCTGGTATGGAGCGACATTGTTAGTATCAGCCAATAAAGTTGGAAAATGTGCAGTGAAAATTGTCTTGTCAGTTAACTGTGATGTAAATGGGACAATAAGTCAGTTATTTTGATCCAGAACTGAGCATAGAGAATTCACTGTGTCAAACAAATGAGACCGTTAGTTCTGTTATTTTGATCCAGAACTGAGTGTGGCAAATTCATGTCACCATATCCACCTTTTGATAATGGAAGAATGTTACATCTCATCTGAGGAACGTGTACAATGCTGGCTAACGTACTACGATTCCATGCTTCCATAACACAAGTGTGTTTAGAGATGATTTCGTATAGAAATATTAATATTATGTTACGTTCTTTACTCCTGATTCTGGAAGTTACTCTTTCCTAATAATAAATTTGTTTTGTTCAGATAGGCCCCCTTTTTAGTCAACTGATGCCTATGATGGAGGCCTCACCTGTTTACTCCATGGCCAGAAATGCATCAGGTGATTGTTCATTTACAACTTACCTTCCGTGTTGTCTATCATTTCTCTACTTATCTTGGTTGAAATGCCCACATGGAAACTTATGTTATGCAAACTTTCCATATTGGTCCAACGACCATGCAACCTGATAACCCCATCTGAGGTTGATGGTAGGCCTTATTTGTAATTATAGTTTTGTAGCTTCTAGATTTCCTCTGCATTGTGATATCACGTTGCTGCTACCCTTCATAATGGCATACTTGATAAGGTAGAAATGTGCCGTGCTGTCTGCTAATGTTTGTTAAATGCTTGTGAAAATTTGACATGCTTATAACAATATATATTATGATGTCATTTCATGAATTCGTAGGAGATGCATGGAAGGCTCTATTCGAGTTAGCTGGAGGTTTCATACGGGACTATGACCAGGAAGCTATGGTATCACTGAGCAAATTTGTTGATCAGTTACCATCAGTAATGAATCAGGTACTTCATGAATTTAACTTCTGTTATAGTATCTATGCTTCCACATCATAAGCCACAAGGCTTGCTCACCCTGATGACAGCTCTTCCGAATGTTATTTGCAGGTTACAGAAGGTGTGTCTGAATTCAAACCAACACCACCTGAAAACCGTGAATTCTGCAAGAACTGCTACAGTGTACCAAACACATTACTGGTACTGACAAACTTGCATCTACTCATTCAACCTCTAGCTTTTTTAGTTTAGCAGTCATAATATTTGGGGATGTATGTCGTGTAGGTGAAATTCAGTACTGATGCTATTGACGATACAGACATAATTGAAGACGTTCTGAGACCGCGAGTAGAATCAATTGGTGGACAAATGAAAAAGGTCATACTGTCAGGAACACATCTAACTCCATGTGCACAGGTACTGATGTTTAATTGTGATTGTTCTCCACCATTTGGTAGGATATTACCAGAGCACAGCTGGTCAAGCTCTAAGTTGAGTACGGGGCTGACCAAGCTGGTCTCGAACCTGGGTTCTTACATAAGCCTTCTCTGAACGTAGTCTATGAGCTATTATGTTCCTTACTTCCTTTAACCATATATGTACAGTAAATTATTATTCATTTGTCAGGCATGTAGGCGCTAACCTTAGCTACATAACAGGACGTGAAATGGCAAGTTGGTTCAGATTACACTCCAGCAGATGCTCTTGCCCAGGGATTGAAATCATTGGCTCTTAATGAAACAAGGGTCCTCTCCAGAACTATAGCTGATTGGTTTAGATCCCTTTAATTTTTTGGTTACTAAGTACACGAATTAAAGCTCAGAATGCTTCTTATAAAGGTATGCACTACTATACCTAGAGTTCAGAATCAGAAACAGAATTTCTACATTGGGTTTAACTTGAATGGTGTATCCACCTGCGGCAGCGCACTTGCATATATTTTATCCAGTTACTACAATGGCTGTTGGTTTACTTGAGTATGTGTAGAATCAAGGGCATGTTATTTATTTTTTTCCAATTAACTTTGGTGCATGCACCCGGAACGTTTTGTTGGTTCCTTCTTTGCTGATACAGTCGACCAAGGCTGGCATTGCAACAAGATATCGAGTACAATGTATAGTAATTAAGAGCAGTGCATTGAGCTGCGCTGATTTGGCCATACTCACCACATGCCGAACTAGTATTATCTGATCAAGATTGGGGCAACTTGGATCGTAATTGCAGCCTTGCAGGCTATAAAATGCATTTTACCCAAAGTCCAAGAAACACGATCCTGTTTCAGGTACAGCGCCAGCAAGGCCAAGTTGGCCGGATACGTCGCTTCACAAGCCTGTTCATGCGCTGTTGGTTTCTGCTTGCTGCCGAAAAGTTTGTATTTGTAATATAAAATGTAGATTGCATACTACTCTCTCCTTTCTCGAAAGTTTGTCTTCTTATTCATTTTTTATTAGAAAGCGACAAACTTTCTAGAAAGGAGGGAGTACATTTTCTTGACGTGCATAATCTTGCCTTATAGCTCACAAACCATTGTACTGTTTTGGTCATTTGATTGCTGTAGCAGCAGCTGGTGCTGTATAAAAGTCTGTTGACTGCGCTGCGTGTGCTGCAAGGCCATACAATCTGATCAAAAAACTGGTTGAACTGCTGAGTTTTTTTTGTTCTTCCAAGAGTGCGGTACACCAGTATTTGTACATGAAGGAGCTATACAAGGTACAAATTTACAAAGGCTATCGGGATGAAATTTGAGCGACAGCCTCGTTTCAGTTTAACAAAACTTCAGAAGGGATCAGTGTGTAGCCGTTTGCCGACCAAATCTCAGGGGGATTGTTAGAATTGGATTAGAGAGAGACAAACAAATGATTCCAATTGCTCTTTTATTCATTCATTCTTTTCCTTTGCATAACATAAAGGGACACATCTTTAAGTCTACGCATACCTATTCTCTCGACACATTTGGAAAATGTGGAGTATGGTAGAGATTTAGTGAATAAATCAGCTAAATTTCACATGACTTAGTTTGTTGGAGATCAATTTCTCCATTCCCTTGAAGTTCATGTAGATAAAAGAGTTTATGTGTTATGTGTTTAGTAATATTAGTTTTTACATAACCTGACTGCATCTAAGTAATGCAAGCTGCATTATCTTTATAGATAATGGTTGGTGACTCAATGAGTCCAATGCCACTTGAGACTTGAATATGATTAATCACTCTACGTAACCAAGCACATTCATGTGCGGCCTAATATAATGTTATGATTTCGAAGTGATTAGAAGACGTAGCAATTAGAGTCTGTTTAGAAGACTTTTAAGAAATTGTTGTTTGTCTGTGTAAAAATATGAAACTAGTTTGTGATCTACCATTGTGAGGATCACTTAAATAACCTGCATCGGCATATCCAATGAGATTTAGATCTTATTTCTTTGGAAAGAATAATCCAAGATTTTGTGTACCTTGAAGGTATCTTAAAATATTTTTCACTTCATTCCAATAACGTATTGTAGGAGCGCTACTATATCTTATTAATAAATTTACTGCAAAAGCAATATCAGGTCTTGTGTTATTTGCAAGATACATAAGTGCACCAATGGTGCTAAGGTATAGGTATTCAGAACCCAAAACTTCTCCTTCTTGGCATGACCGAAATAGATATGTGTCCCTTTCTAAACCTCTTACTACCATAGGAGTTTTAGATGGATATGATTTGTTCATATTTAATTTCTCCAATACTTTTTGAACATAAGCTGATTGGTGTACGAGAATGCCCGTATGAAGGTGTTCGAGTTGTAAACCCAAGCAAAATTTAGTTTTACCTAAATCCTTCATCTCAAACTCCCTATTAAGATGATTTTGTGCCTCTTTAATGTCATTCTCAGTGTCAATGATATTTAAATCATTAACATATACTGATATGATACAAAAACCAGTTGAGGATCTTCGAATGAAGACACAAGGTCAATCATCATTTGTAGAGTAGCATTTGTTTAAAAGAAACTCCTTCAGTCGATTATACCACATCCTTCCAGATTATTTCAAGACATATAATGACTTATTGAGTTTAATACAAAACATGTTGCGATCTACTTTTCCATTCGTTATGGGTATCCCATCGAGAACCTTCATATAAATATCCGAAACTAGTGACCCATATAATTATGCAGTCACGACATCTATCAACTGCAAAGATAGATGTTTTTGTGTTGTCAGAGATATCAAGTATCGGAAAGTTATTCCATTCATAACAGGAGAATATGTTTCATTAAAATCAATGTCGGGTCTCTGCGTGAACCCTTGTGCAACTAGATTTGCCTTGTATCTCACAACCTCATTGTTTTCATTTCGTTTTCGAACGAAAACCCATTTGAACCCAACAGGATAGGTTCGAGGAGGAGTAGGTATTACATTTCCGAATATTTCTCTCTTTTTAAGTGAGACAAGTTTTGCCTTGGTTGCTTCTTTTCATTTGATCCAGTCCGAGCGTTGTTTACACTCTGCTATGGTCGCAGGATCAGGATCTTAAAGAAGATCAGCTATCATGGTTGAAAAGCATGAGTTGACAACCGTTGTATTATGGTCAAATAATTCTCCAAAACTAGTAAAATTGATGGAAATTTCTCTTATCCCCTGTAATTCTTCTTGACTTCCCAACATAGAAGAATCAGGATTTTCTGATTGTCCAGTCTGCTCTATAGTACGCACTTGAGGGCTAGATAAAGGATTTAAAATATCTCTTTGATGTATGCCAACATTTTGTTAACTTGTATTTACTTTCCTCGAGGAAGGTCTAGTCTTTGGACGCTTGCTTGAAGCATCTATTCCCTTACTCGCTCTCCCCCTTTTCGGAGGTTTAGTGGTTTTTAATGGTAGCTCCACTTGGCAACGTGCATTGACAGCAGAATTCAAAGATTTTGTGACATTATTATAGTTAGTAAATGCATCTGGCAGGTTACTAGCAATTTTTTGTAACTCTATAATTTTCTGAACTTGAAGTTCAGTTTCCTTTGTACGTGGATTAACATTTAGGATGGACTTGTCATCCCAATTTATTTCTCGGCGGTCATTGATAAATTTATTATCTCCCCCTAAAGACGGTAAATGATCCTCATTAAAAATACAATCAGCGAACCGGGTCGTGAATAAATCTCCTGTTAAAGGCTCCAGGTATTTAATAATAGACGGAGATTGATATCCCACGTATATTCCTAATTTCCTGTGATGGCCCATAGAAGTTCGCTTAGGTGGTGAAATTGATGTGTATACAGCACAACCAAATTTCTGCAGATGGGAGATATTGGGTTGATCTCCACGTACAAGTTGTAAAGGGGAGGTGGTATGATATGCAGTTGGTCTTAATTATAGAAGATTAGCAACGTGTAAAACTGCATAACCCCAACAAGATGTTGGTAAATTGTATCCTTGTAATAATGGCCTAGCTATGAGTTTAACCCTCTTTATTAGAGATTCTGCCAAATCATTTTGTGTGTGTACATATAGAACAGAATGTTGTACTTCAATTCCTTGAGCCATACAATAATCATTAAAGGCTCGAGATGAGAATTCAGCAACATTGTCCATACGGATACTTTTAATCCTATATTCAGGATAATTTGATTTCAACCTTATGACTTGTATCATAAATTTGGCAAAAGTATGGTTCCATGTAGATAATAAACACACGTGTGACCATCTATTAGATGCGTCAATTAAAACCATGAAGTATCTAAATGGACCACATATTGGTTGTATGGGTCTACAAATATCACCTTGAATTCTTTCAAGGAATTTTAATGGTTCAGCATGGATTTTAAGCGGAGAAGGTCGCAAGATCAACTTGCCCATAACACATGAAGTACACACAAAATCATTAGATTTTGGAAATTGTGTTCTTTAAATCATGGTCGGTGCCACCGGAGCGGCAACCGCTCGACGGTGACGCCATCGTTCACTTGAATTTCTGTGGTTTGATCTTGAAGGATTGCGATGCGGACCAGTGCGCCTACGGCGATGTTGTCCATGGTGGCGCAGACGACCGGATTCTTCAATGAAGAACAAGAAGACTATTGGATTGGTAAGTCTTGAATTCGACATCTTACCAGTGTTTTTCACTTCTCTCTTCAATTTGCTCTTGTAGAGCAGTGCTGATGACATGTTAGAATTGGATTAGAGAGAGACAAACAAATGATTCCAACTACTCTTTTATTCATTCATTATTTTCCTTTTATATATGATGAGGAGGTATAACACGAAGGGACACATCCATTTAGAGGAGTCGCAACCTATTGAAAGGGAGAAACTGTCACTAATTCAAATGTTCACATTATTGTACTGTAACAGGGATCAGGCCAGTTCAGGATATGCTGGGATGGGTATCTCCAATCCAATCAAAAACTCAGAAAATAACGTTTTTACTCCGTCAGGGGTCATTTCAAAAACGTGAAAAGCACATTTCTTGCACGCTTGCCCGTGGCAGAAGACCCTCGTATGGACTATTTATTAAGAAAAAAAAAAGAAGAAATGAAATTACTGTAGACCTCACGCTCACCTATGATATGAGACGCACCTGGCGAGCCACAACATCCCAGACGCCAACAGTGTTCTTGCAGACAAGCAACACGCTCTGGCTGTAGCGAGACGCCAAAGCTACTTGTCGCGCGGCGCGCTAGACAGCCATGATCAACATCCTCTACAATACTGCATGTGCAGTAGCAGAGACTGATACGTAAGTCTAGTGGGTGATGGGTCTATATATCAGTCTTTACTACATTAGAGGATTTTAACCCGCCGTCGAGACGCACACCCCATGCTGCAGAGAAGACCGCGCCGTGGCCTACGGGCATGCGCATTGCATGCCT
The DNA here is from genome assembly GCA_036927565.1 of Tuctoria greenei. NCBI lineage: Eukaryota > Viridiplantae > Streptophyta > Magnoliopsida > Poales > Poaceae > Tuctoria > Tuctoria greenei. The sequence goes on along the minus strand of JAYESD010000011.1, from coordinate 9,698,521 downwards.
ACGGCTACGGGCGTGTGCCGGTACGGCATGGGGTGGACTAACTCGAATCTTGGTCGGTTTCGAGACGTCATGATTGGTGATTCGGTATGCGCCAAGGTGGATCGGCGTTGGGTCGCAGATGAGACGACACATGACATGTGTGCTGCGTCGACGGGCAGCCGTGGAAATCTTGCGCACCTCTCACCGGCGGCACGGTTACTCGGGGATGGACAAAGGAAACGTGAACTTCTTCACGTGCTAGCACAAAATTGCAACCAGAATGTTTCTCCAAATTAGCAAGCTGAGACGGCCGCGTGTCCGGCCCCTCGATCTTATCACTTCCTCTGCCTCTACTCTACCTGCTGCCAAAGATGATCCCGACATGGCACATTGCACGCCCACTGCGGCATGCATGGTAGTACGAGCTAGTACGAGTGGAAACAATGAACCGAGACGCGAGGGGCTCCGGTGCTGCAGGGAAGGCCGGGCGCTACTGTTACTGTCCCCGTGATGATTTCTTTGCTTGATCTCCCACTGCAGCCAAGCAGTGGCGCTGCGCACCACCCCACATGCAGCCAGCTAGCGCCCCAACTGCATGTCCGGTATGATACCTTTGTGAATATACTGTGCCATGTGCAAGACAATTACCTGCGGTGCTTGCCGTGCCTAATTAAGTTATTTCCTCATATGTTGCCTTGATCATATATGTTTTGGTACTGTACGTACTTAATTAGTGTGGCAAGAGTACGTGTTACTGATTGATTCCATCGGAATAAACCGACGTGAACTAAATCCGAACTTATCCAGATCGACCGCGCGCTAATATCGTCATCAGTCTCCGGTCGATTCCCTCCTTGACCGTTGCTGCTGCTGCTGGCACGAACCCATGTGTCCGCCGCGACGAACTGAGACCATCCGCAGTGGTTCACTGTAAAGCTTACTGAACTGTAAATATAGAGTAGATTACTGGAAGTATAGAGTAAGTGTCTAGAGGGGAATGCTGGAAGTATAGAGTATATACTAGAAGTATAGAGGAATAGAGTAAGTTTTAGAAGAACCGCTGCGGATGGTCTGACGCATTGCTATCTCTCCGCATCCAAGCTAGCCAACGGCGATGCCGCTGCGCGGGCTGTTCTCTGTCCGAGAGTGCACGTGCTGCAGTGGCGACCGGCATGCGCGCTCGTGTGCTCCGACCGATCCACTCATCCACACATGCAAATGATGCATCGAGCAGCCGCGCCGCACGCCGCCCTGCGCGGCGGCCGCCCGGCCCCTACCACCCTAGCTAGCTACCGGTGCAGAGATGATGGAAATAGTGCATCAGTTGATGCTACTCACGGGAATTCAAATCGCGGTCTGGTGGCGTTGGGGCCTTGGGATTGGCCAGTTAATCTGCGTCGCGTCCGCCGTGGATTGCGGTGCACTCGGTACGGGCTGCACTGACGACGTGCTATACTTTTTTTTTCGAAAAAGAACGACGTACGTGCTATATACGCAACGACGATCAGCTCTGTTCTCACTGCACGTGTGGGATGACGTACACGGCCCAAACGTTTGGCCGTTAATTCGGGAGATGCCGATCGACACAAACTTAGTGCGAAGACTTTGGTATATGTACATTAGCCACCTCATAGTTCATATCATTATCATGCAATAATGTCACAACGACGACTAATAAAACTCCCGTATATAAAAGAAGAAGAAGGTACATGAATCGTAGAGGTTACGCTGTCACTGCTAGCTCATTAAACTTTCAGAAACCATTAACAATTGTTACTTTTCGCTCGCCCGGCGCCACTCTGTCTCTACCTTTCCTACATATGCGTGATTAGGAGACAACTACTACACGCTTAGAAATCTAAAGCACTAACGACATGAAAGCACGTCTTTGTCGTTCCCGTCGGCGGTTTGTGATTAATCTAAGTACTTGCTCAGGCATCGGCTCCTTCAGGGTGCCACGTCTAAACTTCTCCTCATTGAATATTACTCTAACCTCGATACGAACTCTAATCATAATTAGGCTTTAGATTTAAAAATGAACAAATGTGCCAGGACTCGAATATGTGTGATGCGCACAAAATGAGGAGGGGTGAGGGAGAATAGATAGAGATGCATTGTAAACCAAGAATGAAAGTACTCCCATCATCCCAAATTACTTGTCACTCTTTAGTTCAAAAATGAACTCAAGAGTCACAAGTAATTTGAGATGCAGAGAGCAATATGATAAAAATTTGAAGTATAGAATGACAAGGGAGGAATATACAAGTACAAAAATAAATAATTTATCAACACCTTTTTATTGAAGAGTGTATATGTTGCCCTGTCAGTCAATAACAGGGACGTGCATGTTTGTTATCTAGAGGTCAATATTTTGATTCTTTATATGTGCTCTTCCTTCCATAGAATCATATTGACTAGATGAAAAGATAACATATTAGGTTTACTCATTATAGTTTATAATTTGAATTCATAAGTGTAATGCATTTATCAAAGGCAACTTAAGTCAGTGGAGGGGTGGATCAGGGGTGTACACGAAGTATTTTGTTTTACATTTCATAAATTAAGAGGAAGATATTGTCCTATGAGGGTGCAACATTCATGCATGTTGTTCTCTAGGGAATCAAATCCTACTAGGTGACAAAAGCATCATATATAATTTGATTTGACGTGCACACATCTTCAACTACTCATCTAATGCTAGAGTAGTTATGTCAGTTAAAAAAGAATATCATTGGAGGTTAAAAAATCTAAAAGCAGGACCCCCTAGCTAGATTCCTTTGTCAAATCGTAATAGCTGGATGAAAGCCAATTTTCTCTAAACAGGGCAAGCAGTATGGCTCCTATATATCGTTGTTGCTTTGTTGTGTTGCCATTCCTGTGCTTGTGGTCGTTGGACTTCTAGAGTCTAAGAAAAATATCAACAACTGTATGCACCTCTTTTATCCTTCACATAATGTTACTTTTCCACAAAATGTTTGATAATGTGATCTTAGCCCTCTTGCTGAACCAGCATTTCTTAAAAATCAGGCCACTTTACCTTATCGGAGCAAACTTTTTCTCAGCGGATCATCAGAACATTCAAAATGAAAACGACCGCGAGGCTGAACCGACCTACTCGTCCCTCCGTCTCAGAGCGATTGTCTTTCTTGACGTGTTCCACAAAGATTGTCGTTTTGGACTCATCAATGCAGTAGTTAAGATGAGAATCCAACCTTATATCAATGCGCTTCCTTTTTTCACCCCCCCCCCCCCCCCCCCCCAAACAAACTTAAGAAAAGAGCGCGGTCTCCAAAAAAATGCAACTGCACCTTAATGATGACCATTAAACTTGTCAGCTTTATAAGGACACATGCGTCATTTATCATCTCTTATTTTGTTTTGAAAAATGCTAAAATGACAATCCCACTGGGATGGAGGGAGCAAGAATCATGCCACCCTTTTTGACCTGACAGAGAACCAAAACATGAGGTTGAGCTATACACGAAGGCAAAGCTAGCTAGAGAAAAAACAATATTGTGAAATTAAATTGCCCAGTATATGTTAATGGAAAGTTGGACCTGGCTCTCTGACACTGCAAACGGTGGTGATTGGCTAAAATAAAATGAGATAATATATTTGGGTTTCAGAACTAACTAACGACCTTTGCGAATTGAATGGACGCGCACACAACAGACTGCCGTTGGCACTCTGACACGTACAGTAATCGGCTACAAACTTTATAAAGCCTGGTGGTGGTGCTATGAAACAAAAGATGCCAGGAACATCTGAATCAGCATGAGAATTATGGCCGGAAAAGAGCATGCAGCAAGACGGTATGTTACGTGCGAAGGACAGCGTTCTGCGGTTTTAGAAGATGATATATATAGGCGTTGTTGTGCTCTTGATACATTATATCTTGGCTAACCGATGAATGCTATATACAACTGTGTGTTAGTGAGTGATTGCCATATGGCACCCGGCGTGAGAATCTTGAGTTTCCAGCAAACGATTGGCGCAGCAGATATAGGTAATCTATTCAGGATTTCGTTGCCAATCATGGATGAGCGTATCATCATTGAGATTTTGTTGTGATAGTGTGATGTTTTAACACATTTTTTCTTGGGAGGATCAAGGATGCTGCGGCGTGCACTTGTTTTTGCCATCCTAAGGTATCGATCTGTTTAGGCTTTCATGGTGGTTAACGGATTGATCCGAGCAAGAATCCTGTCTCAACTGAACTGCGTTTCCTAATAGACGATGCAAGTGATGCAAACGACACGTGTAAACACAAGTCATTTTTTATCTGAATCGGCAATTTTGCCCATTTCCAATACAAGACGGACGTTCTCATAATCATTCACGGTTAAATTATGTTGGTTGATTTCGGTTCAACCTGAGAAAAAGAAAAGAAAATAAATAAGTAACGGTAAAAGAAAAGGGGAAAAGTATTCCCGGTAACCAACGTTACCGGGAATCTCTACCGTGATGGACGCCACGATCGGAGACGTTTCTCCAACAACCGACTCGGCTCGTCCCCCTGCAGTCTTGCTCTATATAAACACGATTAAGAGTAGAAACGAGTTAACCTCCCGGTTAACAACTCCCTAATCCCGAGCACGAAAATCACCGATCAAAAGGAGAGCAAGAGCTGCGGGAAGGACAGAGCCTTCCTCGTCGTCTTCAATCTGCAAGAAGACACTAATGGCGCTGTCGATGGTTTTGATCCGACAGATCTATCGACACTACTAAAAGTGTTTGCGGAGTTTGAAGTTCGGTGTGGGCGCGCAGAGATTCAAGAAGGTGAAATGTAAAATGACACAAGAGACACAAAGATTTACGTGGTTCGGGCCGCCTGAGCGTAATACCCTACTCCACGGGGTGTGTTGGTGTTGTATTGGATTTATGAACTCAACTCAGGTGACGTGAGTTGAGAGCGTGTGTGAGCCGATCAGACCAGATTAGATCCGCCCCCTATGTATCATCGGTCTGTCCTTTTATAGTAAAAGGACATGCCGTTACAAGTTGGCCTGGCCCGACATGTGGCCCCGGCGGCTACTAATATTGATACACATTTGATGCGCTTAATTACCCTTAATGACCGAGTTACGGGCTTTGACAGCGCCGTTACTGGTAATAAGGGTCGTCCGATCGTGTGTCATTAACATAGTATTAATGACACTTAATCGGGTCTTGAAGTCCTTGATTCCACTTTGAAGATCCGGAGCCGTTGTGAAGTCTACCGGAGGTTTGAGGCTGAAGATCCGACGGTTGGACACGTGGCAGCTCTGGAGCATACTGTGGGGAACAGATAGGTCCGGTGCCACCAGACACGTGTCAGTTCCGGAGCTTCCCTCGGTCTGGGGTTAGGTCCGAGGGTGCCGTTATGGTACATAGCCCGGAGCTTCCCCCTTGTGGGCGGTAGCTCCGGTTTGATGGTACACGTGGCGACCCTGGGACTAACCATGTTGGGAAAGCGGGTCCGGTTATGTCTGACATGTGGGCCTTCGAAGGTCTTCAAATCAAGTAGATGACATTTCCTTGAGATCTTTACAATCTCAAGGGGTATACGGTACCCGGGGTACCGACAGTGGCCCCCTGGGCCCACCTCTGGGGAAGACCCCTTGGGTGAAGTCATTCCGCCGGAGGTGGGTCCATCCTTCGACTTTTGAGCCGAGTCTTCAAAGGTCTTCAGATGTGCCGTTGGCGATAGTTTTGGAGTTAAATCCTCGCCGTGTGGCACATCCTGGGTGCAGCAAATGAGATCTTTGGCGTGCGGATCTCACACAATTGAAGGTCGCCGGTTCCCGATATGAAAATCGTATCGGTTCCGCACGCCTTGTCAGGCCGCCGCCTTCGGTCTTCCCGCCTTTCATGATGACAACCGTTCGCCTAGGTAAGAACCTCGACTTGATCGTCGGGGTGGTCCCAGGCCCTCTTGTCATCGACAGGGTGAAATTTTTGAATAGTATCTTCAGCTTCCCTGCGGTTTCCATCCAAGCGTTGCGGGGGCTTACTTAAGAAGGAAAGCGCGCACCGTCTGGGGTTCTTTACGCCTCTCATCTGAACTTGTGCTCGAACTCCCAAACTTGTGCTTGCTTTTCCTCCCTTGCCTCGTTGTGCTCCGATGGAGTTGGGTCTCCGCGAGAGCCGCTTGAAGACCTAAGGTGACCTGAAGAAGGTCCGGGCCCTCATGGGGTGGTCCCCGGACTTCTTCAACCACCTGGTCCGCGCCGGGGGAAAGCTCCCATTCAAGAAGGAGCACGCCGGCGAGATGGTGTACTTTTCTGCGTACGCCATGGTGGGGTTGATCCCTCCTTTTTCCTCCTTTTTCTTGATGTTGCTAGACTTCTATGGTCTGCAGCTGTACCACCTTGGCCCCCACTCCATTCTTCTAGTGTCTGTCTTCGTCCACTTCTGTGAAATGTGAGTGGGCATCCCCCCCTGCATTGAGCTTTTCCGGACCTTCTTCACCGTCCATACCACCGGAAGGAGTGATGAGTACCTTGGATTCTACTACTTTGTGAAGCGCAAGAAGTGCCCATTCAAGTACCTCCAGTCGTTTCCCTCTGGAAAGTGGGACGATTGGAAGAAAGACTGGATAGTCATACGGGTGGAGGAGCACGAGAAGATGGAGCTGCCCGAAGGCCTCCCCAACATCGACACTGTAGTCTGGAGTGAAGCTCCGGTGCTGTCGGATGCCTTCAACCCTGCTCTGACCAGGATCTGCCAATGTGTGGAGGGAGGATTAACTCCTCAGGCGGTATTTTGCAATTTCCTGGTCAACGGGTGGGCACCACTGAAGAGGAGAGAAAAACTCGCTTGGTCCCTCAACAGTGTGATGGACGACGACCGGGTCGAGACCGGGCTGAAGTCCAACATGGAGGGGGTGACCTTGGAGTTTCATCTCAAGAAGTTCCAGCACGGCATCGATGTCGCGGGTGATGACTTGACCCCGCCGCCAGCTTTCCTCCCTCTGAACGTGGACGTACAGTTCAGCAGGGAGCTCCGGTGGATGATGCCGGCGCTTGACGACCTCGGTGTCGTCGAGATACGATCGACTTCCAGGGTGGTGATCCCTGGGGCTTCTGAAGGTGGCTCTACCCCTGCCCCGAGGCCAAGGACTGAAGTCGTCGGCAAGGGCAAGTAGCCGGTGGCCGAACCCTCGAGCCGGAAGAGGAAGCTAAAGCATGCCGACAAAAGGTACGTCAGGCCTGCACCCTCTGCAGCAGCTCCTTCTCCCTGGAGGGGGAGGTCTTCTACAACTGCGGTGACTGCACTTGCAGCAGTGTCTTCCCGGGGTGCTAGCTCCGGGCATGTGACTCCAGTACCAGGGCCAACTGAGGTCTCTGGGTCCGGAGGTCCTTCCCGGTCGAGGGGGGCCTCGACTAAGGAAATGCCCGTGGCTGCAACAAGTTTCGGGGGGCCTTCCGGAGCTACCACGCCGGCGGCGGCCATGGTAAGTCCAGAACGCCCGGGAAAGAGATTCTGTGCAAGCTGGTGCGGAAGCCTTCCGAGGTAATTTTTAATCTTTACCTCAGACAGTTGTTTGGTTGTAGTAACTGTTTTTTAAGTTTCTTCATCCATCATTTGCAGCGTCCCCAAGAAGAGGAGTGAGGCTTAGACCTCAGCCACAGTAGCTGAAGCTATGAGGGCAGAGGTTTCTGCTCCTGTCCCGGTGCCGCCCCAAGTGGTGGCTGAAGCTGCGGCAACTCCGGCGCCAGCTGTCGTGGTCATGGACCTCGACTCATACCCCGAGACTCCCGTGGTAGCGCCGGACCACGAAAGAGAAGATGCGCCAGCGGCACCTGCCCCGGAGGTTGAAGCCCCGGGTCTTGATGCTGAGATGTTGGAAGCTTCGGCCGCTAAGCCGGAGGAAGCAGTGATTCCAGCCCCAGAGCTAGAAATTGTCGAAGCCCCGGCGGTTGAGCCAGAGGTTATTGAAGTCCCGGCGAGCGAGCCAGATGTTGAGGAAGTCCCGGCGATTGAGCCGGCTACCTCCGAAGCTTCGGCCTCAGAGCCGGTTGCCACTGAAGCTCCGGCTGCAGAGCCGGTTGCAGTTGAAGACCTTCTGGCGCCTGAGCTGGTTGAGGTTGAAGCTCCGGCCTCAGGGCCAGTTGTTGCGGAGGCATCAGCACTCGAACCCATGATGGTCGAGGCGCCAACACCTGAGCCACCAGCGGAGGAGGAGCCCAGGCCAGAGCTGGAAGTAGCCCCTGCTCCGGAAGTGATGACGACGGAGGTGCCTGCTGCTGAGCCAGGGTGCCCTGATGAAGTCGCTGGCCCCCTGCCTGAGGGGGCAAATGAAGACCTGATGGCAGGGCCTTCGGAACCACTTCCGGAGGTCGGAACTTCTTCTGCGGGACCCTCCTCGATGGCGACTGAGGCTATCCCAGAGGACGGCCCTAGTGCCGTGGAAGCTCAGGGGACCACTCTTGTGGAGTGGGACCCAATTTTTGTAAGCGAGAACCCGCTGGAACCAGCGGAGGAGACCCCAGCAGGTCTGGACCCTATTCCCCTGTCGTTGTCCATTGATAACGCTTGCTCCAGTCCGCGTCAAGTCCAGCTGGCATTCTACCACGAGAGCAAGGCTCTTGAAGAGAAGCGCCAAACCCTTAGGCGGTAGCGTAATCGGCTCTACTTCGAGACCAAGCTGGCGCAGTCGAGGCTGGCAGACGACAAGGAGTGGATCAAACAGGAGAAGGTCCGCTTGGAATACTGGGGCAAATTATTGGATGATAGGGAGAGCTTGACTCGTGCCCTCGACACTCAATCCTGGGCCATTTATGAGCAGGCCAAGGCAACTAATAGTGCGGCTGATGATCGCCAAGAAAGGCTTGAAGCCATTAACACTAGCCTCATCAAGCGCCGGGAGGCACTGGAGGAGAGGGAGAAGAAGCTCGAAGACGAAGAACAAAAACTCCTAGAGCTGCGGGATGATGTCTTGAAGAGGGAGGAGGAGCCCGCCGAAAAGGTGGCTCTGGCTGACAAGGGCCTCGAGGAACGCACCAAGAAGTTGGAGGAGCGTCGCGTTGAGGAGGAGGAGAAGGCCTGGGTGCGAGGGCAGGAACCCTACAAGCAAGAGTGTGCCATCACTGCCAGGGAGAAGAAAGTTAGGGGCCGGGAGAAGGACTTGGTCGATCGCCGGAACAAGATCCACCTCCGAGAGGAGGAGCTTGGAAAACTCGAGAAGCAGGTTGCTGAAAAGATTCAGCAAAATGCCAAAGAGGTTGAGCACCTTGCTCGTGAGAATTCTGAACTGGCGGCGGCCAAAAGATCCTTGGAGGAACTGAAGGGCTTGAGGACTGTGGACTCCCTACAGGTTTGGGAGTTCCTTAGCAAAGCCAACGACGCGCTGACACCAATGGGCTTCAGTCCCGTGCGTCTGTATGATCTGGAGCCGGAGCCGGACCTGGCGTTTGCAAGCGTTGAACTCAGCGGGTGGCAAACTCTCCAAGGTGGGTGACGTCATCGCGGACCAGTTGGAGGTTGAGGGGCAGTCCCTGGCGAAGAACGTCGCAGAGTATGTGCTGACGTGCTACACCAGCCGGGATCCCCAATTTCCTCTTGACCCGGTGCTTGAAGGTCCCATCGAAGGAGAAGGTGAAGCCACCCGAGCCAACGTGTCGGAGGTTGCTCAGAAGGTCGCCCAGTTCTTCCATAGGGTCTAGGACCATCTCTGTAGCTCCCACTTGTATTCCCTCTTTTTCTTCCCCAATTTTGTAATACCTTGTCTCCAGATGAATGACATCCACAATTTGTTAATGAATTTCATTTTTTGTCTTCAACACTTTTGTCTTCACTTGCCCCCCTGGTAGATGTACACAATTTGATTGTGAACATGTACCAAGAGGATATTGTATTTTGTTGAACACTCGTTTGCTTCGAACTTGTAGAGTGTAGGTCCGAAGTCTTCGATAGTGAAGGCCCCCTGAGGTTGTCGGAGCTCAGAAGCTCCAGCATTGACTACCGTCGGAGCTTAGTAGCTCCGGCAATAGTCCCTATCAACGCGTAGAGCATCAATAGTTAGCCCTCCGGGGTGTCGGGGCTTAGTAGCTCCGGCAGTGACTATGCCAACGCGTAGCTTGTCGGCAGCAGACTCCGCTTGTGGGGTCTTCTCACCATCTTTTATTCTGCGTCGACGGCTGGCCCCCCTCGCTTTGTCGGAGCTTGGTTGCTCCGGTAATGCTCGTTTTCAATGTTTAACATCGATCACAAGCCACCTAGGGGGGGGGGGGGTCGGAGCTTTGTTAGCTCCGGCTTTTCTCCGTCAACGTGGATTCTTTATTTTTCCTGCACACTGAAGCCAAGAAAAATAGTAAAATTCGCTCCTTGCCTACAACTTCGTCGCGGCTTACGATTCCCAAGAAAGTTTTAGGTCAAACACAATTATGAATACAACCGAATGTGTTGCCTTCTTTCTTCCAGATCCAATTGTACTTGGACCCGCCTTACTTCGTCGTGCGGGGGTGTAGGTAGAGTGGCGTACTTAGGGTGCTTGACCAGGCTAAGTCGATAGCACACTCCGGCCCTAGATTGGCTTGGCGGCATTCAGGCGAGTGGGCCATGAACAATATTTGAATCCAAAAGAATTGACAATACAGCTCGAGTTGTACATGAACTGGTCGAAATAAAATCTCTTAAGCATTGCACAACTTTGTTATAGACAAGATAGAGAAAAGTAAAAAATCTTGAGCCTATACAAAATAAATGCACGTGGAGTCTGTTTCACATGAAGATGTCTTTCAGTATAGGTCCGGGGTACAGGGGAAACAAGTACACTCTTAGGGTACGAAACCAGGCTAAGCGTGTTTCATTTCTTGTTTGACCCAGGGTAGCTAGCCACACTTTTAGTTCTGAGACTGTGACAAGTGTTGCATGAACTTTGCGGACCTTCTGGGAAAGGTCCGGCTGTTCTCCCGGGGGAACTACCCGACTCTGTACAATGACTCTATAACATACACCTCAAGTTACTACAGACTCACCTCCATGATATTAAGTGTAGAACTTACAGAGGTGCTCAATATTCCAAGGATTTGGGAGAGGTGTCCCATCCTCGGTAGCCAAGCGAACGCTTCCGGGATGGGATACTTTAATCACTCGAAAGGGTCCCTCCCAGCTGGGGGAGAGTTTTTTTTAACCCTTCTCTGGATTGTATTCTCCGTAGCACCAGATCGCCTTCCTGAGCTGTCGGTTGCGTACATGCCACTGATGATAGCGCCGAAGGGCTTGGCGGTATCGGGCATTCTGAACAGCTGCTTGGCACCTTCCCTCCTCAAGGAGGTCTAGGTCTTCACGCCGGAGCTGGTCCTGCGTGGCTTCGTCGAAGGTCCGGACCCGGAGTGACCCCAAGGTGATTTCCGGAGGAAGGATTGCTTCAGCTCCGTACACTAGGAAGAAGGGTGTCTCTCCAGTTGACCGGTTTGGAGTTGTTCTGTTGGCCCATAGAGTGGGCGGAAGCTCTTCAATCCAGTTGGCTCCATGTTTTTTCAAGCGCTCATAGGTGCGCGTTTTGAGTCCTTTCAGGATTTCAGCATTTGCTCTCTCGGCCTGGCCATTGCTTGCCGGGTGAGCTACGGAGGCGTAGCAAACTTGAATGCTGAGGTCTTCGCAATATCCTTGAAATGCAGAGCTTGTGAATTGGGTCCCGTTATCAGTAATGATTTTGTTTGGGACCCCAAATCTGCATACAATGGACTGCAAAAAGTTGATAGTAGATTGCTTGTTTATTGTCACAACTGGAGTTGCTTCCGGCCACTTGGTGAACTTGTCAATGGCGACATACAGGAACTTGTAACCTCTGACGACTCTTGGGAAAGGTCCCAAGATGTCCATCCCCCACACAACGAAGGGCCATGTAGGAGGTATCATTTGTAGAGGCTGAGCCGGTGTGTGAATTTGCTTTGCATGAAATTGGCATGCTTCGCATTTCTTCACCAGCTCGGTTGCATCCTGGAGTGCTGTAGGCCAGTAGAAGCCATGTCGGAAGGCTTTACCGACCAGCGTGCGGGAAGACGCGTGATTCCCACACTCGCCTCCATGGATTTCTGCGAGGAGCTCGCAGCCTTCCTCCCTTGTGATGCACCGCATTAGGACGCTGTTGGCACCACGCCGGTAGAGATCCCCTTCTACCAACGTGTATCTTTTAGCCAATCTAACTATCTGGTCAGCGAATACATCATCGTCAGGAAGGATGTTGTCTTTCAAGTAGCTCCGGATCTCCGAGATCCATGCATCGGAGCTAACTTGAGCATTTGAGTCTTGCGTGTTGGGTTGCTCGGAGCTTCCGGCAGCACCTATGACCCTTGATGGCTGCCATGGTAACAGGGCCATCGGGACCGTCAGCTTCGGGATTCTGATCTCGCCGCCTTCGCTCAGTTCGGCAGGCTGAGCTGTGGGTTTTGACAACCTCCAGACAAAAGTTCCGTCTGGAGCTGGAGCTCCGGTTGACGCTTTCGTCGAGAGTTTGTCGGCTTCAGCGTTGTGGACACGCTGGACGTGGTGGAGGTCTAAGACTTCGAAGTCCTTCTGAAGCCTCTGGATTTCAAGGAGGTAAGCAGCTAGCTGGAGATTGTTGCAGGAGCATTCACCCTTCACTTGTTTAATGATGAGCTGTGAATCTCCCTTGACCAGCAGCTGCTTGACACCGTATGACAGTGCCACCTTTAGTCCGTAGATGAGTGCTTCGTACTCCGCCATGTTGTTGGTCGCCTTGAAGTCAAGGTGTACCATGTATTTTACCTTCTCACCGGTTGGTGCGAGTAGAAGGATTCCAGCTCTGGCCCCCTGTTTTTGCATGGAGCCGTCGAAGTAGAGGGTCCAGTGAGGCTCGGTGAAGACCGGAGCCTTGTGTTCCGGCTTCTGCTCACTGGGGCCCCCAGGGTTTGATGTAGAGGGAGTCCATTCCGCCACAAAATCTGCCAATGCTTGACTCTTGATTGCTTGTCTTGGAATGAATTCGAGATCGAATTCGGCCAATTCCGCTGCCCACTTTGCAATATTCCCAGTTGAATTGGGATTATGCAAGATTGCTCGAAGTGGGTAAGAAGTCACCACTGAAATCTTGTGAGCTTGGAAGTAATGGCAAAGCTTCTTGGAGGCGATAAGAACTGCATAGAGCAGCTTATGCACCTCTAGGTATCGAGTCTTGGCGTCATGAAGTACTTTACTAATGAAGTACACTGGGCGCTGGATGGTCCGGACCCTCCCGGAGGGGCCCGTAGCTTCCTCTTCATTGACCTGGATCCTCCCGGAGGGATCCGGACCTTCTTCGGGGACCTCCGGGTCCTTGCTGGAGGGACCTGGAGCTTCTTCAGAAGCGAACTGGACCCTCCCGGAGGGGTCTGGGTCTTCTGAAGTAACTTCTTGTGGACTCAAGTCTGGGAACTGGGACCCAGACTCGCTTTCAGGAACCTCCGGACCCTCCCGAAGGGGTCTGGATTCCTGAGCATCGGATCAAAACCAATTTCATGCAAAGCAAATTCACACATCAGCTCAGCCTCTACAAATGATACCTCCTACATGTCCCTTCGCTGTGTGGGGGATGGACATCTTGGGACCTTTCCCAAGATCCGTCGGAGGTTACAAGTTCCTGTATGTCGCCATTGACAAGTTCACCAATTGGCCGAAAGCAACTCCAGTTGTGACAATAAACAAGCAATCTGCTATCAACTTTTTGCAGTCCATTGTATGCAGATTTGGAGTCCCAAACAAAATCATTACTGATAACGGGACCCAATTCACAAGCTCTGCATTTCAAGGATATTGCGAAGACCTCGGCATTCAAGTTTGCTACGCCTCCGTAGCTCACCTGGTAAGCAATGGCCAGGCCGAGAGAGCAAATGCCGAAATCCTGAAAGGACTCAAAACGCGCACCTATGAGCGCTTGAAAACACATGGAGCCAACTGGATTGAAGAGCTTCCACCCACTCTATGGGCCAACAGGACAACTCCAAACTGGTCAACTGGAGAGACACCCTTCTTTCTGGTGTACGGAGCTGAAGCAATCCTTCCTCTGGAAATCACCTTGGGGTCACTCCGGGTCCGGACCTTCGACGAAGCCACGCAGGACCAGCTCCGGCGTGAAGACCTAGACCTCCTTGAGGAGGGAAGGTGCCAAGCAGCTGTTCGGAATGCCCGATACCGCCAAGCCCTTCGGCGCTATCATCAGCGGCATGTACACAATCGACAGCTCGAGGAAATCCGATCTGGTGCTACGGAGAATACAATCTAGAGAAGGGTTAAACAAACTCTCCCCCAGCTGGGAGGGACCCTTCCGAGTGATTAAAGTATCTCGTCCCGGAAGCGTTCGCTTGGCTACCGAGGATGGGACAACTCTCCCAAATCCTTGGAATATTGAGCACCTCCGTAAGTTCTACACTTAATATCACGGAGGTGAGTCTGTAGTAACTTGAGGTGTATGTTATAGAGTCATTGTACAGAGTCAGGTAGTTCCTCCGGGAGAACAGTCGAACCTTTCTCGGAAGGTCCGCAAAGTTCATGCAACACTTGTCACAGTCTCAGAACTAAAAGTGTGGCTAGCTACCCTAGGTCAAACAAGAAATGAAACACGCTTAGCTTGGTTCCGTACCCTAAGAGTGTACTTGTTTCCCCTGTACCCCGGACCTATAATGAAAGACATCTTCATGTGATACAGACTCCACATGCATTTATTTTGTACAGGCTCAACATTTTTTATTTTTCTCTTTCTTGTCTATAACAAAGTTGTGCAATTCTTAAGAAATTTTAGTTCGACCAGTTCATGTACAATTTGAGCTGTATTGTCAATTCTTTTGGATCCAAATATTGTTCATGGCCCACTCGCCTAAATGCCGCCAAGCCAATCTAGGGCCGGAGTGTGCTATCGAATTAGCCTGGTCAAGCACCCTAAGTACGCCACTCTACCTACACCCCGGCAGGCCGAAGTAAGGCGGGTCCAAGTACAATTGGATGTGGAAGAAAGAAGGCAACGCATTCGGTTGTATTCAGAATTGTGTTTGACCTAAAACTTTCTTGGGAATTGTAAGTCGCGATGAAGTTATAGGCAAGGAGCGAATTTTACTATTTTTCTTGGCTTCAGTGTGCAGGAAAAATAAAGAATCCACATTGATGGAGAAAAGCCGGAGCTAACAAAGCTCCGACTCCTCCTAGGTGGCTTGTGATCGATGTTAAACATTAAAAACGAGCATTACCAGAGCAACCAAGCTCCGACAAAGATAGGGGGGCCAGCCGTCGACGCAGAATAAAAGATGGTGAGAAGACCCCACAAGCGGAGTCTGCTGTCGACAAGCTACGCGTTGGCATAGGTCACTGCCGGAGCTACTAAGCTCCGACACCCCGGAGGGCTAACTATCGATGCTCTACGCATTGATAGGGACTATTGCCGGAGCTACTAATCTTCGATGGTAGTCAATGCTGGAGCTTCTGAGCTCCGACAACCTTAGGAGGCCTTCACTATCGAAGACTTCGGACCTACACTCTACAAGTTTGAAGCAAACGAGTCTTCAACAAAATACAATATCCTCTTGGTACATGTTCACAATCAAATTGTGTACATCTACCAGGGGGCCAAGTGAAGACAGAAGTGTTGAAGACAAAAAATGAAATTCATTAACAAATTGTGGATGTCATTCATCTGGAGACAAGGGATTACAAAATTGGGGAAGAAAAAGAGAGAATACAAGTGGGAGCTACAGAGATGGTCCTAGACCCTATGGAAGAACTGGGCGACCTTCAGAGCAACCTCCGACACATTGGCTCAGGTGGCTTCACCTTCTCCTTCGACGGGACCTTCAAGCACCGGGTCCAGAGGAAATTGGGGATCCCGGCTGGTGTAGCATGCCAGCATATACTCTGCGACGTTCTTCGCCAGGGACTGCCCCTCAACCTCCAACTGGTCCGCGATGATGTCACCCACCTTGGAGAGTTCGCCACCCGCCGAGCTCAACGCTTGCAACGTCAGGTCCGGCTCCGGCTCCGGATCATCCCGACGCACGGGGCTGAAGCCCATTGGTGTCAGCACATCGTTGGCTTTGCTCAGGAACTCCCAAACCTGTAGGGAGTCCGCAGTCCTCAATCCCTTCAGTTCCTCCAAGGATCTTTTGGCCGCCGTCAGTTCAGAATTCTCACGAGCAAGGCGCTCAACCTCTTTGGCATTTTGTTGAATCTTTTCAGCAACCTGCTTCTCGAGTTTTCCGAGCTCCTCCTCTCGGTGGTGGATCTTGTTCCGGCGGTCGACCAGGTCCTTCTCCTGGCCCATAACTTTCTTCTCCCTGGCAGCGATGGCACACTCTTGCTTGTAGAGTTCCTGCCCTCGCACCCAGGCCTTCTCCTCAACGCAACGCTCCTCCAACTTCTTGGTGCGTTCCTTGAGGCCCTTGTGAACCAGAGCCACCTTTTCGGCGAGCTCCTCCTCCCTCTTAAAGACATCATCCTGCAGCTCTAGGAGTTTTTGCTCTTCGTCTTCAAGCTTCTTCTCCCTCTCCTCAAGTGCCTCCTGGCGCTTGATGAGGCTAGTGTTAATGGCTTCAAGCCTTTCTTGGCGATCATCAGCCGCACTATTAGTTGCCTTGGCCTGCTCATAAATGGCCCGGGATTAAGTGTCGAGGGCACGAGTCAAGCTCTCCCTATCATCCAATAATTTGCCCCAGTACTCTAGGCGGACTTTCTCCTATTTGATCCACTCCTTGTCGTCTGCCAGCCTCGACTGCGCCAGCTTGGTCTCGAAGTAGAGCCGATTACGCCACCGCCTAAGGGTTTGGCGCTCCTCTTCAAGAGCCTTGCTGTCGTGGTAGAACGCCAGCTGGACTTGATGCAGACTGGAGCAAGCATTGTCAATGGACCACGACAGGAGAATAGGGTCCGAACCTGTTGGGGTCTCCTCCGCTAGTTCCAGCGGGTTCTCGCTTACAAAAATTGGGTCCCACTCCACAAGAGTGGTCCCCTGAGCCTCCACGACACTAGGGCCGTCCTCTGGGATAGCCTCAGTTGCCACCGAGGAGGGTCCCGCAGAAGAAGTTCCGACCTCCGGAAATGGTTCCGAAGGCACTGCCGTCAGGTCTTCATTTGCCCCCTCAGGCAGGGGGGCAGCGATTTCATCAGGGCACCCTGGCTCAGCAGCAGGCACCTCTGCCATCATCACTTCCGGAGCAGGGGCTACTTCCGGCTCCGGCATGGGATCCTCCTCCGCTGGTGGCTCAGGTGTTGGCGCATCGACCATCACGGGTTCGAGTGTTGATGCCTCCGCAACAACCGGCCCTGAGGCCGGAGCTTCAACCTCAACCGGCTCAGGCGCCGGAAGGTCTTCAACTGCAACCGGCTCTGCAGTCGGAGCTTCGGAGGTAGCCGGCTCAACCGCCGGGACTTCCTCAACATCCGGCTCGCTCGCCGGGACTTCAATAACCTCCAGCTCAACCAACGGGGCTTCGACAATTTCCAGCTCTGGGGCCGGAATCACTGCTTCCTCCGGCTCAGCGGCCGAAGCTTCCAACATCTCAGCATCAAGACGCGGGGCTTCAACCTCCGGGGCAGGTGCCGCTGGCGCATCTTCTCTCCTGTGGTTCGGTGCTACCACGGGAGTCTCGGGGGATGAGTCGAGGTCCATGACCATGATAGCTGGCGCCAAAGCTGCCGCAACTTCAGCCACCACTTGGGGCGGCACCAGGACAGGAGCAGAAGCCTCCGCCCTCACAACTTCAGCTGCTGTGGCTGAGGGCGGAGCCTCACTCCTCTTCTTGGGGACGCTGCAGATGATGGATGAAGAAATTTAAAAAACAGTTACTACAACAAAACAACCGTCTGAGGTAAAGATTAAAAATTACCTCGGAAGGCTTCCGCACCAGCTTGCACAGTATCTCTTTCCTGGGCGTTCTGGACTTACCATGGCTGCCGCCGGCGTGGTAGCTCCGAAAGGCCCCCCAAAACTTGTTGCAGCCGCGGGCATTTCCTTAGTCGAGGCCCCCCTCGACCGGGAAGGACCTCCGGACCCAGAGACCTCAGTTGGCCCTGGTACTGGAGTCACATGCACGGAGCTAGCACCCCGGGAAGACACTGCTGCAAGTGCAGTCACCGCAGTTGTAGAAGACCTCCCCCTCCGAGGAGAAGGAGCTGCTGCAGAGGGTGCAGGCCTGACGGACCTTCCGTCGGCATGCTTTAGCTTCCTCTTCCGGCTCGAGGGTTTGGCCACCAGCTCCTTGCCCTTGCCGACGACTTAGGTCCTTGGCCTCGGGGCAGGGGCAGAGCCACCTTAAGAAGCCCCAGGGATCACCACCCTGGAAGTCGATCGTCTCTCGACGACACCGAGGTCGTCAAGCGCCGGCATCGTCCGCCGGAGCTCCCTGCTGAATTGTACGTCCACGTTCAGAGGGAGGAAAGCTGGCGGCGGGGTCAAGTCATCACTCGCGACGTCGATGCCGTGCTGGAACTTCTTGAGATGAAACTCCAAGGTCGCCCCCTCCATGTTGGACTTCAGCCCGGTCTCGACCCGGTCGTCGTCCATCACACTTTTGAGGCACCAAGCGAGTTTTTCTCTCCTCTTCAACGGTGCCCACCTGTTGACCAGGAAATTGCAAAATACCGCCTAAGGAGTTAATCCTCCCTCCACACATTGGCGGATCCTAGTCAGAGCAGGGTTGAAGGCATCCGACAGCACTGGAGCTTCACTCCAGACTGCAGTGTCGATGTTGGGGAGGCCATCGGGCAGCTCCAGCTTCTCGTGCTCCTCCACCCGGATGACTATCCAGTATTTCTTCCAATCGTCCCACTTTCCAGAGGGAAACGACTGGAGGTACTTGAATGGGCACTTCTTGCGCTTCACAAAGTACTAGAAGCCAAGGTACTCATCACTCCTTCCGGTGGTATGGACGGCGAAGAAGGTCCGGAAAAGCTCAATGCAGGGGGGATGTCCACCCACATTTCACAGAAGTGGACGAAGACAGACACTAGAAGAATGGAGTGGGGGCCAAGGTGATACAACTGCAGACCATAGAAGTCTAGCAGCATTAAGAAAAAGGAGGAAAAAGGTGGGATCAACCCAACCATGGCGTACGCAGAAAAGTACACCATCTCGCCGGTGTGCTCCTTCTCGAATGGGAGATTTCCCCCGGTGCAGACCAGGTGGTTATAGAAGTCCGGGGACCACCCCATGAGGGTCCGAACCTTCTTCAGGTCACTTTCGGTCTTCAAGCAGCTCTCGCGGAGACCCAACTCCATCGCAGCACAGCGAGGCAAGGGAGGAAAAGCAAGCGAAAGTTTGGGAGTTCAACCGCAAGTTCATATGAGAAATGTAAAGAATCATAGACGGTGCGCGCTTTCCTTCTTAAGTAAGCCCCCGCAACACTTGGAGGGAAATCGCAGGGAAGCCGAAGATACTATTCAAAAATTTCACTCTGCCGATGACAAGAGGGCCCGGGACCACTCCGACGATCAAGTCGAGGTTCTTACCCAGACGAACGGTTGTCATCAAGAAAGGCGGAAAGCCCGAAGGCGGCGGCCTGACAAGGCGCGCGGAACCAATACGATTTTCGTATCAGGAACCGGCGACCTTCAATTGCGTGAGATCCGCACGCCAAAGATCTCATTTGCCGCACCCGGGATGTGCCACGCGGCAAGGATTTAACTCCAAAACTATCGCCAACGGCACATCTGAAGACCTTTGAAGACTCGGCTCAAAAGTCGAAGGATGGACCCACCTCTGGCAGAATGACTTCACCCAAGGGGTCTTCCACAGAGGTGGGCCCAGGGGGCCACTGTCGGTACCCTGGGTACCGTATACCCCTTGAGATTGTAAAGATCTCAAGGAAATGTCATCTACTTGATTTGAAGACCTTTGAAGGTCCACATGTCAGACATAACCGGACCCGCTTTCCCAACATGGTTAGTCCCAGGGGCGCCACGTGTACCATCAAACCAGAGCTACCGCCCACAAGGGGGAAGCTCCGGGCTATGTACCATAACGGCACCCCCGGACCTAACCCCAGACTGAGGGAAGCTCCAGAACTGACACATGTCTGGTGGCACCAGACCTATCTGTTCCCCACAGTATTCTCCAGAGCTGCCACGTGTCCAACCGTCGGATCTTCAGCCTCAAACCTCCGGTAGACTCCACAACGGCTCCGGATCTTCAAAGGGGAATCAAGGACTTCAAGACCCGATTAAGTGTCACTAATACTATGTTAATGACACACGATCGGACGACCCTTATTACCAGTAACGGCGCTGTCAAAGCCCATAACTTGGTCATTAAGGGTAATTAAGCGCATCAAATGTGTATCAATATTAGTAGCCACTGGGGCCACATGTCAGGCCAGGCCAACTTGTAACGGCCTATCCTTGTACTATAAAAGGACAGGCCAATGATA
This sequence comes from Tuctoria greenei, assembly GCA_036927565.1. Taxonomy (NCBI): domain Eukaryota; kingdom Viridiplantae; phylum Streptophyta; class Magnoliopsida; order Poales; family Poaceae; genus Tuctoria; species Tuctoria greenei. The sequence continues at coordinate 9,678,209 of JAYESD010000011.1, read as the reverse complement.
CATAGAGGGCTCTCTGATCTGATCTGATCTGATCTGATCTGGTCTGACCGGCTCACACGCGCTCTCAACTCACGTCACCTGAGTTGAGTTCATACATCCAATACAACACCAACACACCCCGTGGAGTAGGGTATTACACTCAGGCGGCCTGAACCACGTAAATCTTGGTGTCTCTTGTGTCATTTTACATTTCACCTTTTTGAATCTCCGCGCGCCCACACGGAACTTCAAACTCCACAAACACTTTTAGTAGTGTCGGGAGATCTCCCGGATCAAAACCACCGACAGTTGGCGCGCCAGGTAGGGGTTTAGGGTTTAGGGTGGTTTTGATGCAAAGTGAACTGTCAGTGGTTTTGATCCGACAGATCTCCCGACACTACTAAAAGTGTTTGCGGAGTTTGAAGTTCGGTATGGGCGCGCGGAGATTCAAGAAGGTGAAATGTAAAATGACACAGGAGACACAAAGATTTACGTGGTTCGGGCCGCCTGAGCGTAATACCCTACTCCACGGGGTGTGTTGGTGTTGTATTGGATGTATGAACTCAACTCAGGTGACGTGAGTTGAGAGCGTGTGTGAGCCGATCAGACCAGATTAGATCCGCCCCTATGTATCGTCAGCCTGTCCTTTTATAGTACAAGGACAGACCGTTATAAGTTGGCCTGGCCCGACATGTGGCCCCAGCGGCTACTAATATTGATACACATTTGATGCGCTTAATTACCCTTAATGACCGAGTTACGGGCTTTGACAGCGTCGTTACTGGTAATAAGGGTCGTCCGATCATGTGTCATTAACATAGTATTAATGACACTTAATCGGGTCTTGAAGTCCTTGATTCCCCTTTGAAGATCCGGAGCCGTTGTGAAGTCTACTGGAGGTTTGAGGCTGAAGATCTGATGATTGGACACGTGGCAGCTCCGGAGCATACTGTGGGGAACAGATAGGTCCGATGCCACCAGACACGTGTCAGTTCTGGAGCTTCCCTCGGTCTGGGGTTAGGTGCGGGGTGCCGTTATGGTACATTGCCCGGAGCTTCCCCCTTGTGGGTGGTAGCTCCGGTTTGATGGTACACGTGGCGACCCTGGGACTAACCATGTTGGGAAAGCGGGTCCAGTTATGTCTGACATGTGGGCCTTCGAAGGTCTTCAAATCAAGTAGATGACATTTCCTTGAGATCTTTACAATCTCAAGGGGTATACGGTACCTGGGGTACCGACAGCCGCCAACGGATCTTCATCCTGTAAGTGCGCTAGTCCCCTCTCTAATAATGTTTATTAGGTGCATAAACAGTGATTAAGATTCATGCTTAATGTTTATGCCTAAAGATTAAACCTAACAATGGTATCAGAGCCACCTTAATCATGTTTATGCCTACAATTAAGTTTTTTTATGCCTCTGTTATTTTCGGATTAGCCTCTGGATTAGAAGTTTTAAGGCAAATAGAATGAAAAATCCCCAATCCCGATACCCTAGTACCAGTCGAATAGAAATTCCCCAAACCGAAGCACCACCTTTCAGATCCAAGTTGAAATAAAGCTCCATCCATCACGATCTGCGCCATGCATCTTCAGGGTTGCATGCCTCCCTCGAGTGTCAGCCAATCGCTGCTCCTTGTTGAAATTCCCCAATCGCTGCTCCTTGTTGCGGCAACGTGCTCTTATGCACGTATGAATCAAGCTCCATCCATCACGATCTGCGCCATGCATCTTCAGGGTTGCATGCCTGCGCACCCTTTATGCCACCGAGTGTCAGCCAGTTGTGGCCACGCTAGCAGTGCTGCCTCCCTCGAGCTAGCTGCGCTGCGTGCTCCACGCCGCCGACGCGGGTCGCAGCTGCCAGATATCGGTTTGTTGCCGTGGAAGGGAGGGGCGCGCTTGCCGGGTACCAGCCGCACCGCGTGGGGGCACGGACACCGCCTCCCGAGCGGTGGCCTAAGCCACGGGCGCACACCATCGGCTGCGCCGCCGGGAGAGTCGTGCCTGAGATCCGTTTTTTTCGGGACTAAGTTGGGGAATGATTAGGGTTAGGGTCGGGCACCGATTTTGTTCTGCTCTCATTGATTTTCGGCCGTCGATTTCGTACTGGTGGCTGAGATGAAGCGGCGCCCTTTTGGGCTAATGGGCCGTGCGCGGGGGAGGCGGTGGGGTGCGAACGGGCCGTTTTCTGGCCATGGGCTTTGGCCCAGGTTGTTTAAGTCCAGCGAAAAATTCCTTTTTATTTGATTTTTCTACTGGGCTGGGCTGATGAGTGATGGGCTGACCGTGGGTTTTAGGCCCATTGACTATTTTAGTCAGTCATTTCGTATTTTCTAGTTAATTCAGTAACTATTATGTTTTAATTATGATTTATTTACTGTTTTAAATAGAAAATCTTTATGCTCATCATGTATAGCATGTTAATGACTCTAAATTAAATTTGAACCAACGGGATAATTTAATTTGGATGAGTTAACATGTTAATGACGTTTTGATCTCTTTAAGCATCATTAATAATGACTTATGTTTAATTTTTATGAATGATGCTTAAATTAATGAATGATGACTTCAAAGTTATTTCTGACCAACGTTGATTTAATTTTGAGTCATGTACTTATGTTTGATTATGTTATGCAATTTTATGTTATTTCTGCCCAACGGTGATGTAACATACAATTGTATTTTATTGCATGTTTATTTATTTACCGATGTAAATTTATTTTCATGCAATTTTCTGATAATTCTTATGAATAAATGATGACAGCCACTATGACGCCGTTTCGATATGAAAATATCGAACAACTTACGGGCAGTAACTTCCCTCGCTGGAAGACCTGCGTTAAAGTGTCTTTAGGGTTTAATCAGCTGGATTATGCCCTAAGGGAAGATAAGCCGAGGGCACCCACTCCTGGTGTCGAAGGATATGATGAACTCAAAAGGACTTATGAGCTTAAGTTGGACAAATGGGAGAATTCCAATTGTGTGGCTCTCCTCGTTATGAATGCCTCAATATCTCCGGATATTGCAGGTGCCCTTCCAAAGAAAGATACCGCTAAAGAATTTCTTGTTGCGGTGGAGGAGCAATTCCAAGGCTCCGAAAAGATTTATGCTCATGAGATTTTTGCGAAGATTCTTGAGAAATACACTATGGATGGGAATGTGAGGAGCCACATATTAAGGAAGGTGCATGCATCTTCAAAACTTAAGTCTTTGAAATGTGAATTAAGTGAGAATCTACTGATCATTATGATATTGGAATCTCTCCCAAGTGATTTTGATCAATTTAAGATCAATTACAACTCACTGAAGGAAAAATGGTCACTTGCTGAGATGACTCCTAGAGTTGTCCAGGAAGAAGAAAGGATACTTAAGCAGGTTCAGGATCAAGCTCATTATGTTAATTCTTCCAAGAGGAAGAAGGAGTGGAATGGTCCTGGCCCCTCAAAATCTCATAAGATGCCATTTAAGAATCAGTCTCCTCAAAAAGGCAAAGGTTCTAGCACTTCCGCTGCGCCTGGCACTTCTAATGCACATAGGACATTTGCACCTAAAGGAGAAGTTGTGTGCAAGCACTGCAAGGATAAGGGACATTTCAGAAAGGATTGCCCTGATTTTCTGAAATGGCTAATGAAGAGAGGTAATGATGAAATTACGTTTATTGATGAATCTCTTTATGTTGATTTTTCAAGGAATACATGGTGGATTGACTCAGGTGCAACTATTCATGTTGCAAATTCTATGCAGGGCTTCCGTACAACCCAAGACCTTCGGGACAGGGGAAGAAGCCTTAAAGTTGCTAATAGAAAAGAAGCAGAGGTTCAAGCTGTGGGGTCTCTCACATTAAAGCTGCATTCAAGACATCCTCTTAGATTGGATAATGTTCTTTATGTTCCTTCCTTGAGTAGGAATCTTATTTCAGTTTCATGTTTAGATAATGACAATTATGCTTGTTTATTTGGTAATGGACAGTATAGTTTGATGCATTGTAATAAAAATGTTGGCCTCGCCTTCCGACGAGGAAAGTTATATATGCTATCTTTACATGATTCTGTTATGCACGTAAATGATGATTATGGTGATGATGATTTGAAGTGCAGCGCTGAAAAGAAGTGGAAAGGCGTTAGTACCTCATCGAAATTGTGGCACCGTCGCCTTTGCCACATTTCGAGGGGGGGAATCGAACGATTAATTAAAAATGACACACTTCTTCCACTTGACTTTTCAGACGCTGATTATTGCATTGATTGCATTAAAGGAAAATACGTTAAGACGATAAAGAAGGGAGCGACAAGAGCCAGTAAAGTCTTAGAGCTCATTCATACTGACATATGCGGGCTTTTTAACGTTAAATACGTAGATGGTTTTGATTCGTTCATAACCTTTACGGATGACTTTTCCCGTTATGGATATATTTATCCCATACGTGATCGATCGGAGACTTTGAACAAATTTAAAGTTTTTAAAGCCGAAGTTGAGAACCAACTTAACGAAAAGATCAAAGTAGTATGGTCTGATCGCGGGGGAGAGTATTACAGAAAACACGCTCCTTATGGGCAAATTCCAGGACCTTTTGCGAGGTTTCTAGCTGAGAATGGAATTGTTGCTCAATACTCAATGCCTGGTGAACCTCAGCAAAATGGCGTGGCCGAGCGACGCAATCGCACACTCATGGATATGGTGCGAAACATGCTTAGTCACGCAAGTTTACCAGTAAGCCTATGGATGGAGACACTAAGGACAGCTGCACACGTACTTAATCTTGCTCCAACTAAAGCAGCACCAAACACACCTTACGAGATGTGGACGGGAAAGAAACCCAGCTTGAATTATTTACGTGTGTGGGGTTGTCCTGCTGAAGCTAAAGTATTCAATCCACAACTTAAGAAATTAAACCCAAAGACAGTCAGCTGTTTCTTTATTGGGTACCCTCAACGGGGAAAGGGATATCGCTTTTATTGTCCAAATCACGTGACGAAATTTATAGAGACAAGACAAGCGGTATTTTTTGAGGATGATGTCACATAAGTGAGGAAGATTGATCTTGAGGAGAAACGGGTTTACGTACCATGCCCGAATATCCAAGAGTTCATCTTTCCATTTAAAAATGTTGTCGTGACACCGGACCCTCCTCTCGTTCATTCCGGAAATAATGAAAATATTGCTACAAACGAAAATGAGGAAGTGAACGAGAATCCGGAACCGGAGATTGATCTTCCACCAGCCCCTCCATTGCGTAGATCGCAACGTGAAAGAAGAAATCCCATCCCAGATGACTATGTCACCTACATGACTGATGACGTAAGTGACATGGGTAAAGTGGAAGATACTTCTTCTTATAAAGAAGCTATGAAAAGTGAAAACTCGTCTAAATGGCTTATGGCTATGGAAGACGAATTAAAGTCAATGGGCACTAATGATGTTTGGGACTTAGTAGAAATTCCCGAAAGAGCTAAAAGAGTTGGATGCAAATGGGTTTACAAAACCAAATATGACTCCAAAGGGAATATCGAAAGGTTCAAAGCGAGACTGGTGGGTAAAGGGTTTACACAACAAGAAGGAATCGATTATAACGAAACCTTTTCTCCAGTGTCAACCAAAGATTCGTTCAGAATTGTGATGACACTGATAGCTCATTATGATTTAGAGCTGCACCAAATGGATGTTAAAACTGCATTCTTAAATGGTGATCTAAATGAAGATGTATATATGGCACAACCGGAAGGTTTTATCGTTGAAGGAAAAGAACACATGGCATGTCGTCTGAAGAAATCCATTTATGGCTTGAAGCAAGCCTCGAGACATTGGTACTTAAAGTTCGATAAAGTGATTCGAACTTTTTGGTTTTACGGAAAATGTTGTGGAAAACTGTATATACATCAAATTTAAGGGCAATAAATCCACAATTTTGGTCCTATATGTGGATGACATACTTTTGGCTTGTAGCGATACATGTTACATGAAACCAAGAGTTTTCTGTCATCAAACTTTGATATGAAGGATCTCAGTGAAGCCTCTTACGTTCTAGGCATAGAAATTCACCGAGATAGGTCCAAGTACACATTAGGACTATCACAAAAGGCATACTTTGAGAGAGTACTGAAGAAATTCAATATGCATAAGTGCTCTCCCACACCTGCTCCAATAGTTAAGGGCGATAAATTTGGGACATTTCAATGTCCAAGGGACCAAATTGAATCTAGACAGATGAAGTCGGTTCCATATGCTTCATCTGTCGGAAGCATTATGTACGCTCAAGTTTGTACGCGCCCTGACTTAGCTTTTGTAACGGGAATGCTTGGCAGATTCCAATCAAATCCAGGAATGGACCACTGGAAGGCCGCAAAGAAAGTCTTGCGTTATATGCAAGGTACTAAAGATCTCATGCTAACATATCAAAGATCTGATAACTTGGAAGTTATTGGTTATTCAGATGCCGATTTCGCCGGCTGTGTGGATAGTAAGAAATCTACGTCAGGTTATATATTCACACTGGCTGGAGGAGCTATATCGTGGAAAAGCTCTAAGCAAATGGTGACTGCATCGTCAACGATGCAGGTCGAGTTTGTAGCATGTTATGAGGCCACTGGGCAGGCTGTATGGCTAAAGAATTTCATTCCCGGACTCAAAGTAGTAGACAACATTAACAAGCCACTTGTGATGTACTGCGATAACGAACCTGCAGTTCTCTATGCGAGTAACAACAAGTCAAGTGCTGCTGCCAAGCACATTGACGTAAAGTATTATGTTGTGAAAGATAGAATCCAGGATCATACAATTAAAGTTGAGCATATCGGTACGACCGATATGCTTGCAGATCCAATGACAAAAGGCTTACCACCCAGCATATTTCGTAAACACGTTGCCGACATGGGATTATTGGAAGCCTTATGATTCTGAAAAGTAGGGACCTTCAAAAGAGCCACTCCCTATAAAGAATAACGTTCTCCATTTGAGATCGGTTGATGCATCATAAGTGTCGAAGTTCTATAGTTTTGGTTAATCATTTGTAACGTTTCACTTTATGCATTATACTTATTGAGAATGGAGAAATAAAGTTGAACCAAATGATCAAGGGGGAGAATGTTGGTTGATCTCGGTTCAACCTGAGAAAAAAGAAAAGAAAATAAATAAGTAACGGTAAAAGAAAAGAGGAAAAGGGGATTATTCCCGGTAACCAACGTTACCGGGAATCTCTCCCGTGATGGACGCCACGATCGGGGGCGTTTCTCCAACAACCGACTCGGCTCGTCCTCCTGTGGTCTTGCTTTATATAAACACGATTAAGGGTAGAAACGAGTTAACCTCACGGTTAACAACTCCCTAATCCCGAGCACGAAAATCATCGATCAAAAGGAGAGCAAGAGTTGCGGGAAGGACAGAGTCTTCCTCGTCGTCTTCAATCTGCAAGAAGACACTAATGGCCGCCAACAGAACTTCATCCTGTAAGTGTGCTAATCTCCTCTCCGATGATGTTTATTAGATGCATAAACAGTGATTAAAATTTTTTCTTAATGTTTATGCCTAAAGATTAAACCTAACAAATTATACCATATCATAATCAAACATTTGCGTAATCTTTCACTGATTCCCTCTCTTTTGAGCTGATGCAGACATCCATCCAACCCACGGCTCATCACCACGTACAGACACAGCGGCCACTTGCTTTCCATGTTGATTTCCGGACCCACCCGACAGGTTTACCTCTCGCGTTACCTGGGCCCCACTTCTCACGTCCCCGACCCGGCACGTGGCCCCCTCCTTCGTCCTATATAAGCGTCCTACCTCTGATCCGTTCAGCATTCACCTTACACAGCATCCACAAAGTTTTACCTACTGCCTCCTCTACTCCTCTCTCTCTCTCTGCTTGTTGATCGGGCAATGGCGAAAGGCGGGCTGAGCAAGCTCAAGTGCATGATCAAGCGGTGGCACTCGTCCAGCAGGATCTCGCGCACGCCGTCGGGGTGCTCTGCGCGCTCGCACGGTGGCGAGGACTCCTGGAGGCGGGGCGTGGTCACCGCCTCTTCCGTCATCTCAGTCTCAGGTGGCTGTGGCGACAGCAGCAGAGGGTTCGTGTCGTTCAACGGCGCCGACGTCGTGCCGCCGGGCCTCCACCCAGTGTACGTCGGCAAGTCGCACCGCCGCTACCTCGTCGCCGCGGACCTCGTCGGCCACCCGCTGTTCCAGAACCTCGTCGACCGCTCCGGAGCCGGCATGGGTGGCGCCTGCGCCGGCGGAGGAACTGTCGTCGGTTGCGAAGTCGTGCTGTTCGAGCACCTCCTCTGGATGCTCGAAAACGCCGACCCGCAGCCCGAGTCGCTCGACGAGCTCGTCGATTACTATGCGTGCTGACCGGATTATTCCTACTTCTACTTACTCTCGAAAGCGTCGTCAGCGATGCCGGCGGCCGCGACGCTGAGGCCAGGCTCTCGCCGGGGCTGGAGGCTTCTGGAAGGGGTAATTAGGGTAATGCGGTTCTTTATTTTAGGCTAGGGGTAGGGCTGTAATATATGCCGATTTGCGAGGGCGAGGTGCAAATATTTAGTTAACCTTGGGTGTTTGTATGGTAACTAGTCTCGAGATTAGCCATGTACTCCCTCCGTCTCTATGAACTTGTCGCTTTGTAGTTCATTTTTGAACTACAAAGCGACAAGTTTACGGAAACGTACCGTGCGCCCAAGTGTTGCTCTATGCTCGATCGGAGCAGTTATCTCCAATGCTCGATGTAATGGTTTGCTTGCATGGTCATCTTCTTCTTTTCTTTCCAGAAGAACTGAATAAGATGGAACCATCATTGTATCAATGTACATTTATTTCGCCATTGTATAAATCTCATGCACATTTGCTTCCTGAGAATTCCTCTCTTCTGGGATTCTTTCACTTCAGTCATTCATAGTAACCCCTTTGTTCATTTTTATTTGACGATTAGTTTAAAAATAAATTAATCGATACACTTAATAAAAAGGAACGGAGGAGTAATAACATGAAAAGAACAAAGTGGAGTTCAAAGACCAAACAATAGTGAAATCAGTGATGAACAAACCCAAACGTATTAGGGGTTAGAGGCAAGCTAGATTAGGTGTCCTAAATATTATTTATTCAAGGACAGGGGGAGTACTCGTGTAAAAACCATGGATCCCAAAATTTGTTGGCATAATATCATTTGTTTTCCTTTTCGGCCCCACAATGATATGACAGCTGGCTCACTCATAAACCCAAAAAAGCAACTTTGATCAAATTCAATGATTAATTAGCCACCATCATGTGCATGTCGAAAGCAACATGAACTTGATTACCAAATCTTTGTACTCTAATCAGGGCTTTTAAGTAGGAGTTCGGTACACACGATTAGACGAGCTCGGGGTCCTGGCTGTCATAGCCTCCTTTGCATGCAAGCTTAATCATGTAGGCGCGCCTAAATACCTTTGGTTGACTGGAGTAATGGACAATGACAACCTTTCAGACACATATTTGGACGTACTGACTGGGACCGCCGTTTAAATAGGTGGGTAATGTAAAGCGTTTCTATGGTCCGATGACGAAATGGTTAGGTAGTTAATTTCCATGCCATTTTTCAAATAAAGTTATCTTTTCGTACTAGTTGATATGCTGAAATTTAGGTGGTCATTCCTCGGTAGCACGAATATAAACATTAAACCAAAGATAGTAGACGATAATGACAATACATCTAATACCCACAACTAGTTCAGTTTTCTCGGGAACGGATTGTAGCCCAGCTGGCCAGCGCGCACCGTTTGTGCCCATGCCGCTAGAGTTCAATCTCTGGTGGCCACTCTCCTTCTTAATGAATTGACAGTGCTTCTGTCCATAGTGTCAAGACCATGTCTTCAAAAAAAGTTTAGTTTTCTTGGGAATGAGTTGTAGCCCAGTTGGCCAGCGCGCACCGTTTGCACCTGTGCCGCCAGGATTCGATCTCTTGTGCCCACCCTCTTTATTAATAAATTGATAGTGCTTCTGTTCATAGTGTCTGGACCATGTCTTAAAGCATGCCAAGGCGAGACCAACATACTAGCTAGAAGGATCATCTTGAGTCACCAACCACAATGACACACCCGACTTCGTTATTAGCTTCACCAAACGTTTAAGAAACAATAATAGATGATAGTCCTGCATAGATATAGTACAGTAACTATTGGGTTTGAGAATGTTCGGCATCAATATAATCGAGTCTCCCACTGCATGGTGGTTTTGATAGTTGGATTCTACGTGCGTGCAGGAACAGTAGTGGCCGGCCGGGTCAATCATCAGTTTAGTTGGCTGCTGCTCCAGGTAGGTCACCCATCCATTTCCCAAACCGACCCGTCCGTTACGCTGTCTGAATTGAACGTGCCACCATGTTGCATGTGCCGGTGGGAAGCCTATGACGTCTTAGCAAGAAGGCCACGGGGGCGTGTCTTGAAGGTTGGCTCAGCAAGGAGCAGGTTAAGAGGAGGGCAGAGGCTGGAAATGGCATTAACGTAACACCTGATAAGAGCATGGCAAGGTTCACTAAGCAGTAGAAATATGCTCAGGATCCAACAAGTAATATCAGATGGAATGTAATTATCTACTTTGTCGGTGGTTTTGATCTGGCAGATCTTCCGACACTACTAAAAGTGTTTGCGGAGTTTGAGGTTCGGTGTGGGCGCGCGGAGATTCAAGAAGGTGAAATGTAAAATGACACAGGAGACACAAAGATTTATGTGGTTCGGGCCGCCTGAGCGTAATACCCTACTCCACGGGGTGTGTTGGTGTTGTCTTGGATGTATGAGCTCAACGTGAGTTAAGCGTGCGTGTCAGCCGATCAGACTAGATCCGCCCCGCTATGTATCGTCGGTCTGTCCTTTTATAGTACAAGGGCAGACCGTTACAAGTTAGCCTGACCTGACATGTGGCCCTGGCGGTTACTAATATTGATACACATTTGATGCTTTTAATTACCCTTAATGACTGAGTTACGAGCTTTGACAGCGCCATTACTGGTAATAAAGTTCGTCCGATCGTGTGTCATTAACATAGTATTAATGACACTTAATCAGGTCTTGAAGTCCTTGATTCCCCTTTGAAGATCTGGAGCCGTTGTGGATTCTACCGGAGGTTTGAGGCTGAAGATCCGACGGTTGGACACGTGGCAGCTCCGGAGCATACCGTGGGGAACAGATAGATCCGGTGCCACCAGATACGTGTCAGTTCCGGAGCTTCCCTCAGTCTGGGTTAGGTCCGGGGGTGCCGTTATGGTACATAGCCCGGAGCTTCCCCCTTGTGGGCGGTAGCTCCGGTTTGATGGTACACGTGGCGACCCTGGGACTAACCATGTTGGGGAAGCGGGTCTGGTTATGTCTGACATGTGGGCCTCCGAAGGTCTTCAAATCAAGTAGATGACATTTTCTTGAAATCTTTGCAATCTCAAGGGGTATGCGGTACTCAGGGTACGGACAGTGGTCCCTTGGGCCCACCTCTGGGGATGACCCCTTGGGTGAAGTCATTCCGCTGGAGGTGGGTCCATCCTTCGACTTTTGAGCTGAGTCTTCAAAGGTCTTCAGATGTGCCGTTGGCGATAGTTTTGGAGTTAAATCCTCGCCGCGTGGCCTATCCCGGGTGCGGCAAATGAGATCTTTGGCGTGCGGATCTCACGCAATTGAAGGTCGTCGGTTCCCGATACGAAAATCGTATCGGTTCCGCGCGTCTTGTCAGGCCGCCACCTTCGGGCTTTCCGCCTTTCATGATGACAACCGTTCGCCTGGATAAGAACCTCGACTCGATCGTATAGGTGGTTTCGGGCCCTCTTGTCATCAGCAGGGTGAAATTTTTGAATAGTATCTTCGACTTCCCTGCGGTTTCCATCCAAGCGTTGCGGGGGCTTACTTAAGAAGGAAAGCGCGCACTAGGGTTCTTTACGCCTCTCATCTGAACTTGCGTTCAAACTCCCAAACTTGTGCTTGCTTTTCCTCCCTTGCCTCGCTGTGCTGCGATGGAGTTGGGTCTCCGCAAGAGCCGCTTGAAGACCGAAAGTGACCTGAAGAAGGTCCGAACCCTCATGGGGTGGTCCCCGGACTTCTTCAACCACCTGGTCTGTGTCAGGGGAGAGCTCCCATTCGAGAAGGAGCACGCCGGCAAGATGGTGTACTTTTCTGCGTACGCCATAGTGGGGTTGATCCCACCTTTTTCCTCCTTTTTCTTGATGCTGCTAGACTTCTATGCTCTGCAGCTGTATCACCTTGGCCCCCACTCCATTCTTCTAGTGCCTGTCTTCGTCCACTTCTGTGAAATGTGGGTGGGCATCCCCCCTGCATTGAGCTTTTCCGAACCTTCTTCACCGTCCATACCACCGAAGGGGTGATGGGTTCCTTGGCTTCTACTACTTTGTGAAGCGCAAGAAGTGCCCATTCAAGTACCTCCGGTCGTTTCCCTCTAGAAAGTGGGACGATTGGAAGAAAGACTGGATAGTCATCCGGGTGGAGGAGCATGAGAAGCTGGAGCTGCCCGAAGGCCTCCCCAACATTGACACTGCAGTCTGGAGTGAAGCTCCGGTGCTGTTGGATGCCTTCAACCCTGCTCTGACCAGGATCCGCCACTGCGTGGAGGGAGGATTAACTCCTCAGGCGGTATTTTGCAATTTTCCTTGTCAACAGATGGGCACCGCTGAAGAGGAGAGAAAAACTCGCTTGGTCCCTCAACAGTGTGATGGACGACGACCGGGTCGAGACCGGGCTGAAGTCCAACATGGAGGGGGCGACCTTGGAGTTTCATCTCAAGAAGTTCCAGCACGGCATCGACGTCGCGGGTGATGACTTGACCTCGCCGCCAGCTTTCCTCCCTCTGAACATGGAAGTACAGTTCTGTAGGGAGCTTCGACGGACGATGCCGGTGCTTGATGACCTCGGTGTCATCGAGAGACGATCGACTTCCAGGGTGGTGATCCCTGGGGCTTCTGAGGGTGGCTCCACCCCTGCCCCGAAGCCAAGGACCGAAGTCGTCAGCAAGGGCAAGGAACCGGCGGCCGAACCCTCGACCCAGAAGAGGAAGCTGAAGCATGCCAATGAAAGGTCCGTCAGGCCTGCATCCTATGCAGCAGCTCCTTCTCCCTGAAGGGGGAGGTCTTCTACAACTGCGGCGATTGCATCTGCAGCAGTGTCTTCTCGGGGTGCTAACCCCGGGCATGTGACTCCAGGACCAGGGCCAGCTGAGGCCTTTGGGTTCGGAGGTCCTTCCCGATCGAGGGGGGCCTCGACTAAGGAAATGCCCGCGGCTGCAACAAGTTCCGGGGGACCTTCCGGAGCCACCACGCCGGCGGCGACCATGGTCAGTGTCAGAACGCCTCGGAAAGAGATTCCGTGCAAGCTGGTGCAGAAGCCTTCCGAGGTAATTTTTAATCTTTACCTCAGATAGTTGTTTTGTTGTAGTAACTGTTTTTTAAGTTTCTTTATCCATCATCTGCAGCGTTCCCAAGAAGAGGAGTGAAGCTCTGCCCTCAGCCACAGCAGCTGAAGCTGTGAGGGCGGAGGCTTCTGCTCCTGTCCCGGTGCCGCCCCAAGTGGTGGCTGAAGTTGCGGCAGCTCCGGCGCCAGCTCTCGTGGTCATGGACCTCGACTCATCCCCCAAGACTCCTGTGGTAGCGCCGGACCACGGGAGAGAAGATGCGCCAACGGCACCTGCCCCGGAGGTTGAAGCCCTGGGTCTTGATGCTGAGATGTTGGAAGCTCCGGCCACTGAGCTGGAGGAAGCAGTGATTCCGGCCCCAGAGCTGGAAATTGTCGAAGCCCTGGCGGTTGAGTCGGAGATTATTGAAGTCCCGGCGAGCGAGCCGGATGTTGAAGGAGTCCTGGCGGTTGAGCCGGCTACCTTCGAAGCTCCAGCCTCAGAGCCGGTTGCCACTGAAGCTCCGGCTGCAGAGCCGGTTGCAGTTGAAGACCTTCCGGCACCTGAGCCGGTTGAGGTTGAAGCTCCGACACCAGGGCCGGTTGTTGTTGACCTTCCGGCGCCCAAGCCGGTCGTTGCGGGGGCATCAGCACTCGAACCCGTGATGGTCGAGGCGCCAACACCCGAGCCACCAGCGGAGGAGGCCCAGGCTAGAGTCGGAAGTATCCCCTGCTCCGGAAGTGATGACGATGGAGGTGCCTGTCACTGAGCCAGGGTGCCCTGATGAAGTCGCTGGCCCCCTGCCCGAGGGGGCAAATGAATACCTAGCGGCAGGGCCTTCGGAACCACTTCCGGAGGTCGGAACTTCTTCTGCGGGACCCTCCTCGGTGGCGAATGAGGCTATCCCAGAGGACGGCCCTAGCACCGTGGAGGCTCAGGGGACCACTCTTGTGGAGTGGGACCCAATTTTTGTAAACGAGAACCCGCTGGAACCAGCGGAGGAGACCCCAGCAGGTCTGGACCCTATTCCCCTGTCGTTGTCCATTGACAACACTTGCTCCTGTCTGTGTCAAGTCCAGCTGGCGTTCTACCACGACGGTAAGGCTCTTGAAGAGAAGCGTCAAACCCTTAGGCAGTGGCGTAATCGGCTCTACTTCGAGACCAAGCTGGCGCAGTCGAGGCTGGCAGATGACAAGGAGTGGATTAAACAGGAGAAGGTCCGCCTGGAATACTGGGGCAAATTATTGGATGATAGGGAGAGCTTGACTCGTGCCCTCTACATTCAATCCCGGGCCATTTATGAGCAGACCAAGGCAACTAATAGTGCGGCTGATGATCGCCAAGAAAGGCTTGAAGCCATTAACACTACCCTCATCAAGCGCCGGGAGGCACTTGAGGAGAGGGAGAAGAAGCTCGAAGACGAAGAGCAAAAACTCCTAGAGCTGCGGGATGATGTCTTGAGGAGGGAGGAGGAGCTCGCCGAAAAGGTGGCTCTGGTTGACAAGGGCCTCGAGGAACGCACCAGGAAGTTGGAGGAGCGTTGCGTTGAGGAGGAGGAGAAGACCTGGGTGCGAGAGCAAGAACTCTACCAACAAGAGTGTGCCATTGCTGCCAGGGAGAAGAAAGTTAGGGGCCGGGAGAAGGACCTGGTCGACCACCGGGACAAGATCCACCTCCGGGATGAGGAGCTCGGAAAACTCGAGAAGCAGGTTGCTGAAAAAATGCCAAAGAGGTTGAGCGCCTTGCTCGTGAGAATTCTGAACTGGCGACGACCAAAAGATCCTTGGAGGAACTGAAGGGCTTGAGGACTGCGGAATCCCTACAGGTTTGGGAGTTCTTGAGCAAATCCAATGACGCGCTGACACCAATGGGCTTCAGTCCCGTGCGTCCGGATGATCTGGAGCCAGAGTCGGACCTGGCGTTGCAAGCGTTGAGCTCGGGAGAGGACCCGGAGCTTCTTCAGAAGCGACCTGGACCCTCCCAGAGGGGTCTGGGTCTTCTGAAGTAACTTCTTGTGGACTCAAGTCTCGAAACTGAGAACCAGACTCGCTTTCAGGAACCTCCGGACCCTCCCGGAGGGGTCTGGATTCCTGAGCATGGGATGGTTCTGGTCTCTCCGCAACCAGGACCATACTGACGACTTCGTCAGTTGCTGAAATGTAAAGCAGCAAAGGCTCACCAGGGTTCAGAGCTACCAGAGTTGGTAGGGTGGTGAGGAGCTGTTTTAGCTCCTGGAACGCCTTTTCTGCTTCTTCAGACTATTGGAATGGTCTGGACTTCCTCAATAACTTGAAGAAGGGAAGTGCCCGTTCCGCTAGTCTTGAAATGAACCGACTGAGGGCTGCTAGACATCCAGTCAGCTTTTGGACATCCTTGATGCGAGCTGGTGGTCGCATGTCTTCAATGGCTTTGATATTCGCCGGATTAGCCTCTATGCCCCGGTGATTTACCAGGAAACCAAGAAGTTTTCCAGAGCTAACCCCGAAGACACACTTGTCTGGGTTTAGCTTTGTGCGGGTGACCCGCAGCTTGTCGAAGACAACCTGTAGGGTGTCAAGGAGTGAATCCCTGTTCTTGACCTTGACCATGATGTCATCGACGTACACTTCCACTATGTCTCTAATGAGTTCTTCAAAAGTTTTGTACATAGCTCGTACAAAGGTTGAAGCTGCATTCTTGAGACCAAATGACATGGTTGTATAACAGTACAATCCATCTACTGTGATAAAAGAGGTATGCTCTTCATCTTCCCTAGACATTCTGATTTGATGATACCCAGAATATGCGTCTAGGAAACACAGTAATTCACACCCGGAGGTGGAATCCACTATCTGATATATTCTAGGTAGTGGGAATAGATCTTTTGGACATGCCTTATTTAGTGTTGTGTAGTCAATACACATTCGAAGCTTCCCGCCGTCCTTGGGCACAACGAATGGGTTTGCCAGCCATTTTGGATGGAAGACTTCTCGGATGAATCCAGCTTCGAGCAACTTCTTCACTTCTTGTCGAATGAAGTTCTGTCGCTCCATGGATTACTTCTGAAGCTTCTGATGCACGGGTCAGGCGTCAGGGTTGATCTCCAGATTGTGCTCAATCACTTCCCAGGGGATCCCAGACATTTGTGACACTTGCCAGGCAAATACTTCGACATTAGCCCGGAGGAAAGCGATGAGCGCGAGTTCCTATTTGTCATTCAGTCCCCCCGATATACGGGTGGTCTGAGCGGCATCGGAACCGATTTGGACGGCTTTGATGGGAATGTCGGTGTCGCCGCTTGGCTGCACACGAGGTGCAGAAGTCGAGCCTTGTTGACGAATGCTCGGGGGTTTTGGAGCTTGCTCCTGCCTGGAGTCCTCCTCTTGCGCCGTAGTAAGCGCATGAAGTTCTTCCAGAGCTGTCGGTGTTTTGGAACCGGCAGATCTCCCTACACTACTGAAGTGATAGGGGAGTTTGATGTTCGGTGTGGGCGCGCGGAGATTCAAGAAGGTGAATAAGAATTGGCACAGGAGACACAAGAATTTACGTGGTTCGGGCCGCCTGAGCGTAATACCCTACTCCACGGGTGTGTTGGTGTTGTATTAGCAATATGAGCTTGTGATGAGCGTATGAGGCGCGTGTATCGGTCTGTCCGAGTGTGTGTGTCCCTCTGTCGTCGGCCTGTCCTTTTATAGTACAAGGGCAAGCCGTTACAGGTTAGCCTGGCCCGACATGTGGCCCCGGCGGTTACTAGTATTGATACACGCTTAATTGCTCTTAATGATCCTGTAACAGGCTTTGATAGCACCGTTACTGGTGTTAAGATCGTCCGTTTAAGTGTCATTAATATGTCATTAATGACACTTAATCGGGTCTTGAAGTCCTTGGTTCTCCTTTGAAGATCCGGAGCTGTTGCAGGGTCTTCCGGAGGTTAGAAGCTGAAGATCCGACGGTCGGACACGTGGCAGCTTCGGAGCTTACTGTGGGAAGCAGGTAGCTCCAGGACTGCGCGACACGTGTCAGGTCTAGAGCTTCTCTCGGTCAGGGGCTAAGTCTGGGGGTTCCATTTTGGTACATGGTCCGAAGCTTCCCCCTTGTGGGCGGTAGCTCCGGTTTGGTTGTACATGTGGCAACCCAGGGATTAACCATGTTGGAGAAGCGGGTCCGATTTTGTCTGACATGTGGGCCTTCGAGGGTCTTCAAACCAAGTAGATGAATTTCCTTTGAGATCTTTATAACCTCAAGGGGTGTGCGGTTTCCAGGATACCGACAGTGGCCCCCTGGGCCTACCTCCGGGGAAGTCATTCCGCCGGAGGTGGGTCCATCTTCACGACCTTTGAACTAAGTCTTCAAGGGTCTTTGAGGGTTTCGCCGGCAAGGACTTGGAATTAAATCCTCACCACATGGCGTATCCCGCGTGCGGCAGACGAGATCTTTGGCGTGCGGATCTCACGCAATTGAAGGTCGCTGGTTCCCGATACGAAAACTGTATCGGTTCCGCGCGCCTTGTTAGGCCGCCGCCTTTGGGCTTCCCGCCTCTTGATGACAACCGTTCGCCTGGGTAAAAACCTCGACTTGATCGTCGGGGTGGTCCCGGGCCCGCTTGTCATTGGCTGGGTGAATTTTTTGGGTGGTACCTTCGACTTCTTTGCGGTTTCCATCCGAGCGTCGCGGGGGCTTACTTAAGAAGGAAAGTGTGCACCGTTGGGAGTTCTTTACGCTTCTCATCTGATCTTGCGCTCACACTCCCAACTTGTGCTTAGCTCTTCTTCTCTTGCCTAGCCGTGTCGCGATGGAGTTGGGTCTCCGCGAAAGTCGCTTGAAGACCGAAGGCGATTTGAAGAAGGTCCGGGCCCTCATGGGGTGATCCTCGGACTTCTTCAACTGCTCAGTCCGTGCCGACGGAGAGCTCCCCTTCGAGAAGGAGCACGCCGGCGAAATGGTGTATTTTTCTTCGTACGCCATGGTGGGGTTGATCCCGCCTTTTTCTTCCTTTTTCTTAATGCTGCTAGACTTCTATGGTCTGCAGTTATATCACCTTGGCCCTCACTCCATTCTCCTCGTGTCTATCTTCGTCCACTTCTGTGAGATGTGGGTGGGCATCCCCCCCTGCATCGAACTCTTCTGGACCTTCTTCACCGTCCACACCACCGGTCGGAGCAATGAGTACCTTGGCTTCTACTACTTCGTGAAGCGCAAGAAGTGCCCATTCAAGTACCTCCGGTCGTTCCCTTCTGGGAAGTGGGATGACTGGAAGAAGGATTGGATAGTCGTCAGGGTGGAGGAGCACTAGAGGCTGGAGTTGCCTGATAGTCTGCCCGGCATTAACACAACGATCTGGAGTGAAGCTCCGGTGCTGGCGAATGCCTTCAACCCTGCTTTGACCAGGATCCGCCAATGCGTGGAGGGAGGATTGACCCCTCAGGCGGTATTTTGCAATTTCCTAGTCAACAGGTGGGCGCCGCTGAAGAGGAGGGAGAAGCTCGCTTGGGCCCTCAACAGCGTGATGGACGACGACCGGGTTGAGACCGGGTTGAAGTCCAACATGGCAGGGAGAACCTTGGAGTTCCACCTCAAGAAATTCCAGCATGGCATCAACGTCGACGGTGATGACTTGACTCCCCCGTCGGCCTTCCTCCCTCTGAACATGGAAGTGGAGTTCAGCAGGGAGCTTTGGCGAAAGATGCCCGTACTTGACGAACTTGGTGTCATCGAGAGAAGACCAACCTCCAGGGTAGCGATCCCTGGGGTACCCAAGGATGGCTCCGGCTCTGCTCCTAAGCCGAGGGGAGAAGTCATCGACAAGGGAAAGGAGCTGGCAGAAGAACCAGTGAGCCGGAAGAGGAAGTTGCAGTACGTCGACGGAAGGTCTGTCGGGCCCGCTACTTCCGTGTCGGCTCCTTCTCCCTGGAGGGGAAGTTCCTCTGCAGCTGTGGCAACTGTTCCCGTAGTGGGGTCATCCCGGAACGCGACTGTTCCCGCGGTAGGGTCCTCTCGGAGTGCAGCTGTTCCTGCAGTGGGGTCCTCCCGGGGTGTTAGCTCCGGTCGAACAACTCCAGCTCCTGGGCCGGTGGAGGCCTCTAGGTCCGGGGGTTCTTCCCGATCGAGAGGAGCCTCAACCCGGGAAACACCCGTGGTCGCGACGAGTTCCGGGGGGCCTTCCGGAGCTTCTACGCTGACTGTGGCCAGCCCAGAATGCCCGGGAAAAAGGTTCCGCGCAAGTTGGTGAGAAAGCCTCCCAAGGTAATTTTTAATCTCTACCTTGTATAATTATTTTAATTGTAGCAACTGTTTGCTAATTTTCTTCGTCCTTCGTCTGCAGCGTCCCCAAGAAGGGAAGTGAGGCTCTACCCTCAGCCACAGCGTCTGAGGCCATGGGGGTGGATGCTTCTGCTCCTGTCCTGGCGCCGCCCCAAGTGGTGGTTGAGGCTGCGACAGCTCCGGCGCCGGCTGTCGTGGTCATGGACCTCGACTCGTCCCCAGAAGTTCTCGTGGTAGCGCCGGACCACGGGAGTGAAGACATGCCAGTGGCACATGTCCCGGAGGTTGAAGCTTCGGGTCCTGGTGCTGCAATGATGGAAGCTCCGGCTGTTGATTCGGAGGAAGAAGTAATACCGGCCTCTGAGCCGGTAATTGTCGAAGCCCCGGCGGTTGAGCCGGAGGTGACTGAAGCCCCAGCGTGCGAGCCGGAATATGAGGTAGTTCCGGCAATTGGGCCGGCTACTTCCAAAGCACCGGCAGCTGAGCCGGTTATTGTTGGAGCTCCGGTCACAGGTCCGGACGATGTTGAAGATCTTCCGGCTCCTGTGCCGGTGGTTGAAGAGGTGACGGAGCTTGTGCCTCCGTCAGAAGAGGTGCCCAGACCGGAGCCAGTAGCGGCTCCTGCTTCGGAGGCGACGACGTCGGAGGTACCTGCGGCCGAGCCAGAGTGCCCCAGCGAAGTCGCTGGCCCCCAGCCTGAGGGGGCGAACGAAGATTTGGCGGCGGGGCCTTCTTCGATGGCGACTGAGGCCATCCCGGAGGACGACCCTAGTGCCATGGAGTCCCAGGGGACCACTCTTGTAGAGTGGGACCCAATTTTTGTATCTGAAGACCCACTGGAACCAGCGGAGGAGACCCCAGCAGGTCCGGAGCCAATCCCGTTGTCGCTGTCCATTGACCACATGTTCCAGTTTGTGTCAAGTTCAGCTAGCCTTCTTCCACGACAGCAAGGCTCTTGAAGAGGAGCGCCAAACCCTTAGGCGGTGGCGTAACCGGCTCTTCTTCGAGACCAAGCTGGCTCAGTCAAGGATAGTAGATGACAAGGAGTGGATCAAACGGGAGAAGGTCCGCCTGGAGTACTGGGGCAAGTTATTGGATGACAGGGAGAGCATGACTCAAGCCCTCGACGCTCAATCCCGGGAGATCTACGATCAGGCCAAAGCTGCCAATAATGCGGCCGATGCTCGGCACGAACAGCTTGAGGCCATTAACACCGCACTCATCAAGCGCCGAGAGGCACTTGAAGAGAGGGAGAGACGGCTCGAGGATGAAGAGCAGAAACTCCTGGAGTTGCGGGATGACGTCCTGAGGAGGGAAGAGGAGCTCACCGAGAAAGTAGCTCTGGCTGACAAGGGCCTTGAGGAGCGCGCCAAGAAATTGGAGGCGCGCTGCCAAGAGGAAGAGGAGAAGACCTGGTTGCAAGGGTAGAAACTCTACGAACAAGAGTGTGCCCTTGTTGCCCGGGAGAAGAAAGTGAGGGGTAGGGAGAAGGACCTGGTCGAGCGCGGGAACAAGATCCACCTCCGGGAGGAGGAGCTCAGAAAACTCGAAAGGCAGGTTGCTGAAAAGATTCAGCAAAACGCCAAAGAACTTGAGCGCCTCGCTCGTGAGAATTCCGAACTGACGGCGGCCAGGAGATCCCTGGAAGAGTTGAAGGGCTTGAGGACTGCGGACTCCCTACAGATTTGGGAGTTCCTGGGCAAGTTCAACGACGCGCTGACGCCGATGCGTTTCAGCCCTGTGCGCCCGGATGATCCGGAGCTGGAGCCGAACCTAGCGCTGCAGGCGTTGAGCTCAGCAGGTAGCAAGCTCTCCAAGGTGGGCGATGTCATCGCGGACCAGCTGCAGGTTGAGGGGCAATCCCTGGCGAAGAACGTCGCAGAGTATGTGCTGACGTGCTACACCAGCCGGAACTCCCAATTTCCTCTGGACCCGGTGCTTGAAGGCCCCGTCGAAGGAGAAGGCGAAGCTACCCGAGCTAGCGTATCAGAGGTCGCCCAGAAGGTCGCCCAATTCTTCCATAGGGTCTAGGACCATCTTTGTACTTCTCACTTATATTTTCTCTTCTTCTTCCTCAATTTTGTAATTCCTTGTCTCCAGATATAATCTCTTGTCTCCAGTTAAATGAAATCCCCAAATTTTGCGAATTTCACTTTTTTGTCTTCAACACTTTTATCTTCACTTGGCCCCCTGGTAGATGTACACAATTTGATTGTGAACATGTACCAAGAGAATATTGTGCATTGTTGAAGACTCTTTTGCTCTGAACTTGTAGAATTTAGGTTCGAAGTCTTCTATAGTGAAGGCCCCCTGAGGTTGTCGGAGCTTAGAAGCTCCGGCATTGTCTATCGCTGGAGTTTAGGAGCTCCGGCAATAGTCTCTATCAACGCGTAGAGCATCGATAGTTAACCCTCCGGGGTGTCGGAGCTTATTTTGCTCCGGCTTTTCTCCATCAACGTAGACTTTATTTTTCCTGCACACTTAAGCCAAGAAAAATAGTAAAATTTGTTTCTTGTCTATAACTTCATCGCGACTTATGACTTCTCAAGAAGATTTTAATTCAAACGTGATTCTAAATACAACCGAATGTGATGCCTTTTCTTTTAGATCCAACTTCTCATGGACCCGCCTTACTTTGGCCTGCCGGGGTGTAGGTAGAGTGGCGTACTTAGGGTGCTTGATCAAGCTAAGTCGATAGCACACTCCGGCCCTAGATTGGCTTGGCGGCTTTCAGACGAGTTGGCCATGAACGATATTTGAATCCAAAAGAACTGACAATACAACTCGAATCGTATATAAACCGTTCGAACTAAAATTTCTTAAGAATTGCACGCCTTCATTATAGACAAGAAAGAGAAAAATAAAAATGTTAATCCTGTACAAAATAAATGCACGTGGAGTCTATTTCACATGAAAATGTCTTTCATTATAGGTCCGGGGTACAGGGGAAACAAGTACACTCTTAGGGTACGGAACCAGTCTAAGCGTGTTTCATTTCTCGTTTGACCCAGGGTAGTTAGCCACACTTTTAGTCCGGAGACTGTGACAAGTGCCGCATGAACTTTGCGGACCTTTCGGGAAAGGTCCGGCTGTTCTCCCGGAGGAACTACCCGACTCTGTACAATGACTCTATAACATACATCTCAAGTTACTCAAGACTCACCTCCGTGATGTTAAGTGTAGAACTTACGGAGGTGCTCGATGTTCCAAGGATTTGGGAGAGGTGTCCCATCCTCAGTAGCCAAGCGAACGCTTCCGGGACGGGATACTTTAATCACTCGGAAGGGCCCCTCCCAGCCGGGGGAGAGTTTGTTTAACCCTTCTCTAGATAGTACTCTCCGTAGCACCAGATCGCCTTCCTCGAGCTGCCGATTGTGTACATGCCGTTGGTGATAACGCCGTAGAGCTTGATGATATCGAGCATTCCGAATAGCTGCCTGGCACCTTCCCTCCTCAAGGAGGTCTAGGTCTTCACGCCGGAGCTGGTCCTGCGCGACTTCGTCGAAGGTCCGGACCCGGAGCGAACCCAAGGTGATTTCCGGAGGAAGGATTGCTTCAGCTCCGTACACCAGAAAGAAGGGTGTTTCTCCGGTTGACCGGTTTGGAGAAGTCCTGTTGGCCCATAGAGTGGGCGGAAGCTCTTCGATCCAGTTGGCTCCGTGTTTTTTCAAGCGCTCATAGGTGCGCGTTTTGAGTCCTTTAAGGATTTCAGCATTTGCTCTCTCGGCTTGGCCATTGCTGGCTGGGTGAGCTACGGAGGCGTAGCAAACCTGTATGCCAAGGTCTTCTCAATATCCTTGGAATTCGGAGCTTGTGAATTGGGTCCCATTATCAGTGATGATTTTGTTTGGGACTCCAAATCTGCATACAATAGACTGCAGAAAGTTGATAGCAGATTGCTTGTTGATTGTCACAACTGGAGTTGCTTCCGGCCACTTGGTGAACTTGTCAATGGCGACGTACAGGAACTTGTAACCTCCGACGGCTCTTGGGAAAGGTCCCAAGATGTCCATCCCCCACACAGCGAAGGGACATGTAGGAGGTATCATTTGTAAGGACTGAGTCGGAGTGTGAATTTGCTTTGCATGAAATTGACATGCTTTGCATTTTTTCACCAGCTCAGTTGCATCCTGGAGTGTTGTAGGCCAGTAGAAGCCATGCCGAAAGGCTTTACCAACCAGCGTGCGGGAAGACGCGTGGTTTCCACACTCGCCTCCATGGATTTCTGCGAGGAGCTCACAGCCTTCTTCCCTTGTGATGCACCGCATTAGGATGTCGTTGGCACCGCGCCGGTAGAGATCCCCTTCTACCAACGTGTATCTTTTAGCCAATCTGACTACCCGGTCAACGGATACATCGTCGTCAGGAAGGATGTTGTCTTTCAAGTAGTTCCGGATCTCCGAGATCCATGCATCGGAACTAACTTGAGCATTTGAGTCTTGCGTGCTGGGTTGCTCGGAGCTTCCGGCAGCACCTACGACTCTTGATGGCTGCCATGGTAACAGGGCCATCGGGACCATCAGCTTCGGGATGCTGATCTCGCCCCCTTCGCTCAGTTTGACAGGCTGAGCTGTGGGTTTCGACAATCTCCGGACAAAAGTTCCGTCAGGAGCCGGAGCTCCGGTTGACGCTTTCGTCGAGAGTTCGTCGGCTTCAGCGTTGTGGGCACGCTGAACATGGTGGAGGTCTAGGACTTCAAAGTCCTTTTGAAGCCTCTGGACTTCTAAGAGGTAAGCAGCTAGCTGGAGATTGTTGCGGGAGCATTCACCCTTCACCTGCTTGATGATGAGCTGTGAATCTCCTTTGACCAGTAGTTGCCATGTATTTCATCTTCTCCCCAGTCGGTGCAAGGAGAAGGATTCCAGCTCTGGCCCCCTGCTTCTGCATGGAGCCGTCAAAGTAGAGGGTCCAGTGAGGCTCGGTGAAGGTTGGAGCTTGATGCTCCGTCTTCTGCTCACTGGGGCCCCCCAGGGTTTGATGGAGAGGGGGTCCATTCTGCCATAAAAACTACCAATGCTTGACTCTTGACTGCTTGTCTTGAAATAAATTCAGGATCAAATTCAGCCAATTCCGCTGCCAACTTTGCAATATTCCAAGTTGAATTCAGATTATGAAAGATTGCTCGTAGTGGGTAGGAGGTCACCACCGAGACTTTGTGAGATTGGAAGTAATGTCGAAGCTTCCTAGAGGCAATAAGAATTGCATAGAGCAGCTTATGCACCTCTAGGTATCGAGTCTTGGCATCATGTAATACTTCACTAACGAAGTACACCGGGCGTTGAATGGTACGGACCCTCCCGGAGGGGTCCGGAGCTTCCTCTTCGCTGACCCGGACCCTCTCGGAAGGGTCCGGATTTTCTTCGGGGACCTCCGGGTTCTGGCTGGAGGAACCTGTAGCTTCTTCAGAAGGGACCTGGACCCTCCCGGAGGGGTCTAGGTCTCCTGAAGTGACTTCTTGTGGATTTGAATCTGGGAGTTGGGACCCAGACTCACTTTCAAGAACCTCCGGACCCTCCCGAAGGGGTCTGAATTCCTGAGTATGGGGTAGTTCTGGTCTCTCCGCAACCAGTACCATGCTGACAACTTCGTCAGTAGCTGAGATATAAAGCAATAAAGGCTCACCAGAGTTCGGAGCTACCAGAATCGGTAGGGTGGTGAGGAACTGTTTCAGCTCCTGGAATGCCTTTTCTGCTTCTTCGGACTATTGGAATGGTTCGGACTTCCTCAATAACTTGAAGAAGGGGAGTGCCTGTTCCGCCAGTCTTGAGATGAATCGGCTAAGGGCTGCTAGACATCCAGTTAATTTTTGGACGTCCTTGATGCGGGTTGGTGGCCGCATGTCTTCAATGGCCTTAATCTTCGCCGGATTAGCTTCTATGCCCCGGTGACTTACCAGGAAACCAAGAAGTTTTCCGGAGCTAACCCCAAAGACACACTTGTCTGGGTTTAGCTTCGTGCGGGTGGCCCACAGCTTGTCGAAGACAGCCTGCAAGGTGTCAAGGAGTGACTCCTTGTTCCTGACCTTGACCACGATGTCATCGACGTACACTTCCACTATGTCTCTAATAAGTTCTTCAAAAGTTTTGTACATAGATCGTACAAAAGTTGAAGCTGCATTCTTGAGACCAAAGGGCATGGCTGTGTAACAATACAATCCATCTACTGTGATGAATGAAGTATGCTCTTCATCTTCCCTTGACATCCTGATTTGATGATATCCGGAATATGCATCTAGGAAACACAGTAATTCACACCCGGAGGTGGAATCCACTATCTGATCTATTCTAAGTAGTGGAAATGGATCTTTTGGACATGCCTTATTTAGTGTGGTGTAGTCGATGCACATCCGAAGCTTCCCGCCGGCCTTAGGCACAACGATTGGGTTCGCCAGCCATTTTGGATGGAAGACTTCTCGGATGAATCTGGCTTCGAGCAACTTCTTCACTTCTTGTCGGATGAAGTTCTGTCGCTCTACGGATTGCTTCTGAGGCTTCTAATGCACAGGCCAGGCATCTGGGTAGATCTTCAGATTGTGCTCAATCACTTCCCTGGGGATCCCAGGCATTTGTGACGGTTGCCAAGCAAACACATCAACGTTAGCCCGGAGGAAAGTGATGAGCGCGAGTTCCTATTTGCCGTTCAATCCTCCCGATATACGGGTGGTTTGAGCGGTATCGGGACCAATTTGGACGACTTTGACGGGAATGTCAGTGTCGCCGCTTGGCTGCACTCGAGGTAGAGAAGTTGAGCCTCGTTGGCGAATGCTCGGGGGTTTTGGAGCTTGCTCCTGCCTGGAGTCCTCCTCTTGTGTCGTGGTGAGCGCATGGAGTTCTTCCAGTGCAGTTACTCCGACAGTGCGATCTCCGCGGATTCGGAGAACGCCTACTGGCGTTGGCATCTTCAACACCAGATAGCCATAATGAGCAGCCGCCATGAATTTGTATAAGGCAGGTCTACCCAAGATGGCATTGAAGGGTAAGTTGATCTGCGCAACGTCGAAGACCAACTTCTCGGTGCGGTACTTCTCCCGTGTCCCGAAGGTAACAGGGAGAGTAATAGCTCCGAGTGGGGTGATGGCCCCCGGACCTACTCCGGAGAAAGGTCGAGAGGGGTGGAGATCCGAAGGTAGGAGCTGAAGCTTAGTGAAAGCTTCGAAACTGATGAGGTTGAGCCCCGAACCTCCGTCTACCATGACGTGGTGGAGCTGGATGTTGTTGATGGTAGGAGATACCATCAAGGGTAACTGTCCTGCTCCAACCATGCTCCAAGGACAATATGAAGCATCAAAAGTGATGGTTGTGTCCATCCACTTTCGGTGAGGTTCCGGCCTGACTGTAGGGGCTACAGCGGCCATATCCCGACGCATAGTCTTGATGACGTGACGGGAGGTGATATCCCATGATCCACCAAAAATGGTGTTCATGGTCTTCTGACGCTCGTTGTCAGAGACATCAGAATCATCGTCGACGGAGGTGTAGACGGCCTTCAGGACCTTTTTGGGATCCTGGAACCCTAACTCCTCTTCAGCCGGAGCTTTGTCGACCTTTTGCTTTCCTTCCCTTTGTCGGAAAGGAGATTCTTCCCAGCGCTTGCTGTAGCGCTCGGCAAGGTTTTGGACCTCCCGGCAGTCTTCCAAACTGTGGCTGCCCGTCTTGTGAATGGGACACCACACTTTGGGTTTGCCACCGTCTTCAGAAGACGATCGAGGTCGCTTCTCGGGGCGTGGCCCCCGGCCACCCGGAGCTGCAGCAGCTGCAACGTTGGATGTGCCGGCCGACGGCTTCTTCTTGCTGTTGGTCTTCTTTTTCTTCTTGCCACTCCTGGAGGTAGCAGCTTCTTCTTTGGAGGGTTTCTTGTGATCCTCCGCGGCTGGTTTGGAGTGCATTTCACGGCCCTCCGCAGCTCTGGCACATTTATCTGCCAAGCTGAAGAGTTCTGTGACGCTGGTGATCTCCTTGATCGCCAGCTTCTCCAACATCTTCTTGTCCCGTACGCCCTGTCTAAATGCCACAATGACAGAGGCGCTAGAGATAGAAGGGATAGTGTTTCGTACCTGAGAGAATCTTTGAATGAATGACCGCAAAGATTCTCCCCCTTTTTGCACGACCGCAAAAAGGTCCAGTTCGGTGCCTGGTCGGGTGTATGAACTCCCGAAGTTGGCAGTGAACTGACGGCACAGCTCCTCCCAACTGTTGATAGAGTTGGATGGAAGGCTCATAAACCAGGACCTGGCGGTCCCAGTTAGGGCCACTGGAAAGTAATTGGCCATCACGGCTTCATTTCCTGCGGCTGCCAAGATTGCAGTGGAATATATCTGAAGAAATTCGGTGGGATTGACAGTCCCGTCGAATTTTTCCGGCAGGTGAGGCCGAAACTTCTGTGGCCATCTAACCATGCGCAGGTGCATGGCCAAGGCTGAACAGTCTCCTCCTACCCCTTCAAGAGTAGAAAGGTCCTGAGCTTCCCGTCTTTCACGGGCACGCTCAATATGGACTCGGCCGTCCTGCTGGTGGTATCGGCGATCAAGCTCCGCCCGGAGGTCGTGAGTCGAAAGCCTGGATACAGTGTGAGTACTCGAGCCCGGGAGGGCAACGATGTCACTTGTTGTGACGCAGCACGTCTCCTGCTATTGGAGACAAGCAGACCAAGTCTTCCAGACAAAGTCCGCCGCTGCGACGGGGCTCTTCCGGAAGGAGGAGGACCCTGGTTGCTGAGGCGTTCGGCTGCTGATGCAACCAAATGCTCCACGTCAGCCCTCCACTGCTCCAGTGCATCCCGAGATGCATCCGGAGGTGGTGGGCATTGAAGAAGAGCACGCGCTGCATGAAGCGTGTGTTCAGGATTGTCATGATTTGCCGACACAGTGATTGACGCTGACGCACCATCACGCTGCCCAGCACGATTTGCTGGAGGAGATGGTGGAGGTGGGAGTGTGACTCCTGCTGGTGCTGAGGCTCCTGCAGGTGGCTGCCTGTTGGAGGGATTGCCCCCAACAACCTGAGCAGCAGGTTGGCCGTTGGATGATCCAGCAGCAGAGTTCACCATTCTCAAAATCCCAGGCACCCCTACCTGGTGCGCCAACTGTCGGTGTTTTGGAACCGGCAGATCTCCCTACACTACTAAAGTGATAGGGGAGTTTGATGTTCGGTGTGGGCGCGCGGAGATTCAAGAAGGTGAATAAGAATTGGCACAGGAGACACAAGAATTTACGTGGTTCGGGCTGCCTGAGCGTAATACCCTACTCCACGGGTGTGTTGGTGTTGTATTAGCAATATGAGCTTGTGATGAGCGTATGAGGCGCGTGTATCGGTCTGTCCGAGTGTGTGTGTCCCTCTGTCATCGGCCTGTCCTTTTATAGTACAAGGCAGGCCGTTACAGGTTAGCTTGGCCCGACATGTGGCCCCGGCGGTTACTAGTATTGATACACGCTTAATTTCTCTTAATGATCCTGTAACGGGCTTTGATAGCACCGTTACTAGTGTTAAGATCGTCCGTTTAAGTGTCATTAATATGGCATTAATGACACTTAATCGGGTCTTGAAGTCCTTGGTTCTCCTTTGAAGATCCGGAGCCGTTGCGGGGTCTTCTGGAGGTTAGAAGCTGAAGATCCGACGGTCGGACACGTGGCAGCTCCGGAGCTTACTGTGGGAAACAGGTAGCTCCGGGACTGCGCGACACGTGTCAGGTCCGGAGCTTCTCTCGGTCAGGGGCTAAGTCCGGGGGTGCCATTTTGGTACATGGTCTGGAGCTTCCCCCTTGTGGGCGGTAGCTCCGGTTTGGTTGTACATGTGGCGACTCAGGGATTAACCATGTTGGAGAAGTGGGTCCAGTTTTGTCTGACATGTGGGCCTTCGAGGGTCTTCAAACCTAGTAGATGAATTTCCTTTGAGATCTTTATAACCTCAAGGGGTGTGCGGTTTCTAGGATACCGACAAGAGCGGTTACTCCGACAGTGCGATCTCCACAGATCCGGAGAACGCCTACTGGTGTTGGCATCTTTAACACCAGATAGCCATAATGAGCAGCTGCCATGAATTTGTACAAGGCGGGCATTCCCAAGATGGCGTTGAAAGGTAAGTTGATCTGAGCAACGTCAAAGACCAACTTCTCAGTGCGATACTTCTCTTGGGTCCCGAAGGTAACGGGGAGAGTAATAGCACCGAGTAGGGTAATGGCTCCCGGACCTACTCCGGAGAAAGGTCGGGAGGGGTGAACATCCGAAGGTCGGAGCTGAAGCTTGGTAAAAGCTTCGAAGCTTATGAGGTTCAGCCCCAAACCTCCGTCTACCATAACATGGTGGAGATGAATGTTATTGATGGTAGGAGATACCATCAAAGGTAACTGGCCTGCTCCAACCATGCTTCAAGGGCAGTCCGAAGCATCAAAAGTGATGGCTATGTCCATCCACTTCCGATGAGGCTCCGCCCTGACTGTAGGAGCTACAGCGGCCATGTCCCGACGCATTGTCTTGAGTTCGCGGCGGGAGGTGATGTCCCATGATCCACCAAAAATGGTGTTCATGGTCTTCCGACGCTCGTTGTCAGAGACGTTAAAATCATCGTCGACGGAGGGGCGGGAGGTGATGTCCCCTCTATCGGAAAGGAACTTCTTCCCGGCGCTTGTTGTAGCGCTCGGCAAGGTTTTGGACCTCCCGGCAGTCTTCCAAACTGTGGCTGTCCGTATTATGAATTGGACACCACACCTTGGGTTTGCCACCGTCTTCAGAAGACGGTCGAGGTCGCTTCTCGGGGCGTGGCCCCCGGCCACCCGGAGCTGCAGCAGCTGCAGCATTAGATGCGCCGACCGACGGCTTCTTCTTGCCGTTGGTCTTTTTCTTCTTTTTGCCACTCCCGGAGGTAGTGGCTTTGCCTTTGGAGGATTTCTTGCGATCCTCCAGAGGTGGTTTGGAGTGCATTTTACGGCCCTCCGCAGCTCTGGCACATTTATCGGCCAAGCTGAAGAGTTCCGTGACACTGGTGATCTCCTTGATCGCCAGTTTCTCCAACATCTTCTTATCCCGTACGCCCTGTCTAAATGCCACAATGACAGAAGCGCTAGAGATAGAAGGGATAGTGTTTCGTACCTGAGAGAATCTTTGGATGAATGATTGCAGGGATTCTCCCCCTTTTTGCACGACTGCAAAAAGGTCCAATTCGGTGCCTCGTCGGGTGTATGAACTCCCGAAGTTGGCGGTGAACTGTCGGCACAACTCCTCCCAACTGTTGATGGAGTTGGGTGGAAGGCTCATAAACCAGGACCGGGCGGTCCCAGTTAAAGCCACTGGAAAATAATTGGCCATTACGGCCTCATTTCCTCCAGCTGCCAGGATAGCAGTGGAGTAAATCTGAAGAAATTCGACAGGATTAATGGTCCCGTCAAACTTCTCAGGCAGGTGAGGCCGGAATTTCTGTGGCCATCTGACCAGACGCAGATTCATGGCCAGGGCTGTATAGCCTCCTCCTACTCCTTTAGGAGCAGGAATGTCCTGAGCTTCTCGTCTTTCACGAGCATGCTCAATATGGACTCGATCGTCTTGTTGAGGGTATCGGCGATCAAGCTCCGCCCGGAGGTCATGAGTTGAAAGCATTGATACCGTGTGAGTGCGTCGCGCCCCAGAGGGCAACGACGTCACTTGCTGTGATGCAGCACGTCTCCTGTTATTGGAAATGTGCGGACCAAGTCTACTAGACAAGGTCCGTCGCTACGACGGGGCCCGTCCTGAAGGAGGAGGACCCTGGTTGCTGATGCGGTCGGTTGCTACTGCAACCAAGTGTTCCACATCGGCCCTCCACTACTCCATTGCATCCCGGGATGCATCCGGGGGTGGTGGGCGCTGAAGGAGAGCACGTGCTGCATGGAGCGCGTGTTCCGGGTTGTCATGATTCGCCGATGCAGTGATTGATGCCAATGCACTATCGCGCTGCCCAGCTTGATTTGCTGGTGAAGGCGGCGGTGGTGGAAGTGTGATTCCTGCTGGAACTGAGGTTCCTGCTGGTGGCTGCATATTGGAGGGATTGCCCCCAGCAGCTTGAACAGCGGGATGACCATTGGATGATTCAGCAGCTGAGTTCACCATTCTTGAAATCTCAGGCACCCCTACCTGGCGCGCCAACTGTCGGTGGTTTTGATCCGGCAGATCTCCCGACACTACTAAAAGTGTTTGCAGAGTTTGAGGTTCGGTGTGGGTGCGCGGAGATTTAAGAAGGTGAAATGTAAAATGACACAGGAGACACAAAGATTTACGTGGTTCGGGCCGCCTGAGCGTAATACCCTACTCCATGGGGTGTGTTGGTGTTGTCTTGGATGTATGAGCTCAACGTGAGTTAAGCGTGTGTGTCAGCCGATCACACTAGATCTGCCCCGCTATGTATCGTTGGCCTGTCCTTTTATAGTACAAGGGCAGACCGTTACAAGTTGGCATGGCCTGACATGTGGCCCCGGTGATTACTAATATTGATACACATTTGATGCTCTTAATTACCCCTAATGACCGAGTTACGGGCTTTGACAGCGCTGTTACTGGTAATAAAGGTCGTCCGATCGTGTGTCATTAACATAGTATTAATGACACTTAATCGGGTCTTGAAGTCCTTGATTTCCCTTTGAAGATCCGGAGCCGTTGTGGATTCTACCGGAGGTTTGAGACTGAAGATCCAACGGTTGGACACGTGGCAGCTCCGGAGCATACTGTGAGGAACAGATAGGTCCAGTGCCACCAAACACGTGTCAGTTCCGGAGCTTCTCTCGGTCTGAGGTTAGGTCCGGAGGTGCCGTTATGGTACATAGCCTGGAGCTTCCCCCTTGTGGGAGGTAGCTCCGGTTTGATAGTACACATGACGACCCTGAGACTAACCATGTTGGGGAAGCAGGTCCGGTTATGTCTGATATGTGGGCCTCCGAAGGTCTTCAAATCAAGTAGATGACATTTCCTTGAGATTTTTGCAATCTCAAAGGGTATACGGTACTCAAGGTACCGACACACTTATTTTTAAATATAGGGTCATGTAAGAAAAATGTAACAGTGATAAGTGGTTGATAGATTATAAATACCAACCAACCTACCTTGACCATCTTGAATTCAATAAATAATCATATGAGAGTTGTCTCATACTTACCGTTTGGAAAAAAATTCTCATTTTCAAACATCCAGCTTATGTGTCTTCCCTTTCCCTACCTTTTTACCTCTCCTATATACTCCCTTCATTCGAATAATTTGTCGATTTGTTGTTCAAAAATGAACTATAAAACAACAATTTTTTAAGACAAAGGAAATACCCTTTTGAGACTGACTCCTAGCTCAGGTAACTGGTAGCTCCGGGAGGGTCCTTGTACTTGTTTAGCTCAAGTGCTACAATAACATGCACGGTGGCTTGGCTGTTTTGGGGCTATATATATATACATCTGTTGAATTTAGAGAAGTGCTGCTGCGTGTGGGTGATGATCGTGATCTCCTTGAACTTATTGCATTGGCTTAGTAGGCTACATACATAAATTAGCGTAAAAGACATCAGTTGCTGCAAGTACTTGGTGGCTAGCTACGTACCAGATTGTACTTGACTTCACGACATAATAATCTTTGTATTGCATTGTGTGCTTATAAATTGAACAAAGATCGATCGGCAGTCCTGCACCACTGTGTACACGTCTTGCTGATGAATTAATTGTGGCTCATTAATAAGTGAGAGCTAATAACTGGGCTAACTGACACCTGACGATGCGTATCTCTGGGGATCGCGACGCCGTATTTTGTGTCGGCCAGCTTATGCCTGGTGGTACTGGAACATTGACATGCATCTCCGTCAACACAGCTAATATAATGCTGCGGATAATGTGTGTGTGGGACAGTGTGAGATAGAGGGAGGGAGAGATATATAGAGAGTTCTGACGAGGCGTTCCATATGGGCTACTTGGAACCAACCGATCGTGTGAAAAAAGAAGAACGAAATTATTGTCTGTTTCTCGCGAACCGGTCGGGCGGAAAAGCAGCCAGTGACCGATCGATTTCAGCTATTAACGAGCCCGATAGAGACCGGCCGGCATTGTGGCCGTGCGGGCGCGCGCCGAGGGCGACGCCACGACAAACTCGGAGGCGCTGCCTTTCGGAAAATAAAAAAGACGAATTCGGAGACGCGTGCAGAATCCGGCGGCGTCGGCGTTCCCAACAACGAACGAACTTCCGATGCTCTTTGTTGCCCCGTCGATCGAGTCGCCGGGGAACAGCGCGCAGCCGCATGTTGGTGCGCCACATAATCATCATCTGTGATGCTAAACGATGCGGCGATGACGCGGCCGCGGCATTCATTCCCGCTCGCGACCAGAACAGTTCGCTTCCTGTTGCACCGTCGCCGTTGCGGCCGCGACGCGCCATGTGCGCGCGGCGCGCGGAACACGGACGTCCCCGGCCCCCATCCGCCTCGTGACCACCTGAGCTGGGCTGCCCGCGCGCGACTGCGCATGAATGCACGGCAACGGCGTCGTCGGTTCGTTTCCCACGCGTACCTGGCGCGTACAACGTCGTCTCGTGGGCACGGCACGACCCGACGGCGGGCGCGACGACCTACGTCGTGTCGAACTGCCCGAGTCGAGTCACTGCTGCATACCGGCCCAGTCGTGACGTCTATAATGCCACCGAATTTACACCGGCGGCCCCCGTCCGGCCGGTTGGTCGCGCTTGCCTTTCGCGCGCCCGGCCGCGCACGTACCTGTCGGGGGGCAGAGCCAGAGCATATATATTTACAATTTACTGATCGACTAAGCTCGATCATTGAGTACCCCATGTTTCGACTCCACCATCTACTGTCCGGATACAGTGACAGACACATCAACACATGCATGCACCACAGAAGCCCGATCAGAACATGGTGGGTGCTCAAGTGCAGACCCATGGGCCACAGCCGGCGCCAGCGAAGGGGCAAGCGATGGAGGACGACCGGCCGGGCCGGCCGGCGTGCAAATGGCTGCAGCTAGACGACGATGTCGAGTGGCTGGGGATAAAGAGGGTGTTTGGTTAGTTATCATGCATTGCCACACAAACTTGCCACACTTTGCTAGAAGTGTGTTGAGCAGTTTATTCCCATATTTTTGGTAAAGTTTGATAATGATAAATGAGACGATACTGTAGCAAGCCGTAGATGTAGTAGAGATAAACACTAGCCAGAAAAACGATGGTGTAGCTAACATTTAATGTGACGAAGCGAAGTTTAAAGATATGTTTGGTTTAGAAACAAAGTGGGATGGGTCGGATCCATCCCACTTTTAAAGATGAGATGGTTTCTTTTTTTGTTTGTTTGAAGGGATGAGACGGTTTCGGTTTTTTGTTTGTTTTGAAGGATGATGTGGGATGTAATGATCTCGTCTCTTGTTTGTATTGTGGGATGAGACAAATGCTTGTGAGGATGATATGGGACCAGCACACACGTAGCAGAGATGGGATGGACTCGTCCCTATGTTTTTGCAGGATGAGTCTGTCCCGCATCTGGAGGGAATATTCCTCATTGAGGGATGACTCCATCCCATCTGTCTCCGAACCAAACAATGAAAAAGTGAGATTGTTCCGTCCTGTCCTACCATATTCTTCAAACCAAACACATCCTAACAATAACCAAACATGTCCTACGGATCTGCCGCAATTACTCGTTGCCATGGGCATTCAATCGCCCGCGACGATAGGGCAGGTAGATGCAGAGGACCCCCACCCCCAAAAAAATATTGAGAAATCCTATTGTGCAGGCGTCTGAAATTTTACAAAATGGCAGGCGACATTCTTAAGCGTTCACTTTTCTTTAAGATTTGTGTTCAGTGATTTTTTTTCCTCTTCCAAACCCTTTATTCACCTGAGACCTCCGGTAGCCACTGTGTTCTTCCCATAGCCGCCGCCTTATTCACCCACAACAGCAGTCAACGACGCTTCTTCTCTGGCAGCGGAGCACTGTGCAGTGGCAGTGGCCGGCGACGGAGCGGCGCGACACGAGGAGGCCGGCAGCGGCGCGCGAAGAACGGCGGCGGTGCAATACGAGGATGCCGACAGCGGCGTGCGGTGGCCGGAGCGGCGAATGGAGCCCCGTGGCACCGCGAGCGTGGTGGACGGCAGCGAGGCTGTCAGGACCCGCCTTCCGAGGGTCCACTTGTGCATCTCGTACCAATCCCTGGATCAGTAGTTGGTACGCACAATAGAATAGGTCGAGATCCATAAAACGATTATTTATTTATAATAAATATAAGTCTTATAAACATGATCTAGAT
Source organism: Tuctoria greenei (assembly GCA_036927565.1). Taxonomy (NCBI): domain Eukaryota; kingdom Viridiplantae; phylum Streptophyta; class Magnoliopsida; order Poales; family Poaceae; genus Tuctoria; species Tuctoria greenei. The sequence goes on along the minus strand of JAYESD010000011.1, from coordinate 9,642,395 downwards.
TACAGTGGATGTGGTCGAAGATGACCACCAAAATAAATAAAATCCTCAAAATAGCGGAGCGGAACGGCGCCATGCCCAACAGGCAAATTTGGAAGTAGGACTAGACCTAGTCGTCATCCTCACACGCTTCAGCTTCTTTGTCTTCTGATAAACCACATATAAAGAAAGAGTGAGTACATAAGGTACTCCACAAGCCCTAACACTACTCAAGAGAAGGTGTTTCATGCACCGGGGCTTGTAGCAAGGAGAGGTTATACGACTTAGTTTTGCCGGAAAGAATTTTACGCAAGGTTCTCTTTGAAAAGAGTTTTGCAATAAGAGTGATAAGTAGTTGAATCAGTATTATGATAGTTGGCGGGCCTTGGGGGAGTTTCAGACCATCCTGTCAGTTCCCTCACTTTTAGATTAGTCTTCGGACCCATGGCCCTGACGACTCTGGCATGCATGCCAACACTTTCTCAAAACACGGTAGCCTCGGCCACCCACACACACACCTCAAGGAGATGCTCTAATGCTAATCATAAGGAGCCCAGAGCATAGTGTGCCAAGATTGTGACAATAGCTACCCAGATAGATTAGGACTCTGCAGAGATTGTACACTTTACCCACACGCCATGCACACCTAGCAAGGGTATGACATGACGCTCATCCCATCTTCCTCGCGTAACCCCATAATCATACCTTGGCCCGACGTAGGGGCTATTCGGGCAATTCCTACCCAGTCAGACATCAGACGACCCTCGGTCTCTGTGCCATTTCCTGGTCCACTGTGTCCTCCATGGCTCTCCAGGTTTTCTCTTGTGGCAGTTACCAGAAAGGTAGGGCGAGTCCCACCCATACAGATTCTGTGGTTGTACGAAAATCACTATGTTGAGGTCAAATGAACTGGTCCTTATATTGGTGAGGCGGCTCCATCCGTCCTTAGAAGAAGGACTAGTCCGGAACACACAATATCGAACTAAACTAAAGTACTCAGCATAAGACTAGTCCAGAAAACATGGTCATCGTACTATTATCAAAGCACTCAGCATCGATCGGTGGATTACACCGAATATACAGCCGCAGCTGGTAAACCTCTTAGGGAGACCACGACATCCCATCACCATGCCTGCCCCGACCATCCTTCCCCTTCACACACACAGTTCATTAATCACCCACCCATATCCTAACTCACACCACCAAACACATTTTAACACATTTCACAATCATGTATACAGTGTGTAGTGGTTCACGATGCGAACATCGCAGGGGTTCCTGAAAGTGCATCTAGGTTCCCCGTGGGTTTTGGATGATTGATGACGAAAATTAAGTCGCTAATGAGCTCAAGTGATCTTTAGCACAAGTATGGACTCGATCGGAGACGCAAACTCTCAAAAAGGAAAAGGAAGGAAACGGAGCCGACTCGAAGCGTAGAAACTAGGGTTTCTAGCATGTTGAGTTGGACTAGTCGTAGAAATAGGAGGGTGTGTGCGTAAAGTGCAATGAGATCAAGTTAGGAGCCCAAGAGTGGTGGTTGAGGTAGAAACCCCCTTTAAAGTTGAAGTTAGAGTAGTCTGGCAGGAGGGGCCGGACTAGTCCGCCTGAGGGCCGGACTAGTCCGCTCCTGGGCAGACTAGTCCGTTTTGGCACGGACCAAAAGGTCCTGTGTAACTTCGGACTAGTCCGTAGTGGGACGGACTTGTCCGTGGTACCCCTAGGGTGAAGTTTCGGGACTAAGTCCAGGAGAGCGGACTTGTCCATTTTGGGGCGGACCAAAAGGTTCTGAGTGAGATCGGACTAGTCCGTCTGTGGGCCGGACTAGTCCGTGTTGCTAAGTGCAGAGAGGTTTTGCGACTAAGTCTGGGAAGGCCGGACTAGTCCGCCCTTGGGGCCGGACTAGTCCGTGGTCTTCAGACTAGTCCGTTTTCACACGGAACAAAATGTTCTGTGTGAGATCGGATTAGTCCGGTGAGGGCCGGACTAGTCCGTTGTTGAAGTTACCGTTTGAATTTGAAGTTTGGCGGGTAGTGTGACGATTGCCGCGCAGTGCGACAGTTGTCAGAGGGGTCAGTGGTCCCCTAGGCCGGACTAGTCCGGGCTGTAGGCCGGACTAGTCCGCCCTTCTGCTGAAGTCAGCAGTATGGGCTTGGGACCTCTATAAATAGAGGTCCCCTGGGTTCTTTTGAATAACAACTTGAGCAACCAGTAACCCTAGCGCCGCCAGAGCAAAACTTGGAGCATTCTTGAGCCTCTTTCTTGCCCACTTCCCTTCTAAAACTAATTCTTGAGTGGATTAGGGTTTAGTGAGGTGGAGAAGAGGAAGAACATCGCGCTTAGACTCCCGGTTTGATCTCTTGCACTTTGTGAATCATTGTGATTTGTGGCTTGAGTTAATCTTTGTGATTTGCAATTGTAATTGTGGTGGGAGCCTCAGATTGTGAGTAGCCCCAACGAATCTTGTATTCATTCTTCGTGATAGTGGAGAATCAAGTTAGTCCCGTGCGGTAAACTTGGTGAGGGAAGGGTTGTTGAACCCGGTCCTTTGTGGACTCCTCAACGGGGACGTAGATTCCTTGTGTGGGATCGAACCTCGGGATAAAATCCTTGTGTCTCCGTGTTCTTCGCATTTCGTTTATCGAATATTTTGTTCTAGGGTTGCTAGTTTTGTCTTGTGCTTCATATTGCCATAAACTTGTTCCTCTTAGTCATATACTTGTGTTGGTAGTTGCTAAACTTGACATAACCATATCCTCACCTGTAGCCTCGAGAAAATTACCTTAAAACTTGCTAGAAACACTTTTTAGGGATCTTCACGCAGGCTGACCGGACTAGTCCGCCCTAAGACCGGACTAGTCCGCCCCCTGTAATTTAATCTCGTTTTATTAAGTCATTTGCAGGTCGATTAGCCTATTCACCCCCCCTCTAGGCAACTTTCAATTGGTATCAGAGCAGGACTCTCCACAAAGAGTCTAACAACTCGGAGAGATGGCCGGAGTGGTGTTTGAAGAGGTGTCGACCAATGATTCTCAACCGACACGTGAGGAGACAATGGCTTATCAAGACAAGCCAACCAATGATGAGGAGACTCGCCAGCTAAAGGCGAAGCTCCGGGAGAAACTGAAGATTGCTGCGGTTGAACCGTCAAGCTCATCAAGTGGTGGCAACGGAGTCAACTACAACCAACAAGGGTTCAACTATGAACGCCTTGTCGTCAACAACCACTACCTTTCCATCCCATTGGGGAAACCTCCCCAATTCGATGGAACTGACTATGGAATGTGGAAGCACAACATGAAGATCCACCTTGTGTCACTCAATCCCTCACTATGGCAAATTGTGTTGACCGGGGTGCACATCCCTAAAAATGAAGAAGATATCACACCAGAGCAAGCCGTGCTCCTTCACCGCAATGCTCAAGCGGCCGGAGTAATCATCTCATCCCTCTCAAGAGATGAGTTCAACCGAGTGGATGGACTTGAGGTGGCCAAAGATATTTGGGACACTCTCAAGACGGCTCATGAGGGCAACCGAGTCGTCAAGGAAGCAAAGATTGAACTCATTGAAGGAGAGCTCGGGAGGTTTGCCATTATGGATGGTGAATCTCCCCAAGAGATGTACAATCGTCTAAAGATACTCATCAATAAGAGTAGATCTTATGGCTGTACCAAGTGGACGGACCACGAGGTGGTGAAGAGAATGATCCGGGCATTCATGCCTAGGAACGTCTCTCTATGCTCCATGATCTGAGAAAGTCCGGGGTTTGCCAAAATGACCCCGGAAGAGGTCCTTGGAAGGATCATTAATCACGAGATCATGGAAAAGGAGGCGCTCTTCTACAACGACCTTCAAAGATTCACCGCCTCGAAGATGAAGAATTTTGCGCTCAAAGCAACATCCTCACCAAAAGAGCAAACGGAAGATGATGAGGAGAGCCTTGACACCGATGAGGAAGAGGTCTTATTCATCAACAACTTCAAGAGGATGATGAGGAGAAGAAAAGGAGGATACAAGCATGAAGGAAAAGGCAAAGAAAAGGCAAGGCCCAAAAACAAGAGGGCTTGCTACAATTGTGGCGAGTATGGCCACTTCATAGTTGATTGCCCCCATGAAGAAGTGAAGAAGAAAAAGGAGGGCAAGCCTCAAGAGAAGAAGTTCTTCAAGAAGAAGAGGCCCTCTGGACAAGCACACTTAGGCAAGGAGTGGGACTCTAACGATGAGTCCTCCTCTGAAGAAGAAGAGGAGAAGATGGCCACCATAGCCATCGGGAGGAGCTCCAAGGGAAGCAAGCTCTTCCCCAACCTCAACAACGACTACAAACCAACTTGCCTTATGGCAAAGGAGGGAAGGAGAAAGGTAACATCTCACTCCTCCTCCTCCATTTCCTCTCATGATGAATTTGATAGCGCTAGTGAAAATGAGCACATGTTTAAGGACATAAGTAAAAGCACCTTGCGTAGGATGAAGTTGCTTATGGATGAGATCTTTGAGAAAGAGGAGCTCATCAACAGACAAGAGGACATGCTCATCCTTGAAAAGGAGAGATGTCAAGAGCTTAATGAGCTCCTTGAGCTTGAAAGAGAGAAGAGCAAGGCATTGGAACACGAACTTGCTCTAAGCAATAAAACGTGTTCAAGTCTTGAGGAGAAGTCAATTGAGCTCAAGGATGAACTTAAGAACTTGACAAAAGTTAACAAGATCCTTGAGACTCAAGTTGGGTCCCTTAAGAACAATGTAGCCTCTTCCTCCAAGAGCTCAACCTCCTCAAAGGTCTCATACAATGCAACCACGCCTTGCAAGTGCTCTAACTTAATCCTTAAACTTAAGGATGAACTGAACTTAGTGCAAGGCAAGCAAGCACCTAAGGGTGCCATCTTTGACAAGGAGAAGGTGGCGTATGCACGAAGTGCATACACCAACACAAGACCTCCCCATGTCAAGGATGGTCTTGGCTATACTAGAAGTGGTAGGCACAACGCCAAAACCTCCAAGTATGGCAAATACATGATTGTCTTTGTTAAGGAAAGTTCATCTACAACTAAAATTGAGAAGAACACATCCACTAGCAACAAAATGCCTAAATATGAACCGCATCCTCTATTTCAAGATTTTGATGCTTCTTACGTGCTTATGAGGAACAAATATGGCAAGATATTTTCTATATATGTTGGGCCACTCCGCAAGAGCCTCAAGCCTTGCGTGTGGGTGCCCAAATGCCTTACCACTAACGTCAAAGGACCCAACTCCGCTTGGGTACCTAAAAGGAAGGCATAATCTTGTTTTGTAGGCATACTCCTCTGGTGGTTCCAAATGGGTGCTCGATAGTGGGTGCACAAACCACATGATCGGAGAGAGGACGATGTTCGAGGAGTATGAAGAACACGATGATCCAAATGAAGGAATCCTCTTTGGAGACAATAGCCGAGGAAAAATCCTTGGCTCCGGTAAAATTGTCATCTCTCCTCAACACACTCTTTCTAGCGTTCTACACATTGATTCTTTAGACTATAACCTCTTGTCCATATCACAACTATGTGACAAGGGTTATAATTGTGTTTTCACTAATGAGGGTGTGAGCGTCCTTAGAAGAAGTGATAACTCAATCGCTTTTAAGGGTGTGCTCAAGGGAAAGCTTTATCTTGTGGACTTTGCGTCGGATAAAGCTCAACTTGACACATGCTTAATGGCGAAAACCAACATGGGATGGCTTTGGCATAGACGGCTGGCCCATGTTGGCATGAGGAACTTACAAAAGCTTCTTAAGGGCGATCACATCCATGGCTTGAAGAATGTTGTCTTCGAAAAAGACAGGCCATGTAGTGCGTGCCAAGCGGGGAAGCAAGTAGGAGCTCAACATCCCTCCAAGAACATCATGAAGACGACAAGACCGTTGGAGCTGCTACACATGGACCTTTTCGGGCCAATAACCTACATAAGCATTGGCGGTAACAAATATGGTCTTGTTATTGTTGATGACTTTTCTCGTTTCACTTGGGTGTTTTTCTTGTATGATAAGGGTGAAACCCATGGTGTCCTCAAGAGGTTCTTGAGGAGAGCTCAAAATGAGTTCGCCTCAATAATCAAAGCTATAAGAAGTGACAACGGCACCGAGTTCAAAAACACTCAAGTAGAAGAATTCTTGGATGAGGAAGGCATCAAGCATGAATTTTCAGCTCCATACTCCCCTCAACAAAACGGGGTGGCAGAACGGAAGAACAGAACACTCATTGAGATGTCAAAGACGATGTTTGATGAGTACAAGACATCGAACCAGTTTTGGGCAGAGGCGGTTAACACCGCTTGCCACACCGTCAATCGATTATACCTCCACCGCCTCCTCAAGAAGACTCCCTATGAGCTTCTAGTTGGTAAGAAACCCAATGTCTCTTATTTTCGTGTTTTTGGGAGCAAGTGTTATATTCTCAACAAGAAGCCTAGGACTTCAAAGTTTGCCTCAAAGTCCGATGACGTTTTCTTGCTTGGCTATGACTCAAACACTCACGCCTACCGTGTCTTCAACAAAACCTCCGGAATTGTTGAAATAACACGTGACATGGTGTTTGATGAAACTAACGGCTCCCAAGTGGAGCAAGTTGATCAAAGTGTGCTAGATCAAGAAGACTCTCCACAAGAAGCACTTAGGAGAATGACACTTGGAGATGTTTGACCACAAGAACAACCTCAATGCTCAAGTTACCAACCACAAGATGATGCAAGTACTCCTCCATGTGATCAAGTTGTCGACGGTCAAGTAGGACCTCAAAACGATCAAGAAGATGAAAGTCAAGGGAGAGGCACTCATCAAAGGGGGGATCAAGAAGAAGAAGAAGATGATGATGACTCAAGAGCTCAACCTCCACATCCTCGCGTACATCAAAGTGTTCAACGGGATCACCCCGTTGACAACATACTAGGAGACATTACTAAAGGGGTAATTACTCGTTCTCGTGTTGCAAACTTTTGTGAACATTACTCTTTTGTCTCTTCTTTGGATCCCCATAGGGTTGAACATGCCTTGAGAGATCCGGATTGGGTGGTGGCCATGCAAGAGGAGCTTAACAACTTCGAGAGGAACAAAGTTTGGGAGCTTGTCAAGCGTCCACAAGCAAATGTTGTAGCCACCAAGTGGGTGTTCCGCAACAAGCAAGATGAACATGGTGTTGTGACAAGGAACAAGGCACGACTTGTGGCCAAAGGGTACTCACAAGTCGAAGGTTTGAATTTTGATGAAACCTTTGCTCTCGTAGCTAGGTTAGAGTCAATTCGAATATTACTTGCCTTTGCCACTCACCATGATTTTAAGCTCTATCAAATGGACGTCAAGAGTGCGTTCCTAAATGTCCCAATCAAGGAGGAAGTATATGTGGAGCAACTACCGGGCTTCTAAGACCAAGAATTCCCAAACCATGTCTTCAAATTGCGTAAGGCTCTCTATGGCCTCAAACAAGCTCCTAGAGCTTGGTATGAGTGTCTTAGAGACTTTCTAATTGAAAATGGTTTTAAGATAGGAAAAGCTAATTACACTCTATTTACGAAGCACTTCAATGATGATCTTTTTGTGTGCCAAATATATGACGATGACATTATATTTGGTTCTACTAACAAAGTGTTTTGTGATGAGTTTTCAAAGATTATGACGGAAAGATTTGAGATGTCCATGATGGGGGAGTTGAAGTTCTTTTTAGGTTTCCAAGTCAAGCAACTCAAAGAAGGCACGTTCATAAGTCAAACAAAGTACACTCAAGACATATTGGAGAAGTTTGACATGGACAAGGACAAACCCATTAAGACCCCTATGGCGACGAATGGACACCTAGACCTCAACGAAGATGGTCCAAGTGTGGACCAAAAGGTATATCGTTCCATGATTGGCTCCCTGTTATATCTTTGTGCATCTAGACCGGATATCATGCTTAGTGTGTGTATGTGTGCACGGTTTCAAGCTGCACCAAAGGTGTGTCATTTGACCGCCGTGAAGAGAATTCTTAGATATATAGTTCACACATCGAGCCTAGGACTTTGGTACCCGAAAGGATCCAAGTTCAACCTCATTGGTTATTCCGATGCGGATTATGCGGGGTGCAAAGTTGATAGAAAGAGGACATCCGGGACATGCCAATTCTTGGGTACATCATTAGTGTCTTGGTCCTTTAAGAAACAAAATTCCATTGCTCTCTCCACAGCCGAAGCGGAGTACGTCGTAGCCAGAAGTTGTTGTGCACAACTTCTGTGGATGAGACAAACTCTAAGGGATTATGGTATAAACTTGCGCCATATCCCTCTCCTATGTGACAATGAGAGCGCCATCAAAATAGCCCATAATCCAGTTGAGCACTCAAGGACCAAACACATAGACATTAGACACCATTTCTTGAGAGATCATTCCTTAATGGGGGATATAGTGATTTCCCATGTGAGAATCGAGAACCAACTAGCCGACATATTCACCAAGCCCCTAGATGAGAAGCGATTTTGTGAGCTTAGGAGTGAGCTAAATATCTTAGATTCTCGAAATGTGGCTTGAAACATGCACATCTGAATGTTTACTTATGCCTTGTTCAAAAGAATGCATGTGTTTTGAAAAACTCTCTCTATCTCAATTTTCTCCTAAATATTTGAAAATCTAGTGACTTTGTGAGTTATGGTCATAGTTTGAATGTTGATTGCTTACTGACCATATTCACAAATTTTTGTTGTGCTTTTTGTCCAATAGGACCTATAGTTGTGGGCTTGAACTCGTATATATTGTCTTCTGCCCTAGGACCGGACTAGTCTGCCCTAAGGCCGGACAAGTCTGGAGGCAGACTAGTCCGCGGCTGGTCCGCATACTGGACTAGTCCGCCCTGAGACCGGACTAGTCCGGCCCTTGGGAACTTAAACCCCCTGGGGCGGCCCAGACCCCTCCTCTCTCCTCTCACTCTCGCCTCTCTCTCTCCCGTGCTCAAGCACCACCCTGTCGGCGATTTTTCTCTCCCATCACCAAAACTCGCGTCCAATCCGCACATTGAAGCCTTTAGGAGTGTGGGATCGTTTCTCCGCACTTCTTCGACGCCTTCCTACTCCGATCTCGTCGATTTCTTCGGATTTGAGGAGGTATTTCCCTCCTTTCAAAAATTCCTATCATTTTTTATTCCTGGAGTTTTTGATAGGAGCACCTTCACTAATGTTGCTTCATACATTCTTGCGATCATATTCTAGAAGTATTGCACGTTGATTTGAAGATTTTTCAAAAGATCGTTAGGGTTAGGGTTCATCCTGTGCAACCCGGACTAGTCCGCCCCTAGGGCGGACAAGTCCGTTTTGCACAGGGCAAACCCTAATCCTAGCTATTTCTTGAGATTCCTTCCGCAATATTTCACACCCTTGGTCTCTTATGTCCTCTTCTCGTTGTGTTTTCAGCACGATGTCGGGTTTCGAGCGCAACCTTCCAAGTTCCAACCCTGCGGATGAGGAGTGCCACACCGAGGAGAGGGGTGCTGAAGTGCCTCCCCATCCGAGAGATCCCCGGGAGGCACGCACCAAAGCCCAAATCATCGAGGCAAGAACTAAGGCTGCCCTCATCGAGGCGCAGAAAGCAAAGGAAGAACGGCGGTTGAAGACACTTGAAGCTTCCAGAGTAGCCGCCTCTGTCTACAACGAGGACGAAGCCATTGCTCGTGCTACTGAAGACTCTCTCCGTGAGGCACGGAAGAAGAAGAGAGAAGACAGAGAGGTTCACAATTCCAGGGCCACAGAGGCAAATGCCCCCAAGAGGAAGAAGCTCGTCACCGTTGGCGAGAAGGCTAAGGGCAAGGAGCAAGCCCAAGGGGTAGCTGAGCCTAGGGTCGAGCGTGACCCTAAGAAGGGAAAGGCTCCGGCTCCAGTCGAGCCGAAGAAGAAAAAGCCAACAGTCAAGGTGCCAGCCAAGAAGGCACCCGGAGGGGTAGTAATCCGTGAGAAAGGGAAGGCCCAGGCCGTTGGCCCTCTCAAGATGCACAGTCCAGCACGAAACCCCAATAGGCAGCCCAACTTGGCTGCAAATGTGTTCAAAGGAAAGGGAGCTGAGAAGGCCAGGAGGCTAAGAGATGAGAATGTCTATAGGTTTGAGAGGTCCACCGCCGACCCTCGGTTTTGGTGTGACTTCCATTGCGATTACTACCGCACGGTCTATCAGGCAATGAAGAAGCCAGTGATCCAGGCTCAATGGGTGGACTGGGCCTATATGGCCAAGAAGAAACACGAGGCATTTGACGCAGTGATTGAGGCAGCTGAGCGCCACGGGATCAAAGACATTCTTGGATTCAAGTATGACTAGAATGAGAAGGTCATCGTATAGTTTTATACCACAGTTCACTTCCACTCTCATGGCGACCGAGCCATCACTTGGATGACCAATGGTGAGCAGTATTATGCCACCTTCGAGGTCTTTGCTCAGGCTCTTGGACTGGAGAGTCACCTGGACCATGAGATCATTATCTCTAATCTCAAGGCTATGGACAGAGATGACATGAGCTACATGTACCCTCCTCACGTCCACTATGAAGCTGGATTGGCCAGGAACATCCTTCCCTTCTACAGCATCCTTAACAGGATTCTTAGGAGGACGGTGGCTCCTAAAGAAGGGGATGCGGGGATCATCCAGGGTCACCTCAGGCACCTGTTGGTTCTTATTGATGGACATGAGATGTTCAACCTTGTGGATTACATCTTCGACGATATCTACAACATCTCACACACACCCAACCGTGCCTGTGGCTATGCCCCTTACATAATGTGCCTGATAGAGAAGGTGTTTGGGCTCGTGTTTGTGAAGGACACCACTCACCAGCCTCTCCGACCCCAGATGCCACCTGTTGTCCCGACTCCTGCCAGGAGGAAGAATGCGGAGCCATCCTCCCGCTCTGAGGTGCCTCCTTCCGTTGCACCTCCATCTCAGCACTCGGCGGGCTCCTCTAGCAGCGGAGTCCTCAAGTTTCTTCGGTCCATCTTCAACTCGTGTCGCAAAGCCGAGGTGCGAGCTCAGAGGACTGAGCGGTACGTGAGGAAGATCTGCGACAAGCTCGAGATCCCGATGAGCCCTGAGGCCTCCGACGACGAGCTCACTCCGTACCCGCTTCTCACCCCCGACGAGTTGACACTCCTGGGTGAGACGGAGGGTACCTCCGCACCGACCTCCGACGACAACAACGACAATGCCGGTGATGATGAGGATGTCACGGACCCCGAGGCCACGGAGAGTGGCAGTGATGAGGACGAGGACTAGCTTTTAGGTCCTTGTCCCCCTTCTTTTCCTTTTTGGTGCCTTGATGCCAAAGGGGGAGAGTTGGGAGGAGTTAGTCTTTTGTGTGGTGCCTTTGGACTTGTCTTGTAATATATTTATGCTAACTTGGATGTTGGATGTTTACTTTTGTGCAAGACATGTTACTATTGCTTAATTTCAATATGATGCTCTCTTTGACTATCTTGTGATTATATTGATGGTCCTTATATCTTGTCACAATTGTTGAGCACATCACGTTGGCACCCCACCATAACGTGTGTGGGTATGAAAGATCTCCTCCACCTCTTTTACCCGTTGCATACATTGAGGGGGAGTTTATCATACGCACACATGTTATGAAAACCAAATTTATACTCTTAATTGTGAAGGACTTGATGTGTTGTCATCAATCACCAAAAAGGGGGAGATTGAAAGTGCACCTAGGTTCCTCGTGGGTTTTGGATGATTGATGACGACAATTAAGTCGCTAATGAGCTCAAGTGATCTTTAGCACAGGTATGGACTCGATCGGAGACGCAAACCCTCAAAAAGGAAAAGGAAGGAAACGTAGCCGACTCGAAGCGTAGAAACTAGGGTTTCTAGCGTGTTGAGTTGGACTAGCCGTAGAAATAGGAGGGTGTGTGCGTAAAGTGCAATGAGATCAAGTTAGGAGCCCAAGAGTGATGGTTGAGGTAGAAACCCCCCTTAAAAGTTGAAATTAGAGTAGTCTGGCAGGAGGGGCCGGACTAGTCCGCCTGAGGGCCGGACTAGTCCGCTCCTGGGCAGACTAGTCCGTTTTGGCACGGACCAAAAGGTCCTGTGTAACTTCGGACTAGTTCGTAGTGGGACGTACTAGTCCGTGGTACCCCTAGGGTGAAGTTTCGGGACTAAGTCCAGGAGAGCGGACTTGTCCGTTTTGGGGCGGACCAAAAGGTTCTAAGTGAGATCGGACTAGTCCGTCCGTGGGCCGGACTAGTCCGTGTTGCTAAGTGCAGAGAGGTTTTGCGACTAAGTCTGGGAAGGTCGGACTAGTCCACCCTTGGGGCCGACTAGTCTGTGGTCTTCAGACTAGCCCGTTTTCACACGGAAAAAAAAAAAAGGTTCTGTGTGAGATCGGACTAGTCCGGTGAGGGCCGGACTAGTCCGTTGTTGAAGTTACCGTTTGAATTTGAAGTTTGGCGGGTAGTGTGACGATTGCCGCGCAGTGCGACAGTTGTCAGAGGGGTCAGTGGTCCCCTAGGCCAGACTAGTCCGGGCTGTAGGCCGGACTAGTCCGCCCTTCTGCTGAAGTCAGCAGTATGGGCTTGGGACCTCTAGAAATAGAGGTCCCCTGGGTTCTTTTGAATAACAACTTGAGCAACCAGTAACCCTAGCGCCGCCACAGCAAAACTTGGAGTATTCTTGAGCCTCTTTCTTGCCTACTTCCCTTCTAAAACTAATTCTTGAGTGGATTAGGGTTTAGTGAGGTGGAGAAGAGGGAGAACATCGCGCTTAGGCTCCCGGTTTGATCTCTTGCACTTTGTGAATCATTGTGATATGTGGCTTGAGTTAATCTTTGTGATTTGCAATTGTAATTGTGGTGGGAGCCTCATATTGTGAGTAGCCCCAACGAATCTTGTATTCATTCTTCGTGATAGTGGAGAACCAATTTAGGCTCGTGCAGTAAACTTGGTGAGGGAAGGGTTGTTGAACCCGGTCCTTTGTGGACTCCTCAACGGGGACGTAGATTCCTTGTGTGGGATCGAACCTCGGGATAAAATCCTTGTGTCTCCGTGTTCTTCGCATTTCGTTTATCGAATATTTCGTTCTAGGGTTGCTAGTTTTGTCTTGTGCTTCATATTGCCATAAACTTGTTCCTCTTAGTCATATACTTGTGTTGGTAGTTGCTAAACTTGACATAATCATATCCTCACCTGTAGCCTCGAGAAAATTACCTTAAAACTTGCTAGAAACACTTTTTAGGGATCTTCACGCAGGCTGACCGGACTAGTCTGCCCTAAGACCGGACTAGTCTGCCCCCTGTAATTTAATCTCATTTTATTAAGTCATTTGCAGGTCGATTAGCCTATTCACCCCCCCCCTCTAGGCAACTTTCAGTTCCTAAGCATAGTACTAACAAGGAGGTGCTCGCATCACTGCTATAGCGCAATGATGAAGCTGTTAGGTAGTCAAGGGGTCGGGTTGTCAAGATCGAGGAGGGATTTGTGATAGTCACTGCTATTATCGTAACTGCAACAATTTTTCCATAATTTTCCAATATCAAGAAATGCGGTTTATATGGTCTCGTGTACTCGAAGCAAGTGGATCTAACATTTTAACAGGCAAGTGAAGGCTTACCAGTGGGCCAACACTGACAGTTTGCTCGTGTGTGTACCCGTAGCACTTTAGCCTGCGCACAGTGGAAGAGAAGGGGGCCCAGACGTCAGATGATCCAATCAACCATGTTGTGGACCGTGCGACTGGTCTATGAGCTGCTAGGTCACTGGTTTATGCGAACCGTGTCCATCAAAGGTGGAAACCAACCTATGCTAAAGTGGCGGGGTGAGGTGGCACTTAGGTGGTGGCGAACTGGCTGGCGTGGCACCCAGGTGGCGGCCTCGTTGGCGCCACGTGTGCACCGTGTAGGTGTCACGCAGGCCAGAAAACAGGAGGCGGCGGTAGGCTCACCAGCGGCCGAACAGCACGTACGTGCACGGCCGTGTCGGGGCAGCGCCCACGACGGTCGACGACGACACACGATGGTGGATGGTGGTGGTGCTTCGACGAAGTTCGGTGCGTGTGCACGAATTGCAATCATAGTCTCACCTACGCGGAGCTAGGGACGAGGGGAGTGCGGAGGCGCACCAAGTCGGACCGAAGCAGCATCGAAGGCGGTCTGTGGCGGGCAATGACGGCCGTGCGGGGTGGCGTGTCATCGATCTACCTGGGCATGCGAGTTCTTGGCAACCCAGTGTGTTAGGCGTGTGTTCCTGAGCGCGGGGAGCGTGTTAGGGCGCTCGTCCAGGTCGGGGAGGTCTCAACGGCGGCCGACGGCGTGTGCAGGAAGCAGGGGCAGCGATGCTCTAGGGTTTGTTGCGGATTCCACACTAGGGTGGACTAATCCATGAGATAACGTGTTCCAACTAGGAGAGATGCTAAGTAAGCTAGATGCATATTTAATTGAAGAACGAAGGCTTACCAGAGTGGGAACGTGGACGGCGGTCGGTGTTGGGGAAGAAACAGGAGGTCGTCGACTGCGCCCAAATTTGTAGGCGAGAAGGCGCAGCGAAGCGCGCTCGACTGTCATGTAGATAGAGGGAGGTGTGGCGAAGATGTTGCGCGCGAGAATGAACGGGAAGGGGCCATTTTTATAGGTCGATGAGGCGGTGGCGTGGCTGTGCGTGCATGCAATTCGATGGGCGCGGTGCTGGCGCTCGGGTGAAAGCAGCTGGCGCGCGGTGACTAAGGCGGCGGTGCACGCGACGAGCAGGGGAAAAGGTGGAGGATACGTAGCGCCAGGTATCCAGCGGAACGACGCGACGGGGAGGAGTCCCATCGTCGGAATTGCAGGCCGAGTTGGCTCTTGCCGTGGTGATTGGATGGGGCGTCGAGTAGCATTCGATTCAGTCGCCGGGGTAATGATCTCGGGGGGCTGCGGTGACTGATTGACAAGGGCGGCGGAGCTGGCGTGGCGGGCGGCACCCGAGCGGCGTCCCATTCCGAGAAACGCGGAGGGGCGGTCGGCCTTGAAGGGGAAGCGGGAGGAGGAAGACGATGCCGGTTCACTGTTGGGTTGCGCCAGAGAACATGGAGCGGGCCGCACGCTTGAAAAAAAAAAAAGAAGCTGGGCCGCTTTGCTGGGCCGAAGGCGAAGGAAAGAACATGGGCCGCGCTGGCTAAGAAAAAAATGAGGGGAGGAGCGGGCCGACTAGGAGGGAGAGTAGAGTGGGCCGAGCAGGGGAGGACGGGCTGCACTCAGAGGAGAATTGAATTTCCTTTTTAGTTTTCTAGTTTAATTTGATTTTGAATTTCAATTTAGTTTGGGTAATTTAAATTCTGATTCTTGCTGGATATATTCTAATATGATTTGTTCATTAAAATATTCATTTAACATACATATACATACACATATATACTTATATGTGTTATTTAATTATTGCCTCTCGTTTATAATATATTCTCGTTAGGTTTGCGCTTAACCAGATCTTTTTTATTTGAATTTTAGTTTAAACTCACCCTGTCTCCTCATCTCTTGAATTAGGGTTTCCTAACTCTATTTATTTGGTCACTCTTATTTTAATCCCTACACCTTAAGCTTGTAATTTGAGTTGAGTTCATGTTTTATTGGTTTCCGTTTAGGTTTTTGAATCACTGCAGAATTCTATGATACCTTTTCAATAGACTGTTCTTCTTTACCGTCCTAGTTTAATTTAGTGGTGAGCTCACCTTTACATGTGTATGTGTTTGTATTTGTACACCCATATCTCCTGATTTTCTATTAACGATTAACGTATGTTCGAGATTTGTTTAAAATTTTTAATTCGGAGTGATTTTTATCTTTAGTGAAAATTCGGGTTGTGACAGAGGCGGCGCAGCGGTGCCGACAGCTGGATCTAAGGAAGAAAGAGTGAGTTTTCTTTTTTTTGTTAATTATTAGTTTGTGATTGTGAATCGTATTCGTAGGGTAATGTCAATTGTAAAATAATCAAATAAAGAAAAAATTGTGATTGATTAACTTATAGAATGAATTATTAATGGTTAATTGCAAATATTAGTGGTTAATTACAGTAATTAGCGGTTAATTACCCAGTATCTGATTTTTTTCAAATTCCAGATACTTGACAAATAGACAGACCCGTTTCGGAGTAAAAGTTTAACGTTTGTTAGTATATTTTTAAACTAATAACCGACAAATTTTTAAACGAAAAGAGTATTTATAATCGTGGTTCATATTGAATTTGCTTCATTGAAGAAATGTATGTACGTCAAAAGGGCTTTGTTTGGCTTGTTATCACTATTCTATACAGGTGCCATGGGAAAACGGATAATTTATGAAACTGCTTAAAAGGATTTATATGATAAAGTACATAGTAGTAGTCTCGGGTGAATACCAACTGAATTGTTCTTGATCTAAACCGTGTGGTGTCACAATAATTTTTTTGAGGTAAACTGAAATCTGGTTTTATGTAAACACAAGAGTTTTTTATGGAAGTTTATTTATGGTTTAGGTGCAGCCACATTTGTGCTTCGGCCCAAATCTATGGTGTTAAACGCTTGGTCCTGGCCTGGCCCGGGTACAATATTAGAAATCTTTGATGAAGTTGGACCAGGACAGCGCAGCCCACTGTTCAGCCCATTCGAATCCAGAAAGTCCAGTGGGCTGCGCTGTGCCAGCGAGAAAACTCGTCGCAGCAAACGTGCGGGCCGGTGAGAGCGAGGCGCGCATGCTTGCCGACAGCTGCCGGCCCAGCGATGCGTGCCGCAGCGCTGACGTGAATGCCATGCACCGCACCGGGACACGGAAAAAAGTAGCCAGAGGATTGCGCTGCTCGCGGTGCCGGCGATCCCCATGGTCGGTCGTCGTCGTCCAGACAGAGAACCGGACCGTGACGACTTGGCTGCCGACGCCGATAAGGTGAGAGCTCGGCCCGGATAACGTAAAGGCGAGGTAGTCAATGGCGAGCGTTCGACCTGGTCGTCCATCTCCGTCTCCGTGACCACCGCCGCAAGGCTGACAGAGCACAGAGCCAGGACGGCATACCGCATACGCATGATTGGGCCATTTTTATTAATTCGCGGCCAAGCAACAGGAGAGGATCGAGTCGCCCAGTCCAGACTCTTGGATTAAATAAAGGACAATCATGTTTTGATCATAACTTTAAAGGCTAGTTGTGATTTAGATCCTGTTTTTCAGATTTTTTGTTTTAACCATAACTTTTTTTAGGTAAAACTCAACATTACCACAAATCTGTTAAGTGCTTCTAAAGGTGTTAACTTTGAAATGAAAGGACACATATACCCTTTGTGATTTTACCACTGTTTTCATATCACAATTGTGTTCCTATCATAATTTTGATATAAAGAAGGAAAATTCAGCAACCAAAAAAATCATATCAAATTGAAATATTTATTTGCCGAATTTAAAAATATTGACATAATTTAAAAATAAAAAAATTAACATACTTTTGACAATAATTCGACAACAGTTTACATGTATCACTCACGTAATTTGAGAAATAAGCATATATAATATAACTTCACAACGCATATTCAAATAAAAGCATAAAGTATAGTTTGTTCATCAAACACGTCTAACAAAATAAGCGAATGGCCCGAGTCTCTTCTTGGGACGGACGTCGAGGGAAAGATACTTGTTCTTCTTATACGCCTCCCGCAGCGCTGCCTTCTGCTTCTGCGAGAACACGGTGAGCACGCGCGCGCGATGGAGGTGCACACCACCTTGCTGCGAGAACAGGCACCGCATTTTCAGATTGCGAAAAAAGGGCGAGAAACGATGAGACAGGTTGTGGCAGGCACGAAAACTACTTCTTGGAGAGCTTGTTGGGGGCGCCACCGGTGACCTTGGCAACACGGAGGAGGGACAACTCCGACTTGAGCTCCTTGAGTTGCGACTGCAGCTCCGCCTTGTTCTTCCTCGGAGCTCGTCGTGCACCTTGATTCGGGCTGCCGCACAACAACGGGATCCGCAAAAAATTAGATGACTACCAAGTTCGAAGATGAACTGGTGACACCGTTACTCACCCATGGCCACGGTGGTGGTTCCTGCATCGGCGGCAAAGCGTAAGCGGCGACGGGGCGGGGTGGAACCGGTGCACGAAGGGAAAGCCGACGCGACGGCGAAGGAGGTGTATAAATACACTGGAGGCACGCCGCCCTCGTCTAGAACTAGAGCGCCGCACACGCGCTTGCGCTGCTCTCGCTGGAGGCGCGCCCTCGCCACGCCGAGCTTGCCTCCCGCCGGCAGAGCTAGGGTTTCGCTCGTGTTTGTGTCGCCCTTGATGGAATACGGTGCAATCGGGTGGAGGAAGGAACCAGGAGGGGTATTTTGGTCCAGCGTCATGTTTTCATTATTTTTTTGTCTATTTAATCTTCAGCCTCTAACGGTGTCACAGAACTGTGGTAAACGGCATTTTGAAAGTGAAAAAGTTGTGGCTAAAATGCAAAATCTGAAAAAAACAGAGTCTAAATTACAATTAGACTTCAAAATTGTGGTCAAAACACAATTGTACCGGGTGTGATCTGATTCTGACGATGGAGGTGAAGTTATTAGCGGATCGCAGGAGACATATATGCGCAACTCTTTACAGTTTTCTAATTCTAGGTCAGTCAAGAGTCAGAGGTATGTGGGCCGGTTATTGAGGCAGAGAAAGTGGAACAAGTAACATAAACCTTGGCCACCATCAGAGAGAGAGAGAGAGTGATACCATATAATGATCTATTAATTCAAGCAAATACCATCACAAAGCAACCCTGGATTCAAAACCCAATAAAACTGGCAATTAACTGCGGTTTGAGATACCAATGGAATTCTTGACCACAATGTATTGGCTACAAGACACTGTAGCAGTCTTTGTTTTAAAAAGGAAAAAAAAAATACAACGGCATACATAAGATACAAACACCATCTAGTCTAACTAAGCAGTATGGTGTATCACTGGTTCCTGATGGAGCCCCATGTCCGGCTCCCCTTCTGCAACAACGATATTGCCAAATTAACACGTCAGGAAATGAGTCCATGCATCAGGATTAACTAACTGACCAAGACGACCAAATGTATCTTACGTACCGTCAGCGTCGGCGGCGAGGCCCTCGTCGTGGCGCTCGACGCACTGGAGGATGTACTTGAAGGCCTCGGTCTCGCAGGGGATGGCGAGCGCGCCCTCGTGCCGGAACCCGAACTCCTCCTCCGCCTTCTCCAGCAGCAGCCGGAACACGGGGTGGCCCAGGTAGCTGGTAGGGATCACGAACCGCCGCTGCTCGGGCCCCACGTACACCGGGCAGTACCCCTTGGGCACGTCCGGCGGCAGCTCTGGGCTGTGGCAGCTATCGTCGTCCGAGTCCACCGTCGCCGTCCGCTGCAGCCGCCGCAGCACGAACGGCGGGATTGCCACCGCCGTCGTCTCCTTGGCAGGCGCGTCCTCCTCCTCCTCCTGCTGCTGCTTCGTGCCCAACGCCATGGTCTGCCACTTGTGCAGAAGCTCCCGCAGCCGCGCCATCTGCTTCAGGCCCGTCGCCACCTTCGCGCCGCCGTCGTCGCCCATCACGCTGACGCAGAAACGGTGTGTCGTACGCACGCCTTTCACAGTTCACGCGGCAGTGGCGTTCTTCGGTTCTTGGATCTCGTCTCGAGAAAGCCTGGTGAGAATGAACTTCACAGAACGAGTAAGTGCCAGGCATCCGGCAGGACAGGAGACGGGGCGATTATATATTCATGTCGTACTCGTTCGTACTCCATCGAGGGTAACATGGCGCGGGGAATGGAAAAGATTCCTTTGGGCGGATTATTAAAAATGCTTGATTAGCTAATCGCCGGCGTGTCGCTCAAGAATACCCTGCAGTGCTCGAAGCATCCAGTTAAGCTACTCTGCTTTAGCTGGGTAGCTTTGCTTTGGCAATGATACATGGAGAGAAGCTAGTAATGCCTTTCAAGTTAATCTGTGGAGATTTCACAACAGCAGGCCTGAACTTTTGCAGCTCAAGCTTCACCCAAGAGCATGCCTGCATTATTGTGTCCGACTCCGATAGATGCCGGTGCCGAGGGCATGATTCTGCCTGTTGCCGGTACACCCGTGTAACTAGTAATACGATTGTTTAAGCTCATTTCGGCAGCAAGACACGGCAGGAACTGGGTCCTCGAAACACTGGACATGTATGAGACCTCTTCAAACAAAATTCTACTAATCAATTGCGTACAATAACTAATGACTTGGGGTGGCAGTCTGGCAGATCAGTAGACAAGAATAAAATATATTCCACATTATTACTTCGCTTAACGTGTCAAACGACCACTAACACATGGCATGGACACCCATGCATAGAATATACTCCCTCCTTTATCAAAAGATTGTTACCATTAGTTTAAATAAATTAAAGATGACAATCTTGTGAGAAAGGAGAGAGTATATCATACTGCTGATGGCAAATCGTGATCTGATCCTTAATCCGCCTCATGTTTTTATGGCGTACCAAAGAGTTTTTATATCACATAATACAACGGAAACGGCTTGCTTACATACCATGAAACTCCTTAATTTTATGTGTTTGTGTAAATTACTGCATGCGCAAGGAACCCCTACGTGTTCGTCGGTGGTGCTAGATCCGCAGATAAGGCCAGAGGCAGCGCTTGCAAAGCAAAGCTGGTCGCGGCAACGTGCGAGCACATGACGAGACCAGCCACCTGTCTTCACTGGACACGTACCGCCGGAGGGCCTTCCACCCACAGGGCCAGGGATCACATGAGACGTTCCATGTCGCGTACTCGGCACAGCGTCGCGTGCCACCGAAAGGCGACGACGGCGAGCGGCGGCCGGCGAGGCCAAGGCCAAGGGAAAAGGCGAGGGAGAGCCATGTGACCGAGATGGATAGGTGGAGTCGTGGAGAGCAGAGGATGCCGGCGTGAAGAGCTCCTGCTTTTCCATAGTCTTGATTATCTGTCGGTTATTAGTTAACAGTCGACAGTGATCGGTCACTAACTGGAGCAGTACCGGTCTGACAGAGTGTCAGCGTGTTTCGTCGAAACTGGCAACCCTAGTTGTTTCGGTTCCGTACTCCAGATTTCAAGTAGTTCGATCTGAATGTTTTTTCTTTTTCTTTTTATGATTCTCATCACAACTTGCTTAGAATAGAACACATTCTTCGCGAGAATCTCCAGCCCCCAAAACAGGCTGCACTGCATGTCCTTTCGGTTCAGTCTGAAAATCGTCGATTCTTTGAATAGAAAACCTGCAAACTTGATGCGTCCGAAAGTGACCACCGACTACTATAGCAGGATCAACTAGCTAGTAGGTGCCGTAGAGTGAGTTTGGTGCCTCCGGTTCCATAACGAGTTCGTGACTCCTCAGAACGGAGAAATGCGTTGCATTCAGACAGTCATAATGCAGTTACTGTACATAGTACAGCCATGGCGCCGCACCTGTTCGTACGAACACAGCAGCGTCTTTGCTGGAAAGGAATACAGGATTCGGACATCCAGATGACTTTTTGTGGGAAAGGAATAAGGGATCGATATGGCGGTGCGCGTGTGTGAGAGAGATGGATAAGTTAAACTAAAATGCTAGTGCTCGCTAGTGTGACCGTGAGAACTGAACTGACATGGCTGCCGAGAATTAGAATTAGACGCCAGAATGGGAAAGCAGTTTCAGTTTGACTGGGCTGAGTATATTTCTTCTACTCGCATCGCAGCCCAGTCCGACCAAGGAGCCCGCAGCCCAAGAACCGACGGGACCTTGGTGGCTAGCATAGCCCAACGAGGCAATGTGCCTTACTTTGCTTCGCTAATTGTCTGGATATCGAATTTCCTAGCCGCTCTCAAAATCCATCCAAACACAGTGTTTGTTTGAAGAGGATCCATCCAAACACGGTGTTTGTAGGTACACACACACAAAAGCGCATAAATATTTCTCCATCACACGAGTCCCAGCCCATACGTTGGATCAAATGAACTGACGACTTGCTCCTCTCTGTTCGCAGCTCAGGATAAAGTGCGAAAAAACATAAAGTCTAGTTTGGAATGAAGTGGATTCACTCCAATCTAAATAGATTGGAGAGAATTAAGATGAAAATTAATTTATTTTTCACTTCAATCCACTCCAAAGACAACGGATTCAATTTATCCAAACAAACCTAAAGGGATACACTTCTCTGCCGCTATTTGACTCCTGAGAGCCAAGCAACGTGTGCCCTGTTATGAATAATGATCTTATATTATTATGAGGGCCGGATGCCACAAAAAAATAGAGGTACAAAGGATTACAAATATGCGGAAAAGCCCCTATGTAAAGGGGGAATACAAAATAACTCATATATCTCTAACACCCCCTCAAACTCAAGGTGTGTCACGAACACTGAGTTTGGAGAGATAAAAACTATGTTGAGTTCGGGTCTTTGCCTTCGTGAAGAAATCCGCTAGCAATACCGTCTTCACCTGTGCTCGTGCATAAGAAGCATCAACATCAATATGCTTGGTAAGCTCATGCTTAAACGAATCACGAGCAATACTGATAGCACATGTACTGTATGACAAAAGAGGAGTCGGCATACCAATAAAACACCAAAGTCCTCAAGTAACCACCGCAACCAAGTAACCTCTGCACTCACAAGAGCCATAGCACGCAACTCAGCCTCTGCACTCGAACGATAAGTTGCTATCTGCTTCTTAGTCTTCCAAGCAATGAAGGAACCACCAAGAAAAACACAATAGGCAGAAAGAGATCGACGATCAGAGGGATCACTAGCCCAAGTAGCATTAGAATATGCTTTGTGTTGTAAAGAGTTAGATCATGAAAAGAATAGGTGTCTAAAGATAGTCCCACGTAGATAACGCAAGACACGAAGCAAGTGGCTATAGTGGACCTGGGTAGGAGCGGAAACAAATATGAACAGAGTACGAGATATCAGGACGAGTGACACCAAGGTACACGAGACTCTCTACAATATGACGGTAATGAGTAGGATCATCAAGAGACTCACCATCAGTGGCTCGAAAATGGACATTGAGTTTCATGTGAGTCTTAATAGTCCGGTGATCAGTAAGAGAACCTCGATCAATAAGATCTTGAATGTACTTCTCTTCAGACAGATAAATTCCTTCAGGGGAGGAAGAAACCTCAATCCCAAGAAAGTAGCAAAGAGGATCAAGATCGGACATAAGAAACTGCTCACTGAGACGGGCCTTTAAAAAGGATATGTACTCCGAATCATCTCTGGTGATGATCATGTCATCAACATAGAGAATAAGAAGAGTGCGGCCACGTGACGAAGTGTCCACAAAAAGCGCGGGATCATGAGCACCGGTAGAGAAATCAACAACAGTGACCACATGCGCAAAACGCTGAAATCAAGCACGAGGAGCCTGCTTAAGACCATAAAAAGAGCGTCAAAGGCGACAAACCATACCCTCAGGAACAGAATACCGAGGTAGTGGTTGCATATAAACTTCCTCACGCAGCTCACCCTTAAGAAATGCATTCTTCACATCAAGCTGACAGATAGACCAGTCACGAATAGATGTCACAACAAGCAAAGTGCAAACAGTGGTCATGTGAGCGACAGGAGCAAAAGTCTCATCATAGTCGCGACCATATTCCTGCTGGAAGCCACGGGCGACTAATCGAGCCTTATATTGCTCAAGTGAACCATCAAAACGAGTCTTTACCTTATAGACCCACTTACAGGTGATCGGGCGAACACGTGGGGGACAGGGCACAAGTTCCCATGTGCTGGTACGCTCGAGAGAAGCAATCTCCTCGGTCGTCGCATGTTGTCATTCCAGATGGAGAACAACATCACGACACGTAGCCGACTCAGGTATAACAGTAGCAGCAAAGCTAGAAGGAGAGTAACGAGCAGGAGGATGGCGAGGATGATGACCGCATACAAAAGGATGCTCAGAAGAAGAATCATCGGAAGGAGATGATCCCTCAGAAAAAGAAGGCGTATCTGGAGAGGCAGACTGAGTTGGAGAAGTTGAGACATCAGAAGAGAACTCAACTGGAGTAGACGACTCATCAGAAGAAGATGCCACGTCGGAAGGGAGCTCAACTCGTCGAGTATAAACCTGCATGACATGAGCCTTCAAAGTGTAATCAGGCACCAAAGAACAAGGTTCCGAAGAAGAAGGTGAGACTGTCGAACGCGGTACAGAGTGTGAAAGGGGTACACTAGCAACAGGAGCATCTGGAAAGAACAAGAACGAAATAGGATCAACTACAGATGCAGAAGAAGCATTAGAGGAAGGACAAGGATATAAATGACGTGTTTCATAAAAAAACAGCATCTCGTGAAATCCTCATCTGACGACCAACCGAATCCCAATAACGATAACCCTTGTGCTACGAACTATACCCTAAGAAAACACACTCAACCGACTGAGCAGTCAGCTTAGTACGCTCATGAGGTGCGAGTAGCACATAGCACACACAACCGAAAAGACGAAGGCTGGTGTAATCATGCATCTTGCCCGTAAGACGCTCAAAAGGAATCCCACCTTTAAGAGCAGACGAGGGTTGAATGTTAATCAAGTAAGTGGCAGTGGAGACAGCCTCAGCCAAAAAATGAGGCGGGACGGAGGAAGCAATGAGAAGTGTACGTGCTGTCTCAAGTAGATGACGATAGTTCCGCTCAGCAACGCCATTCTGAGCATGAGCACTAGGACAAGAATTTTGAGCAAAAGTAGCTTGCTCAGAAAGAAAGTCCTGAAGAGCATTGGAGAGGTACTCACCAGCAGAGTCAGCACGAAAGACACGGATAGAAGTGTAAAAATGAGGTGTGAACCATAGCTGAAAAGGATTTATAGATAGACAACGCCTCACTACGATGTTTCATGAAGTAAACCCATGTGTGAAGAGAAAAATCATCTATAAAAATGATAAAGTATTGATGCTCTCCTTTGGAAATAAAAGGAACAGGACCCGAGACATCTGAATGAACAAGATCAAAAGGACGTTGAGATAATAACTCACTAGAAGCATAGGGAAGATATCTGCTTTCCTAATCGACAACTCTGACACTGAGCTAACGATTGAGTTCCTGAAGCCGATCCTAAGACACCCGACGAATCAAGGCAGGTAGACGAGAGCCACAAATATGTCCTAGACGATGGTGCCACTGAGCAAAATACGAGGTAGACGGAACAACAAAAGCGGAGCTAACACGACTAGCAAGCGCAGCGGAAGGAAGACGAAGCCAATCAAGCTTCCAGATCCGTTGGGAATCGCAACGATGATGACCAGAGCCAACAAGCTGACCCGTACAACAATCCACAACAGAACAAGAATCAAAATCAAGAATCACTCGACAACTATGATAAGTAAGTTGACCAGCAGACATAAGCTGCATGGTGAGGTTAGGAACATAGGAGACATGAGGAACACTAAAAGAGTCGAATAAAAGGGTGCTTGTCCAAGAACTCGAAGTGAAGAACCATCGACAATATGAAGAGTGAGAGAACGAGACGAATGACTCAGAGATGATAAACATGTGGAGTAATTAGTCATATAAAAAGAAGCTCCAGAATTAAGAATCCATGGGCGAGTACCTAAACGAGAAGTGGAAGGTGGTCCCTCAGTGAAAGACAGAGAGGTAGCAGAACTTGAAGGTGTAGAAGGTTGATTCACAATACCAACAGCTTCTGATGATGCAGGGGCAGCAAAGCGACGAATAAGCATAAGCAACTCGACATCTGTAGCAGCAGAATTCCCTTGAGATCCTTCAGTACCAGCACCACGAGCACCATGTGAGGAACGACAAGCCTGAACACCAGCATTGTATCGAGAAGTCGAAGAACAAGTAGACAAAGCAGTAGAAGTCCACAACGAGACAGCATCACGAGTCTCCTCTATCTGATCAAAGAACTCCTCCACTGTAGCATCTTCCTGTCGTAGCAGCTTCTCGTGACGAAAAGCAACAAAAGAGGTAGACTGACCAGCAGTCCCGTAACGACGACGTAGAAAAGACCACATCTGGTGTGAATACTCAAAACCAACAATATCAGAAACCAAATTATCTTCTATACTAGCAGCAAGAATAGCACCGGCACGAGCATCCTCATCCAACCATATCTTAAACTCTCGTGAAGAACACCCAGGAACTGCAGTAAAAGACGGGCATTTAAGATCACTTGTGAGGAACTCCCAAAGTCGTAGACCACACATATAGTGACGCATGCGGGGAACTCAGTCGATAATTGGTGCTATTGAAAAGTATCGGACATCGCAAGACTAGGATACCGCTCAACAAAGAAGGCATCATGACGAGATGACAGACGACGGCTAGAACGCAAAGCGAGCAGTGACGGTCGACAGCGAGAGCACAAAAGATAAGCGACGCAAGCTGCAAATTTTTTCTCTCTTTTTTTTTTAGGCTAGGGATCGAGTAATCCCTAAAAAAAAGCTATGAGCATAACCCTAGGCAGCCGCCTCAACTGGAGTCCTCCAAATCGGAGCAGCAGCCAGCAGACACGAGGCACCATCACCAGGGCTAGGAGCGTAGGACTAGAGAGCAGGCCACCGGAAAACAGATCGCTCTGGGAAAGCCACATGAACGAGTGGCATCAGAGGAAGACCGTGGAACCCGATCCGGTTGAGCACCGGTCTCCTGGGAGGTCGCGTCGCGCTTCTCAGAGAGGAGACGGCAGCAGATCCGTCGATCGAGGTAGTCACACGACAAGCAGGCACCGCGCAACACGCAGACCACGATCGCGTCGCGCTGTCCACGAGGCGCGCAGACCACGAAGCAGCTCCCGAGACGCGCTGCGGCAGACAAGTTGTCGAGATGAGGAGCCGGTATTCATCGCTCGACGATGAAGAACGCCGAGGAACAAGGCGAAAACAACACCGCTGACGAAAAAGACGCAGATACGAAGCGCCGCCGTCGGTAGAGACGAAAAACTTTTAGATCTAATTAACCTGGCTGTAATATCATATTATAAATAATGATCTTGTATTATTATAAGAATCAGATGCCACAATAAATAGTGGTACGAGAGATTATAAATATGCGAAAAAACCCCTATATAAAGGGAGAATACAAATAAACCATATATCTCTAACATGCCCAATCACGTCAGGGGGAACGCTAGGAAGGCAGATTCGCTGTCCGACAGTGACCGCCGCGTCTTTGATATTATCCTGCTATGCTGCTAATTATTGCCACGTCGACTATTATATCTTGGATAACGATGGTCAAGAAATTCTACGGCCTTATTACAACCACCAGCAAATATCTTACAACTGGATCTCATCGCCCTTAATTACATTGTCCAGAGATGTATGTACATGTACTGCAGTACTGATCACGTCCGTGACCGCTGACCATCCATGCGTGACCACCTGTCTCGAGCTCTAGAGAGATTCCTCTTATCGCTGGGACGTGGTCTCAATGCAGGCCCCCTCGTGGTGGAACACCCAACGGCTCCAACAAAGCGCCCTCATCTTTATCATCAAGTACGTGCCTCGCCGTTCCCCGTGCACGGCACGCCAGTGATGGCTCGTGTGCAGTGCAGTTGGATCTTATCTGATCCAGTCATCCAGGAAAGTCGTGGCAACGTGGGACCCAGTACGGGGTGGGCCGCACAGGCTAGGAAATATCTAGCAAAATGGTCCAAATAACATTCATATAATGTTTTTCTTGAACGAAAACATTAATGTTTTAAAGCCGAACACCGTATTCTTGTACTCAATACTGCAACTTGACGTTAGCCCCGGCATTTTTTGGACACGAAAGAAAAAAGGACTTTCCAAAATAACACATGCCCCCCAAATATCTCGCTGCTCGCTCCACGCCTCCACCCGCAAAACTCTATAAAACACCCCTACCCCCTTGTTCCTCCAAGAAGAAAGGAAGAAACACTGAACGTGGAACATCAAACAAGAACCAGAGAAGACGGAGCGCGCGGGACGATCCCTCTGAGCTAAACCACGACGCGACGTACGTGCACTGGTGCATGGGTTTCCTGGACCAGCTGTGGGACGACACGGTGGCCGGGCCGCGGCCGGACTCCGGCCTCGGCAAGCTCCGGAAGTACGTCTCCCTCTCCCCGTCGTCGACCTCATCCTCCGCGTCGTCTGCGGCGGCCGCCGCTGCGTCCACCGCCGCGGAGGCAGCCGGCGGCGTGCCTGCCGTGACGCGTAGCGTAACGGTGCTGCGTCCCCCGGCGTTGTCTGTGACGTCGCCGCGCAGCGAGTCCAGCTCTGCGCCGTGCTCCCCAGCCAGCGTCAGCGCCGGCCCGGACTCCCCCTTCAGCGCAGGTGCCCACCCTTTACCGTTTCTTTGTCGTTTTCTTCGTTTTACCAAGTTACATGTCTCGTCTTGATATCCGATGTTTTTTTTTTTTGGTGTTTCACCTGCTTGCCCGGTATCTCGTTCTTAATCTGCACGCCCTTTGCACAAACTTAGTGCTCGATTTTAACAATAATTGACGAAGAAAAAGAAAACAATTATTTTGGCTTGCGCATAGGGAGTACTTTGTACCCTTAATGCAACTTAGATCTCAGCATTGTTGTCGTCCTGGACATCCATGAGACATCGGTATTACTAGTGACCAAAACCTTGTAAGCTGCAGAAAACTTAGCCAGGCTAATTATAGCACTACACTTTCGATCAAGTGCCTTACCTAAAAGGCTAAAACAGAAACGAAATGTGGGAACACGGGACAAGGATCACAAGGCATGAAACTGTCAATAACTGTTCGTTGCTTTTATGTAAAATGAAATTCTTAACTTCGGAGACCCGTGGCAGATCTGTGCTACTTGGATGAAAGAAATATTCGTTTCTAATGAAGAACGTTAGTTAAATTCCACGAGCGTGCTGCTGAAGTTTCTGTATGTTGTCATGGTGCAGCCACGACGCCTACGGAAAGCGGCTGGAAGAAGCTGCGCCGGAAAGGCAGGACGGCCTTGGCCGACGGCGCCGAAGCCCCTGGCACGCCGAGGAGCCCAACTGTATACGACTGGTTCGTGCTTTCCACCCAAAACAGTTGGTCACAGTTAGCGGGAGTCAGTATTAGCTCCACATGCATATTTCATTACTTGAACGTGCATATGTTGTTTGATTTAACCGCGGCAGAGTGGTGATCAGTTCGATGGACCGGTGAAGCAGCCGGCCAGGTCGAAGCAGGCTAGAACTGTACAACAAAAAACAAGCCACGAGCATTCTGAAGATCGGAGTGGAAGGACCGTCCTTCAGAACAGCGGAGGGCATGTCAACATATGTTCGCATATGTATATTATGTTGTAAATTTCCGTGTGACATGGTGCTGATTTTGTAAGCTACTACCAAGGCTGTCCGTGATGACCTGACGAGACTGGCAAGATCGATGTTGTAGAGTCCTACCTAGTTACGAGCTTTTTAAGTGTGGTAATGTATTGTGTGATGACTGGTGCAGCCTCCCCTGCTTTGTATGAGAAATGCTTAATGATGAATAAACTGAGAGCTATTAACTAAGACTTGATTAGCTTTTAGGTTCGGTTTGGGTCAAGCACACAACATTCATTGCAACAATCATCAATCAACTTAGGCTAAGAGATTAGGACATGATCATACCCTCCTTAGCCATGTTAGCTGCCATCTCCTCAAGGACGGCGATCAAGTCGCCGAAGTTCTCCGTTGTGGCGATCACGATGGCGGTGATGATGTGGGAGGAAGGAGCCTTCCCCGAGCTTCCCTCCAATGGCCGATCGGTGGCCCTGTTATCCTTGTTCTACTTTTTCCCTGAGGAGGTGCTTATATGGAGAGGAGGACGCCCAGGGGGGCCTTCCGATTGTCACAATCGGAAATCCCCCGATCAGGGATTTGGAGAGATGTTTTGGTAGGGAATTGGATCAATTGCTATGTCAATTGATCACTTTCTAAAACGCCTCGTGGTCACTTTCCTTACTTACTCTTTCCTGTTTATTTCTGCAGGTCAGGTTTCCTAACATTCTCCCCCTTGACCACGGGCACACTAAACTGATTTCTAACATCATAGTCTATTGGTATTATTTGCTTATGATTGACACAAAAGGAACGGCGCGTTAACACAGTCAGTTACGTACTGTTTGACCCGACGACCATCTTATGTCTTTCATTAGAAACATACCCTAATCTAAGTTTGGCCCCTAAGTATCAAGGAATCATAGGCACTCCCTTAAACCCATACCGGTCACGTGTCCCCTGAACACGCTGGGCGGGAGACCTTTAGTAAGCGGATCCGCGAGCATTTGCTCTGTTCTG
This sequence comes from Tuctoria greenei, assembly GCA_036927565.1. NCBI lineage: Eukaryota > Viridiplantae > Streptophyta > Magnoliopsida > Poales > Poaceae > Tuctoria > Tuctoria greenei. The sequence goes on along the minus strand of JAYESD010000011.1, from coordinate 9,612,253 downwards.
ATATGCTCTAGACTAATGATATGATCCTTGATCCTCTCTTTAACAACATAGTACTTAATGTCAATGTGTTTGGCAGCACCACTTGACTTGTTGTTGTGAGAGTATAATACTGCGGGCTTATTGTCGCAGTATAGCTTTAGTGGTTTCTGGATGCTGTCGACCACTCTAAGCCCGGAAACAAATTTCTTAAGCCACATAACCTGTCCTGAAGCCTCATAGCAAGCTATAAATTCAGCATACATTGTAGACGAAGTCATGATGGTCTGCTTGGAGCTTTTCCAAGATATTGCTCCATTTGCAAGGGTAAAAATATATCCCGAGGTGGATTTCCTTGTGTCTAAGCACCCTGCAAAATCTGAGTCTGAGTATCCCACTATTTCTAGTGAGTCTGATTTCTGATATGTAAGCATGAGGCTCTTAGTTCCTTGTATGTATCTAAGTGCTTTCTTAACTGCTTTCCAGTGGTCCAATCCTGGATTAGATTGATATCTGCCAAGCATTCCGGTTACCAAAGCTAAGTCAGGGCGAGTACAAACTTGAGCATACTGAAGGCTTCCGACAGCAGAAGCATAGGGGACTGATTTCATTTGATCGATCTCGTACTGATTTTTAGGACTCTGAAATTCCCCAAACTTATCGCCCTTGACTATAGGAGCAGGTGTGGCTTTGCTTTTATGCATGCTGTACTTTTTGAGTACATTCTCTAAGTATGCCTTTTGGGATAGGCCTAATACCCCTTTCTTTCTGTCTCGATGAATTTCTATGCCCAAGACATAAGAAGCTTCACCAAGATCCTTCATATCAAAGTTGGAGAACAGGAATTTCTTAGTACTCAATAGCAGATCCATATCACTACTTGCTAGTAGGATATCATCTACGTACAACACGAGAAAAATGAATTTCCCGTTGATGAACTTAGCATAGATGCAATTGTCCTCCTCATTCTCTTTAAACCCAAAATTTCTGACTATCTCATCAAACTTGAGATACCATTGCCGTGAGGCCTGTTTAAGTCCATAAATGGACTTCTTAAGTCGGCATCCCATTTTTTCCTTTCCCTTAGCGACAAAGCCTTTCGGTTGTGTCATATATACGTCTTCCTCTAGATCCCCATTGAGGAAGGCTGTTTTTACATCCATCTGATGTAATTCTAAGTCATAGTGCGCTACTAATGCCATGATGATTCTAAAAGAATCCTTAGTTGAGACGGGTGAAAATGTTTCATTGTAATCAATCCCTTCTCTTTGAGTGAATCCTTTTGCAACAAGCCTGGCCTTATATTTTTCAACGTTCCCTTTGGAGTCACGTTTAATCTTGTAGACCCATTTACAGCCTACTGTTTTGGCTCCTTTAGGAATCTCAACTAATTCCCAAACTTGATTTGCATCCATAGACCTCATTTCCTCCTCCATGGCTTTGAGCCACTCAGAAGATTGAGGGCTACTAATTGCTTGTTCAAATGAGGTGGGATCATCCTCCATTTGAAGCCCTTCACTCAAGTAGACCTCATAATCGTCCGGTATGGCGGATCGTCTAACTCTTTGAGATCTTCTTAATTGCGCATCTTCCTGAGGCTGTTGTTCTTCGTTCTCATTCGCAACTTCTAATTCTGACTGTTCAAACGATGGAACGGGTTCATGTGGAACGGGTTCCTGTAGAACAGGAGCGTTACCAATTTGTGTTGCTAGTGAGGAACTGACAACAGGTGTTACACCACTATCGTTCACAATAGGTGGTAGAACAGCAGCAGGTAGAGTGAAAATTGGTTCTTGAATCATAGGAATGGGTGCATACACCCGTTTCTCCTCAAGATCAATTTCACGTCTTACCATACTCCCCCTGATCATTGAATCTTCTAAGAAAATAGCATGTCTCGTTTCTACAAACTTAGTATGTCTATCTGGACAGTAGAAACGTTAACCCTTGCTTTTATCAGGATATCCGATAAAGTAGCAACTAACAGTCTTAGGATCCAATTTTCCTAAGCTTGGGTTAAAGATTTTCGCTTCGGCGGGACAACCCCAAATGTGTAAATAACTAAGTGATGGTTTGCGTCCCGTCCACATTTCATATGGTGTTTTTGACACTGACTTAGTCGGAACCCGATTAATCACATGAATAGCGGTTTTTAAAGCCTCCATCCATAAGCTAACCGGAAGATCCGAATGACTAAGCATGGATCTAACCATGTCCATAAGAGTGCGGTTGCGATGTTCCGCGACTCCATTCTGCTGAGGTTCGCCCGGCATGGAGTACTGAGCGACTATGCCATGTTCCTGTAAAAACCGTGCAAACGGTCCAGGTACTTGACCATATGGGGTGTGTCGACCGTAGTATTCTCCACCACGATCCGATCTAACAACTTTAATCTTAGTGTCATGCATATTCTCAACTTCAGCTTTAAATATTTTAAATTTATCCAATGCTTCGGAACGATCCTTGATTGGATAAATGTAGCCAAAACGAGTGTAGTCATCCGTGAAGGTTACAAACGAGTCGAAACCATCAATAGAGACTATGGGAAAAGGACCACATATGTCTGTGTGTATTAATTCTAAGGTTCCCGTGCTTCGTTTGGCATTTTTCTTAATTTTCTTAACGAATTTTCCTTTAATGCAGTCTATGCATTCGTGTGAGTTCGAAAAATCTAACTGAGGAAGAATCGATTGCGAGATGAGTCGTTCAATCCCCCCCCTCGAAATATGGCCTAAGCGACAATGCCATAATTTCGATGACATTTCGTGATCGATTCGTTTGCGCTTTTGGAAACCTGAGTCGTTACGTGAGGAGTTTTGGATATCGGTTATCTCGTTCACATTGTCGTGTGTAGATAATAAGTAAAGTTGATCTCGACGTAAAGCAAGACCCACTATTTTATTATCAAACTTAATGACACACTTGTCTTTGCCAAAATGGCACACAAATCCATAATCATCTAAACACGATACTGAAATTAAGTTTCTCTTAAGTGCGGGTACATAAAGAACATCATGAAGCGTAAGTACAAAGCCGTCTAGTAAATCTAAAGGAACATCTCCAATGGCTTCTACTTCCGCTTCATGTCCATCCGCAACTCTAATTCTCCTTTCTCCTCTTCCTAGGCTCCTCCTTATAGTCAACCCCTGCAAAGAATGAGTAACATGAACAGTTGCTCCTGAGTCAATCCACCATAAGGATGAAGAGTGTTCTAAGTACAGGGATTCATCTATGTAAGTTACTAAGTCATTACCTCTTTTGTTGCACCACTTCAAGAAGCCAATGCAATCCTTTTGTTGATGACCTGGATCCTGGCAAAAGAAGCACACCCCTTTTGCCATCAGTTCTTTCTTATCAGGCCTAGGCTGAGTTTGTGGCTGTTGAGGTGCCTTGCTTTTTCCTTTGTCATTCTGAGAATTTTGCTTGGGTTTTGGATGGAAATTCCTCTTACCCTTCACAAAATTAACTGAGTCGCCTCGAGCTGTCTTAAGCCTCTCCTCTTCTTGCACACACATAGCCATAACCTTTTCTAAATTCCAATTTTCTGGGTTGGAATTGTAGTTGACCACAAATGTCTCATATTCCTTTGGGAGAGATTTGAAGATGAGATGGATGAGAAACTCATCCTTCACCTCCATGTTCATCGCACTAAGTTTACCATTTATGTTGGTCATCTTCAGGATATGATCCCGAACACCACCTCCAGAAAACTTCTGAGTAACAAGCTGCTCAATAAGAGTGCTTGCTGTGGTCTTAGTAGAACCCGTGTAGGTGTTCTTGATTTTCTGAAGGTACTCTGTGGCAGTCTCACAATCACCAATTGCTCCCTTAATTGCAGTGCAGATGTTGGTCTTAATGATCATCAAACATTTCCTGTTTGATGCATTCCATTTGGAGCAATTACTGTTGTGAGAGGCTATAGCTTTGTGGTAAGTATTCATCCTCTCCTGATATGCCTGCTGAGTTTCCTCAGCACCCTTTTCAGGGGGAATCTCAGGAGCCACTGGACGAGGCTCAGTCAAGGCTAAGTCCAGCTCAGCAACGGCCAAGGCGACCTCTAATTTCTCTCTCCATTCCCCATAGTTGTTTCCAGTGAGCTGGGGAATGTGACTGAGTAAGCTGTGGTTGGCATTTTGCCCTGAGGGACTGTCTGAAAAGAGTAAACATGTACAGTCATAAGTGAATGCATAATAAAGAGAACAAAACAAATTAATAAAAGACTGAGCATGATAAATTATGTTTTTCACGTTGGCTACTCAACATAATTTCTATGATAGCAATTTCAAACATAGCAAATAGTGTTGTTCACGTTGGCTACTTAACACAATTTATCATGGAAATACAAACTGAATATGGCAAAATCTTGATTTTCACGTTGGCTACTTATCAAAATTTTACCATAAATCACAATAATTTTATTTTTCACGTTGGCTACTCAATAAAATTATTATGATGACTAAAACAGCGGAAGCAAAATTGTGAGCAATATATCTCTAAGTATTTTCAAAACTGAAGTAATTCTAAAATTGATTCTACAGCAAATTTAATTTAATGACTGAGAAAATCTACTGATTTAACAACAATAGCAATAATTATATACATAAAACATTACATCAAACATTTTCAATACATCAAACAAATATAATTTAATTTTCTCAGCCAAGTAAATTAAATCAGTGGGTCCACCTTTTTTTTTTTGCTCATTATCTAATTCTGAAACACCCACTGCTAAAAAAAATTCAGCCCAAAACTCCTGAATTGGCCCAGCCTACTGAGGAAAAATTCAGGAAAATAAAAAAGGAGAACTGGTGCTCAGCAGCCCAGCCGTTCTCTGATTTCAGCCCATTTGCCCGTTAAGAAAAAAATACTAAATTCCTGTCAAAACAAAAGGGGCGGCCCAAGCGGCCCGTTTAGCCTTTCGCGCAGTCTGAGCGGCCCAGCACCACGCGCCACCGGTTGCGAGCCACACGATTCTGATCCGACAGTCAGGGTACTTCCAGTACACGTCACTAATTTAATCTGGGCCATCGATCCGGCTTCGGCGGCGACGAGCGGCTGTGATTGAATCACCGGAGGGACAAAACCGCTCAGGGCCGAAAAAACCCTAGCGCATTTTGCGCCTCCCCGCTCCTCTGCTCTCCCTCCGCCGCAATCGAGCGTGAGTGACCGCCGCCCGTCGACGACGGGTGAGTCTTTTGGCGCCACCGCGGCCCCTACACCGGCGAGCGAGCTCACCTTGCGGGCTCGTCGCCGGATGGAGGCTTTGCCGGCCGGCTGCCGAGGGGAACGCGCTGACGTTTCGGGTCGACCGCGAACCCTAGGGTTCCGGCGACCTTCCTGGCGGCGCGGGCTGAGTTCCGGCTAGGGTTCTAGAACCGGGGTGCGCTGAATTTGAGATAAGTTCTAATCCCCTTTCTAAGCCATTTGATTTGAGCATGAATCTTTCTCTGTGTGTCTGATTTGATCAAAATTTGATCCTTATTTGTTGACCCGAGGGTCGAGGGTCCTGATTTGGTGACTAGGAAGCTTAGTGCCTGATTTCGGGTTGAAACCCGAAATCCTAAGTATGGTGATTCTCATTCTTCTTCTCTGCTGTAGAGATCAATACTGAGGAATTTAGAGAAAACTTAGGAGACCAAAACCTAAAATTAATCAAGGTGGCTCTGATACCATTGATGAATAAACTGAGAGCTATTAACTAAGACTTGATTAGCTTTTAGGTTCGGTTTGGGTCAAGCACAGAACATTCATTGCAACAATCATCAATCAACTTAGGCTAAGAGATTAGGACATGATCATACCCTCCTTAGCCATGTTAGCTGCCATCTCCTCAAGGACGGCGATCAAGTCGCCGAAGTTCTCCGTTGTGGCGATCACGATGGCGGTGATGATGTGGGAGGAAGGAGCCTTCCCCGAGCTTCCCTCCAATGGCCGATCGGTGGCCCTGTTATCCTTGTTCTACTTTTTCCCTGAGGAGGTGCTTATATGGAGAGGAGGACGCCCAGGGGGGCCTTCCGATTGTCACAATCGGAAATCCCCCGATCAGGGATTTGGAGAGATGTTTTGGTAGGGAATTGGATCAATTGCTATGTCAATTGATCACTTTCTAAAACGCCTCGTGGTCACTTTCCTTACTTACTCTTTCCTGTTTATTTCTGCAGGTCAGGTTTCCTAACACTTAAATGTAAAGAGTACTACAGTACTTCACAATAAAGCGTGGCCGCGTGCTCTTGAGTCTGGATATTCTATAACACAGTTTATCGATATCTTATCAGGCCTTCACAGACACATCTTATTATGGACGTAGCTTGATTGTTTATCTGCGTTTTTGGGTACCAATAATTCAGTCTATCGCACTCCCTGACGTCAAATCGATTGGAAGTTTGTCTGAAAACTCGAAACTTCAATATCACTGAAGTGCTATTTGGACTGTAAGGTCGAATCGAAGGCTTGATGTGTCTGTGCGACTGCAACAGATCTTTGTTGTGTGCTAGTAGTAGTAGGTGCCAGCGACAACAAAGTTGACGAAGTTCAGTATACGCATCCATCGTTCACCGTGCGCGCCGGTCCAATCGATGCACGCATGATCCCAGCGGCCGAGGGGTCGCCATCCTCACATCGATCCGGGCGTGCTCTGATCTGCTGGTACGGCGGACGGCACAAGGCATCGCTGCTGCCTGTCCATTTTCTGGAGACTGCTTCCACTGCCGAGCTTCATTGTGACTGACGCCTTCTAGCGGCTTTGGATAATTGTGTCCTCTGCACACGTGGGCCTGTCGAGCAGAGAAAGAAATAAAGGGTGTGTTTGGTTCGCTGTATTGGATTGGATTGAGCTGTATTGGATGGTCCAGTCCGGTGTTTGTTTCACAGTCAGATGGACAGAGTCATCCAGTTTCGAGGAATATTCCTTCGAGATGCTGGATGAAGTGGTCCAGAAATTTTGGTTGGATGAGTCTGTCCACCTTATCTAAGTATGCTTCTTAGTACCATAATTAATGATAATTAACTTATTTATTGTTGATTAATAATTATGATTATGATATTAATATTAATATTTACTAGTATTATGATACATTGTATATAAGTAAGTAGTATCATGTAAAATTATCAACTTAGATGATCCGGTCCATCCAAGTCCATCCAACCTACCAAACAAAAAATTGGATTGTCCAATCCATCTAACCAAACATCAACTTGGATCATCCAATACAGAAAAACGTGGATGACCCTATCCAATCCAACTTTGACTTCAAACCAAACGCACCCAAAGGCCCTGTGCGGTTGCACGGGCCACATTTTATGGGCCCGGCAGTGCAAGTCATTGACCAATTGTGCATATGACTCGCCTGTGTGTTGAATTCAGTGGAGGGGCGCTGCCATGAATTTATTTAAATAATTTATTAAAATCCTTAAAAACCAGGGGACGTAGCTCATATGGTAGAGCGCTCGCTTCGCATGCGAGAGGCACGGGGTTCGATTCCCCGCGTCTCCATGTGCCTGCGTTTTTCCTTTTTTTTTTCGGATAGCTGGGCCGACTGGTCCGCTGACCAGTTACCACAGCAGTCCTAGCAATGCAGTCCTGTTTGTTCGAATTGGGCTTCGAACGCGGAGCCGAGTCGGAAGCCATCGCAACTCGCTGGCGTGTCCCTACGCCCCCTGCTCGGTGAATCTGGAACCGCCGCCGCCGCCGCCGTTCGCCTTTCTCTCCTCCTGCGGCGGGCGCCTGTCGCTGCCACAGCGTTTCCCCTGGGATTACCGCCGCCGATCCAGACATGCTGTCGAGGCTCTCGCGTCTCTGTCTACAGGCACTGAACCGGACAAGGGCGGGTAGGTGATCTCTCACAACTCAGCTCAACTCACCCGATAATTCGCGGTTTTCCCAATCGATAATTCAAGCGCACATGAGGACGCTGTTGCTCTGAATTTTATTTTTGTGGCCTTAGTTTGTCAATATCTAAGGTTAATTGGTTGGCTACTGTTCGATTATTAGCTGTTTACCTAGGGCATGTAGAGTAGAGTCCCCCGATTACCACTGCTTTGGGCGGAGGTTAGTTTGTGTTTTACTTTGACGTAAGGGAATTTTGGCAATTTCCGTTTTGTACCTGGTAAATCCCTGTCAAGAAAGTTATGTGGTACAGCATTGCTCACTTTGATTTTGTAAATCAAGTGCCCGAGGTTGGCTTACTTCCAAACTGTAAAATGCTTAATCAGGATTCTGCGCCTAGCTTAAGGAAAATTTCAGGAGATTTTTTTTCCGGGTCAGCATGCTTCTTAGACTGTTCTCCTTTTCTGTTCCGGATTGGCTTGCTTTTTAAACTGGCTTATTTGCAAGTTTGATATGATCATATGAATACATTTTCTCATTGTGCATTGTGCTCTGACTGAATTCTTGCAAACTTACTTGTCAGGTCAAAGTTCAGTTACTTCAAGGAGCCATGAAGTAGAGGCCATTAGCTCCTACATGACCCATGTGGTTAGAATCTTATTCAAAGAATTTTGATATATCCCATGGAAGCTGCACTTTATTAATTTATTGTTTTTGTTTTTTCTTCATTCAAAATTTAAGGGAATATAGTTTAATACTTACATTCTTAGCACTTTAGCAGATGTAGGTGCATATGAAGATATGAAGTTTTCAAATGGTTGACATAAGTTTCCAACTGGAATATATAATTGTTTTTCTGGAAAAGATATGGCATAACATATCCAAATGGTTTCAGGGGAAAATTTTCTTCTGTTCCTCCTCAAACACTAAAGCCGGCGACATGAACGATGAACATGAAGCTAAGTGAGTTTACATTTACTGTCCATGCTTGGTCAGTGATTTGTTTCCATCGAATGCAATGCTATTTTGTTTTCTGTAGAGTAATTATCCTTAATTCTGCATCACATCTTGTGCTTCTTTTTCCTCAACATTAGTGTCAACCTGTCAATTGATTCAAGATGTATATCTACCTCATTAAGGATGCTAGCATTTATCAGTTAGGAGTATTACACTGCCCCGCAAAAAAAAAGGATTATAACACTGTATTTACAGTGACGGATGAGCGCTTTAGAAACATTAGTGTCAATTTATCAGTCAGGTATTTGGTGAAATTAACTTGGTTATAAACTTAGTTTACTATTTTACTTAGCAGATTTATGTTTTGTCCACTTAGATACCTCTAACTGGAGTGTTTATTTTAATGTGTCCCTTAAACATCTTTATAATTGATTCATTATTCCTCTATCCATACGGACTTCCATTTTCTAATTGGGTAGGCACACCGGATTGGAGACGCAAAACAAAGTAGAAGGGTCAGTTTGTACAAAATTCAGGACGTGAGCTTAAGTATTCAAGCCTCAATCAATTAGAGTGAATAGTAGATAATAAAATGAATAGTAGATAGATCTGTTAAACTACTATGCGCTGACCAGTTGCCCTCAAAAGCTTAAGCTGATGGGGAAGGGTAGGCAATTCACTTATACACTCAAACACCCCCCTCATGTGAGGCAGCCTTGAGCCTCTAATGTGGAAATGGGAGTGGACATGCGTCCGCCAGGATTCGAACTCGAGACCTCTGGCTCTGATACCATGTTAAGCTACTATGCGCTGACCAGTTGCCCTCAAAAGCTTAAGGTCCGACCAGACCTTCTTGAAGGTCGGGAAGGGCTGCTCACGGAGGATCCACGAGCGAACGTGGGTGTAGCGCTCGTTCGGGCCCTTAAGGACCTGAAGAACAAGGGAGCTGTCCGAGATGGGCTCTCCAAGGTCGCAAAGGGTATCCGCCATACCCTTCATTTTGCGACAGTAAGCAGTAATGGAGAGATCGCCCTGGACAGTAGTACCGAAACGGGCCCGAATGTGGAGAGTTCGTGTCGGTCGGTTCCCCTGGAAACGAAGCTCAAGGATCTGCTAGGCCTGACGGGCAGTACCGCCACCCTGCTGGGCGACGATATCCTGGAGCTCCTCAGAGAGTGCCCCAAGGATCCAAGCGAGGACCAGACTGTCCATGCTGATCCAGGTGTCATCCAACGGGGGATCATCCAGCAGGACGTGGTCGTCCAGACGAAAGAGCCTCAAAGTCAGGAGAAGCGGGCTGCGCCACCGGGCGAAGGACGTAGAGTCAGAGCTTTCTCACCGGGACCAGGGTCCGAATGTTCTGCACGCCGGCGGCCTGAGCCTGTAGAGCAGCGACAAGAGAGGTCGCGTAGGTGGTGTAGGCTGCGCCGTCACTCGGAGGGTCGTGAGTCGCACTCCACTGAAACTGCGGTGACTCCTCCACTGGTAGGTGTGGGCAGCCGCAAACGCATGTTCCTGCTCCAAGGCAAGAACAAGCGCGCGCTCGCGCTCACGGGAGGCAGCCAGTGCAGCAGCCACGTCAAAGAGGGCCGGTGAAGGGTGGCCCACAGCAGAAACGGGGTCCACACCCGCAGCTCCAACGAGTGGAGGAAGGACAGCAGCGGGCATCCAGGAGGCGAAACCAGGGGGAGGGCTGCCGGCCGGTCTGGCGGCAGCGGGGCTGTGCGGCCTGGGGAGGAAGGTAGCGGGCCCGGCTGCTGCGGTGAGGCCCTCGGCGGCGGCGGCGAGCCCTCCGGCAGCAGCAGCGGTAGCTCCGAGGCGGCCGGCGGCGGAGCCAGGTGCTGCAGGGCCGACCAGCCCAAGGGAGGCGGCAGCAGGGCCGGCGGCGCCCGATCCGTGGCTGGCCAGATCGAGGGAGGCGACGGCGGGGCCGGCATGGCCAAGGTAGGCGGCGGTGGGCTGGCGGCGCCCGATCCGGGGCCGGCCAGCCCGAGGGAGGCGGCGGCGGCGCCCGATCCGGGGCCGGCCAGCCCGAGGGAGGAGGCAGCAAGGCCGGCGGCACCCGATCCGGGGCCGGCCAACCCGAGGGAGGCGGCAGCGGGGCCAGCGTCGCCCGATCCGGGCCCGGCTGCGCCAGATCCGGCGCGGGGGGGGGGGGGGGGGGGGGAGGGGGGTGCAGGGGGAAGAGAGGACGGCGGCGCCCTGCGCGCCCGTGGCTGGAAAGCCAGGCATCAGGAAGAGGAGAGAGAATCTGATACCAAATTAGAGGGGAATCATTAATTCCATTAATCAGCCAAGGGGTACATATATATGGGTACACGACTTAAGGCCAAGGAACCCTAACTTGAGGGCCAAGGAGCCTAATACAAAAGGACTAAACTGCCCCTATAGTACCCTAATACAAGTGCAGTCTAACAAGATCTCTAGCCGCAGTTCCCTTGTTGTCAAAATCTTCTGTAAGTAGAGAATGATTAAACACTGTACTACATAGGAGCCATCAGCCTGCTTGAATGGTTTTTCCAATGTTATCAGTGCCTGTTCCATAAATGTACTACATCCCTTTTGGTAATCGTAGCACCGTGTTTTGTGATGGCAGCACACCATTTTCACTTGCTGAGACATTCCAATTCTCAAGAAAGGTTTGTGCCATTTTAGCAGTCTATGTAAAGCATTTATTTGAGAACTATGGACTGCACATTGCATTTTGAATTACCAATTTATTCCTTACACAGTCATGGTTTTAGCTGTGAAATGCGATCTATGTTCCACTGTCTTTAAGAATGGAAACTTAAGATAAGAATTTGATGGACTGCACATTTCTTCTTGGATTACCTATTTATTCCTTCCATAGTCATGGTTTTAGCATTGAAATATGATCTGTGTTCCATTGTCGAATTAAGAATGAAAGCTTAAGATAAGAATTTGATGCCCACTTATCTTATATTTGCTTTATGTTTTCTGATTGTTCGCGTTTCTAGTAATGGAACTTATATCTTGTCATAAGTCATAACCAATGTTATTAACGATACTTTGCAGGATATCTGTCACTTTTGTTGATAAGGATGGTGAGGAGAAGCTTGTTAAAGTTCCTATTGGAATGTCAATGCTAGACGCTGCTCATGAGAATGACATAGAACTCGAAGGTCTTTCACGACACTTTGCTAGAACTCGACATTTTGTTTTGATTCTAGTGCATGTCGAACACTATTGACACTTTAATTAGCTTACGTGTTCTCTCTTACCCTTGATACAACTTTTTGCTCTTAGTTGAAGAGCCTATGGGATACTTTTCATTCATTTATGATATACTTTTGATCAGTCAACATGTTATCATTTTGTTTAATTTCTGTAAACATGTTACATGTTATAAGTCTGAAGCCTATTTGTTTTTTGATTTTTTCATGGTTATCAGGAGCGTGTGAGGGCTCTCTTGCATGCTCTACATGTCATGTGATTGTAACAGTAAGTCACTGCATACAGTTCTTTTTTAAGTTTGGATGAATGAGTTGAGACAGTTACAATTTAGTTTGATCAGAAAGCTCTATTCAGGATGTAGACTACTATAACAAACTAGAGGATCCTGCTGATGAAGAAAATGATATGTTGGACCTTGCTTTTGGGCTCACAGATACGTATGTGTATTTATTTTGTGAATCCTAAAGATTATATTATTTTGATTGAACTAACTATACCACATTTCAGATCTCGCCTTGGTTGTCAAGTAATTGCAAGCCCTGAGCTTGATGGCGTACGCTTGGCACTGCCAGCAGCCACCACAAATTCTGCGTTTGATGGATACGCTACAAAATCACACTGACTACATACGACTATGAGGAGCACATGTTGCACACGAAGAGTATGAATATAATTATTTATTGTTTGATCATGTCATATCTTCAGTACCGGTTTTAACATTAATCTGGTTTGCATCTCTTGGCAAAAATGTCAATTTGGTTTGTCAAACGGCACTTGTAAAACACATTAGGAAATCCATTGGTTATTTGGAAAACTTTGGCAAAAAGGTTATGTTTTATGGAATTTTTAGCATAGTTTATGATATCATCTAGCATCCTACAAAATTTTAACTTCAAATATAACCCATACAAAGAGAAACAAAAATAAAACTTAGTAGAGGGTGAATTGAACCAATCTAAATAGTTCAGGGGTGACGTGAAGCAAAATTTTCTTTAGGGGGTTAAGTGAACAAAGCTGATTCTTGAGAGTAGTAAAATAGACATTTTCGTTATATTATATAACCATGTAAAGCTGCTTCAGAAAAATAAAAAAGAATACGCTATCTTCCATTATCCAAGAAACATCCAGAAAGCAGTTGTCTTATTCGTCCTTAAACTGAATTCCCACCAGTTTCCTTTGATTCTTAATAATTATAATTAATATGCTTCTATTGAACAGTACACCACTTATGTGACTCACAATTTTAAGTGATTACATCAACAGTTTTCTGTGAACCTCCGGATGAAAACTGTTGGTGCTACGACAATGATAATTAGTTCAAATTTGAACTAATGGTTATAACGTCAACAAAAAATATGGATGCGCTAAAAAAACAAAAAAAAAATTATGGAGGGAATATTTGATAAGTGCTAGTGCTACAGACCTACCTGGAAATGGGTTGTTGTACCAACTCAAAATAGTTGAGTACTATGCAAGCAGCTGATATTCTAACTGAAAATCCTATCTAGTATACATCCCTAGGACTTATCGAGTTGGTGATTCCCTTCATTCTGTTGTCCATTGTGCAAAATTAATTGACCCTCGTATATGGCCCATAGGTACCTTGGGAATCTTTTGTTTAAATATAGCTATAGAGGTGCAATTGTGCAATGTTGTTTTCTTTATTTTATGCTTTAATGTAGAGAAAACGTACTAGTGAAGCTGACAAATTCTTCATTAGGTTGTGGTGGTCAATATTGAACCAAGAATCACATCTGCATTAATATTCTATATCCAAGTCCACTTCCAGTTCTCCAGTACTTCGAGAATTATTGCAGCCACATCTTGAAGCCATTGTTCAGTGGTTTATATTCAGCCTGGAGAATTTCAGATCGCTTCATTTCTTCCATGAGTGATGCCATTTTTTCTGTAGGTGCTGTCATTTAAAGTTAATCACCTACCACCTAACGTCTCTCTCCTGATGCCAAATTTTTAGGTTGTTTTCATCTCCTTGGCTGCTTCTGAACCCTCCCTTTCATCTTTCTGAATTATGTCCTCTGGTCAGCATATGTGATGTTGACATCTGCAATTTTGTCATTCTTCTTAGTATTGATCATGTTAGCATGACTATCCGTGACAGCATCCCAGTTGTGGATGTGGACAATTGGGCATATGCTTGTTTTCAGTGTATGCAAGAGTTTATTTCAATGGTGCCTTGTTACATACTTCAATTGTTGTTTATTGCCGCTGCTGACTTAGACCAACTGCTTCCTGAAATTGGGTAAGCTCATCTACAAGCAAATAGCAAATCTTTTATTTAAAAGGTTTTTGGGCTTTAGAATCACAAGCTTTCAATGAATTTGCTCATGTGATGGTGAAGTATGTGATATTCTACATAAACAATTTATTACATTTCGGTTCTGTTCAATTGTTTTACAGTTCACAATTTTGGCTTTTTTCTAATTTTATTCTGTTTTTGCCTTTGATTTCAACTTCGTGGTGTTTCGTGGTTCAGTTTCATTGTGATAGAAAGTTGGTCAGGGACAGGAGAACTACCGTTGCATACTTTATCGTAGACGGCAATGTCGTTTCACTTTCACTATTATGTGATTTTTGAAATACTATATGGAGACGTTGCGTCATTACGTTTAGATGAAGAGTAACTATCAGTTCGATTTGCTAAGGCATGAGATGCTGATACAGTGCCACTGATATGGTAAGAAGGAGTACTAGTGAGAGCGACAAAGTTTTTCTTGTGGATATGCCCGCGACTACGTCACAGGATATGATAAGAGCAGGTGTACTGTACATCAGTACATGAAGTCCATTATACTAGAACAGAGGGCTTAGCGTACCTGGAATCTTTTTCTTGCTTTGTTACAGCATATGCCTACTCCAACGTGTTTGACACTAATATTTGTTATTTTTTTTTGCTACAACATGGCGATTGCTTATTGTCATTCAAACATGTTTCAGCATCTCGTTCAAGTGCACAAGTCTCTAGTTTGCTGACTGTTGAGTCCTGTTTAGAATGGTCGTTGAACCGCTGTAATCTGAGACGTCTGTCTAAACAGCTACTCCCTCTGTTTCTTTATATTTGATGCTGATTAGTTTCAAAATTGAACTAATCAGCGTTAAATAAAAAAGAAAGGAGTGTGTGCTTGGGTACTGCACGACTGTTTATTCAGCAGCACTAGCTGAAATATTCACCGACTGTTCATCAGGGGAACAGATCAATGCTGCATTTATCAGAGACGCCTCCAATGTTTTCCCAAGTTCCATAGATACAAGGTATCGAAACGTTGATGGCGGCGTGTATGCGTGGTTAGTCTTAGAGCACATTTATCATTGCATTTGGAATCTTAATGTATTGTTCGCTTAAAAAAGTAGGCGAGTGACAAGGTCACCGCAATGACGCTGTCCCTAGCCCAAGTATCTTATCGCAGTCGATTACCTGCTATGAGGCCCATGGCAACGAACTGTTTTGTACTATAGTTTTACCCATTTCGGTCAATGAGCTGAAGGGTTTTCTTTGAGAGTACTAATGAGCTTGTTTGACGTGGTCTTAGGAAGAACAAAATTGTTCAATTTATCATCCCGTTCACCTTCAAAGCTTCAATCCATAGAAGAAAGCGAACAGGGATGAAGTCGCTAGATCGCTACGTCAGCCGTAGTCAGTAAACGTTAACTCATCACGCCATATAGTTTATATGGTCTCCAACCAGGTTCATTGCTCCATCGATCGGATGGTCAAAGGGACCTGTCCTTTATCGGATGCTGACAGTTCAGATTGTGCACCGATTAGTAACGAGACAGTTTAGCTTCTAGCATGAGTGTCATGGGTGGCGGGTCCACCATGTGTCGGTACTAATCTAGAGCAGCTACAAAAGCTCCCGCCGTTGTTCCAAGTGTCGTGTAAGCCATGTTATCAGCTGCCCGCGCGTGCGGCCCTCGTTCAGGTTCATGTGAAGAAATCGAGCTCCCATCTGCCGAAGCTGTCGTGCAGATGTAGCAAATAGACTTTACCGTGACTCCTAAATTGGGCTCCTTATAGCTGTGGTCAGAAATTCATGGTGGCTTCTAGAGGTCGCGTTTGGTTCTTGCTGTGGAATTTTACAAGGAGTAGATAGAGACAATGAACTGAGTTCGACCGCAGTTTATGGTCATCACTTGGATGATAGAGAAATGAGAAAAGTGGTTAACAACAACCTTGTCATTTTACGGCTTTGGCGATAGATGGTTTGCCTTGGTGTTGCTTAATTTCTAGATGCGTACAAATTAAAAAGCGACGGTTCCAAAAAAAAAAGAGGTAAAGGTTATTAAGAAAAATAAAAAGGAAAAAAAGTTGCCTCCTTCCTGGGCAGCAACCTCTTGCTGCGCTGCAAAGTTCCCGGCAAACGTAAATACTGGAAAGCAAATGTGTACTCATCTTTGTCTCGCTGAAAAGGTAATAACAAGAAAATAAAATAAAAATAAAGCAAAAAAAAGTATAAGATCCTGCCACTCGCCAAGCACTAGTATAGAAAACTGGACCGAAAGAAATACCACTGACTAATCCATTCAAGACCACCCTTTTCCACTCCACAAAACACACAACTATGCTACGACTGTAACATTTCTTAGCTTTGTTCATTTCCTTTGCATTTTCTGCAACACATGTATTTGTTTCCCTGGCTCCTTCAAGTGGGAGGAATTGAAGGTGCATGTGGCACTAGTTGACTGTTGGTGGTAACTACCTAACCTTGGTCGGCAACACTCAAATGAAATGACGGGATGTCTAGGTCAACAACAAGTAACAACAAAAGAGAGCTGTTGGTATTTCACTTTCACCATTTTTTCCATACAGGCTAAAGAATTTTTGCGCAATTTTGATAAATAAAGTCTGTTGACAATGAAATGAGACGTGTGTGTTGGCCGTGCTTTACTCCTCGATATTATTAAAAATAAAATTCATAGCGCGGAAGCAATGGGTAAGAGCAGTCCCGACGCATTAAGAAAGGAAAGGTGAGTGTTTGAATCGAGAAAGGTTCAAACCGAATGGACGCAGCAATGACAACGGTCCTTGCCAACTGGGCTACGCACCCGTTCTCAAATAACGGGATGTCTAGGTTGACAACAAGTAACAACAATACAGAGCTGTTGGTATTTCACTTTCCCCATTTTCTCCATAGGGGCTAAAGAATTATTTGCAAAATTTTGATAAATAAAGTGTGTTGACAATGAAATGAGACGTGTGTTACCCGTGCTTCACTCCTCGATATTATTACAGTCTGATGATAAATTGGTTGTACAATTCCATTTGGCTGGCATAGCAAAACACTGATTCATAGGAGGCCCCCTCTCAAACTAAACCGATGGGTGACCTGGACAAGACATGAAAGAATATCAGCAGTACCAATCTTTTCAGAGATTGCCCTTCAGCTAGATTAATCCAACGATTTCTTTTGTAACCCATTATTATTGTTGGATTTAGGGAGTTATCATGTACTGTAATGTATGGCTAAACTACCCCAACCATCTGCCTATTACGAACGAGGGCTGCTTCTTATACTTCTTTGCAATAACTCACCGAATATTTGTATACACACAAAGATGTTTCCATACTCCGTACTGATTTTTCCTTTTTTAAAACTCCATACCGATCACCTAAGAACCTACAATAATTTGTCTCCACAGATATGAACGACGACATATGAAATAATACAAATGGACAGTCCTTTTCAAGTGATGTCCATCGACAACATCAAATAAAGAGTGGAAATGTAAGAGGTGAGACCTCATTGAGAGTTCACTATCCCGTTCTTATAAGTGAGCCATACACGTATGCTTTAACCTAATGTCTTTTTCATTTAATATTTATATACATGAGGAAAATGTACTTAGCTTCACCTAACCAGAGATCAGAGATCAGCAGTCGAAACAGAAAAAACATATAATAAATTGTTACAGGAAATATATGGTGCTTTATTTAGCTTCCGCCCCATTGGAACCCCATCACCGTCCAGTTCTTCAACGGCATCTAGAAGCCTGTTAATTCCTGCCGTCCTCAATTTGCAATTGATTGTCGCACATTTATCTCTGTATGTGTTGCGTCACTTTGATTATACATTGATTAGTTGGTTAAGTACTGAGATCATCGGTGTGACTAGTAGTCACACCTGCCATAATAATAAAGATGGTTTACGACCTCTGTGCCGCCGGCCCGCTTGGCGTCGCCGGCCTTGTCCGGTTACTCTGCATCCGAATAAATTGGGTACAAAAAATGACCGCTGAATCAACTGCTCACGATCTCTCTTAACACGGGGGAAGCTGCTTGCCCCATCAGAAGAGAAGCTGCTAGACATGGGCGGTACGTGTGTAGCGATCTGACTAAACCATAAGTTTTGGGGTATAATTCACTATGTATCGACACAGAATCGAGGGAGTCGCCAGGCGTTACAAGTGCTGTTTGGTCGATCTTGACGGGGCCGTAGGGACACTAGACATGCCCCGATGCCCATGCAAGGCAAAGTCGACACATCTAACGGCATCAGAGGCAAATTGGCAAACACGGACTAGTACAGTCTGACGATTCGCCCCGTTCCAGACCGACTTATTACAGGTTGGTTTCCCCCTTGCCACGGGCGTTACCGGACCATGTCCATGTGTGGCTTTGATCCGGGCTGCCACTTTCAGATTAGTTGGAAATCGTGTACACACTGTACTACCTGCTAGTGTAAAGGTGACGGGACTAGCAGCGCCCGTACATGAGGCTTCTTCCGTTCCCTGTCCATCAGTCGTCAATCGCCACGGCTGGTTCCGTTTGCCAGTGCGGCTCGATCATTTGGACACCTGATCGATGCCGTCGAACCTCTCCTGCTATCTCGTCCTATACATGGTTGCTGGCTCACTCCTCTCCACCCAGACTACCTGCTACTGCTACCTCAACAGCCAAACACATTCAGATGGCAGAGGATAGAAAGTCACCTGTCGCTGAATCTAATTGACACTATGTTATGGGGGCAGTAATTTTCATTAGGGAACAATGATTTGAACTGAAATGTCAGATAGGTTGAGGATATCATTTTTCCCAGAAACTGTATATGCAGGTTCCAAATGCATTTTATGCCGACAAGCTATAGACATATTTTCTTTATGGAAAAGAGCAGCGAGATGCGCACGTAGCTGGGCTAGACAAAACTTCAAGGTAAGACTAGCGCGGTGGTATCGAGTACTGAATGATTTTGGGACACGGATTTCTGGCTTGGTCGCCGGCGTCGTAGCTACGGTATTTGACTGTCAATGGCGATACAAGTAGTGTGTTCATTCGTCGCTTTCACAGCTTTACCTACTATTTTGTTCCTGGACTGACTGCTGCAGTCTGCACTACGTTTTCGACTTCCTTGACTCGTCAGTGACCTGAAACTGCGAGTACCAGTTCATAACTATAAGCATGATTATCATGTACCGTGCGTTTATCCGTCCGCATATATGTCACCACCCAAATTGCTGTGTAATTTTATTGATCATATGGGGCGGTCAGATTGTCCTTGAAGGCGTACGTAAGGGCGCTCCAGAAAGCAGTGCCAAAGTTCTGAAACTCTGCTTGCAAGTGGAGGAACTTCAGCATGGAGTAACAGAATTTGATACTACTACCTCCGTTCTTTTTTATTTGACGTTTTGGACAAGCAAATGAACTAGAAAATAACTAAAAGATGATGTCCTAACGTCAATTATTTTGATCCTAGAGGTAGTAGTACTTAAATACGACTCCCATTAGAAACTTCTAGAAGAATCTCTAAGATGATATCCTTATCAGTGCGTGGCGACCCAACTGATCGATTGCTCACGAAGCTCGGTATCGGAAGGCTGGACGACAACCGGAGACCGCTTTACCTGGATTCATGCCGTGTGTTTGCACGGTGAGTTTAGTGGCCAGAGATGCATTATTTACCGGCACCATATCAACAGTCTCCGGAGGACCTTGCTTTCCCTGACGTCAATTCCGAAGGCGAAGCAACGAACCGCCTCCTCCACTACTGCCCCCGTTTCCTACCCTTTCCGGTAGAAAAGGATAAGAATTACCTACCTCCTGTCGTCGGCTCGTCGCTCGCCGGGACGAACGAACGGCGGCTGCACCGGTTACGTCGGCGGTTGTTCCGCCGGCGCGTTGATTCCGTCGGAGTCTTGTCTCGCACGGCTTGGCGTCGTAAATGCTCGTCCTCTCCTGAATTTGAAGTCACAACATGTCGCTGCTAGCTCTATTGACTGTTCAGCGTTCCGGGAATGAGACTGTCGGTGATACTCTAAAACGCTTTTTTAAAAGATAATATTTCCAGCTTACAAGACGTAGCATTTTGTGAAGACCATAACAGATTACGGCTATGTTTGGCACAGCTTCTGCTGCAACTTTTTTATAAAAATAAGTTGAGAGTGTGTCAAACAGGAAGCTTCTGTAACAACTTATTAATTCAACTGCTTCTAAAAACATAATATAAGCAGAAACTGTTTTTCACTAATTTTTCAAATAAGCTGCTTTTGTAACAAGTTCTAGTTGTGCACCTACAAAAACGAAAGAATTCTCGTGGCATTCCACTACATTTGCGTGTCAAATGGAGGATCAGTCCCGTCCTCAGAGGCTCGCTGCATAGTGCTGAGTACGACACTAACAATATTGGACAGGGAATCGAGACTGCATTTTTTGGCCCACATTATTAGGTATACAAATGGATTCTTCACATGATTATCATCGATTATATATAGTTTCAGATACTCATATATTGCTCATATATAAGAGAGAGCATCTGAGAGTTGCGGAGCCTCAGTGAGCCGTCGCATACCAAGCAGCTTCGTAATTCGTAGATACAGTTAAATACCGCTGATCCAATTCAAAATGAAACCTACCGAAGCCA
Source organism: Tuctoria greenei (assembly GCA_036927565.1). Lineage (NCBI taxonomy): Eukaryota > Viridiplantae > Streptophyta > Magnoliopsida > Poales > Poaceae > Tuctoria > Tuctoria greenei. The sequence continues at coordinate 9,591,430 of JAYESD010000011.1, read as the reverse complement.
CTTCTAGCTCAGTTTGTAATTGAAGCTACTAAAGCGACTGTTTTCTTCAACCCCAAAGCTACTCCAGTTTTATTTTCTTTTGAACCGGGTAAAGCCACACTAAAGATACAAAACACATACCATCACTTTCTGCCGTTGGTCGTTCACTCCTTTTAGGAGTGTTAAACCACCTTCGCCCTTAAACAACCAGTCCAACATGAGTGGAATACGGACTGCTGTGCTGTTTCATCTGCGGTCCGTCTTGGCGACGCCTGCCCGTAGTCCACAAGACTGTTGTTTTTACTGTACCTGATTTGAATTTTGAAGGGAACTACTACTTGATTTTACATTTGAAATGGTTGAAAAAGGAAATAAATTTTGCGCAAGATTAGAGTAACTAGCCCGTCTGTGGATAATCATTGTCGGTGGTTTGGAACCGGCAGATCTCCCTACACTACTAAAGTGATAGGGGAGTTTGATGTTCGGTGTGGGCGCGCGTAGATTTAAGAAGGTGAATAAGAATTGACATAGGAGACATAAGAATTTACGTGGTTCGGGCCGCCTGAGCGTAATACCCTACTCCACGGGTGTGTTGGTGTTGTATTAGTAGTATGAGCTTGAGACGAGCGTATGAGGCGCGTGTGTCTGTCTCTAGCCCCCTGAACATGTCGTCGGTCTGTCCTTTTATAGTACAAGGCAGGCCGTTACAGGTTAGCCTGGCCCGACATGTGGCCCCGGCGGTTACTAGTATTGATACACGTTTAATTGCTCTTAATGACCCTGTAACGGGCTTTGACAACACCGTTACTGGTGTTAAGATCGTCCGTTAAGTGTCATTAATATGGCGTTAATGATACTTAATCGGGTCTTGAAGTCCTTGGCTCTCCTTTGAAGATCCGGAGCTGTTGCGGGGTCTTCCGGAGGTTAGAAGCTGAAGATCCGATGATTGGACGCGTGGCAGCTTCGGAGCTTGCTGTGGAAAACAGGTAGCTCCGGGGCTACCCGACACGTGTCAGGTCCGGAGCTTCTCTCGGTCTGGGGTTAAGTCCGGAGGTGCCGTTTCGGTACACGACCCGGAGCTTCCCCCTTGTGGGTGGTAGCTCCGGTTTGGTAGTACACGTGGCGACCCAGGGATTAACCATGTTGGAGAAGCGGGTCTGGTTATGTCTGACATGTGGGCCTCCGAGGGTCTTCAAACCAAGTAGGTGACTTTTCCTTGAGATCTTTGTAACCTTAAGGGGTGTACGGTTTCTATGGTACCGACAGTGGCCCCCTGGACCTACCTCCGGGGAAGATCACTGGAGTGAAGTCATTCCGCCGGAGGTGGGTCCATCCTCGCGACTCTTGAACTGAGTCTTCAAGGGTCTCTGAAGGTACCGTTGGCAGGGATTTATAGTTAGATCCCCGCCGCGTGGCGCACCCCGCGTGCGGCAGATGAGATCTTTGACGTGCGGATCTCACGCAATTGAAGGTCGCCAGTTCCCGATACGAAAACCGTATCGGTTCCGCGCGCCTTGTCAGGCCGCCGCCTTTGGGTTTCCCGCCTCGTGATGACAACCGTTCGCCTGGGTAAGAGCCTCGACTTGATCGTCGGGGTGGTCCGGGCCCTCTTGTCATCGGCTGGGTGGAATTTTTGAATGGTATCTTCGATTTCCTTGCGGTTTCCATCCAAGCGTTGAGCTTACTTAAGAAGGAAAGCGCGCACTGTCGGGAGTTCTTTACGCCTCTCATCTGATCTTGTGCTCAAACTCCCAACTTGTGCTTTGCTCTTCTTCTCTTGCCTAGCCGTGCTGCGATGGAGTTGGGTCTCCGCGAGAGTCGTTTGAAGACCGACGGCGATTTGAAGAAGGTCCGGGCCCTCATGGGGTGGTCCTCGGACTTCTTCAACCGCTCAGTCCGTGCCGGCGGAGAGCTCCCCTTCGAGAAGGAACACGCCGACGAAATGGTGTACTTTTCCTCGTACGCCATGGTGGGGTTGATCCCGCCTTTTTCTTCCTTTTTCTTGATGCTGCTAGACTTCTATGTTCTGCAGTTATACCACCTTGGCCCTCACTCCATTCTCCTCGTGTCTATCTTCGTCCACTTCTGTGAGATGTGGGTGGGCATCCCCCTGCATTGAACTCTTCCGGACCTTCTTCACCGTCCACACCACCGGCCGGAGCAATGAGTACCTTGGCTTCTACTACTTCGTGAACCGCAAGAAGTGCCCGTTCAAGTACCTCCAGTCGTTTCCTTCTAGGAAGTGGGATGACTGGAAGAAAGACTGGATAGTCGTTAGGGTGGAGGAGCACGAGAGGCCGGAGCTGTGCGATAGTCTGCCCGACATTGACACGACGATCTGGAGTGAAGCTCCTGTGCTAGCGGAAGCTTTCAACCCTGCTTTGACCAAGATCCGCCAATACGTGGAGGGAGGATTGACTCCTCAGACGGTATTTTGCAATTTCCTGGTCAATAGGTGGGCGCCGCTGAAGAGGAGGGAGAAGCTCGCTTGGGCCCTCAATAGCGTGATGGACGACGACCGGGTTGAGACCGGGTTGAAGTCCAACATGGTGGGGAAAACTTTGGAGTTCCACCTCAAGAAATTCCAGCACGGCATCGACGTCGACGGTGATGACTTGACTCCCCCGTCGGCCTTTCTCCCTCTGAACGTGGAAGTGGAGTTCAGCAGGGAGCTCCGGCGAAAGATTCCCGTACTTGACGACCTAGGTGTCGTCGAGAGAAGATCAACCACTCGGGTGGCGATCTCCGGAATGCCTGAAGATGGCTCTGTCCCTGCCCCAAAGCTGAGGGTCGAGGTCGTCGGCAAAGGCAAGGAGCTGGCGGACGAACCCGAGAGCCGGAAGAGGAAGCTGCAGCATGCCGACGGAAGGTTCGTCAGGCCCGCTACTTCCGCCTCGGCTCCTTCTCCCCGGAGGGGAAGGTCTCCTACAACAGTGGTGTTTGTCCCCGTAATGGGGTCTTCCCGGAACGAGACCGTTCCTGCAGTGGGGTCCTCCCGGAGCGCGTCTGTTCCCGCAGTGGGATCCTCCCGGGGTGTTAGCTCCGGGCGTGCGACTCCAGCACCTGGGCCGGTGGAGGCCTCCAGGTCCGGGGGTTCTTCCCGATCGAGGAGAACCTCGACCCGGGAAACGCCCGTGGCCGCGACAAGTTCTGGGGGGCCTTCCGGAGCTTCTACGCCGACTATGGCCAGCCCAGAACGCCCGAGAAAAAGGTTCCGCGCAAGCTGGTGCGGAAGCCTCCCAAGGTATTTTTTAATCTCTACCTCGAACAATTATTTTAATTGTAGCAACTGTTTGTTAATTTTCTTCGTTCATCATCTGCAGCGTCCCCAAGAAAGGGAGTGAGGCTCCACCCTCAGCTACAGTGTCTGAGGCTGTGAGGGTGGGAGCTTCTGCTCCTGTTCTGGTGCCGCCCCAAGTGGTGGCTGAAGCTGCGACAGCTCCGGCGCCGGCTGTCGTGGTCATGGACCTCGACTCATCCCCAGAAGTTCTCGTGGTAGCGCCGGACCACGGGAGTGAAGATGCGCCAGAGGCACCTGTCCTGGAGGTTGAAGCTCCGGGTCCTGGTGCTGAGATGATGGACGCTCCGACTGTTGAGTCGGAGGAAGTAGTAATCCCGGCCTCTGAGCCGGAAATTGTCGAAGCTCCGGCGGTTGAGCCGGAGGTGACTGAAGCCCCAGCATGCGAGCCGGAAACTGAGGTAGTTCTGGTAGTTGGGACGGCTACCTCTGAAGCACCGACCACTGAGCCGGTCATTGTTGGAGCTCCGGTCACAGGGCCGGTCGAAGTTGAAGATCTTCCGGCTCCTGCTTCAGAAGCGACGACGTCGGAGGTACCTGCGGCCGAGCCGGAGTGTCCAAGCGAAGTCGCTGGCCCCCTGCCCGAGGGGGTGAACGAAGACTTGGCGGCAGGGCCTTCTTCGATGGCGACTGAGGCCATCCCAGAAGACGGCCCTAGTGCCTTGGAAACTCAGGGGTCCACTCTTGTGGAGTGGGACCCAATTTTTGTATCTGAAGACCCGCTGGAACCAGCGGAGGAGACCCCAGCAGGCCCAGAACCCATCCCGTTGTCGCTTTCTATTGACAACGCATGTTCCAGTCTGCGTCAAGTCCAACTGGCCTTCTTCCACGACAGCAAGGCTCTTGAAGAGGAGCGCCAAACCCTTAGGCGGTGGCGTAACCGGCTCTACTTCGAGACCAAGCTGGCGCAGTCGAGGCTAGCGGATGACAAAGAGTGGATCAAGCGGAAGAAGATCCCCCTGGAGTACTGGGGCAAGTTGCTGGATGACAGGGAGAGTATGACTCGCGCCCTCGACGCTCAATCCCAGTAGATTTACAATCAGGCCAAAGCAGCCAATAGTGCGGCCGAGGAACGCCACGAAAGGCTTGAGGCCATTAACACTGCACTCATCAAGCGCCGAGAGGCACTTGAAGAGAGGGAGAAACGGCTCGAAGACGAAGAGCAGAAACTTCTTGAGCTGCGGGATGATGTCCTGAGGAGAGAGGATGAGCTCGCCGAGAAAGTGGCTCTGGCTGACAAGGGCCTCGAGGAGCGTGCCAAGAAATTGGAAGAGCGCTACCAAGAGGAAGAGGAGAAGGTCTGGGTGCGAGGGCAGGAACTCTATGAACAAGAGTGTGCCCTTACTGCCAGAGAGAAGAAAGTGATGGATAGAGAGAAGGACCTGGTTAACCGCCGGAACAAGATCCACCTCCGGGAGGAGGAGCTCGGAAAACTCGAAAGGCGGGTTGCTGAAAAGATTCAGCAAAACGCCAAAGAAGTTGAGCGCCTCGCCCGTGAGAATTCTGAACTGACGGCGGCCAGGAGATCCTTAGAAGAAATGAAGGGCTTGAGGACTGCGGACTCCCTACATATTTGGGAGATCCTGGGCAAGGCCAACGACGCGCTGACATCGATGGGTTTCAGCCCCGTGCGCCCGGATGATCCGGAGCCGGAGCCGGACCTAGCGCTGCAGGCGTTGAGCGCAGCATGTAGCAAGCTCTCCAAGGTGGGCGATGTCATCGCGGACCAACTGGAGGTTGAGGGGCAATCCCTGGCGAAGAACGTCGCAGAGTACGTGCTGACGTGCTACACCAGCCGGAACTCCCAATTTCCTCTAGACTCGGTGCTTGAAGGCCCCGTCGAGGGAGAAGGCGAAGCTACCCGAGCCAGCGTATCGGAGGTTGCCCAGAAGGTCGCCCAATTCTTCCATAGGGTCTAGGACCATCTCTGTAATTCTCACTTGTATTTTCTCTTCTTCTTCCTCAATTTTGTAATCCCTTGTCTCTAGATGTAATCCCTTGTCTCCAGATAAATGAAATCCCCAAATTTTTGCGAATTTCACTTTTTGTCTTCAACACTTTTATCTTTACTTGGCCCCCTGGTGGATGTACACAATTTGATTGTGAACATGTACCAAAAGGATATTGTGTTTTGTTGAAGACTCATTTGCTCCGAACTTGTAGAATTTAGGTCTGAAGTCTTCGATAGTGAAGGCCCCCTAAGGTTGTCGGAGCTTTGAAGCTCCAGCATTGTCCATCGCTGGAGCTTGATAGCTCCGGCGATAGTCTCTATCAACACGTAGAGCATTGATAGTTAGTCCTCCGGGGTGTCGGAGCTGAGTAGCTCCGGCAGTGACCTTTACCAACACTTATTCAGCGTCGACGGTTGGCCCCCTTAGGGGAGTCGGAGCTTAGTTAGCTTCGACTTTTCTTCATCAATGTAGACTTTATTTTTCCTGCACACTTAAGCCAAGAAAAATAGTAAAATTCGTTCCTTGTCTATAATTTCGTTGCGGCTTACGATTCTCAAGAAGACTTTAAGTCAAACGCGATTTTAAATACAACCAAATGCGTTGTCTTTTCTTCTAGATTCAATTGTCCATGGACCCGCCTTACTTCGGCCTGCCGGGGTGTAGGTAGAGTGGCGTACTTAGGGTGCTTGACCAGGCTAAGTCGATAGCACACTCCAGCCCTAGATTGGCTTGGTGGCTTTCAGGCGAGTTGGCTATGAACGATATTTGAATCCAAAAGAACTGACGATACAACTCGAATCGTATATAAACCGGTCGAACTATAATTTCTTAAGAATTGCACGTCTTTGTTATAGACAAGAAAGAGAAAAATAAAAATGTTGAGCCTGTAAAAAATAAATGCACGTGGAGTCTATTTCACATGAAGATGTCTTTCATTATAGGTCCGGGGTACAGGGGAAACAAGTACACTCTTAGGGTACGGAACCAGGCTAAGTGTATTTCATTTCTCGTTTGACCCAGGGTAGTTAGCCGCACTTTTAATCTGAGACTGTGACAAGTGTTGCATGAGCTTTGCGGACCTTTCGGGAAAGATTCGGCTGCTCTCCCGGAGGAACTACCCGACTCTGTACAATGACTCTATAACATACACCTCAAGTTACTCAAGACTCACCTCCGTGGTATTAAGTGTAGAACTTACGGAGGTGCTCGATGTTCCAAAGATTTGGGAGAGGTGTCCCACCCTCAGTAGCCAAGCGAACGCTTCCGGGACGGGATACTTTAATCGCTCGGAAGGGCCCCTCCCATCCGGGGAAGAGTTTGTTTAACCCTTCTCTGGATTGTATTCTCCGTAGCACCAGATCGCCTTCCTCGAGCTGTCGATTGTGTACATGCCGCTGGTGATAACGCCGTAAGGCTTGGCGATATCGGCCATTCCGAACAGCTGCTTGGCACCTTCCCTCATCAAGGAGGTCTAGGTCTTCACGCCGGAGCTGGTCCTGCGCGGCTTCGTCGAAGGTCCGGACCCGGGGTGAACCCAAGGTGATTTCCGGAGGAAGGATTGCTTCAGCTCCGTACACCAGGAAGAAGGGTGTCTCTCCAGTTGACCGGTTTTGAGATGTCCTATTGGCCCATAAAGTGGGCGAAAGCTCTTCGGTCCAGTTGGCTCCATGTTTTTTCAAGCGCTCATAGGTGCGCGTTTTGAGTCCTTTAAGGATTTCGGCATTTGCTCTCTGGGCTTGGCCGTTGCTGGCTGGGTGAGCTACGGAGGCGTAGCAAACTTGTATGCCGAGGTCTTCGCAATATCCTTGGAATGCTGAGCTTGTGAATTGAGTCCCATTATCAGTGATGATTTTGTTTGGGACTCCAAATCTACATACAATGGACTGCAAAAAGTTGATAGCAGATTGCTTGTTGATTGTCACAACAGGAGTTGCTTCCGGCCACTTGGTGAACTTGTCAATGGCGACGTACAGGAATTTGTAACCTCCGACGGCTCTTGGGAAAGGTCCCAAGATGTCCATCCCCCACACAGCGAAGGGCCATGTAGGAGGTATCATTTGTAAGGGCTGAGCTGGTGTGTGAATTTGTTTTGCATGAAATTGGCATGCTTCATATTTCTTCACCAGCTCAGTTGCATCCTGCAGCGCTGTAGGCCAGTAGAAGCCATGCCGAAAGGCTTTACCGACCAGCGTGCGGGAAGATGCGTGGTTCCCACACTCGCCTCCATGGATTTATACGAGAAGTTCGCAGCCTTCTTCACTTGTGATGCACCGCATTAAGATGCCGTTGGCACCGCGCTGGTAGAGATCCCCTTCTACCAGCGTGTATCTTTTAGCCAATCTGACTACCCGATCAGCGGATACATCATCGTCAGGAAGGATGTTGTCTTTCAAGTAGCTCCGGATCTCCGAGATCCATGCATCGGAACTAGCTTGAGCTTTTGAGTCTTGCGTGCTGGGTTGCTCGGAGCTCCCGGCAGCACCTACGACCCTTGATGGTTGCCATGGTAACAGGGACATCGGGACCGTCAGCTTCGGGATGCTGATCTCGCCCCCTTCGCTTAGTTCGGCAGGCTGAGCTGTTGGCTTTGACAACCTCCGGACAAAGATTCCATCAGGAGCCGGAGCTCCAGTTGACGCTTTGGTCGAGAGTTCGTCAGCTTCAGCGTTATGGGCACGCTGAACATGGTGGAGATCTAGGACCTCAAAGTCCTTCTGAAGCCTCTGGACTTCAAGGAGGTAAGCAGCTAGCTGGAGATTATTGCAGGAGCATTCACCCTTCACCTGCTTAATGATGAGCTGTGAATCTCCCTTGACCAGCAATTGCTTGACACCATATGAAAGTGTCACCTTTAGTCTGTAGATGAGTGCTTCATACTCTGCCATATTGTTGGTTGCCTTGAAGTCAAGGTGTACCATGTATTTCACTTCTCCCCAGTCGGTGCAAGGAGAAGGATTCCAGCTTCGGCCCCCTGCTTCTGCATGGAGCCGTCGAAGTAGAGGGTCCAGTGAGGCTTGGTGAAAGTTGGAGCTTGATGCTCTGTCTTCTGCTCACTGTGGCCCCCAGGGTTTGATAGAGAGGGAGTCCATTCTGCCACAAAATCTGCCAATGCTTGACTCTTAACTGCTTGTCTTGAAATAAATTCAAGATCAAATTCAGCTAATTCCGCTGCCCACTTTGCAATATTCTCAGTTGAATTGGGATTATGCAAGATTGCTCGTAGTGGGTAGGAAGTCACCACTGAGACTTTGTGAGATTGGAAGTAATGACGAAGCTTTCTGGAGGCAATAAGTACTGCGTAGAGCAGCTTATGCACCTCTAGGTATCGAGTCTTTGCATCATGTAATACTTTACTAATGAAGTACACCGGGCGTTGAATGGTCCGGACCTTCTCGGAGGGGTCCGGAGCTTCCTCTTCTCTGATCCAGATCCTCTCAGAGGGGTCCGGATTTTCTTCGGGGACCTCCGGGTTCTGGCTGGAGGAACCCGGAGCTTCTTCAGAAATGACCTGGACCCTCCCGGAGGGGTCTAGGTCTCTGAAACGACTTCTTGTGGATTCGAATCTGGGAGCTGAGACCCAGACTCGCTTTCAAGAACCTCCGGACCTTCCCGAAGGGGTCTGGATTCCTGAGTGTGGGGTAGTTCTGGTCTCTCCGCAACCAGAACCATACTAACGACTTCGTTAGTAGCTGAAATGTAAAGCAACAAAGGCTCACCAGGGTTCGGAGCTACCAGAATTGGTAGGGTGGTGAGAAACTGTTTCAGCTCCTGGAATGCCTTCTCTGCTTCTTCGGACCATTGGAATGGTCCGGACTTCCTCAATAACTTAAAGAAGGGGAGTGCCCGTTCTGCCAGTCTTGATATGAACCGGTTGAAGGCTGCAAGACATCCAGTTAACTTTTGGACGTCTTTGATACGGGTTGGTGGCCGCATGTCTTCTATGGCTTTGATCTTCGCCGGATTAGCTTCTATGCCCCGGTGACTTACCAGGAAACCAAGAAGTTTTCCGGAGCTAATCCCGAATACACACTTGTCCGAGTTTAGCTTTGTGCGGGTGGCCCGCAACTTATCGAAGACAGCCTGCAAGGTGTCTAGGAGTGACTCCTTGTTCCTGACTTTGACCACGATGTCATCGACGTACACTTCCACTATGTCTCTAATGAGTTCTTCAAAAGTTTTGTACATAGCTCGTACAAAAGTTGAAGCTGCATTCTTGAGACCAAAGGGCATGGCTGTGTAACAATACAATCCATCTACTGTGATGAATGAAGTATGCTCTTCATCCTCCCTAGACATCCTGATTTGATGATACCCAGAATATGCGTCTAGAAAACACAGTAATTCACACCTGGAGGTGGAATCCACTATCTGATCTATTCTAGGTAGTGGGAATGGATCTTTTGGACATGCCTTATTTAGTGTGGTGTAGTCGATGCACATACGAAGCTTCCCACCGGCCTTGGGCACAACGACTGGGTTTGCCAGCCATTTTGGATGGAAGACTTCTCGGATGAATCCGGCTTCGAGTAGCTTCTTCACTTCTTGTCGGATGAAGTTTTGTCGCTCTACGGATTGCTTCCGAGGATTCTGATGCACAGACCGGGCATCGGGGTAGATCTTCAGATTGTGCTCAATCACTTCCCTGGGGATCCCAGGCATTTGTGACGGTTGCCAAGCAAACACGTCAACGTTAGCCCGGAGGAAAGTGATGAGCGCGAGTTCCTATTTGTCGTTCAATCCTCCCGATATACGGGTGGTCTGAGCGGCATCGGAATCAATTTGGACGACTTTGACGGGAATGTCGGTGTCGCCGCTTGGCTGCACACGAGGTGCAGAAGTCGAGCCTCGTTGACGAATGCTCGGGGGTTTTGGAGTTTGCTCCTGTCTGGAGTCCTCCTCTTGCGCCGTGGTGAGTGCGTGGAGTTCTTCCAGAGCAATTACTCCGACGGTACGATCTCCGCGAATCCGGAGAACGCCTACTCGTGTGGGCATCTTCAACACCAGATATCCATAATGAGCAGCTGCCATGAATTTGTACAGGGCAGATCTACCCAAGATGGTATTGAACGGTAAGTTGATCTGAGCGACGTCGAAGACCAACTTCTCGGTGCGATATTTCTCCCGGGTCTCAAAGGTAACGGGAAGAGTAATAGCTCCGAGTGGGGTAATGGCCCCCAGACCTACTCCGGAGAAAGGTCGAGAGGGATGGAGATCCGAAGGCCGGAGCTGAAGCTTAGTGAAAGCTTCGAAGCTGATGAGGTTAAGCCCCAAACCTCCGTCTACCATGACATGGTGGAGCTGGATGTTATTGATGGTAGGAGATACCATCAAAGGTAACTGACCAGCTCCAACCATGCTCCGCGGGCAATCCGAAGCATCAAAAGTGATGGCGGTGTCCATCCACTTTCGATGAGGTTCTGGCCTGACTGTAGGAGCTACAGCGGCCATATCTCGTCGCATAGTCTTGATGACGCGACGAGAGGTGATATCCCATGATCCACCGAAAATGGTGTTCATGGTCTTCCGACGCTCGTTGTCAGAGACATCAGAATCATCGTCGACTGAGGTGTAAACGGCCTTCAGGACCTTTTTGGGATCCTGAAACCCTAACTCCTCTTCAGCCGGAGCTTCGTCGACCTTTTGCTTTCCTTCCCTCTGTCGGAAAGGAGATTCTTCCCGGCGCTTGTTGTAGCGTTCGGCAAGGTTTTGGACCTCCCGGCAGTCTTCCAAACTGTGGCTGCCCGTTTTGTGAATGGGACACCACACTTTGGGCTTGCCACCGTCTTCAGAAGACGGTCGAGGTCGCTTCTCGGGGCGTGGCCCCCGGCCACCCGGAGTTGCAGCAGCTGCAACGTTGGATGTGCCGGCCGACGACTTTTTCTTGCCGTTGGTCTTCTTTTTCTTCTTGCCACCCCCGGAGGTAACGGCTTCTTCTTTGGATGATTTCTTGTGATCCTCCGAGGCTGGTTTGGAGTGCATTTCACGGCCCTCCGCAGCTCTGGCACATTTGTCTGCCAAGCTGAAGAGTTTCGTGACGCTGGTGATCTCCTTGATCGCCAGTTTCTCCAACATCTTCTTGTCCCGTACGTCCTATCTGAATGCCACAATGACAGAGGCGCTAGAGATAGAAGGAATAATGTTTCGTACTTGAGAGGACCTCTGGATGAATGACCGTAAGGATTCTCCCCCTTTTTGCACAACCGCAAAAAGGTCTAGTTCAGTGTCTGGTCGGGTGTATGAACTCCCGAAGTTGGCAGTGAACTGACGGCACAGCTCCTCCCAACTGTTGATAGAGTTGGGTGGAAGGCTCATAAACTAGGACCTGGCGGTCCCACTTAAGGCCACTGGAAAATAATTGGCCATCACGGCCTCGTTTCCTCCAGCTGCCAAGATTGCAATAGAGTATATCTGAAGAAATTCGGCGGGATTAACAGTCCCGTCGAATTTTTCCGGCAGGTGAGGTCGGAACTTCTGTGGCCATCTAACCATGCGCAGGTGCATAGCCAGGGCTGAACAGCCTCCTACTACTCCTTCAAGAGTAGAAAGGTCCTGAGCTTCCCGTCTTTCACGGGCACGCACAATATCGACTCGGCCATCCTGCTGGCGGTATCGGCGATCAAGCTCTGTCCGGAGGTCATGAGTCGAAAGCCTGGATACCGTGTGAGTGCGTCGAGCCCCGGAGGGCAATGACGTCACTTGTTGCGATGCAGCACGTCTCCTACTATTGGAGACGTGTGGACCAAGTCTTCCAGACAAAGTCCGCCGCTGCGACGGGGCTCGTCCTGAAGGAGGAGGACCCTGATTGCTGAGGCGTTCGGCTGCTGCTGCAACCAAATGCTCCACATCGGCCCTCCACTGCTCCAGTGCATCCCGAGATGCATCCAGAGGCGGTGGACGTTGGAGAAGAGCACGCACTGCATGGAGCACGTGTTCCGGGTTGTCATGATTTGCCGACGCAGTAATCGACGCCGGCGCACCATCACGTTGCCCATCACGATTTGCTGGAGGAGACAGTGGGGGTGGGAGTGTGACTCCTGCTGGTGCTGAGGCTCCTGCTGGTGGTTGCCTATTAGAGGGATTGCCCCCGACAGCCTGAGCAGCAGGTTGACCGTTAGATGATCCAGCAGCTGAGTTCATCATTCTCAAAATCTCAGGCGCCCCTACCTGGCGCGCCAACCGTCGGTGGTTTGGAACCGGCAGATCTCCCTACACTACTAAAGTGATAGGGGAGTTTGATGTTCGGTGTGGGCGCGCAGAGATTTAAGAAGGTGAATAAGAATTGACACAGGAGACACAAGAATTTACGTGGTTTAGGTCGCCTGAGCGTAATACCCTACTCCACGGGTGTGTTGGTGTTGTATTAGTAGTATGAGCTTGAGACGAGCGTATGAGGCGCGTGTGTCTGTCTCTAGCCCCCTGAACGTGTCGTCGGCCTGTCCTTTTATAGTACAAGGGCAGGCCGTTACAGGTTAGCCTGGCCCGACATGTGGCCCCGGCGGTTACTAGTATTGATACACGTTTAATTGCTCTTAATGACCCTGTAACGGGCTTTAACAGCATCGTTACTGGTGTTAAGATCGTCTGTTAAGTGTCATTAATATGGCGTTAATGACACTTAATCGGGTCTTGAAGTCCTTGGCTCTCCTTTGAAGATCCGGAGCTGTTGCGGGGTCTTCCGGAGGTTAGAAGCTGAAGATCCGACGATTGGACACGTGACAGCTCCAGAGTTTGCTGTGGGAAACAGGTAGCTCCGGGGCTACCCGACACGTGTCATGTCCAGAGCTTCTCTCGGTCTGGAGATAAGTCCGGAGGTGCCGTTTCGGTACATGGCCCGGAGCTTCCCCTTGTGGGCGGTAGCTCCGGTTTGGTATTACACGTGGCGACCCAGAGATTAACCATGTTGGAGAAGCGGGTTCGGTTATGTCTGACATTTGGGCCTCCAAGGGTCTTCAAACGAAGTAGGTGACTTTTCCTTGAGATCTTTGTAACCTTAAGGGGTGTACGGTTTCTAGAGTACCGACAATCATATATATAAAGAAAGTACTACCTAAAGACTTTATTTTCTTGGTGTTAGGACAGTGCTTGTAGTTCAATTTTGAAATGCGGACCCTGTCCTAATGTCAAAAAATAAAATCAGGATGGATGGGGTAACGGATTACATGCACGTAATATTGTAATAGCAAGTTTTCGGCTGTTCGCTGTGACCACTTCACAGGCGAATTCAAGCAGAACGGCATCGCGCAGGCCACCTGATTCCGCTCGTTTGGAACGAAGAAGCGTCCGTGGTTTTCCCAAATAATCCACGGCACCACACCGAGCAAAGCGAGCACCGCATCTGGGCTGGGCACGCCCAACTCGTGGTCGTGGCGCGTTTCTGGGACGACTCGCGCAGCCAAAAAGCGCCGCTCGTTTCATCACTTCTTCCATTCTTCGACATAAAGATACTATAGCGGACGGACGGGGGCAGCCAAGGTAGCCGAGGGCAGGCGGCACCACGAAACAACCGAGCACCGCGAAGCGAAAGGCCGGCCGCGACGGGAATCACATCACCTCACCTCACCGGCCCGGCCGGGGCTTCTGCCTCTGCTTCTGCCCACGGGATCCGTGACGGCATTGCGGTGCGGGCTGTTTATACGTTTATTAAGGATAAAAGAGCCGGGTCGGGCGGGCGGACGGCCGCAACCACCACCACCACCACCTCCTCGGCGCGGCCATGTGGACGCCGACGCGCGGGAGCAACGCGCGGCGCAGCGGCCACCGCCGCATCGCGGACTACCTGGCCGACGACCAGACCACCACCACCGACGCCTCCGACAACGAGTCCTACACCACCGCCTATGGGGAGGAGTTCTTCGCCGGGAGCGCCGGCGGGGGCGGCATGCTGCCCGCATTCCTCGCCGACCAGGGGGACCTGGTCGAGGTCATGCTGGAGCTCGACGAGGAGTCCATGGTCGTGCGCAGCGTCACGCCAGCCACCACCTACGGCGCCACGGGGCCGGCCGGCGTGTCGCCGCTGCTCACGCCTCCGTCCGAGAGCGGGACCGCGAGGAGCCTGAGCCGGTGCTCGTCGACGGCGTCGCGGATACGGAAGAAGTTCGCGTGGCTACGGTCGCCGTCGCCGTCCCCGTCCCCGTGCCGGCCGACGCCCGCGGAGCTGCAGCGGGAGGCCGCGATGGCCGCGCGCGAGCGGCGGCGCGTGCAGGCGCAGCTCAACCGGTCCCGCGCCGGCGCCAAGCGCGCGCTCAAGGGCCTCCGCTTCATCAGCCGGACCACGGGCTCCGTCCAGGCCGCCGAGCTCTGGCGCGGCGTCGAGGACCGCTTTAACGGCCTCGCACGCGACGGGCTCCTCTCCCGCGACGACTTCGGCAAGTGCATCGGTACGTACAGCGGACGCCGTCACAATCTCGTCGTCGTCCTCCTCCTCCTCCTCTTGGCCATCCACGATTGCCTTGTCACCCACACAAAACACTCGACAGGAATGGTGGAGTCGTCCAAGGAGTTCGCGGAGGGCATCTTCGACGCGCTGGCGCGACGGCGGCGGCAGAACCTGGAGCGGATCACCAAGGAGGAGCTCTACGACTTCTGGCTCCAGATCTCCGATCAGAGCTTCGACGCGCGCCTCCAGATCTTCTTCGACATGTACTTTTACTAAACCGCGCCCCCCCATTATCTTTCACTCGATCAAATTAACGTTAAATCGATCGCGATCGCTGCCGAATTCCGATGCGCGAGCACCTCCCGCATAATTTTCGCTAAGCTGATTGTTCTTGTTGTTCTTCTTTTTGTGCCCCGAATTCAGGGTGGACACCAACGTGGACGGGAGGATAACGAGGGAGGAAGTACAGGAGGTGATTTTGTTTGTTTACTCTCTTTTTCTTCGTCTATTCTTCTAACAAAGTTTTTTTTGCTCCATGACTGTGATGCATCTCTGTTTTAAGCACAAAAAAACTGCCACAAAAGAAAAGCACTTAGCATTAGAACCTTCTTCTTGTGTGCACCCTGTTCTGATTACCACTTCTGCAACTAGTTTACTTATTGTCGTACTAAACCCACTAGTACTCTTTTTAAAATTAAGTGTACTGCAGTAACTGTGACGGTTGTTACACGTGCTCCTCTGTCTCTGCTTTACCGCTAATTGCTCCTGTCTGCCGCCACCGCAGCTTATCGTTCTGAGCGCGTCCGCGAACAAGCTAGCCAAGCTCAAGGAGCAGGCGGAGGAGTACGCGTCGCTCATCATGGAGGAGCTCGACCCGGAGAACCTCGGCTACATTGAGGTACGCACCGTCGTACATATCATTTGTGTGTCTTGGCTGTATGCTCCATGTCTGTCTTTTGGGCTTGCCTTCTGTTAAAGTATTTTCTGACACGTGTTCTGTCTTTCTCCTCGCTCGCCACGCCAGCTGTGGCAGCTGGAGGCGCTGCTCCTCCAGCGCGACACCTACATGACGTACAGCCGCCCGCTGAGCACGGCCAGCGGGGCCCAGTGGAGCCAGAACCTCGGCGTCGGCGGCGGCGGCACCTTGGCGGTGGCGACAGGGGGAGGAGACGGCGTCGGCGATCACGCGGTGCAGGAGCAGCGTCGGCCGCGGTGGCGCGGGTGGGGCGTGCGGAAGGCGGTGGCGCGGGTGCGCGTCGCCGCGGAGGAGAACTGGCGCCGCGCGTGGGTGCTGGCGCTGTGGTTCGCGGCCATGACGGCGCTGTTCGTGTGGAAGTTCGTGCAGTACCGGCGCATGGCGGCGTTCCAGGTGATGGGGTACTGCCTCCCCACGGCCAAGGGCGCCGCCGAGACGCTCAAGCTCAACATGGCGCTGGTGCTCCTCCCCGTGTGCCGCAACACGCTGACGTGGCTCCGCTCCTCCTGGGCCCGCTTCTTCGTCCCGTTCGACGACAACATCACCTTCCACAAGGTACAACAAAGCCCCATCCCATCCGCCCACGGCCCACCCTGGCCAGCTGCAAATATCGCCTCGTTCCGACGTGGCAACCCACCTAATCGCGGTAGAGGATTCTCCTCTCAACCGCGATCAGTAATTATTACTACTATATAAGCTATGCATAAAGGTGATTGGATCACGGTAAACACGACCACCGGGAGGTGGTTACGACGTCGCCGTCGGCGACGAGGCGCGGCGGCCATGTAGTGCCAGACGGGAACGTGGCGCACAATCATTGGCCGAGCACGTGGGGCTCCGGAATTCCGTGTGGAACGTCCTCTGCCCCTCCCATGTCCCATGTGGTAGCCGGAGACCTTTGATCACCTCAGGGCCTCCGGCGAGGACGGACTGCGCTTAGCGTGCGCCGTACTTGGCACGCCCCGGATACGCCAGGTCGCCGTCCATGTTCCTTTTTTCTCTCATGTTCTTTGCTGCGGTCCTCCAATGAAAATGATTCCGTTCCTGCGGTAGGCGAAAGCAATGCGCAAAAGATCCCTTGCCCCCACTTAGGACAAGCTGTAAACCGTCCAGTCAAAAGTCAAAGCGGCTTCCCGGTCGATGGAACTCCACTCGAACCGACAATTTGTTCCCTGTCTAGTCGGGCCGTCACCGCCGTTCGGTAAGCCCGCAGGTGTCAAAGTCTGGGATGATGGGTTCCACTAGCCGCGTCGGTACACGTGGAAAGTAACCGCGGGACGCGCGCTTCCAGTCACAGTCCCGTGCGTGGTCATTGGCCACGACTTCCGCGACCGCAACCGGCGGCTACTCGGCCGTCGTAATCAGGCAAACTAGCAGCAACACAAAAAATTTCAGTAACTACAGTGCTTTTTGCGGAATGTTTTTATCTTGTGCAGATGATCGCGACGGCGATCGTGGTCGGGATCACGCTGCACGCCGGGAACCATCTGGCGTGCGACTTCCCGCGGGTGATCGCGGCGAGCCCGGAGGAGTACGCGCTGGTGGCGGGCGCGTTTGGCCCCGGCAAGCCGACGTACGCGTCCCTCCTGTCCGGCGCCGAGGGCGTGACCGGCGTGGCCATGGTGGTGCTGATGACCGTGTCCTTCACGCTGGCCACGCACCCGTTCCGCAAGGGCGAGCCCAAGGGCGGCGCCGGCGCGGCCGCCGTCACCTCCAGGCTCCCCGCGCCGCTGAACCGGCTCGCCGGGTTCAACGCCTTCTGGTACTCGCACCATCTCCTCGGCATCGTGTACGCGCTCCTCCTGGTGCACGGCTACTTCCTCTTCCTCGTCAAGCGGTGGTACGAGAAAACGGTACGTGTCCATTTGCCCTGTTATTTTTCACTACTATATTGCGCTCCCCGTTACTTCACTGTAGCGTGAGGGGGGCGGGCCCGGTGTTAACAAAAGTAGCCGTACCTATAATAAACGTGTCAAAGAAAACAGCAATGAACATTCACCGAGCCTGCCTCTGCTTCCACATACATAGGAAAACAAAACTCATTCGTTTTGGTTTATTTATGCCATACAATATGATCATCTAAAGAAAATTACCTGTAGACATGGTACAGCTATTTCAATCGTGTTCGGTGCGAGTCAGGCGAGCCATGCGTGTCTGCCGCATGCCTATCGCAGACCGCGGGGCGTGGGTACAGGGGAGGCTAGTGTCGGTGTCGCCGTTTGTCAAATGGGACAGGCCGTGCTTGCCAGCCCAGACCTAACCTGCTCGGTCTGCCCTGCTCGGAATTGTCAAGGGTAGCGCCGCGTCCGGGTCCGTGTCCGGCCGGGTATGCAGGCTGTAGCTATAGTACTAGGTCCGCCCTTGAAAAGCGGACATTTTAATGACATCGCCGCAAGAGGTAGGCAGAGCGGACTGAGCTGGCGTGGCACGGAACACGTGGTCCGGTGATGCGCTCCACAGCTAGTACCCGGTGCCACCACCTGCTACTGACGTGTGCAGCAGCAGCAGCAGTCCTCGCCGCCTCCCATGACAACGATACGGATCGAGCTGTGCTGCGCAGCCGATCTTGTCAGGTCAGGTGTGGGCCTGGTGCTAGAAAATCTTGCGACCATCTTTTCCGTGTATCCTATATTTTATTATGATGAAAGAGAATAGGTTAGGGTGTAGATTATTGCCCCAAGAAGGGTGTTACTTATGGTCCTACGTTTGTTGGTCGATCTAGCTGCGATCACTTTACAGGCATTTTGCGTTCTGGGCGGCCGTTGAAATATCTGGGGATCGCAAAGACCGTAATCATCGACGTAGATGGGGTTATCAATGCCGCCCATGAATGGCTGCAACTGATCCCCTTTACAGCAAGGAGTTAGCAGTACGCGAAATAAATCCCCGTCAGCTACCAGTACACTCAACTCTGGACATAGTATGGCAACTGGAACGGACATGAACACCCATTTCGCCTACTAGGACACCGGTTCGGCTAAAAGCCGTGCAACTTTTACCCCACTTTTACACGAAAATGATCTCAGTTTTTACTGCTGCATAACATCTCATGATGGTAGTCGGTCCGGGGGCACCCCAAATCTGCAAGCGATGGCCGTTGCATGACTTAGCCTTTAAGCTTGCAATGATGCATGCGATGGTGTAGGAAACTTCCCCTGTTTGTGTTTGTGGTGTGTATACCGGCAACCTTTCCCTCCCTCGTTGTTCGTCCCACATTTGGATTGTCAGAGGCACAACCAGTTTTGACCACAACCACATGGTCCCCCGCATGCTCACCTACTAGTTCCGGCCGGCAACCTTCGGACATTATTTAGAGTTATAGTTAATGCACAATGGTTACACATTAACACCCCATTTCCGTCTCACCAAACTTCCAGGCTAATTAAGCGAGAGGAGTGCTCCATCTTTCCCTTTTGCCTTATACTAATGGTCACTAGAAGGAGCCTACAAGCGTGCGCTTGTGAATGGCGACGCCCGCTTAACAAACGCGAGGTGAAATGCCTCGTGTCCCTCTCACATGCACTGGTGTGCACAATGCTGCTCAATAATTGCGGTGTTTTAGTTCAAAAATTAGTTGCCGTGTTATCCAGGGCCAAGAGGCCTTACTAGTAGTTGTAAAGCGACCATGCCATGGCATGGGTTGGGGTGCTGGTGGTGGTGGGAACAGCATCTAAGCCTCTAATAAGGATCGAATCCGATTAAAGAGCCCTGTCTGCCTATAGCTAGTGGAATGCAAAAGAGGAGCAACGGAAAGAAAGACCCTGAGCCTGACCCTTCCCTGTCTCTGTGGTCTGTGCTAGGCTAGGCACCACTCGCCCCTAGAAACTTGCCCCTCGCGTGAACGTGACGAAGCTTCCCCTGCTGCAGGTTCATCACGGTGAGTGCGTGGCACGGGGTTTCACCGCTTGCCGGTAGTAGCTTTCCGGTTGTCATTTGTGTAGTGGGAGGTTCGCGTGCGAGTTGTGAGAATGAGGGGTGGGACCACCTTACATACAGGAGGAAATGGGGATCCACTGACTGATGGATGCGTTTCGGGAATCTCAATCGCTTTTCCGTAGGCAGGATTAGATGTTGGCGATGTGCGCATCGGTTTCCTCGAGCCTGATGTCAGATGGAGTGCTCGATTCAAGAAATGCAGTTATTCTTTTTCTTTTTTTTTCTTTTTTTGACTCAAAAGAAATGCAGTTTATTTTTTGACTCAAAAGGAATGCGGTTGTTCATAAGGAATACTGTTTTAAATTTCATTTGAATTTCACATCTTTTGTTAAGCGAGAAACTGATACTCAAGATAGTGGCCTAATGTGGTTCATAAACAGTTTAATCGATTTTACTTGGATAAATAAATGCCCTTTGCACAATACTACAGAAGGTTCATTAGTCAAAAAATGCTGCAATCTCCAGGACAATGCCTGAAAGTTGAGCTAGTCATGTACTAGTACTACAAAACAAGCCTGCGAGTTTCTTTAGCTAAATTTTCTCACCGTGTTGCGGTGTTCTAGAAGCACCAAGGAATCTGACAGCTGGCTGATTGGTTCCATTATTTCTAATGGCGAATATATTGTTTATTTCATCCTCTAGAACGATACCATGTGCAAATTCCTTCTCCAAAACATTCTCATGTGAAAACAGCAGCGCCTTTGCCTTCCATGACTTTTGCACCTCCTGTAATAATTGAAGTGCCTCTTGTTTCAGCAACTGATATTTTTTGATCTCTTGGTGATTTCAGACATGGATGTACATTTCTGTGCCGTTGGCGCTCTACTGTGGTGAAAGGATGCTGCGAGCCTTGAGGTCAAATGCTTATACTGTAAAAATTGTAAAGGTAAACAAATACTTTCACTGGCAGAAAAATGTCTGCACTTCCGACATTCCAAGCTTTCTTAATATATCTCGCTAGCATTAGTTTGTTAGATCCTCATGTTTGATTTACTGGTATGACTAGAACAGGGTCATGGCTTGCACATTTTTGAGCTATTGATCCATTTCCACTTTAAAAAGAATTAGTGGTCCATTAAATGTTCCAATTTCTTAGATCCGTTTATTTGAACTTTGATGCATGGTTGGGTAGGTGGACAGGAGAAATGAAAAATACTGTAGACGTCTGTCCTTGTGGGATACAAATCATGCTGCCACCACTAGGACATCCACAATAGAATATAGGTTCTGCTAGAACATTTTCGCCCGTTAGAAATTGCTAGTTGCTCTCCAACAACTTTCATGTTTCAAAGGTTCATGATTTTTCGTTGATTGTTTATTTGTTATTCTGACCTGAGTGCTCTTCTGCCCATCACAACATATGTGTACCTGCCTTTCCATACCAGCGGGTGTAATAGTGGTGCTAAACATATGTAAGGGCACAATTTACAGTTCTAATTTCCTTATTCTAAATAAATCAATACTCCATGTGTTTCAAGTATGTTGTGTACAGTTAGATCCTTTCAGAAATATGGGTGGAGTAAAAAATTGGGACCATATATTTGCGTTGTGTACTGTAAAGCAATACTGTCAAAACAATTGAATACCTTGCACAAGTAGAATTATTTCATTTACCAGAATACTGTTTTTGACAAAGCACCAGAATTTGTGTTCAAACATTATTGCAGACTAATGTATATATTTGCTTGCCAATGTTACCACAAACCCATGTATACTTTCTTAATGTAAATTTCAATAATTCAGGTGTGCCTTCTACCTGGGAGTGTATTGACAATAACAATGTCAAAGCCGTATGGATTTCGATACAGAAGTGGACAGTACATATTTCTTCAGTGTCCAATGATATCTCCATTTGAATGGTTTGTATGATCTCCAATTCATCTTCTTGGCATACTTGTTTTGTTGTAGTAGCTCACTTGCCACTACTCTGTGTTTGCAGGCATCCTTTCTCCATCACATCAGCTCCTGGAGATGACTACCTTAGTGTTCACATCCGTACAAATGGTGACTGGACACAAGAGCTTAAGCGTATATTTATGGATAACTATTTCCCACCACGTCTTAACAGAAGAGCTTCATTCAGCGAGTTAGGTGCGGCGGCAGAACCAAGAAGGTCCATGAATCTCCTTCCATCATTTGCTTCTTTACACCTGCTAGAAATGAAACTGAACATTAGCTTTCTATGCCCCAGCTTGCCGAAATTGCTTGTAGACGGTCCGTATGGTGCTTCTGCACAGGATTTCAGAAACTACGATGTTCTACTTCTTGTTGGCCTCGGAATCGGGGCAACGCCATTCATTAGCATTCTAAGGGATCTGCTTAATAACATTAAGATAGCTGACGAGCTGATGGTACTTATTCATCTTCTGTTGTTTCCATTTTTTAACCTTTTGCTAAGATGTTTTCTTTGTTTTTAGATTGCATGACATTCATTTTTTTCACAACTATTAGGACTTGGCAATGGAGACTAGTAGGTCTGAGGACAGTGCGAACAGCTTCAGTGTCTCGACAGCAAGCAGCAATCGAAAGAGGGCATACAGAACAAGCCGTGCACATTTTTACTGGGTCACTCGAGAAGCAGGATCATTCGAATGGTTCAAAGGGGTGATGAACGAGGTTGCTGAAATGGACAAGAAGGTAGGATGCCACCGCGCCAAAATGCCATCCATCCGTAATATTTCCTGTACTGACAATGAGCTCTTCAAAAACAGGGCGTCATAGAGTTGCACAATTACCTCACAAGTGTTTATGAGGAACGTGATGCCCGGACTACTCTACTGTCGATGGTGCAGGCCCTGAACCATGCCAAGCACGGCGTTGACATTGTCTCCGGAACAAGGGTATATTAATTTTTCGATGTTCCGCTTTGAAGTTCAGTTCCAAAAAAACTGTTTTACAAAAGCATAAATTGCTATAAGAAAGAACTATTTCTTGAAGTCTAACTTTTAAACTGAAAATTTTATTTGCGTTCGGCAGGTGAGGACACATTTCGCCAGACCCAACTGGAAGGAAGTCTTCGCCAGGATCGCCTCCAAGCATCCGAATTCGACAGTTGGTAATAACTCGCCCTCAAACAATCTAATCTTTCCAACAACTAAAAAAACCCTGCCCGAAATTTACAAGAAAGGATCCTGATGCAGGAGTGTTCTACTGTGGCGCGCCGATGCTAGCCAAAGAATTGAAGCCCCTGTCGCACGAGATGAGCCACAAGACGTGCACTCGCTTCCATTTCCACAAGGAGTACTTCTGAACTATGAAAATGTTGACCTGATCTCCGTAGCCTTAGCTAGGTACCCGGTAAATCCGACATAAAGGAAAATTTTGCACAGAAGCAAGACAGACCAAAGCTGACCTCTTCCTGATCTGGAACTGTACATAGCATAAAGAAGCTCAGGGTAGTATTTCGACAAAAAATAAAGCACAGGGTAGTTAGTACTAGTACTTAGCACCATTTATATATTGACAAAAAGAAAAGAGAGAAGGCAGGATAGGGGCTGTTAATTGGAAGACATTGGTCGTCAAGGACACCGTATACTTGTACACAGTATAGTTAGCTATATAGGTGGTTATATGAATGACTGAATAAACGACAGGTCACATGCTGCCATTCTGAATGCACACTCTCCGGGCGCTCGGCCTGTGCACGTTGTACTCTGCGCAGCCCAACTGCACGTTGTGGGGTTTGTTTGTCTGCGCTTCGACAGGCTCCGGCGCTCAGCCTGTGCGCCTCAGAACGGATGCCGCTTTGTTTCGATTTCGGCCCAGCAAAAGCAGACACACATCAGCAGAGTGTAGATTCGTAAAGCAACACCACGGTAGACCATAGATCCGACGCAAGCTTTAATAAGATACTCCCTCCGTTGTAAAATGCATACAGTAACGTTTAAAATTATTAGTTTAATTTATTTTTTTACTAAACATCATATATTTAATGGAGTCCCTTCCATGGTCTCAATTTACTTAAATGTGTAGTAGGCGACTGCGTGGGAGCACGGATCACGTGGGCCATCGTGGCCGCGCCCTCCGCCACGCGGGCCGAGGCGTGTGGTCTCTATTATAGCACATCGCTGTTCGGACGCCACTCTCCATCATCGTCTCTCCCGCCGCGGCCCCACCACGCTTCCCTCGCCCCCGAAGGAATCGAATCGAACCGGGGCCGGGCCGTGTCGTCACGACTCGCCTCACAACGACATTCCTTGCGCGCGCGCAGGCGAAGCAGAGCAGATCGCAGCACGAGCGGAGAAGGGGCGCTGCGAAGTGCGCACCAGCGGCATGGGATCGGAAGGGCGGACCTGCAACGGCGGGGCGACTGCGGCCGCGGCTGGCGCAAACGGCTCAGAGGAGCAGCCGACCACCGCGGCGCTGGTGGCCGCGGCGCCGGCGGAGGTGCCCACGTCAACGGCATCCGTCGACATCTCGCTTCCGCTCCCGGAGATGACGCCTCACATCATGCAAGTGCCCTCTGCTCTGTCGTCTCTCTCCCCTCGTTCGGTCATGCTCGCGCGCTAATTTGGTTTGTTTCGTGCCTGATGCGGGGCTCCTGTCGTGCTCGTTCGGCCGCGATCGCGAGCAAACTCGTGGCGCGATCGCGGGCTCTTGATGTTTGCGGAAATGCCTAGGAGAGAAAGAGACGCAGAGGGGTGTCGGTGCTCTTGGGTTTGTCTGATCTGGGAATTGGTGATGTTTTTTTTTTCAGAGGCCTTTGCAAGGAATTGGTGAAAGGGTGGTCATCGCTGGACAGCTCGTGCTTCTCGATCGAAACGGTGTCTGGTGGCATCACCAATCTATGTGAGTTCCTGCTCCCTGGATCGTAGCGCTGTCTCCTGATTCCTCTCCCTTTTGACCGAGCCCCATGCTGTATCAGAGAAAATCTGAGGCCGTGAAATTGAAGAAACAATACATATTTGGACATGTCAGGTGCTTCAATTGTCAGATATGCTCACACGCTGCTTCTTGGAAGTTGGAACTTGTTAAATCTAGTTTCAGATGTACCAGAAAAAACTTAAACTAATTTTCACAACCCCTATGATGATATCAGAGGCATCAGTGTTTCGTTTTTTTCTTGAAATTGAAATCGTCCTACCTTTGCATCCAGTCTTGTTCCATCATGTTTGGAGTGCAGCCTTTTAAATTATTAATCCATTTGCTCCAGCTGCAAGTAGTTGACCTATAGGGATGATTCATGTGTACTGGAGGTGTTACAGTCAACAAGGCTTTTAATTTATCATCAATGATTTGTATCAGTTATTGCTTGCAGTACTAAAGGTTTCTGTCAAAGAAGGCAACGGCAATGAGTTTTCTGTGACCGTTCGGTTGTATGGCCCAAATACAGACTTGGTGATTGATCGGAAGAGAGAATTGCAGGTGAGAATCTGAATGGAATAAGACTTTATATGATAGTGGCATATTGTATTTGGAAGCATCCTGCCTGCCTCCATGATTGTAGCAATGATATTGATATCCTTTTTCTATTTCGGTGTGTGCTCAGTTCAAGACTGTACGAATATCCATTTGTATTTAGGATATAGTTCACAATTCTATCTGAATTTTCTTGACTATAGCCTGGTTTTATTTTTTACCCCTCACTCTTCTGCAGATCTAACATACCAAGCAGATAGTTTAAGGATTGAATTCACCCTCTCAAAATTTCTAAGCAGGAATGTTACTAGCAAATCTTTGATTGTACACATTACATATCATAACCACAACACACCATTTTGTTTCAAGGTCTAGAATGTTTCCTAATTCATATATCTATTACCATCATGGTTAGGCCATACCATATCTCTCAGCTGCAGGGTTTGGGGCTCGGTTACTTGGAATATTTGAGAATGGAGTAGTTCAGTCATTCATCAACGCTCGAACGCTGACACCTTCAGGTTGGCATACTTTTGTTTTGCATAATTCAGTTGTGTGGTATCTTTGTCTACATAGTGAAATTATTTATCTAGTGTCAATGTATCATTCATTATTTTTCCCTTACTTTCAATGCTAGTACAACCTTTCTCTATCTTTTTCTGTTCTTCCTTCCGTTTATTTCTTTTTGTTGGTCTTTGTGGATTTCATCTCTAGCCTACCCCAACTTGCTTTGTTGTTGTTGTTGTTTCAATGCTAGGTTAAAGGAATTCACGTGTTTGGCACAAGTATCCTAGATCGAGAACTTGGATGTTTGAATAAGTTATGACATATCCTGTACATTAAACTGTACATTAAACCTCATTATTCTGTATTTCAGACATGAAAGAACCTAGAATAGCGGCTAAGATTGCCAAAGAGCTTCAGAAGTTCCATCAAGTACACATACCTGGATCAAAAGAACCAGAATTGTGGAATGATATATTCAAGTTTTTGAAAAAAGGTAACTGCTCTATGTTTCTTCGGTAACTTAGTTATGGGACTCAGCTGGTTGCCTTTTATGTTGGTCGCACATCCAAAATGTGACAACCTTTTTTGGCTGCGAAATGTAAAAGCAACATTTCGGGTCACTTAGGGAGTCAGCTAGTTGCCTTTTTTGTCACATTCATCCTAATTGTGAAATGAAAAAAAATTGCTGCCCGATGTAAAAGTAACATTTTTTATTGTTTATTGAACTCAGCTGTTTACCTTTTCATGTGTGCTTTCAAATGTTTCTTGCAGCTTCAGTGTTGAAGTTTGAGGATATTGAGAAGCAGAAGAGATATGAAACGATCTCATTTAGAAAAATAGAAGATGAAATAAAAGAACTTAAGGTATCGAGTCGACGATTCAACTCGTCCTATTATTCTTTACTTACTTTTATCTATCTTAATTTATGCCCACTTTAGCCTCTTTCAATTGATTTTTTTTCTATTTTTCCTTGGCTGTGAAGGATTACTTTACATTCCTAGTAGTTGATCCTTCTCTGGTGTGTTGGTAACACCTTGTGATAATGTAAAAGTGTCCAGTCCCCTGTTATCCCCGTGGTTTGTTCTGGTTAATGTTGATAGAAGGCAAGAATGAATGCTTGATTAACCAAAGGTCTAGGTACATATTTATAGATACATAGATGGGCTGCCGGTATACAGGCCAGGCCCAAACACATAACTCAACACAGTCCAACACCCCCCCGCAGTCCCAACATCTAGCCACAACAGATGTTGAGACTGGACCGAAACTCAGAAAACAAAGTCGACGGGAGTCCCTTCGTGAAGATGTCGGCAAACTGTGACGTCGTCGGCACATGGAGAACTCGAACCTCACCGCGTGCAACCCGCTCACGAACAAAGTGAAGATCAATCTCCACATGTTTCGTGCGCTGGTGCTGGACGGGGTTGGTGGAGAGGTAAACGGCGCTGACATTATCACAGTAGACCAACGTGCTCCGGGCGACAGGGAGTGGAGCTCCTGAAGTAACTGCTGGAGCCAAGACGCCTCTGCTACGCCGTTAGCCACGGCGCGGTACTCCGCCTCAGCACTGGAGCGAGAAACCACGGGCTGCCGCTTCGAGGACCAGGAGACAAGATTCTCTCCCAGGAAGACGGTGTAGCCAGAGGTGGAGCGGCGGGTATCAGGGCACCCCGCCCACTCAGCGTCGGTGTAGACCACCAGCTCAGAAGGCGAGTCACGTCGAAGTAGAAGGCCGTAGTCGAGGGAGCCGCGCAGGTACCGAAGAATCCGCTTCATCGCCGTGAGATGCGTCTCCCGCGAATCATGCATGTGGAGACACACCTGCTGAACTGCGTAGGAGATGTCCGGCCTGGTGAAGGTGAGATACTGCAGGGCACCAGCAAGACTCCTGAAAGAGGTGGGGTCGGCGATCGAGGCGCCGTCGGCCGAAGACAGCTTTGCCTGGGTGTCCACGGGAGTGGAGCACGGCTTGCAATCAGCCATGCCCGCTCGCTCGAGGATATCCAGGCAGTACTGGCGCTGGTGGTGGAACAGAGCGTCCGGGCGGTGCTCGACCGCAACGCCCAGAAAGTGGTGGAGCTGACCGAGATCCTTCATCGCGAACTCGCGCTGCAGGGCGGAGATCGTGCGCTGAAGAAGAGCCGGGCTAGACGCCGTGAGGACAATATCGTCCACGTACAGGAGGAGGTAGACAATGTCACCCTCATGCCTGTAAACGAGGAGCGAGGTGTCCGACTTGGCCTCGACGAAGCCGAGCGAGGCCAGGAAGGATGCGAACCGGTTGTACCAAGCCCGAGGCGCCTGCTTCAGCCCGTATAGGGACTTGTTCAGCCGGCAGACCAAGTCTGGACGGGCTGAATCAACGAACCCTGTCGGCTGACTGCAGTACACCGTCTCTGTCAGCGTCCCGTGAAGGAAGGCGTTCTTGACGTCCAGCTGGTAGACAGACCAAGAACGCGAGAGAGCCAACGACAGAACAGTCCGTACTGTCGCTGGCTTAACCACCGGACTGAAGGTCTCGTCGTAGTCCACTCCAGGGCGCTGAGTAAAGCCCCGAAGTACCCAACGAGCCTTATATCTCTCCAGGGATCCATCCGCCTTCCTCTTATGCGTGAAAACCCACTTGCCTGTGACAACGTTGCCACGAGGAGGACGAGGAACAAGGTCCCATGTCCGGTTGGCAAGTAGGGCCGCATACTCGTCCTCCATAGCGCGGCGCCAGTGAGGGTCAGCGAGGGCGCTACGGACGGAGGTCGGTATAGGTGATACCGAAGAGGAAGTGGATGGTGTCGGTGTCGTCGAAGAGAGTACCACTCCGGAGAACCTCTCAAGAGGCCGGAGAACCCCAGCGGCACGTCTAGTCACCATCGGGTGAACGTGTCCTGGGTCCCGGTGGAGCAACGGTGGGTGGTACACCGAGGGCTCGGGACGAGCAGGCGCAGAGTCACCAACCCGCTCTCGTCGCTGGTACACAAGAGCAGGGTCAGCGAACCGTGGAACAGGGGCCGCGCGTGGCGCAGCGCGTGACGAGGCCGGAGACGCTGGAGCTGCGCGTGACGCGGGAGTCGGAGTAGACGTCGGGTCCCTGCATGGCGCGGGAGTCGAGGCCGGAGACGCCGGGGCCGCGCGTGGCGCAGCTATAGGGGACGTCGGGGCCTCGTGTGGCGCAGGAGTCGAGGCTGGAGACGCTGGGGCCACGCGTGGCGCAGCCGTAGGAGACGCCGAGGCCTCGTGTGGCGCAGGAGTCGAGGTCGGAGACGCCGGGGACGCGCGTTGCGCAGCCGTAGGAGACGTCGGGGCCTCGTGTGGCGTAGGAGTCGAGGTCGGAGACGTCGGGGCCGCGCGTGGCGCAGCCGTAAGAGGTGTCGGGACCTCGCGTGGTGTTGCCGTAGGAGACACCGGGGCTGCACGTGGCGCAGCAGGAGATGTCGGTGCTACGCGTGGTGCAGCACTCGTCCCCAGGGTCGACGGAGCCTGGGCACCAACCCGCACTCGTCGCTGGTAGACGAGAGCAGGGTCAGTGAACCGCCGTGTCGTAGCTGTAGGAGGCACAGCCGGAGTCGCCGCAGGTGCCGGTGCTGCGTAAGGTGCAGCGGTCGACATCGGGGCCGTCGGAGGAACAGCTAGTGGCGGCAAGAGCGCCGGAGCCGCGGGAGGCACGACAGGTGGTGTCTGAGACACGGTGGTCGTGTCCGGCGCAGCTAGAGGAAGACCTGCAGAAGGTAAAAAACAAGGTCGCTGGACAGGAGCGGCCTCAGGGTCAGTGGAAAAAAGGGAATCCAACTCGGAGACCGAATCAGAGGAGGACCCAGCGAAAGGGAAGGAGGACTCGTCGAACACGACGTGTCGGGAGATCAAGATGCGGCGAGTGGTAAGGTCGAGACACCGGTACCCCTTATGATCAGGGGAGTACCCAAGGAAGACACACCGAGTCGAACGAGGCGCGAGCTTATGGGGGGCGGTGGCAGAGAGATTAGGGTAGCAAGCGCACCCGAAAACTCGAAGGTGGTCGTAAAGAGGAGGGGTGCCGAACAAAGCGAAATGAGGAGTGGGAGCACTAATCGCCTTAGTAGGAAGGCGATTAATGAGGTAGGTGGCGGTGTGAAGCGCCTCCGCCCAATAGCGAGCAGGAGTAGAAGCCTGAAACATCAGGGAGCGCATGACATCGTTGGTCGTCCGAATCATGCGCTCAGCCTTGCCGTTCTGGGGAGAGGTGTACGGGCAAGACATGCGCAACTGAACACCGTGAGAAAGAAGAAAGTCACGGAACGCAGAGTTGTCAAACTCGCGCCCGTTGTCGCACTGGACCGCCCTGATCGTGCATCCAAACTGGGTGGACACCCAAGCGAAGAAGTGAGAGAGAGTGCCAAAGGTATCAGACTTCTTCCGCAAGGGAAAAGTCCACGAATAGTGTGAGAAATCATCAACGACGACCAAGTAATACTTAAGGCCGGATACACTGAGAATAGGAGATGTCCAAAGATCACAGTGAATCAGATCAAAGATGTGCTCGACACGAGTGACAGAGTGCGAAAAAGGAAGACGAACGTGGCGACCCAACTGACAAGCATGGCAAAGAGACTCGTGAGTACCCCGAGTACACGAAATCACTGAACTACCAGACAACTTCGACATAGCATCAATGCCGGGGTGACCAAGCCGACGATGCCAGATGGTCGAAGAGGCTGTCGTAGTCAGGGCAAGAGGCGGAGCGGAAGCTGGAAGACGCATCGTGTACAGAGGTCCCGAACTCTCACAGCGAAAAAGAACACGCCGAGTAGTAAGATCCTTCACAGATAAACCAAAAGGATCGAACTCGATGGAAACCCGATTGTCAGTAGTGAAACGGCGAACGGAAAGAAGGTGCTGAATGATGTCAGGAGCAACAAGAACATCACGGAGCTGAAAAGAACCTGACGAACCCAAGTCACCTACTGAGGTGACCGGAAGAACCGACCCATTCCCAACAACGATAGATGAAGGATGAGAGGGATGGGAAGGACGATTAGAAGAGAGGATACCGGCGTCAGGAGTGGTGTGGTAAGAGGCGCCAGAATCTACCACCCAGTCAGGTCCAGGCGGCGGGAGACCCTGTACTGTCCACGCTGGCCAAAACTGCGGCACTGGTGCGGCGGCGCGCGCAGGGGATGCGGCGGGGTGGCGCAGAGGAGGCGCGCAGGGGGAGAGGCGCAAGGGGGCGCCGGCCAGGGGGGCGCCGGCTAGGGGGCCGCCGGCCAGGGGGAGGGCGGCGGCGGCGACCAGAGAGGGGGCGTCGGCGGCGGCGGACAGAGGGGGGCGCCGGCGGCGGCCATGGAGGGGGCGGCGGCGGCCAGAGGAGGGGCGGCGGCAGCGACCAGAGGGGGGGCAGCGGCGGCCAAAGGAGGGGGCGGCGGCGGCGGCCAGAGGGGGGGGCGCCGGCGGCGGCGAGGAAGGGGGCGCCGGCGGTGGCCAGAGGGGGGGCACCGGCGGCGGCCAGGAGGGGGGCGTCGACGGCGGCCAGGGGAGGGGCGCCGACCATGGGGGGGGGGGGTCGGCGGCTAGGGTTAGGGTGGTGGGGATTAGGGTTTGGCTAATGATACCATGATAGAAGGCAAGAATGAATGCTTGATTAACCAAAGGTCTAGGTACATATTTATAGATACATAGATGTGTCGGTATACAGGTCAGGCCCAAACACATAACACAGTCCAACAAATGTCACAATATATACTAGCAGATGCCAATATCAATATTTGTGTTATTGCTATTTTTCTGCATATTAAAATGACACTCCTCATGTAGGATCTAGCGGACCTTCTGCATGCGCCTGTGGTTTATGCTCACAATGACTTGCTTTCAGGAAATCTGATGTTGAATGATGTGGAAGGTAAGTTCATACTGCTTATAGTCAAAATTCTCCGACTTTGTTTTAGTCATTTGCCAAGATACCAGAGTGGCTGTGCGCCTATATTGTCACTTGCTTTTTACAGATAAGCTCTATTTCATTGATTTTGAATATGGGTCATACAGCTACCGCGGTTATGATATCGCAAATCATTTTAACGAGTACGCAGGATTTGACTGTGAATATGACCTGTAAGTTCTTTCTGTATCGTTGGAACACTCCAAAGGAACTCATCTTATGTCATGTTGATCAACATATTCATTTGGTTGCTTCTTTAGGTACCCAGATAAAGACGCCCAGTATTATTTCTTCAGGAACTATCTGCATGCTGATAGGCCAAGTGAGGTATGTGAATTATGTGGACACAAAACCAGCTGAAAGCTAATTAATCCATGGCAAGTGGGAGTATCACATTTGGCTATTCTGAATCATCATTAGTACAGCAGTATCTTATAGCCCTAGTTCTTTTAAGCTGGACATGAGTTGTTTAGCATAATAGCATTCATCTGAACTGGGTTTTGTAGGATGGTTGGCACTTTGAAAGAACTTAAAATATTTTTTAGGGTATAGCATAGAACATTTTTGGTCTGATGTTATTCCACCAATATGATCTCATTTTGTTCATGATTTGTTTCTTTTTTCCTTGTCAACTGAAAGGTGCCAGTGGGGGATCTGGAAGCCCTTTATGTCGAAACAAATACTTTCAGATTAGCATCGCATATATACTGGGCATTGTGGGCCCTAATTCAGGTAAATGGTACTTCTTTGCTACTGATGCACTGATAGGGCGTTCAAAGTTGCTTTAGTGAAGCACTTAGGATCGGGTTCCCATTTGACCAACATGGAGTCCTTTCCTGAAAGAATAGAACACTCATACACTGACAGTGCGTTCATAAGTTTTTTCAGTGGAGCACTTGGCCACTTAGGATTTGACTCCTCTCGTTTATCATTGTCATTTGAATGCAGGCAAAGGTATCCCCAATTGACTTTGACTATCTTGGGTACTTCTTTCTACGGTACGGTGAATGCAAGAAACAAAGAGAGTCCTGCTTGTCCGTGGCACAAAGCTTCCTTTCAGAGATGAGAAATGGCTAGAACTCGGAGAAGCTGTCTACGAGCCAAAACTGCCAACCGCTTTATGTGGCGGGTACCGGCGATCACGGGTTGTTGTACTGGGCAATGCTGCTGAGGTGGTAGTAGCGGTTGCGGTTGTGTATCAGGTGTTAGATTCTTCATGTTCCGTTTCTGCATGTATTCACGACCGTATAAAGTCGAATGGTCGGATTCTCAGGTACATAGGGCAGCAGTACCTGTAACAAATTGCAGTTTCGTATACAGAAATGCTATTCATGTAAGCACTAACTTCTGGCCGTTGGCTGCTAAACCGCTAATAATGGTGTGGCATGTCATGCCAATAGCGAAATGATATCCATTACGCATATTTTCGATTCTAACTTCCGCCTGTTCCGTGGCATGCTGCTGCTAATGGACCCAGGCCTGGTACGAAGTTAACACAGCAATGGTTTGCTGACGTCTCTCGTCGTACTGGGGCATCCAGGATTGAGCTTCGGCTTGCGCTGAAGTTTAATACTCTCCAATTTCAAATAAATGATGTTGGTTAATTCAAAACTCAAAATAAAAGATGTTAGTTAGTTCAGTTTTGAAATAACCAACGTTATTTATTTTAAAATGGAGAGTGGAATAGTTAACCTCCTATAGTTGAGAGAGTTAAGTATCTAATTTTTTTATAGGCAATACAACAACAAAGTCTATCTGTCAAATAATTTCTTTATAGTCAATTTTTTAATAGTTAATATATGCACATATAAAAGAATATAACTAATATAAATGCATAATCTAAAAAAATCAAACGTCTCGTACGTTAAGTGAAATGAATTTAAATTTTAATGGAATAAAGAATAATATAAGTATGCAGCGTTGTCGCCTCTACGTGTCCGAGATATGAAGACAGTCACTGGAAAAAAATAGTGAAAATGGATATAAAAAACATTAAAAATGTGTTATCAATAGGATTAGGAGTATATCGGTCATTATAACATATAATAGAGATAATCTATTGAAATAATCAGTTTTACCAAACACTCCATCTCACTCTCAAGTAAGCGGATTAATCAGATCGCAGCTTATTAAAAAATTATGCTTATCAGATAATGGAGATTAAAAAAGCAAAACCATGACGACTTCACAGTAATCTATTCGATTCCGGCACAAATAACAAGGCTTCCCTGTGCAATGTTTTCGAAAAAAAGGCTTCCCTGTGCACAAATAACCGCACAAGTGAAGCGTGGCTGATGGCTGGGAGGGACACCCTGGTTTGAACTCTTAACAACCTGAGCGGAGAGCAATCAAGGCTTTCCCATTGCATGTCACGGTCTGGCGCCGTGTCGCCCTGGGCCTCGGAGCCCTGGGCTCATCCGGAGATGCCAACTGTCCGTGTCATGGGGAACCGGTGACGGTCCAGGCTTGCGCGGTCGAACGGCACCATGGTGTGCTGGGCACGTCGATCGACGGGAGGTCGTGCATGCCGCTATATATATACTTGCGGTGCCGCGCGTGATCAATTCGGGAGCTGCGGTCGCGCGCAGGAGACTCAATTATTCAATCCGGAGGGGTGTAACACCATGATTTTCGAAGTTCGGCAAATTAAAAATTAAAATAAATTTTTTCAATTATTCAATCCGATGCCGCACGCTCCTATTGGTCCGATGAGGGATTGACAAAGGCATCGGATAATCCGATGACAACAGAACGAAAACATCCCATATATGTCCTTTGACCAAACAACCAATCAAAGAGAAACACATGTCTTAGGACTTTTTGGGCAACCCCTTACCCCTCAAGAAGCTAATATGCCAATAGCTTGGCTAGACCTTAATGCAAATGGAACACCGAGAAAAATGGAGGAAAAATATCCAAATAAAATGTAAGGCCCATGCTTTGTGAGGTAGAGTATGAAGACTGCTATCTCAATGAAGCATGTTCCTCTAGGCATTAACGTACCTAACATTTTGTTCTTTCCACCTTATATGAGTTGAGATATGCATTTCAAACAAGTCTCCTTCTCATGAGGTGGGTTCCCCTTTGTGACAATTCTACCGTATGCAATGCCAAACAAATTATAGTGCAAGAGATTAAATGAGTGCAAGTTTATATGGCAGGGATCATGCAAGGCATAAAATGAATCTATCTTGTCAAGTTTAAACCTTCCAAAGGCTTCCTCAAGGAAAACTATTTCTAGCTCACCCCTATCCTTTGGGAGTTAGACAAGACCTATATGATATGCAACCTTACATGAACATGGCAACTTACATGACGTTAGATGCATCTAGCACATTTAATTCACTTCTAAGTCTAGAAAAGGTTTTCTCATCAAGTGGTTTTGTGAAGATATCCGCCAATTGTTCTTCGGATCTAACACCTTGCAAAGAGATGTCTCCTTTAGCCTCATGATCCCGCAAGAAGTGATGGCGAATATCAATGTGCTTAGTGCGGGAGTGTTGAACGGGGTTTCTAGCTATCTTAACCGCACTTTCATTGTCACAAAGGAGAGGCACACAACCAATTTTAATTCCAAAGTCCAAAAGGGTTTGCTTCATATATAGAATTTGGGCACAACATGCACCGGCCGCTATATACTCCGCTTCCGCGGTGGACAAAGCCACGGAATTTTGCTTTTTGCTCGACCAAGATACTAGGGAACGCCCAAGTAAGTGGCACCCACCGGAGGTACTCTTGCGATCCACACGACATCCGGCAAAGTCCGAATCCGAGTATCCCAAGAGATGGAAACTAGCGTTCTTGGGGTACCACAAACCTACACTTGAGGTATGCTTGAGATACCGAAGTATCCTAAAGACCGCCTTCTTGTGCGATTCTTTAGGTGCCGCTTGAAAGCGAGCACACAAGCACACACTAAACATAATATCGGGCCTAGATGCGGTAAGATATAACAATGAGCCAATCATAGAACGATAATGAGATTGATCAATAGGTTTACCGTCTATGTCCGTGTCGAGATGGCAATTAGTCGCCATTGGAGTGCTTCTTGTGCTACAATCTCCCATTTCAAATTTCTTCAAGAGGTCCTTGGTGTACTTCTCTTGGTAGATGAAGGTGCCCTCTTGAAGTTGTTTGATTTGGAATCCAAGGAAGAAGTTGAGCTCTCCAATCATTGACATCTCGAATTCCCTAGACATCATGGTGCCAAACTCATGGCTAAGAGATTTGTTAGTTGAGCCAAAAATGATATCATCGACATAAATTTGACAAATGAATAAATCCCCGTCGATGTCCTTGGTGAAGAGAGTAGTGTCCACCCTCCCGATCTTGAATCCTTGCATGACCAAGAAATCCCTTAGACGTTCATACCACGCCCTAGGTGCTTGCTTGAGCCCGTAGAGCGCCTTGTGTAACCTATACACATGGTTAGGATTCCTCGGATCTTCAAACCCGGGAGGTTGCTCAACATAGACAAGTTCGTTAATATAGCCATTGAGAAATGCACTTTTAACATCCATTTGATAAAGCATTATATTGTGATGTGAGGCAAAAGCAAGGAGTATGCGAATAGCTTCTAACCGAGCGACCGGAGCGAATGTTTCTCCAAAATCTAGTCCTTCAACTTGTGAAAAACCCTTGGCTACAAGTCTTGCCTTGTTGCGGACCACAACGCCATTCTCATCTTGCTTGTTGCGGTACACCCACTTCGTTCCAATGACGTTCTTGTCCTTGGGTCGCTCCTCCAACACCCAAACTTCGTTGCGGGTGAAGTTGTTGAGTTCTTCTTGCATTGCCATCACCCAATTTGGATCTTGGAGTGCTTCCTCTATATGAGTGGGTTCTACACACGAAACAAAAGAGTAATGCTCACAAAATGAGGCGACATGGCGGGAACGAGTACTTACGCCCCTTGAAGGACTTCCAATGATTTGGTCCATTGGATGCGCCTTGGAGATGCGTCCATGCCTCATAAGTGGTTGTGAGGCACTTGGCGGTGGTGAAGCTTGTTGTTCCTCTTGTGGTTGGACTTGATCATGGACTTCTTCTTGTTGTTGGTGTTGTGTGGCTTGTGAATCTTGCATTGGCAATGGATCATCTTTCTCTTTTTCTTCTTCATCAACTTGAGGCATCATGGAGGTGTTGATGTTGGAACTTGATGCTCCCCCTTGATCATGGCCCTCTTCAACTTCCGGCTTGATGTCTCCAATGGTCATGTTTTTCATGGCTTCTCGTAGAGGCTCATCATCTATTTCATCATGACCAAAACTCTCCTCTTGGGAGCCATTAGTCTCATCAAACTCAACATCACAACTTTCTTCAACTAGACCGGAGGTTTGGTTGAATACTCGATATGCTTT
This sequence comes from Tuctoria greenei, assembly GCA_036927565.1. Taxonomy (NCBI): domain Eukaryota; kingdom Viridiplantae; phylum Streptophyta; class Magnoliopsida; order Poales; family Poaceae; genus Tuctoria; species Tuctoria greenei. Next base: position 9,554,786 of record JAYESD010000011.1, on the reverse strand, counting down.
TGAGTTTGATGCATAACCAAGAAAAATACCAACATCACATCTTCTTTCAAACTTACCGAGCCTTTTCTTGCGGTAGATGTAGCATTTGCACCCAAAGACTCTAAAGTAGGAGATGTTGGGCTTTCTCCCGATGAGGAGCTCATATGGGGTCTTTTGGAGTAGTCGGTGAAGATAGACCCTATTTGCGGCATGGCACGCCGTGTTGATTGCTTCGGCCCAAAACTTCTCCGACGTGCCATAGTCATCAAGCATTGCTCTTGCAAGGGTGATAAGGGTCTTGTTCTTCCTTTCAACGACACCGTTTTGTTGGGGGGTGTATGTGGCCGAAAACTCATGCTTCACGCCTTCACGATCACACCACTCCCCAATATTGTAGTTCTTGAACTCGGTGCCGTTGTCACTCCGGACTTTGATGATGGGAAGTTGAAATTCCCTTTGAGCACGTTTGGCAAAGGTCTTGAAAACTTCCGGAGTTTCACCCTTGTCACCTAAAAACAAAGTCCAAGCATATCGAGAATAATCGTCAACGATAACAAGACAATAGAAGTTACCACCTAGACTTTGATATGTGGATGGTCCGAAGAGGTCCATGTGGAGTAGTTCAAGCGGCTTGGAGGTTGACACCATTGTCTTCATTGGGTGGTGTGAAGCAACTTGCTTCCCGGCTTGACAAGCACTACAAAGCTTGTTCTTCTCAAACGTGACATCCTTCACGCCGGTCACCATCCCAAGCTTGAACGACTTCTTAAGCTTGCTCATCCCAATGTGAGCAATGCGTCGATGCCATAGCCAACCCAAGCTTGTCTTAGTGAAAAGACAAGTGGTCAAGCTAGCATCCTTGTTGGAGAAGTCCACCAAGTAAAGATGTCCATGCCGAAATCCTTTGAAGATTAGTTCTTTGCTTGATTCACTAGTTACTACAACACCATTCTAAACCAATTACCTTCCCTTTTGAGTTGTCACCAAAGGTGACTTGTTCATGATTATCGGGGTTCTCTATGGTAGTGAACATACCATCATTGCCGGTCATATGTTGAGTGCACCCGCTATCGAGTACCCAATGTTTTCCTCCGGCTTTGTAGTTCACCTACACACATGAAGTTAGTTTTTGAGTTTAGGCACCCAAGCTAACTTAGGTCCTTGTATGTGTGATACAAGTGATTTTGGGACCCAAAGTTGCTTGGGGAGCTTCCCCTTCATGCCCTTAATATCTTTGCCGATGAACCTTGCCTTCACCTTGCCACCTACTTTGCTTAAGAGATAGTGATAATCATGGAAAGTAGATTTGTAGTTAGGAGGCAATTTGGGAGAAGGACGGTTGGGAAGGGGACACTCCCTCGTGTGGTGTCCGGTGACCTCACAATGTTGGCAATAGGATCCAACTTCTTTGATGAAGCTCGTCCTAAGCTCCGGTGAGGGCACCTTTCCTTTGTTGAGCACCGGGAAGGATCCAAGTCCTCTCTTGTTGAAGCCTTTGGCTTGTTGGTAGAGGATTTCCTTGTGCTTGTCCTCTCCCTTGGAGAGTCTCACCACACTAGTGCGGAGACTTTCAATTTCGTCCATCAATTCCTTCTCCCTAAGGCTTGCTTTCAAAGGCAAAGACTTATCCAAAGTATTAGTGGCATGTGAAAAAGTTGATACTTTGCCATCAAGGGTTTCCTTTTTCATGTTCTTCATTTTTAGTTCAATTTTCTCATAAGCAAGGTTAAGCACTTCATGTTTTTGAACCAAGTCATTGTGCTTTCCCAAGAGTGCTTGGTTTGCTAAGTCAAGCTCATGATGATCAAGCTTGATTTGAGCATTTCCCTTCTCGATTTGCTTGACATGTGTTTTGAGCGTGTCATGCTCTTTGAGTATGGTTACATACTTGTCATGCAAATCGAGCTTCGCACTCTCAAGTTTAGCACAAGCTTGTTCAAGTGCTTTGACCTTGCTCTTTTCCCTTTTTATGATGACATGATATTCATTAATCATTGATGCTAGTTCATCGGGGGAGAGCTCATTATCATCATCGCTAGAATCATCACATACCTTAGAGTTACCTTTATCCATGAGGCACATAGGAGGTGGATGAAGAGGTGAGTTGTCTTTGTTGACGACGGCAAGGCCCACCAAGTTTTCTTCATCTTCACTCTCTTCATCGCTTGACTCTTCATCCGTGATCCACTCATTTGCCTCGCACATGAAGACTTTTTGAGGCCCTCTTCTCTTCTTTGGAAAGAGCTTGGTTTTCTTGCCCTTGTCAAATTTCTTCTTTCCAAAGGCGCGCTTGGGTTTGACCTCTTCTTCATCTTCATCACTTTCTTCTAGCTTTCTATACTTTCCTTTGTGGTTGTCCTTCCTCTTGTCGGGTCTTGGACAATCATATGATATGTGGCCTTGATCACCACAATTGTAGCATGTTTTGTTTTCATCTTTTCTTGGGAGGAAGGCTTTCTTCTTTGGATCAAAGGAGTATCCCTTCTTTGCGATTTTGGAGTTTAGACGTGAGAATTTTCTCATCATCAATGCAAGCTCATCATCGTCATCTTCGCTTGTTGCTTGCTCTTCTTCGCTTGAGCTAGGCTCAACCACTTTCTTTTTCTTGGGAGTGGTCTTCTTGGTTGAAGCCTTGAGAGCAATAGTTTTTGATGATGACTCCTCCATCATTCCAAGTACGCTCATCTCATGAGCGTGTATTTCTCCAATGAGCTCCGAAACTTCAATGTTGTCAAGTGATTCCTTTTGGAGCATGAAGTTGATGATGTTGTACTTAGGCTTGGGAAGGAGCATGAGGATCTTTCGGTTGATAAGTCCCTTGCCAAGAGATGCAATGTCAAGAGCATTAATCTCCTCAATAAGAACATTTAAGCGTGAAAACATTTGGTTAACATTCTCATGAGGAAGCATTTTGAATTCATCATACTTGGATTTTAGCAAGTGATATTTGAGTTCTTTAACACGAGAGGAACCCTCATGAATTTCAATTAAGCATGCCCAAATTTCACAAGCCTTTTCTTTACTAGCTATTCTTGCAAATACATCTTGACTAATGCATTCATAGATGGCATTTCTAGCCTTAGCATCCCATTTTAGTTGATCCCCAACATAGTTAAGATCTCCAAATCCCGCATGGGTCGCTTCCCACACTTCGGGAGCAATGGCCTCTAGGTAGGCACGCATGCGTGCTTTCCAATAGGCAAAGTTCTTGCCCTCGAAGATAGGAACCGAACCCCCATTCTTGGCCATTTAAGCTCTCTAGCGGTGAAGCTAGAATGATCCAATGAGCAACAAGGCTCTGATACCAATTGTAAGGATCGAAACGCCCAAGAGGGGGGGGTGAATTGGGCTTTCTTTCAAATTTTAAGACGATTAAGAACTAACAACTTAAAGCCCAATTCCCTATGCAATTAAACTATGCAATCAATATAAATTAAAGTTGCGGAATGAAGATTGCATAAGAGTAAAAAGGGAGAGGGATGCAAACGCTCAAGGGACACGGAGTTTATCCCGTGGTTCGGTAAGATCACAAGGATCTTCCTACATCCACGTTGTGGCACCCTCCGATGGGTTTTGCCACTCCCAAGTCACCGAGACAAAGGGCTTCTTCACTATTCTTCTCCGTTCGCCAACCTCGGCAAGGTGAAGCTCAAGCCTTGTACACTTTGGGATCCTCCGGGCTTCCACAATCCACTTGGCAAGCTCCGGAAGTTACACACACCAAGGGACACTCCCTTGTGGCTCTCACTACGCTAGAGACTCCAATCACCTAGAGTGGAGGCACCCAAGCATTATCTCTAGCTAGTTCTAGCCTATCTCTTGGTGTACAAATGATGAGTAAATGATGTGAAAGTGGTAGCTCTCTTGCTTGAATGCTCTAGGATGTGTAGAGTATGTCTGGGCTTCAAGTCTTATCGATTTGACAGGTTGAAGGGGTATAAATAGCCAGCCTCCACGAGATAGCCGTTGGAAAAGTAGGCTGACATCACTTCTCTGCGAACACCGGATGATCCGATGTCTCCCCTTCAGTTATCATCGGTCAAAGCCAAATTAGCTGATGTCACGGTGTCAGATATGACCGTTGTTAGACCGATGTTGATCTGTCTTCTCATCGGATGATCCGGTGGCTCTTCCTCCAGAATTTTGCTTGATCTTGAGGCTCACTGGAGTGATCGACCGATGTATGTCTTCTTCACATCGGATGATCCGGTGCTTCACTCGGTCCAATGGTATTGCAATCTGTGATGATGGACCGATGTCACTGAGCCACTCACATCGGATGATCCGGTGAGTGCATTTGTCTGAGGTCTACTTCTTCAATTGAACCAACTTGACCGATGTAGTCAACTCATAGAACGTCGGTTGATCCGGTGTGTTCAACTTGTTGACTTCGAGTTGTTTTGAGTTGTTCTTTTGGAATTTTGAACTTGTGACCTCTTTGACACTTGTTGGAAATGTTGTTTTGATTGTCTTCAAGCATTGAGTGATGTCAAATTAGAGCTTTCACTTCTTGTCTTCATACGATTTGATTTGATCTCATTCGTTGATTTTATATGGGTCTCCAATGTAATTTTGATTTCATTTGATTGAGTGTCATTGAGACCTTGCATTCACAAATTCATTAGTAATATCGAATGGTTGTCATTAATCACCGAAACCGTACCTCATGGGGCCTAGATGCTTTCAATCTCCCACTTTTTGGTGATTGATGACAACACAATAATTTAAAGCGCAATGATAATGAATTTGATGATAATACTCAAGAATATATGCAATGAATACAACATAGGATACATTAAGTTTGCAAAAGAAATTTGTGGTGCGAAAAGCTCAATTGATTTAAAATCATAAACAAATGAGACAAGCGAAAGCGTGCTTAATTAAAATTACAAAAGAGTACTCAAGCATGAATACAAAGGATAAGCACACACTCAACCACACACTCCCCCTACACACACACTCCCCCTGAGACTGCTACTACCACTCCCCCTGACTCTTCTACATCTTCTCCCCCTTTGGCATCAAGACACCAAAAAGGGATTAGAACGCCTACAGACCCTGAGAGCTAGGCGCGAGGACGAACTGAGCACCGTCGCAGTCGTCGGAGCTGGAGTCGCCGGTCGAAGGAGCTGCCGGAGCGGTGGGAACTGGAGGGTCCGCTGCCGGTGCTGGAGGAGAGGAAGCAGGTACTGAAGGTGCTGGAGGAGCTGGAGGAAGTGGAGCGCTCACCACGGACGCCGGTGTCTGCTGGAACAAGGTCGTCGCCGGCAGTGGTGAGTGAATCGGTGCGCTAGATGCCAGAAGTGGTGACATGCTGATGGAAGGGATAGGAGTAGTGGGCACCTGAGCAACACCTGGAGCCAGTCCCAGTCCAGGCTGCTGTGAAGGAAGGGCGATCCCGGTCTGAGTGTAAAGGTTGGTGATCAACCCGAGGATCCCCATCATGGCCTGCTGGGTCTGCTGCTGCTGGTCGAGGGTACGGCGGTGCATCTGATCTACCAGGTTGGTGAACCTGTCCGTATCCTCTCGCCTCTGACGGGCGATCTCCAGCTGGAGCTCCTGCTGCTGCCGCTGCAGCTGTGCCAGGTGAGCAGCCTGCTCTGCCCTGGCCTGCTCAGCAGCGAGCCTGTCCTAGCGCTGCTGCTCGATCATCTGCTGAAGGAGCGACGTCAGCTCAGACGGCTGCGTCACCTGCGCCTCGGACACAGGGGGTGGTGTCGGTGGCAGAGCGGCTGATCCTCCTGCCTCGGCGTCGTGCTGCCTCGGTGAAGGTGGAGGGGGAGGGAAGTACTCCTCGACACTGTCGTCGGTGTCGCTCTCAGACCAGATGTGCTGCAGGTCCTCCCCCTGAGCCTCAGCCTCAGCAAGCCTCTCGTCCTCCCGCTCTAGGTCGGACCAGTCTTCCTCAGTCAAGCGGGCCCTGACCTGGCGCTCAACTGGACGACCAAGACGGCGGTCTCCAGGAGCGGACGCACGGTAGTGACCGAAGCGGGTCACGCTCTCGTCAGCAAGCCGGGCCTGTGCTGTATGTCCCTCTGGCACCACCATAGAGCAAATATAACTGATCCAGTGCCCGTATGCTAGCTGCCTCATCATGCCCACTCCATCTGTAATGACGTCCTCCATCTCGCAGAGGAGTATGTCCACTATATCAAAATCCATCCCATTCATTATGTAGAACAGGAGGGTCTGCTGGAGACTCGTGAACCCCTCCAAGTAACCTGACCTCGGCAGGAGCGTGCGGCGCAAGGCGAGGTGCACAATGCGCGCAGCTGGGGTCAGGAGGGCTGGAACTCTAGGCTGGTCCGGAGAGAAAGAGGGGCCAAACAGAGAGCGGATCTCGTCCAGCTGTGGTGCTACCCCTCCAGTAAGTGGCCTCCTCGGTGGATCTGCCTGCCCATAGACCTTCTCGTGTATGCTGGTGTCGTGCAGGTCCAAACCAAGAATATGCCCCAAGGTCTGCCTCGAGAGGTGGTAGTGCTGACCATTGAACATGAAAGCAATTGATCTTCTGCCCTCTGAGATGTACAGGGTCGCGTAGAAGACACGAACCCACTCTTCCACATAGGCACTTCTCTCATAATCCAGTAGCTCCACCAAGCCTCTGTATCTCTCAAAGAAAGGGCGGACCTCAGTCTCCGCTGCCACTGCAAGCTGCCTCCAGTCCAAGTGGTTGTGCTGAAAGAGCTTGTGTCCCCGGCGCTTGTAGGTCTCATAGAGAGACGCCTGGGTGACAGTCCAGAAGCGACTGTCAACAAGAAGCTCTCGGGGCTGTGGGAACCACTCCTCAAGCAGAACACTCCATCTGAGCTTCCGGAGTTGCTTAGCCTTCATCTTCCGGTAGTCCACAAGACGGACTCCTTCACCGACCCGGACGGCCGTGTCCATCTCATGGATGTCCCTCTCAGCCTCCCTGTCCTCACGACGGTCGGCAGCCGTCGGTCTCGGACGAGGAGCAGCCTCGGTGTGACCTCCTCGAGTCCGGGCTGAGCGCCGGCGGATGAGAGGCTCAACCGGCTCCTCTTCGGCGTCGGAGTCGTCGACCACGGGAGGCGACCTTGGACGGGCCTCACGGATCCTCAAGGACCCTCCTCGGCCACGCTCACGCTCCTCGGCGGCGCGAGCGGCCATCAAGGCCTTCTTCTCATCCTTCGATAATTTTCGCTTCTTCGCGGCGGGCTCCGCGATCGCTTTTCCCTTTCCTTTGCGGTCGCGACCCATCTAGACGACGGAGAGATAGGGTTAGCGAGGTTGAAAACGAATGATGACGAGATAATCAACGAGAGACGTCGCACGGCACGGAGCTCACCTTAGCGACGATGGAGCTCGGGAAAACCTAGCGACGGGGGCCGGAGAAGACGTGGAGGTGCTTCGACGGAGGGAGAGGTGCGGTGGCGATGGTGCGTGGGCGCGGGTGGAGCACGGCGGCGGCGGTGCCTAGGGCTGCGGCGGCGGCGGCTGCGGAGGTGGTGCGGTGCGCGGGCACGGGCGGCGGCGGCGCGGGGGTTGCCGGCGGCGGTGGCGCGAGCAGGGGGACGGCGGCGGCGGCCGGCGGCGGCGCTGCAGGCGAGGGAGAGGCGGCTGCGCGTGGAGAGGCGGTGGTCGGCGGCGGCGGGAGCACGGGGTGTCGGGGAGAGAGAGGGTCGGGCCGGCGCGCGAGTTTAAATAGTGGGGCCCAAACCCTAGCCGTTTTTTAAACATCGGATGGACCGATGATAGATGCAGTGAACATCGGTCGATTGCCACAGAAAGGATATTCAAAAATTTACAGTTGACATCGGATGGACCGACGTCTAGGGTTTTGAACATCGGTCGAATATCACAGTAAGGGTGTTCAACCGAGTGATATTGACACCGGATGATCCGACGTTAGAGGGAGGTAGACATCGGTTGAATAGATCACAGCTCCTGAAGAGTGAACATCGAATGGACCGATGTTTTACGGAATGAACACGTCAGATCATTTGGGGTTCTGACTGAATTTGCCCTTGAAAAATGAACACCTATTGGTCCGATGAGGGATTGACAAAGGCATCGGATAATCCGATGACAACAGAACGAAAACATCCCATATATGTCCTTTGACCAAACAACCAATCAAAGAGAAACACATGTCTTAGGACTTTTTGGGCAACCCCTTACCCCTCAAGAAGCTAATATGCCAATAGCTTGGCTAGACCTTAATGCAAATGGAACACCGAGAAAAATGGAGGAAAAATATCCAAATAAAATGTAAGGCCCATGCTTTGTGAGGTAGAGTATGAAGACTGCTATCTCAATGAAGCATGTTCCTCTAGGCATTAACGTACCTAACATTTTGTTCTTTCCACCTTATATGAGTTGAGATATGCATTTCAAACAAGTCTCCTTCTCATGAGGTGGGTTCCCCTTTGTGACAATTCTACCGTATGCAATGCCAAACAAATTATAGTGCAAGAGATTAAATGAGTGCAAGTTTATATGGCAGGGATCATGCAAGGCATAAAATGAATCTATCTTGTCAAGTTTAAACCTTCCAAAGGCTTCCTCAAGGAAAACTATTTCTAGCTCACCCCTATCCTTTGGGAGTTAGACAAGACCTATATGATATGCAACCTTACATGAACATGGCAACTTACATGACGTTAGATGCATCTAGCACATTTAATTCACTTCTAAGTCTAGAAAAGGTTTTCTCATCAAGTGGTTTTGTGAAGATATCCGCCAATTGTTCTTCGGATCTAACACCTTGCAAAGAGATGTCTCCTTTAGCCTCATGATCCCGCAAGAAGTGATGGCGAATATCAATGTGCTTAGTGCGGGAGTGTTGAACGGGGTTTCTAGCTATCTTAACCGCACTTTCATTGTCACAAAGGAGAGGCACACAACCAATTTTAATTCCAAAGTCCAAAAGGGTTTGCTTCATATATAGAATTTGGGCACAACATGCACCGGCCGCTATATACTCCGCTTCCGCGGTGGACAAAGCCATGGAATTTTGCTTTTTGCTCGACCAAGATACTAGGGAACGCCCAAGTAAGTGGCACCCACCGGAGGTACTCTTGCGATCCACACGACATCCGGCAAAGTCCGAATCCGAGTATCCCAAGAGATGGAAACTAGCGTTCTTGGGGTACCACAAACCTACACTTGAGGTATGCTTGAGATACCGAAGTATCCTAAAGACCGCCTTCTTGTGCGATTCTTTAGGTGCCGCTTGAAAGCGAGCACACAAGCACACACTAAACATAATATCGGGCCTAGATGCGGTAAGATATAACAATGAGCCAATCATAGAACGATAATGAGATTGATCAATAGGTTTACCATCTATGTCCGTGTCGAGATGGCAATTAGTCGCCATTGGAGTGCTTCTTGTGCTACAATCTCCCATTTCAAATTTCTTCAAGAGGTCCTTGGTGTACTTCTCTTGGTAGATGAAGGTGCCCTCTTGAAGTTGTTTGATTTGGAATCCAAGGAAGAAGTTGAGCTCTCCAATCATTGACATCTCGAATTCCCTAGACATCATGGTGCCAAACTCATGGCTAAGAGATTTGTTAGTTGAGCCAAAAATGATATCATCGACATAAATTTGACAAATGAATAAATCCCCGTCGATGTCCTTGGTGAAGAGAGTAGTGTCCACCCTCCCGATCTTGAATCCTTGCATGACCAAGAAATCCCTTAGACGTTCATACCACGCCCTAGGTGCTTGCTTGAGCCCGTAGAGCGCCTTGTGTAACCTATACACATGGTTAGGATTCCTCGGATCTTCAAACCCGGGAGGTTGCTCAACATAGACAAGTTCGTTAATATAGCCATTGAGAAATGCACTTTTAACATCCATTTGATAAAGCATTATATTGTGATGTGAGGCAAAAGCAAGGAGTATGCGAATAGCTTCTAACCGAGCGACCGGAGCGAATGTTTCTCCAAAATCTAGTCCTTCAACTTGTGAAAAACCCTTGGCCACAAGTCTTGCCTTGTTGCGGACCACAACGCCATTCTCATCTTGCTTGTTGCGGTACACCCACTTCGTTCCAATGACGTTCTTGTCCTTGGGTCGCTCCTCCAACACCCAAACTTCGTTGCGGGTGAAGTTGTTGAGTTCTTCTTGCATTGCCATCACCCAATTTGGATCTTGGAGTGCTTCCTCTATATGAGTGGGTTCTACACACGAAACAAAAGAGTAATGCTCACAAAATGAGGCGACATGGCGGGAACGAGTACTTACGCCCCTTGAAGGACTTCCAATGATTTGGTCCATTGGATGCGCCTTGGAGATGCGTCCATGCCTCATAAGTGGTTGTGAGGCACTTGGCGGTGGTGAAGCTTGTTGTTCCTCTTGTGGTTGGACTTGATCATGGACTTCTTCTTGTTGTTGGTGTTGTGTGGCTTGTGAATCTTGCATTGGCAATGGATCATCTTTCTCTTTTTCTTCTTCATCAACTTGAGGCATCATGGAGGTGTTGATGTTGGAACTTGATGCTCCCCCTTGATCATGGCCCTCTTCAACTTCCGGCTTGATGTCTCCAATGGTCATGTTTTTCATGGCTTCTCGTAGAGGCTCATCATCTATTTCATCATGACCAAAACTCTCCTCTTGGGAGCCATTAGTCTCATCAAACTCAACATCACAACTTTCTTCAACTAGACCGGAGGTTTGGTTGAATACTCGATATGCTTTTGAGTTTGATGCATAACCAAGAAAAATACCAACATCACATCTTCTTTCAAACTTACCGAGCCTTTTCTTGCGGTAGATGTAGCATTTGCACCCAAAGACTCTAAAGTAGGAGATGTTGGGCTTTCTCCCGATGAGGAGCTCATATGGGGTCTTTTGGAGTAGTCGGTGAAGATAGACCCTATTTGCGGCATGGCACGCCGTGTTGATTGCTTCGGCCCAAAACTTCTCCGACGTGCCATAGTCATCAAGCATTGCTCTTGCAAGGGTGATAAGGGTCTTGTTCTTCCTTTCAACGACACCGTTTTGTTGGGGGGTGTATGTGGCCGAAAACTCATGCTTCACGCCTTCACGATCACACCACTCCCCAATATTGTAGTTCTTGAACTCGGTGCCGTTGTCACTCCGGACTTTGATGATGGGAAGTTGAAATTCCCTTTGAGCACGTTTGGCAAAGGTCTTGAAAACTTCCGGAGTTTCACCCTTGTCACCTAAAAACAAAGTCCAAGCATATCGAGAATAATCGTCAACGATAACAAGACAATAGAAGTTACCACCTAGACTTTGATATGTGGATGGTCCGAAGAGGTCCATGTGGAGTAGTTCAAGCGGCTTGGAGGTTGACACCATTGTCTTCATTGGGTGGTGTGAAGCAACTTGCTTCCCGGCTTGACAAGCACTACAAAGCTTGTTCTTCTCAAACGTGACATCCTTCACGCCGGTCACCATCCCAAGCTTGAACGACTTCTTAAGCTTGCTCATCCCAATGTGAGCAATGCGTCGATGCCATAGCCAACCCAAGCTTGTCTTAGTGAAAAGACAAGTGGTCAAGCTAGCATCCTTGTTGGAGAAGTCCACCAAGTAAAGATGTCCATGCCGAAATCCTTTGAAGATTAGTTCTTTGCTTGATTCACTAGTTACTACAACACCATTCTAAACCAATTACCTTCCCTTTTGAGTTGTCACCAAAGGTGACTTGTTCATGATTATCGGGGTTCTCTATGGTAGTGAACATACCATCATTGCCGGTCATATGTTGAGTGCACCCGCTATCGAGTACCCAATGTTTTCCTCCGGCTTTGTAGTTCACCTACACACATGAAGTTAGTTTTTGAGTTTAGGCACCCAAGCTAACTTAGGTCCTTGTATGTGTGATACAAGTGATTTTGGGACCCAAAGTTGCTTGGGGAGCTTCCCCTTCATGCCCTTAATATCTTTGCCGATGAACCTTGCCTTCACCTTGCCACCTACTTTGCTTAAGAGATAGTGATAATCATGGAAAGTAGATTTGTAGTTAGGAGGCAATTTGGGAGAAGGACGGTTGGGAAGGGGACACTCCCTCGTGTGGTGTCCGGTGACCTCACAATGTTGGCAATAGGATCCAACTTCTTTGATGAAGCTCGTCCTAAGCTCCGGTGAGGGCACCTTTCCTTTGTTGAGCACCGGGAAGGATCCAAGTCCTCTCTTGTTGAAGCCTTTGGCTTGTTGGTAGAGGATTTCCTTGTGCTTGTCCTCTCCCTTGGAGAGTCTCACCACACTAGTGCGGAGACTTTCAATTTCGTCCATCAATTCCTTCTCCCTAAGGCTTGCTTTCAAAGGCAAAGACTTATCCAAAGTATTAGTGGCATGTGAAAAAGTTGATACTTTGCCATCAAGGGTTTCCTTTTTCATGTTCTTCATTTTTAGTTCAATTTTCTCATAAGCAAGGTTAAGCACTTCATGTTTTTGAACCAAGTCATTGTGCTTTCCCAAGAGTGCTTGGTTTGCTAAGTCAAGCTCATGATGATCAAGCTTGATTTGAGCATTTTCCTTCTCGATTTGCTTGACATGTGTTTTGAGCGTGTCATGCTCTTTGAGTATGGTTACATACTTGTCATGCAAATCGAGCTTCGCACTCTCAAGTTTAGCACAAGCTTGTTCAAGTGCTTTGACCTTGCTCTTTTCCCTTTTTATGATGACATGATATTCATTAATCATTGATGCTAGTTCATCGGGGGAGAGCTCATTATCATCATCGCTAGAATCATCACATACCTTAGAGTTACCTTTAGCCATGAGGCACATAGGAGGTGGATGAAGAGGTGAGTTGTCTTTGTTGACGACGGCAAGGCCCGCCAAGTTTTCTTCATCTTCACTCTCTTCATCGCTTGACTCTTCATCTGTGATCCACTCATTTGCCTCGCACATGAAGACTTTTTGAGGCCCTCTTCTCTTCTTTGGAAAGAGCTTGGTTTTCTTGCCCTTGTCAAATTTCTTCTTTCCAAAGGCGCGCTTGGGTTTGACCTCTTCTTCATCTTCATCACTTTCTTCTAGCTTTCTATACTTTCCTTTGTGGTTGTCCTTCCTCTTGTCGGGTCTTGGACAATCATATGATATGTGGCCTTGATCACCACAATTGTAGCATGTTTTGTTTTCATCTTTTCTTGGGAGGAAGGCTTTCTTCTTTGGATCAAAGGAGTATCCCTTCTTTGCGATTTTGGAGTTTAGACGTGAGAATTTTCTCATCATCAATGCAAGCTCATCATCGTCATCTTCGCTTGTTGCTTGCTCTTCTTCGCTTGAGCTAGGCTCAACCACTTTCTTTTTCTTGGGAGTGGTCTTCTTGGTTGAAGCCTTGAGAGCAATAGTTTTTGATGATGACTCCTCCATCATTCCAAGTACGCTCATCTCATGAGCGTGTATTTCTCCAATGAGCTCCGAAACTTCAATGTTGTCAAGTGATTCCTTTTGGAGCATGGAGTTGATGATGTTGTACTTAGGCTTGGGAAGGAGCATGAGGATCTTTCGGTTGATAAGTCCCTTGCCAAGAGATGCAATGTCAAGAGCATTAATCTCCTCAATAAGAACATTTAAGCGTGAAAACATTTGGTTAACATTCTCATGAGGAAGCATTTTGAATTCATCATACTTGGATTTTAGCAAGTGATATTTGAGTTCTTTAACACGAGAGGAACCCTCATGAATTTCAATTAAGCATGCCCAAATTTCACAAGCCTTTTCTTTACTAGCTATTCTTGCAAATACATCTTGACTAATGCATTCATAGATGGCATTTCTAGCCTTAGCATCCCATTTTAGTTGATCCCCAACATAGTTAAGATCTCCAAATCCCGCATGGGTCGCTTCCCACACTTCGGGAGCAATGGCCTCTAGGTAGGCACGCATGCGTGCTTTCCAATAGGCAAAGTTCTTGCCCTCGAAGATAGGAACCGAACCCCCATTCTTGGCCATTTAAGCTCTCTAGCGGTGAAGCTAGAATGATCCAATGAGCAACAAGGCTCTGATACCAATTGTAAGGATCGAAACGCCCAAGAGGGGGGGGGGGGGGGTGAATTGGGCTTTCTTTCAAATTTTAAGACGATTAAGAACTAACAACTTAAAGCCCAATTCCCTATGCAATTAAACTATGCAATCAATATAAATTAAAGTTGCGGAATGAAGATTGCATAAGAGTAAAAAGGGAGAGGGATGCAAACGCTCAAGGGACACGGAGTTTATCCCGTGGTTCGGTAAGATCACAAGGATCTTCCTACATCCACGTTGTGGCACCCTCCGATGGGTTTTGCCACTCCCAAGTCACCGAGACAAAGGGCTTCTTCACTATTCTTCTCCGTTCGCCAACCTCGGCAAGGTGGAGCTCAAGCCTTGTACACTTTGGGATCCTCCGGGCTTCCACAATCCACTTGGCAAGCTCCGGAAGTTACACACACCAAGGGACACTCCCTTGTGGCTCTCACTACGCTAGAGACTCCAATCACCTAGAGTGGAGGCACCCAAGCATTATCTCTAGCTAGTTCTAGCCTATCTCTTGGTGTACAAATGATGAGTAAATGATGTGAAAGTGGTAGCTCTCTTGCTTGAATGCTCTAGGATGTGTAGAGTATGTCTGGGCTTCAAGTCTTATCGATTTGACAGGTTGAAGGGGTATAAATAGCCAGCCTCCACGAGATAGCCGTTGGAAAAGTAGGCTGACATCACTTCTCTGCGAACACCGGATGATCCGATGTCTCCCCTTCAGTTATCATCGGTCAAAGCCAAATTAGCTGATGTCACTGTGTCAGATATGACCGTTGTTAGACCGATGTTGATCTGTCTTCTCATCGGATGATCCGGTGGCTCTTCCTCCAGAATTTTGCTTGATCTTGAGGCTCACTGGAGTGATCGACCGATGTATGTCTTCTTCACATCGGATGATCCGGTGCTTCACTCGGTCCAATGGTATTGCAATCTGTGATGATGGACCGATGTCACTGAGCCACTCACATCGGATGATCCGGTGAGTGCATTTGTCTGAGGTCTTCTTCTTCAATTGAACCAACTTGACCGATGTAGTCAACTCATAGAACGTCGGTTGATCCGGTGTGTTCAACTTGTTGACTTCGAGTTGTTTTGAGTTGTTCTTTTGGAATTTTGAACTTGTGACCTCTTTGACACTTGTTGGAAATGTTGTTTTGATTGTCTTCAAGCATTGAGTGATGTCAAATTAGAGCTTTCACTTCTTGTCTTCATACGATTTGATTTGATCTCATTCGTTGATTTTATATGGGTCTCCAATGTAATTTTGATTTCATTTGATTGAGTGCCATTGAGACCTTGCATTCACAAATTCATTAGTAATATCGAATGGTTGTCATTAATCACCGAAACCGTACCTCATGGGGCCTAGATGCTTTCAATCTCCCCCTTTTTGGTGATTGATGACAACACAATAATTTAAAGCGCAATGATAATGAATTTGATGATAATACTCAAGAATATATGCAATGAATACAACATAGGATACATTAAGTTTGCAAAAGAAATTTGTGGTGCGAAAAGCTCAATTGATTTAAAATCATAAACAAATGAGACAAGCGAAAGCGTGCTTAATTAAAATTACAAAAGAGTACTCAAGCATGAATACAAAGGATAAGCACACACTCAACCACACACTCCCCCTACACACACACTCCCCCTGAGACTGCTACTACCACTCCCCCTGACTCTTCTACATCTTCTCCCCCTTTGGCATCAAGACACCAAAAAGGGATTAGAACGCCTACAGACCCTGAGAGCTAGGCGCGAGGACGAACTGAGCACCGTCGCAGTCGTCGGAGCTGGAGTCGCCGGTCGAAGGAGCTGCCGGAGCGGTGGGAACTGGAGGGTCCGCTGCCGGTGCTGGAGGAGAGGAAGCAGGTACTGAAGGTGCTGGAGGAGCTGGAGGAAGTGGAGCGCTCACCACGGACGCCGGTGTCTGCTGGAACAAGGTCGTCGCCGGCAGTGGTGAGTGAATCGGTGCGCTAGATGCCAGAAGTGGTGACATGCTGATGGAAGGGATAGGAGTAGTGGGCACCTGAGCAACACCTGGAGCCAGTCCCAGTCCAGGCTGCTGTGAAGGAAGGGCGATCCCGGTCTGAGTGTAAAGGTTGGTGATCAACCCGAGGATCCCCATCATGGCCTGCTGGGTCTGCTGCTGCTGGTCGAGGGTACGGCGGTGCATCTGATCTACCAGGTTGGTGAACCTGTCCGTATCCTCTCGCCTCTGACGGGCGATCTCCAGCTGGAGCTCCTGCTGCTGCCCGCTGCAGCTGTGCCAGGTGAGCAGCCTGCTCTGCCCTGGCCTGCTCAGCAGCGAGCCTGTCCTGGCGCTGCTGCTCGATCATCTGCTGAAGGAGCGACGTCAGCTCAGACGGCTGCGTCACCTGCGCCTCGGACACAGGGGGTGGTGTCGGTGGCAGAGCGGCTGATCCTCCTGCCTCGGCGTCGTGCTGCCTCGGTGAAGGTGGAGGGGGAGGGAAGTACTCCTCGACACTGTCGTCGGTGTCGCTCTCAGACCAGATGTGCTGCAGGTCCTCCCCCTGAGCCTCAGCCTCAGCAAGCCTCTCGTCCTCCCGCTCTAGGTCGGACCAGTCTTCCTCAGTCAAGCGGGCCCTGACCTGGCGCTCAACTGGACGACCAAGCGGCGGTCTCCAGGAGCGGACGCACGGTAGTGACCGAAGCGGGTCACGCTCTCGTCAGCAAGCCGGGCCTGTGCTGTATGTCCCTCTGGCACCACCATAGAGCAAATATAACTGATCCAGTGCCCGTATGCTAGCTGCCTCATCATGCCCACTCCATCTGTAATGACGTCCTCCATCTCGTAGAGGAGTATGTCCACTATATCAAAATCCATCCCATTCATTATGTAGAACAGGAGGGTCTGCTGGAGACTCGTGAACCCCTCCAAGTAACCTGACCTCGGCAGGAGCGTGCGGCGCAAGGCGAGGTGCACAATGCGCGCAGCTGGGGTCAGGAGGGCTGGAACTCTAGGCTGGTCCGGAGAGAAAGAGGGGCCAAACAGAGAGCGGATCTAGTCCAGCTGTGGTGCTACCCCTCTAGTAAGTGGCCTCCTCGGTGGATCTGCCTGCCCATAGACCTTCTCGTGTATGCTGGTGTCGTGCAGGTCCAAACCAAGCATATGCCCCAAGGTCTGCCTCGAGAGGTGGTAGTGCTGACCATTGAACATGAAAGCAATTGATCTTCTGCCCTCTGAGATGTACAGGGTCGCGTAGAAGACACGGACCCACTCTTCCACATAGGCACTTCTCTCATAATCCAGTAGCTCCACCAAGCCTCTGTATCTCTCAAAGAAAGGGCGGACCTCAGTCTCCGCTGCCACTGCAAGCTGCCTCCAGTCCAAGTGGTTGTGCTGAAAGAGCTTGTGTCCCCGGCGCTTGTAGGTCTCATAGAGAGACGCCTGGGTGACAGTCCAGAAGCGACTGTCAACAAGAAGCTCTCGGGGCTGTGGGAACCACTCCTCAAGCAGAACACTCCATCTGAGCTTCCGGAGTTGCTTAGCCTTCATCTTCCGGTAGTCCACAAGACGGACTCCTTCACCGACCCGGACGGCCGTGTCCATCTCATGGATGTCCCTCTCAGCCTCCCTGTCCTCACGACGGTCGGCAGCCGTCGGTCTCGGACGAGGAGCAGCCTCGGTGTGACCTCCTCGAGTCCGGGCTGAGCGCCGGCGGACGAGAGGCTCAACCGGCTCCTCTTCGGCGTCGGAGTCGTCGACCACGGGAGGCGACCTTGGACGGGCCTCACGGATCCTCAAGGACCCTCCTCGGCCACGCTCACGCTCCTCGGCGGCGCGAGCGGCCATCAAGGCCTTCTTCTCATCCTTCGATAATTTTCGCTTCTTCGCGGCGGGCTCCGCGATCGCTTTTCCCTTTCCTTTGCGGTCGCGACCCATCTAGACGACGGAGAGATAGGGTTAGCGAGGTTGAAAACGAATGATGACGAGATAATCAACGAGAGACGTCGCACGGCACGGAGCTCACCTTAGCGACGATGGAGCTCGGGAAAACCTAGCGACGGGGGCCGGAGAAGACGTGGAGGTGCTTCGACGGAGGGAGAGGTGCGGTGGCGATGGTGCGTGGGCGCGGGTGGAGCACGGCGGCGGCGGTGCCTAGGGCTGCGGCGGCGGCGGCTGCGGAGGTGGTGCGGTGCGCGGGCACGGGCGGCGGCGGCGCGGGGGTTGCCGGCGGCGGTGGCGCGAGCAGGGGGACGGCGGCGGCGGCCGGCGGCGGCGCTGCAGGCGAGGGAGAGGCGGCTGCGCGTGGAGAGGCGGTGGTCGGCGGCGGCGGGAGCACGGGGTGTCGGGGAGAGAGAGGGTCGGGCCGGCGCGCGAGTTTAAATAGTGGGGCCCAAACCCTAGCCGTTTTTTAAACATCGGATGGACCGATGATAGATGCAGTGAACATCGGTCGATTGCCACAGAAAGGATATTCAAAAATTTACAGTTGACATCGGATGGACCGACGTCTAGGGTTTTGAACATCGGTCGAATATCACAGTAAGGGTGTTCAACCGAGTGATATTGACACCGGATGATCCGACGTTAGAGGGAGGTAGACATCGGTTGAATAGATCACAACTCCTGAAGAGTGAACATCGAATGGACCGATGTTTTACGGAATGAACGCGTCGGATCATTTGGGGTTCTGACTGAATTTGCCCTTGAAAAATGAACACCTATTGGTCCGATGAGGGATTGACAAAGGCATCGGATAATCCGATGACAACAGAACGAAAACATCCCATATATGTCCTTTGACCAAACAACCAATCAAAGAGAAACACATGTCTTAGGACTTTTTGGGCAACCCCTTACCCCTCAAGAAGCTAATATGCCAATAGCTTGGCTAGACCTTAATGCAAATGGAACACCGAGAAAAATGGAGGAAAAATATCCAAATAAAATGTAAGGCCCATGCTTTGTGAGGTAGAGTATGAAGACTGCTATCTCAATGAAGCATGTTCCTCTAGGCATTAACGTACCTAACATTTTGTTCTTTCCACCTTATATGAGTTGAGATATGCATTTCAAACAAGTCTCCTTCTCATGAGGTGGGTTCCCCTTTGTGACAATTCTACCGTATGCAATGCCAAACAAATTATAGTGCAAGAGATTAAATGAGTGCAAGTTTATATGGCAGGGATCATGCAAGGCATAAAATGAATCTATCTTGTCAAGTTTAAACCTTCCAAAGGCTTCCTCAGGGAAAACTATTTCTAGCTCACCCCTATCCTTTGGGAGTTAGACAAGACCTATATGATATGCAACCTTACATGAACATGGCAACTTACATGACGTTAGATGCATCTAGCACATTTAATTCACTTCTAAGTCTAGAAAAGGTTTTCTCATCAAGTGGTTTTGTGAAGATATCCGCCAATTGTTCTTCGGATCTAACACCTTGCAAAGAGATGTCTCCTTTAGCCTCATGATCCCGCAAGAAGTGATGGCGAATATCAATGTGCTTAGTGCGGGAGTGTTGAACGGGGTTTCTAGCTATCTTAACCGCACTTTCATTGTCACAAAGGAGAGGCACACAACCAATTTTAATTCCAAAGTCCAAAAGGGTTTGCTTCATATATAGAATTTGGGCACAACATGCACCGGCCGCTATATACTCCGCTTCCGCGGTGGACAAAGCCACGGAATTTTGCTTTTTGCTCGACCAAGATACTAGGGAACGCCCAAGTAAGTGGCACCCACCGGAGGTACTCTTGCGATCCACACGACATCCGGCAAAGTCCGAATCCGAGTATCCCAAGAGATGGAAACTAGCGTTCTTGGGGTACCACAAACCTACACTTGAGGTATGCTTGAGATACCGAAGTATCCTAAAGACCGCCTTCTTGTGCGATTCTTTAGGTGCCGCTTGAAAGCGAGCACACAAGCACACACTAAACATAATATCGGGCCTAGATGCGGTAAGATATAACAATGAGCCAATCATAGAACGATAATGAGATTGATCAATAGGTTTACCGTCTATGTCCGCGTCGAGATGGCAATTAGTCGCCATTGGAGTGCTTCTTGTGCTACAATCTCCCATTTCAAATTTCTTCAAGAGGTCCTTGGTGTACTTCTCTTGGTAGATGAAGGTGCCCTCTTGAAGTTGTTTGATTTGGAATCCAAGGAAGAAGTTGAGCTCTCCAATCATTGACATCTCGAATTCCCTAGACATCATGGTGCCAAACTCATGGCTAAGAGATTTGTTAGTTGAGCCAAAAATGATATCATCGACATAAATTTGACAAATGAATAAATCCCCGTCGATGTCCTTGGTGAAGAGAGTAGTGTCCACCCTCCCGATCTTGAATCCTTGCATGACCAAGAAATCCCTTAGACGTTCATACCACGCCCTAGGTGCTTGCTTGAGCCCGTAGAGCGCCTTGTGTAACCTATACACATGGTTAGGATTCCTCGGATCTTCAAACCCGGGAGGTTGCTCAACATAGACAAGTTCGTTAATATAGCCATTGAGAAATGCACTTTTAACATCCATTTGATAAAGCATTATATTGTGATGTGAGGCAAAAGCAAGGAGTATGCGAATAGCTTCTAACCGAGCGACCGGAGCGAATGTTTCTCCAAAATCTAGTCCTTCAACTTGTGAAAAACCCTTGGCCACAAGTCTTGCCTTGTTGCGGACCACAACGCCATTCTCATCTTGCTTGTTGCGGTACACCCACTTCGTTCCAATGACGTTCTTGTCCTTGGGTCGCTCCTCCAACACCCAAACTTCGTTGCGGGTGAAGTTGTTGAGTTCTTCTTGCATTGCCATCACCCAATTTGGATCTTGGAGTGCTTCCTCTATATGAGTGGGTTCTACACACGAAACAAAAGAGTAATGCTCACAAAATGAGGCGACATGGCGGGAACGAGTACTTACGCCCCTTGAAGGACTTCCAATGATTTGGTCCATTGGATGCGCCTTGGAGATGCGTCCATGCCTCATAAGTGGTTGTGAGGCACTTGGCGGTGGTGAAGCTTGTTGTTCCTCTTGTGGTTGGACTTGATCATGGACTTCTTCTTGTTGTTGGTGTTGTGTGGCTTGTGAATCTTGCATTGGCAATGGATCATCTTTCTCTTTTTCTTCTTCATCAACTTGAGGCATCATGGAGGTGTTGATGTTGGAACTTGATGCTCCCCCTTGATCATGGCCCTCTTCAACTTCCGGCTTGATGTCTCCAATGGTCATGTTTTTCATGGCTTCTCGTAGAGGCTCATCATCTATTTCATCATGACCAAAACTCTCCTCTTGGGAGCCATTAGTCTCATCAAACTCAACATCACAACTTTCTTCAACTAGACCGGAGGTTTGGTTGAATACTCGATATGCTTTTGAGTTTGATGCATAACCAAGAAAAATACCAACATCACATCTTCTTTCAAACTTACCGAGCCTTTTCTTGCGGTAGATGTAGCATTTGCACCCAAAGACTCTAAAGTAGGAGATGTTGGGCTTTCTCCCGATGAGGAGCTCATATGGGGTCTTTTGGAGTAGTCGGTGAAGATAGACCCTATTTGCGGCATGGCACGCCGTGTTGATTGCTTCGGCCCAAAACTTCTCCGACGTGCCATAGTCATCAAGCATTGCTCTTGCAAGGGTGATAAGGGTCTTGTTCTTCCTTTCAACGACACCGTTTTGTTGGGGGGTGTATGTGGCCGAAAACTCATGCTTCACGCCTTCACGATCACACCACTCCCCAATATTGTAGTTCTTGAACTCGGTGCCGTTGTCACTCCGGACTTTGATGATGGGAAGTTGAAATTCCCTTTGAGCACGTTTGGCAAAGGTCTTGAAAACTTCCGGAGTTTCACCCTTGTCACCTAAAAACAAAGTCCAAGCATATCGAGAATAATCGTCAACGATAACAAGACAATAGAAGTTACCACCTAGACTTTGATATGTGGATGGTCCGAAGAGGTCCATGTGGAGTAGTTCAAGCGGCTTGGAGGTTGACACCATTGTCTTCATTGGGTGGTGTGAAGCAACTTGCTTCCCGGCTTGACAAGCACTACAAAGCTTGTTCTTCTCAAACGTGACATCCTTCACGCCGGTCACCATCCCAAGCTTGAACGACTTCTTAAGCTTGCTCATCCCAATGTGAGCAATGCGTCGATGCCATAGCCAACCCAAGCTTGTCTTAGTGAAAAGACAAGTGGTCAAGCTAGCATCCTTGTTGGAGAAGTCCACCAAGTAAAGATGTCCATGCCGAAATCCTTTGAAGATTAGTTCTTTGCTTGATTCACTAGTTACTACAACACCATTCTAAACCAATTACCTTCCCTTTTGAGTTGTCACCAAAGGTGACTTGTTCATGATTATCGGGGTTCTCTATGGTAGTGAACATACCATCATTGCCGGTCATATGTTGAGTGCACCCGCTATCGAGTACCCAATGTTTTCCTCCGGCTTTGTAGTTCACCTACACACATGAAGTTAGTTTTTGAGTTTAGGCACCCAAGCTAACTTAGGTCCTTGTATGTGTGATACAAGTGATTTTGGGACCCAAAGTTGATTGGGGAGCTTCCCCTTCATGCCCTTAATATCTTTGCCGATGAACCTTGCCTTCACCTTGCCACCTACTTTGCTTAAGAGATAGTGATAATCATGGAAAGTAGATTTGTAGTTAGGAGGCAATTTGGGAGAAGGACGGTTGGGAAGGGGACACTCCCTCGTGTGGTGTCCGGTGACCTCACAATGTTGGCAATAGGATCCAACTTCTTTGATGAAGCTCGTCCTAAGCTCCGGTGAGGGCACCTTTCCTTTGTTGAGCACCGGGAAGGATCCAAGTCCTCTCTTGTTGAAGCCTTTGGCTTGTTGGTAGAGGATTTCCTTGTGCTTGTCCTCTCCCTTGGAGAGTCTCACCACACTAGTGCGGAGACTTTCAATTTCGTCCATCAATTCCTTCTCCCTAAGGCTTGCTTTCAAAGGCAAAGACTTATCCAAAGTATTAGTGGCATGTGAAAAAGTTGATACTTTGCCATCAAGGGTTTCCTTTTTCATGTTCTTCATTTTTAGTTCAATTTTCTCATAAGCAAGGTTAAGCACTTCATGTTTTTGAACCAAGTCATTGTGCTTTCCCAAGAGTGCTTGGTTTGCTAAGTCAAGCTCATGATGATCAAGCTTGATTTGAGCATTTTCCTTCTCGATTTGCTTGACATGTGTTTTGAGCGTGTCATGCTCTTTGAGTATGGTTACATACTTGTCATGCAAATCGAGCTTCGCACTCTCAAGTTTAGCACAAGCTTGTTCAAGTGCTTTGACCTTGCTCTTTTCCCTTTTTATGATGACATGATATTCATTAATCATTGATGCTAGTTCATCGGGGGAGAGCTCATTATCATCATCGCTAGAATCATCACATACCTTAGAGTTACTTTAGCCATGAGGCACATAGGAGGTGGATGAAGAGGTGAGTTGTCTTTGTTGACGACGGCAAGGCCCGCCAAGTTTTCTTCATCTTCACTCTCTTCATCGCTTGACTCTTCATCCGTGATCCACTCATTTGCCTCGCACATGAAGACTTTTTGAGGCCCTCTTCTCTTCTTTGGAAAGAGCTTGGTTTTCTTGCCCTTGTCAAATTTCTTCTTTCCAAAGGCGCGCTTGGGTTTGACCTCTTCTTCATCTTCATCACTTTCTTCTAGCTTTCTATACTTTCCTTTGTGGTTGTCCTTCCTCTTGTCGGGTCTTGGACAATCATATGATATGTGGCCTTGATCACCACAATTGTAGCATGTTTTGTTTTCATCTTTTCTTGGGAGGAAGGCTTTCTTCTTTGGATCAAAGGAGTATCCCTTCTTTGCGATTTTGGAGTTTAGACGTGAGAATTTTCTCATCATCAATGCAAGCTCATCATCGTCATCTTCGCTTGTTGCTTGCTCTTCTTCGCTTGAGCTAGGCTCAACCACTTTCTTTTTCTTGGGAGTGGTCTTCTTGGTTGAAGCCTTGAGAGCAATAGTTTTTGATGATGACTCCTCCATCATTCCAAGTACGCTCATCTCATGAGCGTGTATTTCTCCAATGAGCTCCGAAACTTCAATGTTGTCAAGTGATTCCTTTTGGAGCATGGAGTTGATGATGTTGTACTTAGGCTTGGGAAGGAGCATGAGGATCTTTCGGTTGATAAGTCCCTTGCCAAGAGATGCAATGTCAAGAGCATTAATCTCCTCAATAAGAACATTTAAGCGTGAAAACATTTGGTTAACATTCTCATGAGGAAGCATTTTGAATTCATCATACTTGGATTTTAGCAAGTGATATTTGAGTTCTTTAACACGAGAGGAACCCTCATGAATTTCAATTAAGCATGCCCAAATTTCACAAGCCTTTTCTTTACTAGCTATTCTTGCAAATACATCTTGACTAATGCATTCATAGATGGCATTTCTAGCCTTAGCATCCCATTTTAGTTGATCCCCAACATAGTTAAGATCTCCAAATCCCGCATGGGTCGCTTCCCACACTTCGGGAGCAATGGCCTCTAGGTAGGCACGCATGCGTGCTTTCCAATAGGCAAAGTTCTTGCCCTCGAAGATAGGAACCGAACCCCCATTCTTGGCCATTTAAGCTCTCTAGCGGTGAAGCTAGAATGATCCAATGAGCAACAAGGCTCTGATACCAATTGTAAGGATCGAAACGCCCAAGAGGGGGGGTGAATTGGGCTTTCTTTCAAATTTTAAGACGATTAAGAACTAACAACTTAAAGCCCAATTCCCTATGCAATTAAACTATGCAATCAATATAAATTAAAGTTGCGGAATGAAGATTGCATAAGAGTAAAAAGGGAGAGGGATGCAAACGCTCAAGGGACACGGAGTTTATCCCGTGGTTCGGTAAGATCACAAGGATCTTCCTACATCCACGTTGTGGCACCCTCCGATGGGTTTTGCCACTCCCAAGTCACCGAGACAAAGGGCTTCTTCACTATTCTTCTCCGTTCGCCAACCTCGGCAAGGTGGAGCTCAAGCCTTGTACACTTTGGGATCCTCCGGGCTTCCACAATCCACTTGGCAAGCTCCGGAAGTTACACACACCAAGGGACACTCCCTTGTGGCTCTCACTACGCTAGAGACTCCAATCACCTAGAGTGGAGGCACCCAAGCATTATCTCTAGCTAGTTCTAGCCTATCTCTTGGTGTACAAATGATGAGTAAATGATGTGAAAGTGGTAGCTCTCTTGCTTGAATGCTCTAGGATGTGTAGAGTATGTCTGGGCTTCAAGTCTTATCGATTTGACAGGTTGAAGGGGTATAAATAGCCAGCCTCCACGAGATAGCCGTTGGAAAAGTAGGCTGACATCACTTCTCTGCGAACACCGGATGATCCGATGTCTCCCCTTCAGTTATCATCGGTCAAAGCCAAATTAGCTGATGTCACTGTGTCAGATATGACCGTTGTTAGACCGATGTTGATCTGTCTTCTCATCGGATGATCCGGTGGCTCTTCCTCCAGAATTTTGCTTAATCTTGAGGCTCACTGGAGTGATCGACCGATGTATGTCTTCTTCACATCGGATGATCCGGTGCTTCACTCGGTCCAATGGTATTGCAATCTGTGATGATGGACCGATGTCACTGAGCCACTCACATCGGATGATCCGGTGAGTGCATTTGTCTGAGGTCTTCTTCTTCAATTGAACCAACTTGACCGATGTAGTCAACTCATAGAACGTCGGTTGATCCGGTGTGTTCAACTTGTTGACTTCGAGTTGTTTTGAGTTGTTCTTTTGGAATTTTGAACTTGTGACCTCTTTGACACTTGTTGGAAATGTTGTTTTGATTGTCTTCAAGCATTGAGTGATGTCAAATTAGAGCTTTCACTTCTTGTCTTCATACGATTTGATTTGATCTCATTCGTTGATTTTATATGGGTCTCCAATGTAATTTTGATTTCATTTGATTGAGTGTCATTGAGACCTTGCATTCACAAATTCATTAGTAATATCGAATGGTTGTCATTAATCACCGAAACCGTACCTCATGGGGCCTAGATGCTTTCAATGGCGACTGAGGCCGTCCTCCGAGGCCATCCCGGAGGACGGCCCTAGTGCCATGGAGACTCGGGGGACCACTCTTGTGGAGTGGGACCCAATTTTTGTATCTGAAAACCCGCTGGAACCAGCGGAGGAGACCCCAGCAGGTCCGGAACCTATCCCGTTGTCATTGTCTATTGACAACGCCTGTTTCAGTCTGCGTCAAGTTCAACTGGCCTTCTTCCACGACAGCAAGGCTCTTGAAGAGGAGCGCCAAACCCTTAGGAGGTGGTGTAACCGGCTCTACTTCGAGACCAAGCTGGCGCAGTCGAGGCTAGCAGATGACAAAGAGTGGATCAAGCGGGAGAAGGTCCGCCTGGAATACTGGGGCAAATTATTGGATGATAGGGAGAGTATGACTCGCGCCCTCGATGCTCAATCCCGAGAGATTTATGAGCAGACCAAAGCAGCTAACAGTGCGGCCGATGAACGCCAAGAGAGGCTTGAGGCCATTAACACTACACTCATCAAGCGCCGGGAGGCACTTGAAGAGAGGGAGAAACGGCTCGAAGATGAAGAGCATAAACTCCTAGAGCTGCGGGATGACGTCCTGACGAGGGAGGAGGAGCTCACCGAGAAGGTGGCTCTGGCCGACAAGGGCCTCGAAGAGCGCGCCAAGAAATTGGAAGAGCACTGCACTGAGGAGGAGGAGAAGGCGTGGGTGCGAGGGCAGGAACTATACGAGCAAGAGTGTGCCCTTACTGCCAAGGAGAAGAAAGTGAGGGGCAGGGAGAAGGACCTGGTTGAACGCCAGAACAAGATCCACCTCCGGGAGGAGGAGCTCGGAAAACTCGAGAAGCGAGTTGCTGAAAAGATCCAGCAAAACGCCAAAGAGGTTGAGTGCCTCGCTCGAGAGAATTCTGAACTGGTGGCAGCCAGAAGATCCCTGGAGGAATTGAAGGGCTTGAGGACTGCGGACTCCCTACAGATTTTGGAGTTCCTGGGCAAGGCCAACGACGCGCTGACACCGATGGGCTTCAGTCCCGTGCGTTCGGATGATCCGGAGCTGGAGCCGGACCTGGCGTTGCAGGCGTTGAGCTCGGCAGGTAGCAAACTCTCCAAGGTGGGCGACGTCATCGCAGACCAATTGGAGGTTGAGGGGCAATTCCTGGCGAAGAATGTCGCAGAGTATGTGCTGACGTGCTACACCAGCCAGAATCCCCAATTCCCTCTGGACCCGGTGCTTGAAGGTCCCGTTGAAGGAGAAGGTGAAGCTGCCCGAGCCAACATGTCGGAGGTTGCCCAGAAGGTCGTCCAATTCTTCCATAGGGTCTAGGACCATTTCTGTAGTTCCCACTTGTATTCTCTCTTCTTCTTCCTCAATTTTGTAATCCCTTGTCTCCAGATGAATGAAATCCCTAAATTTTTGTGAATTTCACTTTTTGTCTTCAACACTTTTGTCTTCACTTGGCCCCCTGGTAGATGTACACAATTTGATTGTGAACATGTACCAAGAAGATATAGTGTTTTGTTGAAGACTCATTTGCTTCGAACTTGTAGAGTGTAGGTCCGAAGTCTTCGATGGTGAAGGCACCCTGAGGTTGTCGGAGCTTAGTAGCTCCGGCAATTGTTCCTATCAATCGCGTAGAGCATCGACAGTTAGACCTCCGGGGTGTCAGAGTTTAGTAGCTTCAGCAGTGACCTTTGCCAACGCGTAGCTTGTCGGCAGCAGACTCTACTTGTGGGGTCTTCTCACCATCTTTTATTTAGCGTCGACGGCTGGCCCCCTAGCTCTACCGAAGCTTGATTGCTCTGGTGATGCTCGTTTTCAATGCGTAACATCGATTACAAGCCACCTAGGGGAGTCGGATCTTTGTTAGCTCCGGCTTTTCTCCATCAATGTATATTTTTTATTTTTCCTGCACACTGAAGCCAAGAAAAATAGTAAAATTTGTTTCTTGCCTATAACTTCGTCGCGGCTTACGATTCTTAAGAAGATTTTAGGTCAAACGCGATTCTAAATACAACCGAATGCGTTGTCTTTTCTTCCAGATCCAATTGTACTTGGACCCGCCTTACTTCGGCCTGCTGGGGTGTAGGTAGAGTGGCGTACTTAGGGTGCTTGACCAGGCTAAGTCGATAGCACACTCCGGCCCTAGATTGGCTTGGCGGCATTCAGGCGAGTGGGCCATGAACAATATTTGAATCCAAGAGAATCGACAATACAACTCGAATCGTATATGAACCGGTCTAACTAAAATTTCTTAAGAATTGCACGTCTTTGTTATAGACAAGAAAGAGAAAAATAAAAAATGTTGAGCCTGTACAAAATAAATGCACGTGGAGTCTGTTTCACATGAAGATATCTTTCATTATAGGTCCGGGGTACAGGGGAAACAAGTACACTCTTAGGGTACGGAACCAGGTCAAGCGTGTTTTATTTCTCGTTTGACCCAGGGTAGCTAGCCACACTTTTAGTCCTGAGACTGTGACAAGTGTTGCATGAACATTGCGGACCTTCCGGGAAAGGTCCGACTGTTCTCCCGGAGGAACTACCCGACTCTGTACAATGACTCTATAACATACACCTCAAGTTACTACAGACTCACCTCCGTGATATTAAGTGTAGAACTTACGGAGGTGCTCAATGTTCCAAGGATTTGGGAGAGGTGTCCCATCCTCAGTAGCCAAGCGAACGCTCCCGGGACGGGATACTTTAATCACTCGGAAGGGTCCCTCCCAGCTGGGGGAGAGTTTGTTTAACCCTTCTCTGGATTGTATTCTCCGTAGCACCAGGTCGCCTTCCTCGAGCTGTCGGTTGTGTACATGCCGCTGATGATAGCGCCGAAGGGCTTGGCGGTATCGGACATTCCGAACAGCTGCTTGGCACCTTCCCTCTTCAAGGAGGTCTAGGTCTTCACGCCGGAGCTGGTCCTGCGTGGCTTCGTCGAAGGTCCGGACCCGGAGTGACCCCAAGGTGATTTCCGGAGGAAGGTTTACTTCAGCTCCATACACCAGGAAGAAGGGTGTCTCTCCAGTTGACCGGTTTGGAGATGTCCTATTAGCCCATAAAATGGGCGGAAGCTCTTCAATCCAGTTGGCTCCATGTTTTTTCAAGCGCTCATAGGTGCGCGTTTTGAGTCCTTTAAGGATTTCAGCATTTGCTCTCTCGGCTTGGCCATTGCTTGCCGGGTGAGCTACAGAGGCGTAGCAAACTTGAATGCCGAGGTCTTCGCAATATCCTTGAAATGCAGAACTTGTGAATTGGGTCCCATTATCAGTGATGATTTTGTTTGGGACTCCAAATCTGCATACAATGGACTGCAAAAAGTTGATAGCAGATTGCTTGTATATTGTCACAACTGGAGTTGCTTCCGGCCACTTGGTGAACTTGTCAATGGCGACGTACAGGAACTTGTAACCTCCGACGGCTCTTGGGAAAGGTCCCAAGATGTCCATCCCCCACACAGCGAAAGGCCATGTAGGAGGTATCATTTGTAGGGGCTGAGCTGGTGTGTGAATTTGCTTTGCATGAAATTGACATGCTTCGCATTTCTTCACCAGCTCAGTTGCATCCTGGAGTGCTGTAGGCCAGTAGAAGCCATGCCAAAAGGCTTTTACCAACCAGCGTGCGGGAAGACGTGTGGTTCCCACACTCGCCTCCATGGATTTCCGCGAGGAGCTCGCAGCCTTCTTCCCTTGTGATGCACCGCATTAGGATGTCGTTGGCACCGCGCTGGTAGAGATCCCCTTCTACCAACGTGTATCTTTTAGCCAATCTGACTACCCGGTCAGCGGATACATCATCGTCAGGAAGGATGTTGTCTTTCAAGTAGTTCCGGATCTCCGAGATCCATGCATCGGAACTAACTTGAGCATTTGAGTCTTGCGTGCTGGGTTGCTCGGAGCTTCCGGCAGCACCTACGACCCTTGATGGCTGCCATGGTAACAGGGCCATCAGGACCGTCAGCATCGGGATGCTGATCTCGCCCCCTTCGCTAAATTCGGCAGGCTGAGTTGTGGGTTTTGACAACCTCCGGACAAAAGTTCCATCAGGAGTCGGAGCTCCGGTTGACGCTTTCGTCGAGAGTTCGTCAGCTTCAGCGTTATGGGCACGCTGAACATGGTGGAGATCTAGGACTTCGAAGTCCTTCTGAAGCCTCTAGACTTCAAGAAGGTAAGCAGCTAGCTGGAGATTGTTGCAGGAGCATTCACCCTTCACTTGCTTAATTATGAGCTGTGAATCTCCCTTGACCAGCAGTTGCTTGACACCGTATGACAGTGCCACCTTTAGTCCGTAGATGAGTGCTTCGTACTCCGCCATGTTGTTGTTCGCCTTGAAGTCAAGGTGTACCATGTATTTTACCTTCTCCCCATTTGGTGCGAGGAGAAGGATTCCAGCTCCGGCCCCTTGCTTTTGCATGGACCCGTCGAAGTAGAGGGTCCAATGAGTCTCGGTGAAGACCGGAGCTTCGTGTTCCGGCTTCTGCTCACTGGGGCCCCCAGGGTTTGATGGAGAGGGAGTCCATTCCGCCACGAAGTCTGTCAATGCTTGACTCTTGATTGCTTGCCTTGAAATGAATTCGAGATCGAATTCGGCCCATCTTCAACCAAGGGCCCCCTCTTGAGCCATTCGGATCCCAGGGTAGTCCCACCAATCATCAACAAACCCAATCCGACTACCCCTTCCCCGAGCATCCACAATGGTCCAAACAGCACTAGCAAAGTCCTAATTAATCAGCTACGCCGCACCCATATTTGGCCTCGTGGTGGCACTGTAGTCCTGGCTTATTCTCGCATGAACCGGTCCTTAGATCTAAAGCAAGCAAACCACCATAACATCCAACCCATCCACATACCAGGCTTGCTTAGATCACCCATCGTATTGACCAATTCACATTAACCAGAATATCATTGATGCATAATTAAATGTGTAGTGTTGTTTGCCATCCCAATTAATTAAGCGAAGCAAAAAGGTAAAAACCCTTCCCGACTCTCTACCATAAATTCCAGGTGACAAGGGTGGTTTAACAAGTCTAGTAAACTTCCTACCATAGGATTCCCATCAAATTGACACAGCATGCAGTTTTGCAAACAAAACATTTATTTTAAAACAGGATCAATATGCTTCAAGGACACTTGCCTTGCTCCGGCGGATGGGGTTGCTCAAGCGCTTCGAAGTCTTGGTTTTGGAAATCCTCGTATGCAACCTCTTGAGCACGTTCCTCTACGCGTGATCATACATACAAGAAAACATATACAATTCAACATAATGCACACAAAATAATCAACATGCAATGACATGCATGCACGCATAATTTAATAATTAATTTACTACGGTCGTTTATTATTTAGATGCGTCTAGTTCATACGTGTTCATATGTGTTTACGGGGATTTTAGGGTGGATTAATGCTGCTGAAAATAAAATTATGGTGCAACTAAATTTAATTTACGCCTACTAGATTCAATACGGTCGCAAAAATTCGCCTCGGGAACGAACCCTACCGTAGATCTGACGGCGTGACGGTCGCGGAATAAATGCGACGCGAAGACGAAAAAGATGGTGCAGCAGTCCTTCGACGGCGCGATGACGGCGGCGCGATGTCGGCGACGATCTCCGGCGAACGGTGGTACCCTCCTCTTTTCCTCCCTCTTCTTCCCCTTTTTTTCTCTTCTTTTTCTTCCCTTGGCGGCGCAGCCTCTGGTGCCTTTTTTTCTGGCGGCGTGGTTCTCTGTGCGGCGGTGTTTTTGGGATCGGCGGAAACCCCTAGGGACCTACGGTCCTTTTTATAGGCGCGGGAGTCAACGGGGAGTCGGTACGGGCGAGCAGTGGGATTCGGCGGAAAAATCGGGGCGGGGCGCGGGATTCCGCGGGAGCGGGGAAGGGCGCGCGGAAAAAGCGCGGGAGGCGCGGGGATTTGGCGTCTGTCGCACGGTGCGCGGAGTCGTCGCGCGCGGGGTGGGGTGGGGCCCGGCGCGTCGCGCTGCCGTGGGAGGCGCGAGCGATGCGGCAGGCGGGGCACGCGTGGGCGGCAGGCGGGGTGGGAGCGTCGGCCGCTGGCGGGGTGGGGCCGGGTGTGGAGGCGCAGCGCCAGGCGCTGCAGCGGCGGGGCCCGGGCGGCGTGACCGCAGGCGGCGCGGTCAGGGGGGGCAGGCGGGGACCGGGGCGGGGCCCGCGCTGCGCGCGGCAGGGGCACGCGGCCGGGCTGGCGCGCAGGGCTAGGCGGCGGTGTAGGCGCGCGGCATCAGGGTGGGGCCCCCGGGCGGGCTGCGCTGCGCGTGAGCGCGCGTGGGCGCTGCCGGCTGGGCCGGTCGGCGGCCTGGCCGGCGGGGGGGGGGGGGGTGGGGTTTTCTTTTTTTCCTTTTTTTATATTATTTATTATTATAATTATTATTATTTTATATTATTATTATTATTTTTTTTATTCTTTTTATATTATTATTATATATTTTACTATTTATATTTTATTTATTTTATTTATCTTATTCATTTATTCATTCATTATTTTTTTATATACTTACTGCTATATAATTTATTTATATATTTCTTTTTATATATTATTATTATTGTTTTATATTTATTATTATTTTTTTATAATGTATATTATTAATATTATTTTATTTATTTTTATATATTGTTATATATTATTTATATATATACTTATATATATTTTTATTATTATTTTTATACTTATTTCTCATTACAAGTTTTAGACCATAATTATTATTTTCTATTTCTTCTTTTGCTACATACATTTGTATATTTTATCATTTCCCTTTTATCCTACTAATGTTTAATGCATGATCATGTATGCAATGCAAGATGCGAAAATTTAGGGTGTTACAATTCTACCCCCCTTAAAATGAATCTCGCCCTCGAGATTCGATAGCGTGGAGAAAAGGTGAGGGAATTCTGCCTTCAGGTCTTCTTCACGTTCCCATATAGCTTCGGTTTCCGTATGGTGTTTCCATTGCGCTTTGCACCAACGGATCCTCTTACTTCTTGTGAATGCAAAACAATGAGGTTGGCGGAGAAGTCTACCCCCCTTATTTTAAGGCTTACTTTTGAACATACTATATTTGTTCTCATCTCTCCTCCAGGAGACTTAACCAATAGGGTAGACTTCATATGAGAGATAGGCAAACTATACTTGATGACATACTTCGATGCAATGAATGAATGCGATGCTCTAGAATCAAATAACATAGTCGCGGGGTTGGAGTTAGCAAGAAACATACCAGTGACCACGTCATTCGCTTGTTGAGCATCCTCCGTAGAGACATGGTTCACATTGCCACGAGCAAAATTCTGCTGTCCACGGTTTCCTTGTGGCTGTACTCCATTAGGTCTTGGGTTTTGTCTCGGCGCATTGCTTCTTTGACCAAGGCCTGACTTAGGACATTGATTCGCAA
The DNA here is from genome assembly GCA_036927565.1 of Tuctoria greenei. Taxonomy (NCBI): domain Eukaryota; kingdom Viridiplantae; phylum Streptophyta; class Magnoliopsida; order Poales; family Poaceae; genus Tuctoria; species Tuctoria greenei. The sequence goes on along the minus strand of JAYESD010000011.1, from coordinate 9,521,439 downwards.
AGTGTCCAGCTTCTCCACAAGTATAGCACCTCTTGACTCCACCAGAATTATTAGGACGAGCTTGGTTTTGAGTATTGGTTCCAGGAAAATCAGCACGAGGTGCATAAGGCATTGCTTGCATATCAGGGCGCTGCTGCACAAACTGAGTTGGATGTGGTGCATAACCAGAGCGCTGAGCAGGAATAGTGGGGCTGTAATGAGGCGCATTGGGTGGTGCAAGGCGAGGGCGCACATTACTTCCTTGTTGTTGTCCTTGATACGGCGCCTTCCTCTTGATTTCTTGCTCCATCTCACGGATCTTGTTCTCAACTACAATTGCTTTGTCTACAAGTTTCTGGAAATTGGCATAATCGCAGTTGAGTAGTTGCACTTGGATCTCATTGTTGAGGCCTCTCATGAACAAATATTGCTTCCGGCTGTCTCGACTAACATCCTCGGGCGCATACCTTGAGAGTTGAGTGAACTTGTTGAGATATTCACTCACGCTTGATCTTCCTTGCCTTAAATTCTCAAATTCTTGCCTCTTCAAGAGCATAACTCCTTCGGGGACATAATGAGAACAAAAATTCTCTTTGAATTCAGCCCAAGTGATTCTTTCTTGGTTCTCATGAGCACTGCAATGAGAATCCCACCAATCTGCAGCTGCTCCAACGAGTTGATGAGAAGCAAATAGGACCTTCTCCCGGTCACTGCATTGGACAATAGCAAGTTTCTTCTCCACGGACTTGAGCCAATCATCAGCATCCATAGGGTCAGCAGCTTGAGCAAAGGTTGGCGGCCTAGTCCTCATAAACTCTCCCAATCGGTCATGAGGAGGCGGGGGTGGCGGTGGAGGCATGTGGGGCTGATTGTTGATATTGCCAGCCTGCAGCTGTCCCATAGTTTGTATCATGGTCTGCATGAGCTGGTTTTGCATGGCCAATAGCTGCTCAATGTTGATGGCTCCATGAGCAGGTCCTTGTCCATTATTGTTCTGAGGTTCTCCATTGTTCTCCTCCTCGTCATTGGCATCCCTCTGGTTGCGAGTCCTCACCATCTAGAGAAAAGCAGTAGGTAAGAATTTAGAAACGTCCCCAACTATATGCATCAAGGGATATGAAGCTAACTGACTAGCTATACTAGCCTAGGTGGACATGGCAATGCTAAGGCATCCCAAAATCCTCTATTACGCAAACAAGCAAACAATATATATAGCAAACAGCACACTTAAGCAAAAACACATCGATTCCTGAGTGCTCCTATGTGCTCTAAAGTGTCCATTCTATCTAGGCTGCGTCCTACAGTCAACCTGGCTCTGATACCAATTTGTGACGCCCGGTTCCGAAAACTGAACCAAGCTAACGCATATGTGTGCCCAGGATGTTCAACACACATACACGAGTGATTCACAAATGATAAACAGATAATTACCACAACTCAAATTATTAAATAAGTACCCTTATTACACAATTCATTAAATCCTCGAATACAAGCTCTAATGAATATTAATGACTGGTTCAACTAATGCAGCGGAAATAAACTAAATAAGCAACTAAGCAACTAAGCAAAAGGAATAGCGCAGCTCCATGCAACACCACAGGCAAAGCTGACGGTAGACACGGCCTAGATCTCCACATTATCGCCATTAAATTCACAATTCTGACCTGCAACTGTTGGGGTGGGGGATTGCAAGAGTGAGTACATGTCGTACTCAGCAAGTGTGGAAAGTATGACATGTGGCTTATTCAAATGACGAATGTAATAATGGCTAAGTGCTGAAAAGTACAGTAAAACATTTGAAAAGCATTACACTATGTCTATGTGAAATAATCCCATCATAACCATCATATTAACATAATATAAACCATATCCAATTATTACCAACATCACCATTATCCATGTCCAATTATCATAACTCAAATTCATATCCATGACCATAATCCATAAACCATAACCATAAACCAACAATAACCATAAACCAACCATAACCATTACCAGACCATAACCATCCCAAATCCCAATTTCCAACTCTAATCATGTAGGTCATCCAGGCGCTCATAACCGGGAGCACGGCTATCATGATAGTTTTTTAACACTCTGCAGAGGTTGTACCACTTTACCCACGTGTTTGTGATTTCATCACCCGTCGGCGACTGAAGAACCTCCCTTATGCCAATTACACTTCCTTTGATGTATGGCCAAGAGATCACAAAATAGCCTTTACAAAGGGATTACTAGCCTATTCAGACCCCACTGAGGTTTCACCGTTGGCGATGCCTCCAACTGAGCCCATCTTCAACCAAGGGCCCCCTCTTGAGCCATTCGGATCCCAGGGTAGTCCCACCAATCATCAACAAACCCAATCCGACTACCCCTTCCCCGAGCATCCACAATGGTCCAAACAGCACTAGCAAAGCCCTAATTAATCAGCTACGCCGCACCCATACTTGGCCTCGTGGTGGCACTGTAGTCCTGGCTTATTCTCGCATGAACCGGTCCTTAGATCTAAAGCAAGCAAACCACCATAACATCCAACCCATCCACATACCAGGCTTGCTTAGATCACCCATCGTATTGACCAATTCACATTAACCAGAATATCATTGATGCATAATTAAATGTGTAGTGTTGTTTGCCATCCCAATTAATTAAGCGAAGCAAAAAGGTAAAAACCCTTCCCGACTCTCTACCATAAATTTCAGGTGACAAGGGTGGTTTAACAAGTCTAGTAAACTTCCTACCATAGGATTCCCATCAAATTGACACAGCATGCAGTTTTGCAAACAAAACATTTATTTTAAAACAGGATCAATATGCTTCAAGGACACTTGCCTTGCTCCGGCGGATGGGGTTGCTCAAGCGCTTCGAAGTCTTGGTTTTGGAAATCCTCGTATGCAACCTCTTGAGCACGTTCCTCTACGCGTGATCATACATACAAGAAAACATATACAATTCAACATAATGCACACAAAATAATCAACATGCAATGACATGCATGCACGCATAATTTAATAATTAATTTACTACGGTCGTTTATTATTTAGATGCGTCTAGTTCATACGTGTTCATATGTGTTTACGGGGATTTTAGGGTGGATTAATGCTGCTGAAAATAAAATTATGGTGCAACTAAATTTAATTTACGCCTACTAGATTCAATACGGTCGCAAAAATTCGCCTCGGGAACGAACCCTACCGTAGATCTGACGGCGTGACGGTCGCGGAATAAATGCGACGCGAAGACGAAAAAGATGGTGCAGCAGTCCTTCGGCGGCGCGATGACGGCGGCGCGATGTCGGCGACGATCTCCGGCGAACGGTGGTACCCTCCTCTTTTCCTCCCTCTTCTTCCCCTTTTTTTCTCTTCTTTTTCTTCCCCTGGCGGCGCAGCCTCTGGTGCCTTTTTTCTGGCGGCATGGTTCTCTGTGCGGCGGTGTTTTTGGGATCGGCGGAAACCCCTAGGGACCTACGGTCCTTTTTATAGGCGCGGGAGTCAACGGGGAGTCGGTACGGGCGAGCGGTGGGATTCGGCGGAAAAATCGGGGCGGGGCGCGGGATTCCGCGGGAGCGGGGAAGGGCGCGCGGAAAAAGCGCGGGAGGCGCGGGGATTTGGCGTCTGTCGCACGGTGCGCGGAGTCGTCGCGCGCGGGGTGGGGTGGGGCCCGGCGCGTCGCGCTGCCGTGGGAGGCGCGAGCGATGCGGCAGGCGGGGCACGCGTGGGCGGCAGGCGGGGTGGGAGCGTCGGCCGCTGGCGGGGTGGGGCCGGGTGTGGAGGCGCAGCGCCAGGCGCTGCAGCGGCGGGGCCCGGGCGGCGTGACCGCAGGCGGCGCGGTCAGGGGGGGCAGGCGGGGACCGGGGCGGGGCCCGCGCTGCGCGCGGCAGGGGCACGCGGCCGGGCTGGCGCGCAGGGCTAGGCGGCGGTGTAGGCGCGCGGCATCAGGGTGGGGCCCCCGGGCGGGCTGCGCTGCGCGTGAGCGCGCGTGGGCGCTGCCGGCTGGGCCGGTCGGCGGCCTGGCCGGCGGGGGGGGGGGGAGTTTCTTTCTTTTTTTTTCTTTTTTTTTATATTATTTATTATTATAATTATTATTATTTTATATTATTATTATTATTATTATTTTTATTCTTTTTATATTATTATTATATATTTTACTATTTATATTTTATTTATTTTATTTATCTTATTCATTTATTCATTCATTATTTTTTTATATACTTACTGCTATATAATTTATTTATATATTTCTTTTTATATATTATTATTATTGTTTTATATTTATTATTATTTTTTTATAATGTATATTATTAATATTATTTTATTTATTTTTATATATTGTTATATATTATTTATATATATACTTATATATATATTTATTATTATTTTTATACTTATTTCTCATTACAAGTTTTAGACCATAATTATTATTTTCTATTTCTTCTTTTGCTACATACATTTGTATATTTTATCATTTCCCTTTTATCCTACTAATGTTTAATGCATGATCATGTATGCAATGCAAGATGCGAAAATTTAGGGTGTTACAGACCCGGATCCTCCCAGAGGGATTCGGATTTTCTTCGGGGACCTCCAGGTTCTGGCTGGAGGAACCCGGAGCTTCTTCAGAAGCAACCTGGACCCTCCCGGAGGGGTCTGGGTCTCTTGAAGTGACTTCTTGTGGATTCAAGTCTGGAAGCTGGGGCCCAGACTCACTTTCAGGATCCTCCGGACCCTCCCGAAGGGGTCTGGGTTCCTGAGTATGGGCTAGTTCTGGTCTCTCCGCGACCAGGACCATACTGACGACTTCGTCAATGGCTGAAATATAAAGCAACAAAGGCTCACCAGGGTTCGAAGCTACCAGAATAGGTAGGGTGGTGAGGAACTGTTTTAGCTCCTGGAATGCCTTTTCTGCTTCTTGAGACCATTGGAATGGTATGGACTTACTCAATAACTTGAATAAGGGGAGTGCCCGTTCCGCCAGTCTTGAAATGAACCGACTGAGGGCTGCTAGACGTCCAGATAGCTTTTGGACATCTTTGATGTGGGCTGGTGGCCGCATATCTTCAATGGCCTTGATCTTTGCCGGATTAGCTTTTATGCCCAGGTGACTTACCAGGAAACCAAGAAGTTTTCCGGAGCTAACCCCAAAGACACACTTGTCTGGGTTTAGCTTTGTGCGGGTGACCAGCAGCTTATCGAAGACAGCCTGCAAGGTGTCAAGGAGTGACTCCTTGTTCTTGATCTTGACCACGATGTCATCAACGTACACTTCCACTATGTCTCTAATGAGGTCTTCAAAGGTTTTGTACATAGCTCGTACAAAGGTTGAAGCTGCATTCTTGAGACCAAATGGCATGGTTGTATAACAGTACAATCCATCTACTGTGATGAAAGAGGTATGCTCTTCGTCTTCCCTAGACATTCTGATTTGATGATACCCAAAATATGCATCTAGGAAACACAGTTTTTCACACCCGGAGGTGGAATCCACCATCTGATCTATTCTAGGTAGTGGGAATGGATCTTTTGGACATGCCTTATTTAGTGTTGTGTAGTCGATACACATCCGAAGCTTCCCGCCAGCCTTGGGCACAACGACTGGGTTTGCCAGCCATTTTGGATGGAAGACTTCTCGGATGAATCCAGCTTCGAGCAACTTCTTCACTTCTTGTCGAATGAAGTTCTGTCGCTCTACGGATTGCTTCCGAGGCTTCTGATGCACAGGTCGGGCGTCGGGGTAGATCTTCAGATTGTGCTCAATCACTTCCCTGGGGATCCCAGGCATTTGTGACGGTTGCCAAGCAAACACGTCGACATTAGCCTGGGGGAAAGCGATGAGCGCGAGTTCCTATTTGTCGTTCAATCCCCCCGGTATACGGGTGGTCTGAGCGGCATCGGAACCGATTTGGACGACTTTGACGGGAATGTCGGTGTCGCCGCTTGGCTGCACACGAGGTGCAGAAGTCGAGCCTCGCTGACGAATGCTCGGGGGTTTTGGAGCTTGCTCCTGCCTGGAGTCCTCCTCTTGCGCCGTGGTAAGTGCATGGAGTTCTTTCAGAGCAGTTACTCCGACAGTACGATCTCCGCGGATTCGGAGAACGCCTACTGGTGTTGGCATCTTTAACACCAGGTAGCTATAATGAGCAGCTGCCATGAATTTGTACAAGGCAGGCCTACCCAAGATGGCATTGAAGGGTAAGTTGATCTGAGCAACATCAAAGACCAACTTCTCGGTGCAATACTTCTTCGGGTCCTGAAGGTAACGGGGAGAGTAATAGCTCCGAGTGGGGTGATAGCTCCCGGACCTACTCCGGGGAAAGGTCGGGAGGGGTGGAGATCCGAAGGTCGGAGCTGAAGCTTGGTAAAAGCTTCAAAACTTATGAGGTTAAGCCCCGAACCTCTGTCTACCATGACATGGTGGAGCTGGATGTTATTGATGGTAGGAGATACCATCAAAGGTAGCTGACCTGCTCCAACCATGCTTCGAGGGCAGTCCGAAGCATCAAAAGTGATGGTTGTGTCCATCCACTTCCAATGAGGCTCCGGTCTGGCTGTAGGAGCTACAGCAGCCATGTCCCGACGCATAGTTTTGATGACGCGGCGGGAAGTGATGTCCCATGATCCACCAAAGATGGTGCTCATGGTCTTCCGACGCTCGTTGTCAGAGACGTCGGAATCGTCGTCGACGGAGGTGTAGACGGCCTTCAGGACCTTTTTGGGATCCTGAAAACCTAACTCCTCTTCAGTCGAAGCTTTGTCGACTTTTTGTTTTCCTTCCCTCTGTCGGAAAGGAGCTTCTTCCCGGCGCTTGTTGTAGCGCTCGGCAAGGTTTTGGACCTCCGGGCAGTCTTCCAAATTGTGGCTGCCCGTTTTGTGAATTGGACACCACACTTTGGGTTTGCCACCGTCTTCAGAAGATGGTCGAGGTCGCTTCCCGGGGCATGGCCCCCGGCCACCCGGAGCTGCAGCAGCTGCAACATTGGATGTACCGACCGACGGCTTCTTCTTATCGTCGGTCTTCTTCTTCTTCTTGCCACTCCCGGAGGTAGCGGCTTCTCCTTTGGAGGATTTCTTGTGATCCTCTGGAGTTGGTTTGGAGTGCATCTCACGGCCCTCCGCAGCTCTGGCACATTTGTCGGCCAAACTGAAGAGTTCCGTGACACTGGTGATCTCCTTGATTGCCAGTTTCTCCAGTATCTTCTTATCCCGTACACCCTGTCTGAATGCCACAATGACAGAGGCGCTAGAGATAGAAGGGATAGTGTTTCGTACCTGAGAGAACCTCTGTATGAATGATCGCAGGGATTGTCCCCCTTTTTGCACGACTGCAAAAAAGTCCAGTTCAGTGCCTGGTCGGGTGTATGAACTCCCGAAGTTGGCGGTGAACTGCCGGCACAACTCCTCCCAACTGTTGATGGAGTTGGGTGGAAGGCTCATAAACCAGGACCTGGCGGTCCCAGTTAAAGCCACTGGGAAATAATTGGCCATTACGGCCTCATTTCCTCCAGCTGCCAAGATAGCAGTGGAGTAAATTTGAAGAAATTCGACAGGATTGACGGTCCCGTCGAACTTCTCCAGCAGGTGAGGCCAGAACTTCTGTGGCCACCTGACCATACGCAGATGCATGGCCAGGGCTGAACAGCCTCCTCCCACTCCTTCAGGAGCAGGAACGTCTTGAGCTTCTCATCTTTCACGAGCACGCTCAATACGGACTCGGCCGTCCTGTTGGCGGTATCGGCGATCAAGCTCCGCCCGGAGGTCATGAGTTGGAAGCCTGGATACCTTGTGAGTGCGTCGTGCCCCGGAGGGCAATGACGTCACTTGCTGTGATGCAGCACGTCTCCTGTTGTTGGAAACGTGCAGACCAAGTCTACCAGACAAGGTCCGCCGCTGCGACAGGGCCCGTCCTGAAGGAGGAGGACCCTGGTTGCTGATGCAGTCGGCTGCTGCTGCAAGCAAATGTTCCACATCGGCCCTCCACTGTTCCAGTGCATCTCGGGATGCATCCGGAGGTGGTGGGCGTTGGAGAAGAGCACGTGCTGCATAGAGCGCATGTTCCGGGTTGTCATGATTCGCCGACGCAGTGATTGACGCTGGTGCACCATCGCGTTGTCCAGCTTGATTTGCTGGTGGAGGCGGCGGTGGTGGTAGTGTGACTCCTGCTGGCGCTGAGGCTCCTGCTGGTGGCTGCATATTGGAGGGATTGCCCCCAACAGCTTGAACAGCAGGATGACCGTTGGATGATCCAGCAGCTGAGTTCACCATTCTTGAAATCTCAGGCGCCCCCTACCTGGCGCGCCAACTGTCGGTGGTTTGGATCCGGCAGATCTCCCGATACTACTAAAGTGTTAGAGGAGTTTGAGGTTCGGTGTGGGCGCACGGAGATTCAAGAAGGTGAATTGTGAATGACACAGGAGACACAAAGATTTACATGGTTCGGGCCGCCTGAGCGTAATACCCTACTCCACGGGTGTGTTGATGTTGTATTAGCTGTATGAGCTTGTATCGAGCGTGTGTAGAATGTATCGTTTGTGTATCGTTGGCCTGTCCTTTTATAGTATAAGGGCAGTCCGTTACAAGTTAGCCTGGCCCGACATGTGGCCCCGGCGGTTACTAATATTGATACACATTCAACACGTTTAATTGTCTTTAGTGACCGAGTAATGAGCTTTGACAGCACCGTTACTGGTAATTAAGGTCGTCCGATCGTGTGTCATTAATATAGTATTAATGACACTTGATCGGGTCTTGAAGTCCTTGATTCCCCTTTGAAGATCCGGAGCCGTTGTGGAGTCTTCCGGATGTTAGAGGCTGAAGATCCGACGGTTGGACACGTGGCAGCTCCGGAGCATACTGTGGGAAACAGATAGCTCCGGAGCTACCTGACACGTGTCAGTTCTAGAGCTTCCCTCGGTCTGGGGTTAGGTCCGGGGGTTCCATTTCGGTACACAGCCCGGAGCTTCCCCCTTGTGGGTGGTAGCTCCGGTTTGTCAGTACACGTGGCGACCCTGGGACTAACCATGTTGGAGAAGCGGGTCCGGTTATGTCTGACATGTGGGCCTCTGAAGGTCTTCAAATCGAATAGATGACTTTCTCTTGAGATCTTTGTAATCTCAAGGGGTGTACGGTTCCCAGGGTACCGACAGTTATGGTTATGGTTATGGGATGGAATCATGGTTTATGACATTGATTACGGTTATTGGCAATGGTAAATTATGGACTGGTATTATGGTGGTTACATGGTTTATGGTGGGTTTACTTCACATAAATATGATACATTGCTTTTCCAAATGGTTTTACTGTACTTTTCAGCACTTAGCCATTTTTATTATCGTCATTTGAATCAACCACATGTCATACTTTCCACACTTGCTGAGTACGACACGTACTCACTCTTGCAATCCCCCCCCAACAGTTGCAGGTCAAGATTGTGAGTTTAATGGCGATAATGCGGAGTTCTAGACCGTGTCTACCGTCAGCTTTGCCTGTGGTGTTGCATGGAGTTGCGCTATCCCTTATGCTTAGTGTGCTTAGTTGCTTAATTAGTTTGTTTCCGCTGCATTAGTTGAACTTGTCATAAATATTCCTTAGAGTTTGTATTCGAGGCTAATATGGGTTTTGTAATAAAATTTGATAATTAATCTTGTTCTGTGGTAATTTTCTGTATACTCTTTTGTGATTGCACTCGTGTATGTGTGTTGAACATCCTGGGCACATATATGCGTTAGCTTGGTTCATTTTTCGGAACCGGGCGTCACAGGGGGGGTCGGACTTTGAAGTTGGTTCATTAGAACTGACTGAAAAAATCGGGCTCAGGTCCATTTCATAGTACAACTACGCCGATCGCGGTCGCGGATTGGGCCCAGGCAAGGCGAATATGTTACACACGACAGCACATAACGTCATTGGATACTTTACTGTAGCATTTTACTTTTACTGTTCGTACGAGTGCTGCGCCCCTGAGACTAGTTAAAAGGTAAGTGCCGTATTGTAACAGATCCTGAACAGAAAGTGAGAAAAACAAATTCCCCATCTCCTGTTTCATCTGTCGCGCGACTCCACTGCTCGTTGGCGGCCACTGTAACACCTCTCACTGCGGCGGTTGTGCGCTGTAGCCACGGGGTGTTACAGTTGGTACTAGAGCAAGGTCATTTTCGGGGCGGAGGCGGAAGGCGGCGGGGATTCGTCGCGTCCAGGGAACTGCAAATTTCCGGAGGGGCGGGGTTCGGAGAAGGGGATCGGCGACTCTCGTCGGTCCTACCTCGAGTCGACTACCCGTCGGTCAGCGTGCGGCCGCGGCGTTCCAAGACGGCGCCTACCAAGCCCTCGGTCCAGACGAGGCTCATCCTCGACGCATTGGAGATGGAGGCACGTACGGAGGACGAACGGTGGGAGAAGGTATGTGGTGCTCTGGATGCGATCTCTAAGAGCTTGGATGGGTTGGATCTGGTGCAGAAACAGTTGCTCGGTCAGCAATCCTTGGGGGTGCAAGTGGCTGAGCAGGCTGGGAAGGAACGTGATGTTCTGTTCAAGCAAGTTGTATATATGGGGAAACGATGGAGGTCCTGGCGCTGGACAGATTGGCGAAGGGATTGGAGGATTATGTGCCGGTGGATCGTGGCTGCGGTGGGCCTTCTCGAGGAGACAACAGAGGACATTAGTGTGGTGGTGTTGCTCATGGGGAGTGGAGTGATCCTACCAGAGCTGGTACAAGCAGAGGACATGAGTATGGTGGTGTTGCTCATGGGGAGGGGAATGATCCAGGTAGAGCTGGTCCAGGTAGGGGAGGGCCGCATGAACATGGTCGGCATAGAAAGGATGGGGGAGGTGGTGATAGATCTCTACTGAAATTGGCATTCCCTAAGTTCCATGGTGATAATCCTACGGTGTGGATTGATAAGTGCATTGATTACTTCTCTATTTTTCATGTGCATGAATCTCTATGGGTCAGAGCTGCATCTTTACATATGGAGGGCAATGTCTCCAAGTGGCTCCAAGTCTACAAACTGACAGAAGGGTTGGGCTCTTGGGATGAATTTGTCAGTGCAGTGAAGAACAAGTTTGGAGACCATGAGTACCACAAAGTAATGTTTGACTTACTGTATTTGAGGCAGCAAGGGAACTTGGAGGAGTATATCACCACATTTGAGGAGTTGAGATATGGAACAACTATGCATAATCCTGATCTTGATGAAGTGTTATATGTCACCCAATTTGTGAATGGCCTTAGGATGGAGCTGCAAGGACCAGTGTTGGCTCAAGTGCCTGTCACTGTAAACAAGGATGTCTTATTGGCCGGGTTGCAACAAGAGATACAAGAGAGAAATAGATCAAAGGTGCACAGAAGTTCTCTTCTTATGAAACAAACTGCCCAAGGGAAGTATGATAGTAAGCCTCAACAGGGAGTTGACTTGTCCAAGGAAAGGCAATTGAGGGATTATCGCAGACTGCATGGCTTATGTTATAGTTGTGGGGAAAAATATGAGCCGGGTCACTTGGCAAAATGCACAAAGAGAAATCAAGGGCAGTTAAACACACTTTTGGTGGAAGACTTGGAAATGGCTTTATCTAATGACATATTGGCCTAGTTGGAAAGTGAAGATCAACAAGAGTCTGATAATTCTCATCTATCTCTTCATGCCATTTCTGGTACAGAGGGCTCTAGTTGTTTCAGGCTTCACATTTTGATGAAGAAGCAGATATTCTTGCTATTAGTAGATTCTGGAAGCTCTTGTACATTCATAAATTCAACTTTTGTGATGAGAGCAGGTTTGCAGCCTGTAAAGTGTGCTCCTCTGTCTCTTAAGGTGGTAAATGGGGATGAGTTGATAAGTGACTCTATGGTGCAGAGGGTGCCTTGGTCGTGTGATGTCCTGTTTGAAACAGACATGAGGGTACTGCCCCTGGGTTCATATGATGGTATATTGGGGTTCGATTGGCTGCATAAGCACAGCCCAATGAGTTGTGATTGGCAAAACAAGTTGCTGGAATTCTCTAATGAAGGCAAAATGTGAAGCTGCATGGTCTTCAGTGAGCGGCAGCAAACACAACTGCCTGAGTTATCCGTTGTTCAACTGGAAAAATGGATCAAAAGAAATGAAATATGATCAATTGTTGTGGTGGAATCTCTTCACTGCAAGGATGATGAAGTCCCTAAATCTGCTGCCAACAAGAAGGTGGAGGACCTTCTACAGGAGTTCCAGGATGTCTTTATGGAGCCAAGTTCTCTAGCCCCTGCCAGGCAATTTGATCATGTGATCCCTCTCATACCAGGTGCTATCCCTATCAACTCCAAGCCTTATAGATATTCACCTTTGCATAAAGATGAAATAGAGAAACGGGTACATTCTTCGCTAGAGGCTGGTCTCATAGAAAATAGTGTCTCCCCTTTTGATAGTCTTGTGCTGCTAGTTCAAAAAAAAAAAGATGGTACATGGCCCTTTTTGCATTGATTATAGAAAATTAAATGACATGACCATCAAGAATGTTTTCCAATGCCTTTAGTAGATGAAATCTTAGATGAGTTGTTAGGCATCAATTTTTTTTCTACCCTTGATATGCGAGCAGGGTACCATCAAATTAGAATGAAGGTAGGAGAGGAGTATAAAACGGCATTCAAAACTCATAGTGGTCATTACCAATTTAAGGTCATGCCGTTTGGTCTCACCAATGCCCCCGCATCGTTCCAATGCGCCATGGATTCTATTTTAGCACCCTTTCTTTACAAATTTGTGTTGGTCTTCATAGATGACATCTTGGTGTATAGTCCTACATTTGAGCAGCATTTGGAACATCTCATATTGGTATTTTCCACTCTTCGTGCATATTAGTTTTATATTAAGAGATCGAAGTGTAACTTTGTTCAAACTGAGGTGGAATATCTTGGCCATATAATTTCAAGAGATGGTGTTGCTACTGACCCTAAGAAGACAGAGGCGATGTTGGCCTGGCCTGTTCCCACTTCTTTCACTGATTTGCTTGGATTTCTAGGGTTGACAGGGTATTACAGGAAGTTTGTAAGTGGGTATGGCTTAATGGCAAGACCACTTACTAATCTATTGAAGACTAAACATTTCCAGTGGGGTCCAACAGCACAAAAAGATTTTGAAGACTTGAAGGAAGCTATGGTGTCTACCCCCGTTTTGGCCTTGCCAGATTTCAATGATACATTTGTGGTTGAAACTGATGCCAGTGACATCGAATTAGGAGCTGTTCTAATGTAGCGAGGCCGACCCATTGCTTATCTAAGCAAGGCCTTAACTGAAAAGCACAAGACCTTATCTATCTACGAGAAGGAGTTTTTAGCCTTGATTATGGCGGTGGAGAAGTGCGCCTGTACCTCCAGCGAGCAGAATTTATTATCCAGACAGACCATAGGAGTCTAAGATTTTTGGAGGGTCAAGAGCTGCAGTCTGATCTGCAAAAGCGTGCAATGGATAAATTGATGGGTCTTCACTTCAAGATTGAGTATAGGAAGGGTAAGAAAAACCTTGCAGCCGATGCCCTCTCTAGAGTGGGTCAACTCTTTTCTGCCTCAACAGTTACAGAGGTTAAACCACTGTGGATCCAAGAAATATTGAATTCTTATAGTACTGATGTGGATGCTCAACAATTGCTGGTTAAAATTAGTTGTGATCAGTCCAGATGAGCAAGGGTTTTCTCTGAAACAGGGGATAATCCGAAAAGGGGTGCAACTTTGGGTTGGCCACAATTCAACACTTAGAACAAAGATCATTGCTGCCTTACATGACTCTGTTCTAGGGGGGCCACTCAGGAGCACAGGCATCTTACCAAAAAGTGAAGAAACTCTTTTACTGGAAGGGCATGAAGTAGGAGGTAGCTGAATATATTAAGCAGTGTAATATTTGTCAGCAAGCCAAATATGAGAATCTTCATTCGCCAGGTCTGCTGCAACCTCTGCCATTACCTGAGGGTGTTTGGAAGGAGTTGACTATGGATTTCATTGAGTCACTACCTAAATCAGAGGGCTATGATACAATCTTTGTGGTGGTTGACAGATTCTTTAAAATGGCTCATTTCTTTCCACTGAGACACCCTTTCACTGTTGGGAATGTGGATCAAGTTTTATTTGACAATATAGTGAAGTTGCATGGACTTCTCACACAATGCTGTCTGATCGTGATAAGGTTTTCACAAGCAGTCTGTGGAGGCAACTGTTCACTCTGCTCGGAAGTAAGTTGCTATTGAGTACGGCTTATCACCCCCAAACGGATGGGCAGACCGAGCGAGTAAATCAATGTTTGGAAATGTATTTGAGGTGTGCTATCCATTCTAGCCCTCACAAGTGGAAGAAATGGCTACCATTAGCTGAATTTTGGTACAACTCCTCTTTTCATTCGGCTTTAGGTTGTTCTCCTTTCAAAGCTATATATGGCTATCAGCCTGATCTATTATCTGCACCTATGGTTTCATCTGATGTGGAGAAATTTGTGACTGAACTCTTGGCTGACAGAACGACGATGACTGAGTGCTTGAAACAGCATTTGGCTGCAGCCCCAAATAGAATGAAGCAGCAAACAGACAAGAACAGAACTAAGTGAGAGTTTCAAGTGGGAGAAATTGTGCTTTTGCATCTCCAGCCGTATGCTCGGTCTACTCTTGTCAATAGAAGTTGTCCTAAACTGGCTTTTAAGTACTTTTGTCCATATAAGGTGCTCGAGCATATTGGGAAGGTGGCTCATAAATTACAGCTGCCAAATGGTGCCCAAGTTCATCCAGTTTTTCACATTTCACAGCTCAAGTCATTTACTCCTGACCATACACCTGTGTATTCAGAATTGCCTCGCATTTTGACTTGGAGCAGGGAGTTTTGAAGCCATTGGAGATTGTCGAAAGGCGTCTGATGCGTAAGGGCAATCAACCTGTGCCTCAAGTGAAGGTTCGCTGGACTAATATGGCATGTGAAGATACAACCTGTGAGGATTGGTATATTCTTCTGAAGAAGTTTCCTGAGGTTGGTGCTTGAGGTCAAGCACAAAATGGGGGTGGGGAAGGTGTTACACATGGCAGCACATAGTGTCATTGGATACTTTACTGTAGTGTTTTACTTTACCACACAGTCATTACTTTTACTATTTGCACGAGGGTTGCGCCCCTGAGACTGGTTAAAAGACAAGTGTCGTATTGTAACAGACCCTGAACAGAAAGTGAGAAAAACAAATTCTCCATCTCCCATTCCATCTATCGCGCGACTCCACCGCTCGTCGGCGTCCACCATAACACCTCTCGCTGCGGCGGTCGCGCGATGTAGCCACAAGGTGTTACAGAATGACTGGCTAAGAAATGGGCCTCATGCTGATTTGGCCGATTCGTAGATGCGAAATGATATTGATGCTGAAGCGACGAGATGGACTGCCGCCTCCGGCGAGGGGCGGGCTTCGTCGAGAGCTTGCGACTCGCCCTCGCCGGCAGCATCTCGTGGAATGGGAAATGGCAAAATGGGGGCAGGGAGTGATTTTTATTTTTGCCGGCCGATGCATTTCGAAACTGGAACAGGAAATGGCGGGGCGCGCGTGTATCTGTGCACGGGGACGATGGGAAGCTGCTGTGGGCTTTTGGTATTACGGGTCTCTTAGGGCCTGTCATCTGTTTTCTGGGCCTGACCGCTTGAAGTGCTCGTACTGAGGCCCATGCGTTGTCTAACAATTTTAATATATTGAAAAATAACAATGCTTTTTTGGAAGAATACTTTCGTGCATTTTTTCATACCGACTGCTAACCTCGCGCTCACATTTGGGGAACGATGCTCGATAATATGTTTATGGGTCTGTCTATTTGTCAGACGTCTAAAATTTGAGTAAATTTTAGGCAACGAGTAATTAGTAGCTAATTACTGTTATTAATCACTAATTAGCAGGGTTAATTATATAGGTTAATCAATTACAAATTTTCTATTCGGTTATTTTACAATTAACATAGTGCTACAAATCATAGATTAACAATTAAAATCATACAAATTACAGATTAGCAACTAACAAAATAAACAAATACCTCTCAGATCCGGTGCCGCCGTCAAGGTTTTGCCGCACCGCCATCACGCTCCTACACCGCCGCCGCCCCGCCGTTGAGCCGCGCTTAACGGGTCGCCATCAAGCAGCACCATATCTCCTGCATTGCTGCCACGACATGAGCCGCCGCCGCCGCGCATGCGCTGCTGCCGTGTCGGAGAAGCTCGCCGCCGTCCCAGAGCCGCCGCGCTCGTGGATAAACTCGCTGCGCGCCCCGCCGCCGCTGCTGCGCTACCCGCTGAGCGCCGCTGGATCGAGCTGGAGAAGAAGAGTCGGGCGTGGGTTAGTAAATGACTTAGACTCCGCACGAATCTTGATGCTAATCGAAGCGTTGACAGCGTCGTCTGTAGAGATTGGAGTTTTCAGGCACCTGAAAATGAGTATTTCCATATGTTTATAAATCAGATCGACTCGTACCATTTTCTCAGAATATTCAGAACAGTAAAACTCCTCAAACAAACAGGGTTACTCGCAGGGAAAATAAAAAAGCAAACAAACAGGATAGTTCCTTGAACTAACAAACCATTGCCCTTTCTTAATAAACAAACAAACATGATAATACCTGGAACAAATAGTACTAGAGTTGTCCTTTGGCGATCATTGATCTCCCCCTGTCATTATTCCGTCGAGGTTTTCGTTCATCTCGCAAAAGGTTGCAGCGTCCTTGTCATATTCAAGCGGACCCGTGCATCACGTTTGTTTCAGTTTCTGGCGCGACAGACTAACCAGCTTTTGTTGTCACCCGCCGAGTTACTCCCAAGATTGGTACGAGCAGTCTCGAGCATCACGTAGCGAAGCGACCTGTGGCAAGATATTCCCGTGAGCGCCAGCTGGGACACGAGATATTAGCTGATCGAGTACCAGTAGTTGATGCAACCTGCTGTGCTGTCGACTGCGCCGAACGTTAGGTGGGCTACCACGGACCAGCGCTCAGCGACGCCAAACGGAGATCTGATCGTACGCACGCCGCGGTGCCGGACAAAGACGCCTACGCCGTCTCCGCGCCCATCCCACCGAGGAGGAGGAGCCGCGCGACGTGCGGGTCAGCTGATGGCTGATGCGTGCCGTGCAGCGACGGCAACCGCGGACGGACGGACACGGGCGTGCCGTGTACGGTGTACCTCTCTCCCTCACGTCATCCTCCGCTTGCTTTCGTCCCGAGGCTCGTGCAAAACGTGTCCAGTCCTCGTTTCAGATCTTGCCCTGGAGTGAAGTTTCGACCTTGGACTATACGAACAAGCATATCCAGAATTTACTCAACTCCTTGTACTTGGTAGTTAAAGAAGGTACCCAAAGATTTTGTGCAGACTTCGGATCGCTAGGATTGAGCGGTTCTCGTCAATCGTCAAAATTTTGTGCAGTGTCCGCTGAAATTGGCCTGTTTTCGGGCAAGTTTTTAGCGTTACTCAAGCAGGGATTCAGGGAGGAGACTATAAAGTTGCAGTGGCAGTGTGGCACTAACTACTGTATCAAGCATGGAAAGTTTCAGCCACTCCACCGCCCTGGAATTTCTGAACTTGGCTTGGAAAGCGGACAGCAGTACACCGCAAAGCGATATTGGGGATACGTCCGTGTCCGTTCGTAAGACGTTAGCACAATACTAACAGACAGACCGTCACATTGGTAATCAAATGGACCAAATACCTCACATGTAAAAAATCTTCAGGCATGAAGGAGCCAGTACTGGAAAAGATACGAAACGGCAACCATCCGTTCCGACATAATGTGGCCACAGACCACCTAAACAGAGGAACTGCTGTGAGCCCATGACCCCACAGCAGCAAACATATGGTTTCTGCTAATAACGAACGGCGTGTCCACGTTTACATACGTATGCTAATGGCCAACAACTCCAAGTACGTAGAATGAATCGACCACCAGCACCAGCTAGTTACTCCCTAACTTTTCAATGATATATACTCTTTTCGTCTAAAAAATTTGTCGCTTTGTAGTTTAAAAATGAACTACAAAGCCACAAGTTTTTAGAAATAGAAGGAGCATATAGAATTGTACAGTAAATTATTTTTCCCTTAAGCTTAGCTACGAGCACCATTCTTGGACCTCTACCGACACTGTTATTTTTACTTGCTGCCAAGGTCATATCTCCTGCCTAATTGCTACTTCTTCGCCGAGCGCGAGCCAAGATTTCTCACCGGTTGCTTGCTTATTGGACGCCTCAACAGAGGTATCAACTTGGTATGGCGCCTTTGCAATTATCCTGGAAAGGAAGAGCATGCAAGTGTCAGATTGTTGGTTATTAGAGCTAAGGCCACGGCCATTTCCAGAAGCAACTTCTTTACTTGGCAATGCTAAAAGCAACTCGGTTACCTGCCCTTTCTCTTTTCGAGAAACCTGTGGAGTGAATTCCTCCTCGCAATCGGCATGTCTGTAACGTAGAAAAAATGTTGCCACTGATAATGTTACTATGGATTGTTTCAGATAGATTAGTTCGCACAACAAATTTAACCTGTAGTTTTCTGTTTGCGAAATTAATGAATGTAAAGCTTTTTTGGGAAAAATAGCGAGCTTGGTAGGACAGCAAAAGGAAGGAGAATTACCAGAAAGATCGCGTTTGCTGCTAGCCTTTTCCACGCCATGACCGCCGTTCACCATATGCAGCAAGTCCTTGACCTTTGTAGCTGGGAAGTTGTCAAAGACGACCACTTTTCCTCCATAGAAGATAGTCAGTTGTTGTGCCTCCTCCCCAGCTTCCACCCTAGAAGAATCAAAAGTTGATACCAAATCACTATTAAATTCCCTTCGATGAAAGAACATGTTCTCTCTTGCTGGTAGAGCCGAACCCGAACAGGACACCTTTTCTTTCAGATGAAGAAACGATTTTGCTTCATGCAGTTTATAGCGAGTGTACGGACGGTTCCGGATTTTATTTACCTTGGGTTTTCGCGGTTCTGCTGATCGGTTGGCGCCACGAGTGCTGGCGTCTCCTTGCTCGCGTTCTCGTCAAGAGAGAGCTCCACGGATTCTGAAGTGCGCGGCTCAGCCGTGGCCTTGTTTGGCGCGTGTTTTGGCTCCTCGGCAGGCGCGTCGAGCGCCGACAGCAGGTTCATGGTGGTGGGTGGTCGAAAAGCTACTGCAAAACAGCCACGCATGCATGTCCGATAAGCTATGCAGTACTGCGACTTGCTCTGTTTCGCTTCATTCGTCGCCCAATTTTTTGTTTCGTTTGAACTAAAAACTCATTGTTCTCTAGTGGCATGTCTAGTATAACGAACTAGCTTAGGTGAAACACAAAGACAAAATGTATGGCATGCATGAGCGCTGTACCAGCTTACTACTATGTTTCTAGAGATGTGTGTGTGAAAGGAAACCACGACAACGGGTTCGCCTTACCTTCTCCAGCCGGCGGCGGCTCCACGACGAGGCTTCCGAGTCCGTGGAGGCCGCCCTTCTTCTCCTTGAGGTACTGGCTGAGGAGGCTGCACGTGACGGCGAAGCTTGACTTCTCCCTCGCCGCCACCGGCCCGGGCACACGTCCAGCCATGGCCGTCGGTGCCGCGCCCTGCTCCTTCCCCTCCCCTCCCATCAAGCTGCTCACGCGTCTGCCGTCTCTCCCTGGTCCGCCGAGTCCAGGCAAACACTATCGACAGCGTGCAGGTTCCTCCCCTCCTTCCTCCACCAGACCACCAATGCCTCCGACAAGCTCCCGGGTACTTTTTCCTCCCCTCCGCGAGTGGCCTTCGTCCTTTAATAACGCATGCCGGCAAGTGGGGACCGAGGGCAACCGGAGGAGCCTCGCATGGAACACGTGAGGAAACGGGAGCGCGCGGTGGTGGTTTGGTTTGGGGACCCGGGAATGCGGGCGTGTCGCGCGAGGTCGTCGACGTCGTCGTCCGGGCAGCCAAAAAGGCGTGGCGACAACACGTGATTCCCGCGGGCGCCATCCTTGGCGCGGTCTCGTGACGCGCGCGCGGGGAAGGATTTGATTCGGGGACAGCGACGGCGATCGAGCTCTCCGCCGGAGTCTGGAAGGAACGAGATGTGACGCGGGACCTAGAAATAAGGGCGCATGCCGTGTACCACGCCGTACCGTGCCGTGTAGCTGCGGCGGGTGTGCTGCAGTACTCCATCCGTTTGAGCGATGTTAACGTTAGAACAAGTGGCTAGCTCCCTTTTTAAGCTACTACTTTCATCTCAAATTATTTGTCACTCTCTAGTTGAAAAATAAATTAGAGATTGACAAGTAACACTAGTACAATAAGCCTCATGACAGGCGGCTCCAAACCTATTATCACAAACGGTTTTTAAAACTGCCTGAAACGAAGAGCCTGTGATAATCCGCAATTTCACAGGCGGAGAAGTGATACCGCCTGTGATAATCCGCAATTTCACAGGCGGAGAAGTGATACCGCCTGTGAAGACATATTATCATAGGCGGTTCTTTACTTAGGCTAGCCGTCTGTGAAGATATTTTATCACAGACGGGTCTTATCACAGATGTCTTATCACAGGCGGATATTGAAGCATAACTAACCGCCTATGATAATGTGTCTTCACAGGCGGGTATTTGTCGACTGTTGGAGTCGGCAGATCTCCTGACACTGCTAAAGTGTTGAAGGAGTTTGTAGTTCGGTGTGGGCGCGCGGAGACTCAAGAAGGTGAATCGCGGTTTAACACAGGAGACACGAGTATTTACGTGGTTCGGGCCGCCTGAGCGTAATACCCTACTCCACGGGTGTGTTGGTGTTGTATTAGTTTGTCACGTATGATCTCCACGTCTGTGTCTGTCCTTCTGTGTATCGTCGGCCTGTCCTTTTATAGTACAAAGACAAGCCGTTACAAGCTGACCTGGCCCGACATGTGGCCCCGGCGGTTACTAGTATTGATACACGATTGATTGTTGTTAATAATCCTGTAACGGGCTCTGACAGTGCCGTTACAGGTGTTAAGATCGTCCGTTTAAGTGTCATTAATATGGCATTAATGACATTTAAACGGGTCTTGAAGTCCTTGGCTCTCCTTTGAAGATCCGGAGCCGTTACAAGGTCTTCCGGAGGTTAGAGGCTGACAGCTCCGACGTTTAGACATGTGGCAGCTCCGAAGCTTGCTGTGGGAAGCAGGAAGCTCCAGGGCTACCTGACACGTGTCAGGTCCGGAGCTTCTCTCGGTCAGGGGTTAAGTCCGGAGGTGCCATTTCGGTACTTGGTCCGGAGCTTCCCCCTTGTGGGCGGTAGCTACGGTTCAGCAGTACACGTGGCGACCTAGGGATTAACCATGTTGGAGAAGCAGGTCCGGTCATCTCTGACAAGTGGGCCTCCGAGGGTCTTCAATTTAAGTAGTCGTTCTTCCCTAGAGATCTTTGTAATCTCAGGGGGTGTACGGTTTTTAGGGTGTCGACAGTGGCCCCCTGGACCTACCTCCGAGGAAGGTCACTGGGGTGAAGTCGTTCCGTCGGAGGTGGGTCCATCCCTACGACTCTTGAACTGGGTCTTCAAGGGTCTTCGGAGGTGCCGTTGGCAGGATTTTACAGTTAGATCCCGACGCGTGGCGCACCTCAGGCGGCAGATAAGATCTTTGACGTGCGGATCTCACGCAATTGAAGGTCGCCGGTTCCCGATACGAAAACCGTATCGGTTCCGCGCGCCTTGTCAGGCCGCCGCCTTTGGGTTTCCCGCCTCGTGATGACAACTGTTCGCCTGGGTAAGAGCCTCGACTTGATCGTCGGGGTGGTCCCGGGCCCTCTTGTCATTGGCTGGGTGGAATTCTTGAATAGTATCCTCGACTCCCCTGCAGTTTCCATCCAAGCGTTGCGAGGGCTTACTTAAGAAGGAAAGCACGCACCGTCGGGAGTTCTTTACGCCTCCCATCTGATCTTGCGCTCAGAACTCCCGACTCGTACTTTGCTCCTCTTCTCTTGCCTAGCTGTGCCGTGATGGAGTTGGGTCTGCGCGAGAGTCGCCTGAAGACCGACAATGATTTGAAGAAGGTCCGGGCCCTCATGGGGTGGTCCTCGGACTTCTTCAGCCGCTTGGTCCGTGTCGGCGGAGAGCTCCCCTTTGAGAAGGAGCGCGCTGGCGAGATGGTGTACTTTTCTTTGTACGCCATGGTGGGGCTGATCCCACCATTTTCTTCTTTCTTCTTGATGCTGCTAGACTTCTATGGTCTGCAGCTATACCACCTTGGCCCTCACTCCATTCTCCTCGTGTCCATCTTTGTCCACTTCTGCGAGATGTGGGTGGGCATCCTCCCCTGCGTCGAGCTCTTCCGAACCTTCTTCACCGTTCACACCACCGGCCGGAGCAATGAGTACCTTGGCTTCTACTACTTCATGAAGCGCAAGAAGTGCCCATTCAAGTACCTCCGGTCGTTCCCTTCCGGGAAGTGGGATGACTGGAAGAAAGATTGGATAGTCGTCAGGGTGGAGGAGCATGAGCGGTTGGAACTGCCAGACAGTCTGCCCGGCATCGACACGTCGATATGGAGTGAAGTTCCGGTGCTGGCGGGAGTTTTTGACCCTGTCCTGACCAGGATCCGCTGATGTGTGGAGGGAGGATTGACTCCCCAGGCGGTGTTCTGCAACTTCCTGACCAACAGGTGGGCGCCGCTGAAGAGGAGGGAGAAACTCGCCTGGGCCCTCAACAGCGTGATGGACGAGGACCGGGTTGAGACCGGGTTGAAGTCCAACATGGTGGGGAAGACCTTGGAGTTCCACCTCAAGAAATTCCAGCACGGCATCGACGTCGACGGAGATTACTTGACTCCACCGTCGGCCTTTCTCCCTCTGAACGTGGAAGTGGAGTTCAGCAGAGAGCTCCGGCGGAAGATGCCCACGCTTGACGACCTTGGTGTCGTTGAGAGAAGACCAACCACGCGGGTGGCAATCCCTGGGGTGCCCGAAGATGGCTCGGTCCCTGCTACACTGCCGAGAGTTGAGGTCATCGGCAAGGGCAAGGAGCTGGCGGAGGAGCCAGAGAGTCGGAAGAGGAAGCTACGGCATGCCGACGGAAGGTCTGTCATGTTCGCTGCTTCCACCTTGGCTCCTTCTCCCCAGGGGGGAAGATCTCTTGCTGCCGTGGCGACTGTCCCCGTGGTGGGGTCCTCCCGGAACGATACTGTTCCTGCAGTGGGATCCTCCCGGAGCGCGTCTGTCTCCGTGGTAGAGCCCTCCGGTGGTGCTAGCTCCGGGTGTACGACTCCGGCCCCCGGGGCGGTTGGAGCCTCCAGGTCTAGGGGTTCCTCCCGATCGAGGAGAGTCTCGACCCGGGAATCTCCCATGGCTGCGGCGAGTTCTAGGGGGCCTCCTGGAGCTCCTACGCCGACTATGGCCAGCCCGGAACGTCCGAGAAAAAGGTTCCGCATAAGCTGGTGCGGGAGCCTTCCAAGGTAATTTCTGATGTTTACCCTGGTTAACTTTTTAGTTGTAGCGATTGTTTGTTAATTCTCTTTATCCATCCTCTGTAGCGTCCCTAAGAAGGGGAGTGAAGCTCCACCCTCGGCCACGATTTCTGAGGCCGTGGGAGCTTCTGCTCCTATCCCAGTTCCGCCCCAGGTGGTGGCTGAGGCTGCGACAGCTCCGGTGCCGGCTGTCGTGGTCATGAACCTCGACTCGTCCCCAGAACTTCCCGTGGTAACGCCGGACCACGGAAGTGAAGACATGCCAGCGGCACTTGTCTCGGAGGTTGAAGCTCCAAGTCCTGGTGCTGCAGTAGTGGAAGCTCCGGCTGCAGAGCCGGAAGAGGTAGTAGTCCCGGCTTCGGAGCCGGAACTCGTTGAAGCCCCGGCGATTGAACCGGAGGTTACTGGAGCTCCAGCATGCGAGCCGGAAGTTGAGGTAGTTCCGGCAGTGGAGCCGGTTACCTCCGAAGCACCGGTCGCTGAGCCGGTTGTTGTTGGAGCGCCGGTCACAGAGCCGGCGGTTGAAGAGGTGAGGGAGCTCGAGTCTCCCTTTGAAGAGGTACCCCGGTCGGAGCCAGTAGTAGCTCCTGCTCCGGAAGCGACGACGTCGATGGTACCTGTGGCAGAGCCAGAGTGCCTAAGCGAAGTCGCTGGCCCCCTGCCTGAGGGGGCGAATGAAGACTTGGCGGCGGGGCCTTCTTCGATGGAGACTGAGGCCATCTCGGAGGACGGCCCTAGCGCCTTGGAGACTCAGGGTTCCGCTCTCGTTGAGTGGGACCCAATTTTTGTATGTGAAGACCCGCTGGAACCAGCGGAAGAGACCCCAGCAGGTCCGAAACCCATCCCGCTGTCGATGTCTATCGACAACGCCTGCTCCAGTCTACGTCAGGTCCAACTGGCCTTCTTCCGCGACAGCAAGGCTCTTGAAGAGGAGCGCCAAACCCTTAGGAGGTGGCGTAATTGGCTCCACTTCGAGACTAAGCTGGCGCAGTCGAGGCTAGCGGATGACAAGGAGTGGATCCAGCGGGAGAAGATCCGCCTGGAGTATTGGAAGAAGCTGTTGGATGAGAGGGAGAGCATGACCCATGCCCTCGACGCTCATTCTCGGGAGTTCCATGATCAGGCCAAGGCTGCCAATGACGCGGCCAATGCTCGGTTTGAGCAGCTTGAGGCCATCAACGTAGCGCTCATCAAGCGCCGAGAGGCACTTGAAGGGAGGGAGAGACGGCTCGAAGACGAAGAGCAAAAACTCCTGGAGCTGCGGGATGACGTCCTGAGAAGAGAAGAGGAGCTCGCCGAGAAAACGGCTCTGGCTGACAAGGGCCTCGAGGAGCGCACTAAGAAGTTGGAAGAGCGCTGCCTCGAGGAAGAGGAGAAGACCTGGGTGCGAGGGCAGGAACTCTATGAATACGAGTGTGCCCTTGTTGCCCGGGAGAAGAAAGTGGAGGCTAGGGAGAAGGACCTGGTCAATCGTCGGAACAAGATCCACCTCCGGGAGGAGGAGCTCGGAAGACTTGAGAGGCGGGTTGCTGCAAAGATTCAACAAAACGCCAAAGAAGTTGAGCGCCTCGCCCGTGAGAATTTCGAACTGACGGCGGCCAAGAGATCCTTGGAAGAGGTGAAGAGCCTAAGGACGGCAGACTCCCTGCATATTTGGGAGTTCCTGGGCAAGGCCAACGATGCGCTGGCGCCGATGGGTTTCAGCCCCGTGCGCCCGGATGATCCGGAGCCGGGGCCGGACCTTGCGCTGCAAGCGTTGAGTGCAGCAGGCAGCAAGCTCTCCAAGGTGGGCGACGTCATCGCGGACCAACTGGAGGTCGAGGGGCAATCCCTGGCGAGGAACGTCACAGAATATGTGATGACGTGCTACACCAGCCGGAACCCTCAATTTCCTCTGGACCCAGTGCTTGAAGGCCCCGTCGAAGGAGAAGGCGAAGCTACCCGAGCCAGCGTATTGGAGGTCGCCCAGAAGGTCGCCGAGTTCTTCCATAGGGTCTAGGACCATCTCTTTAGCTCTCGCTTATATTTTCTCTTCTTCTTCCTCAATTTTGTAATCCCTTGTCTTCAGATATAATCTCCTATCTCCAGATGAATGAAATCCCCAAATTTTTGCGAATTTCATTTTTTGTCTTCAACATCTTTATCTTCTCTTGGCCCCCTGGTAGATGTACACAATTTGATTGTGAACATGTACCAAAAGGATACTGAGTTTTGTTGAAGTCGAATTTGCTTCGAACTTGCAGAATTTAGGTCCGAAGTCTTTGATAGTGAAGGTCTCCTGAAGTTGTCGGAGCTTAGAAGCTCCGGTACTGTCCATCGCTGGAGCTTAGTAGCTCCGGCAATAGCCTCTATCAACACGTAGAGCGTCGATAGTTAGTACTCCAAGGTGTCGGAGCTTAGTAGCTCCGGCAATGACCTTTGCCAACACTTGGTTAGTTGGCAACAAACTCCATGTATGGGGTCTTCTCACCATCTTTTACTCAGTGCCGATGGTTGACCCCCCTTGGGGGGTTGGAGCTTGGTTAGCTCCGGCTTTTCTCCATCAACGTAGAGTTTATTTTTCCTGCACACTTAAGCCAAGAAAAACAGTAAAATTTGTTCCTTGTCTATAATTTCCTCGCGGCTTACGATTCTCAAGAAAATTTTACGTTGAACGCGATTTTAAATACAACTGGATGCGTTGTCTTTTCTCTTAGATCCAATTGTCCATGGACCCGCCTTACTTTGGCCTGCCGGGGTGTAGGTAGAGTGGCGTACTTAGGGTGCTTGACCAGGCTAAGTCGATAGCGCACTCCGGCCCTAGATTGGCTTGGCGGCTTTCGGGCGAGTTGGATCCAAGAGATCTGACAATTCAACTCGAGTCGTATATGAACCGGTTAAACTAAAATTTCTTAAGAATTGCACGTTTCTGTTATAGACAAGAAAGAGAAAAATAAGGATGTCGAGCCTGCACAAAATGAATGCACGTGGAGTCTATTTCACATGAAGATGTCTTTCGTTATAGGTCCGGGGTACAGGGGAAACAAGTACACTCTTAGGTTACTGGACCAGGCTAAGTGTGCTTGGTTTCTCGTTTAACCCAGGGTAGTTAGCCACGCTTTTAGTCCGGAGACTGTGACAAGTGCTACTTGAGCTTTGCAGACCTTTCGGAAAAGGTCCGGCTGCTCTCCCGGAGGAACTACCCGACTCTGTACAATGACTCTATAACATACATCTCAAGTTACTCAAGACTCACCTCCGTGGAATTAAGTGTAGAACTTACGGAGGTGCTCGATGTTCCAAGGATTTGGGAGAGGTGTCCCATCCTCAGTAGCCAAGCGAACGCTTCTGGGATGGGATACTTTGATCACTCGGAAGGGCCCCTCCCAGCCGGGGGAAAGTTTGTTTAGCCCTTCTCTGGATAGTATTCTCCGTAGCACCAGATCGCCTTCCTCGAGCTGTCGGTTGTGTACATGCCGCTGGTGATAACGCCGTAGAGCTTGGCGATATCGAGCATTCCGAACAGCTGCTTGGCACCTTCCCTCCTCGAGGAGGTCTAGGTCTTCACGCCGGAGCTGGTCCTGCGCGGCTTCGTCGAAGGTCCGGACCCGGAGCGAACCCAAGGTGATTTCTGGAGGAAGGATTGCTTCGGCTCCGTACACCAGAAAGAAGGGTGTTTCTCCGGTTGACCGGTTTGGAGAAGTCCTGTTGGCCCATAGAGTGGGCGGAAGCTCTTCGATCCAATTGGCTCCGTGCTTTTTCAAATGCTCATAGGTGCGCGTTTTGAGTCCTTTAAGGATTTCTGCATTTGCTCTCTCAGCTTGGCCATTGCTGACGGGATGAGCTACGGAAGCGTAGCAAACCTGTATGCCGAGGTCTTTGCAATACCCTTGGAATGCGGAGCTTGTGAATTGAGTCCCATTATCAGTGATGATCTTGTTTGGGACTCCGAATCTGCTTACAATGGATTGCAGAAAGTTGATACCAGATTGTTTGTTGATCGTCACAACTGGAGTTGCTTCCGGCCACTTGGTGAACTTGTCGATGGCGACGTACAGGAACTTGTAACCTCCGACGGCTCTTGGGAAGGGTCCCAAGATGTCCATCCCCCACACAGCGAAGGGCCATGTAGGAGGTATCATTTGTAAGGGCTGAGCATGTGTATGAATTTGCTTTGCATGAAATTGGCACGCTTCGCATTTCTTCACCAGCTCAGTGGCATCCTGGAGCGCTGTAGGCCAGTAGAAGCCATGCCGAAAGGCTTTTCCGACCAGCGTGTGGGAAGATGCGTGGTTCCCACACTCGCCTCCATGGATTTCTGCAAGAAGTTCACAGCCTTCTTCCCTTGTGATGCACCGCATTAGGATGCCGTTGGCACCGCGCCGGTAGAAATCCCCTTCTACCAGTGTGTATCTTTTAGCCAATCTGACTACCCGGTCAGGGGATACATTACCGTCAGGAAGGATGTTGTCTTTCAAGTAGTTCCAGATCTCCGAGATCCATGCATCGGAACTGCCTTGAGCATTTGAGTCTTGTGTGCTGGGTTGCTCAGAGCTTCTGGCAGCACCTACGACCCTTGATGGCTGCCACGGCAACAGGGCCATCGGGACCGTCAGCTTCGGGATGCTGATCTCGCCCCCTTCGTTCAGTTCGGCAGGCTGAACTGTGGGTTTTGACAACCTCCGGACAAAGATTCCATCAGGAGCCGTAGCTCCGGTTGACGCTTTGGTCGAGAGTTCGTCAGCTTCAGCGTTGTGGGCACGCTGAACATGTGGAGGTCTAGGACTTCAAAGTCCTTCTGAAGCCTCTGGACTTCAAGGAGGTAAGCAGCTAGCTGGAGATTATTGCAGGAGCATTCACCCTTCACCTGCTTGATGATGAGCTGTGAATCTCCTTTGACCAGCAGTTGCTTGACACCATATGACAGTGCCACCTTTAGCCCGCAGATGAGTGCTTCATACTCCGCCATGTTGTTGGTTGCCTTGAAGTCAAGGTGTACCTATGTATTTTACCTTCTCCCTAGTTGGTGCAAGGAGAAGGATTCCAGCTCCGGCCCCCTGCTTCTGCATGGAGCCATCAAAGTAAAGGGTCCAGTGAGGCTCGGTGAAGGTTGGAACTTGATGTTCCGTCTTCTGCTCGCTGGGGCCCCCAGGGTTTGACGGAGAGGGAGTCCATTCCGCCACGAAATATGCCAACACTTGACTCTTGATTGCTTGTCTCGAAATAAATTCGAGATCAAACTCAGCCAATTCCGCTGCCCACTTTGCAATATTCCCAGTTGAATTGGGATTATGCAAGATCGCTCGAAGTGAATAGGAGGTCACCACCGAGACTTTGTGAGCTTGGAAGTAGTGTCGGAGCTTCCTCGAGGCAATAAGAACTGCATAAAGCAGCTTATGCACCTCTAGGTATAGAGTCTTGGCATCATGTAATACTTCACTGATGAAGTATACCGGGCGTTGAATTGTCCGGACCCTCCCGGAGGGGTTCGGAGCTTCCTCTCTATTGATCCGGACCCTGTCAGAGGAGTCCAGGTTCTCTTCGGGGACCTCCGGGTTCTGGCTGGAGGAACCCGGAGCTTCTTCAGAGATGACCTGGGCCCTCTCAGAGGGGTCTGAGTCTTCTGAAGTGACTTCTTGTGGATTTGAGTCTGGGAGCTGGGACCCAGACTCACTTTCAGGGGCCTCCGGACCCTCCTGAAGGGGTCTGGATTCCTGAGTATGGGGTAGTTCTGGTCTCTCCGCAACCAGAACCATACTGACAACTTCGTCAGTAGCTGAAATGTAAAGCAACAAAGGCTCACCAGGGTTTGGAGCTACCAGAATTGGTAGGGTGGTGAGGAACTGTTTCAGCTCCTGGAATGCCTTCTCTGCTTCTTCGGACCATTGGAATGGTCCGGACTTCCTCAACAACTTGAAGAAAGGGAGTGCCCGTTCCGCCAGTCTTGATATGAACCGACTGAGGGCTGCTAGACACCCAGTTAACTTTTGGATGTCTTTGATACGGGTTGGTGGCCGCATGTCTTCAATGGCTTTTATCTTCGCTGGATTAGCTTCTATGCCCCGGTGACTTACCAGGAAACCAAGAAGTTTTCCGGAGCTAATCCCGAAGACACACTTGTGTGGGTTTAGCTTCGTGCGGGTGGCCCGCAGCTTGTCGAAGACAGCCTGCAAGGTGTCCAAGAGGGACTCCTTGTTCTTGACCTTGACCACAATGTCATTGACGTACACTTCCACTATGTCTCTGATGAGTTCTTCAAAAGTTTTGTACATAGCTCGTACAAAAGTTGAAGCTGCATTCTTGAGACCAAATGGCATGGCTGTGTAACAATACAATCCATCTACTGTGATGAATGAAGTATGCTCTTCATCCTCCCTAGACATCCTGATTTGATGGTACCCAGAATATGCGTCTAGGAAACACAGTAATTCACACCCGGAAGTGGAATCCACTATCTGATCTATTCTAGGTAGTGGGAATGGATCTTTTGGACATGCCTTATTCAGCGTGGTGTAGTCGATGCACATCCGAAGCTTCCCGCCGGCCTTGGGCACAACGACTGGGTTCGCCAGCCATTTTGGATGGAAGACTTCTCGGATGAATCCGGCTTTGAGCAACTTCTTCACTTCTTGTCGGATGAAGTTATCCCGCTCTACGGATTGCTTCCGATGCTTCTGATGCACAGGCCGAGCATCGGGGTAAATCTTCAGATTGTGCTCAATCACTTCCCTGGGGATCCCAAGCATTTGTGACGGTTGCCAGGCAAACACGTCAACATTAGCCCGGAGGAAAGTGATGAGCGCGAGTTCCTATTTGTCATTCAACCCTCCTGATATACGGCTGGTTTGAGCGGCATCGGAACCAATTTGGACGACCTTGACGGGAATGTTGGTGTCGCTGCTTGGCTGCACACGGGGTGCAGAGGTTGAGCCTCGTTGACGAATGCTCGGGGGTTTTGGAGCTTGCTCCTGTCTGGAGTCCTCCTCTTGCGCCGTGGTTAATGCATGGAGCTCCTCCAGAGCAGTTACTCCGGCAGTGCGATCTCCGCGGATCCGGAGAACGCCTACTGGTGTTGGCATCTTCAACACCAGGTATCCATAATGAGCAGCTGCCATAAATTTGTATAGGGCAGGTCTACCCAAGATGGCGTTGAATGGTAAGTTGATATGAGCGACGTCGAAGACCAACTTCTCGGTGCGATACTTCTCCCGTGTCCCGAAGGTAACGGGGAGAGTTATTGCTCCGAGTGGAGTAATGGCCCCCGGACCTACTCCGGAGAAAGGTCGAGAGGGCTGGAGATCCGAAGGCCGGAGCTGAAGCTTGGTAAAAGCTTCAAAGCTTATGAGGTTCAGCCCCGAACCTCCGTCCACCATAACATGATGGAGCTGGTTGTTACTGATGGTGGGAGATACCATCAAAGGTAACTGTCCAGCTCCGACCATGCTTCGAGGACAGTCCGAAGCATCAAAAGTGATGGATGTGTCCATGCACTTTCAATGTGGCTCCGGTCTAGCTGTAGGAGCTACAACGGCCATATCCCGCCGCATAGTCTTGATGACGCGACGGGAGGTGATGTCCCATGATCCACCAAAAATGGTGTTCATGGTTTTCCGACGCTCGTTGTCAGAGACGTCAGAGTCGTTGTCGACGGAGGTGTAGACGGCCTTCAGGACCTTTTTGGGATCCTGAAACCCTAACTCCTCTTCAGCCGGAGCTTCGTCGACCTTTTGTTTTCCTTCCCTCTGTCGGAAAGGAGACCCTTCCCGGTGCTTGCTGTAGCGTTCGGCAAGGTTTTGGACCTCTCGGCAGTCTTCCAAACCGTGGCTGCCCGTTTTGTGAATGGGACACCACACTTTGGGTTTTCCACCGTCTTCGGAAGACGGTCGAGGTCGCTTCTCGGGGCGTGGCCCCCGGCCACCAGGAGTTGCAGCAGCTGCAACGTTGAATGTACCGGCCGACGGCTTCTTCTTGCCGTGGGTCTTCTTTTTCTTCTTGCCACCCTCGGAGGTAGCGGCTTCTTCTTTGGAGGATTTCTTGTGATCCTCCGAGGCTGGTTTGGAGTGCATTTCACGGCCCTCCGCAGCTCTGGCACATTTGTCTGCCAGGCTGAAGAGTTCCGTGACGCTGGTGATCTCTTTGATCGCCAGCTTCTCCAACATCTTCTTGTCCCGTACGCCCTGTCTAAATGCCACAATGACAAAAGCGCTTGAGATAGAAGGAATTGTGTTGCGTACCTGAGAGAACCTCTGGATGAAGGACCGCAAAGATTCTCCCCCTTTTTGCACGACCGCAAAAAGGTCCAGTTCAGTGCCTGGTCGGGTGTATGAACTCCCGAAGTTGGCAGTGAACTGACGGCACAACTCTTCCCAACTGTTGATAGAGTTGGGTGGAAGGCTCATAAACCAGGACCTGGCGGTCCCGGTTAAAGCCACTGGAAAGTAATTGGCCATTACGACCTCGTTTCCTCCAGCTGCCAAGATTGCAGTGGAGTATATCTGAAGGAATTCAGCGGGGTTGACAGTCCCGTCGAATTTTTCCGGCAGGTGTGGCCGGAACTTCTGTGGCCATCTAATCATGCACAGGTGCATGGCTAGGGCTGAACAGCCTCCTCCTACTCCTTCCAGAGTAGAAAGGTCCTGAGCTTCCCGTCTTTCACGAGCACGCTCGATATGGACACGGCCATCCTGTCTGCGGTATCGGCGATCAAGCTCCGCCCGGAGGTCATGAGTCAAAAGCCTGGATACCGTATGGGTGCTTCGTGCCCCAGAGGGCAACGACGTCACCTGCTGTGACGCAGATCGTCTCCTGTTGTTGGAGACGTGCGGACCAAGTCTTCGAGACAAAGTCCGTCGCTGCGACGGGGCTCGTCCCGAAGGAGGAGGACCCTGGTTGTTGAGGCGTTCGGCCGCTGCTGTGACCAAATGCTCCACATCGGCCCTCCACTGCTCCATTGCATCTCGAGATGCGTCCGGAGGTGGTGGTCGTTGGAGAAGAGCACGCGCTGCATGGAGCGCGTGTTCCGGGTTGTCATGACTTGCCGACGCAGTCAGTGACGCCGGCGCACCATCACGTTGTCCAACTCGATTTGCCGGAGAAGATGGTGGTGGTGGGAGAGTGGCTCCTGCTGGTGCCGAGGCTTCTGCTGGTGGCTGCCTG
Source organism: Tuctoria greenei (assembly GCA_036927565.1). Lineage (NCBI taxonomy): Eukaryota > Viridiplantae > Streptophyta > Magnoliopsida > Poales > Poaceae > Tuctoria > Tuctoria greenei. The sequence goes on along the minus strand of JAYESD010000011.1, from coordinate 9,488,951 downwards.
TTGGAGGGATTGCCCCCAACAGCTTGAGCAACAGGTTGGCCGTTGGATGATCCAGCCGCGGAGTTCACCATTCTTGAAAATCTCAGGCGCCCCTACCTGGCGCGCCAACTGTCGACTGTTGGAGTCGGCAGATCTCCTGACACTGCTAAAGTGTTGAAGGAGATTGTAGTTCGGTGTGGGCGTGCGGAGACTCAAGAAGGTGAATCGCGGTTTAACACAGGAGACACGAGTATTTACGTGGTTCGGGCCGCCTGAGCGTAATACCCTACTCCACGGGTGTGTTGGTGTTGTATTAGTTTGTCACGTATGATCTCCACGTCTGTGTCTGTCCTTCTGTGTATCGTCGGCCTGTCCTTTTATAGTACAAAGACAAGCCGTTACAAGCTGACCTGGCCCGACATGTGGCCCCGGCGGTTACTAGTATTGATACACGATTGATTGTTGTTAATAATCCTGTAACGGGCTCTGACGATGCCGTTACAGGTGTCAAGATCGTCCGTTTAAGTGTCATTAATATGGCATTAATGACATTTAAACGGGTCTTGAAGTCCTTGGCTCTCCTTTGAAGATCTGGAGCCGTTACAAGGTCTTCCGGAGGTTAGAGGCTGCCAGCTCCGACGTTTAGACACGTGGCAGCTCCGGAGCTTGCTGTGGGAAGCAGGAAGCTCCGGGGCTACCTGACACGTGTCAGGTCCGGAGGTTCTCTCGGTCAGGGGTTAAGTCCGGAGGTGCCATTTCAGTACTTGGTCCGGAGCTTCCCCCTTGTGGGCGGTAGCTACGATTCGGCAGTACACGTGGCAACCTAGGGATTAACCATGTTGGAGAAGCAGGTCCGGTCATGTCTGACAAGTGGGCTTCCGAGGGTCTTCAATGTAAGTAGTCGTCCTTCCCTCGAGATCTTTGTAATCTCAGGGGGTGTACGGTTTTTAGGGTGTCGACAGTATTGAAGCATAACTAACCGCCTATGATAATGGTGTTATCACAAGCGGACGTTTACCTACATCAGCCATCTGTGAAGACCTTTTAACATAGCCGGTTTCTACCATAACAGTCACCGCCTATGAAAATTAGGTTATCACAGATGGTTCTTTACTTGTATCTAGCCACCTGTGATAATTGTTTTTCACAGTCATGCCTAGCCGTTGGTTATGATAAGGTATAACCTATGCAGTATTACTGCTGTTATTTCTAATTTCCAGGTCAATTCAATATAATCAGAGAACAAAAAACAAAAATATCATCACAGAACAAAAGTCAACAATATTATCATCACGGAAGTCAATTTCACTAAAACAATATACATATGTACAAGTTACAGATACAATTCATCTCAAAGTTTACATGTTTTCACTAAAAACTGTTTCTATTGGCATAGTCGCAAAGTTCTCGCACATCAGCTGCTGCACAATTCTTATCAAAGAACTTCCTTTTTTTGTACAAAATTTCACGTTGAATGAACTGACAGAGTTCAGCAGCAATCCTGTCAGCTCCTCCACTAGGAATACTTCTACAAACCAGTCATTCTTCATTCAGATTCTTCGTGTGCTGCAATATAACACATAACAAGGTTTAGAATGTATTAGTTTGAACAATCTCAAAGTATAGATCAAAGTGAGAGTATACAGGAATTTATTTGGTATTTTTGGAGCAGTTGTACTATGAGCAATTGAATTTTGAAGTTGGAATCAAAATATGAAAATAATGTTTCTGGTAATATTGAACAGCAGAGAATATAAGTATTAAACTATGCTAGTTACAATGAAAATGAAACACAAAAGTAAGAAAATAAGGTATCGACATTAAGGATAACTTACATCCTCACAATTCACTCTATATACGCCGGCGGTCCGAAGATGCTCGCATACATAATACCCGCATAAGACACTCCCAGCAGGCTGCCTCGAACAAGCATAATACGTTTTAATGTTCAATGCATTCGTATTAGGAGGTCTCTGACCGGCAAGCTGTTCCGCGTAAAACCGTCAAGCGCTGTAATATAAGAAATGTCATATAAAACTTGTCAACACATTTTAAATGTGCGTAAATTAAAATTATTGAATAAACGTACAGTTTCAAAATAGAAAGTAAATCTTTGTAACGATCTGGTGAGAAATCAACCGAGTCCAAGACTATTGCCATTCCCTGCATTGGCTTGATGAAGATCATTATGTAGCGATTACTGCAAACATAAAAACACACGTGTTAACAATTACCAATAATTGCCATTTCAATTTCATATGTCAAACTTACTCAAGTGGTACGGAGCCTTTACGAAGTCCTTGCCGTCTCTGACAAAGTTAAACATCGCATGTCCTATGTAAGCTGCAACTTCTGTCCTTCTATCCTTCTTATGTTTTGCAATTGCTTTTTCAAAATCTTTTTTGTTCATGTGTTTGTACTGTCCTGAGTCTCGATTCGCTTGGACGTCGAATAGCGACTTTGCAATCCTAGTAGGGTCAAGGATATCTGTCTTGTGCTCCAACTTTTCATTATCCATGTATTGCATCCTATTGAAGAAGTCCAGAATTGTTATAATCTCATGAAATGTGTATGCGTGTAGTAAGAAAAGCAAATACAAAATATTAGAGCACTTACAAGCACCAGACGAGCAGCAGGTTGATTTCGAGCATGCCCCGATGGAAAAGGGAATGCAGCTCTTCAAATAAAATGACTCGTTTATCTACTCCAGTGCTCAAGAATGCTGCTTTTGAAATACGAAATGTGACGCAATTAAGACTATATTTTGTGCTGGCAGTGATGTACCACTCATGCATTCTTCTGAGCTGGACGGGTTGTTTGCTAAGTTGTACGGATGTCATGAACGGCTTTCCATTCGCAAATTTAGGAGGAACATCCTCAAGCTTGTATATTGGAACTCCTGGTTTAACTAAAGCCGTCCGCCGATTATACATGACACCGTCTTCTTCCCACTCCTCGATATCTTCTAATGCTGGCTCATGAGAAGAACGAGATGCACTCGATTTTCTAATATTTTCCTTAATGGCTTCCAAATACTTTGACACTTCTGATGAAGGTTTATTAATTTCGTATGAGCTAACTTTGATAGGCACTGATGATCGAGGAGTAGTCGTCGGAAGTTGGACACTGGCTTGTTGTTGAACCTGTTGTTCAACTGATTGCTCTTTACTCCCAGCAGTTGGCTCTAGTACTACTTCAAGTTGTTGCTCAACTGGTTGCTCTTTACTAGCAACAACTTTCTTTGGTACTGCTTGAAGTTGTTGTCCAACTTGTTGCTCTCGGATATCATCCTTGCTAAGACATAGGGGGAGTGGATCTTCCCGGACTGGGAGTGGATCTTCATGCACTTTCGCCTTAGAAGATGGGGTTGCAGTATTCGGAGATGCGACGGGGCTAGAAATTGGCTCATCGTCCAACACGATATCGCGTCGGTGCCAAAGGATTAATTGGTTGATAGCATGCCCTAGATTCGTGATCCCCTCAGGTGTGACGTGGTCTATTTCATAATCTTCATAATCATTATCAATGATTTGAAGAACTTGCACCACAATATAATACAACAGAAGTGGATTCCCGTTGAAGTCACGATCAGACATTGCCATAGCAGTGGCAACCTATTTGGTTTTGTTCCCTGCTCTGCCTATCTGGACAAGAAGACGACAAGATTTCTCGTTAGCAATATCATCGACAGGGAACTTATGGGTTGACCCTGAGCCTGGCACGAAACCAACGCTGCTAGGGTAGGCAGTTGGAGATACTAATTGATCCTTTTGCACTAGAACCATCATTGTACTCGGTGCCACTAATTGTCCTGATTGTCTAAGTTGTTCCATTATTTCTTGCATATTTTCTTTGACCTTTTGAGCAATCGTTTCATCAAGTATTTTCTTAAACTTCTCACGTCTTCTATATGTGTCTTTATCTTTAGGGAAACCATCTAGCCAAGACATTTGAGAAGAGATCGCTCGAACCCGTTCGCTGTGTTCAGGGTTTCCTAAGATAGCGGTAAGTTGGTCATTCTCCCTCTTCGGCTTGAAGAGACCCTTCTGTTGCTTTTCAATTACTTCTTTCATTTTATCCTCTACTTCATTCAGAGAGTCGGGCTTTTCAAGTTTGCCCTCGCTGGTCAAACCTGACCGAGCAAAGACCCAGCGTTGAGTTCGCTCATCGCACCCTTCTAATGGGTGAGGATTGCCCTTACTGCTAATTTCGTCTAATATCTTATTCCATTTCTAGACTTTGGGGGCATATCCGGCAGACCCCAAGCGATGATGGTATTTATTCTTTTTTGCAAGCTCTGACCTAGTTGCACTTAGAGCTTTAGCATCAGATGTGCTCTTTTGATGAACAAACTCTTGCCACTGAGCTTGTGTGATTTTTCCCATCTTCCTCGGGCTAGGGACCTTATCAGCCTTAACATAATCATTCATTTCACTCTTTCAGCATCGAAACTTCTTGCCGCAAGAGACTAATGTTGCTTTCTTTACAGCTTCTTCTGTGCCTTTCGGGAACTTGAATTGTTTCTTTATCTTTTCGCACAACTCATTCTTGGTCTGCTTGGGTAATTTCCTCCAATTCTCGGTTGTGATTGGCACAACCTCCCTAACAAGAAAACCGCATGCATTACGATACTTGGTAACTGAATCCAGTGGTTCTTGGGGAAGCCCACCTGGACCGACCCTTGGTATGTACATGATGCGGTCCAATGGACCCTTATTGGGACCTCGTTGCCCTCGTTTCCGCTTGAGTGAAGTTGAGGATTCATCCATTGGAGAACCTTCTGCGGTTTTAGGAGCCGATGTCACCTCATTGTCTTTGCAATTAATCTAGGTAGAAAAAATTATAAGACTTTATACTTGACAACCAACATTAACTTGAACTGCTGAAGTTAAGATTCGTGATTCATACCTAATCGGCAGGATCATATTCCGGGTCTAGATCCACTGAAGTCTTTTTAATTTTTATATTTGGAAAATGATCCGATGGACTGTGATAGGAGCCTGAACTGCTGGAGTCAGTAAACTCCATATTGTCTTCTTAGTTGTTACTACCAGGACCAGTCTTCTTAGGGCTTTCCATGCTAGATCTAATAAGACAAAAATCTAATAAATGGCATATTAACTCTACATGAAGTGTTGCATGAAGAAAAAGATGGAAGCATTCTAGGATTTGGTAAGGCATTCTAGGGTTTAAGGCGACTGACCAAAAGGTTACTATACATTGCGAGGGTGACAAGCATGTTAAAGTTGATCACCAGCAATGACAATTTTATCTTTTTATTCTAAGTAGGCTAGCTTCGTTCAGAGTAGCGACCACGTTCTTGAGGTTTACTAGGCGGCGCCTAGCTCCGGACCTATAACTAATCAAGCAAGGGACAAAAAGCAAATCCTTCAGCCTTTTTCTAGTATCAAGAATCACAAAGTGTGGCACTTAGATTTGGATGGTGAGGTGAGGCGAGGCGAGGTAGCTGCAGGCGAGAAGAGACACTCTTTTTCAGCGATCATCTCTACAACCGTGGGATTTGCACGGTAAAAAAAGATAAAAGACCCACATTCTCAAATGAATCAGGAATCCGGAAACATTCGCCAAAATCTAATCCCGGTGTGCCCGGCCGCACCAAATGGGCTCATCATGGCAGCAGGTCCAGCCATCATGAAAGGCATTACGTACCCCACATATGATGGCACCAAGGATTTCTGGGATGGTCAATTGTCCGGGCTGTTTAGAAAACAGGACAGGGAAGTCGGCACCTCCTATAGTGATAAACTTGGTGAGTTCTAGAGGTTCACGAGGTTTAGGTGACTTGATCAAGTCTAGGCATATGAAACCTTTGGTGGAATATTTCTGATAGGATGGGATTAACCAGGTCGAGGGATTGGGGGCTTATTTTTGAAATCCCCCTTCATGTGACTCCAAATCCTATATGGACTGTAACTCAATTCGTACTAGGACTGGTTCCTAAACTGAATCTGACTCCTAACTCTATTCAGAGTAGGACTCTATTAATATCGTTAAGGATGAAATCTGCTTTATCTAGAACAATCATATACCCCTAGACTGGTGTTTCCGCATCTTTGTCCAAAGTCCAAGTTCGACTCCTCTACTGGGTGCACCAAATACCCAGATCATCCAACAAAAATGAAGTCCCAATATATCTAGTTTGATACAAATGGTGCTAACAAATCATAAATGGGTACATAAACTTTTTTCCTGTGAAATGCCTTAATATTAAGCTGAGTTCAATAATGGGATACATAATTGTTTTAACGCATGCAATCCTTCTGTAATTCTTCACATCATCATGATTGAATAAGCTATTCAATAAACAAACTCATAGTCATATAACAGCTACACTATCAGCAAGAATTATTCAACATAGTAATATATCATTCTCCAAAGGATAAGATACATATATGTTTATTGTACGTGTTCATGTATTTCAATTTGACCATTGTACTAAAAAAATGCAAATCGTAGCCACTAATTTCGTTCAATTGTGCCAATATGGCCATTATCATCACAATCCTACGTATTTGAGTGACACATCATATGTTTGGCATCCAACACCGCTAGAAGATGGACACACCTAATTCCAATAGAGTTCTCATTGCAGTTACCCCCTCAACCTAACTTATTTTGTGTATCGAGTGTGAGTCACCATGAATATTCCAGTTCATTACGTATTCGAATTCTGGTCAGGTGAGGACATTGGGTTGCTGGAAATGCTGCCGCGTAGAATTGATGGAAGTACACCGATAACCCAAGGATGCCTACCCACCGAACCCTAACCAAAGATGCCACCGAACTTGACAGTTTTTCGAATTCCACCGAACCCTAACCAAGGATGCCTACCATTTTCCAATTCCCGAACCCTAACCAAGGATATCCAAGGCGGCGGCGAGGGCGGGGAGGGAGGCGGCACGGCGAAGGAGGATGGAAGGTCAAAGGGTTTAGGGTTTACCTTGAAGCTCGGCGGCGATGACAATGGCTTCGCTCGGCGTACCTGGAAGTGACGAGGGTGAAGCTCGGCGGCGACGGCGAAGCTCGGCGGCATACCTGGAAGTGACGAGGGCGAACACTTGGCGGCAAACGAAATTTTGGTAGCCTAACGGCGTCTAAGTTTTTTGCCCGGGTTAGGTTTTTCCAATGCTGCCGAGGGGTATATATAGACTCCCATTTTCTCAGGCGGATTTTAAGTACTGACCGCTTGAGAAGATTGTTACCTCAGGCGGGTTTTACTTACCAACCGCCTAAGAAGATACAATTATCTTAGGCGGTTGGTTAGTAACACCCGTCTGAGATAAACATCTTCTCAGGCGGTTATTAATTACCAACCGCGTGTGAAGATATTTACTTCTTTTTAATTAATATGTGTTCATAATTTGATGAACGCCTACATAAAGACCCCTCACCAACCACCTGTGAGGTTCTTAATTAATATGTGTCGACGACCGTGCGCGACCTTTCTTTTCCCCGAGGCGCGACCTTTCAATGCGCGGTAAACCAACTGCTCCATCTTCCACTCCGCGCGGCCTTAAAGACGCGCTATCACCCGTTAGTTCTCCACAAGCGCATCACTCACTTTGAATCCTCTTGTTTTCTTCGTCTTCCTCCGCTCCGATGACCCAACACCACTATGGCCGACCTTCCGCCACCAAGCCCTCCGAGGGAGCCACCTTGCAAGAAACTATGTTGCAGCTCCCCCGAGAAGATCAACACCGTGCAGCGCCTCCTCATGGTGCGAGAGGCGTACAACAATACATCTCGCGCCATGAGTGCCTTGGGGCTGGGTACCCTTCCAGAGTATCCTGGAATGGGTACCATGGGCCACTACCTCTACGCCCTCACAGAGGTGGCTGATCGTCTCGACATTCTGTTCGCGACGATGACCCAGGTTCTTGGCCCTGAGGGCCGTAGAACGCTGGTGGAGGCGACGGCTTGCAACCTCGGGGTTGCACCGCCAGTGCAGCCGGTGTAGCCGGCCCTGTCTCCTGTTGCACCAGTGCTGGAGTCGCAGCCGGAGGACGAGGAGGAGGAGGAGGAGGAGGAGGAGGAGGAGGAGTAGGAGTAGGATTTAATTAGTTTTTCTCTTTGTTGTTTTTATTTGCTTCTGTTTTGTAAATATTATTAATGAATGAAATCTATCTTTTTTCATCTATGTGATTGAATATTACTTGTATATCTTGTGTGTTCTTGTGAGTTCTTGTGTAAATATTGTGCATCTTGTGTGTTCTTTTGTGAGATGTGTGATTGAATATTGTTAATGAATGAGTATCTTGTGTGTTCTTCAACTGTGTGAATGAATGAATGTGTAGTGTGTTCATCGTTAATTAAAACACGTTTGAGAAGAAGATTATCGCAGACGGTTGGTAAGTAATACCCGCCTGAGATAAACATCTTCTCGGGCGGTTCGTAAGTACCAACCGCCTGTGAAGATATTTACTTCTTCTTAATTAATATTCTTGATTAAATGTGGTCCTTTAAAAAGGTAAAAATCCACTTTCTTGTAATATTATTGATAAGTAAAGGTTACCATTAAATTTAACTTCATAAATCCTTTGAAATTGGTCAGAACATAAAAAACATAAAACAAATACTATTTTTCATTTTTCTATCTTGATGAATATAATGCTTTTTTCATTTATATTTTCAGTGGACATTTTTACTCATCATACCAACCTCTATGAATTTTTTCAGATTTTTTAAAAAAAATTTGAATCAATGTGTGTTCATAATTTGATGAATGCCTCATATGTTATGAGCATTTAGTTAGAATGGTGGATAATTTGAAGTTTGACATGTTGGAATGCTTTTAAAAAAATTAAAAAATTCATACATGTATAAATTATACCAATATGTTCATACCAACAATTTTGAGTGAAGGAACTTTTTTTTATAAGATACACAAATGTGAATAATATGTGAGTATAAATTAATTTGATATTTACCAAAACATTACAATGTCAGCTATACAAGTTTTAAAAATATTTTGTTCAGATGGTAGATGTTAATTTTATACAAATGTAGAAGAAAGAATCATCAAATTTGGACATAATTTGTAGAATCTAAACATTTTTGAGTATTTATATTGGAATCTAAATAAAAAAGAAGCAAGGGATAAGAAAATTGAAGAACAGTATCGGGTATCATCTTAGACGGTTGGTAAGTAATACCCGTCTGAGATAAACATCTTCTCAGGCGGTTGGTAAGTACTAACCGCCTGTGAAGATATTTACTTCTTTTTAATTAATATTCTTGATTAAATGTGGTCCTTTAAAAAGGCAAAAATCCATTTTCTTGTAATATTATTGATAAGTAAAGGTTACCATTAAATTGCACTTCATAAATCCTTTAAAATTGGTCAGAACATAAAAAACATACAACAAATGCTATTTTTCATTTTTCTATCTTGATGAATATAATGCTTTTTTCATTTATTTTTCAGTGGACATTTTTACTCATCATACCAACCTCTATGAATTTTTTCAGATTTTTTAAATTTTTTTGAATCAATGTGTGTTCATAATTTGATGAATTCCTCATATGTATATGAGCATTTAGTTATAATGGTGGATAATTTGATGTTTGACATGTTGAAATGCTTTTAAAAAATTAAAAAAATTCATACATGTATAAATTATACAAATATGTTCATACCAACAATTTTGATTGAAGGAACTTTTTTTATGAGATACAAAAATGTGAATAATATGTGAGTAGAAATTAATTTGATATTTACCAAAACATTACAATGTCAGCTATACAAGTTTTAAAAATATTTTGTTCAGGTGGTAGATGTTAATTTTATACAAATGTAGAAGAAAGAATCATCGAATTTGGACACAATTTACAGAATCTAAACATGTTTGAGTATTTATATTGGAATCTAAATAAAAAAGAAGCAAGGGATAAGGAAACTGAAGAACAGTATCGGACATTATCTCAGACGGTTGGCAAGTAATACCCGCCTGAGATAAACATTTTTGAAACTACAAGATGTTAATTAACAGCCTAAGAAGATGTTAATTAACTGACGCGCCGCAGGAGGTCTGCGGAGAAGTTAAGAAGCCGTGGTGGGGGGACGCGTGCGCGACGTTCCACATGGATACGAGAGAGACGGAAGGATCTCTGAAGATCGTCTTCCACAGTGCTTTAATTGTGCGCTGCACGAGGTCTGCAAAGAGTTCAATGCGCGGGAAACAAACCGCTCCCTCGTCTACTCCGCACAGACCATATGTAAGGCGTGTTGTCGGTTATGTACAAGCACAGAACTTTTGCACTCCTTTCTTCTTCTTCTATCGTTCCACCTCCTAGCCCGGCGCCGACGAACCACCACAGCCATGGACAACCTTCCGCCTCCTAGCCCGCCGAGGCAGCCACCCTGCAAGCGGATACGCTGCAGCTCCCCCGAGAGGGTGAATGACGACCAACGCGTTCCACCGTCGGTGCAGCCAGAGCCACCGATACAGCCAGAGCAATCAGCTCAGCCAGGGCAGCCGACCCACTCTCCTGCTGCATCATCAGCGACGGTGGCGGCGGCGGCGGAGGAGGAGGAGGAGGAGGAGGAGGAGGAGGAGGAGGAGGAGGAGGAGGAGGAGGAGGAGGAGGAGGAGGAGGAGGACGATGATGACGACGATGATGACGATGACGACGATGATGACGACGACGATGATGATGACGATGACGAGTCGGAGGAGGACTGCTTGGCGTGGTTTGAGAAGTTGGCGGAGAGGGCGGAGGAGGCGGGGGGGCCGTAGTGTAGTTTTATGAGTTCTTGTACATATTTCTTTTTGTAGTTTTAGGAGTTCTTGTACATGTTTAGCTTCAATTCTATTCTTGTACATATTTCTTGTGTTTTGTAATATATATGTGTTCATTCGTGTCAATGAATACTGGTGTGTTAGAATTTCTGGATTCCAATCAAGTGAATGTGCTCTAAATGCTCATATGTATATGAGCATTTAGTTAGAATGGTGGATAATTTGAAGTTTGACATGTTGGAATGCTTTTAAAAAAATTAAAAAAAATCATACATGTATAAATTATACAAATATGTTCATTAAAACAATTTTGAGTGAAGGAACTTTTTTTATGAGATACGCAAATGTGAATAATATATGAGTAGAAATTAATTTGATATTTACCAAAACATTACAATGTCGGTTATACAAGTTTTAAAAATATTTTGTTCAGTTGGCATTATCTCAGGCGGGTGGTAAGTAATACCCGCCTGAGATAAACATCTTCTTAGGCGGTTATTAAGTACCAACAACTTGTGAAGATATTTACTTCTTAATTAATATTCTTGATTAAATATCTTTTTAGGCGGTTGGTAAGTAAAACCCGCCTGAGATAAAGTAAAAAACCGCCTGTGAAAAACCCGGACCTGCTGAGAAAGCAGCCCGCGGAGGTTCTTTGGATTCACGAGGGCTAGTCCCAGGAGAACGAACACAGCATAACGATGGACACAGGGGATTTACGTGGTTCAGGCTGCCGGAGCGTAATACCCTACGTCCACGGGAGTGTTGTGTATTGCCTTGCTTGAGTGTGTATGAGCCTTGGTCTAATCTTTTGTCCGTCCCCCGTGAAGGTGGTCCTGGGGAGAGCCAAATCCTATACAAGATCTAGGATTAATTGCTATCTACTTCCCTTTGTCAGGGGAGTCAATGCGCCGTCCCGCCGCGTCGTGCGCCAGGGCTACACATAGTTGGTGATGATGGCGGGGCACGTCTCGTCCGTCTTGTCCTCGCGGTCCATTCGTCCGTCTCGCGGCGTGGGTCTGTACCAGCTACTTGGACAAGACAGGACACTGGAGCCTTGACTTTCGTAAGCGCGGCTCAGCCTGCCTGGGGAAGGCGCGTGTACTTAATGCCTGTCTAAGCAGCGCACGCATTCCTTTACTGCGGCTTCCTACCACACTGAGTTGGGCGTCCACCACGTGGTTACGCCGGAGCCTGCCTCTGCGGGAAGTAAAGCACTTGACGGAACAGGCCACGTGGCGCATTCGGAACCCACCCGACGGTGGAGGCTCAGCCCTGCAGGCCACGTGGTAGCTCTGGTGCCTTTCCCTGCGCGGGCGCAGACTTGGCCCTGAGGTCCCGAATGGCCATGTGGCGGCTCCGGAGCCCTCCTCAGCGGGGAGGCGGACTTGGCCCTGAGGTCCCGAATGGCCACGTGGCGGCTCCGGAGCCCTCCTCAGCGGGGAGGCGGACTTGGCCCTGAGGTCCCGAATGGCCACGTGGCGGCTCCGGAGCCCTCCTCAGCGGGGAGGCGTGGGCTTGGCCCTGCCGGCCACGTGGCAGCTTGGGAGCCTCCACCGAGGGGGAGGTAGGATCGGGTCCTTCCCTCCCCTACGTGGCAACCTCGGATTCGGCTTCTTTGGCAGAGGCGGAGTACTTAGCGGTTTTCTCCTGTGCGCGGGGGTACCCGATCTGCAGGGTATCGACAGTGGCCCCTGAGCCTACCTCGAGAGAGTCGTCGATACCGCAGGTGGGGTCTTCTCCCTTTTCTTCCCGCGCAACTCTTCCGATCCGCTTCACGGTAGTTCCCCATGCGACACGCCCCTGCCGTTGAGGCGACGTGTCTCCTTCCGGTAAGCGAAGGTGCTGAACAGGCGCCGTGCGACGTGACTCCTGCCTTCAATCGTGCTTTAACTGCGGTGGTTCCCAAGGTGGCTCCTGCACTTCCGCTACTTTTGACTTTTCGGAAACTGCCGAGTTACCTCCCGCACAGCTAGCTGCCCGGCTCGCCTTCTTTGTCGAGCGACCCGGGCCCTCATGTCATTGCCCATACGGGTTCATTACTCTGGGGCTGCGGCGATCCATACTTTTGCGCCTGTTGGCCTGTAGGGGTGCATAAAAAGAGAAATTTCCCCCTGAGGGTTCTTTCTCCCGCCTCTGCATCCCTGTGCTCGTGTTTCCGCCTCAAGCCCAGTTCTTGCGCTCTAGTTCCCAGTCTCCCTGTCCAGAGCTTCCAACCTTAGCCCTCATGGCGAGCATCTTGCCCAAGTCCAGGCTGTCCAGGCCCGCCGACCTGGCCCCTATGTGCCGGCTTCTTGGCTGGCACACTCCTGAGCGGGAGTCGTGGCTCCGTCCTGGGAGGCTCCCGCTAAGCCTCTCCGCCGGGGAGATGGTTCTCTTCTCGTCGTACGTGCTGGCCGGCTTCGTCCCGCCGGCATCCGCCTTCTTTGTCATGCTCCTGGAGACCTTCGGCCTCCAACTCCACCACCTCGCGCCGAACTCGATCGCCATGCTGGCGATCTTCGCTCACCTCTGCGAGATGTTCGTGGGGGTGATGTCATCGGTAAAGCTCTTCCGGTACTTTTTTGTACTGAGGGCCACCAGCAGGAGTTCGAAGGAGCACCTCGACGCCTACTACTTCCAGCGCCGGACTAAGGTCCCCACGAGGTACATTGCTTCCTTCAACTCGGCAAGGTGGTAGATGTGGCGCAAAGATTGGATGATCGCCAAGGTCGAGGCCCATGACCGGATGTGCCTCCCCACCAGGATCCCCTACTCCGAGCGATCATTCTGGGAGGAGCGCCCAGAGCTGGAGGAGGCGTTCAACCCGGTGCTGGAGAGGATCCAGATGCTGGCGGACCACGGGCTGTCGTCTGCCATGGTGCTGAGGGACTTCATGTCCCGCCGCATAGCCCCGCTTCAGCACCGTGCCCGCCCAGCGTCGATGTTCACCGGCCTGTCGGACTGCACCCGGCTTGAGACCGGCCCCGACTCCAACCTGTGCGAGCAGCAGCTGCTCGACATGCTGGCCCGGGTCTGCCCCAACGACATCTCCGCCGAGGCATTTTCTCTTCCGTCGGCCTGCCGCCCCTTGTGCTCGGACTCCAAGTTGAGGAGGCAGCTGCTGAAGACGATGCCGACCCTTGACGAGTCCGGGCTGGCGCGGCGCCAGATCGGGGACCCGTTCCAGGGGGTTCGCATTGCTGACGACGCTGAGGGAGGCGAGGTTCCCTTAAGCGACGCTGGTTCTTCAAACGGCGACTCCTCGAGCGGCCCCCAGCACCATCCATGGGGTGGCGTCGTCGCCCCCGGCGACAAGGGGAAGGGGAAGGTGCCGGTTCCGGTGCTGGACCCGTCCCCCAAGAAGCGCACCCGGTCGCCACCGCCGGCCCCTTCTGCCCTTCATCAGGGCTCCGGAGCCCTGCCGCGCTCGTCGCCACCTTGCCGCCCGAGTCTTCCACACGCAATAGGGGGAGGCTCCTCAACGCTGACGGGACCCCAACGTTCCCTCTCCGTTCGGAGGGGCGCTAGACCTCGGGGGTGCCGCCAACACCAGCACACTCAGGGGCCCCCACTATGGGTTCGGGGGGTCCAAACCCCCCCCCCCAACCCTTTTGGGAAGTGGTGGAACTTCAGCGTCCCCCGGTAAGCCTGCTCAGATTTTACCTTGGGTGTTCTTTGCTGTGTGCCTACCCTGTCAATCTCTTATGGTCTGAGCTTGCTTGGTTTCAGCGCTTCCACAGCTACTCCACCACCCGCGGGCACTTCTGCTGGAGGGTCTGCCACTCCAGCCGGCTCGCGGGGATCGTCTGCTGCCTCGGGCCCTGCTCTGGTGCCCCAGGCTGCTGCCGCTGGGGTACCTCGGGCTCCCGTGTCTGAGACCCCCACAGCGGCTGCCATAGCCCAACCGCGCGCGCCGATGACCGCCACCGCGTCCACCGGCCACTCCGTGCCGGCCAACGCTGTCGCGCCCTCTGACACTGTTGCGTCGGCTGGCACCACCGCCCCGGGTGTTGCCATCCGGGAGGGGGCCCTGGTCCTCACCTCCCAGTGGTCCTCCAAATGGAGGACGATATTGAGGAAATGGGGAGGCAGGGGCCTGCTGCTACGGTGGAGCCCCTCCCCCTGTCCGAGGCTATGGTCGTGGCCTACTCCGGCTTCCGGCAGGCCCAGGCAGCCCATGCTCGGGAGAAAGGGCGGCTCGAGGACGAGGACGACCGGCTCCGGGAGTGGGCGAGGGCCCTGGAGGCCCGGACTCGGCTGGCAAAGAGCCGAGCGGCCTAGCGGGAGGCAGTCGTTCGGGAGGAGATGAAGATCCTCGAGCAGGAGCGCGACCTCATCGCCCAGCTGGACGCCGTCACCCAGAAGCTGAAGGCAGACACCGAGGCCATCCACGTTGAGGCCAGCTCGCGCCTCCAGGCCTATGAGGACCTTCAGCACCTGCTGTCCCTCCGGGAGGCCGCTCTAGCCGAACGGGAGCAGGAGCTGGCGGCGAAGCGGGCCGAGGTGGAGGCGACCTGCCGCAGGATCATCCTCCAGCAGGAAGGGGCAAGAGTCCGCGCCGCCGAGCTGGACCACTGGGAAGCCGCCGTAGCTGAGGCGCAGCAGGCCCAGTCCGCTGAGCGACAGACCCTTCTGGACCGCGAGTTCAACGTCGCCCTCAAGGAGGGTGACTTGAACCGCCGTGAGGCGGGGGTCGGCGAGCGCGAGAGGGCCCTGGCGGCCAGGGCGAAGCGGTTCTTGGACGGCGGCCCCCGGGCACTGGCGGCGGCCCAACAGGAGGTGGCATAGTTGCGGGCGGCGCGCTCCGCCGAGGCCCAGAAGGTCTGGGAGTTCCTCGGTGGTGCCGACTCGGCTCTGGTGCCACTCGGCTTCAGCCCGACGTGCGTGGGGGAGCCGGCGCAGGAGGTGAGTCAGGTGTTCCCAGTGCTCGACTCTACCAGCTCAAGGATGCGCTCGCTGGGGGCCATCCTTGACAACCAGCTGGAGGCCGAGGGACGGATGCTGGTGAAGGAGGTGGCGACACACATCCTGTCCTGCTACCGGAGATGGTACCCCGACGTCTCCCTGCAGCCGGTCCTCGAGGGGCCCATCGCCGAGAGGGAAGAGGCCGCCAGGTCTGAAGTTTCGGATGCGGTGGCACTCATCGCCTCAAGGTTCCAGCGGAGCGGCTGAGGGCTCCCCAGGCGCCTGTTTAAGTTTTTGTCTTTCTGTCTTTTGTCTTGTGGTTGGCTGTGATGACAAACTCTTTATTTGTGCGATAAAAAATCTGTCTGTGGTGCCCTTTTATACTCAGCTTGCTTTTATTTCCAGCAGTGTCTTCCGGCTGCTTGTTGTTCCTTAGCTTCGAGGACTTGCCGTCCCCCAAAGTATGGCCCCCTGACAGGCGTGGCCAGTTGTTATGGGCACTCCTATCATACACTTAGGGTTTAGGGCGGACCGATGCAGGAGGAGCCTAGGATTCGTAGGTAGCATTGTCGTAGCTGAGTATGTAGGTATGTCGACAGCGGCCCCCCTGGGGGTGCCGCGGGAGCTTCAATTTCGTGGTGCTTGCCATCTTCTCGGGTACTCTGACGATGGTTGCTGGAATACCTTCCTCAAAGACCTGTACATAGATCAAAAAAGAGAAGTAATTATGTCCGTTGGTCACTTCACCCCTACTTATTTTGTAGTGTCGCTTGACTTACGATCCTGGGCTGACTCGTGGGGCTTGGGTAATTCAGTGCTTCTGCACCCAGGGCTCGTTGTCCAGAATACCCAAGGGTGGTCCATCTGGCCCCAAGCACTTGGCTGTAGCGCTGGGGAGGCAGAACGCATAGGCTTAGGGTACGGGACGAGGCTAAGTAGGCTGTGGCCCTGGACCTCCCGCTCGGCGTAAGCCGTTTCCGGGGGGGACCATCTGGAGACACAGGCCCCCGAGTATTGGAACAACCGTGGCCCCAAGCGCATCGCAGGTACCTCAAGCAACCCCACCTGCAGTCCAGATAGCAAGACTCCCACTACTGTTAAAGCAGGGGAAAAACGACAGCGCTCATGATAGATCACGAGCTATGGCGGGCTTACAGCAACATCATAAAAATTAAAGATAATTTTTGAATTGACAAACCCTATACCAGGCAGGACAACATTCTTTCATTATAGTTTCTCATAAGATGAAACAGACTTTACAAGGGGAATAACCCGGCCTGGGTGTTAGGTGGAGCCGAGTGCACCTACTTAGGGTTCTGGACCAGGCTAAGCGGAATGTGCACTCGGGGCCCCATCCCCTATACTAAGTGCTATCCTGAGATAATGTGTAACCTTTACAATGAAATAGCATTGCCCCGACCCTGGTCTAGGGGTAGAACTTATGGAGGTGTTCGATGTTACATGGATTGGGCAACCGTTGTCCATCCTCCATAGCTAGGCGGACGCATCCTGGGCAGCAAACCTCTGTTACCCGGAAGGGACCCTCCCAGCTGGGGGAGAGTTTGTAAGACCCTTCCCGGGAGAGTATGCGGCGCAACACTAGGTCGTCTACCTTTAGATCCCTACTCTGCACGGTCCTCTGATGGTAGCGCCAGAGCGCCTTCTTGTACCGTGCATTTCGGAGAGCTGCTCGCACTCGTCCCTCGTCGACGAGGTACAGGTCTTCACGCCGGAGCTGGTCCTGCGCGGCTTCGTCGTACCCCCGACCACGGGGAGCGCCCATGGTAATTTCTGGGGGGGGGGGGGGGATGGCCTCCGCCTCGTACACCAAGAAGAAATGCGTTTACCCCATGGCCCGACTGGTTGATGTCCGGCTAGCCCACGACGCACACGGAAGCTCATCCACCCAATTTGCACCATGCTTCTCAAGTTGTGAGAACGTGCGAGTCTTGAGGCCCCTGAGGATCTCTGCATTGGCTCTCTCGACCTGCCCATTGCTCTCTGGATGAGCAATAGATGCATAGCAGACTTGGATCCCCAGGTCCTCGCAATATTCTTGGAATGCTGCACTTGTGAACTGGGTCCCGTTATCAGTGATGATTCTGTTCGGGACCCTGAACCGGCAAAAGATCGACTTAATGAACTTTACTGTTGACTGCTTGTTGATGGTGACAACTGGGGTGGCCTCCGGCCACTTGGTGAACTTATCTACGGCGACGTAGAGATGCCGGAATCCTCTGACGGCTCTGGGAAAGGGTCCCAGGATGTCCAACCCCCATACAGCGAATGGCCATGAGGGAGGGATCATCTGCAGCGCCTGAGCTGGTGTATGGATCTGCTTGGCATGGAACTGGCACGCCTTGCATCTCCTTACCATCTCGGCGGTATCCTGGAGTGCTGTCATCCAGTAGAAGCCATGCCGAAAGGCTTTACCGACCAGCGTGCGGGAGGACGCGTGGTTCCCGCACTCGCCTCCATGGATCTCTGCGAGCAGGTCGCAAGCCTCCTCCCAGGTAATGCATCGCAGTAGGGTGTCGTTGGCGCCACGCCGGTACAGATCCCCTTCCACCAGCGTGTACCTTTTAGCCATGCGAACAATCCTTTCTGCCAGGGCATGTTCTTCGGGAAGGATATTGTCCTTCAAGTAGTCCCGGACCTCCGAGATCCATGCATCGGGACTTGCTTGAGCTTCTGGATCTTGGGCGCCCGGTAGCTCGGAGCCCTCGGTGGAGCATACGATCCTTGGCGGACTCCATGGTAGCAGGGTCGTCGGGACTTCCAGCTTCGAGGTGTTGGGCTCGCCCCCTTCGCCTGGCTCGGCTGCTCGGGCGGTTGGTCGTGGTAACGTACTTGCTAAGACTCCTTGGAGCACTGGGGCCCCTGTGGAGGCCTTCGTTGACAGGTCATCTGCGACTGAGTTGTCAGCTCGGGGTACATGGCACAAGTCCAAGACTTCAAAGTCCTTTTCTAGCTTCCGGACGTGCAGCAGGTATGCAGCTAATTGAGGGTCGTTGCAGCTGCACTCTCCTCTGGCTTGCATGATGATCAGTTGAGAATCACCTTTAGCTAGGAGCTGTCGGACATTGAGGGTCAGGGCAGTCTTCAGCCCAAAGATTAGGGATTCATACTCCGCCATGTTGTTTGTCGCCTTGAAGTCGAGGCGCACCATGTAGTTGAACTGCTCCCCAGTCGGGGTGAGAAGTAGGACCCCAACACCGGCCCCCTGCTTCCGCGAGGAACCATCAAAGTAGAGCATCCAGGGGGTCTCGGTGAAAACCGGAGCCTTCGGCACCGTTTCGCCGTTGTCCGGCCCCCCCGGGTTGCTTGGTTTTGGGGTCCATTCGGCCAAGAAGTCCGCCAGTGCTTGGCTTTTGACTGCATGTCGAGGTAAGAACTCCAACTCGAACTCAGCCAGCTCTGCCGCCCACTTGGCATTGTTGCCAGTCGAATTGGGGATGTGGAGTATGGTTTTCAGTGGGAAGAAGGTGAGCACTGAAACCTGGTGAGCCTAGAAGTAATGTTGGAGCTTCCTTGATGCTATGAGCACTGCATACAATAGTTTGTGTACCTCCAAGTATCTTGTCTTTGCTTCATGGAGGAGCTCACTGATGTAGTAGACTGGCCGTTGGCAGGTCCGAACCCTCCCTGGGGGGTCCGGGGCTCCTTGCAATGCGTCTGTCTCCTAGGGAATGTGGCTCCCAGGGTCCAGCTGGGCCTCTGGGGGCTGGGACCCGTAAGGCACTTGGTCACTGGAACTCACAGTGGGGGGGGGGCTCTTCTGGGTTCGGGCCTTGAGGCTCGGCCTCCCCCTCTGGGGCTCCTTCTGGTACTTGTTGCGGTAGTAGCTCCGGCCGTTCTGCAACCAAGACCATGCTGACCACTTCCATTGTTGCGGTGATGTATAACAGGAGTGGCTCGCCGGGTTCTGGCACCACCATAATGGGTAGCGTCGTCAGGTGTTTCTTGAGCTCCTGGAAGGACGCTTCAGCTTCCTCAGTCCACTCAAAGGGGCCTGACTTCCGCAGAATCTTGAAGAAGGGCAGGGCTCGCTCAGCCAGTCTTGAGATGAACCGACTGAGGGCTGCCAAACATCCTGCAAGCTTCTGCACGTCCTTGATGCGGGCTGGCGGTCGCATCAGCTCTATCGCCTTGATCTTCTCTGGGTTAGCTTCGATCCCTCGGTGCGATACCAAGAAACCAAGGAGCTTCCCTGCGGAGACCCCAAAGACACACTTGTCGGGGTTCAACATCGTGCGTGTCGTGTGCAGCTTGCTGAAGACTGGTTAGGTTGTCTAATAGGGATGTGTTGTCCCTGATTTTTACCACGATGTCATCGACATACACCTCTACCATATCTCTAATGAGGTCCCCGAATGTCTTATGCATTGCACGTACAAAGGTGGGGAGAGCATTCTTGAGACCATAAGGCATGGAGACATAACAATACAGGCCGTCTACTGTTATGAAAGCAGTGTGCTCCTCATCTTCCCTAGACATAGGTATTTGGTGAAAACCGGAATACGCATCTAGGAAACACAGAAGGTCACAACCTGATGTTGAGTCTACTATTTGATATATCCTAGGAAGAGGGAATGGATCCTTGGGACATGCCTTATTGAGATTGGTGTAGTCGATGCACATCCGGAGCTTCCCGCCAGCCTTAGGAACGACAACAGGGTTGGCCAACCACCATGGGTGGTGAACCTCCCGGATGAAACCAGCATCGAGCAGCTTCTTGATTTCTTCACGGATGAAGTTTTGCCGCTCGATGGACTGTTTCCTGGGCCTCTGCTGTACCGGCCGGACGTCGGGGTAGATCTTCAGATGGTGCTCAATCACCTCCCTGGGGATCCCGAGCATCTCTAATGGTTGCCATGCAAACACATCGACGTTGTCCCGGAGGAAGGTGATGAGCGCGCATTCCTATTTGTTGTACATGTTCCCCGCGATTCGGGTCGTCTGGGCAGCCTCAGGGCCAATCTTGACGACCTTCACAGGGACGTCGTCGTCGTTGGCGGGTTGCACACGAGGTGCAGCAGTGGAGGCTCGCTGCGCCGGGCCTTGCTCTGCGCCGAGCCTCCTGGGACCAGAGCCCTCCCCGCTGCAAGTGCTTGGAGCTGCTCCAAGGCTGACACTGCGGTTGAGCGGTCCCCTCTGATCCTGAGGACACTGGAAGGCGTTGGCATCTTCAGGACAAGGTAGCCGTAGTGGGCTACAGCCATGAACCTGTAGAGGGCTGGCCTCCCGATGATTGCGTTGAAGGGGAGGTCGACGTCTGCCACGTCGAATAAAACACTCTTCGTATGGTAGTTCTCCGGGGTCCCGAAGGTCACCGGGAGGTGTATGTTACCACACGAGAGGATTTGCCCAGGTCCGACACCCGAGAACGGGCTCGAGGGTGTGAGCTGGGACATCGGCAGCTGCAGCTTCCAGAAAGCCGCAGTGGAGATGAGGTTGAGGCCCGCCCCTCCATCTATCAATACGTGAAAGACCTTCACGTTGGCGATGGTCGGGGACACCAGCAGTGGGAGCACTCCTGCCCCTGCCATGTTCTTCGGGCAGTCCGAAGCGTCGAAGCTGATCGCCGTGCTCATCCACTTGTGGTGGGGAGCCAGACTTGGGGCAGGGGCCACTGCGGCCACTGCCCGACGCAGGGTTTTCACTGCGTTTCGGGACGTGGGGTTGGTGGCTCCCCCGTAGATGACATGGACGGTCTTGCGGCGCTCCTTATCAATGCTGGAGTCGGTGTCGCCAGGAAGGAGCCTCTGCGAGGAGCAGCGGCAAGAAGAAGAAAGGCGGTGGCAAGAACAGGCCAAAGCCCGGAGCCCAGGCAGTGGCGGCCCCTCAGCTGCCCTAGCACATCTATCCACCAGGGAGAACAGCTCGGAGACATCACGCACCTTGTGCGTGGCTAACTTCTCGATGATCTTCTTGTCCCTGACACCCTGTCTGAACGCAACGATAACCGATGCGCTAGCAACATGAGGGATGGTGTTCCACACCTGGGAGAACCGCCGGATGAACGATCACAGCAACTCTCCAGCGCGCTGCCTAACGGCGTGGAGGTCAAGCTCGGTGCCAGGGCGCTTGTAGGAACTGCCGAAGTTAGCCACGAATTGTCGGCACAACTCATCCCAGGAGGTTATGGACCCCTGGGGCAGGTTCATGAGCCATGACCGAGCTGGGCCGGTCAGGACGACGGGGAAGTAGTTAGCCATAATGGCCTCGTCGCCTCCTGCAGCTAGTATCGCAGTGGTGTAGATCTGCAGGAACTCGCTCGGGTTGACACTCCAGTCATACTTCTCCGGCATGTGTGGCCGGAACTTTCGTGGCCAGACCACAAAACGGAGGTGAGGCGCTCGCCGCACACCCTTGGCTAGGGCTGACTAGTGCAGGCGGCGGCAGCGCATACCCTGGGTGAGCAGGCGGGCCTGCGCACACCTGGGGCTGAAGTGGTGTTGCGTACGCCTGTACAGGAGGCGCGACGTACACCTGGTGCGGTGGAGGCACGACGTACGTCTGGTGTGGTGAAGGCGCAGCATGAGCCTGGGGTACGTGGCCCGGCGCGCTGTAATCTGCCTCGAGGTTGCACCGACGTTCCCTCTGGCGCTCGATGGTGACTCGGCAGTCCTCTCCAGCCTTGCGGCGCTGCAGCCCGGTTCTCAGATCTGTTGTTGGGATCCTGGTTGAGCGCAAGTCTGCCGTCCACCGGTCAACTGTCGACGTTCGCGACAATGACACATGCACCGGCTGGGCATGTGTTTCCCTCGGCGGAGGCGCATTGAGTGCGGCGGTGATGAGGTGGTCGACGTCGTTGATCCACTGCTGAGCTGCTCCCTGAGGGGCATCCCCAGCCGGAGGGTTGTGGAGTAGTGCACGTGCTGCCGCAAGCGCGCTCTCCGGTCTTGCAGTAGGTGGCGCCGTGACTGCTGTCACGGCAGGAGTACGCCGTGGAGTGGCGTGTCGGCCTGCAGCCGGCGAAGTGACTGCGGGGCGACGCGAAGGTCCTGACCTTCCTGCCCTAGAGTGGTAGCTTGCTCTAGAGCGGGATGACGCCTGGTCCTCTGCCACTGTTTGTCGCCGTGACTGCGCCCTGGATGATCCAGCGTTGGATTGGTCGTTCACCATTGCTGCTGGTGGAGATCTTGACAGGGAAAAACCCCCTACCTGGCGCGCCAAATGTCGAAGGTCGTAAACGACACTTCCCTCGGACCTGCTTAGAGAGCAGCCCACGAAGGTTCTTTGGATTCACGAGGGCTAGTCCCAGGAGATCGAACACGGTAGAATGATGGACACAGGGGATTTACGTGGTTCGGGCCGCCGGAGCATAATACCCTACGTCCACGGGAGTGTTGTGTATTGCCTTGCTTGAGCGTGTATGAGCCTTGGTCTAATCTTTTGTCCGTCCCCTGTGAAGGTCATCTGCAGAGCCCTTTTATAGTTCAAGGACTCTGTAGTCACAAGTTGGGTCCCAGTACCCGACAGGTGGTCCTGGGGAGAGCCAAATCCTATACAAGATCTAGGATTAATTGATATCTACTTCCCTTTGTCAGGGGAGTCAATGCGCCGTCCCGCCGCGTCGTGCGCCAGGGCTACACATAGTTGGTGATGATGGCGGGGCACCTCTCATCCGTCTTGTCCTCGTGACCCATTCGTCCGTCTCGCGGCGTGGGTCTGTACCAGCTACTTGGACAAGACAGGACACTGGAGCCTTGACTTTCGTAAGCGCGGCTCAGCCTGCCTGGGGAAGGTGTGTGTACTTAATGCCTGTCTAAGCAGCGCACGCATTCCTTTACTGCGGCTTCCTGCCACACTGAGTTGGGCGTCCGCCACGTGGTTACGCCAGAGCCTGCCTCTGCGGGAAATAAAGCACTTGACGGAACAGGCCACGTGGTGCATTCGGAACCCACCCCTATGGAGGGGTGGAGGCTCAGCCCTGCAGGCCACGTGGTAGCTCCGGTGCCCTTCCCTGCGCGGGCGCGGACTTGGCCCTGAGGCCCGAATGGCCACGTGGCGGCTCCGGAGCCCTCCTCAGCGGGGAGGCGGACTTGGCCCTGAGGTCCCAAATGGCCACGTGGCGGCTCCGGAGCCCTCCTCAGCGGGGAGGCGTGGGCTTGGCCCTGCCGGCAACGTGGCAGCTTGGGAGCCTCCACCGAGGGGGAGGTAGGATCGGGTCCTTCCCTCCCCTACGTGGCAGCCTCGGATTCGGCTTCTTTGGCACAGGCGGAGTACTTAGCGGTTTTCTCCTGTGCGCGGGGGTACCCGGTCTGCAGGGTACCGACACCGACGTCTATATAAGGACCCCTCACCACAGTCAAAACGCAATCCTGGAGAATTTATATCGACGCCGCAAGGCTGTTGAATTTCCCCTGCGCCGTGTCGCCGCTCCGCCGCCCAGTCCATACTACCGCGCTGCCTCTCAACCCCGCACCGCCACTTCTCCACCCAGCTGGCCCACCGTGCTAACGCCTCCCCACCGTGCTGATGCCTCTACAAGGTAAATGTAGTTTCCTTATTTTTTCTTTGTATATTTTCATTAGCTGATAAGCTGTTAGTTTTGTGTGTTCTGGTATATGGATTATGTCCTTTTGCATGTGTAAGCACTGTATGGAATGTGTTCTGGTATATTGATGTATGGACTATATGGATTGTTTCCTTTTTGTGTGTTCTGCTAGTTTGGTCTTTTATATATTGATGTATGGACTATATTGTAATAAGCTTATTGTAGTTTGTACCTATTATGTGACATGAATATGATGTTTAATTAACAGATTCTATTGTAATATATATAAGATGCTATTGTTTAATTAATAGATGCAAGGTAAATATAGTTTCCTTACTTTTTCTTTGTATATTTTCATTAGCTGATAAGTTGTTAGTTTTGTGTGTTCTGGTATATGGATTCTGTCCTTTTGTATGTGTAAGCCTTGTATGGATTGTGTTTTGGTATATTGATGTATGGACTATATGGATTGTTTCCTTTTTGTACCTATTATGTGACATGAATATGGTGTTTAATTAACAGATGCTATTGTAATATATAAGATGCATGAAGTTTACCCGAACTTGTAATTGTAGTTTTATGTGTTTTCCTTTTCAATATGCTACTTGTGTGTGCGTACCTCCTGCTTGCATATATTTTGAAGGAGTGATTAGGGTTAGCTTTCTAGGGAGATGGTTTTATAACTCACCCATTTAGTTACCATCGTTGGATGGTATCCGACGTCAAGATATAACAGACCGGATCCCACCCAGACCTAGCCCATGCTGTTGGGCCTGTTTCCCCCTTTGACTCCGTCCGCCTCAAGACGTCGCCCGTCTCCTACATTAGTTGCCCTAATCATACTTGTTATGTCTCTGTAAATTCATTTTATAGAAGACCTTTAGAGAATATTTGTGGCCAATTTTTGTAAATCTGACAAAAATTCTATTATTGAAGCATGGACCGTCGAGCGTGGATGTATAACATGCCAAGACCCGATCCTATGTACATTCATAATGTTGCAAATTTTATTGAAGCATCCAAGAGACATGCGAAGTTGCAAAAGATAGATGACATATTATGTCCATGTATTGACTGCGAAAATAAGATTGCTTGGACGGATACTATAGTAATCCAATCTCATTTGGTGAAAAGAGGTTTCAAAAATAACTACACAATATGGACAGAGCATGGTGAGTTAGATACACATGATGTGGATAAAGATGATGAGAGAGGCTCAGATGATGATAATGTTCATATCGATGATGGTAGTGACAATTGTAAGGATCAAAATGCCCAAAAGGGGGGGGTGAATTGGGCTTTCTTTCAAATTTTAAGACAATTAAAAGTTAACGACTAAAGCCCAATTCCCTATGCGGTTTATCTATGCAACCAACATAAATATAAATTGCAGAATAAAGATTGCATAATGTAAAGTGGAGGGAGAGGGATGCAAACGCTCAAAAGACACGGAGACACGGAGTTTATCCCGTGGTTCGGCAAGATCACAAGGATCTTCCTACATCCACGTTGTGGCACCCACCGAAGGGTTTTGCCACTCCCAAGTCACCGAGACAAGGGGGTCTTCACTAATCTTCTCCGTTCGCCATCTTCGGCAAGGTGGAGTTCAAGCCTTGTACAATCCTTGATCTTCCGGGCTTCCACACACACCTTGGCAAGCTCCGGAAGGATCTCTTCAACCTCTCACTAGCCTAGAGACTCCAATCACAGAGAAAGGACGCACACAAGCTTTTCTCTAGCTAGATCTATCCTATACAAATGATCTAATGGGTGTAGAAGTGTAAGCTCTTGGTCTTGAGTGCTCTTGGATGTGTTGTTAGCTTCTGAGTATCAAGACTTGCCGTAATGACTGGCTTAGGGGGTATTTAAAGCCAACCTCCCCGAAATAGCCGTTGGAAAAGTAGGCTGACAGAACTTTATTGTACACATCGGATGATCCGATGTCTCCCCCTTGGTTATCATCGGTCTAATCAAGATGGCTGACGTCATGGTGTCAGATATGACCGTTGTTAGACCGATATAGCTTCATCTTCATCATCGGATGATCCGGTGGCTCTTCCTTCAGAATTATCTTGAATTTGAGGCTTACTGGAGTAATCAACCGATGTTCACACCTCTGTACATCGGATGATCCGGTGCTTCACTTGGTCCAATGATGTTGCAAACTGTACTGATGGACCGATGTGACTGAGCCATACATCGGATGATCCAGTGAGTGCTTTGCTCTGAGGTCTTCTTCTTCTGTTGACACAACTCGACCGATGTAGTCAACTCAGAAATCATCGGATGATCCGGTGTGTTCAACTTGTTGACTTCGAGTTGTTTTGAGTTGTTCTTTTGGAATTTGAACTTGTGACCTCTTTGACACTTGTTTGAGATGTTGTTCTGATAGTCTTCAAGCATTGAGTGATGTCGAGTTAGAGCTTTCACTTCTTGTCTTCATATGATTCGATTTGATCTCAATAATTGATTTTATATGGGTCTCCAATGTCATTTTAATTTCATTTTATTGAGTGATTATTGGGACCTTGCATTCACAAATTCATTAGTAAAATCGAATGGTTGTCATTAATCACCGAAACCGTACCTCATGGGGCCTAGATGCTTTCAATCTCCCCCTTTTTGGTGTTTGATGACAACACAATAATTTAAAGCGCAATAGTAATGAATTTGATGGTACAATACTCAAAAATAGATATGCAATGAATACAAAATAGGACACAGTGACCTTGTAGAAATCAAATGAAATGGCACGAAAAGCTTAATCGATTAATACCATAAGCAAATGACACAAGTAGAAAGGTGCTTAATTAATATTACAAAAAGGTACTCAAGCACACAAAAATTACATAAGAAGTAGATAGAAACTCCCCCTGAGACTAGGAAACTACTCCCCCTGACTCCTCTACCTCTTCTCCCCCTTTGGCATCAAGACACCAAAAAGGGATCAGAGAGCCTACTGACCCTGAGAGCTAGGCGCGATGACGAACTGGTCATCGTCGCTGTCGTCGGAGCTGGAGTCGCTGGTCGCAGGAGCTGGAGCGGAGGGAGCTGGGGGAACCGCTGACGATGCTGGAGAGGAGGTAGCAGGTACAGGAGGCGCCGGTGGAGCTGGAGCTGGAGGAAGTGGAGCACTGACCACAAATGTCGGCGTCTGCTAGAACAGAGTCGTCGCTGGCAGAGGAGAGTGGATCGGTGCGCTGGGTGCCAGAAGAGGTGACATGCTGATAGAAGGAATCGGAGAAGCAGGCACCTGAGTTGCACCTGGAGCCAGTCCCAGTCCAGGCTGCTGTGGAGGAAGGGCGATCCCAGTCTGAGTGTAGAGTTTGGTGATCAACCCTAGGAACCCCATCATAGACTGTTAAGTCTGCTGCTGTTGGTCGAGGGTATGGCGGTGCATCTGATCAACAAGGTTCGTGAACCGGTCCGTATCCTCTCGCCTCTGTCGGGCGATCTCCAGCTAAATCTCTTGCTGCTGCCTCTGAAGCTGTGCCAAGTGAGCAGCCTGCTCTGCCCTGGCCTGCTCAGCCGCGAGCCTATCCTGGCGCTGCTGCTCTATCATCTGCTGAAGAAGTGTCGACAGCTCTGATGGCTGTGACACCTGTGCCTCGGACACAGGAGGTGGTGTCGGTGGTGGAGCAGCTGAACCTCCTGCCTCTGCATCGTGCTGCCTCGGTGAAGGAGGAGGAGGAGGGAAGTACTCCTCGACACTCTCGTCTGTGTCGCTCTCGGACTAGACGTGTTGCAGGTCTCCTCCCTGAGCCTCTGCCACAGCTAGATGCTCATCCTCTTTCTCCAAGTCCGACCAGTCTTCCTCGGACAGCATCGCCCTGACCTGCCGCTCAACAGGGCGGCCAAGGCGGCGGTCCCCTGGAGCTGGAGCTCGGTAGTGTTCGAACCGTGACACACTCTCGTCAGAGAGACGGTCGTGCGCGGCGGACCCCTCGGGAACCATCATGGTAAGCAGGTAGCTGATCTAGTGCCCATAGACAAGCTGCCTCATCATGCCCACACCATCTGTGATCACATCCTCCATCTCGCAAATGATGACATCCACTATGTCAAAGTCCATCCCGTTCATGATGTAGAACAGGATCGTCCGCTGGAGGCTAGTGAATCCCTCAAGATAGACGGACCTCGACAGAAGCGTGCGGTGCAAGGCGAGGTGCACTATGCGCGCTGCAGGGGTCAACAAAGCCGACACCCTCGGCCGGTCTGGAGAGAAAGTGGGTCCAAACAGAGATCTGATCTCCTCCAGAGCAGGAGCCACTCCTCCAGTGAGCGGCCTCCGTGGCGGATCTGCCTGTCCATAGACCTTCTCATGTATGCAAGTGTCGTGTAGGTCTACTCCAAGCAACTATCCCAGTGTCTGCCTCATCAGGTGGTAGTGTTGACCCATGAACATGAAGTCAATGGATCTTCTGCCCTCCGAGACATAGAGGGTGGCGTAGAAGACGCGGACCCAATCTTCCGCATAGGCACTTCGCTCATATGCCATCAACTCCACCAAGCCTCGGTATCTCTCAAAGTACAGACGGATCTCCGTCTCTGCTGCCAAAGCTAGCTGTCCCCAATCCAGATAATTGTGCTAGAACATCTTGTGGCCTCGGCGTCTGTAAGTCTCGTAGAGAGACGCCTGCGTGACAGTCCAGAAGCTACTATCCACCAAAGCTTCCCGAGGCTGTGGGTACCACTCCTCCAGTAGCACATTCCATCTGAGCTTCCGAAGCTGCTTTGCCTTCAGCTTCCTGTAGTCCGTGAGACAGACTCCTTCTGCGACATGGACAGTGGTGTCCATCTCGTAGATGGCACGTTGGGCCTCCCTGTCCTCACGACGGTCGGCAGCAGTCGGTCTTGGACGAGGAACTGCAGCCTTGGTGTGACCCCCACGTGTCTGGGCTGAGCGCCGGCGGACGAGAGGCTCAACGGGCTCCTCTTCGGCTTCGGAGTCGTCAATCACGGGAGGCTGCCTAGGACGGGCCTCGCGAATCCTCAATGACCTTCCTTGGCCTCGCTCACGCTCCTCGGCGGCGCGAGCGGCCATCAAGGCCTTCTTCTCCTCCTTGGACAACTTTTGCTTCTTCGCGGCGGGCTCCGTGATGGCCTTGCCCTTGTTCTTCTTGTCGCGAGCCATTGCAATCGCCGAGTTGAGCTTTGACGGGGTCGACCGCACGGGGAAACGACAATTGGGTCACGGACGAAACCCTAGCGGTGATGGAGCGTGGGAGGCACCACGGAGACGTCGGTGGGGGGGGGGGGGGGGGGGGGTTGTGGTGCCGGGGTGGAGCAGAGGCAGCGCTTGGATGCGGTGGTGAGTGGTGGAGACGGCGGTGCGGCGAGCGGCGCGAGGGTGGAGGCGGTGGCGCGGGTGTGCGGTTCTGTGAGTGGTGGCGGCGCTGGGCGGCGGCACTGTGGGCGGCGGCCGGAGGGAGAGGCGGTGGCGTGCGGTCGGTGGACGGCGTGATCAGCGGCGGCGAGGGCACGGGAGAGCAGAGCGTCGGGGAGAGAGAAACGGGTCAGCGGCGCACGGGTTTAAGTAGTGGGTCCCAAACCCTAGCCGTTATTTTAACACCGGATAGACCGATGTTACAAGGGATGAGCATCGGTTGAATGCCACAATAAGGATATTCAAAAAATTGTTGTGGACATCGGATGGACCGACGTTTAGGGTTATGATCATCGGTCGAATGGCACAGTAAGGGTGTTCAAAAGAGTGATGTTGACATCGGATGGTCCGACGTTGGAGGAAGTAACATCGGTGGAATTGACCATAGCTCCAGAATTGTGAACACCGGATGGACCGATGGTTTTCAGAATGAACTCGTCGGATCATTTGAGGTTCTAACTGAACTGGCCCTTGAAGAATGAACACCTATTGGTCCGATGAGGGATTGACCTAGGCATCGGATAATCCGATGATAACAGAACAAAAACATCCCATAAATGTCCTTTGACCAAACAACCAAGCAAAGAGAAACACATGTCTTAGGACTTTCTGGGCAACCCCTTTCCCCTCAAAGAAACTAATATGCCAATAACTTGGCTAGTCCTTAAAGCAAATTGAACAACGAGAGAAACAAGGGAGGAAATTATTCAAATAAAAATGTAAGGCCCATGCTTTGTGAGGTAGAGTATGAAGACTACTATCTCAATAGAGCATGTTCCTCTAGGAATTAACGCACCTAACATTTTGTTCTTTCCACCTTATATGAGTTGAGATGTTGCATTTCAAACAAGTCTCTTTCTCATGAGGTGGGTTCCCCTTTGTGACAATCTACCGTATGCAATGCCAATCATTTATAATGCAAGAAATTGTAAATCTATATGGCAGGCATCATGCAAGACATAAAGTAAATCTATCTTGCCAAGTTTGAACCTTCCAAAGGCTTCCTCAGGGAAAACTATTTCTAGCTCGCCCCTATCCTTTGGGAGTTAGACAAGACCTATATGATATGCATTCTTACATGACGTTTGTTGCATCTAGCACATTTAATTCACTTCTTAGCCTAGAAAAGGTTTTCTCATCAAGTGGTTTAGTGAAGATATCCGCCAATTGTTCTTCGGACCTAACACCTCTCAAAGAGATGTCTCCCTTAGCTTCATGGTCCCTTAAGAAATAATGGCGAATATCAATGTGCTTAGTGCGGGAGTGTTGAACGGGGTTTTTAGCTATCTTAACCGCACTTTCATTGTCACAAAGGAGAGGCACACAACCAAGTTTAATTCCAAAGTCCAAAAGGGTTTGTTTCATGTAAAGAATTTGGGCACAACATGCACCAGCCGCAATGTATTCCGCTTTCGCCGTGGACAAAGCGACGGAATTTTGCTTCTTGCTAGACCAAGAGACTAGGGAACGCCCAAGCAAGTGGCACCCACCGGAGGTACTCTTGCGATCCACACGGCATCCGGCAAAGTCCGAATCCGAGTATCCCAAGAGATGGAAGGTTGTACCTTTAGGGTACCACAAGCCCATACCAGGGGTATGCTTAAGATACCTAAGTATCCTAAAGACCGCCTTCTTATGTGATTCTTTAGGTGCCGCTTGAAAGAGAGCACATAAGCATACACTAAACATTATATTGGGCCTAGATGCGGTAAGATAAAGCAATGAACCAATCATTGAACGGTAGTGAGATTGGTCAATAGGTTTACCGTCCTTATCCGCGTTGAGATGGCAATTCGTTGCCATTGGAGTGCTTCTTGAGCTACAATCTCCCATCTCAAATTTCTTCAAGAGGTCCTTGGTGTACTTCTCTTGAAAGACGAAGGTTCCCTCTTGAAGTTGCTTGATTTGGAATCCAAGGAAGAAGTTGAGCTCACCAATCATTGACATCTCGAATTCCCTAGACATCATTTTGCCAAACTCATGGCTAAAAGCTTCGTTAGTTGAACCAAAAATAATATCATCAACATAAATTTGACAAATGAACAAATCTTTGTTGATGTCCTTGGTGAAGAGTGTGGTGTCCACCCTCCCGATCTTAAATCCTTGCATGATGAGGAAGTCCCGTAGTCGTTCATGCCACGCCCTAGGTGCTTGCTTGAGCCCGTAGAGCTCCTTGTGCAACCTATACACATGGTTAGGATTCCTCGGATCTTCAAACCCGAGAGGTTGTTCAACATAAACAAGCTCGTTAATGTAGCCATTAAGAAAGGCACTTTTCACATCCATTTGATAAAGTCGAATACTATGATGTGAAGCAAAGGCGAGAAGTATACGGATGGCTTCTAGCCGGGCGACCGGGGAAAATGTTTCCCCAAAATCTAGTCCTTCAACTTGTGAGAACCCTTTGGCCACAAGTCTTGCCTTGTTGCGGACCACAACGCCATTCTCATCTTGTTTGTTGCGGTACACCCACTTTGTTCCGATGACATTCTTGTCCTTGGGTCGCTCCTCCAACACCCACACTTCATTGCGGATGAAGTTGTTGAGTTCTTATTGCATAGCCATCACCCAATTTGGGTCTTGGAGCGCTTCCTCAATGTGAGTGGGTTCTACACACGAAACAAAAGAGTAGTGCTCACAAAATGAAGCAACGTGGCGAGAACGTGTACTTACACCCCTTGACGGACTTCCAATGATTTGGTCCATTAGATGCGCCTTGGAGATGCGTCCATGCCTCATAAGCGGTTATGAAGCACTTGGCGAAGGTGATGCAAGTTGTTCCTCTTGTGGTTGGACTTGATCATGGACTTCTTCTTCTTCTTGATGTTGTTGTGCTTGTGAGTCTTGAGTTGGCAATGGATCATTCTTCTCTTCTTCGTCAACTTGAGGCGCCATAGAGGTGTTGTTGTTGGAACTTGAAGCTCCCCCTTGATCATGGCCCTCTTCAACTTCCGGCTTGATGTCTCCAATGGTCATGTTCTTCATGGCTTCTCGTAGAGGTTCATCATCTATTTCATCATGACCAAAACTCTCCTCTTGGGAGCCATTAGTCTCATCAAACTCAACATCACAACTTTCTTCAACTAAACCAGAGGTTTGGTTGAATACTCGATATGCTTTTGAGTTTGATGCATAACCAAGAAAAATACCAACATCACATCTTCTTTCAAACTTACCGAGCCTTTTCTTGCGGTAGATGTAGCACTTGCATCCAAAGACTCGAAAGTAGGAGATGTTGGGCTTTCTCCCAATGAGAAGCTCGTACGGGGTCTTTTGAAGTAGTCGATGTAGGTAGACCCTATTTGCGGCATGGCACGCCGTGTTGATTGCTTCGGCCCAAAACTTCTCCGACGTGCCATAGTCATCAAGCATTGCTCTTGCAAGAGTGAGGAGTGTCTTGTTCTTCCTTTCAACAACACCGTTTTGTTGGGGGGTGTATGTGGCCGAAAATTCATGCTTCACTCCTTCACGGTCACACCACTCCCCAATGTTGTAATTTTTGAATTCGGTGCCGTTGTCACTCCAGACCTTGACAA
The DNA here is from genome assembly GCA_036927565.1 of Tuctoria greenei. Classification (NCBI taxonomy): domain Eukaryota; kingdom Viridiplantae; phylum Streptophyta; class Magnoliopsida; order Poales; family Poaceae; genus Tuctoria; species Tuctoria greenei. The sequence continues at coordinate 9,455,900 of JAYESD010000011.1, read as the reverse complement.
TGGGAAGTTGGAATTCCCTTTGAGCGCGGTTGGCAAAGGTCTTGAACACTTCCGGAGTTTCACTCTTGTCACCTAAAAATAGAGTCCAAGCATAGCGAGAATAGTCATCAACAATAACGAGACAATAGAGGTTACCGCCAAGGCTTTGATATGTGGACGGTCCGAAGAGGTCCATGTGGAGTAGTTCAAGTGGCTTGGAGGTTGACATCATTGTATTCATTGGGTGGTGTGAAGCAACTTGCTTCTCGGCTTGACAAGCGCTACAAATCTTGTTCTTCTCAAATGTGACATACTTCACACCGGTTACCATCCCAAGCTTGAATGACTTCTTAAGTTTGCTCATTCCAATGTGCGCTATGCGTCGGTGCCATAGCCATCCCAAGCTTGTCTTAGTGAAAAGACAAGTGGTCAAGCTAGCATTCTTGTTGGCGAAGTCCACTAGGTAGAGATGTCCATGCCGGAATCCTTTGAAGACTATGTCTTGGCCAGTTTCACTACTCACAACAACATCATTCTTGCTAAATGTGCACGTTAGTCCAAGATCACATAGTTGTACAATAGAAAGTAAATTAAAGCTAAGTGACTTAACGTACAAGACATTTGAAATGGACAAGTCATTTGAAATAGCAATTTTACCTAACCCAATTACCTTTCCCTTAGAGTTATCACCAAAGGTGACTTGTTCATGATTGTCGGGGTTTTCTATGGTGGTGAACATACCATCATTGCCGGTCATATGTTGAGTGCACCCGCTATCGAGTACCCAATGCTTTCCTCCGGCTTTGTAGTTCACCTACACACATGAATTCAATTTTTGGCTTTAGGAACCCAAGCCAACTTAGGTCCTTGTATGTGTGATACAAGTGTTTTTGGGACCCAAAGTTGCTTGGGGAGCTTCCCCTTCATGCCCTTCATGTCTTTGCCAATGAACCTAGCTTTCACCTTGCCTTGTACTTTACTCAAGATATAATAATGATCATTGAAAGTAGATTTATAGTTAGTAGGCAATTTAGGAGAAGGTCGGTTAGGAAGAGGACACTCCCTTGTGTGGTGACCGGTGACCTCACAATGTTGACAATAAGAACCAACTTCCTTGATGAAGCTTGTTCTTAGCTCCAGTGAGGGCACCTTTCCTTTGTTAGGCACCGGGAAGGATCCAAGTCCTCTCTTGTTGAAGGCCTTAGCTTCTTGGAAGAGAATTTCCTTGTGCTTGACTTCTCCTTTTGAAAGTCTAGCCACACTAGTGCGGAGACTCTCAATTTCTTCCAACAAGTCCTTCTCCCTAGCATTAGCTTTCATAGGCAAAGACTTGTGCAAAGCATTAGTGGCATGAGAAGTAATGGATATATTATCATTAAGAGTTTGCTTCTTCATATTTTTCAATTCTTGATCAAGCATGTCATGAGCAAGGTTAAGTGTTTGATGTTCTTGTATTAAATTGTTGTGCTCTTCCAAGAGTGTTTGGTGTGCTAAGTCAATTTCATGATTATCTATCTTAATTTTAGCATTTTCTTCCTCAATTTGCTTGACATGGGATTTGAGCGTGTCATGCTCTTTAAGTATGCTTTCATACTTGTCAAGCAAATCAAGGTTAGTACTCTCAAGTTTAGCACGAGTTTCTTCAAGCACTTTAACCTTACTCTTTTCTCTCTTAATGATAGCATGATATTCATTTATCAAAGAAGTTAAATCATCGGGGGAAAGCTCATCATCACTAGAGTCATCACATACCTTGGTGTTACCTTTCGCCATGAGGCACATGGGCGGTGGATGAAGAGGTGCATCATCATTGTTGGCGATGGCGAGGCCGGCCAAGCTTTCTTCTTCCTCTTCACTCTCTTCATCACTTGTTTCTTCATCGGTGACCCATTCATTTGCCTCGCACATGAACACCTTTTGTGGGCCATTTCTCTTCTTTGGTAAGAGTCTTGCCTTCTTGCCCTTGTCTTGTTTCTTCTTCCCAAAGGCTCTTGGTTTGGGTTTGACCTCTTCTTCATCATCATCACTTTCTTCAAGCTTGCGTTGCTTGCCCTTGTAGTTCTCTCTCCTTTTGTCCGGTTTTGGACAATCATAGGATATGTGGCCTTGATCACCACAATTGTAGCAAGTCTTGCGATCGTCTCTCCTTGGTAGGAACACTTTCTTCTTGGGATCAAAGGTGTATCCCTTCTTGGCGATCTTGGAGTTCAAGCGTGAGAACTTTCTCATCATCAAGGCAAGCTCATCATCATTATCTTCACTTGATGCTTCCTCTTCTTCACTTGAGCTAGGCTCAACCACCTTCTTCTTCTTGAAGCTCGTTTTCTTGGTGGAGGCCTTTAGAGCAATAGTTTTTGATGATGATTGCTCCATCATCCCAAGTACACTCATCTCATGAGCGTGTATTTCTCCAATGAGCTCTGAAACTTCAATGTGGTCAAGTGACTCTTTTTGGAGCATGGAGTTGATGATGTTGTACTTTGGCTTGGGAAGGAGCATGAGGATCTTACGGTTGATGAGTCCCTTGCCAAGAGACGCAATGTAAAGAGCATTAATCTCCTCAATAAGAACATTTAAGCGTGAAAACATTTCATTAACATTTTCATGAGGAAGCATCTTAAATTCATCATATTTTGCTTTAAGCATGTGATATTTAAGTTCCTTTGCACGAGATGAACCCTCATGAATTTCTATCAAGCAAGCCCAAATCTCACAAGCCTTTTCCTTACTAGCAATTCTAGAAAAGACATCTTGACTTATGCATTCATAGATTGCATTCCTAGCCTTAGCATCCCATTTAATTTGATCACCAACATAATTATGTTCTTCAAAACCCGCATGAGTCGCTTCCCATACTTCGGGAGCAATAGCCTCTAGGTAAGCGCGGTTCTTGCCCTCGAAGATAGGAACCGAACCCCCAACCTTGGCCATTTTCGCTCTCTAGCGGTGAAGCTAGAATGATCCTATGAGAAACCTTGCTCTGATACCAATTGTAAGGATCGAAACGCCCAAGAGGGGGGTGAATTGGGCTTTCTTTCAAATTTTAATACAATTAAAAGTTAACGACTAAAACCCAATTCCCTATGCGGTTTATCTATGCAATCAACATAAATATAAATTGCGGAATAAAGATTGCATAATGTAAAGAGGAGGGAGAGGGATGCAAATGATCAAAAGACACGGAGACACGGAGTTTATCCCGTGGTTCAGCAAGATCACAAGGATCTTCCTACATCCACGTTGTGGCACCCACCGAAGGGTTTTGCCACTCCCAAGTCACCAAGACAAGGGGGTCTTCACTAATCTTCTCCGTTCGCCATCTCCGGCAAGGTGGAGCTCAAGCCTTGTACAATCCTTGATCTTCCGGGCTTCCACACACACCTTGGCAAGCTCCGAAAGGATCTCTTCAACCTCTCACTAGCCTAGAGACTCCAATCACAGAGAAAGGACACACACAAGCTTTTCTCTAGCTAGATCTAGCCTATACAAATGATCTAATGGGTGTAGAAGTGTAAGCTCTTGGTCTTGAGTGCTCTTGGATGTGTTGTTAGCTTCTGAGTATCAAGACTTGCCGTAATGACTGGCTTAGGGGGTATTTAAAGCCAACCTCCCTAAAATAGCCGTTGGAAAAGTAGGCTGACAGAACTTTATTGTACACATTGGATGATCCGATGTCTCCCCCTTGGTTATCATCGGTCTAATTAAGATGGTTGACGTCATGGTGTCAGATATGACCGTTGTTAGACCGATGTAGCTTCATCTTCATCATCGAATGATCCGGTGGCTCTTCCTTCAGAATTATCTTGAACTTGAGGCTTACTGGAGTAATCAACCGATGTTCACACCTCTGTACATCGGATGATCCGGTGCTTCACTTGGTCCAATGATGTTGCAAACTGTACTGATGGACCGATGTGACTGAGCCATACATCGGATGATCCGGTGAGTGCTTTGCTCTGAGGTCTTCTTCTTCTGTTGACACAACTCGACCGATGTAGTCAACTCAGAAATCATCGGATGATCCGGTGTGTTCAACTTGTTGACTTCGAGTTGTTTTGAGTTGTTCTTTTGGAATTTGAACTTGTGACCTCTTTGACACTTGTTTGAGATGTTGTTCTGATAGTCTTCAAGCATTGAGTGATGTCAAGTTAGAGCTTTCACTTCTTGTCTTCATATGATTCGATTTGATCTCAATAGTTGATTTTATATGGGTCTCCAATGTCATTTTGATTTCATTTGATTGAGTGATTATTGGGACCTTGCATTCACAAATTCATTAGTAAAATCGAATGGTTGTCATTAATCACCGAAACCGTACCTCATGGGGCCTAGATGCTTTCAACAATCAAGCTGGTGATGATGATGATGAGTTCGATTGTGAGGAGATGTTGCATCACATTAAATCATATGTATTGACTTCTATGGGAGCAAACAAAGGTTTAAGTAAAATGGAGACATTGCAGAATGCGGCGATAGAGCTTTTATATGATGAATCAAACGGTTGTGATAAAGAGTTTACTACATTGCGTGCAGTCTTAGAAATACTAAAGTTGAAAGCTACGCACAAATGGTCCAATTGTAGTTTCTCAGATCTTTTGAATCTTCTGGCAGAAATTCTTCCAAATCCAAATAAACTGCCCAGAAGCACTTATAAAGCGAAGAAACTTCTTTGCCCGATGACACTAGGTGTGACAAAAATACACGCTTGTGTGAACCATTGTATTCTGTATCGTAAAGAGCATGAGCTCGCAACTAGATGCCCCATTTGTGGTGTCAGTAGATATAAGAAAGACTATAATCACCAGTATGTTACTAACATGAAAAAGACTCAGAAGAATAAGAAGTTTATTATTGGTCCTGAAGGTGACGATGACGATACTTCTGGCGATGCAGACGGGAAGAATAAGAGAAAAATTTCTGCCTTGGTGATGTGGTACCTTTCGGTAATTGATTGCTTGAAACGTTTGTTCTCAAACCCTAGGGAGGCTGAACTTATGCGTTGGCATTCCGAGCAACACAAGAAGAATGAAAACATATACGACACCCTGGTGATGCAACGCAGTGGAAAAATTTTGATATTCAGTATCCAGAATTTGCGAAGGAAATCAGAAATGTGAGGTTTGCCTTGGGTACAGATGGAATGAATCCGTTTGGAGAAAAAATAAGCATACACAGCACATGGCCCGTGGTCTTAACGATGTACAACCTACCGACGTGGTTGTGTCACAAAAGGAAATATATCTTATTATCTGTTCTTATCCAAGGTTCGAAACAACCAGGCATCGAAATTGATGTGTTCTTGGAACCTTTAATGGAAGATATGGTGAAATTGTGGAATGAAGGGGTACGTACATGGGATGAGTACAAGCGGGAGTATTTCACGCTAAGAGCAATGAAATTCGTTACCGTGCGTGATTAACCCGGACTGCTTACATTATCGGGACAAATGAAAGGGAAGAAAGCTTGCGTTAGGTGCGTGGATAGAACTGGATTTTTATACCTCACTTCATCCAGAAAGACGGCGTACATGAGACATCGACGGTTCTTGACAGATACACACAAGTATAGGAAGATGAAAGAACAATTTGATAACAAAATCGAAAAAGATACTGCACTGAAACCTTACAGTGGAAAACTTGTGTTTGAAATGGTCAAGAACATTCATATTACTTTCGGTAAGGGAAAAAATAGTAAAGGAATTAAGAGAAAGAAAAGTACATCTTCGGATGATACAACTGACATGGCTTTCAAGAAACAATCAATTTTTTTCAAGTATCTTCCGTATTGGAAGAATCTGGAATTTTGCCATAGTATTGATTTGATGCACGTTACAAAGAATGTATTTGACAGCATCATTGGGACCTCGCTGGACATGCCGAGGAAAACAAAGGACGGATTAAATTCACGTATGGACCTAGTAAATCTTGATTTGAGACCAGAGCTTCATCTAGTAGAAAAGGCGAACGGGAAGCATTACCTTCCCCCAGCCAGCTACAACTTGACGCTAGAAGAGAAAAAAACAATTTGTGAATGCTTGCGTGGGATCAAAATGCCCACGAGTTTCTCATCCAATATCCGCAAACTAGTCTCGATGGAATACTTGTCTTCATTCGGTTATAATTCTCACGACTGTCACATGATGATGACAGTTTTCCTTGCCATTGCAATAAGAGTAATCAAACCTGAGCATATAAAAGTTGTCATCACACGTTTGTGTTACTTCTTCAATGCAGTATCACAAAAGGTGATAGCACGTGAAGATTTAGACTATCTGAAAACATACATCGTCGAGACAATGTGCAAGCTTGAGATGTGTTTCCCACCATCCTTTCTTGATATGCAAGTACACCTAATCATACATCTTGTTGATCAGATAAAAGCATTGGGGCCACTATATTTACATTATATGTTTTCGTTGGAGAGATATTTAGGAGTATTAAAAGGTTATGTGCGGAACCGTGCTCGCCTAGAGGGTTCAATTATGGAAGGATACACCACTGAAGAAGTGATTGAGGGTTGCGTTGATTACATCAAAGATGGAAAATCGATAGGTGTGCCTATACTGGTACATGAGGGTAGACTACGTGGGAGAGGCAAAGTGGGTAAGAAAACTTTTATTATTCAAGATTATAAGAATGTACACCGTGCACATTTTGGTATACTACAATAGCTCGCAATAGCTGAGCCGTACATCGAGGAACACCAAATTGAGCTTCGTGATAAAAACCAAGACCGCACAAAGGACTGGATCATGAAAGAGCACAGAAGATGTTTCACTGAATGGTTAATGGAAAAAAATATATCATACGGAAACACTATAGAAGAGGCAACAATAAAGAAGTTAGCTTCTGACCCATCTGCTTTGGTAACATCATGGCAAGCATATGACATCAATGGTTACACATTTTACACTAAAGAAAAAGACGGTAAGAGTGTTGCACAAAATAGTGGTGTTCGTATTGAGGCTTATGATTCACAAGGGTAGAAGACCACATACTTCGGGTTCATAGAGGAAATATGAGAACTCGATTATGGCGAAAGAATGGTAACACCCGTATTTAAGTGCCAATGGGTCAAACATCCTGATGGTTTGAAAGTGGACAATTACGGGCTGACACTGGTAGACTTGAATAAAGTGGGTTACAAAGATGACTTGTGGGTTCTCGCCGATAATGTTGCACAAGTTTTTTATGTTCAAGATCCAAAAACTGAGAAGTTGCATGTAGTTGTTTCTGGAAAGCAAAATATTGTTGAGGTTGAGAATGTGGGAGATAATGAAGAGGAATATAATCAGTATGAAGAGATGTACCTTTTCACCGAACCAGAAAACATCAAGCGCGTAGAGAGAAGCATTAAAAAGAATTTGAAACCCTATATGCGAGAAGATGTCAATGCTGGAAAAAATATATATAGCAATGCGAGATGATATATATTGTATATATTTGTATCTTCTGAAATCAACTTAGAACAATGTTGGTATATGGATTGTGTCCTTTTGCATTTGTGTACATATGCGTTTGGACTCAATAATTTGGAAGTTTGAAAGTTTGGTCTTTCAGATAATGATGTCCAGGCGTGTAGCCGATTGAAGGAGGAATGCTTGGCCTGGCGCAAGAACCATCCCCATGTATGTACATATGGCACACCAGACACATGGTTGTATATACATATGTATCTATAATAGACTAATGAACTTAACTGTAGTTTATTTTTCCGTCTTGTTTGTTTTTGGTATTTTCAATTTCTCTGCGTAGGGTTTCTCTGCGAAGCCTGAATTGTGAGATTTATTTAAGTGACAGTGCATCGTCCTTGGTAAAGAAGGGGTAAGTCATGAAGAACAAGCACAATATGAGTTTAACCATCGTCCTCCTATTAATAAATTTCTTTTGCAGACTGAATGGAAAGATGGTTACTACCCCCTGACAATCTCCTTCTCTGAGGACTATCCCTTGGTGCCTTCAAGATGCGCCTTTCCAATTGGGTTCTTCCACCAAAATGTTCATCGTACAGGAGCACTCTGCATCGGGATTCTTGATCAAGAGACTGTAAGATAGACATATTTTGTTCATGTAATTATTACTTATAATTGTTGTCGAACTTATTTGAACTGGTTTCTTATATTGCTTAAATTATATTTCGTAGGGGTGGTGCAGTGCTTTTACAATCAAAACTATACTACTTGAAGTTCAGCGTTTACTGCATCAGCCAAATGTGCCTGATGTTGAAAATGATTGCTATAATCTACTTATCAAGGTTAGATGACACTTTGACTTAGTGACCAATGTAGGTTATTCATTCCTCCTTCGACATTTGTTAATTTAAATAATGTCAATATTTTCAGGATCCAGCGGAATATAAGAGACGTGCTCGGGAGCAAGCAGGACGGTACAATTTAGATTGATCGATGGGAGCTTCATCGTCGATCTACAGTGAATGTAGCATGATTTTTGTTCAGTGTGTAAAGAAATTATCTTTGAACAATTGTAAAGCCTCTAATGGCGTATTATCACAATTAAGTCAGCCTCACTGGTGATCGAGCATTTCCTATAATGCATTACTGTACTAGTATCCGCTCATCTGTGTTTTTTTCCTGATACAATTTTCCCTGCAACGACTACATACGGTTGTGATAATTACAACGACTACATCTCTGTAATTTCAATGAAAACCGCTTGTGATAATTGAACAACTACATACGGTTCTTAAACAATGACCGCTACTGAAAATACATGATCTTCTCAGGCCGTTGTTAATTAAGAATCGTTTGTGAAGTTCATTACATTACATTCGGTTATTAATTAGGAAAAAGTCTACATACCCCCCTCAACTATAGACTAGAGAATATTTTACTCCCTCAACTACTAAACCGGGTATTTAACACCCTAATGTATCTAAAACCATCTAATTAGTCCCCTAAGATGGTTTTACATGGTGGTTTTGCCACATCAGCCGCTGGCATGGCATGTTTTACGTGTACTTTGCTGCGGGGCTCACGTGTCAGATTAAGAAGTTCAATTGTTCTGTTTTTCTCTCGCGCAACTCTCAGCCCCACGTACAGATCAAGGCGGGCGACCAACTCTTGGAGTCTTGGTGCTCCTCCTCTGACCACAACGTGCGCTCGCCGCACTGCGCCACCACACTGACCATCTCCACGACTTCCGTCTCATCGTCGGGCTCCGTCGTCGTCAGCATGTCGGCAACAAGCGCCAGTGAGTCGAGCAGCAGGGGCAAGTCGCCAGATGCCGGCGTCGGCCGCACAACTTACGTTGTGCTGCAGCTGCTGGAACAGGACCAGCGGATCGTCCAGCAAGTTTGGAGTACCCTCCGTGTCTCCCTTCATGCCGCTGGTCGCACATGATTGCAGCGTGGGCGCCAGTTCGACCAAAACAAGAGTGGGAGAAGCTAGGTTTAGCTGCTAACTGAAGTTTCCTGTCATGGACTGGACGGAGACAGAACAAAAAAAAAAAAGAAACGAATTCTGCCTGACAGTCAGGGAACTCCGAGCGGAGGTAACTGAAGAAAAAAAGTGATTGGTACTATCCTTTCTCAAACCAATCAGCATGACATGTGGGTCCATAGTAAATTGCATGTAAAATATTGTCATGTCAGCAGCTGAGTTGGCAAAACCACCTATGAAAACCACTTAAGGGGTAAAATAAATGGTATTAGGAAGTTTAGGGTGTTAATAATCCGGTTTTGTAGTTTGGGGGGTTAGTTAGTCTGTAGGGTATAGTTTGGGGGGGTAAATAGACTTTTTCCTATTAATTAAGAACCGCCTATGAAGATCATGTATTTACCCAGGCGGTTGTTTCTTAAAATCCGTCTGTGAAGTTCATTGCATTACAGTCGGTTCTTAATTAAGAACCGTCTGTGAAGATCATGTATTTACCCAGACAATTGTTCTTTAAAATCTGCTTGTGTTGTTCTTTCATAACAGGGGGTTATTATATCATTCGTCATCACAGTCACATATTTTTAAGGACCGTCTATGTTTGAAAATTTAAGGCGCCTGTAAAAATGCTTTTTGTAGTAGAGTAATTTGAGATGAAAGGAGTAATAAGTAATCACTTGTATACGAGAAGTGCAATTTCTCTCCATGTCACAGTACAAGCGGCATGGGGTGAAGTGGCGCGCACGCTGTTGGCAAACCATGTGCCTCGCCGCGCGCGTGGCGACGCACCACCTCATCTGTCGGCCGTCGCACACTCGCACCACATGACCTCCGACCGCACATTCCGGCCGACGGCGACGGCACGCTAGCCTCACCAGCCCGGCCGCCGGACAGGCCTGGCTGCGCTGATGGTTGACACGGTTCTCTTTCGTTTCGGAGCCGGTACGACGACGCCGGCCTAGCGACTAGCGAGAGCGGGTACGGCCGGGGCCGGGCTGCGGGGGGTCACGAGATTCATATGACTCGGCTCTCAGAGTCGGAGCTGACAAGACACTGGGCGCCCAATTTTTCTGCCACAATTCCCTTATGAATGTGCGTGCCAAATGGGCCGGCCGGCAGGCCGCTGTACGTTAAATGCGTAATTAGGCTGTCGTTGCTTGTTCGTCATCTTCTTGTCGTAGACTTTTAAACCAAGGCACTAGTCGTTGCCTCTCAATTCTGAAAAACTGCTGCTGCTTGATGAAGCATCGGTACTACCAGTTGTACATTACTAGTTTAATAGCACACGATTTTTTTAAATGAACAGTTTAACAGCACATTGATCTTACCAGATAAAAATATCTGAAAGAAAGCCAGCAGCACGACCCGAGAAAAAATGTGTAGGTTCCCAAGAAAGCAGTGACAAGTGGTACAGGTACTACTTTCACAGTGGAACAGACATTTATCACAACGTCCACTGGTACGTCCAAGTCACATGTTCCATGAGCACGACAAAAGAGCGTTCTAGATACCGAGATCATAAACATCTCTTACAGATTGGAGACACATGTTCAACAGTACTCAAATCCATGTGACAAAGTTCTTTTTGCTTTTGTTGAATATTAAGTCCGGCTCCTGTATTTTCAAATATTTGCCTTGCTCAACGTTTCCAATTAGCTGCGGTGTGAAACGTGGCACATATCTATTGGACGCCAAATATCTAAAGCTGTGTCTGAAGTCCAACTGGTCAGGGCGTCAGGCCGCCAGCTTCTCAGCAGCCCACGTAAATTGGAAGCGGTAATGAGGCCGCCAACCCACCCCACGCCACGCCACGCCATGCAAACGGAGCATCTAGTTGATGCGCTAGGCCTCCATACCCGGATTTAGATGGGCTTTATAGTTTACGGGCCACAATTTCCTAAACAGGCCTAGCTGGGCCTATGCTGGTCAAATTAACCGTGTTTTTTTCTCTTAAAAATAAAACTTGGTTGTGTCTTGGTCCTGTTCACGTGGGAAATGACGGTGTTACAATCGCGACTTGCCCCTCCCGCAGGTCAACTGCAAAGCGACGCACGAGAGATTAATTAATTGCGCCAGTACCGGTGGTAGCACCATTGGTTAAGGCGGCGTTGAATCCAATGCAGTAGAACTCCTTCTCATTCCTTGGGATTAGTGCCTTAACGATCTACCGAGGTGAGTGAGGCCGAGCCATGTAAAAACCGTTTAAGTTAAAACTCCTCATTCTATCAGTTTAAGGCATCCTTTGGTAGCGAGGGGAGGAAAAATCAGGGAACTAAAACCCTTTTCTCATCTTCCCTGTCCCCTTCCTTTCCAGGGGCTGCCCTCCTCTAAAGTGAAGGATTTATTTGGTAGGTTGGGAGAGAAATTCCCAGAGAGATTTTTAAAAAAGTCAGAAAATGTTCAAAATATTAAGAAATTTCGAAAATACATTCTTAAATTTAAAAAATTAGTAAAAACTAAAAAAATCACAAAATGGCCAAAATATTTTGAAAATTTGAAAATACACTCTGAAATTCAAAAAGGAAACTAAAAAAATCATAAAAAATATGCACATAAAAGACTTGTAACATATATATTCGCAGCGATAATAGGTACTACAATCTCATGAAAAACATTCTAAATCCAGCATTACATGTATCATTTTGATAACAACGACAACATAAATACAGTAGAAGTAGAAATTGTGGTAGAAGATGAACAAATACTACATTATAACATAATTGTGATGTTTTTGAAATTGTTGCATGGAACATAAACAGTCCCTTTTAATGCAACATCAGCAACAGAAACACAACATCGGACTCTTAAACTCTTGGTCTGAAGTCAGACCACTTGTGACGTGAATCAATACTTGCCAAGACAAAATCTCGCAGCTGCAACAATTATACAAAACAAAATATCAGTTCCATTATATCGTACCAACAGATTCAACTAGTGAAAACATAAAGACAACCAGCACAACCAATGCTGAGAATTCCAAATAAACAATGTTATGCTGCTGTGTATGCTTGGGTTTCCCCTACTTTTCTCCCAACCCATATTTCTCTACAAATCCATATTTCCCTCCATGAAACATGAATACATGACTCTTGAACAAAAGAATGTAAAGACTAAATAACACATAAAGCAAAATGAAAGTTCACCTATGTTATAAGCATAGGTTACAACAAAAAAATATGCAGCAAAACTTCAATTTGTCCAGTTTATATAATGTTGGTTCCTTTGCATAGAAGAACCAAAAAGAGCAAGATAATCAACAACTGCCATGATTGTATAAAAAAATTGAGACTTTATCTAATACAAAGAGTTCAACTTACCAGACATATGAAGGCTACATTTAATACCACTCGGTGATAAAAAGAACTAGACAGCAGAGACCTCGGCAGGTATTGAATATAAGAGACCTGGACAGGTATTGAATATAAGAGACCTGGACAGGTATTGAATATAAGAGACCTGGACAGGTATTGAATATAAGAGACCTGGACCTACTCCTTAGTGCTGAACATTATAAAAGAGAGGTCAATTATAGGAAAATGTCAGCAAAATTGGGGTATTCATATAAGGTTGAAGGTAAAAAGATGAATCTACAGAAGACAGTGATGTAGAACTTGAAGCTACGCAAGAAATTGAGTCTGCAGATGACTTATTTTATTTGCTTAAAAAGAAGGTGAAGAAGAGAGCATATATTGCACATATAGCTGGAAAAATTGAAGAAACAACAGTAGAACGCATGCCTTAAGAGACTAAGGCATATAATTATATAGTTTACAACATATATCATTAGATCATAGATGAATTTCTGAGCTAAAAATGTACAAAAGCCCTGTTTTCCCATAAAAAACAACACCCTAATATGTTGATTATTGTCAGGCTGAATTAATTCTCACAAAGTCTAAAAGGCTGAATTAATTCTCACAATGCTACTACGGACAACTATGTTATATAAACTGATAATCACATTAAACCACTGCTGAAAGGAAGAACAAAACTAGCCAGCGAAAACCAGTCCACCTGAACATTATTAACTAGCCTAATTCCACTGACAAGATAACATGCATTCGACAACTCCACATGAACAAAATTAGATGTGAAACCTACTAGAATGTAGAAGCATTGTCAACCCCGACCACTGATCTCTGGTTTGCTCTCTTTGATGTCTGCACCTGCTTAACTTACCGCCTCGCAACTCGCATGACTAGCGCAAGGCCACTCCGCCAGCTGCAAAAAAGAAACACCAATACTGTATGTAGTTACAGACAAGGCTTCCAGAAATCAACGTTGCAGTCTGACATACATGTCTCTGCCATCAATCCCGTAAAACAGGTTGACAATAGAAATCGAAATAGTCGGTGGCATACTCATCTAAAACTTTTCTTGCAAGTTGCACAGGTTATACGAGGAGGATACATGATCCAGTAGTGCAGTGCAGAGGAAGACAAACGAAGCTCCTTGGAAGGAAAAGAAATGGAGGAAGGTTGGTTATAGACCGTCTGGCGCGCTGAGCTGGGAGAGGAGCAGGACTTCGGGGCAGGAGCGACGGGCTGGTAGCAGGACTTCGCGGTTGATTCAACTGGATCCGGAGCAAGACTTAGGGGCTGCAGCGCCGGGCTGGTAGAGGAGCGGCATCGGGCTGGGAGAGGAGCGGCGCCGAGCAGTGGGAGGGGAGCAGCGCCGGGCGGTGGGAGGGAGCAGTACCGGGCTAAGAGTAGCACCAGAAGGTGGGACTGGGCGGCGCCGGGCTGGAAGACGAGCGGCGCCGCGCGGTGGCGGTGCGTGGGAGGCGAGTCGGGGGGTGTGAGTGACGGACACATTCCGGGTAGGGTTTTTCTGCCCGACCCCTCGAGGCCGGGGTGGAAAGACCCGTGGATTCTCGTGGATTAGGTCGGGGTAACGAGTTGCCAAATGGGCTGCGGGGGAAATTTGGTTCGGGGTTTTTTGAGCCAGAGAATGGGCCGGTATCTCAGGGGGATTCCGGGCTGCCAAAGAGGCCCTAAGGTAAAAAAACGAACAACCGTAGCAGGCGGGAGAGGGAGAAGACGTGACTCAGGTCCATGGCGTTGAGTCAGTGGGAAGCAAACAAAGCGGCTTAGGCTATTACTCTATATATTATTCTCTTTATATTTTTACAGCATTTATTCTAAATTTACATTATTCAGAAATCATCACAGCAACAGTACTAGGTCTCACGACGCCGTCCACGAAAATCCATTGCAGGAGCCTCTAGAATCTTGTGCCACGGAAGACGACGGAGACGCCACGGAAGGACGAAGAGGGAGAGATTGAGCAACAGATCAATGAAGCTGGAAAGCTTAATTATTTGCCGAGACCAGTTCCAGATCCGGAGAATCAGTGTGACAGTCTCTGATTAATCGGGCCTTGTGGTGCGCGCCCCCCGACAGAACGAACCTTTCGATCGCCTCGTCGTCATCCCGGCACCTCCTAGCCTAGCCATGGAGATGGACCTAACTGACTCCTGAACCCCTGACACGTAGGGCCAGACGGCCATCAGAGAACCCGACGCTGAGTTCTGGAGCGCTTCGAACCATCGTAATAAGTGAATCCGACGGTCGCGAGCGGCCGAACCGGACGTCTACGTGCCTAGGGGCAGCTCGGTCATTCCGCCGCCGGTGAGGTGGTTCCGCCCCAACTCCACGGCCGTGGCAGGAGCAAGCAGCCGAGCACTATCAGCATCCCCATCACTCTTCGCCGCCCACCCAGCCGCCACGCCAGTCACCTCCCGCCCTTTTTAAACCGCGCCGGGAGTTTGTGCGCCGAGCTGCGGTTCGAACACACCGCAACAGCCTCCGCCGGCGCGCGCCTCCCTCTCTCTCCGCTCGCCCATGGGCCCCCGCGCCCCGGCCCGGACAGCTGCACTAACCGGTCGGTAGATCCCGCCCGTCGCGGCCCGGCCCAGCCCAGCCCAGATCCGATGGCGGTGGACACCGCCGCCGTCTCCTCCCCGCGCGCCACGGCCGCGGCAGTCGCCGCCGCCGCTGCCGGGGCGGCGGCGATCGTCTCATCCCCACGGCGGGTGACAGGGGGGTCGTTTCAGCACCACCGGCGGTGGTCCCCGACGGCGGTCGCGCCCCCGTACAGGGCGTGCCTCGTCGTGGTCTGGGTGCTGGGCTTCGCGCTCGTCTTCCTGTGGCAGAGCACCTCCGTGGGTAACGTGCGGCTCTACACGCGGCCACCGATGCCTCTGCCGAAGCGCCCGGTAGCGTCGATGGGGGAGTGGGTGGCGTCCCCGCCCGTGTACGATCTGAGGGAGTTCGGGGCAGTCGGGGACGGGCGGACGGTCAACACGGCAGCGTTCGAGGCCGCGGTCGCGGCGATCGCGGAGAGGGGCGGGGGGAGGCTCACCGTGCCTGCTGGCCGGTGGCTCACGGCGCCCTTCAACCTCACTAGCCGCATGACGCTATTCCTCGCCTCCGGCGCTGAGGTCCTCGGGGTACAGGTGAGAAATTTCAGCTGCTATCTGCATCCTTGTGGATGTTAAGACGTTCCATCGGTCGATTTTCCATTACTTTGCAGAAGTATCTGCTTCAGGCAAGTGTGAAGGAATGTGATTGTGGTGGTGTCTAGTGGTCATGTAATGCTACATTTCCAACATAATATGGTGCTATATGGTTCATTTTGCACTCACAATAGTTTTCGTGGCATTTTATAAAGGACGTAATCTTAGGGAGTGTTTGGTTTGGAGACAAAGTGGGATGGGTTGGATCCATCCCTATTTTTAGGGATGGGATGGTTCTATTTCTTGTTTGTCTAGAGGGATGGGATGATCCCTGTTTTTTGTTTGATTAGAGGGACAAAGTGGGATGAGAATTGACCATTGTCTCCAACTCTGTTAGCACTGTTAACTGCTGCTCGCTATGTCATTCCATCAAACATGTTGTGTGCGCGCCAGCAGCATCAGCCGGTGGCAGCCCGTCGTACGCTGCTGCCCCCCACGAACTGCACAGAGAGCCACTAGTAGTTACACTTACGCACGCGACACACCGGTGACGACAAGAAACGCGAGGAAGCAGATGCACGAGCAGCCATTGGCAAGGAGATGCCACTACCGAGAACTTTAAGCAGCAGAAGCAGAACGTGGCGGTGCCCGTGCTGGTCGTGGATATGGCGGCCACACCTTGCCTTGTCGCGACAAACACAGGGACGAACATGAGCAAGGAGCTTGTCACGGTGGTGCGCTCGCTGGGGCAGAGCCCCACGGAGGCGGAGCTACAGGAGATGGTGGCGGAGGTGGACGCCAACGGCAGCGATACCTCATGAGGCCCAAGAGGGGAAGGGCAGTGGTGACGGATCTCGATGACTGGAACGACGAACATGAGGATATTCCCGGAACTGGTGGCTGGCTCGAGCCGTCAACATGGGAGTCCCTCGCCAGATCTGAAGGCGCGCTGGAGCCGTCGGGCAGAGGAGCACGGAGCGGTAGGCGCGTGGGGGAGCTCACGACATCAAGGTTGGATGAGTTGATCTGCTCAGTTTTTTGGGGACAAGCTCATCCCCGGTCTAGGAGGAATATTCCTCATTGAGGATGACTCCGCTCCAGCTGTACACAAAACAAACACTATCAAAACTGGGATCGACCCATCTCATCCCACTTCGTCCCACCAACCAAACACTACCTTAAAGTTCACTGCAACCAGTGATCCATGCATTGATTGGTGAGGTCATAATCAGTTTAGGGGAGCATTGCATGTGCTACGAGATATGTAAGAAAATCTTGACCTTTCTATTCTCAAACATGGTAGGATACTTCGAACCAAGGATGATAGTGTTTTGAACTAAATTATAGTATCTTTCTTGAATAACTAGCATGTTTATATGTCGCAAAATAAAAAAAACTAGCTCTGTTTATGATTTGTTCGACACTGGTGAGATGAGGACCGGCAAAGTTTCTGTAAATGGATAGCTTCTCCCTTTTGAAAGATGTGTTGCTTTCGAGTACATTTGAAAATGTTTTGCTGTTAGTGCTGTTTTCAGGTTGAACCACGCTAGGATTTCCTGAGGACAGAAGTACTAACATGTCGGAATCAGACTGATAGGTTAGGAAGAGTGTGTCGATTTGGTTAGCCAGTTCCAAGAGTTGCTTAATGTCCTGTACTTTGGGTTCAAGTTCAACTAAACCTAGTCGGTGTACTGTCCAGCATGAACCAAATGAAATAAAATCAACATTATGTATCCGCATGTCATAAGTATGGTCACCGTCACTCCCATCAGAAATTTAACTAGGAATCCATAATCTACCATTTATCAACATTTTACATCTGTTTAGAGATACTCAGTGCCATGCGTGATGATTGACAAAGAAACTACTTTGTGTTTTCTTTGTATGTTATTAAATTTTACTCTACAAAGGTATTAAATTGACATGATTTTGCATTGTTATAAAAGTCTTAAAACCTTAGATGATGCAGTACATTTCTTATTGTTTTACTGTACCTTTTCAATTTGGTGCACTTATTTACCAACTGAGTTAACATTGGTGACTTCTTTATGTTACTTATGTATAAGGACGAAAGATACTGGCCATTAATGTCTCCGTTACCATCATATGGGTATGGAAGAGAGCACAAGGGACCTCGATATGGGAGTCTTATACACGGCCAAAACCTGAAGGATGTGACTATTACAGGTTGCATTTGATTTTTCCTTTTGCCTTTTTGTTATCTGTTTAATGCAGTACTTGTCACTAATAGTAAGAGTCAACGGGAAATATAGTGAAAGTCTCATGAGCGCTTTTGAAGAACATCTAATTTCTTGTTACAGTTAAGTTTACTACTAAATTGTTCATGTTTGCATGTGAAGATATGATTCCAGATGGTACCATTGCTGTATTGTTCTTATTCTCTTTACAGAAATTCATTAATCAATTTGCAATCATTTTGTCGGTCGGTTTTCATTCTCTATTCTTTTGTAACAGGTCAGAATGGTACCATAAATGGACAAGGTCAAAGTTGGTGGATAAAATTCCGTATGAAACTCCTGAATCACACAAGGGGACCTCTTGTGCAGCTCATGCAGTCGAGTAATATTATCATTTCGAATATCACTCTGCAAAATTCTCCCTTCTGGACACTTCATACATATGACTGCAAGAATGTTACAATATCGGAAACCACCATCTTGGCTCCAACTACTGGGGCTCCAAATACTGATGGAATTAATCCAGGTCCTTTCTCAACTTATGTATTTTATTTTGATTATGCAGCTTTTAGTTCGTTTCAAATGTAGAATTGACCTGTAATTTCATAATGTAATCTACTTTTTTATTTATCCCTTAACAACCATAGAGGACCGAAATACGTGCACGCAATGTTCATGTTATCTGGGGCCTTCTTTATTTTGTTATTCATGCTTCATTGATCAAACTCTTTGTTCTTGTTTTTCTATATGCAGATTCATGTGAAAATGTAATTATTAAAAATTGCTACATTTCTGTTGGTGATGATGGGATCGCTATAAAGAGTGGTTGGGATCAATACGGAATCGTTTATGGGCGCCCATCTTCTAATATTACCATTCGGAACGTCACCATTCGCTCCACGGTCAGGTAAGAAAGAGTGTATGGCATTTGGTTTATACCGAAGGTTGTTTTGGTTTAGTACTATAATGCAAGCTTATAGAACATGTTTTGAAATAATTATTGCTTAGTAAATAATGTGTTCTTATTTTGAAGGCATTGCTGTAGAATATACCTGAATTTGCTACTTGATTTGTATATCTCTGATATGTATTTTTTACTGGTTGTTGCGATGTTCATCAGTTCTAGTGATCTTATTTTTTCGATGTAGATGCAACTCCTTTATGCACCAGGATATACTAGAACAAATTCATAGGACAATTTCTCATAATCTTTGATTTATTCATTGTTCGCACTACCATTCTTTTAGAACAAATTTCATAGGACAATTTTAGGGTTCACTAGGAAATCAATCAAGACCATTCTTCAAACTTTGTTAAACCTTCAACCAGCATGATCGTACGTTTGACCTCATTTGTTTTCTGTGTACAGTGCTGGTGTATCTATAGGAAGCGAGATGTCTGGCGGTGTTTCAAACGTTTTGGTAGAAAATGTTCACATTTGGGATTCACGGCGCGGTGTGAGGATAAAGACTGCACCCGGAAGAGGGGCCTATGTAAGCAACATCGTGTACCGGAACATAACCTTAGAGAAAGTCCGTGTGGGAATCGTGATCAAGACGGACTACAACGAGCATCCTGATGAAGGCTTTGACCCGAAGGCTGTTCCCATCATCGAGAACATTTCTTACACGTCAATCCACGGGCAGGGTGTGCGGGTACCGGTCAGGCTACAAGGAAGCGCAGAGATCCCGGTGAGGAATGTTACCTTCCATGACATGTCAGTCGGTATAGTAGACAAGAAGTTCCACGTCTTCCAGTGCTCCTTCGTCCAGGGTCAAGTCATCGGCTCTGTTTTCCCAATGCCTTGCAAGAACCTGGACCTGTACAACGAGCGGCGTGAGCTGGTTAAACAATCGACGCTACAGAACATCTCTGATATCGACTACAGTTTTTGACGGAGCAGTCCGTACCACTGTACTATTGCTGTAGGTGTGTTCACAGCTCACTCATTTTCTTCAACACATTTAGAAGCATTTTTCCCGTAGCTGTTTACACCTTTCAGGTCTCAGGCATGTATTTAAGAGGTTCGACTTGTCTATACTGTCTCGTAGAAAGGCAACAGGATCACTCTGTTTCTCACCATGTATCATCACAAATTAACTCAGATCTACAGTTAATGTACACCTTTCATATAGTCTTCCATCTGTTCTGTTCTGAAATAATGATGTTTAGACAGTTAATCTAGTTCAAAATAAACTAGATTTGTTGTCTTAAACAGCATTTATTTTCTGTGGAGTGTCGGCCGCAGTTGCAGGTATGACAGTCACTCTGTGTTCTGGCCCTGTATCATCACAAACCAAGTCAGTAGCAGCAACAGAAGCCGTTGCGACCCGATCCAACGTCTCAAATGGAAACAGGACCGCAGCTCGCCTTCGCACCTGTTTCACCGTTCCATGGATGGTGCGGCCAAAGTACAAGCTCTATCCGCAAGCCAAGCCCACACGTGACACCTCAAGCGAACGGTGGCACACGACTCCGTCCTCGCTGCGATGTTGTGCCGCCGCCGCACGTTATCTGCCTCCACAAACCACTTAACTGTCCGCAGTGGTACACTATAAAGATTATTGTAAAACCTACTGAAAGCATACCGGAAGTTTTATAAGAGTAAAAGTAAATATAGAGTAAGTTGAGTATGATGTAACTTTGATTAGACTTAGTATGTTATAGAGTATGTTGGTGTGGATAGCCTAAAGGCGGCACTAGTTCTCTTTTTTATATACTTTTATAGGTGGAATGTTTTTTTTTTGAAGACATGGTCCGAACACCATGAGCAGGAGCACTGCCAATTCATTAAGAAGGAGAGTAGGCACCAGAGATTGAACCCTGGCGGCACGGGCACAAACCAAGCGCGCTGGCCAACTGGGTTACCGCCCGTTCCCTTTATAGGTGGAATGTATCAATCCGAACTCCAGAACTCGTGCGAGTACCTTACATACTTGGTCACTTGAGACAAACTGACGAGTACCTTTAATACATAAGCAGTGGCGTCATTAGATCGAGTTTGCTGAGAGTGGGAAGAAAAAGAAAGAATGTTTTCCATCCGTTTTTACCGAACCAAAACGTAATCTATCAATGATTGTTTCATTCAAATCGAAAGCTAACTCGTAAGGAGCTTTTGGAAAAAGCTACATATCAAACATGGACGAGGTTACTCTCTTATCTTTCTCGTCATACTCCACCTAAACAAAAAAAGGCATATTGATTGATTTTTAACATTATTTTTAACCTTTCATCTTATTAAAAAATAGATTAAATATGCAAAATTATAATTCAATTTCAAATACCTTTAATAATAAAGCCAACTATGATAAAAATATATCGTATTTACTATTTATTTTTTAAAAAATAAGGCAAATGATGAAATGTAACTCAAGAAGTCAACCAAGTTAAATAAAAGTGAATTGAGAGAACATATGTAAGTACGAATCTTTTCATGCAAACGTCGCCGCTAGAGTGCCAATATGCTAAAATAGACATTGTGCTACATTGAAACTTTTCGTTCCACATCTCTCACCGTTATATTTTAGCATGTCTCAGAAACATTTTCCACTACTCATCCCACCCTTGCTCACCCCATCCTTGTGTGTTGCCTTCTCGATGGAACCTTACGCCAGTACCATCAACAATGCTACACCTTCTTATACGTCTGCAAAAGGAACTCAAGCAATCAGCTATGTTAAATAAAAGTAAATGAAGAGAACACATATAAGTATGAATTTTTCCTTACAAATGGCACCACTAGAGTGTCAATGTTGCTAAATTAGAAATTATCGCACATTAGACCCTTTTTCATTTCACCTTTATCACC
The DNA here is from genome assembly GCA_036927565.1 of Tuctoria greenei. Lineage (NCBI taxonomy): Eukaryota > Viridiplantae > Streptophyta > Magnoliopsida > Poales > Poaceae > Tuctoria > Tuctoria greenei. Next base: position 9,434,067 of record JAYESD010000011.1, on the reverse strand, counting down.
ATTCTCTTTTAGCCCAACGCATACCATTTCTCGAATGTTTCAACCTGTCCATCCTTGTGTGGTACCTACTCAAATGCAACCTTACACCAATACCTTAGCACCTACACCTTCTTGTGTGTTGCTAGAAGTAACTCAAAGAATCAAGTGCCTTAAACAAAAGTGAATAGAGAGAATACATGTAAGTGCAAATCTTTCCTAACAAACTACACCACTAGTGTTAATATTGCCAAAACAGACATTGTCGCACATTGAAACTTTTTTGTTCCACCTTCCTCACTGTTCTCTTTTAGCTTGTCTCGAAACGTTTTTTGAAAGCTCATTCCATCCTTCCGTGTTTGTCGCCTACTACACCGAAAGCTTACACTAGTTCCTTCGACACCACTGCATCTTCTCGTGTGTCGGTGGAAGGAACATAAATACAAATCTTTCCTAACAAACTACACCTCTAGAGCGCTAATGGTGCCAAAACAAACATTATTGCACATCGAAACCTTTTTTGATCCACCTCCTCACCGTGCTCTTTTAGCCTGTCTCGAACTGTTTCTCAAATGCTTACTCCATCCTTTCTTGGGTGCCCTCCTCGACCACATCCTTAGGTCAATATCTTCAGCACCACTACACCTTCTTCGGTGTCCTCCGACGTGCCCAAACCAAAGGGGAGTAGGTGAGTAGATGACGAGCACTCCATAGAGCTGCCAATCCTTTAATTGTTTTGCTTATGAACTTTATAGTCTTGGTTTACAACTATTTTAAACTTATATAGAGATGTGAGACTCTTTGAGTTTATGATTGTGAAATTTTGCTCCTACTATTTCAGTTTGAGTTGTTGTCGTCTCTAGTTGAACAAGATGTGTGGTGTGAGCTTCACTGGAATGGTTAATGGAATGCTGGTTCGGATCCAGATACTTGTTGGCATCTTCATGGGCGCCCTGAAGTTAGGTGGCCCCAATAGTCCCTCACCTGGGTCATCCACTACTGATGACATAGAGATGTTGATTTTGGCACGACCACCACCAGAGTTGAATGATGATGCCACCACAGAAATCCTCCTCCATCTCCCATCGGATGAACCAGCCTACCTCGTCAGAGCATCCCTTGTTTGCAAATCATGGTGTCGGATCATCTCCGATCCCGCGTTTAGCCACCGCTATCGCAAGTTTCACAGGACACCACCTCTCCTTGGCTTCTTCTACAACAACAGTTGTATATCTAGAACAAAGTGTGCCCCCTACTTCACCGCCACCACCACCACCGACATCCATTGCTCCCTGCAGATGTTTGCTTCCAAAGATTGGTGGATCCTCGATTCCCGCCATGGCCGTGTTTTGGTCGAATCCCATGGGCAGATCATCGTCTGGGATCCCATCACGAATCGCCTGCAACTCCTCCCTACTCCATCATACCCACGTTGCTGGGAACCCATCACTTCGGCAGTGCTCTGTGCCCAAGCTGAGTGCGACCACCTCGATTGCAACAATGGTTCGTTCCTTATAGTATCCATAGGTTACAACTACAAGAATAATTGCATATGGGCAAGAGTGTACTCATCAATGACCAATGCTTGGAGCACAATGGCGACAACCATCATTTCTCACTTTTTCTTCATAGACAACAAGCCTAGCTTACTCGTCAGAGACGCACTCTACTTCAGCATTGAGAACGGCCGCCGAATTCTCAAGTATGATTTGGGTAGGCCAGGTCTATCCATCATTAACACTCCGGGAGAGGCAAGAGGTGCTATCGTGGTATCAGACGATGGTCAACTAGGATCTGCTAGAGTGGATGGCTATACCCTTTACCTGTGGTCACGGCGGGTTGGTATTGGAGGCATTGCAAAATGGGTGCTACGAAGGGTCATCGATCTAAAGACGTTGCTCGAGATCCCCGACCAGTTCGTTATTATTCATGTGATTGGCTTCGCGGAGGCTGCAGGAACTATTTTCATAAACACAGACTATGGCATCTTCACTTTAGAGCCCAACTCGGAAGCAGTGAGGAATGTAGGCGCGAGAGGGCCCTTCCATGCTCATGTCGTTTTACCCTACACAAGCTTTTATACCCCAGGTAACAGACTTGCGTCCATTTTTGCAGTATGATATTTGCTTCTACTGTCACTATGATTTATGAAAGTCTAGCCAGTCAGTAAGTGGTGTTTCAGTTAGAAATGTAAATAAGGAATGGCGGTATTTGTGCTTGGAAAAATATACTAAGTAGTATTCCATAAAATGAATACATGTAACTCAACATTGCAACCTCAACATGCTAGACCGGACTTAAATTCTGTTTCTTAACAACCATTATTAATTTTGCTAGATGTTTATGGGGACTAATTACCAATTCTTATGTTATTTACCTTGTGGTCAATCTGAAGAACTCGTTCTAAAATCTATTTTATAATCACGGATATTCAGTTTGCTCATTGTGTATCTTTTCATATCTTATTGAGAACAGGTTGCAGGTTGAACCATGAAGAAGCCGTGACCAACAATGGACATGACTTGGCTATCACTGGTTCCCCCACAGAGCGGGTGATATGAGCGTTCGGTCCTCTATTGGACAGTTAAAAGACATCAAAGAATACCCATCATGATCAACTAATTAGTAAGAATAAGGGACCAATATCATGATGGACTATAAAATGGTGTCCCTATGAGCGTTGTTCTCAGTATGTAAGAATAAAGTTGTGAACTTTGGATAAAATAAAATAAACTCCATCAGTGCAGGTGCAGTTTTCCTTCCTAAAGTTTACCCAGGATGCATTTAGTTCGGTAAACCCCCCTCATCGTTAATTGGCAATGCCTTTCTACCTTTTATATATGTTTTTTCTTTGCCTACTGAAATTTTCATATTAGTCACCCCTCCCTAAATTTTGCAATGCTTCATCACGTTTTTCTTGGATTATACTAGTGAAATGCCATCTTCCGCGAGGACAGAAAAATGCCATGACTGAATTACTCTAATATCTGGCAAATTTTGAAACCCGCTGATTTGAATCAAGTATTGAGATGTATCACCTACTGCAGAGTTCGTTCTGCTGGACACTTCAACTACCAAAATACTCCGTGTGCATCATTGTCGCTCTCGCACCGGTGGTCCCAACCAATTTATTTGCGCTTGTGCTCTTTGAACTTTTAGTTTTCGAAATAAGGGAAGGAGCTGTGCTTGGTACTGTAGGAGAAAAGAGTTCAAATATTCCCAGCCACATCAAGACGGTGTCCTGATTGGGTGGGGTATCCACACATGCCGCGCCCTCTTGTTCGCAATCCTGAACCTCGCGGTCGCGGATAAAGCTCCGACAGGCGTCGTCTGCCCTCTTCTCCCCTATCCTGACCCTTGCAGCGGATAAAGCGCCCTCTTCGTTCTTCCCCATCACCTCTTTCCTATGGCTCTATCCGCCGGCTCCTTCGCGGCATGCAGCCTCCAGCCAAGGTAACGCACCGTGGACACCATCTTGCCGGAGTTTCTCTCGGTTAGACGAGCTGACACGATGCTGTACGTTGTGCGCTCTGTTTCTGCAGCAGAGCTGCTAGGATCCGAGCGAGCCATGCCACGAGGCCGGTGCCGCCGCAGTCTAGCGCTGCAAAAGCGGTATCTTTCACGAGGACGGGGCGTCGGGCCAACGCGACGAAGGGCGTGTCCGCCGTGTGCGAGCCGCTGGGGCCCGACCGCCCCATCTGGTTCCCCGGCAGCTCCCCTCGCCCGTGGCTCGACGGCAGGTAAGTACAGTAGATGAATCGCTACTACTGTCAGTCAAAGCGCCGGATAAGTGGAGACACCTACCACATCGTTCTGATCGATGTTTGTTCCGCAAAATTGCCTCGCAGCCTTCCAGGAGACTTTGGATTCGACCCTCTTGGTTTAGGTAAATTTCTCAACAGAATAATGTTTGCAATGTTTCGCTCGGATGCGCAGAAATGAACGCGTACCGTGCAGGGTCGGACCCGGAGACGCTGCGGTGGATGGCGCAGGCGGAGCTGATGCACAGTCGGTGGGCGATGCTGGCGGCGGTGGGCATCCTCGTCCCTGACCTGCTGTCGCACTGGGGCTTCATGGACGCCGGCTACTCCTGGTTCGACGCCGGGTCCCGCGAGTACTTCGCCGACCCCTGGACGCTCTTCGTGTCCCAGATGGCGCTCATGGGGTGGGCGGAGGGCCGGCGGTGGGCGGACTACCTCAACCCCGGCTGCGTCGACATCGAGCCGCGGTTCCCCAACCGCAAGAACCCCACGCCCGACGTGGGCTACCCCGGCGGGCTGTGGTTCGACTGGGCCAACTGGGGCCGCGGCTCGCCGGAGCCCGTCATGGTGCTGCGCACCAAGGAGATCAAGAACGGCCGCCTCGCCATGCTCGCCTTCCTCGGCTTCTGGTTCCAGGCCGTGTACACCGGCGAGGGCCCCATCGACAACCTCCTCAATCACCTCGCGGACCCCGGACACTGCAACATCTTCTCGGTACACACACGATGCATCCATTGCTTTTCGATTCTCTCTGCATGCATAGCTCACACGAGACGTTGTTGATGAGGTTGGTTCCTGGTCTTGCAGGCATTCACGTCCCACTGAATATTATGTACTTCAGACTACGTACAGACATCAAAGAATACAATATGGTGGGAACTGCAGCACCACGTTTGGCTACGTTGTTATTTTGCATTTGGATATGTGAAACGTTTGAATTTGCACAGAGATGGAACCACTTACAGTAGTATGTAACGAGGTGTTACATACTACTGTAAGTACAATCCATCCTGTTGAAATGGTTAAGATATGTCCCGTAATGAGTTTCTCCTCACTACGTGATTTGATTTCAGACAGTATTACCAAGGCAGCTCGATGACAGAAATGAGATATATAGTGCCCATCTGCATATTGCGCGGATCGACCTGATCTCCGTGTATATGTAAGCGGGCATCACTGAAATGATACGACTCAATAGTTAAATGCTTGGCAATAATACTGTACCACGTACAGTAATAACAAACGGAACGGCACAAAAAGTTTACTTAGAAGGCAAACCTCTGCCAGCACACCGGGCAAGGAGGGGCTGATGAACAAACTCATTTCCTGGAAAATGAACAACACGGGACCGGACCGCCACGGACAGAAAAGGAAATACCCATTTCAGTAACGAACCACAACAGTTACGCAAAACTAACGAACGAGCCAATATGTACAACTCAATGACTCAAACTACCTCTGTCTCTGTGTCCACGTCAAGCCTTGTTTCTTGTTCTGCTCCACTTCTGCAGCCGTGCCATACATGGGTTGGGCCGTTGGGCCCTTCGGATTAGTTACGTTAGGCTTTTGTTGTAATTGGGTGGTTGGGTACATTGCTAATTAAAGAGCATTGTTGTTGTCAGACACCAAAAGCTCTCAATGAGCTGCTAGCTTGCTGCTCTCATATATATCATGGTTGCTTACTTGCTGCTAGCTTTGTTTCGTGCCCGTCTCTTGACCTGAAAATAGCAATACATAGTACTGGAAGTTTCAGTTTTTCACTGCTCTTGCTGGCTGCCGTGACTGCTCGTGCTGTCCACAGGAGAGTATGACGACCGTGAGATAATGTATTACTATACAGTAACAAATCTTTAAATTAATACTATAGAAACTTAATTATGTGGTCGTTGTCTGTGCCTCCCTGTCGGGCCATGCACGCGGCATCTTTAGGCCTAGTGCTTAATTAAGCTCAGGCGACCAGGCTGAGGATTCTCTGTCTTTGTGTCCTTGACAGTCGTTGAGACAACCAGACAGGACAAGGAAACGAGTTCGTTGGTCTCCGTCTCCGCCCTTTTAAAATAAATCAATCTTCCCTTTCGAATCTTACGAGATCGAGCCCAGATAAATCAGTACCTGGTGGGAATTCTGAGACTACTGTGAGAGGTGATGAAGAAGGCCACTTTGTATTTACAGAGTAGCACGACCCGGAGCGGCAGTACTGAAACGTACTGAACTCGTGCGGAATTTAGTGGCGAGTTTCAGCACCAAACGGTTTCATTCCGCACCGAATCTTGGAGCAGTTTTTTGGAAAGAAAGCCGTTCTCGGATTAATTGCAGCTGATGGGAAGAAGGCAAGCCTCTGCCAGCGTCTGCGCCACCAAGGCTAACACGCTCTTCTTTGCGCGAAAAAAAAAACGATGATTAACGAACTGCTTTCCAGGAAATAAGTACGTATGAATACAAGAGACGGCAACAGATAATGGAGAGGAAATCCACGCGTCAAACGGCTCTTGCAGAGGAGCAAAGAACAAACGCTTGAGAACGAAGATGACGAACGCCGCAGGCGATCGAACGGCGCGGTGACACAATCTATCTCCTCCTACTTTTTATATATAGTGTTCCTTGTGCGTTGTCCAGTTCCTGCAGACCTGCCACGTAGGGTTAGAGGCCGTCAGAAGGTTGGTTTATCAGGTATGGGGTACGTAATTGGGTGGTTAGGCACGTTGATCCGGAGGGCCTGGCTGTTGTCGGACACCAGAAGCGTGATGTGGTGCTACGGCTGTTGAGCCGTCCACTCAAGAACCAGCTGCTGAGCTGTCTGCCTCCCTCCCTCTCTCCCTTCCGATCATCGTCATTTTGATTGTTTATTAATCGTCCGGTAACTGTAGCAACGGAAGGTTTCGTTTCCGATATGACGACGGCAGCGCCAGTTACCGCACACCACCATTGCTACGCTCTAATGACGGGTCGTCGTAATGACGGATTTGACTGGCCTTGTGCCCTTGTCCAAGTTGGGAACTTTGTGCTGTACACGCGTGTGGCCGTACGTGTATCGGGCCTGCTGCTAAGCTGTGGAGCCACAAGCTAAGCTCGGTGCCGCGGTGTACTCACAGACATGTGGGCCGTGACCCACCCCATCAGTTTAGCTCCCGCCGCCGCCAGCCACTAATCTAGCAGGAGTAACAAGGGAGCTCAAAACGAGCGCGGAGATAAAAAGGCGATTAGATAAAGCAAGCGACGGGGCCGGCAGACAGCGCCCTCTTCTCTCCTCGCGTGGCCGCCGCTGATTGCGTCTTGCTAGCTAGCCTACCGCTACTCGCCGCTGCTCTCGTCGCCGAACCCGGGCTCTTGTGCTGCCGCGCGGGCGTAATCTGATTGGGGTTGCAGGGAACGGCATGGACGGATCCGCCGCGGCGGAGCTGGAGAAGGCGGAGCGGGTGGTGATGCGGTGGGACTCCACGGCGGGCGGGGACGACCAGATGCTATTCGACGGCAGCGCCGACCGCGCGGAGGCGGACCGGTTCCTGCGGGCGGTGGACGACCTCCGGCGCCTGCTGCCGACGTCGTCGCCGGCCACGGTCGGGAGCCCACGCCGCTCCTCGTCGGCGGGGGGCGGCGGAGGGTCGAGCGCGGTCCAGGTCGCGATGGCGCGGCTCGAGGACGAGTTCCGCCATGTGCTGTCGGCGCGCGCGCTCGACCTCGAGGTCGAGGCTTGCGCGGGCCGCAACTCGCTCTCCCTCTCCGGCGACCGCAGGAACTCCGACGCCACCGATGCGGGGGACGACGACGACTCCTCCGTGTCGTCCTCCGTCGGCCGGCGCAGCAGCTACCGCTCCATGTCGAGCGTCCGCGAGATTGACCTCTTCCCCGCGGACGCCATCTCCGACCTTCGCGCCATCGCCTCACGCATGGCTGCGGCGGGATACGGCCGCGAGTGCGTCCAGGTCTACGCCTCCGTCCGCAAGCCGGCCGTCGACTCCGCCCTGCGCCGCCTCGGCGTCGAGAAGCTCAGCATAGGTGATGTCCAGCGGCTGGACTGGGACGTCCTCGAGGCGAAGATCCGCCGCTGGATCCGCGCAGCACGCGCCGCCGTGCGCGGCGTCTTCGCCAGCGAGCGCAGCCTCTGCTTCCTCATCTTCGACGACATCCCGCTGTTCAACTGCACCACAGCCCTCGCCACCCACGACGCGCCCTTCGCCGAGGCCGTGAAAGGCGCCGCTCTGCAGCTCTTCGGCTTCGCCGAGGCAATCAGCATCGGGCGCCGTTCCCCAGAAAAGCTGTTCAAGATCATTGATCTGCACGACGCGCTCACCGATTTGTTACCTGACATTGCCGACATCTTCGCCGCCTCCAAAGCTGCAGAGTCGATATACGTGCAGGCTGCCGAGATCAGGTCGCGTCTGGCTGACGCTGTGCGTGGGATACTCTCCGAGTTTCAGAGCCGCGTGCTGCACGACCCTTCCAAGACACCAGTGCCCGGCGGCACTATCCACCCGCTCACACGCTATGTTATGAATTACAGCAACCTCATTTCGGACTACAAGGCCACCCTTTCTGAGCTGATTATTTCGAGGCCATCAGCTTGCTCCCGGATTGCCGCCGAGGGCAATGAAGCCACACCAGCCTTCCCTGATCTTGACCTTCCTGATCCTGACAGCCAGTTGCCCCTTGCTGCTCATCTTGTCTGGATTATTGTTGTTCTTGAACACAATCTTGAGAGCAAGGCGTCACTCTACAAGGATGCTGCACTTTCTCATTTGTTTCTCATGAACAATGTGCACTATATCGTGCACAAGGTAAAGGATTCATCTGAGCTCAGGGGGCTCATTGGTGATGAATATTTGAAGCGACTCACTGGCAAGTTCCGGCAGGCAGCTACAAACTACCAGCGGACTGCATGGTTGAAGATCCTGAATTGCCTCAGAGATGAGGGCCTTCATGTTAGCGGTGGCTTTTCATCAGGTATATCCAAGTCGGCGCTTCGGGAGCGATTCAAGGCTTTCAATGCTGTGTTTGAGGAGGCACACAGGGTCCAGTCAGGGTGGTATGTGCCAGACACACAGCTGAGAGAAGAGCTTAGGATCTCAGTATCGGAGAAGCTGCTCCCAGCTTATCGGTCTTTCCTTGGCAGGTTCCGGCATCATATAGAAAACGGGAAACACCCAGAGTTGTACATCAAGTACTCAGTTGAGGATCTTGAGATAGCCATGGCAGATTTCTTTGAGGGGGCTCCAGCAGCACCATATAACAGGAGGAGATCTCATGGATGAAAAGGGACTTCAAAAAAGTTGCAATTGTACTGCTGGCTGATTAGTGTTCTTGCCACGTATTCTTTAATTTTTTTTGGTGGAGGTCAGTGTAGGTAGTTAGGTTTTCTGTTTTGTTCTCCTGAGACTCAAGGCATGGTTGGTGATGATTCTTCGACTAGAGGTAATCTGAAACGGGGTCAGGATGAAGCTATTTGAAAGCCCCAGTCCTTCCGCTGTAAGCGAGCTTGTTCATTTTACACTATGACTATGTTTTTTACTAGTAGTGTGTTCATATACGAATGCTCTTTTAGTCATGTTACATAGTTGTAAACCTGTAACTTGTGGTATTCGTTTGACATTTAGCTGAGCGTTTACTAATCATTTTGGTGTCTGACATGTATCTGAAGATCGCTGCTCGATAGATTAGATGCCAAAATGCTGTCACATTGGATCAATTTGGTCATGATATACTGGTTTTGAAATGTTTTCAATTTGTCTTGCTTTATTTTTGTGCAAATCAAACACTTACATTGTGTAGGGGAATAATCTGGTTTCCCTTTTTTCTTGAATTAGGATCATATTATTCCTTTGAGGTGACATGTACAATATTAAGTTTCTGAGTTATATACTCTTCATTTGAGTACTCTCTCTGCCTGTGAGGGTCTGTCTCCTCAGGTGATTGAGATTTTGGTAATCTCAGTCACTTTTTCAGTTATTGGATGTTCATCCAACCACCCAGATTTTCCATTCTCTTGTGCTCACAAAAATATTCTTTTGTGTAATAAAATTGTTCCACCTTTAATAAACATTTGTTCCAGCTATAGAAGAACAATGTTCCAGATATGCATTTGATTTGTTCCGAATGTTGTGATCAAGAAATATGCAAGATTTCGGTCACCTAAGAACCAATTGTTGCAGGTTCAGTTACAAATTGCACCAGCTTCACAAAACAAATGCTCCACACGTACGTTTTCATTCTTCTAAAAATGTGACAGAGACATACAAAATCTCAGTTAAGTGATAATTAGCAAATCTCGAAATGTAAATATATTCCCATTGGTTCCCGCAGATGGACGAGGAAACTCTTACGACCAATGCTACAAGGAAATATTTAGCTTGAATTCAGACTTTCTTGTGGCTTTTCTCAGAATCATAATTTCTGCAGATGTTAATTATTCTTTTACAGAGGTTGTGATTTGTGAATAAAATTTTCTGAACTGTATGTATTTATAGATGACCTCGAGATATTAAGAAAAATTGGAGATGGTAAATGGTAGGCACCAGTGGCTTCGACGTGATGTAATACTGTTGTCATGTGCGTATAATTTGTTCTAAAACAGGGAAATGATTGGTTGCGTTCGGTGATGCTTCCCCGCGCTCCTATATTTAGCAATGATGTGTTACAGATGGTATAATGCTCTTTGCACCAGTGAATTCTTAATGCTTGATCTACAAGGGAACAAGTTTGGGAAAATACGTCACATGCAACTCATTTATAGGACCGCAATGTTACAAGAATTCTAATGGTTTAAAAACCAAATGAGCCACCACCAAAGCGACGTTATTGCTCCTGATGTTCGCATACAAACTGATATGGTTATTTCACTTCACATTTTTATGCATGGGAGACGGATTCAGGATTCTGTTTTGCGTCTTTCTGGGATCACTTTGTGTTGAACAAAGTCGAGAATCTAGAGGCGCAAGGCACGGTGCCTAGCGAAGACGCATCCGGATGACAGCGAAAGTGATGAGGCGTCCGCTTTTGGCAGCCGCACCCGTGAGCAGAGCCGTGCCGTGCGGCCCGTGAACGGAGAGGTGGCGAAACGGGCGCTCGCGTCTCGCCGGCCACTGCTTTGGCAGGAGCGCCCCACCGGCAAACGGTTAGTGGTCAACCGACCCGTGCCACTCCCAGTCCCAGTCGGAGACGCGACGGATAAGCGTGCGTTTGTTGGGTGGCCATGTGGAGGCTGGAGCCGTTCGCTTCTCCTGAACTACACGGCGGTGGAAGGCTCCGCAAAGGAACGATTCCTATGCGCCATCAAACAACTGTGCATGTTTGCTTGCTCGGTTGGTCAAATGCGTGACGGATTCAGGACAGAGAGCAGTGTTGGATTGGTTTGACTTGGGTTTTCTTTATGGATTCTCGCTGTCTTGGTGACCAAACTGGGTATTCCAGCGTGGCCGGCATGTTCCCAAAAGGCCGCGGAGAACTGAGAAGAACGTCTTGCATGTATTGTGTTCAGATGGAACCGCACCAAGCATGTAAAGCACTTTCTTCGTGCTAAACGTGAGAATGGCACTGTTGGTGCTGGCAGTGTGGCAACCAAAAACCTGGTGTTCGTTGGAGGTGTTTGCACGTGGAAAGAGATTTTGCTGAAATTTTCATGAGTTTATAGAACCATTACAAACAAGGGCTCCAATAGCTGACTAGCTTTTCTAATGAAGTTTTATTAGAGAAACACATTTTAATTCTGAAATTTAGACAATTCAGTAAATTATGAACAAAGACATAGCAAAACAATATGTATTCTAACATACATAGCATACGTTTCCACTTACCAGAAGTAATATGACGTCTACAAAAAAATGTTATACATCATATATCCCTCAAATGCCATCGATTAACTCCTTCCTATCATATACCATCATCATTCAGACCATGATGACAACAACATGATGGACCATGTGAAAAACTAATATATAAATAGCCTCATATTCCATTAACCTAGAATTAGCACGGCCAATCCTTTGCTACATACCAAAAATTGCTTCAACGCCCACTTCACAAGATCAGATGTGGTTGAATCTCTTTCCTCCTATTGAACAGACAGTGATTCTACTCACTCTTGTTTTCCTCATCATCCCCGTCAAAGGGTGTTACGGTATCCACACCCTTTGTTGCTTTGACATCTGGTGTCGAAGCTAAGCTCCAGCCATTCTTGGAAGCACTGGGTGCCGGTCTAATTAATGATAGATCGTCCTTCCGATCAAAGAATTCATTTACATCGTTAGTAAACCTGAAATGGCACGACAAAGAGAAGTAAGCGAGTCCATTTCTGACAGGAAATGTTTGAGCAGGCAAGGCAGAGAGAAGTGATTCCATTTCTAACAAGAAATTGGGACTGCCCAAACTGTACATATAAAATTCCATTTCAAAAGTTCTAAAGTACCCATGAGACAGCACATCAGAAACATCATCCAGCTGAAAGCTACACAAAAGATAAGGACTATACCTTGCTGAGTTCTTTGAAGGCGCCCACAGGTAGCAAATGACACAAAGAAGTGAGAAAGACAAGACATGCCAAAAGGCTGGAACTATCCATGCATACCGCCATCGTTCATTGAATAAATCTGTTGATTTGAAGTATATCTGCAGAAAGGGAAATTATGGTATCAGTAAATTCGAGACAGATGTGTGAGATGTGACCAAGTAAGGCCCAAGCTAAGGAATCTGGGCTGGGCAAAATAGACATGGACAGATTCAAAAATAGAAAGGTTCTATTTCAAGTTATACTTTATCTGCAAAAACTGAACATAAGTAATCTAATTAGTGTGCCACGAGTAGACTTAAAATATTGCATAAGCATACCTCATAGCCAATCCACCCAACAGAAACCAGAACAGATACAATCAATGCAATTGCAAATTTCCTATAAATCTCAAGTTTGGCCATCAGCCTTCTTGCCTATCGTCCACAACCGAAAGATCAAGATTGGTTAGTGTGATGTATCATGTCAGCATCTCCCAACTGGGAAGAAATTATTCAAACACAAAGGATAGTGCATTAAAACTGATACAGCAAAAGAGCTGCTAGGATGCAAAGAGGTTTTTCTTACCTGAAGCTTACGAATGGTCTTAGCTAGAGAAATAAATATCCAAATAACAAATGCAGCATCCAAAATGGCTACAGGATAGACCAAGAATAGTCGAGCTTTTCCAGACAGATCATTTACAGCACCAAGATTTTCCACCAATTCAAGAATTTCAGTTGCTAAAAAGAATGTGCCACCAAGCATTACCACTTTTGATGTCAGGCCACCCAAAGTAGGTGTGACAACTCCATAACCCATTGAGACAATGAGGACAATTACTTCAGCAGCAGTTCTCTTAACAGTTCCAAATGTGACAGCCCAAAATGTGATTCCTTTTGGCCTAACTCCAGTCTCATTGAACTCAGCATACTCAAAATACCACAATGTCATCTCCAACATGCCAAGTGTAATTACGAGAGTTATACAATTCTGAAGTGGAAGAACCTCCCTCCAAAACTTCATGTACTGATAGAACCAATAGATCCCAAGTACAACAAAAGCAAAGGACATCACTCCAAAAAAGTTCTTAAGAGGAGCCATCCGACCTGGAAGGTACCCAGTAGGATTTTTCCATACGGTCTTCCCCTCTATCTCTAAACCAGCAAGTGATGGATCACAGTGAATAAAGTACATATTGTACATCCCAGTTTTGGTTATTGGAACTGTCTTTGATGGTAGCGTTGCAATCAGATCACTTCCATCGAAAGATGCAACGAACAACTTTGGCCATCCAGGATTTACCAGGGATGGGCGGTAGATGACAGAACCTTCTGTGCAAGCCCCCAGCTTTGCAAGATCAGAAGTACAACAGATAGCTTTCTGACCACCATAAGCCGACCCACCAATCATCTCACGGTCTTCTATCTCAAAGAGAAGTATCTGAAGCTTAGCTGAACTAGCCTCCTTTACAGAATCATTAGCATCCTCCAGTCTCCTGAAAGTAATCTTGTCGAACCTGAAGTGACAAATGTCAAAGTCAAATCCCAGAGGCATCAGATTAGAATAGACCGATTTGAAGAAATGGCATTTGAACCATTTAGTCAAAGTAACAAATAATAACAAAAAATGTGTACAGAATGCATAAGCACCATTGTTGTGAACAGTGGTCAACATGCTCATACCACAATTAAAAAGTTACTGAAGTATATCATAACCAGGCTGCAAGTAAAATTCATGGAGAAAAAATAAAGTTGGCCTGTGGGGGAAGGACCAACACCAAAATTTTCCTTTTAAGGAGAGCTCAACCGGAGACCGACCGAGAAAGGTACGAAAGCTAGGCGCCCTTGCGACACAAGGGTCCAACCCCCTGTGGATCATATCTTTACCCGTGCTTTGAGCCCTAGCTCGTACACAAGGATCCCTCCCTCCCTCCCTCCCACAAACACACATAGTTCAGTCCATTTTGTGTGCAAACGACTAGGAAAACCAGTGAGTTGCCTCCTTTACCCCAGCCTGAAAAAAAATCGCTCCAATAAGGAATTGAACCCAGGACCTAGGGGTGGTAATAAGAGTCCTAATAACTAGGCTAAGAGCCTAAGACCCCTTCCACCATGGAAAAAAAAGTAAGCAGCATCTTATAAACTATCAGCACAAGATCTGTAGGCTCCCAAAACTGCAACTGTCTAGATAACATGGTACAAGGTTTTCCTTTGAGTTCGTTAGGTGTATCTTATTTAATGACAGAGAACGTAATTGTTTGATGGGAACCACTAGAATGTAATCTGAGTTATGGTGTAATCATGCAATCAGTCAATCCCAGCTATTAGATCTGAATCCTACGGTTGTTACATCTTTTTTACTTAATCCCTTCTACCTAGGTGTTCCTATGTTATATCCTTTGAGGGAGTTAAATAAAAAAGTGTAACAACCGTAGGATTCAGATCTAATGATTGAGGATGGTTGATTGCACGATAACTCAGATTGCAGTCTAGTAGTTGCCTTGTTTGAGGCTGCCATTCTCCATGCTCTCGATGAGTCTCTGACCAACATTTTAAGTTTGGCATGAAAAACAGAGGTAAAAAATGGTTTTCGTCCTCAATGGTAGCTGCTCAACTCATGTGTACCATCTACAAACTGATGACCAAATCGCTCCATCCTCTTCCCAGGAAGCAAATGTAAGTCGAGCAGCACGCTCTGCTTCACGCCAAAAAATATGCACCTATGCACGAGATGTTCCTTATCCAATACGCCCCAATGAACCAGCCAAAAAAGGCATGAGACACTGAGAGCAACAGAAAACCCCCAACCGTTCAAGTGCCCCGCAGAAGTCTTCCAGGCGGCAGGATCCACTATCGTACCAGCCGCCAGCACCCAGCCAGCTCGCTCTACCGCAGCCGATCAAATTAGGGACGCGCGCTCCAACGAAAATAGCCACCACCAGGCACCAGAGACAGAGAGCGAACCAAATAGGCTACGAGCTAGCTAGCTAGCACATTACCGGATGAAGGCGCTGGCGGCGTCCTCATCGTCCTCGGCAGTGGCGTTGGCAGGAGACGCCGCGTAGAGGCCCTCGCTACCGGCGTGGAGGATGAAGGCGTTCCCCTTGTTCGCGAAGCTGAGACCGCGGTACTCATGGACGGATGCCTCCCCATGGCGGGCGAGGAGCGCGGCCGCCGCGAAGACGACGGCGAGGAGGCGGCAGAGGACGGCCGACGCGGCGGCCATGTGCGGAGCGGGCGGGCAAGCTAAGCGAGGCTGGATCTGGAGTGAGTGAAGTGGGGGGCCTCGGTTTAGGCTGTGTGCCCGAGGAGGGCAAAACCGGAACAAAAGCCAAGCATGCTGTCGCCGTAGTAGGGTCCGCGGCCGTCGGTGAGAAACAGGAAGGACGATGAACTTGAGCGGTTTGTATTTTGTGTACCAAGGATCAATGACTAGTGGGCCAAGTTCTAAGAACAGGTGCCGTGCGTTTGATCCGTGATGCATTTCTGGCACGGAATTTGTTATTTGTGCCGTAGAGTAAGTAGTTTCACATCGTCATTTAGGGGTATATTTGTTTACTGTCTCGTGTTCAAATATGGCTTAAATTCAAATCGAGTACTGGCTGTGATGATAGTGTCGCACGTGTAAGCAACGGACCATGATCGCTTGTGTTTGTGTATACTACACTAGCGCACGCTACGATGCGGCGAATTAGCGGCTGGATTGACGATGGAAAGGCGCCGTGCCGGGCACGGGCAGGCGCTCTCCACCCAATAATATTCCGTCGCAGTCGGCGACAAACGGGCCGAGCGTCCCGTGAAATCACATCGCATGGGCCTGAGACGGCCCAAGTTGATGTGCGCGTGTGTTCCATTCCATGCCATGCGGCCCTGTGACGGAGTACGTAAAAGTTCGAACAAAATCTCGGCCCACCCTTGAGAAAATGGTTACGAATGCCTTGGAGAGAAAGAAAGGAAAAGACGCGCCCTCGCCGACGGCCGCACCCGCCCGACGTGGCGCCACGTCCACCGTCCAAGTGACTCAGACGGCCATGACCTTATAAAGCCCACCACCACCAGCAGCCCTAAACCCGGTAACCCTTCCGCTGTTCTCCCAAAACGAACGCCGCCGCAGCCGAAAAAATCCTATTCATTGTTCATGGCGGCGTCGCTGCTCCTCCGCGCCGTGCGCCGGCGGGAGCTCGCCACCCCTCTCGGATCCGTAAGTCATTCTCCTCGCGTCCTCCGTCTCCGTAGTTTTGTATTCTTCTATGTGTCTTTGGTGTAGGTAGTAAGTAGTAATTGTCTCGCGTCTGGTTATGTAGTGGTGCTTTGGTTTTCACTCACGAGTAATGTGCGCTGGCTGGTGGACTGGTGGTGGGTGATTATAGATTTTATTCATTTGTTTGTAGTGGTTGTTTCCTCGTTTACCATTAGTAGATAGTTATGCTTACTTGTGTTGTGCACCTAGGATTGCAACCAACAAGTCTCTTGAATTGCATCATAAACAATACCGTTCTGTTTCTTTGCTGGTTTCTGATAATCTGTAAGCAAATTTGTTTCAGCTGGGTGCCAGTTTGCAGTCATCCAACGTGTGCTCAAAATGGGGTAATTTTGCAAGACCTTTCAGGTATTATTGATCTCTTAACTTGATACTCCCTCCGTTCTGAAATAATTGTCGTTTCAGACAACTAGATGAACTAGAAATGAACTAATAAAAGTTGTCCTAACGACAATTAAAATGAAACGGAGGGAGTACTGACGAAGCTCTTCTGTCGCAGTAACTCTAATTCGTATATGAAATTCTTTTCAGTGCAAGACCAGCGGGAAATGAGGTTATTGGTATTGATTTGGGGACAACCAACTCGTGTGTTGCACTTATGGAGGGGAAGGTGAGGTTCCTGTAAAGATTACCCCTTTAATTTTTTTGTGTTCTCATTTGTGTTGTTGTTTATACTGAATTAGACAATCTATTTGACTGCAGAACCCAAAAGTTATTGAGAATGCCGAAGGTGCAAGAACAACACCATCAGTTGTTGCTTTTAATCAGAAGGGTGAACGTCTTGTTGGGACTCCAGCCAAGCGTCAAGCAGTAACTAACCCCCAGAATACTTTCTTTGGAACAAAGCGGCTAATTGGGCGTCGCTTTGATGATCCACAGACGCAGAAAGAGATGAAGATGGTGCCATACAAAATTGTGAAGGCTCCAAACGGTGATGCCTGGGTAGAAACAACAGATGGCAAGCAGTACTCACCAAGCCAGGTCGGTGCTTTTGTGTTGACCAAGATGAAGGAGACAGCAGAAGCTTACCTTGGCAAATCTGTCTCAAAGGCGGTGGTTACTGTTCCAGCATATTTCAACGATGCTCAGCGTCAAGCCACAAAGGATGCAGGCCGCATTGCTGGCCTTGAGGTTGAAAGGATCATCAATGAGCCGACAGCAGCTGCTCTGTCTTATGGAATGAACAACAAGGAAGGTCTGATTGCAGTCTTTGATCTTGGAGGAGGAACATTTGACGTTTCTATTTTGGAGATCTCAAATGGAGTTTTTGAGGTATGTCAAGTCATATTGTGGATTGTGATTTGAGGCACTTTATAAAATACATTTGTTTCTGAATTCTGATACCATTCCGTGTATATTGTCAGGTCAAAGCAACAAACGGTGATACCTTTTTGGGTGGTGAAGATTTTGATAATACACTTTTGGAATACCTTGTGGCTGAATTCAAGCGATCTGAGAGCCTTGATTTGTCCAAGGACAGATTGGCGCTGCAGAGGCTTCGTGAAGCTGCTGAAAAGGCAAAGGTTGAACTGTCATCGACTACTCAGACTGATATCAACCTACCATTCATAACAGCTGATGCTTCAGGAGCAAAGCACTTGAATATCACACTCACAAGATCAAAGTTTGAGGCTCTTGTGAGCCATCTGATTGAGAGGACTAGAGAACCGTGCAAAAACTGCTTAAAGGATGCTGGTCTGTCTACTAAAGATGTGAATGAAGTACTTCTTGTTGGTGGAATGTCTAGGGTTCCAAAAGTACAGGAGGTGGTGTCTGAAATCTTTGGGAAAAGCCCAAGTAAAGGAGTCAATCCAGATGAAGCTGTGGCCATGGGTGCTGCCATTCAGGGTGGAATCCTCCGTGGAGATGTAAAGGAGCTTCTTCTCCTCGATGTTACACCCTTGTCACTTGGTATTGAGACCCTCGGTGGTATTTTTACCAGATTGATTAACAGGAACACCACAATCCCCACGAAGAAAAGCCAGGTGAGCAGATCTCTGTCCTTTTATGATTTAGTAACTTTGTATCTCTGACATAACTTGATTAACCTTTTATCAACACACTCTGACTTGTCATCAATTTCACTTCTGCTGTTTTGATATGGTTACAATTTTACATCCTCTGTTTTAGCCTAAATGTTTAAGCACGTGCTTGATGAGTTTCTGAAGTCTTATTAAAAGCTTTCATGTGTCATCTATCTCACTTCTTCTGTTTTTCCTAGCATTTCTCATGTTTGTACTGTATATGAGCTTTTGGTTAGCTCCTTTAACCCATGGATCATTAAGTTGATTCCTTTTATTGGCATTTCCCATACGAGGAGTTGGAAACGTGTTCAGTTAGGATTATTAGTCTCCAATCAATATAGCACTAGCATTTCCCCTTATTTCGTACCAGTGTTTCTTCCATCTGATCTCTCTTTGATTTTGCAGGTGTTCTCAACTGCTGCTGACAATCAGACCCAAGTAGGTATCCGTGTGTTGCAGGGCGAGCGTGAGATGGCTACTGACAACAAGCTTCTCGGTGAATTTGATCTCGTTGGTATCCCACCAGCACCAAGAGGCATGCCTCAGATTGAGGTCGGATTTGACATTGACGCCAATGGAATTGTGACCGTCTCTGCAAAAGATAAGGCCACCGGCAAGGAGCAGAACATCACCATTCGATCCTCTGGAGGGTTGTCTGAGGCTGAGATTCAGAAGATGGTCCAAGAAGCTGAGCTTCATGCCCAGAAGGATCAGGAACGGAAAGCGCTCATTGACATCAGGAACACTGCAGACACAACTATCTACAGCATCGAGAAGAGCTTGGGAGAGTACAGGGATAAGATCCCAGCAGAGATAGCGTCTGAGGTTGAGGCAGCCATTTCTGATCTCCGCCAGCAGATGACCTCGGATGACATTGAGCAAATAAAAGTCAAGCTTGACGCCGCCAACAAGGCTGTCTCAAAGATCGGTCAACACATGTCTGGTGGTGGATCAGCAGGTGGTTCACAATCAGGATCTCAGGGTGGTGGTGAGCAGCCTCCAGAGGCTGAGTATGAAGAGGTTAAGAAGTGATTTTTCAAAGACAAAACTATAGTGTGGCATTTAGAACTAGCTATTTGCCCTGAGTACGATGAGGTTATGATAACTTTTTCTGTAATAAGCTTCGTAATTCTTGCCCCCTCAACGGTGATGTGGGGTGACACAACATTCTGTAGCAGGTCATGGCTTCGGAACATGTGGCGTCTTGTTTTGGCCCTGCAGGTTGGCGGGCTCGCAAACAATTTGTCATTTATTTTTTATGTTTGGTTGTAGGTGATGCTTCCTTGTGATGTTCTTTTCCAAATTAGTTTTACAGTGGTCTTACAATATTTCGTTAATGGATTCGAGTGCATCATTGTTGATTTTGGCCACGCTTCACTGGTTTTATATTTGCTTGTTGCTGAAAATCTCCAGTGTGCCTGTAAAGGGTTTGTGAAATTGGATAATGTGATCTATTGATGGAACATCCTTAACAGAACTTCAGTTCATGGGACATTTATGGAAAAGTGGCTGACGCTGACTGAATGGGAGCATGCCGTCATGGCCACAGCCGTCGGTTTGCAGTCGCTCCAGCTCTCGCTGACGCCGAAGGAAAGGGAGCGCACGCACACGCCTCCATTTCCACGAGGCAAGGGAGACGTAGAAGGCCCTTCTCTGCCCGACCGCGCGGCATGGCCGGGGCACGGCAGAGCGGAGGAATCTCGCCGACGGAAGGCGCGCGGGCGCACGAGTCCAACGGACGTCCTGTCAAGGAGGGAGATAGCCTAGCAGCAGCAGGCTGGATCGATCGATGGCAGGATCCGCACGGCCGGCTGGTGCGCCGCCTTCTCCCCATCACAAGAGCACGAGCGCTGCCGCCGTCGTTCTCTTGCGCAGCATCCATGCGTGGATGCGCGAGGATAACGGCGGCGGCGTCTGTACGTGTCAAGGAGACCACTGACATGAAAATTCTGGGGAAGACTCCACAGCACCCTCATCCCTCATCGTCCGTATTGCAGAAACAGCAATAGCTGTTGGGGGAGATGTATCAGTAGTTCACTTCGACATGAGTAGATAGCGACACACACCGTGCAAACGAATCCAAACTGAATCGCTGAACAGAATCACTCTAATAAATCGTTTCATAAGATCAGGAAACCAAAAATGTGAACAGGGCAGCCAATGGTTCTTGTGAAATCTGAAGATGCCTTCTTTACAATCTCAGTCACAGTCACAGACAGAAACAGAACCAGACAGGGAATGTGGCTGTTCCAAAGTTTCTTATCATAACCCACATTACATGGTAGCTGCATTTCTTACTATATCCCATAATATTTCTTTATATTTGTCGTTGCACCGTGAACGCCGAGCTTATCCAGACCTTTGGAACCTGCACAGTGCAACAAAATCAGTCAATATTATTCGAACAGTTTACAGTTGATTATGCGCTCTGTGCTAAATTAAAATCGAATTTTCTGGGGTTCAGAATGAAAATTCCAACCTGGTCTGAACGAACAAATACTGTCGCCGACTTTACATTTCAAGCACAATAACTGAAAATCAGAAAAAGAACATACGTTGAGTCCCTCCGAAACAAGCATGTAACTGAGAGCGAAAGAATTTTTAAATGCCTGACAAAATGAATGTCGAGAACGGTTTTATAGTACTTACAGTCTGAATCGGTTTTGACCCACTTTGCACCATCGTCATCGAGGTCGCGAAGTGCGTCCTCTAGGCACTCGTTGATTTCTCTCTCGTCCAGCTTCCAGTCCAAATGCCTCCTAGTACTAGTTACTTGCGTGGAAGAATTCTGTGGATGTATCTTCTTCTGTAGTATTGCCCTCAGAAGCTGCAGCCATAACCACATGAGATGAAAAATCAAACAAACGCAGAGGCTACGAAATCGACCTACTGAAGAATTTGACCGTACCTTCTCCATTCTTGATTGCGGCAAAGTGTTCCTTAGATCCGGAACCGTGGTGGCAAAACCACCCTTGCACGCTAAGAATCTGAAGAGTGAAGCCACCGATCTCGGCTTAAGCGTGCTCCCCTTCTTTCCGACTATTTCTTTCGCTTTACTTAGGATGATCTCCCTGTTGTTGTTGATCAACTGCTCCCGGCGCTTCTCATTGTTTTCTTGGGCAACATGTTTCTGGGAAGCTACCTGCTCATCATCGTCACATGAACCGTGACCCTCTGCTAGATCAGCATCGCCTTGTAGCAGCACCTCGAATTCTTTCCGTATATTGTCCACTTCCTCCTCCGTAAACTTTACCGAATCCTGCATCGTCTGCGCGTTCCCGGATGAACTCTGCGCCACCTCCTCGATCTGCTTATTTCCGAATGTCCCGATTGCAAGCAACGATTGGGGCCAATCGCTGAACTCATCGTTGCGACATTCCGGCACTTTAGTGCCTGCGCATCAAGTATGTTAATTAAGAACAAATATAAACGGATGGTCCTAGCTAGGTTCATATTAGCATATATACAGGAATTGGATGTTTGGTAGACTTGGACCACCGATGCTCACTCCCCGAACAGCGTTGTTTTATTCTGAGCATCGTGTTGATTATCACTACGGAGTATTATGTATCAGCAGCCAAACACTATATTCAGTCGCCAAGCACAGTAGTATTTCCGTGTAACCTTGAAAATACCAATACCCACTAGATCAATTGCACTAGTCTTCCTAAAAAAATGGGCTAGTGGCCTCCAGATCTGGTTCATCGGCACAGGACATATAAGTTCAGCATTCTATGCCCAGATTTAATTTTTCTTGACCTCAACTGGACTTTTTTTCGTTAAAACTGAATGTGGCGGCTTTGGAAAAAATTAAAGAGCCTGAGATAAGTGGAGTTGGAAGAAACAAGGATTAATTCTTGCATTCTGCTTGCACTAGAGAAGACGTTGATCCGGGAACAACTAGAATGTAATCAGCACTCTGGTGCAATTGTGGAAATCTGAATCACACGATCTTCATTCAATAGTTACTAGATTTTATACTTAAATCCTCTCGCCCGATAACATAAATACAATATGTTAGGTGGAGGGGTTTAAGTGTAAAATGCAGTGACTATTGAATAGAGATTGTGTGGTTTAGATTTAATTTTTGCATGATTGCACCAGAATGTTGATTGCATTCTAGTTGCATCAACTGCACTTATCATATAAACTATTTCCTTGGCAGATTTAAAGGTAATCCTGAACTTTCAGGAACCAGGAGTGTTGACAGATACTCCTAAGTCATTGACACTGATATGTTACCATCAGACGCTGTACTGCGTCATCAGAAAAGAAGTCCAAAAATGACTTCTTATTCTCCTATCTATGAAAAAAAAAATTAGCGTCTCAAAGAACGTGTTAAATAATGACCTGACTAATCTGAGAAGCAAATACTTTGTCCAAAGAAAAAAACTGAGATGTACTATAGCTTCACTACGACCGATCAGAACGCCGGAAGAGGAACAAAACTTCTAGTAGTCTCCGACTATCTTCTTCTCGTCCTCTTCATTCAACGAGATGGAAGGAAACGAATATGTACGTAACTAGAGCACACTGTCCGGTGAGAATTTGCGGACAAGAAAGTTTCAGAGTCCGATCCACTTACGGTATTGCGCGGTAGGATTGGCAGATCGCCTTGATTCTTGCTTCCCGCCGATCTTGTTCGCTACCCAACTGAAAATCTGCGGCAAAAGCAGGCTTCAGCGGCGGGGGAAGGATTACAGCAGGAGAAATGAGATTTTCGGGGATGCAGCACAGGAGTAAGAGTACGCGTACGGCCGGCACAGACAGTAGACATCTTACCTTCATATCCTGAAGAGCTTCAGATCAGTGAGCTGTGGACCAGTTAGCAGACAGAGGAAGATCCCACCTAGGAGATGGCTCCGTCAGGGAGTGTGTGAGATGTAGGCGAAGGCACAAGGCTCGCAGACTCGTAGTGGTGGCAACCGGCGATGGGATTGGACGATTGGTTACTAGTGCCAGTACTAGTAGCTTATAGGAGCGATTGGAAGGGGGCTCAAGTTCCGAGACTCCGGAGCGTTCGGTGCAGCTGGCACGGCTGCTGGCGCACTGCACTACTTCATCTGGCAAGTCACTTCGTTTCCTTCCTTTTGCCCGGAGGGGAAATATATAGAGTACCTTCTCTCTCACTGGTGGATCTTACCGAGTGAAAATATCCTTGTTTAGGTATTGTTTTGGAAGGTTTACTACGTCTTAAGACATCAGCACGAGCATACTCTAAAGATTACTTTATACATTATTTTCCTTCTATTTCTATAGTATCTACTCTAAACTTACACTACGTTACAGTGTATCCAGTGAGTTTTACAGCGTGTCAGTGCGGATGGTCTAAGTTCCGTTAGTTAGGTCCATAAGAGTCCTCCGTTTATTTTTTTGTCACCGATTATTAGTTCAAAAATCAATTAGCAGGTCACAAATAAAAAGAAATGGAAGGAGTATTATGTCTTGGGATGAAGGATGTGATGTCGTTTATCTATTGTACGTTTTCAAGTCTGATTTCTCACATATAAATTAGATCAATCTTTTACATTATATGATATATCGCGAGAGTTCCTTCTCCTGAACTTTAAAAAAAGAATCATACAAAGCAGGAATTTGACGAGTGGCCATGTGGCTTAGCCTGCTACTACTCCCTCCAATTTTTTTTTTTGAAAGATAAAACGGCAGGAGAGCTGCCTTATATTAAGATAGAGCGGATACAGGTACAGCCTACATTACAAGATCTGCCTTACAAGATTAGGGTGGTTCAATGCCAGCTTATCTACTAGGCATTCTCCAGGGTCACATTAGACATCAACAGAGTTTTCTAGAAGGCTAAATTCTCTCAACTGAATGTCGAGGATGATCATCTGAGTAACCCGCTGCGAGGAGCTTGCTTGTTGTTCAAATACTCTCCTGTTTCTTTCTTTCCACATGTTCCACCAAAAGGTTATGACATATCCTGCCATCATCCGCTTGTTTCTGGACCGACTTGTCGCTTGCAATGTATTGAAGCAGTAGTGAATACCTGAGCTAAGCATAGAAGCGATCGGTTGTTGAATGTGGAGCCTTATGACGACCTCATCCCAGACTGCCTTAGTGAAATCACAGGCTGTTAAAATGTGATTGATGGTTTCTGGGTTGTTGTGGCATAGGGGACAATTGGGATCTATCTGCATCCCTTTTTTGATGAGGTTATCCGATGTGGGCACACGCTGATGCCATGTTAACCAAGCAAAGAATTTACATTTCGGTTCCACCACAGCTTGCCATATGACTGAGGTGGCTGGTTGCAGCATGGTACCAGTAAACTGTATGTTGTACGCTGAACGGACTGTGAATTCGCCATTACTTGTCCATTTCCAGGAGATGGTGTCTTTGTTTTCATTAAGTTGTACCTGCTGGATCAATGAGTGGAGCAGTAGAAATTCCCCCAGTAGCACTTCAGAGTCGCATCTACCCAAGTTTCTAATCCAATTGTTGTTTGTCAGTTCCTTCTGCACCGATCTATGTTTGTATCTCGCTTGTGCATAAAGGCTTGGGGTCAGCAGTTTTGGGGCATGTCCTTGTAACCAATGAGCCTCCCAGAAGGGAGTGTCTTTGCCGTTTCCAACCACTATTTTGGTAGACATAAAGAATAGATCGTGTTCCAGGCTGTCTTTAGATTTGAGAAGGGTCTTCCAAGGTCTTTGCTGAGCATCCCAGTTGAGCCAAAGCCAACGAAGGCGAAGGGCTCTATTGAATTTTTCCAGATCTTTTATCCCTAAACCTCCCATGTTCTTCGGACGTGTGCAGACCGTCCATTTTACTAGGCATTTGTTGCTAGCCTGAGAATTAAGTGAGTCTGGGCCTTTCCATAGAAAGTTTCTTCTGATACGGTCTATTTGGCATGCTGCCCATTTTGGCAACTTGAAGACTGTTAAGAAGTAGGTAGGTATAGCTGAGAGTACTGACTTAATCAAGGTTTCTCTTCCTGCATAAGATAACATGTTTTTTTTCCAAGCAGGTATTCTTTCATGCACCTTTTCTATTATCATCTGAGTTGAATTTCTGGAGAGCTTTCTGTAATGGAGAGGTAGTCCCAGGTAGGTTGTTGGGAATGAGTCCATCATCTGCAGTGAGTCTAAAACCTCACTTAAACTAATCTCGCTGCATCGAATGGGGTAGATTTTGGTCTTGGCCAAGTTGGTGATTAGCCCAGAAGCATCACCAAAAATCTGCAGAATAAGCTTGGTGATAATAAAGTCATTCCTGTTTGGCTTGATGAACACTGCCGCGTCATCCGCATATAGTGACACTCTTAGATTGGACAAGCCATTACCGATAGGCTGTAGCATTCCCATGCTTTGTGCATAATCAAACATTCTGTGAAGTGGTTCCATGGCTAGCAGAAAGAGCATCGGCGACAGCGGGTCCCCATGTCTCACTCCCCGAGCGTGTTGGATCTTCTTTCCTGGCACCCCATTTAGGATAAAAGAAGATGAAGCTGTTCTCCATAAGTTGGAGATCCATGTTCTCCAGCGCGTACTGAAACCCAGATGCGACATGACACTACTACAAAAAATATTTTTACAGGCGCTTCTATATATTTTTTACAGACGGTTCATTAAAAGTGCCGCCTGTGATGTCAGATGAGTTAATAACCGTCTGTGATAATAGAATATCACAGGCGGTCCGTAACAAACAACCGCCTGTGAAAATGTATTGATTTTCACAGGCGGTCCGTAACAAAAACCGCCTGTGATAATAGTCATTATCACAGGCGGTCCGTAACAAACAACCGCTTGTGAAAATATAATGATTTTCACAGACGGTCTGTAACATAAAAACCGCCTGTGATAATGATGGCTTCTCATTGGTCCGCTGCTTCATCCCACGGATCACTCTTGGACTTCGTATCTCCGCTGTCCGCTGCTTATCGATCCAACGACTCAGTTTAGAAGCCGCACGATAGATGTGTTTATAACAGCAGCAGCCACGGTTCAGTCCGTGATCCTCCGTCAGCCTCCCAAGGTACGGCTTCCGGCGGCATCTCCCAAGGCGCGGCTGCCGGCGGTCTCTCTCAAGGCGCGACTAAGGCGCGACTTTGGTTGCTCCAGACCTCGGCGGCTCCGGCGCAGCCTCCCGACGAGTGCGAGCCCTACCGACGCGAGCACGGGCACGGATCTGGCACAGTCTACCTCGGGCTCCTGGCGGCGCAGCTGCCAGCGGCCTCTCTCAAGGCGCGACTAAGGCGCGACTTCGGTTGCTCCGGACCTCGGCGGCTCCGGCGCGGCCTCCCGACGAGCGCGAGCCCTGCCAACACGAGCACGGATGCGGATCTGGCACAGTCTACCTCGGGCTCCCGGCGGCGCGGCTCCGGCGCGCCTCCCGGCGAGCGCGCGCCCTGCCGGCGTGAGCGCGGGTACAGATCCGGCGCGGTCTACCTCGGGCACCCGGTGGCGCGGTCTACCTCGGGCTCTTGACGGTGCGGCTCCTCCGGCTCCAAGCGGCACGACCTCGTCGGGCTTCGGGCGGCACGGCTCCTCCGGCTCTCGGCGGTGCGACCTCCTTCGACACTTGGCGGCGCTCTTCCGGCTCCGGCAACGCGGCGGCCTCCAGGCGGCACGGCCTCTTCTGACTCCCGGCAGCACATGTGAAATTTTTTTTGTTTCACTAGGCATTTTCACAGGCGGTTTTTAATAAAAAACCGCCTGTGAAAATGCATTTTCACAGGCGGTCGGTAATTAAAACCCGCCTGTGAAAATGCATTTTCATAGGCGGTCAGTAATTAAAAACCGCCTGTGAAAATGCATTTTCACAGGCGGTCGGTAATTAAAAACCGCCTGTGAAAATGTAGTTTCACAGGCGGATTATGCCACCGCCTGTGTTAATCGATCATTTTCACAGGCTCTTCGTTACAGGCGGTTTTTAAAACCGTATGCGATAATATGTTTAGAACCGCCTGCGATGAAGCATTTTGTAGTAGTGTGATTTCCAGCAAGTACGGCCAGCTGACCGTGTCGAAAGCCTTTGTGATGTCTATCTTGATGAATAGTGAAGGAACTTTCTTCTTGTATAGTTGGCTTATTTGTTCTTGAACAAAGACGAAGTTGTCATGTATGCATCTTTTTTGGATGAACGCACTTTGATTCATCGAGATCATCTGTCCCAAGTAAGGCTGGAGTCTACCTGCCAAGATTTTGGATAAGAGCTTCGCAAAGCTGTGCATAAGGCTGATTGGCCTATAGTCCGATATGTTTAGTGCTTCCGGATGCTTCGGGATCAGTATTACATAGGCCTGATTTAGCAGGTGCAGGCCCTGCGAGATTTCAATTTGATGTGATTTTACACTAAATTATTTCTTTTCGAGCAAACGGCACCTGATATTTGTCCGACAATACTGATACGCAAGTTGTTATAGGAACAATATAAGAAGCTAAACATCTCGTACTATAATAGTATAATAACAGCACCTAGCTCCCTCGATGTTTGTATGTGAGAGGTTGCGCTCTTGGTCCAAAATGCACTGTAAATAAACCAAGGTCTAGTTCCCTGAAAACAAACTACTCCTAGTACGTTCATGGAACCCAGAGCTTAAGCCCCCGGTGTACCCAGATGGAGACGAGAAGAGGGTGCGCGATCGAGGGTCAAGTTGCGCACCAAGTGTCACGACCGCGCGGCAACGGATCCCGTCACGCCTGGTCGGGCCACGACGCGTGTGTCTTCGGCCTGCCTAATCATGCGTTTATTCCTTAAACCTAGCACTAAGCAAAAACCACTCCCCCTTCTCCTTAAACCCCGAGAACGCTTACGCCGATGCTAATCACGTTCCCCGGACCTTAATTACCCGGCCACTGGCTGGAGGCTATGTGCAGGCCCGTACGTATCCCTCGGCAGTCGGTACGCCACCAGAGGAAGAATTTGCATATGAAGATTCAGCCACTCCTCAGCTTCCAGGTGTACTGCAGCGAATCGTATACCTTTATATTCCCTTCCTCCTAAAAATTTTATTGTTTTGTAGTTTAAAAATAAATTATGATATTTTTTAGAAGGAGGGAGTACTGCATATGTATAAGAAGGATGCAGTGTCGTAAGCCGTCTTATGCATGACAAGTTGACAACGGTGACGATGATTCTTCGTTCAGTCTTCAACCCGCATCTTCCCAGATAATTAGCCGACACGGAAGCGAAAACCACAGCGCCGGCGAGGGACACCACCAGCGGATAGACGGGACGGCGACATCTCCAGGCTGACGTGCACCACATCACTGCTCCGGCCGGTTTCATCCAATATCCGTCGACTCGTGTGGTTCTCGTGTTCATCCGGCTCCGGACAATGGCGTGCGAGCGTGCGATGCCCTGGCGACGCACAGCTGCTGCTGCCGCCGCCGTTGCCTTTATCATCCAGGCGTCGATCGTCTGAGCGGCGATTGGCGAACATGTGTGCAGGGACGATGGCAACATCTCGTGCACACCGGCTGTTGCGTCCTGCCTTACGTGTCCAGGCTAGCTATCCTGAGGGAGTATAGGCAGGAGTAGCAGGATTGCCTTTGCATTGCGAGGCCAATGATGGAGTGGCCTGTCGGGACTAGCTAGCGTCCAGCGGACTGCAGACAAGGCTCCTGATAAAAAGTACCCGCCAGGTAGATCCGGAAGAGGCCAGAACCTGCACTTTTTCGCGTGCAGCGCTTGCCGATGCTTACACGGCTAGAAAGACCCGTGACATCTTTCTAGGATCGGCAGCTAAGCACACTTCTTCACTATTGCTTTGCAGTTCCGGAACCTGTGATGATGGTGAGGGTGAGCAGTTCACACACGGGAGTGCAGTACGCGTGGCATTGATGGCATGCATTAGTGCAAGCAAAGCAGAAACTATGCTCCGATTCTAGAGAAACCTATAGTTTACAGAGCATTATTGAGCTTGTGGTCTGTAAACGACGAGCTCAGGTTGCGTGGTGATAATATAGGAAATGTGCGTGCGTGGCGCTCCTGGATGCGAGGGACGAGGACGGCCTTTCCCCATGTGGTGCGTGCCGGGCTTGGCGACGAGATAACGATCTCGCCGTCCTCTATCTCGAGATGCATGAGCAAATACAGCCACGGCGGGCGGGGGAAGAAGAGTCGTCGACCCAAACACGAGGACCGCATATGGATCGGGAATGGTGGAGCTGGAGTCCACGCACGCCCACACACACCCCGTTTTGTCTCTCCTGAAACGGAAACTCGGGAACCATGCAGTGCAGCATCAGGAGAAATTTCGCTACATCACGAGGGAGAGCAGCGAGATGCGAGGCGTCGTCGTGCGTGCATCCGTGAAGACTGAAGAAGCTCACTGAGGCTGCGCTGCGTGTGTGTGTTTGTGCAGCTCTAAATTATGGTCCCATGGCTATAGAGGGCTAGGTACCTAATTGTAGCAACCATGGTAAAAACTTGTTGGTGCCTTGATCTGTGCCTCAGTTATCAAAGACGGAAGGGGAGATTTTGTGGTCCAGAAGGAATGTTCATCACTTAGTAAACGCGTTTACTAAGACTGCGGAGTAGATAAAAGTGGTGGTGTTTCTAAACTGATCGTCTCTGCGTGAACCCGCCTAACCAGACTGATGACTGGGATGCATTTTTCTGATTTTCCGTGGTCCTCCTCCTACCACGGAAAAACCAAACACCACAACTTGCACAGGCCAAGATAGCGCAATTCTTCAATCTCCTCCTACTTTTGGTTTGTTGTGGCCTACTATTGGCTTACAAGGAAACTTACTCTAAAAGAAGAGGACCTTCTTGTTTTTTTTTTTTGGTTCACAACTGTAGCTTAACACACATACCTTGTTTTTTGGTAGCATCAGTAAAAGGGAAAAGACTAGAATGCAATCAGTAATCTCGTGTAACTGTGCAAAACTTATTTGTGATCCATACGATCTTCATCTAACGGTTATTGTACGTTTACACTTAACCTTCCCACTCAAGAACAAGACATATCATCTGGTGAGAGGGTTTAAGTGCAAAAATACAGTAAGCGTTGGATGAAGATCGTGTGACTCACATGTATTTTTTGCACTTGTCGGTATCTTGCGTACCGGATACCCCTTGGGACTGCAAAGATCACAAGGAAACTCTATCTACCAGATTTGAAGACCTCCGAAGGCCCCATATGTCAGTCGTAACCGGACATGCTTCCCCGACATGGTTAGTCCCAGGGCCGCCACGTGTATCATAAGACCGGAGCTACCGCCCGCACATGGAAAAGCTCCGGACTGGATACCAGTATGGCACCTCCGGACCTAACCCTAGACAGAGGAAAACTCCGGTACCGACACATGTCCAACAGCACCGGACCTACCCGTCCACGACGGTAAGCTCCGGAGCTGCCACGTGTCTGAACTGCCGGACATTCAACCTCAACAATCAGACTGGTAGACCCCCAACGGCTCGGACCTTCAAGGGGCAATTAAAGACTTCAAGACCCGATTAAGTGTCATTAATACCATATTAATGACACACGATCGAAAGACCCTTAATGCCAGTAACGGCACTATTAAGGCCCGTTACCACGCTATTAAGGGTAATTAACCCTATTTATTGTGTATTAAACATTAGTAACCGCCAGGGCCACATGTCGGGTCAGTCTAACGGTGTAACGACCAGTCCTTGTACTATAAAAGGACTGGTCGATGATACACAGGGGGGCGGACACTGGAGAGGCTCACACGCTCTCACACACATACTCACTCGCTCAATACAACATCAACACAACCCGTGGAGTAGGGTATTACGCTCAGGCGGCCCGAACCACGTAAACCTCTGTGTCAATTTGCCACCATCTCTTGAATCTCTGTGCGCCTATTACCGAACTACAAACTCTGTGGACTACTAACAGTAGTGCCGGGAGATCTGCCGGATTTACACACCGACAGTTGGCGTGCCAGGAAGGGGCGCCCAAGATTTCAAAGATGGTGAACTCTGCTGCTGGATCGTCCAACGGCAACCCTACTGCAAATCAAGCTAGACAACGGGATGGAGCATCTGTGTCGGTCACAACATCGACGAATAACAACAACCCCGAACACGCGCTCCATGCAGCGCGTGCTCTTCTCCAACGCCCACCACCTCCGGGCGCATCCCAGGGTGCAATGGAGTAGTGGAGGGCTGATGTGGAACACTTGGTTGCAGCAGCAGCCGATCGCATCAGCAACCAAGGTCCTCCCCCTCGGGGCGGGCCCCATCGCAGCATCGGACTTTGTCAGGTAGACTTGGTCCGCACGCTTCCCAAAATAGTAGGCGTGTTGCGTCTCAACAAGTGACATCGCTGCCTTCCGGGGCGCGACGCACTCATACAGTAACCAGGCTTTAAACTCATGACCTCTGGGCGGAGCTTGATCGCCGTTACCGTCAACAGGACGGTCGCGTCCATATCTAGCGTGCTCGCGAAAGACGAAAGGTGAGAGGCTCGAGACAGTCCTACTCCCGAGGGAGTAGGAGGAGGTTATTCTGCTCTGGCCATGCACCTACGCATGGTCAGATGGCCACAAAAGTTATGGCCTCACCTGCCAGAGAAATTCGACGGGACTGTTAATCCCGCTGAGTTTCTCCGGATTTACTCTATTGCAATCCTTGTAGCTGGAGGTAACGAGGCTGTAATGGCCAACTACTTCCCCGTGGCTTTAACTGGGACCGCCAGGTCCTGGTTCATGAGCCTTCCACCTAACTCCATCAATAGTTGGGCGGAACTATGCCAACAGTTCACCACCATTTTCAGGAGTTCATACACCTGACCAGGCACCGAACTGGACCTTTTTTATATCACGCAGAAGGGGGGAGAATCCCTGCGTTCCTTCATCCAGAGGTTCTCCCAGGTATGGAACACTATTCCTTCTATCTCCAACGCCTCTGTTATTGTGGCATTTAGACAGGGCGTACGAGACAAGAAGATGCTGGAGAAGCTGGCGGTCAAGGAGATCACCAGCGTCACGGAGCTCTTCAGCTTGGCAGACAAGTGTGCCAAAGCTGCGTAGTGCCGTGAAATGCACTCCAAACCACCTCCGGAGGATAACAAAAAATCCTCCAAGTGTGAAGCCACTACCTCCGGGAGTGGCAAAAAGAAGAAAAAGTCCAACGGCAAGAAAAAGTCGTCGGCTGGCACACCTACTGCTGCAGCTGCTGCAGCTCTGGGTCGCCAGGGGCCACGCCCTGAGAAACGACCTCGGCCGTCATCAGAAGACGGCGACAACTCCAAGATGTGGTGTTCAATACATAAGTCGAACAACCACAACCTGGAAGACTGCCGAGAGGTCCAGAACCTTGTCGAGTGCTACAATAAGCGCCGGGAAGAAGTTCCTTTCCGACAAAGGGAAGGAAAACAGAAAGTCGACGAAGCTCCGGCTGAAGAGGAGTTAGGTTTTCAGGATCCTAAAAAGGTCCTGAAGGTTGTATACACCTCCGTCGACGATGACTCCGACGTCTCCGACAATGAACATCGGAAAACCATGAACACCATCTTTGGTGTTTCGTAGGACATCACCTCCCGCCGTGTCCTCAAGACCATGCGGCGGGACATGGCCTCAGTAGCTCCCACCGCTAGGGCGGAGCCGCACTGGAAGTGGATGGATACTACCATTACTTTTGATGCATCAGACTGCTCTTGGAATATGATTGGAGCTGGCCAACCCCCATTGATGGTATCTTCGACCATCAACAACATCCAACTCCACCATGTAATGGTGGACGGAGTTCGAGGTTGAACCTCATAATCTTCGAAGCTTTCATCAAGCTTCAGCTCCGACCTTCGGACCTTCGCCCCTCCAGACCTTTCTCCGGAGTAGGTTCGGGGGCCATAACCCCACTTGGTGCCATTACTCTCCCCGTGACCTTCGGGACTCGGGAGAATTATCACACTAAGAAGTTTCTCTTTGACGTTTCTCAGATCAACTTACCCTTTAACGCCATTCTGGGCAGGCCAGCCTTGTACAAGTTCATGGCTGCTACTCATTATGGATACCTGGTGTTGAAGATGCCAACGCCAGCTGGTGTTCTCTGGATCCGCGGAGACCGCACTGCCGGATTGACTGCTCTGGAAGAACTTCATGTGCTTGCTACAGCGCAGGAGGAAGAATCCAGGCAGGAGCAAGCTCCGAAACCCCCGAGCATTCGTCAATGAGGCTCAACCTCTGCACCCCGTGTGCAACCAAGCGGTGACACCGACATTCCCATCAAAGTTGTCCAAATCGGTTTCGATGTCGCTCAGACCCACCGTATATCAGGAGGTCTGAATGACAAATAGGAACTCGTGCTCATCACTTTCCCCCGAGCTAACGTTGACGTGTTTGCTTGGAAACTGCCGCAAATGCCTGGGATCGCTAGGGAAGTGATCGAGCATAATCTGAAGATCTATCCTGATGCTCGGCTTATACATCAGAAGCCTCGGAAGCAATTAGTAGAGCGACATAACTTCATATGACAAGAAGTGAAGAAGTTGCTCGAAGCTGGATTCATCCGATAAGTCGTCCATCCAAAATGGCTGGCAAACCCAGTCATTGTACCCAAGGTCGGCGGTAAGCTTCGGATGTGTATCGACTACACAACACTAAATATGGCATGTCCAAAAGATCCATTCCCACTACCTAGAATAGATCAGATAGTGGATTCCACCTCCGGGTGTGAATTACTGTGTTTCCTAGACGCATATTTTGGATACCATTAAATCCAAATTCTAGGGAAGATGAAGAGCACACTTCTTTTATCACAGTAGATGGATTGTATTGTTATACTGCCATGTCATTTGGTCTCAAGAATGCAGCCTCAACATTTATACGAGTTATGTACAAAACCTTTGGAGAGCTCATCAGAGACGTAGTGGAAGTGTATGTTGATGACATCATCGTCAAAATCAAGGACAAGGACTCACTTCTTGACACCTTGCAAGCTGTCTTCGACAAGCTACGGATCACCCGCACAAAGCTGAACCCACACAAGTGTGTCTTCGGGGTTAGCTCCGGAAAGCTTCTTGGATTCTTGGTGAACCACCGAGGCATAGAGGCGAATCCGGCGAGGCTTAAAGCTATTGAAGATATGCGGCCACCAGCCTGCATCCAGGACGTCCAGAAGCTGACTGGATGTCTAGCCGCCCTCAGCCGGTTCATCTCAAGACTGGCGGAACGGGCACTTCCCTTTTTCAAGCTATTGAGGAAGTCCAGACCATTCCAATGGTCTGAAGAAGTAGAAAAGGCGTTCTAGGAGCTGAAGCAACTCCTCACCACCCTACCAACCTTGGTAGCTCCGAACCCTGGTGAGCCTCTACTGCTTTACATTTTGGCAACTGACGAAGTTGTTAGCATGGTCCTGGTTGCGGAGAGACCAGAACCCTCACAAGCTCAAAAATTTAGACCCCTCCGGGAGGGTCAGGAGGTTCCTGAAGGCGAGTATGGGTCCCAGCCCCCAGACTTGGATCTACAAGGAGTTACTCTTGTTGAACAAGAGGATCTGAACCCCTCCGGGAGGGTCCAGGTCACTCCAAAAGAAGCTTTGGGTTCCTTCAGCAAGGACCTGGAGGTCCCCGAAGAAGGTACGGACCCCTCCGGGAGGGTCCGGGTCGATGAGGAAGAAGGTCCGGACCCCTCCGGGAGGGTCCGGGTCGATGAGGAGGAAGCTCTGGGCCCCTCCGGGGGGGTCCGGACAGTCCAACGCCCAGTGTACTTCATCAGCGAAGTACTCCATGACGCCAAGACTCGATACCTAGAGGTGAATAAGCTGCTATATGCAGTTCTTATCGCCTCCAGGAAGCTTCGCCATTACTTCCAAGCTCATAAGATCTCAGTGGTGACCTCTTATACACTGCGTGCGATCTTGCATAATCCCGATTCCACTGGGAACATTGCAAAGTGGGCAGCGGAATTGACCGAGTTTGACCTAGAATTCATCCCAAGACAAGCGATCAAGAGTCAAGCATTGGCGGACTTCATGGCGGAATGGACCACCTCTCCATCAAACCCTGGGGGCCCTAGTGAGCAGAAGCCGGAACTCAAAGCTCCGGTCTTCACCGAGCCTCACGGGACTCTCTACTTCGACGGCTCCATACAAAAGTAGGGGGCCGGAGCTGGAGTCCTTCTCCTCGCTCCAACCGGGGAGAAGGTAAAATACATGGTCCACCTTGACTTCAAGGCGACCAACAACATGGCGGAGTATGAAGCACTCATTTACGGATTAAAGATGGCACTGTCATATGGTGTCAAGCAGCTATTGGTCAAGGGAGATTCGCAGCTCATAATTAAACGGGTGAAGGGTGAATGCTCCTGCAACAATCCCCAACTAGCTGCTTATCTCCTTGAAGTCCAAAGGCTTCAAAATGACTTCGAAGTCCTGGACCTCCACCATGTCCAGTGTGTCCATAACGCTGAAGCTGGCGAACTCTCGATGAAAGCGTCAATCGGATCTCCGGCTCCCGATGGAACCTTCGTCCGGAGATTGTCAAAACCTACAGCTCAGCTCGCCGAACTAAGCGAAGGGGGCGAGACCAGCATCCCGAAGCTGGCAGTCCTGATGGCCCCGTTACCATGGCAGCCATCAAGGGTCGTAGGTGCTGCCAGATGCTCCGAGCAACCCAGCTGTAAGGACCGAATGCCCAAGAGGGGGGGTGAATTGGGCTTTCTTCGAAAAATTCTAAGCAATGAAACTTAATTTCTAAAGCCCAATTCCCTACGCAAACTATCTATGCATTCTAGTAGATAGAGACTTCGCGGAATATAAAATGCATAAAAGTAAGGGAAGGAGAAGGATGCAAACTCCGGGGAGACAAGGATTTATCCCGTGGTTCGGCAAGATCGTCAAGATCTTCCTACATCCACGTTGTGGCACCCACCAAAGGGTTTTGCCACATCCAAGTCACCGAGACGAGGGGTCTTCACTATTCCTCTCCGTTTGCCTCCTTTGGCAAGGTGGAGCTCAAGCCTTGTACAACTTTGACCTTCCGGGCTTCCACACACGCCTTGGCAAGCTCCGGAAGTCTTCTCACAGTTACAAACACCAAGGGTTCTCTCTTCGTTTGTCCGGTCTTGGACAATCATAGGAGATGTGGCCTTGATCACCACAATTGTAGCATGTCTTGTGATCATATCTCCTTGGTAGGAATGCTCTCTTCTTGGGATCAAATGTGTATCCCTTCTTAGTGATCTTGGAGTTCAAGCGTGAGAACTTTCTCTTCATCAACGCAAGCTCATCATCATCATATTCACTTGATGCTTGTTCTTCTTCACTTGAGCTAGGCTCAACCACCTTCTTCTTATTGTGGCTTGTTTTCTTGGTGGAGGCCTTTAGAGCAATTGTCTTTGAAGATGATTGCTCCATCATCCCAAGTACACTCATCTCATGAGCGTGTATTTCTCCAATGAGCTCCGAAACTTCAATGTGGTCAAGTGACTCTTTTTGGAGCATGGAGTTGATGATGTTGTACTTTGGCTTGGGAAGGAGCATGAGGATCTTGCGATTGATGAGTCCCTTGCCAAGAGAAGCAATGTCAAGAGCATTTATTTCTTCAATAAGCATATTTAAGCGAGAGAACATCTCATTAACATTTTCATGATGTAGCATCTTAAATTCATCATATTTTGCTTTAAGCATGTGATATTTAAGTTCCTTGACCCTAGAAGAACCCTCATGAATCTCTATTAAGCAAGCCCAAATTTCACAAGCCTTTTCTTTGCTAGCAATTCTAGAAAACACATCTTGACTAATGCATTCATAAATAGCATTCCTAGCTTTAGCATCCCACTTAATTTGATCACCAACATAATTGTGTTCTCCAAACCCCGCGTGGGATGCTTCCCATACTTCGGGAGCAATAGCCTCAAGGTAAGCGCGCATGTGTGCTTTCCAATAGGCAAAGTTCTTGCCCTCGAAGATAGGAACCGAACCCCCAACCTTGGCCATTTTAGCTCTCTAGCGGTGAAGCTAGAATGATCCTATGAGCAACCTTGTTCTGATACCAATTGTAAGGACCGAATGCCCAAGAGGGGGGGGGGGGTGAATTGGGCTTTCTTCGAAAAATTCTCAGCAATGAAACTTAATTTCAAAAGCCCAATTCCCTACGCAAACTATCTATGCATTCTAGTAGATAGAGACTTCGCGGAATATAAAATGCATAAAAGTAAGGGAAGGAGAAGGATGCAAACTCCCGGGGAGACAAGGATTTATCCCGTGGTTCGGCAAGATCGTCAAGATCTTCCTACATCCACGTTGTGGCACCCACCAAAGGGTTTTGCCACACCCAAGTCACCGAGACGAGGGGTCTTCACTATTCCTCTCTGTTTGCCTCCTTTGGCAAGGTGGAGCTCAAGCCTTGTACAACTTCGACCTTCCGGGCTTCCACACACGCCTTGGCAAGCTCCGGAAGTCTTCTCACAGTTACAAACACCAAAGGCACTCCCTTGAGGCTCTCACACTATCCTAGAGAGTCCACTCACCCAGAATGGTGGCACACAAGCTCTCTCTCTAGCTAGTTCTAGCCTAAATCTTGGTGTATAGATGATCGAAATGGTGTGGAAGTGGTTGCTCTTGGTCTTGAACGCTTGTGGATGTGTTGATGGTGTCTGGTGTTCAAGACTTGACGAAATGACAGGATTAGGGGGTATTTATAGCCAGCCTCCCCGAAATAGCCGTTGGAAAAGTAGGCTGACAGAACTTTACTGTGAACACCGGATGATCCGATGTCTCCCCTTTAGTTATCATCGGTCAAGTTACTTTAGCTGACGTCATTGTGTCAGATATGACCGTTGTTAGACCAATGTTGATCCTGTCTTCTCATCGGATGATCCGGTGGCTCTTCCTCCAGAATTTTCTCAATCTTGATGCTTACTGGAGTAATCGACCGATGCGTGCTTCTGTGTACATCGGATGATCCGGTGAGTTGATTTTGAGAATTGGTCCAGAAATAATTGCTTCTGTTGAATTAGACCGATGTACCACTTCCTACACATCGGATGATCCGGTGTGTACTTCAGTCTTGAGGTCTTCTTCTTCTGTTGACACAACTCGACCGATGTAGTCATTTCACAAAACATCGGATGCTCCAGTGTGTTGATCTTGTTTGCTTCGAGTTGTTTTAAGTTGATCTTTTGGAATTTGCTTGAGTGACCTCTTTGACATTTGTTGGGAATGTTCTTCTGATGAATATTGAGTTCCTTGTGTTGTCAATTTTGATGGAATTGCGTTGACGTATGAGTTCTTCTTTTAGTCTTCATGAAAATCAATTAACCCCTTAGAATAGTTTGTTGAGGGGTCTCCATTTGTATCTGTCGGTACCCTAAAAACCATACACCCCCTGAGGTTACAAAGATCTCAAGGGAAGGACATCAACTCAAATTGAAGACCCTCGGGGGCCCACTCGCCAGACGTGACCGGACCCGCTTCTCCAACATGGTTAACCTCTAGGTTGCCACGTGTACTGTCAGCCCAGAGCTATTACCCGCAAGGGTGAAGCTCCGGGCCAAGTACTGAAACGGCACCTCCGGAGGTAACCCACGACCGAGAGAAGCTCCGGACATGACACGTGCCAGGTCACCCCGGAGCTTCCCGCTTCTCCCAAGCAAGCTCCGGAGCTGCCACGTGTCCACACGACGGAGCTAGATGCTTAAAGCCCCCGGGAGACGTTGTAACGGCTCCGGATCTCCAAAGGACAGCCGCAGACTTCAAGATCCGATTAATTACCATTAATTCCACGTTAATGATAATTAATCGGACAGCCTTAACACCTGTAACGGCACTGTCGGAGCCGTTACAGGGTTATTAACAACAATTAATCTCGTGTATCAATACTAATAACCGCCAGGGCCACATGTCGGGCCAGGCTGACTTGTAACGGTTGGTCCTTGTACTATAAAAGGACAAACCGACGATACACGGGAGAGAGAACACTCGAACACTCAGAAGCTCACAAGTTAATACAACAAACACACACCCGTGGAGTAGGGTATTACGCTCAGGCGGCCCGAACCACGTAAACCACCGTGTCTCTCGTGTCCAAATCGCATTTCACTTTCTTAGATCTCCGCGCGCCCAGACCGAACCACAAACTCCTTCAAACACTTTTCATAGTGTTAGGGGATCTGCCGACTCCAACAGTCGACAGTTGGCGCGCCAGGTAGGGGCGCCTGAGATCTTCAAGAATGGTGAATTCTGCAGCTGGATCATCCAACGGGCAACCTGCTGCTCAGACTGTCGGAGGCAATCCCTCCAACATGCCACCACCGGCAGGAGCCTCAGTTCCAGCGGGAGTCACACTCCCACCACCACCATCTTCTCCGGCAAGACATGCCGAACGACATGATGGTGCACCGGCGTCACATTCAGCGCCGGCAAGTCGTGACAACCCAGAACACGCGCTCCATGCAGCGCGTGCTCTCCTTCAGCGACCACCACCTCCGGATGCATCTCAAGGTGCCATGGAGCAATGGAGAGCTGATATTGAGCATTTGGTCGCAGCAGCGGCCGAACGCCTCAACAATCAGGGTCCACCTCCTTCAGGGCGGGCCCCGTCGCAGCGACGAACGTTGTCTGGAAGACTTGGTCCACATGTCTCCAACAACCGGAGAAGAGCTGCGTCACAGCAAGTGACATCGTTGCCCTCTGGGGCACGACGTGCCCATACTGCATCTCGGCTTTCGACACACGACCTCCGAGCGGAGCTTGATCGCCGATACCGCCAACAGGATGGCCGTGTCCACATCGAGCGAGCTCGAGAAAGACGAGATGCTCAAGATCTTTCTACTCTGGAAGGAGTAGGAGGAGGCTGTTCCGCCCTAGCCATGCATCTGCGTATGGTTAGATGGCCACAGAAGTTCCGGCCACACTTGCCGGAAAAATTCGACGGGACTGTCAATCCCGTAGAATTTCTACAGATATACTCCACTGCGATCCTAGCAGCTGGAGGAAATGAGGCTGTAATGGCCAATTACTTTCCAGTGGCCTTAACTGGGACTACTAGGTCCTGGTTTATGAGCCTTCCACCCAACTCTATCGACAGTTGGGAGGAGCTATGCCGCCAGTTCACCGCCAATTTTGGGAGTTCATACACCCGTCCGGGCACCGAACTGGACCTTTTTGCGGTCGTGCAAAAAGGAGGGGAATCTTTGCGGTCATTCATCCAGAGATTCTCTCAGGTACGTAACACAATCCCTTCTATCTCAAGCGCTTCTGTCATTGTAGCATTCAGACAGGGTGTACGAGACAAGAAGATGTTGGAGAAACTGGCGATCAAAGAGATCACCAGTGTCACGGAGCTCTTCAGCCTGGCTGACAAATGTGCCAGAGCTGCGGAGGGCCGTGAAATGCACTCCAAACCAGCCTTGGAGGATCATAAAAAATCCTCCAAAGAAGAAGTCACTACCTCCGGGAGTGGCAAGAAGAAAAAGAAGACCAACGGCAAGAAGAAGCCGTCGGCCGGCACATCCAACGTTGCAACCACTGCAACTCCTGGTGGCCGGGGGCCACGCCCCGAGAAGCGACCTCGACCGTCTTCCGAAGACGGTGGCAAATCCAAGATGTGGTGCCCCATTCACAAAACGGGCAGCCACAGGCTGGAGGATTGCCGGGAGGTCCAAAACCTTGCCGAGCGCTACCACAAGCGCCGGGAAGGGTCTCCCTTCCGCCAGAGGGAGGGAAAACAAAAGGTCGATGAAGCTCCGGCTGAAGAGGAGTTAGGGTTTCAAGACCCCAAAAAGGTCTTGAAAGCCGTCTACACCTCCGTCGACGATGATTCCGACGTCTCCGACAACGAACGTCGAAAAACCATGAACACCATCTTTGGTGGATCATGGGACATCACCTCTCGTCGCGTCATTAAGACCATGCGACGGGATATGGCTGCTGTAGCTCCTACAGCTAGACCGGAGCCACATCGAAAGTGGATGGACACACCCATCACTTTCGATGCTTCGGATTGTCCTCAAAGCATGGTCGGAGCTGGCCAGCTGCCCTTGATGGTATCCCCCACCATCAACAACATCCAGCTCCATCATGTCCTGGTAGATGGAGGTTCGGGGCTTAATCTCATCAGCTTCGAAGCTTTCACTAAGCTTCAGCTTCGACCTTCAGACCTCCAGCCCTCTCGACCTTTCTCCGGAGTAGGTCCGGGGGCCATAACACCACTCGGAGCTATCACTCTCCCTGTTACCTTCGGGACCCGGGAGAAGTATCGCACCGAAAAGTTGGTCTTCGACGTCGCTCAGATCAACTTACCATTCAACGCCATTTTGGGTAGACCTGCCTTGTACAAATTCATGGCAGCTGCTCATTATGGATACCTGGTGTTGAAGATGCCGACACCAGTAGGCGTTCTCCGGATCCGTGGAGATCGCACTGCCGGAGTAACTGCTCTGGAAGAACTCCATGCACTCACCACAGCGCAAGAGGAGGATTCCAGACAGAAGCAAGCTCCACAACCTCCGAGCATTCGTCAACGAGGCTCGACCTCTGCACCCCGTGTGCAGCCAAGCGGCGACACAGACATTCCCGTCAAAGTCGTCCAAATTGGTTCCGATGTCACTCAAACTACCCGTATATCGGGTGGCTTGAACGACAAATAGGAACTCGCGCTCATCACTTTCCTCCGGGCTAATGTTGACGTGTTTGCCTGGCAACCGTCACAAATGCCTGGGATCCCCAGGGAAGTGATTGAGCACAATCTGAAGATTTACCCCGACGCTCGGCCTGTACACCAGAAACCTCGGAAACAATCTGTAGAGCGACAGAACTTCATCCGACAAGAAGTGAAGAAGTTGCTCGAAGCCGGATTCATCCGAGAAGTCTACCATCCAAAATGGCTGGCAAACCCAGTCGTTGTGCCTAAGGCCGGCGGGAAACTTCGGATGTGCATCGACTACACCACACTGAATAAGGCATGTCCAAAAGATCCATTCCCACTACCTAGAATAGACCAGATAGTGGATTCCACCTCTGGGTGTGAGTTGCTGTGTTTTCTAGACGCATATTCGGGATATCATCAAATCCGGATGTCTAGGGAAGATGAAGAACATACTTCATTCATCACAGTGGATGGATTGTATTGTTACACAGCCATGCCTTTTGGTCTCAAGAATGCAGCTTCAACTTTTGTACGAGCAATGTACAAAACTTTCGAAGAACTCATCAGAGACATAGTGGAGGTGTACGTTGATGACATTGTGGTCAAAGTCAAAAACAAGGAGTCCCTCTTGGATACCTTGCAGGCTGTCTTCGACAAGCTGCGGGCCACCCGCACGAAGCTAAACCCAGACAAGTGCGTCTTCGGGGTTAGTTCCGGAAAGCTTCTTGGTTTCCTGGTGAGTCACCGGGGTATAGAGGCTAATCCGGCGAAGATAAAAGCCATCGAAGACATGCGGCCACCAACCCGCATCAAAGACGTCCAAAAATTAACTGGATGTCTAGCAGCCCTCAGTCGATTCATTTCAAGACTGGCGGAAAGGGCACTTCCCTTCTTCAAGTTACTGAGGAAGTCCGGACCATTCCAATGGTCTGAAGAGGCAGAGAAGGCATTCCAGGAGCTGAAACAGTTCCTCACCACTCTACCAGTCTTGGTAGCTCCGAACCCTGGTGAGCCTTTATTGCTTTATATTTCAGCAGCTGACGAAGTCGTCAGTATGGTTCTGGTTGCGGAGAGACCGGAACTACCCAATACTCAGGAATCCAGATCCCTTCGGGAGGATCCGGAGGTTCCCGAAAGCAGGTCTGGGTCCCAGCTCCCAGACTTGAATCCTCAAGAAGTCACTTCAGAGGACCCAGATCCTCCCGATAGGATCCAGGTCATTCCTGAAGAAGCTCCGGGTTCCTCCACCCAGAACCCGGAGGTCCTCGAATATAGTTTGGACCCCTCCGACAGGGTCCGGATCAATGGAGAGGAAGCTCCGGACCCCTCCGGGAGGGTCCGGACCGTTCAACGCCCAGTATACTTCATCAGTGAAGTGTTACATGATGCCAAGACTCGATACCTAGAGGTACATAAGATGCTCTACGCGGTTCTTATTGCCTCAAGGAAGCTTCGACACTATTTCCAAGCTCACAAAGTCTCGGTGGTAACCTCATATCCACTTCGAGCGATTCTGCATAATCCCAATTCAACTGGGAATATAGCGAAGTGGGCAGCGGAACTGGCTGAATTCGACCTCGAATTCATTCCAAGACAAGCAATCAAGAGTCAAGCGTTGGCAGATTTCGTGGCAGAATGGACTCCCTCTCCATCAAACTCTGGGGGCCCCAGCGAGCAGAAGAAGGAATCACAAGTTCCGGCCTTCACTAAGCCTCACTGGACCCTTTACTTCGACGGCTCCATGCAGAAGCAGGGAGCCGGAGCTGGAGTCCTTCTCCTCACACCAACCGGGGAGAAGGTAAGATACATGGTGCACCTTGATTTCAAGGCAACCAACAACATGGCGGAGTACGAAGCACTCATATATGGATTAAAGGTGGCACTATCCTTTGGTGTCAAGCAGTTGCTGGTCAAAGGAGATTCACAACTTGTTATCAAACAGGTGAAGGGTGAATGCTCCTGCAATAATCTCCAGCTGGCTGCTTATCTCCTTGAAGTCCAGAGGCTTCAGAAGGACTTCGAAGTCCTAGACCTTCACCATGTTCAGCGTGCCCACAACGCTGAAGCTGACGAACTCTCGACCAAGGCGTCAACCGGAGCTCCGGCTCCAGACGGAACCTTTGTCCGGAGGATGTCAAAACCCACAGTTCAGCCTGCCGAGCTGAACGAAGGGGGCGAGATCAGCATCCCGAAGCTGACGGTCCCGATGGCCCTGTTACCATGGCAGCCATCAAGGGTCGTAGGTGCTGCCGGAAGCTCCGAGCAACCCAGCACGCAAGACTCAAATGCTCAAGTCAGTTCCGATGCATGGATCTCGGAGATCCGGAACTACTTGAAAGACAACATCCTTCCTGACGATGATGTATCCGCTGACCGGGTAGTCAGATTGGCTAAAAGATACACGTTGGTAGAAGGGGATCTCTACCGGCGCGGTGCCAACGGCATCCTAATGCGGTGCATCACAAGGGAAGAAGGCTGCGAGCTCCTCGCAGAAATCCATGGAGGCGAGTGTGGGAACCACGCGTCTTCCCGCACGCTGGTCGGAAAAGCCTTTCGGCACGGCTTCTACTGGCCAACAGCGCTCCAGGATGCTACTGAGCTAGTGAAGAAATGCAAAGCATGCCAATTTCATGCAAAGCAAATTCATACACCTGCTCAGCCCTTACAAATGATACCTCCTACGTGGCCTTTCGCCGTGTGGGGGATGGACATCTTGG
This sequence comes from Tuctoria greenei, assembly GCA_036927565.1. NCBI lineage: Eukaryota > Viridiplantae > Streptophyta > Magnoliopsida > Poales > Poaceae > Tuctoria > Tuctoria greenei. Next base: position 9,389,326 of record JAYESD010000011.1, on the reverse strand, counting down.
GACCCTTCCCAAGAGCCGTCGGAGGTTACAAGTTCCTGTATGTCGCCATCGACAAGTTCACCAAGTGGCCGGAAGCTACTCCTGTTGTGACGATCAACAAACAATCTGCAATCAATTTTCTACAATCTATCGTGAGCAGATTCGGAGTCCCAAACAAGATCATCACTGATAATGGGACTCAATTCACAAGCTCCGCATTTCAAGGATATTGCGAAGACCTCGGCATACAAGTTTGCTACGCCTCCGTAGCTCATCCTGCCAGCAATGGGCAAGCCGAGAGAGCAAACGCAGAGATCCTTAAAGGACTAAAAACGCGCACTTATGAGCGTTTGAAAAAGCACGGAGCTAATTGGATCGAGGAGCTTCCGCCCACTCTATGGGCTAACAGGACTTCTCCAAGTCGGGCAACCGGAGAAACACCCTTCTTCCTGGTGTACGGAGCAGAAGCGATCCTTCCTCCGGAGATCACCCTGGGTTCCCTCCGAGTCCGGACCTTCGACAAAGCCGCGCAGGACCAGCTCCGGCGTGAAGACCTAGACCTCCTCGAGGAGGGAAGGTGCCAAGCAGCTGTTCGGAACGCCCGATACCGCCAAGCTCTACGGCGCTATCATCAGCGGCATGTACACAACCGACAGCTCGAGGAAGGCGATCTGGTGCTACGGAGAATACTATCCAGAGAAGGGCAAAACAAACTCTCCCCCGGCTGGGAAGGACCCTTCCGAGTGATCAAAGTATCCCGTCCCGGAAGCGTTCGCTTGGCTACCGAGGATGGGACACCTCTCCCAAATCCTTGGAACATCGAGCACCTCCGTAAGTTCTACACTTAATTCCACGGAGGTGAGTCTTAAGTAACTTGAAGTGTATGTTATAGAGTCATTGTACAAAGTCGGGTAGTTCCTCCGGGAGAGCAGCCGGACCTTTCCCGAAAGGTTTGAAAAGCTCATGCAACACTTGATACAGTCTCCGGACTAGAAGTGTAGCTAATTACCCTGGGTTAAACGAGAAACCAAACACACTTAGCCTGGTTGCGTACCCTAAGAGTGTACTTGTTTCCCCTGTACCCCGGACCTATAATGAAAGACATCTTCATGTGAAATAGACTCCACGTGCATTCATTTTTTGCATAAGGCTCGACATTTTTATTTTTCTCTTTCTTGTCTATAACAGAAATGTGCAATTCTTAAGAAGTTTTAGTTTAACCGGTTTATGTACGATTTGGGTTGAATTGTCAGATTTTTTAGATTTAAATATCGTCTGTGGCCAACTCGCCTGAAAGCCGCCAAGCCATTCTAGGGCTGGAGTGCGCTATCGACTTAGCCTGGTCAAGCACCCTAAGTACGCCACTCTACCTACACCCCGGCAGGCCAAAGTAAGGTGGGTCCATGGACAATTGGATCTAAAAGAAAAGACAATTCATCCAATCATACTAAAAATCGTGTTCAACTTGAAATTCTCTTGAGAACCGTAAGCCGCAACGAAGTTATAGATAAGGAACGAATTTTACTGTTTTTCTTGGCCTAAGTGTGCAGGAAAAATAAACTCAATATTGATGGAGAAAAACCGGAGTTAACCAAGCTCCGACTCCCACCGGCGTTAACTTGAAGATGGTGAGAAGACTCTATCACTAGAGTCTGTTGCCAGCAAGCCAGGCGTGGCAAGGGTCATTGCCGGAGCTACTAAGCTCCGACACCTTGAAGTATTAACTATCGACACTCAACGTGTTGGTAGAGGCTATTGCCGGAGCTACTAAGCTCCGACGATGGGCAATGCCAGAGCTTCTAAGCTCCGACGACTTCAAGGGACCTTCACTATCGAAGACTTCGGACCTAAACTACACGAGTTCGAAGCAAATTTGTCTTCAACAAAACTCAACATCCTTTTGGTACATGTCCACAATTATATTGTGCACATCTACCAGGGGGCCAAGTGAAGACAAAGATGACAAAGATGTTGAAGACAAAAAATGAAATTCACGAAAAATTGGGGATTTCATTTCATTTGAAGACCAGAGATTACATCTGGGGACAAAGGATTACAAAATCGAGGAAGAAGAGAAGATACAAATAAAGGCTAAGAAAGATAGTCCTAGACCCTATGGAAGAACTCGGCGACCTTCTGGGCGACCTCCGACACGCTGGCTCGGGTAGCTTCGCCTTCTCCTTCAACGGGGCCTTCAAGCACCGGGTCCAGAGGGAATCGGGGGTTCCGGCTAGTGTAACACGTCAATACATACTCTGTGACGTTTCTAGCCAGGGATTGCCCCTCGACCTCAAGCTGGTCCGCGATGACGTCGCCCACCTTGGAGAGCTTGCCACCCGCAGCGCCCAACGCTTGCAGTGCAAGGTCCGGCTCCGGCTCCGGATCATCCGGAAGCACGGGGCTGAAACCCATAGGCGCCAGCGCATCGTCGGCCTTGCTCAGGAACTCCCAAATTTGCAGGGAGTCCGTCTTCCTCAGGCCCTTCATTTCTTCCAGGGACCTCCGGGTCGCCGCCAGTTCTGAGTTCTCGCGGGAGAGGCGCTCAACTTCTTTGGCGTTTTGCTGAATTTTCGCAGCAACCCGCTTTTCGAGTCTCCCGAGCTCCTCCTCCCGGAGGTGGATCTTGTTCCGGCGGTCGACCAGGTCTTTCTCCCTAGCCTCTATTTTCTTCTCCCGGGCGATGAGGGCACACTCATACTCGTAGAGCTCCTGCCCTCGCACCCAGGTCTTCTCCTCCTCCTCGAGGCAGCGCTCTTCCAATTTTTTAGCGCGCTCCTCGAGGCCCTTGTCCGCCAGAGCTGTCTTCTCGGCGAGCTCTTCTTCACGTCGCAAGACGTCGTCCCGTAGTTCCAGGAGTTTTTGCTCCTCATCCTCGAGCCGTTTTTCCCTTCCCTCAAGTGCCTCTCGGCGCTTGATGAGTGCGGTACTGATGGCTTCGAGTTGATCGTACCGGGCGTTGGCCGCATCATTAGCAGCTTTAGCCTGGTCGTGGTACTCCCGGGATTGGGCGTCGAGGTTGTGAGTCATGCTCTCCCTCTCGTCCAGCATCTCACCCCAGAGCTCCAAGCGGACCTTCTCCCGCTTGATCCATTCCTTGTCCGCAGCGATCCTCGACTGCGCCAGCTTGGTTTCGAATTGGAGTCTATTACGCCACCTCCTAAGGGTTTGGCGCTCCTCTTCAAGAACCTTGCTGTCGTGGAAGAAGGCTAGCTGGACTTGGCGCAGACTGGAGCAAGCGTTGTCGATAGACATCGACAGCGAGATGGGCTCCGGACCTTCTGGGGTCTCCTCCGCTGGTTCCAGCGGGTCTTCATTTACAAAAATTGGGTCCCACTCTGCGAGAGCGGAACCCCGAGCTTCCAAGGCACTAGGGCCCTCCTCCGGGATGGCCTCAGCCGCCACTGAAGAAGGTCCCGCCACCAAATCTTCATTCGCCCCCTCAGGCTGGGGGCCGGCGGCTTCGTTCAGGCACTCTGGCTCAGCCACGGGTACCATCGACGTCGTCGCCTCCAATGGCTCCGGCCGGGACGCTTCTTCTGAGGGGAGCTCAAGCTCCCCCGCCTCCACCACCACCGGCTCTGCAGCCGGCGCTCCAATAACTACCGGCCTTGCGACCGGAGCTTCAGAAGTAACCGGCTCAATTGCCGGAACCACTTCAACTTCCGGCTCGCACGCCGGGGCTTCAGCTGCCTCCGGCTCGACCGCCGAAGCTCCAGCATTTTCCGGCTCTGAAGCCGGGACCACTACTTCCTCCGGCTCGACAGCCGGAGCATCTACTTCTGCAGCACCAGGGCCCGGAGCTTCAACCTCCGGAGCGGGTGCCGCTGGCGCATCTTCGATCCCGTGGTCCGGCGCTACCACGGGAACTTCTGGAGACGAGTCGAGGTCCATGACCACGACAGCCGGCGCCGGAGCTGTCGCAGCCTCTGCCTGGGGCAGCACCGGAGCTGGAGCAGAAGCCCTCTTAGCCTCAGACACTGTGGCTGAGGGCGGAGCTTCACTCCCCTTCTTGGGAACGCTGCAGATGAAGAATGAAGAAATTGAGCAAACAGATGCTATAATTAAAAGTTAATTGAGGTAAACAAGAAAAATTACCTTGGGAGGTTCACGCACCAGCTTGCGCGAAACCTCTTTCCCGGACGTTCCGGGCTGGTCACGGTCGGCGTAGGAGCTCCGGGAGGACTCCCAGGACTTGCCGTAGCCGCGGGCGTTTCCCGGGTCGGAGCTCCCCTTGACCGGGAGGAACTCCTAGACCTGGAGGCCCTCACCGCTTCTCGAACCGGAGTCGCCTGTCCGGAGCTGGCACCTCCGGAGGGACCCATCATGGGGACAGCCGTACTCCGGGAGGATCCCACCGCCGGAACAGTAGCGCTCCGAAAAGACCCCACCACGGGGACAGACGCTACAGCAGCGGAGGATCCTCCTTCCTGAGGACGGGGAACTGGCGGGGAAGTAGCAAGCCCGACGGACCTCCCGTCAGCATGACGCAACTTCCTCTTCCGGCTCTCTGGCTCCTCCGCCAGCTCCTTGCCCTTGCCGGTGACCTCAGCTCTTGGCTGAGAGACAGGGGCGGAGCCGCCTTCCGACAACCCGGGGATCGCCAACGGGGCGGTCGATCTTCTCTCGACGACGCCAAGGTCGTCAAGCGCGGGCATCTTCCGCCGGAGCACCCTGCTGAACTCAACTTCCTCGTTCAGGGGGAGGAAAGCCGGTGGCGGAGTCAAATACGCTCCGTCTACATCGATGCCGTGCTGGAATTTCTTGAGGTGAAACTCCAAGGACTTCCCCACCATGCTGGACTTCAACCCGGTTTCAACCCGGTCTTCGTCCATCACGCTGTTGAGGGCCCAGGCGAGCTTCTCCCTCCTCTTCAGCGGTGCCCACCTGTTGGACAGGAAGTTGCAGAACACCGCCTGGGGAGTCAATCCTCCCTCCACACATTGGCGGATCCTGGACAAGACGGGGTCGAAAGCTGCCGCCAGCACCGGAACTTCGCTCCACACCGACGTGTCAATGCCGGGCAGGCCGTCTGGCAGTTCCAACCGCTCGTGCTCCTCCACCCGGACAACTACCCAATCTTTCTTCCAGTCATCCCACTTCCCGGAAGGGAATGACCGGAGGTACTTGAACGGGCACTTCTTGCGCTTCACAAAGTAGTAGAAGCCAAGGTACTCGTCACTTCGGCCGGTGGTTTGGACGGTGAAGAAAGTGCGGAAGAGCTCGATGCAGGGAGGAATGCCCACCCACATCTCGCAGAAGTGGACAAAGACGGACACAAGGAGAAGGGAGTGAGGGCCAAGGTGGTATAGCTGTAGACCATAGAAGTCCAGCAGCATCAAAAAGAAGGAAGAAAATGGTGGGATCAGCCCCACCATGGCATACGATGAAAAGTATACCATTTCGCCGGAGCGCTCCTTTTTAAAGGGAAGCTCTCCTCCGGTGCGGATTGAACGGTTGAAGAAGTCCGACGACCACCCCATGAGGGCTCGGACCTTCTTCAGATCGCTCTCTGTCTTCAAACGACTCTCACGCAGACCCAACTCCATCGCAGCACTGCTAGGCGAGAGAAGAGAAGCAAAGCACGAGTTGGGAGTTTGAGCGCAAGAACAGATGGAAAGCGTAAAGAACTCCCGACGGTGCGCTTTCCTTCTTAAGTAAGCCCTCGCAACGCTTGGATGGAAACTGCAGGGGAGTTAAGCATACTACTCAAGAATTCAACCCAGCCGATGACAAAAGGGCCCGGGACCACCCTGACGATCAAGTCGAGGCTCTTACCCAGGCGAACAGTTGTCATCACGAGGCGGGAAACCCAAAGGCGGCGGACTGACAAGGCGCGCGGAACCGATACGGTTTTCGTATCGGGAACCGACGACCTTCAATTGCGAGAGATCCGCACGTCAAAGATCTTATCTGCCGCCTGAGGTGCGCCACGCGTCGGGACTCAACCATAAAGCCCCGCCAAAGGCACCTCCGAAGACTCTTGAAGACCCAGTTCAAGAGTCACAAGTATGGACCCACCTCCGGCGGAACGACTTCATCCCGTTGGCCTTCCCCGGAGGTAGGTCCAGGGGGCCACTGTCGGTACCCTAAAAACCATACACCCCCTGAGGTTACAAAGATCTCAAGGGAAGGACATCAACTCAAATTGAAGACCCTCGGGGGCCCACTCGCCAGACGTGACCGGACCCGCTTCTCCAACATGGTTAACCTCTAGGTTGCCACGTGTACTGTCAGCCCAGAGCTATTACCCGCAAGGGTGAAGCTCCGGGCCAAGTACTGAAACGGCACCTCCGGAGGTAACCCACGACCGAGAGAAGCTCCGGACATGACACGTGCCAGGTCACCCCGGAGCTTCCCGCTTCTCCCAAGCAAGCTCCGGAGCTGCCACGTGTCCACACGACGGAGCTAGATGCTTAAAGCCCCCGGGAGACGTTGTAACGGCTCCGGATCTCCAAAGGACAGCCGCAGACTTCAAGATCCGATTAATTACCATTAATTCCACGTTAATGATAATTAATCGGACAGCCTTAACACCTGTAACGGCACTGTCGGAGCCGTTACAGGGTTATTAACAACAATTAATCTCGTGTATCAATACTAATAACCGCCAGGGCCACATGTCGGGCCAGGCTGACTTGTAACGGTTGGTCCTTGTACTATAAAAGGACAAACCGACGATACACGGGAGAGAGAACACTCGAACACTCAGAAGCTCACAAGTTAATACAACAAACACACACCCGTGGAGTAGGGTATTACGCTCAGGCGGCCCGAACCACGTAAACCACCGTGTCTCTCGTGTCCAAATCGCATTTCACTTTCTTAGATCTCCGCGCGCCCAGACCGAACCACAAACTCCTTCAAACACTTTTCATAGTGTTAGGGGATCTGCCGACTCCAACAGTCGACAGTATCCAATGAGTAGTAGATGATATGAATAGATAGTTCATTACGTTTGATGTGTTATACGTGAGACCTCGCATCCACAAACTCATTAGTAATATCTAACGGTTGTCATTAATCACCGAAACCGTACCTCGTGGGGGCCTAGATGCTTTCAATCTCCCCCTTTTTGGTGATTGATGACAACACAACAAGTAGAGCATATAGGTAATGAAATTAAGAACGCAATGCTCATAAAAGAATGTAACAGGTACAAAATTCAACACAAGAAGCTCGAAGGCTCAAACAAAGATCAATAAATCATAAGAGCATAAAGTAGCACACACAAGGATACACAATAATAGCAAATGATAGTAAATATAACAATAAGTCCAAAATAGATAGAACTCCCCCTACAACTAAGACTCCCCCTATGACTGAGCTAACCTCCCTCTGACTCTAACTCTTCTCCCCCTTTGGCATCAAGACACCAAAAAGGGAAGTCGAGTGCCTAAGACTCCGGAGCGCTCGGGGCGATGGTGACGCGGTCGCCGTCGGGGTACTGTCGTCGGAGCTGGAGTCGGCGGTCGCTGCTGCTGGAGCAGAGGAAGCTGGGGGATCCGCTGACAGTGCTGGGGGTGCCGGTGGAGCTGGAACAGGAGCACTGACGACGGAGGCCGGCGTCTGCTGAAACAGTGTCGTGGCTGGTAGCGGGGAGTGAATCGGAGCGCCAGGAGCCAGGAGTGGAGACATCCTGATGGAGGGATTCGGCGTAGATGGCACCGGAGCGGCAGCTAGAGCCAGGACTTGTGGTGGTGGAGCGACTCCTGGCAGCTGCGACGGGAGGGAAATCCCGGTCTGGGTGTAGAGGTTGGTGATCAACCCCAGGATGCCCATCATCGCCTGCTGCGTCTGCTGCTGCTGGTCGAGGGTGCGCTGGAGCATCTGGTCGATGAGTCCAGTGAGCCGGTTAGTGTCCTCACGCCTCTCACGGGCGATCTGACGCTGCATCTCTTGCTGCTGCTGCTGGAGCTCAAGGAGATGAGCAGCCTGCTCTGCTCGGGCCTGCTCAGCTGCCAGCCTGTCCAGACGCTGCTGCTCAACCATCTGCTGGAGGAGCGAAGTCAGCTCTGACGGCTGAGTGACCTGTGCCTCAGTGACGGGAGGTGGAGTAGGTGGTGGCACTGTAGAGCCTCCAGCCTCCGCGTCGTGCTGCCTGGGTGAGGGAGGAGGTGGAAAGTACTCCTCAACACTATCATCAGTGTCGCTCTCGGACCATATGTGTTGCAGGTCCTCACCCTGTGCCTCTGCCTCAGCTAGCCTCTCATCCTCCTTCTCCAAGTCCGACCAGTCCTCCTAAGAAAGACGAGCCCTGACCTGACGCTCGACTGGACGGCCAAGGCGGCGGTCTCCAGGAGCTGGGGCACATTAGTGACCGAACCGTGTGACGCTCTCGTCAGTGAGGCGGTCATGCACGGCGGACCCCTCAGGAACCATCATGGTGAGCAGGTAGCTGATCCAGTGTCCATATACGAGCTGCCTCATCATGCCCACTCCGTCTGTGATCACATCCTCCATCTCGCATATGAGGACGTCCACTATGTCGAACTCCATCCCGTTCATGATGTAGAACAGGAGAGTCTGCTGTAAGCTGGTGAACCCCTCCAAGTAGCCAGACCTCGGCAGGAGCGTGCGGTGCAAGGCGAGGTGCACTGTGCGTGCAGCTGGAGTCAACAAAGCCGGTACCCTCGGCTGGTCTGGAGAGAAGGTAGGGCCAAACAGGGAACGGATCTCCTCTAGAGCTGGTGCCACTCCTCCAGTGAGCGGCCTCCTCGGTGGATCTTCCTGACCGTAGACCCTCTCATGCACGCAGGTGTCGTGCAAGTCCACTCCCAGCAGTTGTGCCAGTGTCCGCCTTGTCAGGTGATAGTGTTGTCCCATGAATATGAAATCAATTGACCTGCGGCCCTGAGAGACGTAGAGAGTAGCGTAGAACACGCGTACCCAGTCCTCCACGTAAGCACTCCTCTCATAGGACATCAGGTGCACCAGCCCTCTGTACCTCTCAAAGTAGGGCGGTACCTCCGTCTCTGCTACGAGGGAAAGCTGATGTCAATCCAGAAAATTGTGCTGGAACAACTTGTGGCCTCAGCGTCTGTAGGTCTCGTAGAGGGACGCCTGCGTCACAGTCTAGAAACTACTGTCCACCAGGGCCTCCCGGGGCTGTGGGTACCACTCCTCAAGCAGCACACTCCACCTGAGTCTGCGAAGCTGCTTGGCCTTCATCTTCCGGTAGTCGGTCAACCGGACTCCTTCAGCGACATGGACAGTGGTGTCCATCTCGTAGATAGCTCGCTGGGCCTCCCTGTCCTCACGACGATCGGTAGCCGTCGGTCTCGGACGTGGAGCTGCCGCGGGATGACCCCCACGGGTCCGGACTGAGCGCCGGCGGACGAGAGGCTCTACCGGCTCTTCTTCGGCCTCGAAGTCATCGACCACAGGAGGCTGCCTCGGACGAGCCTCGCGGATCCTCAGCGATCCTCCTCGACCACGCTCACGCTCCTCGGCGGCGCGAGCGGCCATCAACGCCTTCTTCTCCTCCTTCGACAATTTTTGCTTCTTCGCGGCCGGCTCCGCGATGGCCTTGCCCTTGTTCTTCTTGTCGCGAGCCATTGTGATGCGCGCGAGTGAGGTTGACGAAGTCACGCGCACGGAACGATACGGAGATCAACGGGCCGGGAAACCCTAGCGACGGGGTGGTGACCGTGGAGGCACCGCGACGGCGAGGTGTGCGCGTGGGGCGGTTGGTGATGCACGAGAGGAGGCGGCGAGGTCGCTGTGGTGGCAGCGCTTGGTGGAGCAGCGGCGGCGGCTGCGGCGGAGGTGAGGCGGCGGCTGGTGCACCGGAGGTGAGGCGGCGGCTGCGGCGGTGCTTGGAGGCGTCGGGCGGCGACGGGCGGCGGCGGCCGGAGGGCGGCGGCAGCGTCCGGCGGTGGTGGTGGCGTAAGGGCGAGAGATCGGCGGTGGCGGCGTCGGGGTCGGGAGAGAGAAACCGGCGGAGGCAAGACAACGTTTAAATAGTGGGTCCCAAACCCTAGCCGACTTTTTAACACCGGATGGACCGATGATGAACGACGGGAGCATCGGTCGAATGATACAGTAAGGTTTTTCAAAAAAGTGCAGTTGACACCGGATGGACCGACGTTGATGCTTGGGATCATCGGTCGAATGGCACAGTAGGGGTGTTCAAAAAGGAATGTTGACACCGGATGGTCCGAAGAGGGAGGAAGTAGCATCGGTGGAATTTGGCACAGCTCCAGAATTGTGAACACCGGATGGACCGATGTTTTTCAGAATGAACGCGTCGGATGATTTGGGATACTGACTGAACTGGCCCTTGGAGATTGAACACCAATTGATCCGATGAGGGATTGACCTAGGCATCGGATAATCCGATGACTACAGAACAATAACTTCCCATATATGTCCTTTGACCAAACAAACAAGCCATGAGAAACACATGTCTTTGGACTTTTTGGGCAACCCCTTACCCCTCAAAAATGCTAATATGCCAATAACTTGGCTAATCCTTAAAGCAAATAGAACACGAGAAAAATAGGAGGAAAATGTCCAAATAAAATGTAAGGCCCATGCTTTGTGAGGTAGAGTATGAAGACTTCTATCTCTTTTAAGCATGTTCCTCTAGGCATTAACGCACCTAACATTTTGTTCTTTCCACCTTATATGAGTTGAGATATTGCATTTCAAACAAGTCTCTTTCTCATGAGGTGGGTTCCCCTTTGTGACAATCTACCGTATGCAATGCCAAACATTTTATAATGCAAGAAATTGTAAGTCTATATGGCAGGCATCATGCAAGGCATAAAATAAATCTATCTTGGCAAGTTTGAACCTTTCAAAGGCTTCTTCAGGGAGAACTTGGGAAACCCAAAGGAACCTCCATCCCAAGCTAACCCTTGCTCACCCCTATCCTTTGAGAGTTAGGCAAGACCTATATGAAGTGCATTCTTACATGACGTTTGTTGCATATAGCACATTTAACTCACTTCTTAGCCTAGAAAATGTTTTCTCATCAAGTGGTTTAGTGAAGATATCCGCCAATTGTTCTTCGGACCTAACACCTCTCAAGGAGATGTCTCCCTTAGCTTCATGGTCCCTTAGGAAATGATGGTGAATATCAATGTGCTTAGTGCGGAGTGTTGAACGGGGTTTTTAGCTATCTTAACCGCACTTTCATTGTCACAAAGGAGAGGCACACAACCAAGTTTAATACCAAAGTCCAAAAGGGTTTGTTTCATATAAAGAATTTGAGCACAACATGCACCGGCCGCTATATATTCCGCTTCCGCCGTGGACAAGGCGATGGAATTTTGATTCTTGCTTGACCAAGATACTAGGGAACGCCCAAGCAAGTGGCACCCACCGGAGGTACTCTTGCGATCCACGCGGCATCCGGCAAAGTCCGAATCCGAGTATCCCACAAGATGGAATTTTGCACCTTTAGGGTACCACAAGCCCACACTAGGAGTATGCTTAAGATACCTAAGTATCCTAAAGACCGCCTTCCTATGCGATTCTTTAGGTGCCGCTTGAAAGCGAGCACACAAGCATACACTAAACATGATATCGGGCCTGGATGCTGTAAGGTAAAGCAATGAACCAATCATAGAACGGTAGTTAGATTGATCAATAGGTTTACCGTCCTTATCCGCGTCGAGATGACAATTGGTTGCCATTGGAGTGCTTCTTGAGCTACAATCTCCCATCTCAAATTTCTTCAAGAGGTCCTTTGTGTACTTTTCTTGATAGACGAAGGTCCCCTCTTGAAGTTGCTGGATTTGAAATCCAAGGAAGAAGTTGAGCTCTCCAATCATTGACATCTCGAATTCCCTAGACATCATTTTGCCAAACTCATGGCTAAGAGCTTCGTTAGTTGAACCAAAAATAATGTCATCAACATAAATTTGACAAATGAACAAATCTCCGTTGATGTCCTTGGTGAAGAGTGTGGTGTCCACCCTCCCGATCTTGAATCCTTGCATGATGAGGAAGTCCCGTAGTCGTTCGTACCACGCCCTAGGTGCTTGCTTGAGCCCGTAGAGCGCCTTGTGCAACCTATACACATGATTAGGATTCCTCGGATCTTCAAACCCGGGAGGTTGTTCAACATAAACAAGCTCGTTAATGTAACCATTAAGAAAGGCACTTTTCACATCCATTTGATAAAGTCTAATGCTATGATGTGATGCAAAGGCAAGAAGTATACGGATGGCTTCTAGCCGGGCGACAGGGGCAAATGTCTCCCCAAAATCTAGTCCTTCAACTTGCGAGAACCCTTTGGCCACAAGTCTTGCCTTGTTGCGGACACAACGCCATTCTCGTCTTGTTTGTTGCGGTACACCCACTTTGTTCCGATGACGTTCTTGTCCTTGGGTCGCTCCTCCAACACCCAAACTTCATTGCGGATGAAGTTGTTGAGTTCTTCTTACATGGCCATCACCCAATTTGGGTCTTGGAGTGCTTCCTCAATGTGAGTGGGTTCTACACACGAAACAAACGAGTAGTGCTCACAAAATGAAGCAAAGTGGCGAGAACGTGTGCTTACACCCCTTGACGGACTTCCAATGATTTGGTCCATTGGATGCGCCTTGGAGATGCGTCCATGCCTCATAAGTGGTTGTGAAGCACTTGGCGAAGGTGATGCGTGTTGCTCCTCTTGTGGTTGGACTTGATCATGAACTTCTTCTTCTTGATGTTGTTGTGCTTGTGAGTCTTGAGTCGGCAATGGATCATCCTTCTCTTCTTCGTCAACTTGAGGTGCCATGGAGGTGTTGTTGTTGGAACTTGAAGCTCCCCCTTGATCATGGCTCTCCTCAACTTCCGGCTTGATGTCTCCAATGGTCATGTTCTTCATGGCTTCTCGTAGAGGCTCATCATCTATTTCATCATGACCAAAACTCTCCTCTTTGGAGCCATTAGATTCATCAAACTCAACATCACAACTTTCTTCAACTAAACCGGAGGTTTGGTTGAATACTCGATATGCTTTTGAGTTTGATGCATAACCAAGAAATATACCAACATCACATCTTCTTTCAAACTTACCAAGCCTTTTCTTGCGGTAGATGTAACACTTGCATCCAAAGACTCGAAAGTAGGAGATGTTGGGCTTTCTCCCAATGAGAAGATCGTGCGGGGTCTTTTGAAGTAGTCTATGTAGATACACCCTATTTGCGGCATGGCACGCCGTGTTGATCGCTTCGGCCCAAAACTTCTCCGACGTGTCGTAGTCATCAAGCATTGCTCTTGCAAGAGTGATGAGTGTCTTGTTCTTCCTTTCAACGACACCGTTTTGTTGAGGAGTGTATGTGGCCGAAAACTCATGTTTCACGCCTTCGCGGTCACACCACTCCCCAATGTTGTAGTTCTTGAATTCGGTGCCGTTGTCACTCCGGACCTTGATGATGGGAAGTTGAAATTCCCTTTGAGCGCGGTTGGCGAATGTCTTGAACACTTCCGGAGTTTCACTCTTGTCACCTAGAAATAAAGTCCACGCATAGCGAGAATAGTCATCAACAATAACGAGACAATAGAGGTTACCACCAAGGCTTTGATATGTGGACAGTCCGAAGAGGTCCATGTGGAGTAGATCAAGTGGCTTGGAGGTTGACACCATTGTCTTCATTGGGTGGTGTGAAGCAACTTGCTTCCCGGCTTGACAAGCGCTACAAAGCTTGTTCTTCTCAAATGTGACATCCTTCACGCCGGTCACCATCCCAAGCTTGAATGACTTCTTGAGTTTGCTCATCCCTATGTGCGCTATGCGTCGGTGCCACAACCAACCCAAGCTTGTCTTAGTGAAAAGACAAGTGGTCAAGCTAGCATTCTTGTTGGCGAAGTCCACTAGGTAGAGATGTCCATGCCGAAATCCTTTGAAGACTATGTCTTGGCTTGTTTCACTACTCACAACAACATCATTTTTGCTAAATGTGCACATTAGTCCAAGATCACATAGTTGTACAATAGAAAGTAAATTAAAGCTAAGTGACTTAACGTACAAAACATTAGAAATGGACAAATCATTTGAAATAGCAATTTTACCTAACCCAATTACCTTTCCCTTAGAGTTATCACCAAAGGTGACTTGTTCATGATTGACGGGGTTTTCTATGGTGGTGAACATACCATCATTGCCGGTCATATGTTGGGTGCACCCGCTATCGAGTACCCAATGCTCTCCTCCGGCTTTGTAGTTCACCTACACACATGAATTCAATTTTTAACTTTAGGCACCCAAGCCAACTTAGGTCCTTGTATGTGTGATACAAGTGTCTTTGGGACCCAAAGTTGCTTGGGGAGCTTCCCCTTCATGTCCTTGCCAATGAACCTAGCCTTCACCTTGCCATCTACTTTACTTAAGAGATAATAGCGATCATTGAAAGTAGATTTGTAATTAGTAGGAAGCTTGGGAGAGGGTCGGTTAGGAAGAGGACACTCCCTTGTGTGGTGACCGGTGACCTCACAATGTTGGCAATAAGAACCAACTTCTTTGATGAAGCTTGTTCTTAGCTCCGGTGAGGGCACCTTTCCTTTGTTGGGCACCGGGAAGGATCCAAGTCCTCTTTTGTTGAAGGCCTTTGCTTGTTGGAAAAGGATTTCCTTGTGTTTGACCTCCCCTTTTGAAAGTCTAGTCACACTAGTGCGGAGACTCTCAATTTCTTCCAACAAGTCCTTCTCCCTAGAATTAGCTTTCAAAGGCAAAGACTTGTGCAAAGCATTAGTGGCATGAGAAGTAATGGATATCTTATCATTAAGAGTTTGCTTCTTCATATTTTTCAACTCTTGATCAAGCATGTCATGAGCAAAGTTAAGTGTTTGATGTTCTTGTATTAACTTGTTGTGCTCTTCCAATAGTGTTTGGTGTGCTAAGTTAAGTTCATGATTATCTATCTTGATTTTAGCCTTGTCTTCATCAATTTGCTTGACATGGGATTTGAGCGTGTCATGCTCTTTGAGTATGCTTTCATACTTGTCAAGCAAATCAAGGTTAGCACTCTCAGGTCTAGCGCGAGTTTCTTCAAGCACTTTAACCTTACTCTTTTCCCTCTTAATGATAGCATGATACTCATTGATCAAAGAAGTTAAATCATCGGGGGAAAGCTCATCATCGCTAGAGTCGTCACATACCTTGGTGTTACCTTTCGCCATGAGGCACATGGGCGGTGGATGAAGAGGTGCATCATCATTGTTGGCGATGGCGAGGCCGGCCAAGCTTTCTTCTTCCACTTCACTCTCTTCATCACTTGTTTCTTTGTCGGTGACCCATTCATTTGCCTCACACATGAACACCTTTTGTGGGCCATTTCTCTTCTTTGGGAAGAGCCTTGCCTTCTTGCCCTTGTTATGTTTCTTCTTCCCAAAGGATCTTGGCTTTGGTTTGGCTTCTTCTTCATCATCATCACTTCCTTCAAGCTTGCGATGTTTGCCCTTGTGGTTCTCTCTTCGTTTGTCCGGTCTTGGACAATCATAGGAGATGTGGCCTTGATCACCACAATTGTAGCATGTCTTGTGATCATCTCTCCTTGGTAGGAATGCTCTCTTCTTGGGATCAAATGTGTATCCCTTCTTAGTGATCTTGGAGTTCAAGCGTGAGAACTTTCTCTTCATCAACGCAAGCTCATCATCATCTTCTTCACTTGATGCTTGTTCTTCTTCACTTGAGCTAGGCTCAACCACCTTCTTCTTCTTGTGGATTGTTTTCTTGGTGGAGGCCTTTAGAGCAATTGTCTTTGAAGATGATTGCTCCATCATCCCAAGTACACTCATCTCATGAGCGTGTATTTCTCCAATGAGCTCCGAAACTTCAATGTGGTCAAGTGACTCTTTTTGGAGTATGGAGTTGATGATGTTGTACTTTGGCTTGGGAAGGAGCATGAGGATCTTGCGATTGATGAGTCCCTTGCCAAGAGAAGCAATGTCAAGAGCATTTATTTCTTCAATAAGCACATTTAAGCGAGAGAACATCTCATTAACATTTTCATGAGGTAGCATCTTAAATTCATCATATTTTGCTTTAAGCATGTGATATTTAAGTTCCTTGACCCTAGAAGAACCCTCATGAATCTCTATTAAGCAAGCCCAAATTTCACAAGCCTTTTCTTTGCTAGCAATTCTAGAAAACACATCTTGACTAATGCATTCATGAATAGCATTCCTAGCTTTAGCATCCCACTTAATTTGATCACCACCAAATTGTGTTCTCCAAACCCCGCGTGGGATGCTTCCCATACTTCGGGGGCAATAGCCTCAAGGTAAGCACGCATGTGTGCGTTCCAATAGGCAAAGTTCTTGCCCTCGAAGATAGGAACCGAACCCCCAACCTTGGCCATTTTAGCTCTCTAGCGGTGAAGCTAGAATGATCCTATGAGCAACCTTGCTCTGATACCAATTGTAAGGACCGAATGCCCAAGAGGGGGGGTGAGTTGGGCTTTCTTCGAAAAATTCTAAGCAATGAAACTTAATTTCTAAAGCCCAATTCCCTACGCAAACTATCTATGCATTCTAGTAGATAGAGACTTCGCGGAATATAAAATGCATAAAAGTAAGGGAAGGAGAAGGATGCAAACTCCCGGGGAGACAAGGATTTATCCCGTGGTTCAGCAAGATCGTCAAGATCTTCCTACATCCACGTTGTGGCACCCACCAAAGGGTTTTGCCACACCCAAGCCACCGAGACGAGGGGTCTTCACTATTCCTCTCTGTTTGCCTCCTTTGGCAAGGTGGAGCTCAAGCCTTGTACATCTTCGACCTTCCGGGCTTCCACACACGCCTTGGCAAGCTCCGGAAGTCTTCTCACAGTTACAAACACCAAGGGCACTCCCTTGAGGCTCTCACACTATCCTAGAGAGTCCACTCACCCAGAATGGTGGCACACAAGCTCTCTCTCTAGCTAGTTCTAGCCTAAATCTTGGTGTATAGATGATCGAAGTGGTGTGGAAGTGGTTGCTCTTGGTCTTGAACGCTTGTGGATGTGTTGATGGTGTCTGGTGCTCAAGACTTGACGAAATGACAGGATTAGGGGGTATTTATAGCCAGCCTCCCCGAAACAGCCGTTGGAAAAGTAGGCTGACAGAACTTTACTGTGAACACCGGATGATCCAATGTCTCCCCTTTAGTTATCATCGGTCAAGTTACTTTAGCTGACGTCATTGTGTCAGATATGACCGTTGTTAGACCGATGTTGATCCTGTCTTCTCATCGGATGATCCGGTGGCTCTTCCTCCAGAATTTTCTCAATCTTGATGCTTACTGGAGTAATCGACCGATGTGTGCTTCTGTGTACATCGGATGATCCGGTGAGTTGATTTTGAGAATTGGTCCAGAAATAATTGCTTCTGTTGAATTAGACCGATGTACCACTTCCTACACATCGGATCATCCGGTGTGTACTTCAGTCTTGAGGTCTTCTTCTTCTGTTGACACAACTCGACCGATGTAGTCATTTCACAAAACATCGGATGCTCCGGTGTGTTGATCTTGTTTGCTTCGAGTTGTTTTGCTTGAGTGACCTCTTTGACATTTGTTGGGAATGTTCTTCTGATGAATATTGAGTTCCTTGTGTTGTCAATTTTGATGGAATTGCGTTGACGTATGAGTTCTTCTTTTAGTCTTCATGAAAATCGATTAACCCCTTAGAATAGTTCGTTGAGGGGTCTCCATTTGTATCCAATGAGCAGTAGATGATATGAATAGATAGTTCATTACGTTTGATGTGTTATACGTGAGACCTCGCATCCACAAACTCATTAGTAATATCTAACGGTTGTCATTAATCACTGAAACCGTACCTCGTGGGGGCCTAGATGCTTTCACCAGCACGCAAGACTCAAGTGCTCAAGCTAGCTCCGATGCATGGATCTCGGAATCCGGAGCTACTTGAAAGACAATATCCTTCCTAACGATGATGTATCCACTGACCGGATAGTCAGATTGGCTAAAAGATACACGTTGGTAGAAGGGGATCTCTACCGGCGCGGTGCCAATTGTGTCCTAATTCGGTGCATCACAAAGAAAGAAGGTTGCGAGCTTCTCGCAGAAATCCATGGAGGCGAGTGTGGGAAACACGCGTCTTCCCGCACGCTGGTCGGTAAAGCCTTTCGGCATGGCTTTTACTAGCCTACAACGCTCCACGATGCAACTGAGCTAGTGAAGAAATGTGAAGTATGCCAGTTTCATGCGAAACAAATTCACACACCGTCTCAGCCTCTACAAATGATACCTCCTACATGGCCTTTTGCTGTGTGGGGGATGGACATCTTGGGACCTTTCCCAAGAGCCGTCGGAGGTTACAAGTTCCTGTATGTTGCCATTAACAAATTCACCAAATGGCCGGAAGCAACTCCAGTTGTGATAATAAACAAGCAATCAGCTATCAACTTCTTGCAGTCCATCGTATGCAGATTTGGAGTCCCGAACAAAATCACAACAGATAATGGGACCCAATTCAAAAGCTCTGCTTTCCAAGGATACTGCGAAGACCTCGGCATTCAAGTCAGCTACGCTTCCGTAGCTCACCTGGCAAGCAATGGCCAAGCCGAGAGAGCAAATGCAGAAATCCTAAAAGGACTCAAGATGCGCACATATGAGCGCCTGAAAAAACATGGAGTCAACTGGATCTAAGAGCTTCCGCCCACTCTATGGGCCAACAGGACAACTCCAAACCGGTCAACTGGAGAGACACCCTTCTTCTTGGTGTATGGAGCTGAAGCAGTCCTTCCTCCGGAAATCACCTTGGGGTCGCTCTGGGTCCGGACCTTCGACGAAGCCACGCAGGACCAGCTCCGGCGTGAAGACCTTGACCTCCTTGAAGAGGGAAGGTGCCGAGCAGCTATTCGGAATGCCCGATATCGCCAAGCTCTTCGGCGCTATCACCAACGGCATGTTCACAGCCGACAGCTCGAGTAAGGCGATCTGGTGCTACGGAGAATACAATCCATAGAAGGGTTAAACAAACTCTCCCCCGGTTGGGAGGGACCCTTCCGAGTGATCAAAGTATCCCGTCCCGAATGCGTTCGCTTGGCAATCGAGGATGGGACACCTCTCCCAAATCCTTGGAACATTGAGCACCTCCGTAAGTTCTACGCCTAATATCACGGAGGTGAGTCTGTACCTACATGTGATGTATGTTATAGAGTCATTGTACATAGTCGGGTAGCTCCTACGGGAGGACAGCCGGACCTACCCGTTAGGTCCGCAACGTTCATGCAACACTTGTCACAGTCTCCGAACTAAAAGTGTAGATAGCTACCTTGGGTCAAACGAGAAACGAAACACACTTAGTCCGGTTCTGTACCCTAAGAGTGTACTTATTTCCCCTGTACCCCGGACCTATAATGAAAGACGTCATTATGTGATAACAGACTCCACGTGCATTTATTTTGTACAGGCTCAATATTTTTTATTTTTCTCTTTCTTGTCTATAACAAAGTTGTGCAATTCTTAAGAAACTTTAGCTTGACCAGGTCATGTACAATTCGAGTTACATCGTCTATTCTTCCGGGTCCAAACATTGTTGATGGTCTACTTGCCTGAATGCTGTCAAGCCAATCTAGGGCCGGAGTGTGCTATCGACTTAGCCTGGTCATGCACCCTAAGTACGCCACTCTACCTACAACCCGGCAGACCGAAGTAAGGCGAGTCCAGAAACGATCGGATCAGAAGGAAATAAGGCAGTGCACTTGATTGTATTTAGAATTGTGTTCGACCTAAAAATTTCTCGGGAATAGTAAGTCACAATGAAGTTATAGATAGAAAAATGGATTTTACTATTTTTCTTGAGTTCAGTGTGCAGCAAAAATAAATATTTCATGATGATGGTGAATGAAGCCGGAGCTGCCAAAGCTCCGACATCCTCTAGACGGCTTGTGGTCGATGTTCAAACATTGAATAGCGAGCGTCGCTGGAGCTACTCAGCTCTGGTAAAGCTAGGGGGCCAGCCGTCAACGTGAAGAAAAGATAGTGGGAAGACTCTATAGTGGAGTCTGCTGTCGACACACCACGTGTTGACAGAGGTCACTGTCGGAGCCACCAAGCTCTGAAACCCCAGGGGACTAACCGTCGATGCTTTACGCGTTGATGGAGACTACTGCCGGAGCTACTAAGCTCCGACGATGGTCAATGTCAGAGCCACTAAGATCCGACAACCTCAGGGGGCCTTCACTATCCAAGACTTCGAACCTATGTTCTACAACTGTTACATCCTCTTGGTACATGTTCACAATCAAATTTTGTACATATACCAGGAGGCCAAGTGGGTCAAAGGTGTTGAAGACAAAAAATGAAATTCAAAAAAAACTTGGATTTCATTCATCTGGAGACAAGAGATTACAAAACTGGAGAAAAAGAAGAGAGGATACAAGTGGGAGCTACAAAGAGATGGTCCTAGACCCTATAGAAAAACGAGGCGACCTTCTGGGCAGCCTCCGATACGCTGGCTTGGGCAACTTCTCCATCTCCTTCGATGGGGCCTTCAAGCACTGGGTCCAGGGGGAATTGAGGGTCCCGGCTTGTGTAGCACGTCAGCACGAATTCTGCGACGTCCTTCGCCAGGGATTGTCCCTTGGTCTCCAGCTGGTCCGCGATGACATCGCCCATCTTGGTGAGCTTGTTGCCTACCGAACTCAACGCCTGCAACGCCTAGTCCATCTTCGGCTCCAGATCATCCGGACGCACGGGACTAAAACCCATTGGCGTCAGCATGTCATTGGCTTTGCCCAGGAAGTCCCAAACTTGTTGGGACTCCGCAGCCCTTGTGCCTCGCATCTCCTCCAAGGATCTTTTGGTCGACGCAAGCTCTGAATTCTCTCGGGCAAGACGCTCTACCTCTTTGGCGTTCTGCTGAATCTTTTCAGCAACCTGCCTTTCGAGTTTGCTGAGCTCTTCCTCCCGGAGGTGGATCTTGTTCCGGCGGTCAACCACGTCCTTCTCCCGGACTCGCACTTTCTTCTCCCTGTCGGCGACGACATTCTCTTGCTTGTAGAGGTTCTGTCCTCGCTGCCAGGCCTTCTTCTCCTCTTCCTCACAGCGCTCATCCAATTTCTTGCTACGCTCCTCGAGACTCTTGTCACTCAGAGATATCTTTTGGACAAGCTCTTCTTCCCTCTTCACGACGTCGTCCCGCAGCTCCAGGAGTTTTTGCTCTTCATCTTTGAGCTTTCTCTCCCGCTCCTCAAGAGCCTCCCTACGCTTGACGAGACTAGCGTGGATGGCGTCGAGCCTCTCCTAGCGATCATCCGCCGCACTATTGGTAGCTTTGGCCTGTTCGTAGATGGCCCGGGACTGGTTGTCAAGGGATCGCGTCATGCTTTCCCTCTCATCCACCAGCTTACCCCAGTATTCCAGGTGGACCTTCTCCCTCTTCATCCACTCCTTGTCGTCAGCCATCCTCGACTGCGCCAGTTTGGTATCGAATTGGAGCCGGTTGCGCTACCTCCTAAGATTTTGGCGCTCCTCCTCGAGGGCCTTGCTATCATGGTAGAAAGCCAGCTGGACGTGACGCAAACTGGAGCAGGCGTTGTCGATAGACAACGACAGAGGGATTGGGTCCAGACTTGTCGGGGTCCTCTCCGCTGGCTCCAGCGGGTTCTCTGTGACAAAAATTGGGTCCCACTCTACAAGAGCGGTCCCCTGAGCTTCCACGGCACTAGGTCCGTCCTCCGAGATAGCCTCGGCCGCCGCCAAGGAAGGTCCTGCAGTAGAAGATTCGACCTCCGAAATTGGCTCTGAAGGTCCCGTCGCCAGGTCATCAACAACTGGCCCCTTAGGCGTGGGGCCGACAGCTTCATCTTGGCACCCTGGCTCAGGTGCGGGCACCTCCGGGACCACTGCTTCCAGGGCGGGTGTAGAAGATTCTGTCGGAGATGAAGCCACGTTCGGCACCGACGTTGGTGCCTCCTCCACTGCCGGTTCCAGTTCTGACGCGTCGACCACCATGGGCTCTGGCGCTGGCACCTCCGCAGCAACTGGCTCAGGCGCCATAACTTATTCGACGACCGACTCTACCGCCGGAGCTTCCTCGACAACTGTCTCAAGCGCCAGAACTCCATCAATACCCGGCTCTACCGTCGGGGCCTCATCAACCAACGGCTCGACTGTCGAGGCTTCAACAACATCCAGCTCTAGGGCCGGAATTGCAGCTACCTCCGGCTCTGAGGCTGGAGCGTCCATCATCTCAGCATCCAAGCCCGGAGCTTCAACCTCTGGGGCAGGTGCCGCTGGTACATCTTCATTCCCGTGGTCCGGCGCTACCACGGGAGCTTCTGGGGATGAGTCACGGTCCAAGACCACAGCAGCCGGTGCCGGAGCTGCTGCAGCCTCAGCCACCTCTTGGGGCGGCACTAGAATTGGAGCCGGAGCTTCCGCCTGCACAGCCTCAACTGCTGTTGCAGGAACTGGAGCTTCAGCCCCTTTCTTAGGCACTTTGTGGATGAAGGACGAAGAAACTCAAAACACAGTTACAACAAAAAATAATCAACTGAGGTAAAAAATCAAAAATTAGCTCGGAGCTTCTACACCAGTTAGCACGGAACCTCTTTTCCGGACGCTCGGAGCTGGACCCTGTCTCCACTGGCATGGTGGCTCCGGAAGGTTCCCCAGAGCTCGCTGCTACTGTCGGTGTCACTTTGGTTGAGGCCCCCCTTGACCGGGAAGGACCTCCGGACCCAGAGCCTTCAGCTAGCCCTGGTACTAGAGCCGCATGGCCGGAGCTAGCACCCCGGGAAGATGCCGATGCTGGAGTAGTTGCCGCAGATGAAGACCTTCCCCTCCTGGGAGAAGGAGCCGCCATGGAAGGAGCAGGTCTGACGGACCTCCCGTCAGAGTGCTTCAGCTTCCTTTTACGGCTCGAGGGCTCGACCAACTCTTTGCCCTTGCCCACGACTTCAACTCTCTGTTCTGGGACAGAAGGGGGACCACCCTCGGAAGCCCCGGAGATCGCCAACACGGTGATCGAACGCCTCTCAATGACACCAAGGTCGTCAAGCACCGCCATATTCCATCGTAGCTCCCTGCTGAACTCTACCTCCATGTTCAGAGGGAGGAAAGCCGCTGGCGGAGTCAAGTCGTCACCCTCGACGTCGATGCCGTGCTGGAACTTCTTGAGGTGAAACTCCAAAGTTGCACCCTCCATGTTGGACTTCAAACCGGTCTCGATCCGGTCGTCGTCCATCACGCTGTTGAGGGCCCAAGCAAGCTTCTCCCTCTTCTTCAGTAGGGCCCACCTGTTGGTCAGGAAGTTGCAAAATACCGCATGAGGAGTCACCCCTCCTTCCACGCTGTAAGGACCGAATGCCCAAGAGGGGGGGTGAATTGGGCTTCTTTTGAAAAATTCTAAGCAATAAAACTTAATTTCTAAAGCCCAATTCCCTACACAAACTATCTATGCATTCTAGTAGATAGAAACTTCGCGGAATATAAAATGCATAAAAGTAAGGGAAAGGAGAAGGATGCAAACTCCCGAGGGGACACGAGGATTTATCCCGTGGTTCGGAAAGATCGTAAAGATCTTCCTACATCCACGTTGTGGCACCCACCAAAGGGTTTTGCCACACCCAAGTCACCGAGACGAGGGGTCTTCACTATTCCTCTCCGTTCGCCTTCCTTGGCAAGGTGGAGCTCAAGCCTTATACAACTTCGACCTTCCGGGCTTCCACAAACGCCTTGGCAAGCTCCGGAAGTCTCCTCACGGTTACAAACACCAAGGGCACTCCCTTGAGGCTCTCTCACTATCCTAGAGAGTCCACTCACCCAGAATGGAGGCACACAAGCTCTCTCTCTAGCTAGCTCTAGCCTAACTCTTGGTGTAAAGGTGATCGAAATGATGTGGAGGTGATTGCTCTTGGTCTTGAATGCTTGTGGATGTGTTGATAGTGTCTGGTGATCAAGACTTGACGAAATGACAGGATTAGGGGGTATTTATAGCCAGCCTCCCCGAAATAGCCGTTGGAAAAGTAGGCTGACAGAACTTTACTGTGAACACCGGATGATCCGGTATCTCCCCTTTAGTTATCATCGGTCAAGTTACTTTAGCTGACGTCATTGTGTCAGATATGACCGTTGTTAGACCGATGTTGATCATGTCTTCTCATCGGATGATCCGGTGGCTCTTCCTCCAGAATTTTCTCAATCTTGATGCTTACTGGAGTAATCGACCGATGTGTGCTTTCTGTACATCGGATGATCCGGTGATACACTTGGTCCAATGATAATGCAAATTGTACTGATGGACCGATGTTGCTGAGCCATTCACATCGGATGATCCGGTGAGTATTTTGTTCTGAGGTCTTCTTCTTCAGCTGAACCAACTCGACCGATGTGTCGTTCTGGGGTATCATCGGTTGATCCGGTGAGTTGATTTTGTTTGCTTCGAGTTGTTTCTAAGTGATTCTTTTGTGTCTTGCTCGATTGACCTCTTAGACTTTGTTGAAAATGTATCTCTGATGATTGTCAAGCATTACGTGTCATCAATTTTGGTTGAGTGACTTTGACACAAGAGCTTTCACTTCTTGTCTTCACATAATTGATTCGATCTCATACATTGATTGTATATGGGTCTCCAATGTCATATTGATTTCATTTTATTGAGTGATTATGGGGACCTTGCATTCACAAATTCATTAGTAAAATCCAATGGTTGTCATTAATCACCGAAACAGTGCCTCATGGGGTCCTAGATGCTTTCAATCTCCCCCTTTTGGTGATTGATGACAACACAACAATTAAAGCGCAATAGTAATGAATTTGGTAGAATGAAACTTAAACGGATATGTAATGAATACAAGATATCACACTTAACATTTAAAGCCTAAAAAACAATCAATAACTCAAGTGTGAATAAGTGATCAACACCAAATAAGCTCAATCGAATAAGCTCAATCGATTAATTAACATAAGTGTACTCAATGAACACCAAATGAGTAGCAAAAGCATCGAATTACACAAGATAATATAGATAAACTCCAAATTATAAAAGATAACTCATAAGAAGGACTCCCCCTGAGACTAAGCAGACCTCCCCCTGACTCCTCTAACTCTTCTCCCCCTTTGGCATCAAGATACCAAAAAAGGATCCAAGTGCCTAAGGATCATGAGCATTGGGCACGATGACGAACAGGTCACCGTCACTGTCGTCGGAGCTGCTCGCTGGAGTAGCGGTGGAAGGAGCTGCCGGAGCCGTAGGAGCCACCGTCGGTGCCTACTGTGTAGGAGCTGCTGGAACAGGGGCAGTGACGACGGAGGCCGGCGTCTGCTGAAACAGTGTCGTGGCCAGCAGCGGGAAGTGAATCGGAGCACCTGGAGCCAGAAGTGGAGACATGCTGATGGAGGGAATTGGCGTAGATGGCACCGAAGCGGCAGCTGGAGCCAGGACTGGTGGTGGTGGAGCGACTCCTGGCAGCTGCGACGGGAGGGCAATCCCGGTCTGGGTGTAGAGGTTGGTGATCAACCCCAGGATGCCCATCATCGCCTGTTGCGTCTGCTGCTGCTGGTCGAGGGTGCGCTGGTGCATCTGGTCTATGAGTCCAGTCAGCCGGTCAGTGTCCTCATGCCTCTCACGGGCGATCTAACGCTGCATCTCCTGCTGCTGCTGCTGGAGCTCAAGGAGGCGGGCAGCCTGCTCCGCTCGGGCCAGCTCAGCTGCCAGCCTGTCCAGACGCTCCTGCTCAACCATCTGCTGAAGGAGCAAAGTCAGCTCTGACAGCTGAGTGACCTGTACCTCAGTGACGGGAGGTGGAGTAGGTGGTGGCACTGTAGAGCCTCCAGCCTCCGCGTCGTGCTGCCTGGGTGAGGGAGGAGGTGGAAAGTACTCCTCGACACTGTCGTCAGTGTCGCTCTCGGACCATATGTGCTGCAGGTCCTCACCCTGTGCCTCTGCCTCAGCTAGCCTCTCATCCTCCTTCTCCAAGTCCGACCAGTCCTCCTAAGAAAGACGAGCCCTGACCTGACGCTCGACTGGACGGCCAAGGCGGCGGTCTCCAGGAGCTGGGGCACGGTAGTGACCGAACCGTGTGACGCTCTCGTCAGTGAGGCGGTCATGCACGGCAGACTCCTCAGGAACCATCATGGTGAGTAGGTAGTTGATCCAGTGTCCATATACGAGCTGCCTCATCATGCCCACTCCGTCTATGATCACATCCTCCATCTCACATATGAGGACGTCCACTATGTCGAACTCCATCCCGTTCATGATGTAGAACAGGAGAGTCTGCTGTAAACTGGTGAACCCCTCCAAGTAGCCTGACCTCGGCAAGAGCGTGTGGCGCAAGGCGAGGTGCACTGTGCGCGCAGCTAGAGTCAACAGAGCTGGTACCCTCGGCTGGTCTGGAGAGAAGGTAGGGACAAATAGGGAACGAATCTCCTCTAGAGCTGGTGCCACTCCTCCAGTAAGCGGCCTCCTCGGCGGGTCTGCCTGACCATATACTCTCTCATGCACACAAGTGTCATGCAGGTCCACTCCCAGCAGCTGTGCCAGCGTCTGCCTTGTCAGGTGATAGTGTTGACCCATGAACATGAAATCAATCGATCTTCTGCCCTCAGAGACGTAGAGGGTGGCGTAGAACACGCGGACCCAATCCTCCATGTAGGCACTCCTCTCATAGGACATCAGGTGCACCAGCCCTCTGTACCTCTCAAAGTAGGGTCGTATCTCCGTCTCTGCTGCGAGGGCAAGCTGATGCCAATCCAGAAAGTTGTGCTGGAACAACTTGTGGCCTCGGCGTCTGTAAGTCTCGTAGAGAGACGCCTGCATCACAGTCTAGAAACGACTGTCTATAAGAGCTTCTCAGGGCTGCGGGTACCACTCCTCAAGCAGCACACTCCACCTGAGTCTGCGAAGCTGCTTGGCCTTCATCTTCCGGTAGTCGGTAAACCGGACTCCTTCAGCAACATGGACAGTGGTGTCCATCTCGTAGATAGCTCGCTGGGCCTCCCTGTCCTCACGACAATCGGCGGCCGTTGGTCTCGGACGTGGAGCTGCCGCGGGATGACCCCCACGGTCCGGGCTGAGCGCCGGCGGACGAGAGGCTCTACCGGCTCTTCTTCGGCCTCGGAGTCATCGATCACAAGAGGCTGCCTCGGACGAGCCTCGCGGATCCTCAGCGATCCTCCTCGGTCACGCTCACGCTCCTCGGCAGCGCGAGCGGCCATCAACGCCTTCTTCTCCTCCTTCGACAATTTTTGCTTCTTCGCGGCCGGCTCCGCGATGGCCTTGCCCTTGTTCTTCTTGTTGCGAGCCATTGCGATCGGGCGAATGAGGTTGACGATGTCGAATGCACGGAATGTCGAGACGAAGATTGATGCGGCTGAAAACCCTAACTGCGATGTGCTAGGGACGATGGCGGTGCACGAGAGGAGACGGCGTTTGGGCGCTGTGGTGGCGAGGGAGAGTGGCGGCGGCGCTTGGTGGAGCAGCGGCGGCGGCTGCGGCGGAGGTGAGGCGGCGGCGGCTGCGACGGAGGTGAGGCGGCGGCTGCGGCGGCACTTGGAGGCGGTGGGCGGCGACGGGCGGCGGCGGCGTCCGGCGGCGGTGGTGGTGGCGCTTAAGACTCGGTGGCGGAGGGAAGCGACTGCCGGGCGACGAGATCGGGAGAGAGAAGAGGAGGGTACGAACGGCCGGTTTAAATAGTGGGTCCCAAACCCTAGCCGTCTTTTTAACACCGGATGGACCGATGATGAATGATGGGAGCATCGGTCGAATGATACAGTAAGGATATTCAAAAGGTACCGTTGTCACCGGATGGACCGACGTTGAAGGACGGGATCATCGGTCGAATGGCACAGTAAGGGTATTCAAAAATGGAATGTTGACACCGGATGGTTCGACGAGGGAGGAAGTAGCATTGGTGGAATTTGGCACAGCTCCAGAATTGTGAACACCGGATGGACCGATGTTTTTCAGAATGAACTCGTCAGATGATTTGAGATACTGACTGAACTGGCCCTTGGAGATTGAACATCAATTGATCCGATGAGGGATTGACCTAGGCATCGGATAATCCGATGACTACAGAACAATAACATCCCACATATGTCCTTTGACCAAACAAACAAGCAAAGAGAAACACATGTCTTAGGACTTTTTGGGCAACCCCTTACCCCTCAAAAATGCTAATATGCCAATAACTTGGCTAATCCTTAAAGCAAATAGAACACCAAAGAAAGAAAATGGGAAAGAAATTATCCAAATAAAATGTAAGGCCCATGCTTTGTGAGCTAGAGTATGAAGACTTCTATCACTTTAAAGCATGTTCCTCTAGGCATTAACGCACCTAACATTTTGTTCTTTCCACCTTGTATGAGTTGAGATATTGCATTTCAAACAAGTCTCTTTCTCATGAGGTGGGTTCCCCTTTGTGACAATCTACCGTATGCAATGCCAAACATTTTATAATGCAAGAAATTTTAAGTCTATATGGCAGGCATCATGCAAGGCATAAAATAAATCTATCTTGCCAAGTTTGAACCTTTCAAAGGCTTCTTTAGGGAGAACCACTCTCCAAATCTTGGGAAAACCCAAAAGAACCTCTATCCCAAGCTAACCCTTGCTCACCCCTATCCTTTGAGAGTTAGGCAAGACCTATATGAAGTGTATTCTTACATGACGTTCGTTGCATCTAGAACATTTAACTCACTTCTTAGCCTAGAAAAAGTTTTCTCATCTAGTGGTTTAGTGAAGATATCCGCCAATTGTTCTTCGGACCTAACACCTCTCAATGAGATGTCTCCCTTAGCTTCATGGTCCCTTAAGAAATGATGGTGAATATCAATGTGCTTAGTGTGGGAGTGTTGAACGGAGTTTTTAGCTATCTTAACCGCACTTTTATTGTCACAAAGGAGAGGCACACAACCAAGTTTAATTCCAAAGTCCAAAAGGGTTTGCTTCATATAAAGGATTTGGGCACAACATGCACCGGCCGCTATATATTCCGCTTCCGCCGTGGACAAGGCGGCGAAAATTTGCTTCTTGCTAGACCAAGATACTAGGGAACGCCCAAGCAAGTGGCACCTACCGGAGGTACTCTTGCGATCCACGTAGCATCCGGCAAAGTCCGAATCCGAGTATCCCACAAGATGGAATTTTGCACCTTTAGGGTACCACAAGCCCACACTAGGGGTATGCTTAAGATACCTAAGTATCCTAAAGACCACCTTCATATGCGATTCTTTAGGTGCCGCTTGAAAGCGAGCACACAAGCATACACTAAACATGATATCGGGCCTAGATGCGGTAAGGTAAAACAATGAACCAATCATAGAACGGTAGTTAGATTGATCAATAGGTTTACCGTCCTTATCCGCGTCGAGATGACAATTGGTTGCCATTGGAGTGCTTCTTGAGCTACAATCTCCCATCTCAAATTTCTTCAAGAGGTCCTTGGTGTACTTCTCTTGATAGACGAAGGTCCCTTCTTGAAGTTGCTTGATTTGAAATCCAAGGAAGAAGTTGAGCTCTATAATCATTGACATCTCGAATTCCCTAGACATCATTTTGCCAAACTCATGGCTAAGAGCTTCGTTAGTTGAACCAAAAATAATATCATCAACATAAATTTGACAAATGAACAAATCTCCGTTGATGTGCTTGGTGAAGTGTGTAGTGTCCACCCTCCCGATCTTGAATCCTTGCACGATGAGGAAATCCCATAGTCGTTCGTACCACGCCCTAGGTGCTTGCTTGAGCCCGTAGAGCGCCTTGTGCAACCTATACACATGATTAGGACTCCTCGGATCTTCAAACCCGGGAGGTTGTTCAACATAAACAAGCTCGTTAATGTAACCATTAAGAAAGGCACTTTTCACATCCATTTGATAAAGTCTAATGCTATGATGTGATGCAAAGGAAATAAGTATACGGATGACTTCTAGCCGGGCGACCGGGGCAAATGTCTCCCCAAAGTCTAGTCCTTCAACTTGCGAGAACCCTTTGGCCACAAGTCTAGCCTTGTTGCGGACCACAACGCCATTCTCGTCTTGTTTGTTGCGGTACACCCACTTTGTTCCGATGATGTTCTTGTCCTTGGGTCACTCCTCCAACACCCAAACTTCATTTCGGATGAAGTTGTTCAGTTCTTCTTGCATGGCCATCACCCAATTTGGGTCGGAGTGCTTCCTCAATGT
The DNA here is from genome assembly GCA_036927565.1 of Tuctoria greenei. Taxonomy (NCBI): domain Eukaryota; kingdom Viridiplantae; phylum Streptophyta; class Magnoliopsida; order Poales; family Poaceae; genus Tuctoria; species Tuctoria greenei. Next base: position 9,359,275 of record JAYESD010000011.1, on the reverse strand, counting down.
GAGTGGGTTCTACACACGAAACAAACGAGTAGTGCTCACAAAATGAAGTAAAGTGGCGAGAACGTGTGCTTACACCCCTTGACGGACTTCCAATGATTTGGTCCGTTGGATGCGCCTTGGAGATGCGTCCATGCCTCATAAGTGGTTGTGAAGCACTTGGCGAAGGTGATGCGTGTTGCTCCTCTTGTGGTTGGACTTGATCATGGACTTCTTCTTCTTCTTGATGTTGTTGTGCTTGTGAATCTTGAGTTGGCAATGGATCATCCTTCTCCTCTTCGTCAACTTGATGCGCCATGGAGGTGTTGATGTTGGGACTTGAAGCTCCCCCTTGATCATGGCTCTCCTCAACTTTCGGCTTGATGTCTCCAATGGTCATGTTCTTCATGGCTTCTCGTAGAGGCTCATCATCTATTTCATCATGACCAAAACTCTCCTCTTGGGAGCCATTAGATTCATCAAACTCAACATCACAACTTTCCTCAACTAAACCGGAGGTTTGGTTGAATACTCGATATGCTTTTGAGTTTGATGCATAACCAAGAAATATACCAACATCACATCTTCTTTCAAACTTACCGAGCCTTTTCTTACGGTAGATGTAGCACTTGCATTCGAAGACTCGAAAGTAGGAGATGTTGGGCTTTCTCCCAATGAGAAGCTCGTACGGGGTCTTTTGAAGTAGTCGATGGAGATAGACCCTATTTGCGGCATGGCACGCCGTGTTGATCGCGTCTGCCCAAAACTTCTCCGACGTGCCGTAGTCATCAAGCATTGCTCTTGCAAGAGTGATGAGTGTCTTGTTATTCCTTTCAACGACGCCGTTTTGTTGAGGAGTGTATGTGGCTGAAAACTCATGTTTCACTCCTTCACGGTCACACCACTCCCCAATGTCGTAGTTCTTGAATTCGGTGCCGTTGTCACTCCGGACCTTGATGATGGGAAGTTGAAATTACCTTTGAGCGCGGTTGGCGAAGGTCTTGAACACTTTCAGAGTTTCACTCTTGTCACCTAGAAATAAAGTCCAAGCATAGCGAGAATAGTCATCAACAATAACGAGACAATAGAGGTTACCACCAAGGCTTTGATATGTGGACGGTCCGAAGAGGTCCATGTGGAGTAGTTCAAGTGGCTTGGAGGTTGACACCATTGGGTGGTGTGAAACAACTTGCTTCCCGGCTTGACAAGCGCTACAAAGCTTGTTCTTCTCAAATGTGATATCCTTCACGCCGGTCACCATCCCAAGCTTGAATGACTTCTTGAGTTTGCTCATCCCAATGTGCGCTGTGCGTCGATGCCATAGCCAACCCAAGCTTGTCTTAGTGAAAAGACGAGTGGATAAGCTAGCATTCTTGTTGGAGAAATCTACTAGGTAGAGATGTCCATGCTGAAACCCTTTGAAGACTATGTCTTTGCTTGTTTCACTACTCACAACAACATCATTTTTGCTAAATGTGCATGTTAGTCCAAGATCACATAGTTGTGCAATAGAAAGTAAATTAAAGCTTAGTGACTTAACGTACAAAACATTAGAAATGGATAAATCATTTGAAATAGCAATTTTACCTAACCCAATTACCTTTCCCTTAGAGTTATCACCAAAGGTGACTTGTTCATGATTGTCGGGGTTTTCTATGGTGGTGAACATACCATCATTGCCGATCATATGTTGGGTGCACCCGCTATCGAGTACCCAATGCTTTCCTCCAGCTTTGTAGTTCACCTACACACATGAATTCAATTTTTAACTTTAGGTACCCAAGCCAACTTAGGTCCTTGTATGTGTGATACAAGTGTCTTTGGGACCCAAAGTTGCTTGGGGAGCTTCCCCTTCATGTCCTTCATGTCCTTGCCAATAAACCTAGCCTTCACCTTGCCATCTACTTTACTTAAGAGATAATAGCGATCATTGAAAGTAGATTTGTAAGTAGTAGGAAGCTTGGGAGAGGGTCGGTTAGGAAGAGGACACTCCCTTGTGTGGTGACCGGTGACCTCACAATGTTGGCAATAAGAACCAACTTCTTTGATGAAGCTTGTTCTTAGCTCCGGTGAGGGCACCTTTCCTTTGTTGGGCACCGGGAAGGATCCAAGTCCTCTTTTGTTGAAGGCCTTTGCTTGTTGGAAGAGGATTTCCTTGTGTTTGACCTCCCCTTTTGAAAGTCTAGCCACACTAGTGCGGAGACTCTCAAATTCTTCCAACGAGTCCTTCTCCCTAGCATTAGCTTTCAAAGGCAAAGACTTGTGCAAAGCATTAGTGGCATGAGAAGTAATGGATATCTTATCATTAAGAGTTTGCTTCTTCATATTTTTCAACTCTTGATCAAGCATGTCATGAGCAAGGTTAAGTGTTTGATGTTCTTGTATTAACTTGTTGTGCTCTTCCAAGAGTGTTTGGTGTGCTAAGTTAAGTTCATGATTATCTATCTTGATTTTATCCTTTTCTTCCTCAATTTGCTTGACATGGGATTTGAGCGTGTAATGCTCTTTGAGTATGCTTTCATACTTGTCAAGCAAATCAAGGTTAGCACTCTCAAGTCTAGCACGAGTTTCTTCAAGCACTTTAACCTTACTCTTTTCCCTCTTAATGATAGCATTATATTCATTTATCAAAGAAGTTAAATCATCGGGGGAAAGCTCATCATCACTAGAGTCGTCACATACCTTGGTGTTACCTTTCGCCATGAGGCACATGGGCGGTGGATGAAGAGGTGCATCATCATTGTTGGCGATGGCGAGGCCGGCCAAGCTTTCTTCTTCCTCTTCACTTTCTTCATCACTTGTTTCTTCGTCGGTGACCCATTCATTTGCCTCACACATGAACACCTTTTGTGGGTCATTTCTCTTCTTTGGGAAGAGCCTTGCCTTCTTGCTCTTGTCATGTTTCTTCTTCCCAAAGGATCTTGGCTTGGGTTTGGCCTCTTCTTCATCATCATCACTTCCTTCAAGCTTGCGATGCTTGCTCTCGTGGTTCTCTCTTCTTTTGTCCGGTTTTGGACAATCATAGGAGATGTGGCCTTGATCACCACAATTGTAGCAAGTCTTGTGATCATCTCTCCTTGGTAGAAATGCTTTCTTCTTAGGATCAAGTGTATCCCTTCTTAGTGATCTTGGAGTTCAAGCGTGAGAACTTTCTCATCATCAACGCAAGCTCATCATCATCATCTTCACTTGAGGCTTGTTCTTCTTCACTTGAGCTAGGCTCAACCACCTTCTTGTTCTTGAAGCTTGTTTTCTTGGTGGAGGCCTTTAGAGCAATTGTCTTTGAAGATGATTGCTCCATCATCCCAAGCACACTCATCTCATGAGCGTGTATTTCTCCAATGAGCTCCGAAACTTCAATGTGGTCAAGTGACTCTTTTTGGAGCATGGAGTTGATGATGTTGTACTTTGGCTTGGGAAGGAGCATGAGGATCTTGTAGTTGATGAGTCCCTTGCCAAGAGAAGCAATGTCAAGAGCATTTATATCTTCAATAAGCACATTTAAGCGAGAGAACATCTCATTGACATTTTCATGGGGTAGCATCTTAAATTCTTCATATTTTGCTTTAAGCATGTGATATTTAAGTTCCTTGACTCTAGAAGAACCCTCATGAATCTCTATTAAGCACGCCCAAATTTCACAAGATTTTTCCTTGCTAGCAATCCTAGAAAACACATCTTGACTAATACATTCATAGATTGCATTCCTAGCTTTATCATCCCACTTAATTTGATCACCAACATAATTGTGTTCTCCAAACCCCGCGTGGGTCGCTTCCCATACTTCGGGCGCAATAGCCTCTAGATAAGCGCGCATGCGTGCTTTCCAATAGGAAAAGTTCTTGCCCTCGAAGATAGGAACCGAACCCCCAACCTTGACCATTTTAGCTCTCTAGCGGTGAAGCTAGAATGATCCTATGATCCTATGAGCAACCTTGCTCTGATATCAATTGTAAGGACCCAATGCCCAAGAGGGGGGTGAATTGGGCTTCTTTTGAAAAATTCTAAGCAATAAAACTTAATTTCTAAAGCCCAATTCCCTACGCAAACTATCTATGCATTCTAGTAGATAGAAACTTTGCGGAATATAAAATGCATAAAAGAAGGGAAAGGAGAAGGATGCAAACTCCCGAGGGGATACGAGGATTTATCCTGTGGTTCGGCAAGATCGTCAAGATCTTCCTACATCCACATTGTGGCACCCACCAAAGGGTTTTGCCACACCCAAGTCACCGAGACGAGGGGTCTTCACTATTCCTCTCTGTTCGCCTCCCTTGGCAAGGTGGAACTCAAGCCTTGTACAACTTCGACCTTTCGGGCTTCCACAAACGCCTTGGCAAGCTCCGGAAGTCTCCTCACGGTTACAAACACCAAGGGCACTCCCTTGAGGCTCTCTCACTATCCTAGAGAGTCCACTCACCCAGAATGGAGGCACACAAGCTCTCTCTCTAGCTAGCTCTAGCCTAACTCTTGGTGTAAAGGTGATCAAAATGATGTGGAGGTGATTGCTCTTGGTCTTGAATGCTTGTGGATGTGGTTATAGTGTCTGGTGATCAAGACTTGACAAAATGACAGGATTAGGGGGTATTTATAGCCAGCCTCGCCGAAATAGCCGTTGGAAAAGTAGGCTGACAGAACTTTATTGTGAACACCGGATGACTCGATGTCTCCCATTTAGTTATCATTAGTCAAGTTACTTTAGCTGACGTCATTGTGTCAGATATGACCGTTGTTAGACCGATGTTGATCCTGTCTTCTCATCGGATGATCCGATGGCTCTTCCTCCAGAATTTTCTCAATCTTGATGCTTACTGGAGTAATTGACCGATGTGTGCTTTCTGTACATCGGATGATCCAGTGCTACACTTGGTCCAATGATAATGCAAACTGTACTGATGGACCGATGTTGTTGAGCCATTCACATCGGATGATCCGGTGAGTACTTTGTTCTGAGGTCTTCTTCTTCAGCTGAACCAACTCGACCGATGTGTTGTTCTGGGGTATCATCGGTTGATCCGGTGAGTTGATTTTGTTTGCTTCGAGTTGTTTCTAAGTGATTCTTTTGTGTCTTGCTCGATTGACCTCTTAGACTTTGTTGAAAATGTATCTCTGATGATTGTCAAGCATTATGTGTCATCAATTTTGGTTGAGTGACTTTGACACAAGAGTTTTCACTTCTTGTCTTCACATAATTGATTTGATCTCATACATTGATTGTATATGGGTCTCCAATGTCATATCGATTTCATTTTATTGACTGATTATGGGGACCTTGCATTCACAAATTCATTAGTAAAATCCAATGGTTGTCATTAATCACTGAAACTGTACCTCATGGGGGCCTAGATGCTTTCACACGCATTGGCGGATCCTGGTCAGAGCAGGGTTGAAGGCGTCCGATAACATTGGAGCTTCGCTCCAAGCTCCAGTGTCAACGTTGGGGAGGCCCTCGGGCAGCTCCAGCTTCTCGTGTTCCTCCACCCTGATGACGATCCAATCCTACTTCCAATCTTCCCATTTCCTAGAAGGGAACGACCGCGAGTACTTGTACGGGCACTTCTTGCGCTTCACAAAATAATAGAAGCCAAGATACTCGTCACTCTTGCCGGTGGTCTGGACGGTGAAGAAGGTGCGAAAGAGCTCAACGCAGGGGGGAATGTCCACCCACATCTCGCAGAAGTGGACAAAGATCGACACTAGAAGAATGGAGTGGGGGCCAAGGTGGTACAGCTGCAGACCATAGAAATCTAGCAACATCAAGAAAAAAGTGGAGAAAGGTGGGATCAGTCCCACCATGGCATACGCGGAGAAGTACACCATGTCGCCGGCGTGCTCCTTCATGAAAGGAAGCTTGCCGGCGCGAACCAGGTGGTTGAAGAAGTCAGGGGACCACCCCATGAGGGCCCGGGCCTTCTTCAAATCACCATCAGTCTTCAGTCGGCTCTGGCGAAGACCCAACTCCATCGCAGCGCAACGGGGCGAGAGATGAAAAGCAAGCGAAAGTTTGGAGGATTTGAGCGCAAGTTCGAATGAAAGGCGTAAAGAACCCCCAAACGGTGCACGCTTTCCTTCTTAAGTAAGCCCCCGCAACGCTTGGATGGAAATCGCAGAGGAGCCGACGATACCAGTCCAAAACTTCACCCTGCCAATGACAAGGGGGCCCGGGGCCACTCCGACGATAAAGTCGAGGTTACCCCAGGCGAACGGTTGTCATCATGAAAGGCGGGAAACTCGAAGGCGGCGGCCTGACAGGGCGCGCGGAACCGATACGATTTTCGTATCGGGAACCGGCGACCTTCAATTGCGTGAGATCCGCACGCTAAGATCTCACGTGACGCATCCAGGATATGCCACGCGGCGGTGGTTTAACTATGAAGTACCGCCAACGGCACATCCGAAGACCCTTGAAGACACGGCTCCAAAACCGAAGAATGGACCCACCTCCGAAAGAATGACTTCATTCGAAAGGTCTCTCCCAGAGGTGGGCCCAGGGGGCCACTGTCAGTACCCTGCGTACCGGATACCTCTTGAGATTGCAAACATCACAAGGAAACTCCATCTACCAGATTTAAAGACCTTCGAATGCCCCATATGTCAGCCATAACCGGACCTGCTTCCCCGACATGGTTAGTCCCATGGCCGCCACGTGTATCATAAGAAAGGAGCTACCGCCCGCACATGGGAAAGCTCCGGACTGGATACCAGTATGGCACCCCCGGATCTAACCCCAGACAGAGGGAAGCTCCGATACCGACATGTGTCCAATAGCACCGGACCTACCCGTCCATGACGGTAAGCTCCGGAGCTGCCACGTGTCCGAACTGTCGGACCTTCAACCTCAACAATCAGACTGGTGGACCCCCAACGGCTCGGACCTTCAAGGGGCAATCAAAGACTTCAAGACCCGATTAAGTGTCATTAATACCATATTAATAACACACGATCGAAAGATCCTTAATGCGAGTAACGACACTATTAAGGCCCGTTACCACGCTATTAAGGGTAATTAACCCTATTTATTGTGTATTAAACATTAGTAACCGTCAGAGCCACATGTCGGGCCAGGCTAACGGTGTAACGATCATTCCTTGTACTATAAAAGGATTGGTCGACGATACACGACACTGGAGAGGCTCACACGCTCTCACACACATATTCACTCGCTCAATACAACATCAACACACCTCGTGGAGTAGGGTATTACGCTTAGGCTGCCCGAACCACGTAAACCTCTGTGTCAATTTGCCACCATTTCTTGAATCTTTGCGCCCATTACCGAACTACAAACTCCGTGGACTACTAACAGTAGTGCCGGGAGATCTGCCAGATTTACGCACCGACAACACCATCACACACGGGAGAGCTGGTTGCATTCTAGTCGTTCCGATAAAAAAATGCTTATATATTTATTTATATTTTATTCATCATTTGGAGTCGTCACGTAAGGAGTCTGCACTTATGCTATTTATGCTTGTATTGATTGTGAGATATATTAAAAAAGAATGTCATTTTATCCTTCTGTTTAAAGTTTCCTACAGAATATCGTTTTTCACTTTCCAATGTATTTGGGACGAATTTGTTTCTACATAATTTACTTTGTTCTATGCGCTATTTACCCCTTGCACTTAGGATATTGTGTTTCAACCAACCAACTAACAATACTTATTATATTTATTATAGGCAAAAATAGTAAATCGTTCCAAAATTAATCACTTCTTGATGTGCGGAATCATGTCTAAGAGGACATTCTTTTTTGAACCGGGGGAGTAGTTGCCAGTTGAACAGGATCAACCGCTAGTAACTTGCTCTCTAGCAGTTACCCCGCAGGATTTGTAGAGAGGCGATAACTGCCGTGTGTTTGATAGCATGACGGCGGAGGAGACGGTGAAAACAGATCGAGTTACGGCAGGCCACGAGCGGGAATGGGGAAACGACACAAGAAACGAGGGACGGTATTGGTCTGCGACGTGGTGGCGGCAAGTCTCGAGACAACATTGGCCCAGGTTAACCAGGCCGAGGCCCACGGGCGATCGAGTCGAAGCCAACCAACCTGCGAGGCCCTCAGGTGCCTATCATACGGCACGGATGCACGTCTTGGTAGTTTACCAGGCCGCCCAGTGCCTGCTGAATTCCAAACAACGCTGCCGGCCTCTTCGAGGCGTGCACCGTCGTAGGTTGCCCAGGCCTTTCGGCCTACGTGAACGGCATTCATCGAAGCGGCCCAACCCAACGGGTGCCCGCATTGCGGCTGCGGGCGTGTCGTCTCCTTTCGACAGCGAGCAGCACTCCACCTCGAGAGGTCACGCTAGTACGCAACTGACGGAGATCCCACGCGAAGAAGCGTCGGGTGCCTCGAGTCAAAACTCAAAAGGCAAGGAGAGCGCCGCAGCTTTCGAAGCGCGGACATTTCGCGTCGCCAGAGAGAGATCGGAGATGGAGACTCGTGCCCGTGCCGTGCCAATCATTACGCTCAGTCGCAGTGCGGAGCGCCGCACCGTGCTGCCTGCTGCTGCGGCTTGCCACCGAAGCGTCAAGGTCGTCTAAAGAAAGCGAAGCACCAACGGAGCTCTCAGCAGCATGGTCAATCACGCATGAGCATGGCTGTTGCTGCTGCTGCGGCGACCTTTTTGCTCATCGAAAGAATAGACGGACTTGTTGGACTCGCACATCCATCCGGAACAAAATTTCCCTTTACCCGTCCGTGACGAGAGTTTCCGTCTTCAAGACCTGAACACGTTGCGCGAGCACAACTCCTGCCTGCCCGGGGAGTTTGAAATCCAGCGGCATTTCGGATTTGGGTATCTAGAGTGAGCCTCCGGTGCCTAGTAAACAATTTGTAAGGTCTGTTCGGTTAATTCCCTCCCAGGTTTGAAGTGGATTTGATCCCTTTCAGTCCTCTCGATGAACTCGATCGGCACCAAACCGTATGAACTCGGGGCCGCATCAACGAAATCGATTTGTGATTCAACTCATTTATGTATGAGAGAACAACATCAACTACCGATACTTGGAATCGCTGGCTCGGCCGTCCTGCAACTTTCACGAGCCATCAGTAGCGACGATCAAACCCCATCAATGCTTTGCACCTCGTGGACCAGACCGGGAAAAGGGACACCACACCACACCACTGGAGGCGCAGGCGAGGCAGCAGCAGGAGCCTGTGAACGGCTCGCACCGTTCCATCGATGTCCACCGCTGCATGCCGCTTTCTAGTCAGTTGTTTTCTTTGGCTTTTTATCGGGAGGCCATGAGAATTAGGACCTTCCGTTGGAACATGGGGAGGCGAGCGTTCGTCGATGACGGTCATCATGAGCTCAACAACAATGCATGTGATTTGAGCTGTGATAGTACTACTGTGCTAAAAGTTCTGAACAAAGTGGGTAAGCTGGAGGCTTTCCCTGTTGCGCCCTCGTGGACTGCAGGTTGTGCCCCCAGCAGCCAAGATGTGCGGAGCCTATAATGCAATAAAAGAGAAGGGAAGTTACTATAGTTGTGTGAATATGTTACTTCCACAATTATGTTTTATTTCACACTGGCCAGTTAAAATTTGAAATAATCAGCGTCCAACAAAATAAAATAAAGAGAGTAATTTTTGTGGGTACCACTTGCCAAACCTGGTTTTGGAAACCAAACGTTCTGATTATGCATCTCTATCCCATTGTCTAGTAATTACCATTTTTTAGTATTATCCGTTCGATATATTTCAACAAGATACATGTGTGATAGTAATCGATCTTGAATTTTTTGGAAACTTTGTTTGACACTGAGATTTTTTGACGGTATAAAAAGGTGAATTTACACCAGAGCTAGAACCAACATGTTGGTGATACCTAATGCGTCATTTCAAATTCCAAACAAAGAGCCACTTGTAATTTGGAACAGTCAACATCGACGACACGCATCATCGAACGGGAACAATCAACAAAGCACAATACATTTACACTAGAACAAACTACTTGAGCCGATGGGAGGTGAACCACCACACGTTATTCTAGCTACCACTATCTCCATCACATCACATCATCATCGCACACGTAATGCCTGGATAAACATTCGTCTGCACGGCACCGCTATTCCTATTCCGTCAGATGTAAAACACCATTAGAAAAGAACACCGGACGTTCTATCGGTGAATTCGGTTCAATTATTTCGGTTTTTTATTTTGTTTTTTTAATCACTGTCTGAAAATGTTATACAAATATTGAGTACTAAAATGTTTTGTACCTAAATTTTGGTTCGATTTTCAATCTTATCTGAAATACTCGAATTGCATAATATTTTCATTTCGTGCTCTCAACAATCAATATAAGTTCAATATTATTCATAAATTTAATCTCCTGAGATAAAATTATTATTTCACTAATGATATATCTTAAATAAATAATTTAATCTAATGAATTCACATATCATAACTCACAAATAAAATATCAAAGTCCATATTGTTCAGATTTCATTGAACGTAATTTAACTTGAGATCTTATTGTCCGGTTATTCGAATATTTTGAGTACCTGAGGTGATACTCGGACTCGAAATTGATGTATCGATTATTTAAATTTTCTACCCAAATAAGTATCCGATTCTTGATATTTTGAACTTTTTAATCTCGATTTTCTCGATTTTGATTTTTTTTGTCTCTGTTTTTTACTCACCGCTACCCCTACCCAAAAGAGAAAACACAAGAGAGCTGGACCCTCCCTTCAAACGGTCACCTCGCCGTCGCCAGATCGCCGCCCGCATCATCCACCTCCCTCACGCACGGTCCCCGCCCCCAGCCGAGCGCGCGCCGGAGAAGGGAAAGGACACCACTGCGCCATCCCAGCCATTAACTCCCCGGTCGACCCGTCTCCCTCCCCTCCCCTCACCTCCCGTCCCCTCGAGAGCGCCATCGGATCCGTCCCCATCTCGAAAGGGGGAGCCCTCCACCGCCTTGCTTTCTCCCCTCAGCACGGAACCCCGCCTGCCTTTTAAAGTTTCACCCACATGCGCCACCGCGCCAGCGATGTCGCGCAGTAGTGTGGTGGAGGTGGTCGCCAGCAGGGGGTGCGCGAGGCTGGTGCTCCCGGGGATGCACCAGCCCTCCTCCGCGACCTCCGTCGCCTCCTCCTCTGCCTCGCGAGGGATTGCCGCCGCCGCCGCAGCCGGTGCGCGCGCCAACAGGAGCGGACCATTCGCAGGCCTGGTCATCTGCGTCACGGGGCTGTCCAAAGGTTCGCTTCAATCGTCTCATGATTTCGCCGATGAATTGACGGTTGTAAAAGGCTGTCTGTTTGATTGGTGTTTGGTGCTCTCGGGTGGTTTCAGAGGCGAGGGGTCAGGTGAAGGAGGCGACGGAGCGGCTCGGGGGCGAGTACAGCGGGAACCTGCACCCCGAATGTACGCACCTCGTGGTGCAGATATCCTTTGCACGCTGGCTGTTGCTGTTTCTATCCACTGTCGTAGTAGTATCTATTTTTGAATTTCAGGATGGCAGTAGTTCCTTAACACGCAACACAGCTTCGCTGGCCGCAAGTTCGAGCATGCCCTCAAGCATGGTCCCAGGAACGGGCTGTTCCTTGTGACGCTGGGTTGGTTCGTCGACTGTGTGCGGAGAAACGGTAAGCTCAAAATCCATTGTCCGTTCTCCATTTTGAGTTTTAACCTGAAATTACTGACCCGTTGTTTAATTATGTGGTGTTTTGACTACTGTAGTGAGGTTGGATGAATCCTTGTATAGAATCCAGAACACTGGGGAAAATGGTCTGCCCCTCGGGGAGTTCAACCGGCCTGTTGGAGTTCCAGTTGGTGAGAATTCTTGCCTTCCTCCTGTGATATTTCAAGACAAGGCATGTGCAGACGCAACCCGGAAGCATCCGCTTCAGAATCATAGGAAAGAAGATGGCCTTGATGAGTTTGTTTTTACAAATCAAACGGTCTACATTGACCCTGGGATATCTGCTGAGATGAGGAAGAAGGTATAGTATCTGAGTTATTGCTTGATTTCTTGATGGAATGTTGTGTTTACATCATCTTGGATTGAGAATTCATTATAATTTCATGTTAACTGCAAACATAAAACAAATCATCTCATATGTTTTTTCATCAAGCTTCCTTGCCTGTATGGATTATCCAATCCCCTTGCCTGCAGATTTCTGGTGCTGCTACTAGAGAAGGTGCAAAGTTGCTGGAGCACTGGTTTATTGGTTGTCATGTGACCTATGTTGTGTGCGAGGATGTTTCTGTTAAGAAATATGTTGGACACTCAGACAATATTGTAACTGTAAGCAATACTGCAACATTATACTAGAATTTGTTGTTTAGTTGCTAATTTACTCGGACAATGCTTTATGCTAACATTTTCTCGTTTCATCTTATCAGCCACTTTGGATCTTGAAAACAGTAAAAGAAAAGAACTTGCAGCGTCTTGTGCATTTGTCTTCAGACCTAGCTAGGCATGTTGCCATGGTTCTTGAAAATGTCCAAATATCTGAAATGGTATGATACTGCATTGTACCACTACAATTGTTCTCTTAGTTGAGCCAGCTGTACAAAAAAAAGGGTCTTACGTAGTTGTCGCCTAGAAAAGTTGGTTACACAAGAAATTTCATTGAGTCTTGTTTTGTTTCAAATATTTCTCCTCTTTCTTTTGTTCTGTATACTCAGAAATGTTATATCCTGCTTATCTTTTTTTTCTTTTTAATAAAAAGATAAGATGGGGTACAGGGTATTTAATAACTAACAGCTACCCTCCTGCAATGTATTTAGTGAGGCACATACAAGTTAACATGCCATTGTGGTCCTGGTCAAGTTGTAGATCACATTAAAGGATCTGATGAAATTGTGCTATTTTTTCGTCATGAACAACAAAAATCTGTTTCTGACAATTTTGCATGATCCCTTGAATTCGTCCTCTCTATTATCCTCAAGCTGCTGGTTGCAGTATGTGCATTTCTGTGCTGACTTTGTTGAGTTGATTACAAAGGTGTTGACATCATATATTCTGTCATTTTAGAATAGAAAACTTGGGAGTGTTGCTTCTTCAAAGTCAAACACCAGTGGACTTACATCTGCCCAAGGGGAAACTGATGAGATCCATCAAGAGAGACAGGAATATGTTGAAGTTGTGAAGAAAGAAGTTCGAGACCGCCGCGCTTGTCGTATGCAGGTAAAAGTTATTTTAAGAAGTAGCAGATTAATTGTTGTGCTTTTCTTGTCTCCCGAAATTTGCAATTTCTTCATCCGAGCAAAACAGGTTTAATGGATTATTGGACCTGATTCCAATGCAGAGCACTTATATATCCATATGCATACAGCATGAAACAACAACAACAACAACCAAGCCTTTGTCCCAAACAAGTTGGAGTTGGCTAGAAATGAAACCCAACAATTTTTGAAAGTAATAGAAAATAAGATGAGAGTAAAAAAATAAAAAATACAAATAAAATAAGATTCTACATTTTATTTATTTTAGAAATGGATTAATAAGAAATAAGATGAGAGTAACAAAATTCAAATAAACTAAGATTCTACACATGAATTGCTAATTTTCATGCAGTCCTACCATGAGTCAAATCTCTAGGTATGCCCCACTCCTAAAGTCTTGTTTCACCGCCTCGTGCCATGTCAACCTTGGTCGACCTCTACCCCTCCTAAAATTTTCTCTACTCTTTATAATCTCACTGTTAACCGGTGCTTCTGGAGGTCTCTGCTGGATATGCTCAAACCACCGTAGGCGATGCTGGACAACATGAAAATTATCCTAAAAATTTAGTCATCTGTATCATGTTTGTAATAACTAATTAGATAGTGACTGATATTCTGTTCCTCAGGTATCTTGTTTTTTTCGCATTAATCTGCATCTGAGGCCTATCACCAGATCCCCTACTGGAATTAATTACTAAGCTAGACATTCGCAGCTGTGTAGTAGGCCTTCTTGTAGGCCGTATGGCCGTTAGGTCAGGTTGATGTGTCACCTAGAGAAGATTGTAGGAAACTGTCAGTATGCAATTCTATACAGGATTCTGCTCATTCTCCAATGCTATGGTCATATGCATTACATTTATTTATTTGAATTGTAATTTCATTCCCTCTAAACATAATGTTTTGATGAGTGCCTAAATTATTGTTATAAGCTAGTCATGTGCAGTACCAATTCATCCGATCACACCTACCACTCTTCTGGATTCAATCTGCTGGACAATCTCTGAGCCAACTTCGTCTGCTTCTATTTATACGGATTCTTCATGGTCCGACGATGCCAATGAGCAACAAAGCACTGCTTATGTTGATGCAAATAGGGATGGAAAGGATCCAGATCAGTTAACTGATAATTTCTCCCGTCCACTGAGAGAGAGGTAATCATTGGAATTTATCAAATGACTTTCGAACCAGCCTTCTAAATCTCATACTTTCGGAGTTTCCTTTCAGTGAGCAAAGTGAGTTGGTCTTCAAGAACCACTTTCTTACCATACTGTTCCCTATTGATCGTTTTGGGGAGCTTGGACCTTCCTCAAGGACTTTCTACAGCAATGGTGGGTTTACACGTATACAAGTGCTGGATCACATTTACAATTTCTACCAGGTATAAAATTGACTGTTATCTTAATTTTGACTTCAATATCCTGCCCCACTACCAGCTTTCAGTGCAAAGGCAGTCACTGTTTTATTTCTAATGGAAAATATGACACATCCATATCCGTTTCACAGATTTACTGTATGTTTTGTAGCCAAGTTCTTTTCATTGGATTTTGATTTATCTTCTTGTAACCATCAAAATCGATAACATATTATTACTTTTTGTAGGAGAACATGTCAACCGACGAGATAGATGTGGCCCTGCATACTGATTCACGGCATGCTGATCGACTTCGATCTTTGTATGCAAGTTCTGAATCAGTAGAGAAAGGATATGTAGCTTTTAAAAGAATAGACTTCTTAGGAAGCAGAAGAAGTTTTGAGGCACTAAAGCGCCTCAACAGGGAGAATAATAGCAATGTATATGAGCTTGTGATTAGGGCATGATCTCACCATGTTCAGTGTCATTTTCTAATTTTATTTTATAGCATTCCTAGAGTAAACTTAAAGGTTTTGAAGGATGTATCTTGTTTGCGGAACAAAGGTGTAGAAAGTACATATCCACAGTTCGACGAAGAGTGGTTGTGACTTGTGAGGTTGTATCATGTTTTGCAGATGGTACCTTGCTATGTTGTGTGCACTTCTATGCTAATGCAGTCACATGATAAGTGCATTCGCATGTCGATTGTTACTATGCCTGCTGGAAATGCTTGACGCTCAGAAAAATCAACTTCTTTCGATTAGATATCAGAATGGGTCAAGTCACAGGTAGAGGCAAGGCTGGAAACTTTTATCATGTTCTAGGTGTACTCAGTTCGAAGATGATACTGTTTGAGAATGAAATTTGAGAGAGACAAAAATGTATTCTTACAATATCAAATCATCCTTTATTCATTCACTTCCTTTCTATTTATACATGTGATGGTGGTAATTCCGTGAGAAGATGCATCCATTAGGAAGAAGGCGGTTGGAACCACCGGTGTCCATTCAAGTGATCACATGATCATGTATTGTAACAGATACTTTTATTATTTTTATAACAAATAGCCGATCAAAATACAGCTCTTCTTGTGGTGTCAAATTTATTACTCACTCCGTTTTAAAAATACTTGTCACTCTCTAGTTTATTTTTGAATTAAAAAATAACAAGTATTTTAAGATGCAAAGAATATTAGACCCAGCATAATAAGAGCAAATAGACGAGTGTTAAATCGTCATTCAAAATACTAGAAAAAAAGCCCCCCCCCCCCCCCCCCCCCCCCCCCCTCCCCCCCCCCCGGAAGAGGGCAAAGTGTACCGGCTGAGGAAGTCCACGTGTCAATGCAGTACGTGCTGGCCCATTTAAAAGTCATACTACAAGGTAGTGGGCCTCTTCTATCTCGTCACTGCAATTTCCTACGCGCCGGCAACAAGAGGCAGGCCCCATATCATTTATCATCCACAGCCTTGAAAGCCCATAAAGAAATCACTATCTTTTTCTCTTACTTGCAGCGGAGGTTGAAGTCACTCGGAGGAATAGGGGAGAGAGGAAGTCCCGACCTCGCATCCAAGCACATCGCCGCCACCAAATCCAAATCCGAATTCCTTTTGTTCGAATCGGCGGCGAGGTCCAGACGACTAGGCGGCGATGGGTCAGGGAACTCCGGGTGGGATGGGCAAGCAGGGCGGCGGCGAGCGCAAGCCGGGGGACGGCGACAAGAAGGACAAGAAGTTCGAGCCGCCGGCGGCGCCCTCCCCGCGTCGGCCGCAAGCAGCGCAAGCAGAAGGGCGCTGAAGCGGCCGCGAGGCTTCCCAACGTGGCGCCGCTCTCCAAGTGTCGGCTCCGCCTCCTAAAGCTGGAGCGGGTCAAGGACTACCTCCTCATGGAGGAGGAGTTCGTCGCCGCGCAGGAGCGCCTCCGCCCCCAGGAGGACAAGGCCGAGGAGGACCGCTCCAAGGTCGACGACCTCCGCGGCACACCCCATGAGCGTCGGATCTCTCGAGGAGATCATCGATGAGAGCCACGCCATCGTCTCCTCCTCCGTCGGCCCCGAGTACTACGTCGGCATCCTCTCCTTCGTCGACAAAGACCAGCTCGAGCCAGGATGCTCCATCCTCATGCACAACAAGGTCCGTCCCCGCTCTATTTCTAACTATGCGCTCTCGCGCGCAGATCCCGTAGTTGTTAGCCTGCTCGATCTAAGTTTTATAGATCTGGTAATCCCCGGTGGTTAGGAGGTTTTGATTTTTAGAGGCGATTAAAGGGTTTTCAGCAGTATACCATCTCTGAGATTGGTTGTTAGGTTGGAGGTTTTTTGGAGTTGAAGGGTAATTTGGCAACATTTTGTTTATTATTATCGAATTAATCAGGTGTGATGAAGGTGAGGTTTATCAGCACCTTATTATTACCCTGGAATTGGCGGGTTGCGACGTTTAACCTTGTGTCTTTTAGCAGTTGTCTTAAATTTGTTCCTTAGATGCTAGGCTAGGGCTTAGGGATCATTCTCAGGATCATTTCTCAAATAAGTTCACCTGTAGCTGTGGTGCTGTGCCATGTGTAGCTAGGGGTTAACATCTGATGATAGCTCATACTGCATATGCTCTCTCCATACTGTTTTTGTTCACCCCTGAGGCCCTGAGATCATCCAGTATTCTGGTTGTCCAGTTATTCCTGTGATATGGCTATGGCAGCTGTTATTTTCCAGCTTCACTTAGGATTGATTACAATGCTGATGGCTGTATAGAAGACTTCTCTACTTTCCATTATTATTATTGCATTTGTTCATCTTAAATCCTAGGATTCAGAGACCAGACTCTTTCCATATATATTCTGTTATGCTCAGTGAACCTTTCCATAGATAATTGTCAGTCAAGAGATACACATGTCGCTCACTCGCACATATATTCTCTTCTTCAGGTTCTGTCTGTGGTTGGTATATTGCAAGATGAAGTTGATCCTATGGTATCTGTGATGAAAGTTGAGAAAGCTCCTCTGGAATCTTATGCTGACATTGGTGGCTTAGATGCTCAGATTCAAGAAATAAAAGAGGCAGTTGAGCTTCCACTGACCCATCCTGAGCTTTATGAAGACATTGGAATCAGGCCTCCTAAGGGAGTCATATTATATGGTGAACCTGGAACAGGGAAAACTCTACTTGCCAAGGTCAGTGTTCCGGCTTGCAATGCATTATTGATGTCAATATACCATCTATTTTCTTAATAGTACTGCAGTTGCAGGCTTCCATCCTTTTGATTTCTGCCTGCGTCACAGGATTATCTGAATTATGCATTCTTCAATCATTGCAAAAAGCAAGTACTGATTACTTTAAACTGCATGTGCAGGCTGTTGCTAACTCGACATCTGCAACTTTCTTGCGTGTTGTCGGAAGTGAGCTTATTCAAAAGTACCTTGGTGATGGTCCCAAACTTGTGAGAGAACTATTTAGAGTGGCTGATGAGTTTTCCCCCCTCAATAGTCTTTATTGATGAGATTGATGCAGTCGGAACAAAGAGGTATGATGCTCATTCTGGAGGAGAGCGTGAAATTCAAAGAACTATGTTGGAGCTGCTGAATCAACTAGATGGTTTTGACTCGCGTGGAGACGTTAAAGTTATTCTAGCAACAAACCGCATTGAAAGTCTAGATCCAGCTTTGCTTCGGCCAGGTCGGATAGACCGGAAGATAGAATTTCCTTTGCCAGATATTAAAACTAGGCGGCGCATCTTCCAGGTACTCTATCTGAATGACAAGCTTCATGCTAATGGACCGAGAATTCGGCTCTTATAAAACTTGTAATACGTGCAGATACACACATCAAAGATGACGTTGGCTGATGATGTGAACCTGGAAGAGTTTGTGATGACTAAGGACGAATTTTCTGGTGCTGATATTAAAGCTATATGCACGGAAGCTGGGTTGCTTGCGCTGAGAGAGCGTAGGATGAAGGTAAGACTGTTTTTTATTCGATCCATTTGTTTTTTGTTTTTGGGAGTGTACAAGTATCCAATGAGGTAAACCTCACAATTGGTATTGAATAGCAACTAATTGGAACTATGCTTAGACCATACCGTTTATTATTATAAAGGCACTTTTTAGGTGGTGCATATTATAGAAAAGTTAATATTCATTTGTTGCATGCCAACTTGAATTTCATTACATGTATAGAGTATAGACACACAGAACTTTCATTCTCAGCTTCCTGGATTACAATAGCAGAGAAGATTGAGGTCATGCATCATTTACATTTGCTTGATCCTTCTAATCAGCCCACATCCCCGAAAGCAATGCATTAAAGGTGGCGAAAGGCCCCGAATTCCTCCATTTCTTTTTAGAATCATGATCTGATAAGGCATTATGTCATCTTTTAGTTTCTTGAAACAAATTCTCAATCTATATCTCACTACAGAAGTGTAGATAAACCAAAGTGACCACCACACTGCTGCCAAACAAAAATATTTTCCCCACAATACCACTTTCTTCATTGGATTTTTTCTGGAGGGAAATCGGAGACGCGCCATACATACCTCAGTTATTTGGCATTAGGAAAAAATATAACCTGATTCAAGCTCAATACTGATACTATTCTCATTGCATTGCCAATTTATTTTGAGCTATGCAGCAGCCTAAATTCTGTTTTGAAATAAGTTGGGTATATGTAGGTGCTTTGCTTCCAGAATTCAAGTGTTCTGATACTAATAACAACGCAAAGTGCTAAAACGAGGAATATGCTGTTAATGTTTTTTATGAGATTCTTATCTTGAGCAGTTGCCAGTGGCAATATCTGCACTACTGAAACCGGCATTATAATTTCTGCTGCAACTCTGTTCGTTGGCCCAATTTGGAAAGTATTTCTTTGTTAAATAGAAACAGCTTGGCTTCCTCCTAGAGTACATATGTGAGATGTGTCGTGTTCCTTTATCTTGAGCTTGTGCCTTTATCATGATGTTGTTTTCTGGCTTGCTAGGTGACGCATGCAGATTTCAAGAAGGCAAAGGAGAAGGTGATGTACAAGAAGAAGGAAGGTGTCCCAGATGGCCTCTACATGTGATGAATTGGCGACTGGCCTTCCATGTCAAAATCAGTGTTTAAAAGGCGTCGACTAGTTGCCACCTAGATGTCCGGACGCTTTGGCTTTCGCCAGAACGCCATCGCTGGTCAACTCACATGACCGTGCCTCCCAGACCGTCGCAGCTGACCTGCTGGGTGTCATGGTCTTTTTAAAACACTTGTCAAAATAACCTTGTAGCAGTATATCTTGTTATCATGTGATGTTGCTTTGTTCTGAAGAACAGGGGGGGGGGGGGGGGGGGGGGGGGGGGGGGGGTAAGGGTTGTGCATTCTCCCTTGGCTGGGACTAGACATATGTCTACTAATATTTTGGTACCTTTCAAGCACAATTCCCTTTCGGAGTAATCTTGAACGTCGTTTACTACGCAGTATGAATGTATGCAGCACAACACCAATCACAGATGTGCAGCTTCTCGTTTGAAGTCTGATTTCAGCCGAAGCTATTCTTGAGAAGAATAGGTTATAGGAGCCTTCTCGTCTTTCTGATTGACTCATGATGGGCTTTCCTACAATGCATTTGTTAAGAATAAATAAATTATAAGTGGGAATAGTAGTGTCCATGGCGGTTACTCCTCCAACGGGTGTGACGGCATCGGCGGTTCCATCCCGAACAGGCGCCATTGTCCATTGAACATGCATATAAGAAATAGATTGATTAATGAGAAGAACAAGTTTTCATTTGTCTCAAACATTTGTCTATTTTTATTGTCTACACTACCATTACTATCATAACACGTTATCTGTCACGTAGTTCCACCAGAGAGTTCATAGGCCTCAAGAGATCGAAAGAACAAGGATTAAGACAAGGTAAAGATGACAAAAAACAATCTTACCCAGTCTTTAATCCATAATTTGCGTCGTGTTCTGGACCAATTTGGTGCACCAAGTCGCAATCCACGCTGGTGATTCCCTGCAAGAACATGGGAAACAAGAAACAATGGATGCAACTTAGGGCACCATCAACAGAGAAGACGGCGACGCAACAGGCAGCGACGAAGATCTGGATACCGTCAGAATGGGGAGAGTCCAGCGCCGGAACAATCACAACAACCACCACAGCAAGCCTCTAACCCTAGGGTTAGGATTGACAAACGACCAAGTTCCCCATCCTCAAATCCACCGGCGTATTGGCCGATGGAACCCTCACACCCGGCGAACTCCCCATGGAGCTGCCGAGAGAAGCCTTGCGCCATCCACGGTATGGCCCCTTGCCCATACCCGGTTGCACAACGATCGATGTTATCATCATCGGGTAGGGGAGAGGGAGAAGAAGAACTCACCGATGGTGTGGGTAACACGGAGGTCACCGTCGTCGAACAAGAAGGCAACATGCTCGTGGTGGCCGTTGTCGAGAAAGACGATCAACCGATCGACTTCATACCGGTACCGGACTCACCAACCCCAAGTCCGGCATACAAGAAAAAGATAAGGATCCGAATCGGGCCACTGGGACGCCATACCGGACCCCTAGCACCAAGAACATTTGCAAAAGAAGATTAACAAAGTACAACAACCGGACCCCTAGCACCAAGAACATCTACAAAATAAGATGAACAAAGTGCAACAATCACCGGATTCAGGGCTCAACTGCCGTCACCAACACCAAATCCTTCGGATACAACCGCAAGAAACGAAGAGCCACCGCTCCGGAGCCCCAACGGGGGCCGAATCATTCGCCGTTTCACTCACCTAGCGAAACTGAGTTCCTCGGGTCGTCACCCGGGGGCTTGGTCCTTCCCTCAACGGTCTTGAGGACCTAGAGATGGGGGGGAGGGGGGGGGGAGGAGGACCGAAGAAGGTGTGGCGCCGCCGGCGTTGCACGGGAGAAGGTGGACTGAGGCGGAAGAACCGAGGAGGAAAGAAGCAGCGGCGCGAGGGGGACGGGAGTGGGGTGTCGGCAACCCTAGCCTCCGATCCACCCTTTTCAATGCCGCACGGGCTGGGCCGGGATGGCCGGCTGGGCCAAACCAAATGGTCGAATGGGCCAGGCCGAAAGGCCTTTTGAACCAGTGAAAAGGAAAAAAAATAGCCCAATGGGGCTGATGTTTATATGTACAGTTTTATTATTTTCATTAATATTTTTCTTGTAGATCAGATTAATTTCTGATAGAATACAAGAAAAATTAGTGTGTATTTAGCATTTAAATTTCTGTAATTTTGAGTTTAGTATTGTAAATTGTATAATTATGGTATTGTACATGTAATTATTCATTATTCATTTTTATGGAATTTGAAGATATGGTTAATACATAGTTATTTTAACCATAATTTTATGTGAGACATGAAATCTGTGTTATTTCTTGCAAAATTCATCAAACTCATGGAGTTTATAAGGATGAATTACACATAAAATTATAAACTCATGGAGTTTATTTTACATGAACCATAATTATAACACTAAACTTGAAATTTATAGATTTCATTTGATATGAAATCAAAGATTATAAATGACAACACATGCTGTTGGATGAATGTTTATCATTCAAATATCACAAGAACGCAAATATACTTGCGTATGTCACAATGAAATCTAGATTCTCACAAAATCTTGGTTAAATATTGTAGGACTAATGACTCGAGAATTTGAGGAACTTGCTTTTGATGGGCATAATTATCTTACATGGGCGATGGACGTCAAGATAAGCTTGCCTCTTAGAGGGATGTATAAGGCAATACTCCCACCAGAAAATCGACAACAAGAATTGCCTCCTACATACAAGTACAATGCTTTATATATCTTAAGACATTATATACATCCTGATTTGAAATCAAAATATATATTTGAAGAGGAACCAAGTGTTCTTTAGAATGCTCTTCAAAATTGTTATGAACAGCAAAAGACAGTAATTCTCCCAGAGGCCAATCATGATTGGATACATTTATCCCTACATGATTATAAATCCATTGGAGATTATAATCATGTTGTTCATAAGATTTGTGCTAAATTACGGTTTTGTGAGAAGGAACCATCTGATGAAGAAAAGATTGAGAAAACTCTCACAACTATGCTTCCATTAGATAGGATCTTAATGCATCAATACCGTACCAGAAATTACCAACGTTACTCAGAACTAATACAAGATCTTCTTCAAGCAGAAAAGCATGATGACTCACTATGAGAAATCATCACCAACGTCCTGTTGGTATGGCTCCACTGCCTGAAGTTAATTATAGTTCAAAGGGTAAAGGAAAAATGGATGATACTAAATCATCTAAGAATGTTGGTAAATTCAAGAAAGGCAAGAAAAATATGCACAAGAAGAACAAGTCCAAAGGACAAAAAAAGGGGAAAGGAAAGAAATCATTCAAGTGCTACCGATGTGGTGGTCCTAACCATATTGCAAAGAAGTGCAAAACACCCCAACACTTGGTTGATTTATACTAGAAATCTCTCAAAGAAGAAGGAAAAGCAAAAGAATCATATGAGGCACATTTCAATGCTACATCCCATGAGGCTACAACTTCGGGAAAAGTACCTGATGAAGAAATAAAGAAAAGTCCATCAAATGATGACTACATTGACGATGAGAACATGATCATTGAATATACCAACGATGTGTTTGGAGACCAAGAATAGGCTCCATTTATCTTAGTAGATTTCATTAATCTATCGTCTTTGTAAATATTAGTGACACTAAAGATTGTGATATGTAATGTAAATATAAGTATGTAAATACTTTGATATTACAAATATGTATGTATTCTATACTGAATAAAGTTCTTATTCTCTATAGATACTTGAAGTCAATCCCATGGAACAAGAATTGTGTCTTGTGGATAGTGGCACAACAAACTCTATACTTAGAGAGACAAAATATTTCCAAACTCTTACAAAAAGAACTAGGAATATTTTGACTATTGTTGGACATGATACGAATATAGTAGGCTCTGGATGAGCTATTATAGTCCTACCAATGGGTACACAAGTAACAATTGAGAATGCACTTCTATATCCCGATTCTACTCGAACATTGCTAAGTTATATAGATATCCGTATGAATGGGTTACATGTAAATACCCATGAAGAAAATAATGAGGAATTTCTCCATATTATTAAGAAAAACGGTGATAGCTATGATATTCTAGAGAGAATGTCATGCTTGCCGTCTGGATTGTATTATACATACATACAACCCGTACCACATGTTACATACAAGGTAGTCTTCCAAGAAGTAGATGCATTCAAAACCTGGCATGAAAGACATGGGCATCCAGGAGTTAGAATGATGAGGAAGATTATAGGTAATATATATGGTCACAATTTCAATTCAGCCAAATTTCCGCAATCTTCAGATTTCATGTGCACAGCTTGTGCAACTGGAAAATTAATTTTGAGACCTTCACCACTCAAGATTAAGGTAGAACCACTTAAATTTCTTGAAAGAATTCAAGGAGATATTTGTGTATGTATAAGTCCCTCGTCGGGACCATTCATGTATTTTATGGTTTAAATAGACGCATCTACAAGATGGTCGAATGTGTGTCTTCTGTCGATGAAACCATGCATTTGCTAAAATTATGACAAAAGTCATAAGATTGAAAGCAAATTATCCTGAACACAGACTAAAATCTATAAGATTAGATAATGCTGCATAATTTACCTCAAAGGCTTTCAATGATTATTGTATGGCTCAAGGAATTGAAGTGCAACATCCAGTACCATATGTACATACTCAAAATGGATTAGCTGAATCACTTATTAAGAGAATTAAGTTGATAGCAAGATCATTATTACATAATTGTAATCTACCTATTACATGTTGGGGTCATGCAGTTTTACATGCTGCAGACTTAATACAATCGCGACCAATTGCATATCATAGTATATCCCTACTATGTTTAGTACGTGGTAATGCTCCAAACATTTCCCATCTGCGGAAATTTGGGTGCACAGTATATGCACCAATTTCACCACCACAGCGTACAACAATGGGTCCTCATAGAAAGATGGGTATTTATGTAGGATATCATTCTCCTTCGATCATAAAATACCTAGAACCCATGACTAGAGATTTATTTACAGCAAGGTACGCTGATTCTATTTTTAATGAGGAACATCCTGGCATTAGGGGGAGAGTTTAAGAATAATTCGGAATGCCAGGTGTCGGTGTTTGGATCCGGCAGATCTCCCGACACTACCTTTGGTAGATCAAGGAGTTGTAGTTCGGTAATGGGCGCGCAGAGATTCAAGAAGGTGAACGACAAGTGTACACAGAGATTTACGTGGTTTAGGCCCCTAAGCGTAATACCCTACTCCACGGGTGTGTTGGTGATGTATTAAGTGTGTGAGTCTAGAAGAAGCTCCAGAAGAAGAAGCTCGTCTAGTTTAGGGATTTCAATAGCGGTTTGGAACCGTCCCTTGTGTATCATCGACCAGTCCTTTTATAGTACAAGGACTGGTCGTTACATCGTTAGCCTGGCCCGACAGGTGGCCCCGGCGGTTACACATGCTTGATACACAATTAATGAGGTTAATTATCCTTAATAGCCTGGTAACGGGCCTTAACAGTGCCGTTACCAGTATTAAGGGCCATCCGATCGTGCGTCATTAATATGGTATTAATAACACTTAATTGGGTCTTGAAGTCTTTAATTGTTCCTTGAAGGTACGGGGCCGTTGGGGGGGTCCACCAGCCTGATTGTTGAAGTTGAAGGTCCGACGGTCGCCACGTGGCAGCACTGGAGCTTACCGTCGTGGACGAGTAGGTCCGGTGCTACTGGACACGTGTCAGTACCAGAGCTTTCCTCTGTCTGGGGTTAGGTTCGGGGGTGCCATACTGGTATTCCGACCGGAGCTTCCCATGTGTGGGTGATAGCTCCGATCTTATGATACACGTGGCGGCCCTGGGACTAACCATGTCGGGGAAGCAGATCCGGTAACCCCTGACATGTGGGGCCTTCAGAGGTCTTCAAATCTGGTAGATGGATTTTCCATGTGATCTTTGCAATCCCAAGGGGTATCCGGTACGGAGGGTACCGATAGTGGCCCTCTGGGCTCACCTCCGGGAGAGACCTTTTGGATGAAGTCATTTTGCCAGATGTGGGTCCATTCTTTGGTTTCTGAGCCATGTATTCAAGGGTCTTTGGTTGTGCCGTTGGGATAGTTTGCAGTTAAACTTCCGCCGTGTGGCATACCTAGGAGGCGGCAGGTGATATCTGAGTGTGCGGATCTCACGCAATTGAAGGTCGTCGGTTCCCGATACGAAAATCGTATCGGTTCCGCGCGCCCTGTCAGGCCACCACCTTTAGGTTTCCCGCCTTTCATGATGACAACCGTTCACCTGGGGTAAGAACCTTGACTTGATCGTCGGGGTGGCCCTGCCCCCCTTGTCATTGGCGGGGTGAAATTTTTGACTGGTATCGACGACTCCTCTACGGTTTCCATCCAGGCGTTGTGGGGGCCTACTTAAGAAGGAAAGCACACACCGTTTGGGGTTCTTTACGCCTTTCATTCGATCTTGCGCTCAAAACTTCCAAACTTTCCTTGCCTTTGCTCTCTTGCCTCGCTGTGTCGCGATGGAGTTGGGTCTCCGCCAGAGCCGACTGAAGACCGGTGACGATTTGAAGAAGGTTCGGGCCCTCGTGGGATGGTCCTCTGACTTCTTCAATCACTTGGTCCGCGTCGGCAAGCTTCCGTTCGAGAAGGAACACGCCAGCGACATGGTGTACTTCTCCGTGTATGCCATGGTGGGACTGATCCCACCTTTCTCCTCTTTCTTCTTGATGCTGCTAGACTTCTATGGTCTGCAGCTGTACCACCTTGGCCCCCACTCCATTCTGCTGGTGTCAATCTTTGTCCACTTCTGCGAGATGTGGGTGGGCATTCCCCCCTGCATTGAGCTCTTCCGCACCTTCTTCAGTGTCCAAACTACAGGCAGGAGTGATGAGTACCTTGACTTCTACTATTTTGTGAAGCGCAAGAAGTGCCCGTACAAGTACTTGCGGTCGTTCCCTTCTGGGAAGTGG
The DNA here is from genome assembly GCA_036927565.1 of Tuctoria greenei. Lineage (NCBI taxonomy): Eukaryota > Viridiplantae > Streptophyta > Magnoliopsida > Poales > Poaceae > Tuctoria > Tuctoria greenei. Next base: position 9,332,735 of record JAYESD010000011.1, on the reverse strand, counting down.
GACGACTGGAAGAAGGATTGGATTGTCATTAGGGTGGAGGAGCACGAGAAGCTAGAGCTGTCGGAAGGCCTCCCCAACATTGACACTGCAGTTTGGAGTGAAGCTCCTGTGTTATCGGACGCCTTCAACCCTGCTCTGACCAGGATCCGCCTGTGCGTGGAAGGAGGAGTGACTCCTCAGGCGGTGTTTTGCAACTTCCTGACCAACAGGTGGGCTCCGCTGAAGAGGAGGGAGAAGTTGGCTTGGGTCCTCAACAGTATGTTGGACGACGACCGGATCGAGACCGGTTTGAAGTCCAACATGGAGGGTGCAACTTTGGATCTCCACCTCAAAAAGTTCCAGCACGACATCAACGTCGAGGGTGACGAATTGGCTCTGCCGGCAGCTTTCCTCCCTCTGAACATGGAGGCAGAGTTCAGCAGGGAGCTCCGGCGGACGATGCTGGTGCTTGACGACCTTGGTGTCGTTGAGAGGCGTTCGACCACCGGGTTGGCGATCTATGAAGCTCCTGAAGGCGGCTATGTTCCCGCCCCTAAGCCAAGAACCGAAGTCGACGACAAGGGCAAGGAGTTGGCCGAGCCCTCGAGCAGTAAGAGGAAGCATGCCAACAGAAGGTACGCGAGGCATACTTCTTCCGCGGCGTCTTTTTCTCCCCGTAGGGGGAGGTCTACGACGGCAGCATCTACTCCAGTAGCGGCTTCTTCCCGGGGTGCTAGCTCCGGCCAGGTGACTCTGGTACCAGGGCCAGCTGAGGGCTCCGGGTCCGGAGGTCCTTCCCGGTCGAGGGGGGCCTCGACCAGAGCAACGCCGATAGCAGCATCAAGCTCCGGGGGACCCTCTGGGACTACCACACCAGTGGCGGTTGGAGCCAGTCGGGAGCATCCAGAGAAGAGGTTCCGTGCTAACTGGTGCGGAAGCCTTCCGAGGTATTTTTTGATTTTTTACCTCAATCAGTTGTTTTATTGTTATAATTGCATTTTGAGTTTCTTCGTCCTTCATCCACAGCGTGCCTAAGAAAAGGGCTGAAGCTCCGGTCCCTGCAGCAGCGGTTGAGGCTGTGCAGGCCGAAGCTCCGACTCCAATCCCAGCGCCGCCCCAAGAGGAGGCTGAGGCTGCGGCAGCCCCGACGCTGGCTGTCGTGGTTTTGGACCTCAACTCATCCCCAGAAGCTCCTGTGGTAGCACCGGACCACGAGAATGAAGATGTACCAGCAGCGCCAGCCCTGAGGGTTGAAGCTCCGGGCTTGGATGCTGGGATGTTGGACGCTCCGGCCGCAGAGCCGGAGGGAGCTGAGATTCCGACCCTAGAGCCGGATGTTGTTGAAGCCCTGACAGTCGGACCGGTGGTTGATGAGGTCCCGACAGTGGAGCCGGGTGTTGATGAAGCTCCGGCACTTGAGCTAGTTTTCGAGGAAGCTCTGGCGCCAGAGCCAGTTGCTGCAGAAGTTCCGGCTATGGAGTCGGCCGTTGAAGAGGTTCCAGTGTGTGAGCTAGTTGCCGCGGAGGTGTCGGCGCCTGAGCCTTTGGTGGTCGAAGCGCTAGCGTCCGAGCCCATGATGGTCGAAGCGCCAGCACCTGAGCCAGAAGCGGAGGAGGCGCCTGCGCTGGAGCCAGAAGTAGCTTATGTTCTGACCGAACCTTCAACACCTGCTCCGGAAGCGGTGATCCCGGATGTGCCCGCTGCTGAGTCAGAGTGCCATGATGAAGCTATTGGCCCCCCACCGGAGGGGCGAGTTGTTGATGACATGGCGGCTGGACCTTCGGAGCCAATTCTGGAGGTTGGAACTTCGGCTGCAAGTACTTCCTCGACGGCAGTCAAGGCTATCCCGGAGGACAGCCCTAGTGCCATTGAAGCTCAGGGGACCGCTCTCGTAGAGTGGGAGCCAATTTTTGTTGCTGAAAATCCACTGGAGCCAGCGGAGAGGACCCCGGCAGGTCCGGACCCGATCCCCCTATCGTTGTCTATCGTCAACGTCTGCTCCAGTCTTCGCCAGGTCCAGCTGGCTTTCTACTACGACAGCAAGGCCCTCGAGGAGGAGCGCCAAATCCTTAGGAGGTGGCGCAACCGACTCCATTTTGAGACCAAGCTGGCGCAGTCAAGGCTGACTGACGACAAGGAGTGGGTATAAAGGGAGAAGGTCCGCCTGGAGTACTGGGGTAAGCTGTTGGATGAGAGGGAAAGCATGATGTGATCCCTTGACAACCAGTCCCGGGCCATCTACGAACATGCCAAGGCTGCAAACAGCGCAGCGGATGATCGCCAGGAAAGGCTCGCCGCCATCCACGATAGTCTTGTCAAGCGTCGAGAGGCTCTTGAAGCGCGGGAGAGACGACTCGAAGATGAAGAGCAGCAATTCCTGGAGCTGCGGGATGACCTCGTGAAGAGGGAGGAAGAGCTTGTCCGAAAGACAACTCTAGCTAACAAGAGCCTCGAAGAACGCACCAAGAAATTGGAGGAGTGTTGCAAGGAGGAGGAGAAGAAGACCTGGGAGCGAGGGCAAGATCTCTACAAGCAGGAATGTGCCATCGCCACCAGGGAGAAGAAAGTGCGGGGCCGGGAGAAATATCTGGTCAACCGTCGGAATGAGATCCACCTGTGGAAGGAAGATCTCAGTAAACTCAAAAGGCAGGATGCTGAAACGATTCAGCAGAATGCCAAAGAGGTGGAGCGTCTTGCTCGAGAGAGCTCGGAGCTTGTGGTGACCAAAAGATACTTGGCAGAGATGCGGAGCGGAAGGGTTGTGGAGTACCAACAAGTTTGGGACTTCTTGGGCAAGGCCAACGACGCGCTGACGCCAATGGGCTTCAGTCCCATGCGTTCGGATGATCCGGAGCCTGAACTGGATCAAGCGTTGGAGGCGCTGGGTTCATCAGGCAACAAGCTCTCCAAGATGCGCGATGCCATCGCGGACCAGCTGGAAACAGAGGGTCAGTCCCTGGCGAAGAACATCGTAGAGTTTGTGCTGACATGCTACACCAGTCGGGACCCTCAATTCCCTCTGGACCCGGTGCTTGAAGGTCCCATCAAAGGAGAGGGTGAAGCCTCCCGAGCCAGCGTGTCGGAGGTGTCCCAGAAGGTCGCCCAATTCTTCCATAGGGTCTAGGACCATCTCTCTATAGCTCCCGCTTGTATTCTGTCTTCTTCTTCTCCAATTTTGTAATCTCTTGTCTCCAGATGAATGAAATCCAAATTTTTGTGAATTCGAATTTCATTTTTTGTCTTCAACACCTTTGTCTCACTTGGCCCCCTGGTAGATGTACACAATTTGATTGTGAACATGTACCAAGAGGATGTAACAGTTGTTGAAGACTTGTGTGCTTCAAACTTGTAGAATGTAGGTCCGAAGTCTTTGATAGTGTAGGCCCCCTGAGGCTATCGGGGCTTAGTGGCTCCGGCATTGACCATCGTCGGAGCTTAGTAGCTCCGGCAGTAGTCTCCATCAACGCGTAAATCATCGATGGTTAGCCTAATGGGGTGTCGGAGCTTGGCCGCTCCGGCAGTGACCTTCGTTAACACATGTTGTGTCAACGTTAGACTCCACTTTAGAGTCTTTCCACCATATTTACGTTGACGGCTTGCCCCTTAGCTTTGCCAGAACTGAGTAGCTCCAGAGATGTTTGATGTCAATGTTTGAACATCGACCACAAGCCGCCTAGAGGGTGTCGGAGCTTATTTATTTTTCTTGCACACTGGAGTCAAGAAAAACAGTAAAATCCGTTTCCTATTTAGAACTTCATTGCGGCTTACTGTTCCCGAGAAAGTTTTAGGTCGAACACAATCCTAAATACAACCAAGAGCGTCGTCTTGCCTCCTTCAGGTCCGATCGTTCATGGACCTGTCTTACTTTGGCCTGCCGAGGTGTAGGTAGAGTGGCGTACTTAGGGTGCATGACCAGGCTAAGTCGATAGCACACTCCGGCCCTAGATTGGCTTGGCGGCATTCAGACAAGTAGTCCATCAACAATGTTTGAACCCGAAAGGATAAACAATGCAACTCGAATTGTATATGAACTGGTCGAGCTAAAGTTTCTTAAGAACTGCACAACTTTGTTATAGAAAAGAAAGAGAAAAATAAAAAATATGGATCCTGTACAAAGTAAATGCACGTGGAGTCTATTTTCACATAATGATGTCTTTCATTATAGGTCCAGGGTACATGGGAAACAAGTACACTCTTAGGGTACGGAACCAGGCTAAGTGTGTTTCGTTTCTCGTTTGACCCAAGGTAGCTAGCTACACCTTTAGTTCTGAGACTATGACAAGTGTTGCATGGACGTTGCGGACCTAACTGGGTAGGTCCGGCTGCCCTCCCGGAGGAGCTACCTGACTCTGTACAATGACTCTATAACATACATCACATGTAATTACAGACTCACCTCTGTGATATTAAGCGTAGAACTTACGGAGGTGCTCAATGTTCCAAGGATTTGGGAGAGGTGTCCCATCCTCGGTTGCCAAGCGAATGCATCCGGGACGGGATACTTTGATCACTCAGAAGGGTCCTTCCCAGCTGGGGGAGAGTTTGTTTAACCCTTCTCTGGATTGTATTCTCTGTAGCACCAGAACGTCTTCCTCGAGCTGTCGGCTGTAAACATGCCTTTGGTGATAGCGCCGAAGAGCTTGGCGGTACCGGGCATTCCGAACAGCTGCTCGGCACCTTCCCTCTTCAAGGAGGTCAAGGTCTTCACGCCAGAACTGGTCATGCGTGGCTTCATCGGAGGTCTGGAACTGGAGTGACCCCATGGTGATTTCCGGAGGAAGGACTGCTTCAACTCCGTACACCAGGAAGAAGGGTGTCTCTCCAGTTGACCGGTTTGGAGTTGTCCTGTTGGCCCATAGAGTGGGCGGAAGCTCTTCGATCCAGTTGGCTCCATGCTTTTTCAGGCGCTCATATGTGCGCGTCTTGAGTCCTTTCAGGATTTCTGCATTTGCTCTCTCGGCTTGGCCATTGCTTGCCGGGTGAGCTACGGAGGCGTAGCTGACTTGGATGCCGAGGTCTTCGCAGTATCCTTGAAAAGCAGAGCTTGTGAATTGGGTCCCATTATCTGTTATGATTTTGTTCGGGACTCCAAATCTGCATACGATGGACTGCAAGAAGTTGATAGCTGATTGCTTGTTTATTGTCACAACTGGAGTTGCTTCCGGCCATTTGGTGAACTTGTCAATGGCAACATACAGGAACTTGTAACCTCCGACGGCTCTTGGGAAGGGTCCCAAGATGTCCATCCCCCACACAGCAAAAGGCCATGTAGGAGGTATCATTTGTAGAGGCTGAGCCGGTGTGTGAATTTGCTTTGCATGGAACTGGCATGCTTTGCATTTCTTCACCAGCTCAGTTTCATCCTGGAGCGCTGTAGGCCAGTAGAAGCCATGCCGGAAGGCTTTACCGACCAGCGTGCGGGAAGACGCGCGGTTCCCACACTCGCCTCTATGGATTTCTGCGAGGAGCTCGCAGCCTTCTCCCCTTGTGATGCACTGCATTAGGACGCTGTTGGCACCGCGCCGGTAGAGATCTCCTTCTACTAGTGTGTATCTTTTAGCCAATCTGACTATCCGGTCAACGGATACATCATCGCCAGGAAGGATATTGTCTTTCAAGTAGCTCCGGATCTCCGAGATCCATGCATCAGAGCTTGATTGAGCATTTGAGTCTTGCGTGCTGGGTTGCTCGGAGCTTCCGGTAGCACCTACGACCCTTGATGGCTGCCATGATAATAGGGCCATTGGGACCGCCAGCTTCGGGATGCTGGTCTCACCCCCTTCGCTCAGTTCGACAGGCTGAGCTGTGGGTTTTGACAACCTCCGGACGAAGGTTCCGTCAGGAGCCGGAGCTCCGGTTGATGCTTTCGTCGAGAGTTCGTCAGCTTCAACGTTATGGACACACTGGACATGGTGGAGATCCAGGACTTCAAAGTCCTTCTGAAGCCTCTGGACTTCAAGGAGATAAGCAGCTAGTTGGGGATTATTACAGGAGCATTCACCCTTCACCTGTTTAATGATGAGTTGTAAATCTCCCTTGACCAACAGCTGTTTGACACCGTATGATAATACCACCTTTAGTCCATAAATGAGTGCTTCATACCCTGCCATGTTGTTGGTCGCCTTGAAGTCAAGGTGGACCATATATTTTACCTTCTCCCCGGTTGGAGCGAGGAGAAGGAATCCAGCTCCGGCCCCCTGCTTTTGCATGGAGCCGTCGAAGTAGAGGGTCCGGTGAGGTTCAGTGAAGACCGGAGCCTTGAGTTCCGGCTTCTGCTCACTAGGGCCCCCAGGGTTTGATGGAGAGGGGTTGTAACACCCTCATTTTCATACATCATGCCCTACATACACTCATATACATGTTTAACATTAACCCACAACAAGAGGAACGAGTTTAAAATTGATTCGGAGCGTTTAAAATTGATTTGGAGCAAAACCACACTTAAAATGCAGGAAAGTGTTGACTAGTTCGATTTTACTGAGGACTAATCCTATTTCTCTCTGACTGAAAACGGACTTGTCCAATTTTGTGCGGACTAGTCCGATATTCCAAGAGTCCTTGAAAATTTGCAAAGTCCCTGGACTTTTCCGGACTAGTCCGGTGTTCTAGCGGACTTGTCCGATTTCTTCTCTGACTAAAGTCGGACTTGTGTGATTTTAGGCCAGACTTGTCCGATTTTCTCTATGGACGACTTCGGACTAGTTCGGTCCTTTCCGGACTTGTCCGATATTTCACGACTCCGAGTTGATCTTTTGTTTTACGACTTGTTTCTTGGGTTTCACGTTAAGTGGGCCTAGGGATGTCGTTCCTAACTCTTTTAGAGCCCATGAGGGACTCTAAACCGGCCTCTACTCATCCCAAACTCGAAATCCATCTAACCCTAGCCTCCACCTCTATATAAACAACCCCACCCCTTTGCTTGACATCTATTTGCTACTTTTCCACCCCACCCAAACCCTAGTTCGTGGAGAGCCACCATCAAGGAGGGAGGAGAAGATCACAAGCAAGAAGAAGGAGAGGAGGAAATGAAAGAGGATCAAGATCTCCACCAAGTTTCGTTCTTCATCACCAATTCATCTCCAAGTTCATTACCAACCCTAGATCATCAAGATCCAAGTGCTACCTCCAAGTTTCTTGATTCATTAGAGTCCTAAACACTTGGTATACCTTCTATTCTCTTTTCCTTACGTGAATTCAACCCCTAATCTCCAAATTTACGTCGATCTAGAAAACCCTAATCTACTGATCTCGCAGAGTGCAGACTTGTCCGGTCCCTAGCGGACTAGTCCGATCTTTCTGGTTAAATTGTGTTGAATTAATTCAAAAATTTGATCTAATAAACTCCAAACCTATATAAACTTGTTAAAATCTATTAGAACTAGTTAGTGATCATGAAAAGCAACCCATTAACAAGTTCTACCTTGCATTTGCATAAATCATGCATGTCATGTCATATTGAGTAATATTTGTGCACTCTTTGATTGTGTTTCTTGTCTTGTATGTTTATTGTGTGGATTAGACGAATTTGCGCTAGAGAGTGCCGCGGAGGATCTACAACACCAAGAGTTTGAAGGCTTTGATCCTAATCAACCGCAAGAGCAAGGCAAGTGTCCTTGAAGCATATTGATCCAGTTTTAAAATAAATGTTTTATTTGCAAAATTGCATGCTTGTGTCAATTTGATGGGAATCCTATGATAGGAAGTTTACTAGCTTTGTTAACCACCCTTGTCACCTGGAATATATGGTAGAGAGTCGGGACGGGCTTTTTACCTTTTGCTTCACTTAATCAACTGGGATGGGAAACAACTATACCACTCAATTTAATTATACATGTATGAGATTATAGTTAACATGAACTGGTTAAATATGATATGGTAATGGGTGATCTAAGCAAGCCTGGTATGTGGATGGGTTGGACGTATGGTGGTTTGCTTGCTTTAGATCTAAGGACTGGTTCATGCGAGAATAAGCCAGGATTACAGTGTCACCACGAGGTCAAGTATGGGTGCGGCGTAGCTGATTAATTAGGGCTTTGCCAGTGCTATTGGACCATTATGGATGCTCAGGGAAGGGGTAGTCGGATTGGATTTGTTGATGATTGGTGGGACTACCCTGGGATCCGAATGGCTCAAAAGGGGGCCCTTGGTTGAAGATGTGCTCAGTTGGAGGCATCGCCACCGGTGAAACCTCAGTGGGGGTCTAAATAGGCTAGTAATCCTTTTGTAAAGGCTATTTTGTGATCTCTTGGCCACCCACCGATGGAAGTGTGAGACGACATAATAGAGGTTCTAGTCATCGAAAGGTGACGAAATCAGAAACACGTGGGTAAAGTGGTACAAACTCTGTAGAGTTAAATAAAACTATCATGATAGCCGTGCTCCCGGTTATGAGCACCTGGACAACTTCCATGATTAGAGGGAAATTAGTACTGGGATGGTATTTGGGATGGTTATGGTTGGTATAATAGTTATGGATTAATTTCTGGTATTGAATATGGTTATTGGCAAATGGTGAAATATGGAATTATGGATGAGGATGGTGAATTATGGACTGGTATTATGATATTACTTATGATTATGATGGGTTTATTTCACATACATGTAATATATTGCTTTTCAAATGTTTTAATGTACTTTTCAGCACTTTGTCATTATTATTATCGTCATTTGAATCAGCCACATGTCACACTTTCCACACTTGCTGAGTACGACATGTACTCACTCTTGCAATCCCCCCCCAACAGTTGCAGGTCAGGATTGAGAGTTTAATCGTGAGAATGCGGAGTTCTAGGCCGTGTCTACTGTCAGCTTTGACTGTGGTGTTGATTGGAGCTGCGCTATACCCTTTTGCTTATGCTGCCTAGTTGTTTAGTTTGCTTAATTAGTTTATTTCCGCTGCATTAGTTGAACTTGTTATTAATATTTATTAGAGTTTGTATTCGAGGATAATATGGTTTGTTTAATAAAATTTGGTTAATTAATCTTGTCTTGTGGTAATTTTCTGTATACTCTTTTGTGAATGCACTCGTGTATGTGTGATGAACGTCCTAGGCACACATATGCGTTAGCTTGGTTCATTTTCCGGAATCGGGCGTCACAGGGGTCCATTCCGCCACGAAGTCTGCCAATGCTTGACTCTTGATCGCTTGTGTCGGTACCCTAGAAACCGTACACCCCTTGAGGATACAAAGATACCAAGGAAAAGTCATCTACTTGATTTGAAGACCTTTGGAGGCCCACATGTCAGATATAACCGAACCCGCTTCTCCAACATGGTTAATCCCAGAGTCGCCACGTGTACTACCAAACCGGAGCTACCGCCCACAAGAGGGAAGCTCCGGGCCATGTACCGAAATGGCACCTCCGGACTTAACCCCAGACCAAGAGAAGCTCCGGACCTGACACGTGTCAGGTAGCTCCGGAGCTCCCTGTTTCCCACAGTATGCTCTGGAGCTGCCACGTGTCCAATCATCGGATCTTCAACCCTTAACCTCCGGAAGACCCCGCAACGGCCCCGGATCTTCAAAGGGGAACAAAGGACTTCAAGACCCGATTAAGTGTCATTAATACCATATTAATGAAACTTAAATGGACGATCTTAACACAAGTAACGGTGTTGTCAGATCCCATTACAGGGTCATTAAAGGCAATTAAACGTGTATCAATACTAGTAACTGCCGGGGCCACATGTCGGGCCAGACCAATTTGTAACGGCCTGCCCTTGAACTATAAAAGGACAGGCCGATGACACGTTCAGCGAGACACACACGCCATTGACGCTCAACACAAGCTCATACAGCTAATACAACACCAACACACCCGTGGAGTAGGGTATTACGCTCAGGCGGCCCGAACCACGTAAACTCTTGCGTCTCGTGTGTCATTTCCTACTCACCTTCTTGAATCTCCGCGCGCCCATACCGAACATCAAACTCCCCTATCACTTTAACAGTGTAGGGAGATCTGCCGGTTCCAAACCACCGACAGCTTGTCTTGGGACGAATTCAAGATCAAATTCGGCCAATTCCGCTGCCCACTTTGCAATGTTTCCAGTAGAGTCGGGATTATGCAATATCGCACGCAGTGGGTAAGAGGTCACCACTGAGATCTTGTGAGCTTGGAAGTAATGTCGAAGCTTCCTGGAGGAGATGAGAACTGCGTATAGCAGCTTGTGCACCTCCAAGTATCGAGTCTTGGCATCATGTAGTATTTCGCTGATGAAGTACACTGGGCGTTGGACTGTCCGGACCCTCCCGGAGAGGTCCAGAGCTTCCTCCACATCGACCCGGGCCCTCCCAAAGGGGTCCGAATCTACTTCGGGGACCTCCAGGTCCTTGCTAGAGGAACCCGTATATCGGTACCCTAAAAACCATACACCCCCTGAGGTTACAAAGATCTCAAGGGAAGGACGTCTACTCAAATTAAAGACCCTCAGGGGCCCACTTGTCAGACATAACCGGACCTGCTTCTCCAACATGGTTAACCCCTAGGTTGCCACGTGTACTGCCAGACCGGAGCTACTACCCACAAGGGTGAAGCTCCGGGCTAGGTACCGAAATGGCACCTCCGGACTTAACCCCTGACCGAGAGAAGCTCCGGACCTGACACGTGCCAGGCCACCCCGGAGCTTCCCGCTTCCCACAAGCAAGCTCCAGAGCTGCCACGTGTCCAAACGTCAGAGCTGGCCGCCTCAAACCTCCGGAAGACGTTGTAACGACTCCGGATCGTCAAAGGATAGCCGCGGACTTCAAGACCCGATTAATTGTCATTAATTCCATGTTAATGACACTTAATTGGATAATCTTAACACCTGTAACGGCACTGTCGGGGCCCGTTACAGGGTTATTAACAGCAATTAATCGTGTATCAATACTAGTAACCGCCGGGGCCACATGTCGGGCCAGGCTAACTTGTAACGGTTTGTCCTTGTACTATAAAAGGACAGACCGACGATACACAAGGCACGTTCTCACGTTCTCACGTTCTCACGTTCTGACGTTCTAAGGCTTTGGAACGCTCTCAGGCACACAAGCTAATACAACATCACACACCCGTGGAGTAGGGTATTACGCTCAGGCGGCCCGAACCACGTAAACCACTGTGTCTCTCGTGTCCAATCGTGATTCACCTTCTTGAGTCTCCGCGCGCCCACACCGAACTACAAACTCCTTCAACACATTAGTAGTGTGAGGAGATCTGTCGACTCCAACAGTCGACAGTTGGCGCGCCAGGTAGGGGCGCCTGAGATTTTCAAGAATGGTGAATTCTGTGGCTGGATCATCCAACGGGCAACCTGCTGCTCAGGCTGTCGGAGGCAATCCCTCCAACATGCAGCCACCGGCAGGAGCCTCAGCACCAGCAGGAGTCACACTCCCACCACCACCATCTTCTCCGGCAAGACGTGCCGAGCAACATGATGGTGCGCCGGCGTCACATACTGCGCCGGCAAGTCGTGACAACCCAGAACACGCGCTTCATGCAGCGCGTGCTCTTCTTCAGCGACCACCACCTCCGGATGCATCTCAAGATGCTATGGAGCAATGGAGGGCTGATGTTGAGCATTTGGTCGCAGCAGCGGCCGAACGACTCAACAACCAGGGTCCCCCTCCTTCAGGGCGAGCCCCGTCGCAGCGACGGACGTTGTCTGGAAGACTTGGTCCACATGTCTCCAACAACCGAAGATGAGCTGCGTCACAGCAAGTGACGTCGTTGCCCTCTGGGGCACGACGCACCCATACGGCATCTCAGCTTTCGACACACGACCTCCGGGCGGAGCTCGATCGCCGATACCGCCAACAGGATGTCCGTGTCCATATCGAGCGAGCTCGAGAAAGACGGGATGCTCAAGACCTTTCTACTCTGGAAGGAGTAGGAGGAGGTTGTTCTGCCCTAGCCATGCACCTGCGCATGGTTAGATGGCCACAGAAGTTCCGGCCACACTTGCCGGAAAAATTCGACGGGACTGTCAACCCCGTAGAATTTCTGCAGATATACTCCACTGCAATCTTAGCAGCTGGAGGAAATGAGACCGTAATGGCCAACTACTTTCCAGTGGCCTTAACTGGGACCGCCAGGTCCTGGTTTATGAGCCTTCCACCCAACTCTATTGACAGTTGGGAGGAGCTGTGCCGTCAGTTCACTGCCAACTTCGGGAGTTCATACACCCGACCGAGCACTGAACTGGACCTTTTTGCGGTCGTGCAAAAAGGGGGAGAATCTTTGCGGTCATTCATCTAGAGGTTCTCTCAGGTACGCAACACAATCCCTTCTATCTCAAGCGCTTCTGTCATTGTGGCATTCAGACAGGGTGTACGAGACAAGAAGATGTTGGAGAAGTTGGCGATCAAAGAGATCACCAGCGTCACGGAGCTCTTCAGCTTGGCAGACAAATGTGCCAGAGCTGCGGAGGGCCGTGAAATGCACTCCAAACCAGCCTTGGAGGATCACAAAAAATCCTCCAAAGAAGAAGCCGCTACCTCCGGGAGTGGCAAGAAGAAAAAGAAGACCAACGGCAAGAAAAAGCCGTCGACCGGCACATCCAACATTGCAGCCACTGCAACTCCTGGTGGCCGGGGGCCACGCCCTGAGAAGCGACCTCGACCGTCTTCCGAAGACGGCGACAAATCCAAAATGTGGTGCCCCATTCACAAAACGGGCAGCCACAGGCTGGAAGACTGCCGGGAGGTCCAAAACCTTGCCGAGCGCTACAACAAGCGCCGGGAAGGGTCTCCTTTCTGACAGAGGGAGGGAAAACAGAAGGTTGACGAAGCTCCGGCTGAAGAGGAGTTAGGGTTTCAGGACCCCAAAAAGGTCCTGAAAGCCGTCTACACCTCCGTCGACGATGACTCCGACGTCTCCGACAACGAGCGTCGGAAAACCATGAACACCATCTTTGGTGGATCATGGGACATCACTTCTCGTCGTGTCATCAAGACTATGCGGCGGGATATGGCTGCTGTAGCTCCTACAGCTAGACCGGAGCCACATCGAAAGTGGATGGATACACCCATCACTTTTGATGCTTCGGACTGTCCCCAAAGCATGGTCGGAGCTGGCCAATTACCCTTGATGGTATCTCCCACCATCAACAACATCCAGCTCCATCATGTTATGGTGGACGGAGGTTCGGGGCTGAACCTTATAAGCTTTGAAGCTTTTACCAAACTTCAGCTTCGACCTTCGGATCTTCAGCCCTCTCGACCATTCTCCGGAGTAGGTCCGGGGGCCATTACCCCACTCGGAGCTATAATTCTCCCCGTTACCTTCGGGACACGGGAGAAGTACCGCACCGAGAAGTTGGTCTTCGACGTCGCTCAGATCAACTTACCATTCAACGCCATCTTGGGTAGACCTGCCCTATACAAATTTATGGCAGCTGCTCATTATGGATACTTGGTGTTGAAGATGGCAACACCAGCAGGCGTTCTCCGGATTCGTGGAGATCGCACCGCCGGAGTAACTGCTCTGGAGGAGCTCCATGCACTCACCACTGCGCAAGAGGAGGACTCCAGACAGGGGCAAGCTCCAAAACCTCCGAGCATTCGGCAACGAGGCTCAACCTCTGCTCCCCGTGTGCAGCCAAGCGGCGACACCGACATCCCCGTCAAAGTCGTCCAAATTGGTTCCGATGTCACTCAAACCACCCGCATATCGGGTGGGATGAATGACAAATAGGAACTCGCGCTCATCACTTTCCTCCGGGCTAACGTTGACGTATTTGCTTGGCAACCGTCACAAATGCCTGGGATCCCCAGGGAAGTGATTGAGCACAATCTGAAGATTTACCCCGACGCTCGGCCTGTGCATCAGAAACCTCGGAAGCAATCTGTAGAGCGACAGAACTTCATCCGACAAGAAGTGAAGAAGTTGCTCGAAGCTGGATTTATCCGAGAAGTCTACCATCCAAAATGGCTGGCAAACCCAGTCGTTGTGCCCAAGGCCGGCGGGAAACTTCGGATGTGCATCGACTACACCACACTGAATAAGGCATGTCCAAAAGATCCATTCCCACTACCTAGAATAGATCAGATAGTGGATTCCACCTCCAGGTGCGAGTTACTGTGTTTTCTAGACGCATATTATGGATATCATCAAATCAGGATGTCTAGGGAGGATGAAGAGCATACTTCATTCATCACAGTGGATGGATTGTATTGTTACACAGCCATGCCGTTTGGTCTCAAGAATGCAGCTTCAACTTTTGTACGAGCTATGTACAAAACTTTCGAAGAACTCATCAGAGACATAGTGGAAGTGTACGTCGATGACATCGTGGTCAAAGTCAAGAACAAGGAGTCCCTCTTGGACACCTTGCAGGCTGTCTTCGACAAGCTGCGGGCCACCCGCACGAAGCTAAACCCAGACAAGTGCGTCTTCGGGGTTAGTTCCGGAAAGCTTCTTGGTTTCCTGGTAAGTCACCGGGGCATAGAGGCTAATCCGGCGAAGATAAAAGCCATTGAAGACATGCGGCCACCAACCCGCATCAAAGACGTCCAAAAATTAACTAGATGTCTAGCAGCCCTCAGCCGGTTCATTTCAAGACTGGCGGAAAGAGCACTTCCCTTCTTCAAGTTACTGAGGAAGTCCGGACCATTCCAATGGTTTGAAGAAGCAGAGAAGGCATTCCAGGAGCTGAAAGAGTTCCTCACCACCCTACTAGTCCTGGTAGCTCCGAACCCTGGTGAGCCTTTGTTGCTTTACATTTCAGCTACTGACGAAGTCGTCAGTATGGTTCTGGTTGCGGAGAGACCGGAACTACCCAATACTCAGGAATCCAGACCCCTTCGGGAGGGTCCGGAGGTTCCTGAAAGCGGGTCTGGGTCCCAGCTCCCAGACTCAAACCCACAAGAAGCCACTTCAGAGGACCCGGACCCCTCTAAGAGGGTCCAGGTCATTTCTGAAGAAGCTCCGGGTTCCTCCACTCAGAACCCGGAGGTCCCCGAAGAGAGTCTGGACCCCTCCGAGAGGGTCCGGATCAATGAAGAGGAAGCTCCGGACCCCTCCGGGAGGGTCCGGACCATTCAACGCCCGGTATACTTCATCAGTGAAGTGTTACATGATGCCAAGACTCGATACCTAGAGGTGCATAAACTGCTTTATGCAGTTCTAATTGCCTCAAGGAAGCTTCGACACTATTTCCATGCTCACAAAGTCTTGGTGGTGACCTCATATCCACTTCGAGCGATCCTGCATAATCCCAATTCAACTGGGAATATTGCAAAGTGGGCAGCAGAATTGGCTGAATTCGATCTTGAATTCATTCCGAGACAAGCAATCAAGAGTCAAGCGTTGGCAGATTTCGTGGCAGAATGGACTCCCTCTCCATTAAACCCTGGGGGCCCCAGCGAGCAGAAGACGGAACCTCAAGTTCCAACCTTCACTAAGCCTCACTGGACCCTTTACTTCGACGGCTCCATGCAGAAGCAGGGAGCCGGAGCTGTAATTCTTCTCCTTGCACCAACTGGGGAGAAGGTGAAATACATGGTACACCTTGACTTCAAGGCAACCAACAACATGGCGGAGTACGAAGCACTCATCTATGGATTAAAGGTTGCACTATCATATGGTGTCAAGCAATTGCTGGTCAAAGGAGATTCACAACTCGTCATCAAGCAGGTGAAGGGTGAATGCTCCTGCAATCTCCAGTTGGCTGCTTACCTCCTTGAAGTCCAGAGGCTTCAGAAGGACTTCAAAGTCCTAGACCTTCACCATGTTCAGCGTGCTCACAACGCTGAAGCTGACGAACTCTCGACCAAGGCGTCAACTGGAGCTCCGGCTCCTGACGGAACCTTTGTCCGGAGGTTGTCAAAACCCACAGTTCAGCCTGCCAAACTGAACGAAGGGGGCGAGATCAGCATCCCGAAGCTGACGGTCCCGATGGCCCTGTTACCATGGCAGCCATCAAGGGTCGTAGGTGCTGCCGGAAGCTCCGAGCAACCCAGCACGCAAGACTCAAATGCTCAAGTCAGTTCTGATGCATGGATCTCGGAGATCCGGAGCTACTTGAAAGACAACATCCTTCCTGACGATGATGTATCCGCTGATCGGGTAGTCAGATTGGCTAAAAGATACACGTTGGTAGAAGGGGATCTCTACCGGCGCGGTGCCAACGGCATCCTAATGCGGTGCATCACAAGGGAAGAAGGCTGCGAGCTCCTCGCAGAAATCCATGGAGGCGAGTGTGGGAACCACGCATCTTCCCGCACGCTGGTCGGAAAAGCCTTTCGGCACGGCTTCTACTGGCCTACAGCGCTCCAGGATGCCACTGAGCTAGTGAAGAAATGCAAAGCATGCCAATTTCATGCAAAGCAAATTCACACACCTGCTCAGTCCTTACAAATGATACCTCCCACATGGCCTTTCGCTGTGTGGGGGATGGACATCTTGGGACCCTTCCCAAGAGCCGTCGGAGGTTACAAGTTCCTGTACGTCGCCATCGACAAGTTCACCAAGTGGCCGGAAGCTACTCCCGTTGTGACGATCAACAAACAATCTGCAATCAATTTTCTACAATCCATCGTGAGCAGATTCGGAGTCCCAAATAAGATCATCACTGATAATGGGACTCAATTCACAAGCTCCGCATTTCAAGGATATTGCGAAGATCTCGGCATACAAGTTTGCTACGCTTCCGTAGCTCATCCTGCCAGCAATGGACATCCGAGAGAGCAAACGCAGAGATCCTTAAGGGACTCAAAACACACACTTATGAGCGCTTGAAAAAGCACGGAGCCAATTGGATCGAAGAGCTTCCGCCCACTCTATGGGCCAACAGGACTTCTCCAAGTCGGGCAACCGGAGAAACACCCTTCTTCCTGGTGTACGGAGCTGAAGCGATCCTTCCTCCGGAAATCACCTTGGGTTCCCTCCGAGTCCGGACCTTCGACGAAGCCGCGCAGGACCAGCTCCGGCGCGAAGACCTAGACCTCCTCGAGGAGGGAAGGTGACAAGCAGCTGTTCGGAATGCCCGATACCGCCAAGCTCTACGGCGCTATCACCAGCGGCATGTACACAACCGACAGCTCGAGGAAGGCGATCTGGTGCTACGGAGAATACTATCCAGAGAAGGGCAAAACAAACTCTCCCCCAGGTGGGAAGGGCCCTTTCGAGTGATCAAAGTATCCCGTCCCGGAAGCGTTCGCTTGGCTACCGAGGATGGGACACCTCTCCCAAATCCTTGGAACATCGAGCACCTCCGTAAGTTCTACACTTAATTCCACGGAGGTGAGTCTTAAGTAACTTGAAATGTATGTTATAGAGTCATTGTACAGAGTCGGGTAGTTCCTCCGGGAGAGCAGCCGGACCTTTCCCGAAAGGTTTGAAAAGCTCATGCAACACTTGACACAGTCTCCGGACTAAAAGTGTGGCTAACTACCCTGGGTCAAACGAGAAACCAAACACACTTAGCCTGGTTCCGTACCCTAAGAGTGTACTTGTTTCCCCTGTACCCCGGACCTATAATGAAAGACATCTTCATGTGAAATAGACTCCACGTGCATTCATCTTTGCATAGGCTCGATATTTTTATTTTTCTCTTTCTTGTCTATAACAGAAACGTGCAATTCTTAAGAAGTTCTACTTTGACCGGTTTACATACGATTCGAGTTGAATTGTCAGATTTTTTGGATTTAAATATCGTCTGTGGCCAACTCGCCTGAAAGCCGCCAAGCCATTCTAGGGCCGGAGTGCGCTATCGACTTAGCCTGGTCAAGCACCCTAAGTACGCCACTCTACCTACATCCCGGCAGGCCAAAGTAAGGTGGGTCCATGGACAATTGGATCTAAAAGAAAAGACAATTCATCCAGTCGTATTAAAAATCGTGTTCAACTTAAAATTTTCTTAAGAACCGTAAGCCGCGACGAAGTTATAGACAAGGAACGAATTTTACTATTTTTCTTGGCTTAAGTGTGCAGGAAAAATGAACCCTACGTTGATGGAGAAAAACCGGAGCTAACCAAGCTCCGACTCCTACCAGGGCGTCAACCGTCGGCGTTGACTAAAAGATGGTGAGAAGACCCCGTCACTGGAGTCTGTTGCCAACAAACCAAGTGTGGCAAAGGTCATTGCCGGAGCTTCTAAGCTCCGACACCTTGGAATATTAACTATCGACGCTCAACGTGTTGATAGAGGCTATTGCCGGAGCTACTAAGCTCCAGCGATGGACAGTGCCGGAGCTTCTAAGCTCCGACAACTTCAGGGGACCTTCACCATCAAAAACTTCGGACCTAGATTCCACAAGTTCGAAGCAAATTCGTCTTCAACAAAACTCAACATCCTTTTGGTACATGTCCACAATCAAATTGTGCAAATCTACCAGGGGGCCAAGTGAAGATAAAGATGTTGAAGACAAAAGAATGAAATTCGCAAAAAATTGGGGATTTCATTTCATCTGAAGACCGGAGATTACATCTGGAGACAAGGGATTACAAAATTGAGGAAGAAGAGAAGATACAAGTAAAGGCTAAAAGAGACAGTCCTAGACCCTATGGAAGAACTCGGCAACCTTATGGGCGACCTCCGACACGCGGGCTCGGGTAGCTTCGCCTTCTCCTTCGACGGGGCCTTCAAGCACCGGGTCCAGAGGAAATCGAGGGTTCCGGCTGGTGTAGCACGTCAACACATATTCCGTGACGTTCCTAGCCAGGGATTGCCCCTCGACCTCCAGCTGGTCCGCGATGACATCGCCCACCTTGGAGAGCTTGCTACCTGCGGCGCTCAACGCTTGCAACGCGAGGTCAGGCTCCGGCTCCGGATCATCCGGGTGCACGGGGCTGAAACCCATCGGCGTCAGTGCGTCGTCGGCCTTGCCCAGGAACTCCCAAATCTGCAGGGAGTCCGCCTTCCTCAAGTTCTTCATCTCTTCCAAGGATCTCCGGGCCGCCATCATCTCCAAATTCTCGCGGGCGAGGCGCTCAACTTCTTTGGCGTTTTGCTGGATCTTCGTAGCAACCCGCTTCTCAAGTCTTCCGAGCTCCTCCTCCCGGAGGTGGATCTTATTCCGGCGGTCGACCAGGTCCTTCTCCCTAGCCTCCACTTTCTTCTCCCGGGCGATAAGGGCACACTCGTATTCGTAGAGTTCCTGCCCCCGCACCCAGGTCTTCTCCTCCTCCTCGAGGCAGCGCTCTTCCAATTTCTTAGTGCGCTCCTCGAGGCCCTTGTCCGCCAGAGCTGTTTTCTTAGCGAGCTCTTCTTCCCGTCGCAAGACGTCATCCTGTAGCTCTAGGAGTTTTTGCTCCTCATCCTCGAGCCGTCTTTCCCTCCCTTCAAGTGCCTTCGACGCTTGATGAGTGCGGTGCTGATGGCCTCGAGCTGATCAAACCGAGCATTGGCCGCGTCGTTAGCAGCCTTAGCTTGGTCATGGAACTCCCGGGATTGAGCGTCAAGGGCGTGAGTCATGCTCTCCCTCTCGTCCAGCAGCTCACCCCAGAGCTCCAGGCGGATCTTCTCCCGCCTGATCCATTCCTTGTCATCCGCAAGCCTCGACTGCGCCAGCTTAGTCTCGAAGTGGAGCCGATTACGCCACCGCCTAAGGGTTTGGCGCTCCTCTTCAAGAGCCTTGCTGTCGTGGAAGAAGGCCAGTTGGACCTGACGTAGACTGGAGCAGGCGTTGTCGATGGACATCGACAGCGAGATGGGCTCCGGACCTACTGGGATCTCTTCCGCTGGTTCCAGCGGGTCTTCACTTACAAAAATTGGGTCCCACTCTACGAGAGTGGAACCCCGAGCTTCCAAAGCGCTAGGGCCCTCCTCCGGGATGGCCTCAGTCGCCATCGAAGGAGGTCCCGCCACCAAGTCTTCATTTGCCCCCTCAGGCTGGGGGCCGGCGACTTCGTTCAGGCACTCTGGCTCTGCCACAGGTACCATCGACGTCGTCGCCTCCACTGGCTCCGGCCGGGACACTTCTTCTGAGGGAGGCTCAAGCTCCCTCGCCTCTTCAACCGCCGGCTCTGCGGCCGGCGCTCCAACAATCACCGGCTCTGCGGCCGGAGCTTCGGAAGTAACCGGCTCAACTGTCGGAACTACTTCAACTTCCGGCTCGCATGCCGGGGCTTCAGCCACCTCCGGCTCAATCGCCGGGGCTTCAGCACTTTCCGGCTCCGAAGCCAGGACTGCTACTT
Organism: Tuctoria greenei; assembly: GCA_036927565.1. NCBI lineage: Eukaryota > Viridiplantae > Streptophyta > Magnoliopsida > Poales > Poaceae > Tuctoria > Tuctoria greenei. The sequence goes on along the minus strand of JAYESD010000011.1, from coordinate 9,312,638 downwards.
CCTCCGACTCAACAGCCGGAGCTTCTACTACTGCAGCACCAGGACCTGGAGCTTCCACTTCCGGGACGGGTGCCGCTGGCGCATCTTCATTCCCGTGGTCCGGCGCTACCACGGGAACTTCTGGAGACGAGTCGAGGTCCATGACCACGACAGCCGGCGCCGGAGCTGTCGCAGCCTCCGCTTGGGGCGGCACCGGGGCTGGAGCAGAAGCCCTCGCAGCCTCAGACACTGTGGCTGAGGGCGGAGCTTCACTCCCTTTCTTGGGAACGCTGCAGATGAAGAACGAAGAAATTGAGCAAACAGATGCTACAATTAAAACGTTAATCAAGGTAAAAAAAGAAAAATTACCTTGGAAGGCTCACGCACCAGCTTGCGCGGAACCTCTTTCCTGGACGATCCGGGCTGGCCACGGTCGGCGTAGGAGCTCCGGGAGGACTCCCAGGACTTGCCACAGCCGCAGGCGTTTCCCGGGTCGGAGCTCTCCCTGATCGGGAGGAACTCCTGGACCTGGAGGCCCTCACCGCTCCAGATGCCGGAGTCGCACGCCCGGAGCTAGCACCACGGGAGGGATCCACCATGGGGACAGTCGCACTCCGGGAGGACCCCACCGCCGGAACAGTAACGTTCCGGATGGACCCCACCACGGGGACAGTCGCCACAGCGGCGGAGGATCTTCCTTCCTGAGGAGGGGAAACCAGGGGGGAAGTGGCAGGCCCGACGGACCTTCCGTCAGCATGTCGCAGCTTTCTCTTCCGGCTCTCCGGCTCCTCCGCCAGCTCCTTGCCCTTGCCGATGACCTCAGCTCTTGGCTGTGGGACAGGGGCGGAGCCGTCTCCGGACAACCCGGGGATCGCCAACCGAGTGGTTGATCTTCTCTCGACGACACCAAGGTCGTCAAGCGCGGGCATCTTCCGCCGGAGCTCCCTACTGAACTCAACTTCCACGTTCAGAGGGAGGAAAGCCGGCGGCGGAGTCAAGTAATCTCCGTCAACGTCGATGCCGTGCTGGAATTTCTTGAGGTGAAACTCCAAGGTCTTCCCCACCATGCTGGACTTCAACCCGGTCTCAACCCGGTCCTCGTCCATCACGCTGTTGAGGGCCCAGGCGAGCTTCTCCCTCCTCTTCAGCGGCGCCCACCTGTTGGACAGGAAGTTGCAGAACACCGCCTGGGGAGTCAATCCTCCCTCCACACATTGGCAGATCCTGGTCATGACAGGGTTGAAAGCTTCCGCCAGCACCGGAACTTCGCTCCATACCGACGTGTCAATGCCGGGCAGACCGTCTGGCAACTCCAACCGCTCATGCTCCTCCACCCGGACGACTACCCAATCTTTCTTCCAGTCATCCCACTTCCCAGAAGGGAATGACCGGAGGTACTTGAATGGGCACTTCTTGCGCTTCACGAAGTAGTAGAAGCCAAGATACTCATCGCTTCGGCCGGTGGTTTGGACGGTGAAGAAGGTTCGGAAGAGCTCGATGCAGGGAGGGATGCCCACCCACATCTCGCAGAAGTGGACAAAGATGGACACAAGGAGAATGGAGTGAGGGCCAAGGTGGTACAGCTGCAGACCATAGAAGTCCAGCAGCATCAAGAAGAAAGAAGAAAACGGTGGGATCAGCCCCACCATGGCGTACGAGGAAAAGTACACCATCTCGCCAGAGTGCTCCTTTTTAAAGGGGAGCTCTCCGCCGGCGCGGACCGAGCGGTTGAAGAAGTCCGAAGACCACCCCATGAGGGCCCGGACCTTCTTCAGATCGCTGTCTGTCTTCAAGCGACTCTCACGCAGACCCAACTCCATCGCAGCACAGCTAGGCAAGAGAAGAGGAGCAAAGTACAAGTCGGGAGTTTGAGCGCAAGAACAGATGAGAAGCGTAAAGAACTCCCGACAGTGCGCTTTCCTTCTTAAGTAAGCCCTCGCAACGCTTGGATGGAAACTGCAGGAGAGTCAAGGATACTACTCAAGAATTCAACCCTGCCGATGACAAGAGGGCCCGGGACCACCCTGACGATCAAGTCGAGGTTCTTACCCAGGCGAACAGTTGTCATCACGAGGCGGGAAACCCAAAGGCGACGAACTGACAAGGCGCGCGGAACCGATACGGTTTTCGTATAGGGAACCGGCGACCTTCAATTGCGAGAGATCCGCACGTCAAAGATCTTATCTGCCGCCTGAGGTGCGCCACGCGTCGGGATTTAACCGTAAAGCCCCGCCAACGGCACCTCCGAAGACCCTTGAAGACCCAGTTCAAGAGTCGCGAGTATGGACCCACCTCCGACGGAATGACTTCACCCCGGTAGCTTTCCCCGGAGGTAGGTCCAGGGGGCCACTATCGGTACCCTAAAAACCATACACCCCCTGAGGTTACAAAGATCTCAAGGGAAGGACGTCTACTCAAATTAAAGACCCTCAGGGGCCCACTTGTCAGACATAACCGGACCTGCTTCTCCAACATGGTTAACCCCTAGGTTGCCACGTGTACTGCCAGACCGGAGCTACTACCCACAAGGGTGAAGCTCCGGGCTAGGTACCAAAACGACACCTCCGGACTTAACCACTGACCGAGAGAAGCTCCGGACCTGACACGTGCCAGGCCACCCCGGAGCTTCCTGCTTCCCACAAGCAAGCTCCGGAGCTGCCACGTGTCCAAACGTCGGAGCTGGCCGCCTCAAACCTCCGGAAGACGTTGTAACGACTCCGGATCGTCAAAGGATAGCCGCGGACTTCAAGACCCGATTAATTGTCATTAATTCCATGTTAATGACACTTAATTGGATAATCTTAACACCTGTAACGGCACTGTCGGGGCCCGTTACAGGGTTATTAACAACAATTAATCGTGTATCAATACTAGTAACCGCCGGGGCCACATGTCGGGCCAGGCTAACTTGTAACGGTTTGTCCTTGTACTATAAAAGGACAGACCGACGATACACAAGGCACGTTCTCACGTTCTCACGTTCTCACGTTCTGACGTTCTAAGGCTTTGGAACGCTCTCAGGCACACAAGCTAATACAACATCACACACCCGTGGAGTAGGGTATTACGCTCAGGCGGCCCGAACCACGTAAACCACTGTGTCTCTCGTGTCCAATCGTGATTCACCTTCTTGAGTCTCCGCGCGCCCACACCAAACTACAAACTCCTTCAACACTTTAGTAGTGTCAGGAGATCTGCCGACTCCAACAGTCGACACCGTAGCTTCTACTGGAGCGACCCGGACCCTCCTGGAGGGGTCCAGATCTTCTGGAATAACTCCCTGTAGATCCAAGTTTGGGGTATGGGACCCAGACTCACCTTCAAGAACCTCCGGACCCTCCCAGAGGGGTCTGGATTCCTGAGCTTGGGATGGATCTGGTCCATGCTAACAACCTCGTCGGTTGCTGAAATGTAAAGCAGTAAGGGCTCATCAGGGTTTGGAGCTACCAAGGTTGGTAGAGTGGTGAGGAGCTGCTTTAGCTCCTAGAACGCCTTTTCTGCTTCTTCAAACCATTGAAATGGTCTGGACTTCCTCAATAGCTTGAAGAAGGGTAGCGCCCGTTCCGCCGGTCTTGAGATGAACAGGCTGAGGGCGGCTATACATCCAGTCAGTTTCTGGACGTCCTTGATGCGGGCTGGTGGTGCATCTCCTCAATGGCTTTAATCTTCGCTGGATTTGCCTCTATGCCTTGGTGGTTTACCAGAAAATCAAGAAGCTTTCCAGAGCTAACCCCGAAGACGCACTTGTCTGGGTTCAGCTTCGTGCGGGTGACCCACAACTTGTCGAAGACAGCTTGCAAGGTGTCAAGGAGTGATTCCTTGTCCTTGATCTTGACGACGATGTCATCAACATACACTTCCACTACGTCTCTGATGAGCTCTCCAAAGGTTTTGTACATAGCTCGTACAAATGTTGAAGCTGCATTCTTGAGACCAAATGGCATGGCAGTATAATAGTACAATCCATCTACTGTGATAAAAGAAGTATGTTCTTCATCTTCCCTAGACATTCTGATTTGATGGTACCCAGAATATGCATCTAGGAAACACAGCAATTCACACCCGGAGGTGGAATCCACTATCTGATCTATTCTAGGTAGTGGGAATGGATCTTTTGGGCATGCCTTATTTAGTGTTGCGTAGTCGATACACATCCGAAGCTTCCCACCGGCCTTGGGTACAACGACTGGTTTTGCCAGCCATTTTGGATGGAAGACTTCTCGGATGAATGTAGCTTCGAGCAACTTCTTCACTTCTTGTCATATGAAGTTCTGTCGCTCTACGGATTGCTTCCGAGGCTTCTGATGTACGGGCCGAGCGTCAGGATAGTTCTTCAGATTATGCTCGATCACTTCCCTAGGGATCCCAGGCATTTGTGACGGTTGCGAGGGAAACACATCGACATTAGCCCAAAAGAAAGTCATGAGCGCGAGTTCCTATTTGTCATTCAGACCTCCCGATATACGGGTGGTCTGAGCGGCATCAGAACCGATTTGGACGACTTTGACGGGGATGTCGGTGTCGCCGCTTCGTTGCACGCGAGGTGCAGAGGTTGAGCCTCGTTGACGAATGCTCGGGGGTTTCGGAGCTTGTTCCTGCCTGGATTCTTCCTCCTGCGCTGTAGCAAGCGCATGAAGTTCTTCCAGAGCAGTCACTCCAGCAATACGGTCTCCGCGGATCCGGAGAACGCTAGCTGGTGTTGGCATCTTCAACACTAGGTAGCCATAATGAGCAGCAGCCATGAATTTGTACATGGTGGGTCTGCCCAGAATGGCGTTTAAAGGCATGTTGATTTGAGCGACGTCAAAGATCAACTTCTCAGTGCGATAATTCTCCCGAGTCCCAAAGGTCACGGGGATAGTAATGGCACCGAGTGGTGTTATGGCCCCCGAACCTACTCTGGAGAAAGGTCGGGAGGGGCAAAGGTCCGAAGGTCAGAGCTGAAGCTTGACGAAAGCTTCGAAGCTTATGAGATTCAGCCCCGAACCTCCATCCACCATTACATGGTGGAGTTGAATGTTATTGATGGTAGGTGATACCATCAAAGGTAGCTGACCAGCTCCGATCATGTTCTGAGGGCAGTCTGAAGCATCAAAAGTGATGGTGGTGTCCATCCACTTTCGATGAGGCTCCGCCCTGGCTGTAGGAGCTACTGAAGCCATGTCCTGCCGCATGGTCTTGAGGACACGACGGGAGGTGATGTCCCACGAACCACCAAAGATGGTGTTCATGGTCTTCCGACGCTCATTGTCGGAGATGTCGGAGTCATCGTTGACGGTGGTGTAAATAGCCTTCAGGACCTTTTTAGGGTCCTAGAAGCCTAACTCCTCTTCAGCCGGAGCTTCATCGACTTTCTGTTTTCCTTCCCTCTGACAGAAAGGAACTTCTTCCCGGTGCTTGTGGTAGCGCTCGTCAAGGTTTTGGACCTCTCGGCAGTCCTCCAAGTTGTGGCTATTCGACTTGTGGATGGGACACCACACTTTGGAGTTGCCACCGTCTTCAGAGGACGGCCGAGGTCGTTTCTCGGGGCGTGGCCCCCGGCCACCCGAAGCTGCTGCGGTAGATGTGCCGGCCGACAGCTTCTTTTTGCCGTTAGACTTTTTCTTCTTTTTGCCACTCCTGGAGGTAGTAGCTTCGCCTTTGGTGGATTTTTTTCCATCCTCCGGAGGTGGTTTGGAGTGCATTTCACGGCCCTCCGCAGCTTTGGCACACTTGTCTGCCAAGCTGAAGAGCTCTGTGACGCTGGTGATCTCCTTGACCGCCAGCTTCTCCAGCATCTTCTTATCTCGTACGCCCTGTCTAAATGCCACGATAACAGAAGCGCTAGAGATAGAAGGAATGGTGTTTCGTACCTGGGAGGACCTCTGGATGAATGAGCATAGGGATTCTCCCCCCTTCTACACAACTGCAAAAAGGTCAAGTTCGGTGCCTAGTCGGGTGTATGAACTCCCGAAATTGGTGGTGAAATATTGGCACAATGCCTCCCAACTATTGATAGAGTTGTGAGGAAGGCTCATGAACCAGGACCTGGCAGTCCCAGTCAAGGACACTTGGAAGTAGTTGGCCATTACGGCCTCGTTACCTCCGGCCGCAAGGATTGCGGTGGTATAAATTTGGAGAAACTCGACGGGATTAACAGTCCCGTCAAATTTCTCCGGCAGGTGAGGCCGGAACTTTTGTGGCCATCTGACCATGCGTAGGTGCATGGCCAGCGCAGAACAGCCTCCTCCTACTCCCTCGAGAGCAAGACTATCTCGAGCCTCTCCCCTTTCGCGAGCACGCTCGATATGGACACGGCCGTCCCGTTGACGGTAACGGCGATCAAGGTCTGCCCGTAGGCCATGAGTTGAAAGCCTGGTTACCGTATGACTACGTCGCGCCCCAGAAGGTAGCGACGTAACTTGCTGTGACGCAGCACGCCTCCTATTCTGGGAAGCATGCGGACCAAGTCTGCCAGACACGGTCCGACGCTGCGATGGGGCCCGCCCCGAAGGGGGAGGACCTTGGTTGCTGATGCGGTCGGCTGCTGCTGCAACCAGATGTTCCACATCAGCCCTCCACTGCTCCATCGCACCCTGGAATGCACCTGGAGGTGGTCGACGTTGGAGGAGAGCATGCGCTGCATGAAGCGCGTATTCAGGGTTGTTGTTATTCGCCGATGCAGTGACCGACGCCGATGCACTGTCACGCTGCTCAGCTTGACGTGCTGGTGCAGGCGGTGGTGGCGGTGGAGGCATGACTCCTGCTGGAGCCACAGCACCTGCTGGTTGCTGCATGTTGGAAGGATTGCCTCCGGCGGGTTGAATAGCAGGGTTGCCGTTGGATGATCCAACAGCTGACTTCACCATACTCGAAATCTCGGGCGCCCCTACCTGGCGTGCCAACTGTCGGTGTTTGGATTTGGCAGATCTCCCGACACTACCTTTGGTAGATCAAGGAGTTGTAGTTCGGTAATGGGCGCGCAGAGATTCAAGAAGGTAAACGGCAAGTGTACACATAGATTTACGTGGTTCAGGCCGCCTGAGCGTAATACCCTACTCCACGGGGTGTGTTGGTGATGTATTAAGCGTGTGAGTCTAGAAGAAGCTCTAGAAGAAGAAGCTCGTCTAGCTCAGGGAGTTCAGTAGTGTTCTGGAACCGTCCCTTGTGTATCGTCGACCAGTCCTTTTATAGTACAAGGACTGGTCGTTACATCGTTAGCCTAGCCCGACAGGTGGCCCCGGCGGTTACACATGCTTGATACACAATTAATAAGGTTAATTACCCTTAATAGCCTGGTAACGGGCCTTAACAGTGCCGTTACCAGTATTAAGGGCCATCCGATCGTGTGTCATTAATATGGTATTAATGACACTTAATCGGGTCTTGAAGTCTTTGATTGTTCCTTGAAGGTTCAGAGCCGTTGGGGGGTCCATCGGCCTGATTGTTGAAATTGAAGGTTCGGCGGTCGCCACGGGGCAGCACCGGAGCTTACCGTCGTGGACGAGTAAGTCCGATGCTACTGGACACGTGTCAGTACCGGAGCTTCCCTCTGTCTGGGGTTAGATCCGGGGGTGCCATACTGGTATTCCGACCGGAGCTTCCCATGTGTGGGTGATAGCTCTGGTCTTATGATACACGTGGCGGCCCTGGGACTAACCATGTCAAGGAAGCAGGTCCGGTAACGCCTGACATGTGGGGCCTTCAGAGGTCTTCAAATCTGGTAGATGGAGTTTTCTTGTGATCTTTGCAATCCCAAGGGGTATCCGGTACGGAGGGTACCGACACCAGGAAATAAATTGGGATGATAAATCAAAGATATCCTCAGATCCACGTACACAAGAGACTGAACTTCAAGTTCAGAGAATAATAAATTTGCAAAGTGCTGCAAATAATTTGCTAGATACATTCACAAATTATAATAGTATTATTAAATCTTGGAATCTTGCGGTTAATGCACCTGAAAGAGTGGAGGTACCAAAGAAAACCACTTTGGACCCTTTTGTGAGGAAGAGGGGGAGGGTAGAACCTAAAGGAAAGAATATCGCTTCGGAAAAGCGACCAAGAAAAGAGATAGCAAAAGCTCCTAGAAAAACCAAGGATGTGACGAAACCAAAAGGTATACAACATCATGTGAATGTAAATGATCCACGGTCTAGTTCTCAAGCGTGCAATATAAATGAGACTAGAAGATCGGAAAATCCCGACAATCTCGTATTGGGAAATCATGAGATGTGAAATGGGATAGAAGATATTTCCATTAATTATACTAGTTCGGTAAAAGTTTATGATCGTAGTACTACAATTGCAGACCTATGTTTCTCAACTGTCATTGCTGAAAATTTCCAAGATGATCCAGAACCTAAGACCATGGCAGAGTGTAAGACGCGCTCAGACTGGAACAAATGGAAAGAAGCAATTGAAGTTGAGCTTAACTCGCTTAAGAAGAGAAGGGTATTTACTGAAGTAATACCTACACCTCCAAGAACCTTTCCAGTTGGGTTCAAATGGGTTTTCGTTCGAAAGAGAAACGAAAATAATGAGGTGGTAAGATACAAAGCGAGGCTGGTTGCACAAGGTTTTACGAAGAGACTTGGAATTGATTTTAATGAAACATATTCCCCAGTGATGAATGGAATAACATTCTAATATTTAATATCTTTGGCAACGCAAAAGCATCTATCCATGCAGTTGATGGATGTCGTGGCTGCGTATTTATATGGGTCATTAGATTCATATATATATATATATATATATATATATGAAAGTTCCTGATAGAATTCCTGTGCCGAATACAAATGTGAATCGCAATATGTATTGTGTAAAGCTTGTTAAATCCTTGTATGGATTAAAACAATCAGGTAGAATGTGGTATAATAGGTTAAAAGTATTACTTCTAAACAAAGGATATTCAAATAATGATGATTGTCCATGCGTGTTCATAAGAAAATCAAATACTGGTTTTTGTATAATATCAGTATATGTTGATGACCTAAATATTATTGGTCATGAAAAGGATATAAATGAAGCACGCAATCATCTTAAGAAAGAGTTCGAAATGAAAGATTTGGGTAAAACCAAATTCTGCTTAGGACTACAAATAGAACATCTACAGAAGGGTATCCTTCTACATCAGTATGCTTATGTCAAGAAAGTATTGAAAAAGTTCAATATGGACAACGCACACCCCCAAAGGACTCCTATGATTGTTCGTGCCTTGGAAAAGGATAAAGATCCGTTTAGGCCAAAACAAGAAGGAGAAGAGGTATTGGGAGCAGAATACCCATACTTTAGTGCCATTGGTGCATTGATGTATCTAGCAAACAATACAAGACCCGACATTGCATTTGCAGTGAATTGTCTTGCTAGACATAGTACGGCACCTACAATGTGTCATTGGAAAGGAATTAAGAATATCTTAAGATATTTAAAAGGCACAATAGATATTGGTTTATTCTTTCAAAGAAATCAAGAATCTGATCTAGTCGGGTATACCGATGTCGGTTATTTATCTGATCGACATAATGGTAGATCACAAACTGGATTTGTGTTTTTACACAATGGGAATGTTATATCATGGAAGTCTTCAAAACAAACTTTAATAGCTACGTCCACGAGTCACTCAAAAATTATCACACTATATGAGGCATCAAGAGAGTGTGCCTGGTTACGAAGAGTGATTAATCACATAGAAACTTCATATGGTATAGGTGAAATAAAGTCACCTATGATTATCTATGAAGGTAATGCGGCTTGTGTTGCTCAGATGCAAAAGGGATACATAAAGACTAATTATACAAAACATATTTCTCCAAAGCTATTTTATCCACATGAGCTACAAGAGCATAGAGAAATAAATGTTGTACAGACAAAGTCTTGTGATAATCTTGCAGATGTGTCAAAGGCATTGGGATGAAAAGACTTAAAGACTTGCAAGGTTCAGGGGGAGAACCTCTGTGAAATATCCTAATTTATGCATCACATTGTACTTGTTGTGTGATCCTGCCACCTAAACCCCTGTGCGACCAACAGCTAGAGTCCAAGTCAGACTCAATGGTGAGTCCAAGTAGGACTCTGTATGGTGCACGCCAGGTGGTGCAGATAAGGGGCAAGCCTTCCCTTGAGTCCAGACTGGACTCTGCAAGGTGGTGCCCGGGCTAGAAAATAGGTGTTGTGGCACCAGTTTTGTCCAGGAAGATTCCATAGTAGATAGGGTTATTTCCTTAGAGATAGAGTAGGTGTCCTGTTAGTTTGGAAATAATGTAGTTAGAGATTGAGTCCAATACAAGTGGATAGCACCTAGAACTCTCTGTACCAGGGCTATAAATAAAGCCCCATCCTGTACCGCAACTTGTCCCATCCAACAAAGCAATAAACTTCCTCCAGGAAAGTCCCTGCACGTCTATTCAACTAGGCTAGTTCTTTATCCAGGCATAGGTGCAGATCTCCTCTCTCTCCCTCTATTCCTCACGTAGGCAGCCTTTGCTGCTACAGGGAGCACTATACCTGGTGCCGTTGAGGCTCTGTTGCTATAGCACATGAACAGAGGACCAAATCAATCTCCTATTTTCTATGCTCAGCTGCAAGACTTTCTTCCTCCTGTCCTGACCCAACAAGGTTTTGTGCACGTGCTTGCCAGCACCCAAAAGCCTTCTGCGTCCAGGAACAGGAGAGTTAAGGTGTTGTTTACCTGTGAGTTACTGTTCTCAACAGAACAGTACCGTTGCAAGGTGTTCAGACACCTAGATTTCCAACATTCGTGGCATCAAAGCCGAATTTGACCTTGGGTTGAATTCAACAACATGTCGACGGATCCGAAGACCCCTCCAAGCAGCGGCAGCATCACCAGCGGAAAGATCATTACGACAACCCATCTTGCGGTTCGTGAGGTGAACACGGGAACCGGGTTCCCAATACTCACCAAGACCAACTACGCGGAGTGGGCTGTCATGATGAAGATCAAGCTGCGGGCGTGGCTGCTTTGGGAGGCGGTAGAGAAAGGCAATGCAACCGAGCAGGAGGACATGATGGCGCTAGACATCCTCGCCAGCGCTGTCCCGCCGGAGATGATCACGACGATTGGGGAGAAGAAGACGGCGAAGGAGGCATGGGACACGATCGCCCTCATGCGGTTCGGGGCCGACCGCGTGAAGAAGACGACAGCACAACAACTCCGGCGTGAGTTCGAGGCCGCCACCTTCAAGCATGGTGAGGGGATCGAGGACTTCTCCCTCCAGGTGAGCGGCATGGTGGTGCGCCTTGCCTCGCTCGGGGAGCCGTTGGAGGAGTCGGTGGTCGTGCAGAAGCTCCTGCGAAGCATTCCAGAACGCTTCCAGCAGATCGTGGTGGCGATCACGACTTTGCTGGACGTGTCGACGCTCACATTGTCGGATGTGACGGGGCGGCTCAGGGTTGCCGAAAACGCCTTTGACACAACGCAGCAAAGTGGAGGAGTTCATGACGGCCAGCTGTACCTCACTCGGGAGGAGTGGGAGAAGCAGGTGGAGGAGGAGCGCGCTGTCGAGTCTTCAAAGAAGGACGATCGGAACGGCACGCCAAAGAAGACCAAGAAGGGTTCCGGGAAGAAAATTCTGCGGGATTAATGCAGGAAGTGCGGGAAGAAGGGTCATTGGGCCAAGGAGTGTCGGTCGAAGCCAGAGCAAGAAGAGTCACAACAGCAGGCTCTCATGGCTGAGGCAGAAGAGGAGGGCGTCTTGTTCATGACAAGGACGGCCTCAGTACAGGTGGATTCACCTGTACAAGAGCATCCCACATTCCCACTGGAGATAGTGGAGGGACGCGTCTTCGCGCATCACGACAACGACGACGACTCCGAGGGCGACACATGGTACCTCGACACGGGCACGACTAACCACAAGACTGGCTCGTGCGCCATCTTCTCCGAGCTTGATGAGAACGTCGTTGGGACGATCAAGTTCGGAGACAACTCGATCGTGCGGATCCAGGGGAAGGGTACAATCATCTTCGCTGCCAAGACGGGTGAGCACAGGTGGCTCACCGGCGTCTACTACACCCCGTGCCTCACCACCAACGTCATCAGCATCAGCCAACTGGATGAGGATGTCTATCGCATCACAATACATGGAGGACTGATGCAGATATGGGACGAGAAGAATCATCTTCTCACAAGAGTGTAACGCGACGACAACAAGTTGTACTCCGTCAAGCTCAACATCATGCGCCCGGTTTGCCTGACCACGCAAACAAAAGAAGACTTCAGCACGTTCTACATCGATGCCATGGGTCCAGCAGCCGCTAGACCAACTGTTCCAGGCCTTGGAACGAACCTACAGGGGCCAACAGGCCCTACACAGGGCTCCGGAGGTGCTGGAACGGCTGTGCAGAGAGCAGCAGGACCTGTACAGGGTGCCGGAGTTGTTGGGAGACGCGCTGCAGCAACTGGGAGGAGCGTTGAAGGTACTGGGAGTCCTAAACAGCACCCTAGGGGTGCTGGACAGCAGCCAGCAGGGACAGCACAGGGCGTCGGAGGCCCTGAACGTGCTGTTGTTCCTATGAGGGAGCATGAGGTTGAAGACTGCAGCTCCCACAAGACTTCTGAGCGTCCTCAAAAATCCATCCAATTGGTCACGCCGCCGACAAACATGGACAGCTACGTCGACGCCTACCATGACGGGGATGAGTCTGTCACCTCTCCATGGCATGTTCCACGAAGCCTAGAGGAGGGTGAGCTCAAGTTCATCACCACGGAGGAGTCTATGTCATTCATGGTGATCAAGTCCGGTGAAGAAGATGAGACGTGGCACGATGAAGTGATGAAGCTTGAAGAACTGTTGGTGGCCAAGAGTGATGGCTATCGACCAGATGGAGACGGACATCTTGACCAAGCAAGTTGGAAGACAGAAGACCGTCGAGATGAGAAGGACTGGAATTCTGGACATGTGTTGGCAACAGGATGAGGAGGAGAATGTTGTGTGATCCTGCCACCTAAACCCCTGTGCGACCAACAGCTAGAGTCCAAGTCAGACTCAATGGTGAGTCCGAGTAGGACTCTGTATGGTGCACGCCAGGTGGTGCAGATAAGGGGCGAGCCTTCCCTTGAGTACAGAATGGACTCTGCAGGGTGGTGCCCAGACTAGAAAATAGGTGTTGCAGCACCAGTTTTGTCCAGGAAGATTCCATAGTAGATAGGGTTATTTCCTTAGAGATAGAGTAGGTGTCCTGTTAGTTTGGAAATAATGTAGTTAGAGATTGAGTCCAATACAAGTGGATAGCACCTAGAACTCTCTATACCAGGGCTATAAATAAAGCCCCATCCTGTACCGCAACTTCTCCCATCCAACAAAGCAATAAACTTCCTCCAGGAAAGTCCTTGCGCATCTATTCAACTAGGCGAGTTCTTTATCCAGGCATAGGCACAGATCTCCTCTCTCTCCCTTTGTTCCTCACGTAGGCAGCCTGTGCTGCTACAGGGAGCACTATACCTGGTGTTGTTGAGGCTCTGTTGCTACAGCACGTGAACAGAGGACCAAATCAATCTCCTATTTTCTCTGCTCAGCTGAAAGACTTTCTTCCTCCTGTCCTGACCCAACAAGGTTTTGTGCACGTGCTTGCCAGCACCCAAAAGCCTTCTGCGTCCAGGAACAGGAGAGTTAAGGTGTTGTATACCTGTGAGTTACTGTTCTAGACAGAACAGTACCGTTGCGAGGTGTTCAGACACCCGAATTTCCAACAGTACTATTTTTCCTTTTATGAGTTTTACATAATTTCTCATTGAAAGGTTTTTAACGAGGCAATGTGCACACAAGTTTTATGTATGTCTCTTGATTTTTTCTCAAAGGGTTTTTGAAGGAGACATAAGATATAAATTAATATACATAAGTAATAAATGGGCATCAATTGTTCAAGGGGGAGTGTTAAGAATAAATAAATTACAAGTGTGAACAGTAGTGCCCATAGCGGTTACTCCTCCAACGGGTGCGACCGTTTCTCCTCCAACGGGTGTGACGGAACCGGTGGTTCCATCCCGAACAGGCGGCAGTGTCCGTTGAACATGTATATAAGAAAAAGATTGATTAATGAGAAGAACAAGTTTTCATTTATCACAAACATTTGTCTACTTCTATTGTCTACACTACTATTACTTTCATAACAGCATTCACAGACTTGTCACCGAGCTTTGAGTATAGGTGGCTGATGGGCTGTGTCGGGCTGGCCCGGATCAAGCCCGATCGGGCTCGGGCTGGGAAAACTTAAGTTTGGCCTGACAATTTTTAAATTGGGTGTGCCGGGCTGGCACGATAGCCATTTTCTTCAGTCCAAGTATGGCATGCGGTCCGATTAAACGGGTCGTGTTGAGCCCTGCCTATGTCGGGTCGAACGTGTCGGGCACGGCGAAGGATTCGCGGCGTCGTGGCGATGGCGGTCGAAGGGCGACGGATCCGCAGGGCGCGGCGATGGCTGGTGTGCGGCGCGCCAGGAGTCGGGGCTGTCATGCGGTGCGCCGGTAGTGTAACACCCTGTTCCTGCATAAGGGAAACAAAGCGCATACTCGCGTGTGCCAGGATCAATATTCATCATCACACACGAGCACAATAGGAGATATCATAGATAATAAGCCAAGCTCAATAAACATGATAGACCAAGTATGGCGAGTACATCATCATCAGTACAAGAATGACCCGTAGGTCTAAAAGAAAAACTCATGACAGCGGAAAGGTAGCAGTGGGATCTCCATCACAGGCACCGTCCGTGGGATCACCCACCTAGTCCTGAGCACCAGTGTCGCCAACGTCGAACTCCTCGTCCATCACTCTACCCATGGGTCCTGAACAGCATGACATGAAAAAACAGAAAAGGAAAGAAGCGAGGATGAGTACCTAATGTACTCTGCGAGTGTGGGAAATTATGACATGCGGGCTATTAAATGAGGAAGGGCTGACACGGGTTAGCCTCTATGCAACCTTAATTTCCTAAGTTGACCTTAGCATCCCATTTACTAGGTGAAGTACACATATATACCATAATAGTATAGACCGTCGGGTTACACCCACCCGACTCACCACCGTCTAGGATGCCCACCTGGAAAACCATCTCACCGGGTTAAACCACCTGACCACCTTACATCCAACCAGTCCCACCTAATCGAGGTTGAGATATCCAAGCGAGATCATGACCGTGAGCACGGCTATATAGATAGATTTATACTCTGCAGAGTTTGTACCACTTTACCCACATGTTGTGATTTCATCGTCTAACAACGACTAAGAAAACTCCATCCTGCCGTCTCACACTGCCTAAGGTGTGTGGCCAGGAGTCCACAATGGAGCCTTTACAAAGGGTCTCCCGTCAAGTACGAGCACTCTAAGGTTTCACATACCACGACATTTCTGGAGTAAATCCCTCCGCCGGGGCAGCCCCCTCTTGAGCCATGCGAATCCAAGAGCAGTAAATCCCCACTCCTTCCCCGCACCATCCTTTGCCCATACCCGTTGGAAGGCTACCTAATTAATTGGCTAAGTCGTTCCATACCGTCATGTGGTGGTACGATAAGGCTTGGAATCGCAACGCCAAGAACCGGTCCTTAGAATCCACGCAGGCATCTAACAACAAACCCGAGTCTCATGCGTACTGCACCCACCAAGTCAACCTGCCTGCGAGATTCCTATCAACTACATCCCACCACCAAAACCACAGTAATGCAGATAATAGTAGAGCAGACAGATTAACAATTTAAAATAAAGTTACTCCCCTAACTATGACAGCATGGCTAAGCAGTTGTAACCACCCACAAAATACACTAACATCTACCAAATAGAGCGACAAGGAGTAAAATGGAAATCTAGGGAAACATTCTAGCATAGGATTCAAATTAATTGACTTGCATGCAACTAATTTTATCTATGTCCTTAATATTTCCTAACCGGAGCAAAGTGGTCAAGGACACTCGCCTGGGTAGTGCTGGTAGACGGGGTCAAACTCCTGGTTCTGAAGGCTGAAAGTTGATTCCGGAATCGTCTCTAATCACAAAGCCACGTGCAAGAAAATGGTACAAAGGAAATAAGTGCAAGCGTGAAAATATGGGCATAAGGACAACACATAACATACACATAGCAAAGTATTTCCAAATACTCCAAAGTGATTAATTCAAAGACTAGTACATCTATCCTATGCCAAATCACATTTTACTATCATTACATGTGCCACAAACCACCTAAAGGGGTGCACCACATGTTTTATTAAGTTTCCACATACTTTATTATGCATGAAATATCATTTTTTACAAGAACTAGAATTAATACACATGAAATGATGTTTAATTACCCACTAAGCATGTGTCTTAGGTGAATATGAACTACTGCAGGGGTTAAAATGCCATGATCAATTATTTCAGGGGCCCATACGCTAAATAGTCCACTGTAGGAGCAAAAACAGTGAATTTTAGGGGTCGATGTGAATATTTACACCCAAAATCAGGATAAATAGGTATCCCAGGGGGTTTTCTAGCTAAACCGAGGACCTAACTTCCAATATTCCGAAGAACCCAGGGGTGTGGGTGCAAAAGTGCGAAGGGGTACGTGGGTTAAAACATGGACCGTCGGATCAGGATCAACAGTCCAGATTTAAAAGAACTCCTCAGCCCACGTGGTGCAACCAGAACTGCAAGATTTAAAGTGAAGGGTCCAGAACCCATTGGTCAAAGGGGTAACGCACCGTTTAATCTGGCCGTGGGTTTGGATCTAACGGTCCAGGGTGTTTCCCCGGCCGGATCCGATCGCCGGTGGGAGGAAGCATGGCGGCGCACCATGGCCGGAACAGAGAGCTCGCCGGAAACCACGATTCCGCGAGCGCAGGACCTACACCTCACATCTAGCTACCGAAAACCAAAGAGGAGACAAATGCGAACTCATCTAGGGTGTAGGTGGAGCTCGGGGAGGCCTAGAAATGGGAGATCGATGATGCACACCGGTGGAACACGATCGGGCTACACGGATCCATATCGAAACGACCTATTCCGACATCAAAACAGAGGAAACGAGAGAGGAGTTATTGGAAATTCTCACCCGCGGGCTCTGGCGTCTCAGAATGGCGTGAGAGAACCTTGCGATGGCAAGGTGGCGGGGTAGCGCGTCGGTCTACGGTGAGGGCACCGACAGGAAGGATTTCATCCAGTCCTTCGTGTCAGCTAGATGTTCTAGGACAAGATGAAGGGGCCGACAAAGTTAGGGTGAAAGAAAAATGATGAGGGTGAATGGAACGTCGACGAGGGATAAAGGCCTTACCGGATCTTGCCGGCGCAAGGGCTTGTGGCGCCGACACCCGCCGGGGAAGATCGGGAGGGACCCGCCGCGTCCCTGCACGATGCAGAATTAAACTAGCGCGCGCGAGAGAGAGAGGAGTTAAGGTGGGAATAGGATGGCACGGAGGCTCACCACGGTGAAACGGCGGCAGAGCAGGGCTCCCACGCGGTGACGAAATCGGGAGCAGTGAGGGCGCTAGAGATGGGGGTGTTTTATAAGGATAGAGATTCTTGGCGACCATGAAACCCAAGGCCCGGACTTCAACGGACTTGAGGGAAAAACTTGGTGTCCGTGCCACGGTGTTGTCACGGGAATCGCGTGACTCGCGCGCGTGAGGGAGAGGAGCTGCGGAGGGGATAAGGCCGACAGGTGGGGCCCGCATGTCGGCGGAGGAAAGAAAAGACAAAGGAGAGGGAGGAATCCTATGCGCCCAGGGCAATGCGCAGGCGGGCTGGGCTGCGACGCGCGAACCAGGAAAAAGAAAAAATGGGACAGCGGGAAAAAGAAAGAAAAGAATGGGCCATGGCTGGAAAATAGGGAGAATAATGGGTTGGGCTTGCGCAAGATTAAAGGGCTTTCGGTCCAGGGGGTTTCCACCAGGGAAAAAGCTTTACAATTTCCAGTTTTAATACTTCTAATCAAGTTTTAACTAGTGCATTTTAAATTTAAGCTTAATTTAAGCACTTAGAGAAGCAATCAAAAATCTAATTAGCCCCTTAAATATTTTGGGGTGTTACAACCCCCCCCCCCCCCCCCTCAAAGAAATCTCGACCCGAGATTTAAGAGGCTTACCGAAGAAGTCGGGAAAATCCCTCCTGAGTTCATCTTCTCTCTCCCATGTAGCCTCCTCCTCTGAATGATGCTTCCACTGCACCTTGCACATGGGAATCCTCTTGTTCCTGGTGGTACGCTCTGACCTCTCTAGAATCCGGACAGGATACTCCTCATAAGACAAATCCTCCTGTACATCAAGATCATCCATAGATAGCTGCTCCTCCGGTGCTCTGAGGCATTTCTTCAACTGAGAGACATGGAAAACATCATGCACATCCGCCAACCGAGGTGGCAACTCCAACTGGTAAGCAACCTCTCCTCTCCTGGCCAACACCTTGAAAGGTCCAATATACCGAGGTGCTAGCTTGCCCTTCACTTTGAACTGACGAAGCCCTCTAATGGGCGACACTTTGAGGTACACAAAGTCTCCCACCTCAAAGGTCAACTCTTGCCTCCGAGTATCTGCATAGCTCTTTTGCCTGGTCTAGGCTGCCTTCAAGTTTTGACGAATCTCACGCACCTTCTCTTCAGCAACTCTCAACGACTCTGGCCCAAATACCTGTCCCTCGCCCACCTGGCTCCAAAACAAGGGCGTCCTGCACTTCCTGCCATACAAAGCCTCGAACGGTGACATCTTCAAGCTCGCCTGATAGCTGTTGTTGTATGAGAACTCCGCATAAGGCAGATGCCTATCCCAACTCTTGCTGTTCCTCAAGGCACAAGCTCTCAACATGTCCTCCAGTATCTGGTTAACCCTCTCGGTCTGACCATCTGTCTGTGGGTGATAGGCTAAGCTGAAATCAAGTCGAGTAACCAAACACTCATGTAGCTGCTGCTAGAACCTCGACGTGAACTGAGCACCACGGTTAGAAACTATCCTCTTAGGCACCCCATGCTGACACACAATCCTGGATATATACAACTCAGCCAAGGTATCCACACGGTACCGCTCTTTGACGGGAATGAAGCGAGCAACCTTGGTCAATCGATCAACCACCACCCAAATAGAGTCATATCCTGACTGAGTCCTGGGCAACCCAACAATGAAATCCATGCCAACCTCCTCAAACTTCCACTCAGGCACCCTCAAAGGCTGAAGCAATCCTGCAGGTCTCTGGTGCTCCGCCTTCACAAGCTGACACGTCTCACAAAGAGCCACCTACTGAGCCACATCACGCTTCATGCGACGCCACCAAAAGCACTCCTTGAGATTCTGATACATCTTGGTACTCCCAGGGTGAATGGAGTAACCCGAATCATGTGCCTCTCTCAGGATCAACTGGCGAAGGGCCTTAACCTCACGCACACAAATCCTCTTCCCAAGCCACAGAGTCCCCTGCTCATCCTCCCGGTAACCTGTAATCTTGCCTTCCTTCATCAACTTCTTAAGCTTCAGAATTTCCTTATCATCCTTCTGGCCATCCCGAATATCACGCTCCAAGGTGGAATCCACTCCATCACCACTGCATCAGCACTAGACACCAAGCTGAGATTAAGTCTTGCAAACTCTTCACACAACTGAGGCTGCAACAACAAAGCATTGCAATGCACCTTCCTACTCAGAGCATCCGCCACAACATTAGCTTTCCCCGGATGATAGTTAATACCCACATCAAAGTCTTTAATGAGCTCTAGCCACCTGCGCTGTTGGAGATTAAGATCCGGCTGAGTGAATATATACTTGAGACTCTTATGATCCGTATAGATCTTCGTCCTCTTCCCCATCAAATAGTGCCTCCAAATCTTCAAATCATGAACTACCGCAGCCAACTCTAAGTTGTGAGTCGGATAGTTCCTCTCATGCTTCCAAAGCTACCTAGAAGTGTAGGCCACAACATGTCCCTCCTGCATAAGGACACAACCCAAACCCTATCGAGATGCATCACGATAGACTAAGAACTCCTTCTGCATATCAGGCATCACCAACACGGGTGCAGAAGTCAATCTCATCTTCAACTCTTGAAAGCTCGCCTCGCACTTGGGTGTTCGGACGAAAGCTGCCCCCTTCTCAAGCAACTTTGTAAGCGGCTTAGCAATCTTCGAGAAACCCTCAATAAAGTGGCGGTAATAGCCCGCCATCCCCAAGAAACTCCTGATCTGACCAACATCCACAGGTGCCTCCCATTTCAACACATCTGCCACCTTGCGTGGATCAACAGCAACTCCTCCTTCAGATATAACATGGCCCAAGAAAGACACCTCTTTCAACCAGAACTCACACTTGCTAAACTTGGCATACAGCTGATGATCCCGAAGCTTCTGCAACACCAACCTCAAATGCTCCTCATGCTCGTCTTCATCCCTCGAGAAAACCAGAATATCATCAATGAAGACCACCACAAACTTATCCAAATAATCCATGAATACCTTATTCATAAGGTACATAAAGTAAGCTGGAGCGTTGGTCAACCCAAAGGACATAACTGTGTACTCATAGAGACCATAACGGGTGACAATTGTTGTCTTCAGAATGTCCGAGGGTCGAACCTTCATCTGATGGTACCCAGACCGAAGATCAATCTTAGAGAACACGCAAGCTCCTCTAAGATGATCAAGGAAATCCTCAATACACAGCAGGGGGTACTTGTTCTTGATGGTCACAGCATTAAGAGCCCGGTAATCAACACACAATCATTGGGTCCCATCCTTCTTCGGCACAAAGATAACCGACACTCCCCAAGGTGAGGAGCTAGGGAGAATAAAGCCCTTACTCAACAGCTCGTCAATATGGTCCTTAAGCTCCGCTAGTTGCTGAGAGTCCATCCTGTAGGGTCTCTTAAAGATAGGAGCAGTACCAAGTATTAGTTCAATAATAAACTCGATATCACGGTCAGGTGGCATACCTGGCAACTCCCCAGGAAAAACGTTAGGGAACTCCTTGACCACTCGAATCTCCCCTGGTTCACCCATTTTATTAATCTGAATCCTCTCGATCGATGCTGGGGTAGAAGTATACTCCACCAAAGTGCCATCCGGATAAGTCAACCTCACAGTCCGGGTCGCACAGTGAATCACCCCATCATACTTGGGCAGCCAATCCATTCCCAAGATAATATCCAGTCCTCGCGACTCCAGCACAATGAGGTTTGCAGAGAAAACCATCCCCATAATATCCATACCGAAATTAGGGCACACCACATTAGTCCTAAACTCTCCTCCAGGAGAGTGGACCACCATCATATGAGTAATAGAAGAAGTCCCCAAAGAGTGTCTCCGAACAAACTCATAGGCAATGAATGAGTGAGTAGCACCTGAATCGAACAAGACAGAAGCGGGGTGAGAATTAGCAAGAAACATACCAAACACCATGTCTGGAGCATCCTGAGCCTCCTCCAAGGCCACGTGGTTCACCTGACCACGCGAGAGCCTCTACTGCGGCTGTCGAGACTGCTGTGCTGACTTCTTCGAAGATTGGTTGGCAAAGTGTCCCTGCTCTCCACAGACAAAGCACGTGACATCCCTTCGGACTCCTTGAGACCTGTCTCCCTGCTGCTGAAACTATCCTGGTGGACGAGGTGGAAGAGTAGTGCGCTGCTAGGGCTGCTGGACATGTTGCTGCTGCTGCTGCTGCTGGGCCTGTATGTAAACTGGTGTCGGGTACCTCTGAGGCTGCCACTGTCCCACCGGTGGTCTGTAGGGTCCACCCGACTGTGGTGCGAAGCGGGGGCGTGCACGACTCCCCGAAGACTGACCTGGAAAGCAGTCTTCTGCTTCTTGTGTGCCTCCAACTCTGGTAGCTGCCTGTCCATCACGTATGCCTTGTCAACCATCATCTGGAAACACCCATAGCAACTGCTGGACAAATCATTCTTCAGTTCTTCGTTCAACCCCTGGATGAAACAGTCCTGCTTCAGGTCATCTGTCCTGACCTCCTCTGGTGCGTAGCACGACAGCTGCGTGAAGCGAGTGAGGTACTCACACACTGTCGACCCTCCCTGCTTCAGGCTCAGAACCTCCTTGCGCTTCATCTTGACCTCTCCTGCTGGAACAAAGTGACTTCTGAAGCTGTGACAGAACTCCTCCCAGGTGATACTCTTAGGGGCTGCGTCGGCGGCGGTGAGAGCCGTCCACCAATCAGCAGCTGGTCCTGCCAGCTGGTGAGCAGCTAGCAAAACCCTCTCTGGGCCCACACACTGTATCAGCCTCAACTTACTGTCCACGACCTTCAACCAGTCATCCGCGTCCATAGGCTCCACGGGACAGCTGAAGACAGGAGGCTGTGTGCTCTGAAAGTCTCGGAGGCACAACCGTAGTCCCCCACCAGGAGCAGACGGTGGCGGGGGAGTTGGCTGCATGTTGGACAGCACCTGGGTCAGACTCTGGAGAATCTGGTTCTGTGCCGCCAACATCTGCTGCACCCCGGAAGCGACAGATGCACCACGAGCCCCACGGCCCGCCCAACCAGGCATCTGAAAGGCGGGGCCCTCATCCTCTGGAGGCTCGCCACGACCCCTGCCACGACCACGACCCCTGCCTGCCATCTGTTACATGTATTATAACACGTAAGTCATAGCAATATATAATAAAAGGCAATATGGGGTAAAATTTTCCAAAAAGAAGGAAAATCATCTACTAGCCCTACTAATATAAAAACAAACAAAATCATGCACATGCATCAGTCAAAACCAACAGCAGTGAAATCAAGCCATAAGGAAAATTTAACGGGCTACGCGACCAAGGACAAGGTGACCATGTAACCTAAGCGTGGCTCTTCAGGTTGGTTTCACAATTATTGAACAAGGGAAAAACATAAAATTTCATTTACTAGAAATTTTCAAGCAAATAAGTAGGAGGGGTAAGGTTTTCTTGAAAAGAGACAAGACACGTAGAATTAGAAACACACGCCACATTTTCGCAAATTTTCCTTGTGAAAAGAATTGTTGAGGCAAAAATAGTTTTAGTTCACGACCCTTTCTAACTAGGCTGGTGTCCTAGGGACAGCATTGGCTCTGATACCACTTTGTAACGCCCTGTTCCTGCATAAGGGAAACAAAGCGCATACTCGCGTGTTCCAGGATCAATATTCATCATCACACACGAGCACAATAGGAGATATCACATATAATAAGCCAAGCTCGATAAACATGATAGACCAAGTATGGCGAGTACATCACCATCGGTACAAGAATGACCCGTAGGTCTAAAAGAAAAACTCATGACAGCGGAAAGGTAGCAGTGGGATCTCCATCACAGGCACCATCCATGGGATCACCCGCCTAGTCCTGAGCACCAGTGCCGCCAACGTCGAACTCCTCATCCATCACTCTACCCATGGGTCCTTAACAGCATGACATGAAAAAACAGAAAAGGAAAGAAGCGAGGATGAGTACCTAATGTACTCCACGAGTGTGGGAAATTATAACATGCAAGCTATTAAATGAGGAAGAGCTGACACGGGTTAGCCTCTATGCAACCATAATTTCCTAAGTTGACCTTAGCATCCTATTTACTAGGTGAAGGACACATATATACCATAATAGTATAGACCGTCGGGTTACACCCACCCGACTCACCACCATCCAGGATGCCCACCTAGAAAACCATCTCACCGGGTTAAACCACCCGACAACCTTACATCCAACCAGTCCCACCTAATCGAGGTTGAGCTATCCAAGCGAGCTCATGACCGTGAGCACGGCTATCTAGATAGATTTATACTCTGCAGAGTTTGTACCACTTTACCCACATGTTGTGATTTCATCGTCTAACAACGACTAGGAAAACTCCATCATGCAGTATCATACTACCTAAGGTGTGTGGCCAGGAGTCCACAACATAGCCTTTACAAAGGGTCTCCTGTCAAGTACGAGCACTCTAAGGTTTCACATACCGCGACATTTCTGGAGTAAATCCCTCCGCCGGGGCAGCCCCCTCTTGAGCCATGCGAATCCAAGAGCAGTAAATCCCCACTCCTTCCCCGCACCATCCTTTGCCCATACCCGTTGGAAGGTTACCTAATTAATTGGCTAAGTCGTTCCATACCGTCATGTGGTGGTATGATAAGGCCTGGAATCGCAATGCCAAGAACCGGTCCTTAGAATCCACGCAGGCATCTAACAACAAACCCGAGTCTCGTGTGTACTGCACCCACCAAGTCGACCTGCCTGCGAGATTCCTATCAACTACAGCCCACCATCAAAACCACAGTAATGCAGATAATAGTAGAGCAGACAGATTAACAATTTAAAATAAAGTTACTCCCCCAACTATGACAGCATGGCTAAGCAGTTGTAACCACCCACAAAATACCCTAACATCTACCCAATAGAGCGACAAGGAGTAATATGGAAATCTAGGGAAACATTCTAGCATAGGATTCAAATTAATTGACTTGCATGCAACTAATTCTATCTATGTCCGTAATATTTCCTAACCGGAGCAAAGTGGTCAAGGACACTCGCCTGGGTAGTGCTGGTAGAGGGGGTCAAACTTCTGGTCCTGAAGGCTGAAAGTCGACTCCGGAATCGTCTCTAATCACAAAGCCACATGCAAGAAAATGGTACAAAGGAAATAACTGCAAGCGTGAAAATATGGGCATAAGGACAACACATAACGTACACATAGCAAAGTATTTCCAAATACTCCAAAGTGATTAATTCAAAGACTAGTACATCTATCCTATGCCAAATCACATTTTACTATCATTACATGTGCCACAAACCACCTAAAGGGGTGCACCACATGTTTTATTAAGTTTCCACATACTTTATTATGCATGAAATATCATTTTTTTACAAGAACTAAAATTAATACACATGAAATGATGTTTAATTACCCACTAAGCATGTGTCTTAGGTGAATATGAACTACTGCAGGGGTTAAAATGCCATGATCAATTATTTCAGGGGCCCATATGCTAAATAGTCCACTGCAGGAGCAAAAACAGTGAATTTCAGGGGTCTATGTGAATATTTACATCCAAAATCAGGATAAATAGGTATCCCAGAGGGTTTTCTAGCTAAACCGAGGACCTAACTGCCAATATTTCGAAGAACCCAGGGGTGTGGGTGCAAAAGTGCGAAGGGGTACGTGGGTTAAAACATGGACCGTCGGATCAGGATCAATAGTCCAGATTTAAAAGAACTCCTCAGCCCATGTGGTGCAACCAGAACCGCAAGATTTAAGGTGAACGGTCCAGAACCCATTGGCCGAAGGGGTACCACACCATTTAACCCAGTCGTGGGTTTGGATCTAACGGTCCAGGGTGTTTCCCCAGCCGGATCCGATCGCTGGTGGGAGGAAGCATGGCGGCGCACCATGGCCGGAACAGAGAGCTCGCTGGAAACCACGATTCCGCGAGCGCAGGACCTACACCTCGCATCTAGCTACCAAAAACCAAAGAGGAGACAAATGCGAACTCATCTAGGGTGTAGGTGGAGCTCGGGGAGGCCTAGAAATGGGAGATCGACGATGCACACCGGCGGAACACGATCGGGCTACACGGATCCGTATCGAAACGGCCTATTCTGACATCAAAACAGAGGAAACGAGAGAGGAGTGATTGGAAATTCTCACCCATGGGCTCAGGCGTCTCGGAATGGCGTGAGAGAACCTTGCGATGGCAAGGTGGTGGGGTAGCGCGTCGGTCTATGGTGAGGGCGCCGACGGGAAGGATTTCGTCCAGTCCTTCGTGTCGGCCAGATGTTCTGGAACAAGATGAAGGGGCCGACGAAGTTAGGGTGAGAGAAAAATGATGAGGGTGAACGGAACGTCGACGAGGGCCGAAGGCCTTGCCAGATCTTGCCGATGCAAGGGCTTGTGGCGCCGATACCCGCCGGGGAAGATCGGGAGGGACTCGCCGCGTCCCTGCACGACGCAGAATTAAACTAGCATGACAGAGAGAGGAGTTAAGGTGGGAATAGGACGGCGCGGAGGCTCACCACGGCGAAACAGCGGCGGAGCAGGACTCCCGCGCGGTGACGAAATCGGGAGCAGTGAGGGCGATAGAGATGGGGGTGTTTTATAGGGAGAGAGCTTCTTGGCGGCCACGAAACCCATGGTCCGTACTTCAATGGACTTGAGGGAAAAACTTGGCGTCCGTGCCACGACGTTGTCACGGGAATCGCGTGACCCGCACGCGTGAGGGAGAGGAGCTGCAGAGGGGATAAGGCCGACAGGTAGGGCCCGCATGTCGGCGGAGGAAAGAAAAGACAAAGGAGAGGGAGGAATCCTATGCGCCCAGGGCAATGCGCAGGCGGGCTGGGCTGCGACGCGCGAACCAGGAAAAAGAAAAAATGGGCCGGTGGGAAAAAGAAAGAAAAGAATGGGCCACGGCTGGAAAATAGGGAGAATAATGGGTTGGGCTTGCGCAAGATTAAAGGGCTTTCGGTCCAGGGGGTTTCCACCAGGGAAAAAGCTTTACAATTTCCATTTTTAATACTTCTAATCAAGTTATAACTAGTGCATTTTAAATTTAAGCTTAATTTAAGCACTTAAAGAAGCAATCAAAAATCTAATTAGCCCCTTAAATATTTTGGGGTGTTACAGGTAGCCGGGGGGCGAAGGCACGGTCCGCAAAAAGGGAGAAGGGCGATGTCGCGAGGCGGCGAGGGTGAGCTGGCGACAGGAGGACAACAGAGAGGTGGAGGGAGAGGTCGTCTCTGCGCTGGTTCGGAGGGGAGGAGCAGGCGCCGGCGCGCTGGAGGGAGAGGAGCGTCGGCGCCGCGTCGGAGCGCCAGAGGGAGAGACCGTGAGAGAGAGCACTGGCGGCTAGGGTTTGGGTGGAGTGACACTTGGCTTGGGTGAGAGTGAGACCGTGAGAGAGATGTGGCTGGTCACTGGTGGCGGCTAGGGTTTGGGTGAGTTGAGGGATTATTTTCTCTTATATATGTGTAGTGGATAAGTGGACCAGAGCGGGCTTTTCTGGGCCGTGCCGGATTGAGGTGAGCACCACCGTGCAATCCGTGTCGGAGACTGGGCCGTGCTGGATTAGCCAAACAGACTGGAGGCTGAGCCTAGGCACGGCCCGAGCCGTGCTTCGGGCCGGCCCGGGCCCGACCTCTTCCGTGCTGGGCCGTGCTTGGGTCGGGCAAAAAATGCCGGACTTCGTGCCGGACCGTCTAGCCCGGTCCATCTGGCCACCTCTAGCTTTGAGGATTGAGGCTATAATGGCGCCTATGGGCAACTTTTTAGAGATGAGCATCTGGACACGAAGCGAGATGTCAGATGTAGAGCAAGGATGTGAAGAGCGTCAGGTCGTCAGCCCTCTCCAGAATGGCTGTCACTCTCGACGTCGCGGGACTTTGACCATCACATTCGAGCAACTCCCATGGATTGGCTTCACACTGAAGGGCTGTGGGAGTTCGATCAGGACTTTGTTAGGTTAGTTTATATATACTGTTACCGTGCTACCTGCTTTAGTGACACTGGCTTCACACTGAAAAATCAATGGATAGGGACCGAGCTGAGGCTCGGTTGATTAAGACCGCTAGAGCAGTCTGCAACCCCCGCCATTCAAGCGCCACTCAGCGCAGGTGCTCACCCTTCTTTTTAAAAATATAGCTCATCACAGCTGGCTTTCAAAGAAAATCAATGGATACCTTGTTTCTGTCGTGCGATCCGACCTCTAGTAGGCCTGTTTGGATCACGTCCAAACTATAACACACCATAAATGCGGCCTCGCCAGACAAAATGGCTGTCATAAGTATTGCAGCGTTTGACGTAAAAATGAACTAAAGACCTATTAAACGACTGTGGCTGTGGCATGCCACAAGTTTGGCAACTTTTAGTTTTTGGCTTTCATAGAGGAAAACTTGCAGATTGTGAAGGATGTACCATGTTTGTGGAAGAAAGATGTAGAATAAAATACTTGGCGCACTTTTATGCTAATGCAGTCGCCCTATAAGTACAGAATTTGAAGTTATTCGCATGCCGATTGTTACTATGCCCGAGGTAAATGCGCTCAGAAAATTTACGTTCTCATTAGAGTTCAGGATGAGTCTATGTCACTCTCGAAGAACTTGGAAAGCAGGGTTTGCAAAATTTAAGCTCAGAAAATTAGACGCAAGTTTGGAAACTTCTATCGCATTCTGATGAGCCGATGCTCCCAGAGTGTAGTCAGCTCGAAGATAGTACTTTAAGTATTTTGCTTCCCATTTCATTTTATTTAACGTTAGTTAGTTTAAAAGTAAACTAAGAAGGGAGTAAGTGGTGTGAAATTTCCAGTTTATTAGCAGACCTAGCGACCGCCCAACATAATAAGAGCAAAAGACATGAGATGCACTCGACCTTATTGTATGTACACATAGCGTTGCAGGTGTCTTGCAATTTGCATTCAGCAATTGACGCAAATAAACTCCTGAAGTCTATGATCTCAATAGTTAACACGATAATAGCGCCATTTTTCCACGGGACATCTACGTCTGCAGAGAACTCTTTGAGATACATGTCCAACCCTCTGAAGAGGTCAGATGAAGGACTGCAGATGTAGCTGGTACATACCACCAGATTACCCAAAATTGATGCCTTGTGCCAGAGGTAGCTCGCTTCCGTAGTTGATTGTACTGAAAACATATGAACATTAGTAGAAGACAGATGCAGAAACGACGCACAGAAGAATTTTGAGCATACTCTAATATAAAAAATTATTTAAGAGAAGTTGTGGTACAAGTGGTTTTCCATAATATCGCACAAGAATAGATAGATACGATTGGAGTACGGATTCACAAACACCATAGGTCATTCTGTTTGCTAAAAACAGTCTCCCTAGGCTTTTCACAAGATGTGCACAGCGAAATATTGAAACAATGAATCGACCAGGCCAGAACAACCAGGCTTGATCCTATAGACCTTTGCTGAGTCTCCAGCCATTCAAAAATAAACTAGTCTGGTGGACGATCTAGTTGAGTGTAATTTATGGCATCTAAACAACCACAAAGCAGCAGTGACTGTTCCGTTTACCCTGAACTTACGCTGAGGCTGAGAAAAAGCTAGGCAAAAAGATAAGTTATGATGGAACTAAACAATGCAACTAGTTTGCACTGATCTTATATCCACCTCTATCCTTATATGCACAGTTGCAGCATTCGAAATTCAACTCCAGCCAAAATATGTTGCGACTACTTACCAAGTTGCCCTCCTCATGTACTGCTTCCAGGAATCACTTCCTGCTTCTCGGCCACCACCCGTTGCCTTTTCTCCACCAAATGCCCCACCAATTTCAGCACCATTAGTAGGTATGTTTACATTCACAATACCACAGTCACTACCATGGGGCCTGTGTAACAAGAAAGGTAACAGCGATACTTTCTTAAAAGGTCCAGGAAGTCAAAATATACATCTGGGAAGAGGTATACAGAAGATAAATGTGAATGTTTTTACAGGTGGATTCATAGTTATTTTGCAACAGAGAACTGTGGTTGATGCTTTTACCCATGTAGGGGCATTCCAGTTGAGTTATTTTCTTATACAGGTACCATCCAAATTCCAAATGAACAAACGATTACTAACATGTAAATAAAGAGAGAAAATATCTAATAACATGGAATTGATGCACTTGAAGCAAAATTTAGAATAGCATGTTATGCTATGAACATAGAAGTAATAGCATCTCAAGATGGATTTTCTAGTGCTAAAAATATGGGAGTTCACAATTTACTTCCTATAAAAAGAGGGATATCTTTTCTTCTGAAAAACAGTACCACTCTAAATTGTTGAGCAGAAACTTACCCAAGCCATTTAAAAATAATATCTGGCCTCTTTGTAAATATTGAACTGCTCAACCCTTGAGAAACAGAATTGTTGATTTTAATTCCTTCCTCCAAGTTCTGCAGCAAAATGACAAACACATATTTCATAACCACGATAATGATCTGATGGAACGATGCAGTCATAGAAATCAGAATAGGTCAAGAGTAGAAAACAAGTATCGGACTATATGGCACCTGGAATTTCATAACATAAAGGACAGGACCAAATAGTTCTTCCTTTACAACTTGGGCAGAAGATGAAATTTCCACAATCGTTGGTTGAACGAAATTTCCTTCTGACTCAATGGCAGATCCTCCAATAAGGATTTTCCCTCCCTGAAAAAATTAGGTGCTAGTCCAATTAGATTGTAAGACACAGTTACATAAACTAATAAATCAATTAACTTGTCACAGTCAACTCTGAATAATTACATTAAAATAGTTTTTAGATTGAGAAAATAGAGTGATAGAGGTAGAAATAATTGCAGGAACGTAGTTGCATAACTAATAATACTACGCAAGTTTCACCTGAGATTTAATGGTCTGGATGCCTTTCAAGAAGTTTTCTTTTGAAGCAGGAGTATGCACAGGTCCCAGTAAGGTACCTGCCTCCAGTGGATCCCCTATTCGAACTTGTTTATATACCTCGACAAGTTGATCAAGAAAAGCTTGGTATATGCTTTCATGAAGAATCTGTAACAAGTAGGGGAAAGGCAATTAGACAAACAGAACAACAGCAACAAGACAAAAAGAAATAAAATTTAACCATACCAGCCTACGGCATGTAGTGCAGCGTTGTCCTGCTGTACCAACAGCAGCAAACAACACAGAACGGACAGCTAGCTGAATGTCTGCATCATCCATAACAATTATGGCATTGTTCCCGCTAAGTTCAAGAAGGCATTTACCAAATCTGGCGTTGACTTGCTGCTGAACCATAAGACCAGCCTGCATTGATACATCAGTGTCACATATTTCAAAATAGATCACAATCCAACAGATATATTATCAATCTTAAGCAATGCCTAAAAAATATGGACCCTAAACAGCCATTGTAAAAAACAATGGAGGATATACATAGAAATTGGTAGTAGAAAATATATGAATTTATGCAAGAAATAAGATAGAGCCGAGAAAAGGACCAATTTCATGGTTGGTATATCTACTAGATATCAGAACACGCGTAGAAATTTGCATAAGTTGAATACCTTAGTACTTCCTGTGAATGAAACCAAAGGTATCCTTGTGTCGCGAGCAATTGCTTGACCAATTTCAGTACCCCCACAAAAGGCTGTGAAAATTGCGCTTGGCAAGTTGTTGTTCTCCAATACACTAGCCACTATTTTAGTCATTGCAATAGTGATCAGTGGAGTAGTTGGAGCACCTTTCCTGCAATCATTACTGTATTGTTAGAAAAGGAAAGCATGCTCCCTGCAATGACTGAGCTTGCTGCCATTAGAATAAAAACAGGAAAGGGTAATACCACTTCAAAATGTTTATGCATAATAATGTGGATGCTATTTTTAGATCAAAGAACTCAGTTTCACTGCTCGTTCTTCATATTAGATTTTTCAATTAAGAATTTACAATGCATATTTCATCAAGCTAAGTTGTCGACAAAATTGAAGATATTACTAAAACCATAGAAGCAGGCAGAGCTATGTTGCTTGAACTTGCATGTGAGTTAGCATGACAATAGATGCATTGAAAATATGTCATAAGATTGTTGTAAGCCTTCACAGATTGCATAAATATCACCAAACTACCAAAATGATAACAAAAAATTAGCATAGTAAATGCTAAACATATTTTAAAAAAGATTAAGAAAGTTAATCGCTTGCAGGACAGGGCCAGGGCCAGAAAATTCCTTGAGCAGGAACAGAGAGCAATACTATATGAATCATCAGGGGGGGGGGGGGGGGGGGGGGCAGACTCAAAGAACAGCTTCGCTGGTTTATCAGAAAAGTAAATCATTCTTACCAAACAACAGCGTTTCCACAGACCAGTGCGATGCAAGCATTCCAACCTAAAACATGGCACACAGAGAATATTATTGCTGCTAATATTACATTAATTGCCTATATGGTAATTGGTACAGGTTGACAGCTATGTATCAATTGTGTAATACATATCATTTATAATGTATGACATCAGATTAGGTAGGTGATATATCTTGAGAGTTAAATTAGCATCAGCCATGGGGGCAGTTGCTCAATACACCGCACCGTAAATATGTCAATAGAAAAAAATTTCAGCCAAACATTCCCAGTATGTATGAAAAATGCAAACTACAGGAGTATAATGATTTCCAATCAAATGATTCTAAAAATGTAACACATTAAGTATTATATAGTCAAAAACTTACCAAGCACAGCACAAGGGAAGTTAAACGCTGTGATAACACCAACAATTCCAAGAGGATTCCATACCTATTAAGATAGGCATGTCCATTAGCAAAATAAATAGTGATACATGAGGAATACAAATATACCACATGAGAAACCAATCGAAGAAAACTCTAGCATTCACTAACCTCCATCATCATATGGTTTGGGCCTGCAAATAATACAAATTGTGGTATTAGCAAACCTCTATGTTGTTATCAAGCTGCAC
The DNA here is from genome assembly GCA_036927565.1 of Tuctoria greenei. NCBI lineage: Eukaryota > Viridiplantae > Streptophyta > Magnoliopsida > Poales > Poaceae > Tuctoria > Tuctoria greenei. The sequence goes on along the minus strand of JAYESD010000011.1, from coordinate 9,280,327 downwards.
ACATGATATGATACCAAGGACTTATTGTAAAAAAAAGTGTGGTAAGAGATTTGTTAGAATATTGAACCAGGACTGAACTTTCAGTAGCTAAATCAGAAAGTAACTTTCTAAAATATTGTCGTCTAATGCAGTTTAACTATTTGTAATGATAAGTTACCACAAGAATACAAGAATGAAATTTGGTGCCACGTTCCTAGGACTTGGGAGACATTATTTGTAAAACACAGAGAACTGGAATCAGTTGAAACAATATTGATACTGTAGCATTCAATTAGGATCCTACATCATGGCTGATTCCCTAGAAAGCTAGAGGGATAGACTTTTAATATTCTAACAAATTCACATTCAAACTTGTTATAAGTATGAATACCAAAAAAATAGTAAACTATCAAAATATACTGCAACCAATATGATAAAAAAAATCCACATTTTACTGCAGATGATATTGCTATGAACTAGTGATGCAAAAACATAATGCAGTGAAAGGAAAAAAGGACTTGCGTTCAGATGGTATGATGGATCCATTTAGCTGGCGGCTTAGTCCCACAGCATAATCACACATGTCAATTATTTCCTACAAATAAAGACCAGAGCAATGCCATCATGAACATAGTAAAATATGAAGACCAGCTTGCATTTTACCTCATTTGATCATTGTCCTATAGTTTGGTGACATGAAATGGATTACTCTAGGCATAAAGACAATGACAAACTGACAGGAGTCAAGCTGATGAACATATAGGAATTATGTAATCATTACTTGAGTTACAAACCTTAGGTGACTGTACTGATAATACAGTGTAAATGATAATACAGTAATCACGATGATTGTAGTGAATGCACTAAAAGCAACTACAATCCTACCTGAACCTCTCCGATCCCTTCAGGCAGAATTTTTCCCATCTCTAGTGACACAAGCCTGCCAAGGTGATGGAGCTTTGCTCTCAGTGCTTCACCGATTTGTCTGACAATCTCCCCTCGTTTTGGAGCAGGAACCTGGACATAGTGTCATTAGAGCACGGGATAGTAGCTACGTCTTGGAAATAAACCACTTAATGACTTAAAAGACAAATGCAACCTTAGAGCAATGTTTCCCAGCAAATTCGGAATTTAACATCATTCCTAATCTTACGGACATACATAAGCATTTTTAAATCCAAAATTAGGTAAGTAAACAGATATATGATCTATGAATTGCAGCATTAATCCAGGTGGCACTGTACATTGTGTTAATGTTTCAACGACACCTGGTTAGTTCACAATTCAGGTCGTGCATGGATTTATTCCTGAATCAATTGGAGATTGGAGAGGACATAGATCCTACTGTAGATCATGAAAATTGAAAAGGAATTCAACTATTCAAACTTCCATTACTGAAGGGCCAGGACCAAAATTCGGTGGATGCAAAACGTCCAATTCAAATATGCCGCCCTAATCTGACTTCCACGCCCTTAAATTACACAGGCAGTAGCAAAAGGCTAACCATGCCTCAATCGTACAAGCATTTCATCATGCGAGAGCAAATTGCTACGATCATTCGAAACCACCCACCCACCAAAAAAAAAAAAGATCAGCGAACTCACCGACATCCATGTCTTCGCGGCATCGGAGCAAGCGCGCATGCCCTCCTCGTAGTCGTGTACGGAGGCCTCCACGACCTCAGCGATAACCTAGCGCACAGAAGGCCAGCAGGCGCACACAAACGCAATCAAAATCCACAAATAAAAAAAAAACGAACACGAAACTAAGCAAACTCCAAGAGGATCGGGCCGGGACGGAGAGACGCACCTGATTGTTGGACGGGTTGGTGGAGGTGACAACGGGGCCGGAGCCGCCCCACGCGCCGCAGGCGAAGGAGCCGGGGTTGCGCGGCGCGAGGCCGAGCTCGGCGAGGAACTGGTGCTCCTTTCGCGCGAAGCTCCCCATGGCGTCGGCGCCTTCCGGAAGTACGAGGCGAGGGGGGTCGGGAAGCGGAGAGGAGTGGATTGGGGGAGGGGGCGGTGGTGGTGATATTTGTAGGAAGGAGGTTGAGTAGGAACTGTGAACTGCTCGTGAAAGGCACGGAGCAAAGTGTGGACGTGTGGTGGACTGGAGTGGAGTGGCAGGTGGTGCTGGTGCGTTGGAGTAGCACGGGACGAGACAGTGAACACGTTTCCGTTTCGTTCTTTCTCACATTCTTTTATTTTGTTACGTAGTATTCCTGCGTTTTTTGAGAAATACTCAAAGAACGCCTTATTGAAAACGACAGAGTAACAACAGGTCACTGTGGCGAGCGACAGCTAAGAGGAGAGGCGTGGCGTGTGAGGACACCTCCTCCGGATGAGTTCGTCCTGCCGTGCGCCGCGTCATCGTCCCGTGCTTGTCCTTGCATGCCTCGGCTGCACGTCGGACTCGTGGGGCGGTGTCCGGCGGCTTCGCACCATTGCCCATTGGCTATCTTTACAGATGCCCAAATGGCCAAGTGGACTGGCCAAATGGGTTGGCGGGATTCAAGCACGATCCGGCATGAAAGTCATCAAGTACGATCAGAAGCACATCGTGATTGGGCTCAGCTTCAGCACGATGAGCCAGCTCGGCATAGCCCGATTAAAGCTCGGCCCATTAAGCAAGACGTCTGGCCCGATAGCCCGACCCGGTACGAGTGACGGTATATAAGCCCGATTCAGTTCAATTCCTCATCAAGTGAAACCCTAGCCGCCAACCTTCCCATCTCTTGAGAATCCCACGTATTTCCTCCATGACTATAGAACCCCACCCGACTTATCGATTCTCGTCTCGAGTGCGGCACCCACATGCCTCCCCGTCCCGAGTCCCGCCCGCCTCCCGAGCGCGGCACCCCAGTCTTGACTCCTGAGCGCGGCGCTCACCCGCCTCTCCGTCCCGACTCTCAAGTGCGATGTCCGCCTCTCTTGCACCCTGCACGTGGCACGCCGCTCGCCTCCCCGTCCCCGACGGCATCCGCCTCCTGCATCCAGGCCGCCTCCCCGTCCCGTCTCCTACACCCCGACGGCGCCCATCTCCTCGATCTCGTCAGCCGCCGTCCGAGCTCCCTGCCTCCAGACCCAGGCACGTTGCGCCGGGCTTCGCGTCGACCCGGACGAACAGCCCGATTCAGACCCGGCACGGTCTGACAAAATAAATTTAGCTTGGGCTTAGGCGTCGGCACGACGTGCCGGCCGGCACAGTCCGAGTGTACTTTTGAGCCTTGTCGGACTCATTAAAATTCGACCCGAGCACGACCGAGCTCGTGTCGGGCTGGCCCAACACTGTCTATTGGCCATCTATAACTACTTTCAATCAAAAGGCACACGGCTTCCTTCTCCATTTTTTTTCGAGATCGGTGGTGTGCACAAACAATCGTTCGTTGCTCTTACTTATTGCACAAGGTCCGACACGGTCCATTGACCATCTATAGCTACATTCAAACAAAAAGCACTCGGCTTATTGCACAAACAATCGTTCGTTGCTCTTACTTATTGCACAAACAATCGTTCGTTGCTCTTACTTATTGCCCGGGCACGGTGTATGTGCGTTACGGCTCTCCTCGTCTGCCAATCTCCGATATTGACTTTCCCCTGTCGATGGATAATCCAAAAAAACATTTGTTGATTTCTCAGTTGAAGCTGGGTTCGGCCTTCTGGGCTGCGATCAACTATCATAGCAGGCTCTATAGTCTACGCTACAGGCCCAAGATTGCACGATCCTCGACCCACCATGGCACGGATGGGCCTAAACCTAGTTTCATTCCAGCACAATAGACCCCAACGCATTCGCCGGTCGCTCGTGCCACGTAGGCTCCTTGACCTACCGCCTACGTGCCTGCCAGGAAACGGACCCCATTCAGAACGGCGTGCACCATGCCGCAAAACGGAATAAAAGGGCCGCTCCTTTAAAAATCCCACCGGTCTCTTTCCTTCCTCGCCGGCAGGGAATCCTCCTCGTCTCTTCCTCCCCCTCCAGCTAATCGCCGGTCCCCAGCCGCCGGAACCCTTCCCCACCCTCCCCCGCTCATCGCCGCCATGATGCACATGACCTTCTACTGGGGTAAGTCGTCCACGATCCTCTTCGACGGCTGGCGCACCTCCACGTGGACCGGCTACCTCCTCTCCCTCCTCGCCCTGCTCCTCGCGGCCGCCTTCTACCAGTACCTCGAGGCCTTCCGGGTCCGCCTCAAGCTCTCCGCGGGGGGCGGCGGCTCCAAGCCCTCCTCCATCCCGCCGCCCGCCAGCTCCGACCTCGCCGCGCGGGCGCCGCTCCTCGCGCCCGCCTTCACCGCCGAGGCGCGCTGGCCGGCGCGCGTGGCGGTGGCGACCCTGTTCGGGGTCAACTCCGGCCTGGGCTACCTCCTCATGCTCGCCGTCATGTCGTTCAACGGCGGCGTGTTCATCGCCGTGATCGTGGGCCTTGCCGTCGGGTACCTCGCGTTCCGCAGCAACGACGGGGAGGATCTCGTCGTCGTTGACAACCCCTGCGCCTGCGCGTAAGGAAATGGAGACGCCATCTTGGCCCCTCCAGGTTTGACTTGTTGCTATTGTTGTACTATAACAGGTGTACCATTCATAATAAGGCTATGTACAAATTCGATTGTGCGAACAGAGCATTTGCGATGTTTTGTGTTTCTTTGGGGAAGTGTAGAGCAGTGAAGGTTCAGAAATGTTGCCCCGTTTCTAGCAACAAATTGATGTAATGTTCTGTGCTTGTTCATCTTTTGTTTATATTTGGATCGCACTGATGGCTTGTCTGAAATTGTGAGACGTGCCATATACGTTTGATACTTGAGTTTAAGTTGGCGATTCACATGGCAGCACGTTAGCTATTGCTGTGCAGCATGGTATCTCAATTTTTGTATTCTTTGCTATTAAGATATAACTGGATTCATTATTCTAGAGGTTCATTACATAGTTTAGAACGACAGCGAAGATCATTTCTTGTTGCTCTGTGGCGTGGCGTACGCTGGATGGACTCTCCATGTTCGATGGTACAGCTTGCCTTATCTTTGCCGTCCGTTAGATTCTCTCTTGCGCAGTGATCTTTTCTTGCCGAGGACTTTGACAGTGATGGAGTTGATGGAACATTTGGCCTGAAACGCCCTGGACAAATGAACTCAACCAGAGGCCGAACGAGGCTACTCTGTTCCTGTAAGGAACCCAGATACAGTTGACGGGACTTGATTTGAGAGGAATTTGTCCTGCTGCTTACAGAATTTGAAGATCAAACCTCGCTTTACGGCGTCATTTTTTCCTCGGTTTTTTTCTATGATTTTTTAATGATTCCTGAACGGGTCAGTGTTGCCGCAATACTTCTCGTTGTTCTGTTATGTACGTAATCGTGTGGTTCGTACTCATGCTTATAGCTTCCGTGTTACTTCTATTTTTCCCGTCCGTGAGAAATGAAACATGGAGGCACGTAGCAAAGCGCAACACAACACCGCAACTGTTTTACTTCTCACGGATGGACTCTGAACTTGGTTTACAACTATGCCAGGAACAAAAGATTGCTTTGACCTACGATCTCAGAAAGACAAAAAATGGTGTTTTGCTGGTGAAACGCTTGGTCTTGTGGTACCTCCCCTCGGACTTCGGCCTATTAACGCGAAATTCGTGATGGTCCATGCTCTGCATACACAGCTCGCCCCACCCCCAGCAAAAACAAGCCCTCATCAGTCATCACTCCCATGCTATAGCCTCTTGGGGAGAAGGTTTCGAGTTTTGATAGAGGGGAATGATGGACGGGGCAGATGACATTCGATTTTGCCTATTTATGAATGTTGTCGGCTTTTTACGGTGCTGGATCAAAGCTTGAGCGTAGAGGCCATGGAGGACGGATGAGGCAGAGCGAGACGTTAAAGAAGCGGCACGATGCTATCAGTTTGGGAGATAGTGGGCTGCATGTTCGGGTCAAAATAATCATTTTAGTTTTCAAACGGAAATTTTCCACTTCCATTTCATATGAAACGGAGATGGATCAAAATAATCATAGCCAAGTACATCTTGCTTCTTTCCTTTTCTTTCTTATTTCATAATTGCCCTTTTTGTATTTTGTAACAACTTATTTCTTATACTGTATGCGCTGAAATCTAGTGGTGCAGACGCTGCAAAACCCATCGTTGCCGGAATTACGATGGGCCAGGCGTTAGGCCTTATCGAAAGTGGTCCAGCCAATCTCTCATGCTCCTTTCGCGAATTTTTTCCCAGTTTAACATTATTTTATAACAAATTTACAATATTGGCTGTCCAAATTTTCTTTACCAAACTAACATCTTTACCGCCCACCTGGTGGACGACGGCTACCACGTGGCAGTTCAGGCAGTCTCAAAAATTCTGATTTATTCACTTTTGGACGTCTATTTTAAAATACTTAGAAATATATTTTAGAAATATTGCTATTGACGAAAATGTAATAGACAATGTGTACTACAATTTTTTAAATAATAACATACAAAATATGTCTCTAGGAATTTCGAAGTAGCCATCCAAAAGTGAATAAAACTCAGCAAATTTGCGCTGCAGAGGATAATTTGCTGAGTTTAGTCACATTTCAACGGCCCTTTCAAAATACATAGATACACACTTAGGAAATGTTGATACTAGAGTAACTGTAAATAACAATCTTTACTATATTTTATTCAGTAACAACATTTCCAAAATATGTCCCTAAGTATTTTAAAATAACCGTTCAAAAGTGACTAAACTCAACAAATTTGCCTCTGCAACCCAAATTTTCTTAGTTTCATTGACTTTTAGACACCTATTTTAAAATACCTAGAAAATATTTTTAAAATGTTGTTATTGAGTAAAATGTATTAAAGATTGTGTTTTATAGTTATAAAATATTAAAATTTCATGAATATGTATCTAGTTATATTAAACTAGTTGTCGAAAAGTGACTGAACTCAGAAAATTTGCCTCTGCATCCCAATTTTGATCGGCTATTTTGAAATACTTGAGACATATTTTGGAAATATTGTTATTAAAGAATATTGTTGGAGTCTGATTCCGGTAATTCTTCTGACACTACTGTTAGTAGACCGCAGAGTTTCTTACTTCGGTTGGGGCGCGCGGAGATTCAGAACAAGATGGTGGTTTGACACGAGGATTTACGTAGTTCGGGCCGCCTGAGCGTAATACCCTACTCTACGGGTGTGTGTTGTTGTTGTATTGAGTGTATGAGCGCTAGTGTGAGAGAGAGGCCAAAAAAGTCCCCCTGTGTATCGATTGACCAATCCTTTTATAGTACAAGGGCTGGCTGTTACATCATTAGTCTGACCCGACATGTGGCTCTGACGATTACTGATGCCTAATACACAGTTAAATATGCTTAATTCCTCTTAATAGCGTGGTAATTCCTCTTAATAGCGGCGTTACTGGTATTAAGAGTCCTCCGATCATGTGTTATTAAGATAGCATTAATGACATATAATCAGGTCTTGAAATCTTTAATGTTCCTTGAAGGTCAGAGCCGTTGGAGGTCCACCAATCTGCCTGTTGAGGTTGAAGGTCTGGCGGTTGGACGCGTGGCAGCTCCCGAGCTTACGGTCTCGGACGAGTAGGTCCGATGCTGTTGTACACGTGTCGGTACCAGAGCTTTCCTTAATCGGGAGTTAGGTCCGGGGGTGCCACACAAGTATCTAGTCTGGAGCTTTCCCATATATGGAATGTATCTCCGGTTCCAAGTGACACGTGGGGCCTTCGGGGGTCTTCAACTCAGATAGGTGGAGTCCCTTTGCACTCTTTGCAGTTCCAAGGGGTATCCGGTACGCAGGGTACCGACAGTGGCCCCTTGGGCCCACATTTGGGAGAGACCTTTTTGGTTAAGTCATTCTGCCCGAGGTGGGTCCATCTTTCGATTTATGCGCCGTGTCTTCAAGGGTTTTTGGATGTGCCGTTGAGGTGGTGGTTCGTAGTTAAACAATCGCCGCGTGGCATCTTCAGGACGTGGCAGCTGAGATCTGCGCGTGCGGATCTCACACAATTGAAGGTCGTTGGTTCCCAATACGAAAACCGTATCGGTTCCGCGCGCCCTGTCAGGCCGCCACTCTTGGGTTTCCCGCCTCTCATCTTGACAACTGTTGCCTAGGGTAAGGACCTCGACTTGATCGTCTGGGTGGCCCTGGGCCCCTTTGTCATTGGCAGGGTGAAATTTTTGAAATGTATCCTTGGCCCTTTCGCGGTTTCCATCCAAACGTTGCGGGGGCTTACTTAAGAAGGAAAGTGCGCATGGTTTGAATACTCTTTACGCCTTTGATCATCTTTGCGCTCAGAGCCTCTAAACCTCCGCCTAACTTTCCATCCTTTGCTCCACTTTGCCGCGATGGAGTTGGGTCTCCGCAAGAGCCGTCTCATGAGCGATGACGATTTGAAGAAGGTTCGGACCTACATGGGATGGTCCAGCGACTTCTTCAACCATATGGTCCGCGTCGGCAAGCTCCCGTTCAAGAAGAGGTGCGTCGGAGACATGGTGTACTTCTCTGCGTACGCCATGGTGGGGTTGATCCCACCTTTCTCAACCTTCCTCTTGATGCTGTTAGACTTCTATGGTCTGCAGTTGTACCACCTTGGGCCCCACTTTATTCTTATTGTTTCAACATTTGTCCACTTCTGTGAGATGTGGGTGGGTATTCCCCCCTGCGTTGAGCTTTTCCGTACCTTCTTCACCATCCACACCACCGACAAGAGTTCCGAGTATCTTGGCTTCTACTATTTTGTGAAGCGCAAGAAATGACCCCACAAGTACTTGAGGTCGTTTCCTTCTGGCAAGTGGGACGACTGGAAGAAGGATTGGATTATTGTCACGGCAGAGGAGCACGAGAAGCTGGAGCTGCCTGAGGGTCTTTCCAATGTTGACACAGACGCATAGAGTGTGGTTCCGGTGCTGTCAGAGGCCTTCAACTCTGTATTGACCAGGATCCACGAATGTGTGGAAGGAGGGGTGACCCCCAAGTTGTCTTATGCAACTTCCTGGTCAACAGGTGGACTCCGCTGAAGAAGTGGGAGAAGCTCGCCTGGGCCCTCAATAGCATGATGGATAATGACCGGATTGAAACCGGTTGAAGTCCAATTTGGAAGGCGCTACTTTGGAGCTTCATCTCAAGAAGTTCTAGCATGGCATTGACGTCGAGGGCGACGACTTCACTCCGCCGGCGGCTTTCCTCCCTCTAAACATGGTGGCAGAGTTCAGCAGGGAGCTCTGGAGGAGCATGCCGGTGCTTGATGACCTCGGTGAAGTAGAGAGGCGTCCGACCACCAGATTGGTGATCCCCGGAGCTTTCGAGGGTGGTCCCACTTCTCCACTGACCCAAAGAGCTGAAGTCATAGGCAAGGGCAAAGAGTTGGCTGAGCCCTCCAGCCAAAAGAGGAAGTTGAAGCACTCTGACGGGAGGTCCGTCATACCTGCTCCTTCCACAAAAGCTCCTTCTCCCAGGCGGAGGAGGTCTTCGACGGCGACACCAACTCCAGCATCGGCGTCTCCCAAGGACGCCAGCTCCGACCGTGTGACTCCAGCACCAGGGCCAGCTAAGGGCTCTAGGTTCGAGAGTCCTTCTCAGTCGAGGGGGGCCCCCACTGAGGCGTCGCTGACGGCAGCAGCAAGCTCTGGATATTCTTCTGGAGTTGCTTCACCAGTTGCGACTGGGTCGGGCTCTAAGCGTCCAGCGAAGAGATTCCGCGCTAGCTGGAGCGGAAGCCTTCCAAGGTAAATTTGTTTTTTACCTCAGTTTGTTACTTTTGTTGTAACCATATTTTGAGCTTCTTTATCCTTCATCCACACGGCATCCAAAAAAGGGGCTGAAGCTCTGGTTCCTGTGGCAACAAACTGATGTTGTGCAGGAGGAGGCTCCGGCTCCAATTCTAGCGCCGCCCCAGGTGGTGGCTGAGGTTGTGGCAGCTCCGGTGGCAGCTGTCGTGGTTCTGGACCTCGACTCATCTCCCAAAGCTCCCATGATAGCGCCGGACCATGGGAATGAAGACGTACCAGCGGCACCAGCTCCGGAGGCTGAAGCTCCGGTTTGGGATGTTGCGATGATGGATGCTCCGGCCTCAGAGCTGGAGGTAGCTGCAGTTCCGGCCTTAGGGCTGGATGTTATTGAAGCCCCGGCGGCAGAGACGGTGGTTCATGAAGTTACGGCGCCTGAGCCGATTGTGGTGGAGGTGCTGACACCCGAACTGGTAGAGGTCGAAGCACCGGCGCCTGAAGCGGCAGTGGAGGAGGCACCAGCCCCGGAGCCGGAGGTGACCTCAGCTCCGGCAGAGTCTTTAATGCCTACCCCGGAGGTGGTAGTTCCAAAGGTACCCGTGCCTGAGCCAGGGTGCCAAGACGAAGCGACCAGTCCTCTACCTGAGGTACCAGTTGCTGATGACCTCGCGTCGGGACCTTCGGAGTTGACTCCGGAGGTAGAAGCTCCTGTTACCAGATCTTCCTCGGTGACGACTAAGGCACTCCCAGAGGGCGGCCCTAATGTTGCGGAAGCTTAGGGGACCACTCTTGTAGAGTGGGACCCAATTTTTGTTATGGAGAACCCGCTGGAGTCAGTGGAGAGGACCCCGACAGTTCCAGAGCCGATACCCCTGTCGTTATCCATCGACAACGCCTGCTCCAACCTTCTTAAGGTCCAGCTTGCCTTTTATCACGACAGCAAGGCCCTCGAGGAGGAGCGCCAAACCCTTAGGAGGTGGCGCAACCGGCTCCAATTCGAGACCAAGCTGGCGCAAACAAGGTTGGCTGACGACAAGGAGTGGGTCAAGAAGGAGAAGGCCCAGATGGAATACTGGGGCCAGTCGCTAGATGAGAGGGAAAGCATGGTGCGATCCCTCGACACCCAATCCCGGGCTATATACGAACAAGCCCTGGCTGCTAATGATGCAGCGAATGATTGCCATAAGAAGCTCAGTACCATCCACGAAAGCCTCGTCAAGCGCCGGGAGGTTCTTGAGGAGCGAGAGAAAAAGCTCAAAGATGAAGAGCAAAAACTCCTGAAGCTGAGGGATGACCTCGTGAAGAGGGAGGAGGAGCTCACCCAAAGGCTGGCTCTGGGTCACAAGTGATAGGAGAATTGGTCCCGATCTTCCGATAGTTAATGGGTAAGTCGAATGATGGAGATCTCGACGTTGATGATCCGAGGCTCTCGAGTAGAACACGAATAGCCCCTGCAATTACTACACCACTGCTCCGTTGGTTATCAACCGTGCTTCACACGATTGACCTCGCCAAGAAGGCTAATCCCTGCAAGTGCAACCGAGAACACAAGCAAGAACAAGGTAGACACGATCTGAAATCGCGAAGTTGGGGTCTCACAAACCGAAGAACGGTGATATTATTGATCTAAGCAAAACCCAATTGTCTATGGCGGCTACTATGGAGTATATATAGGTGGGAGGACGTCCAAGGGGGTGTTAGGCTCGTGACCTAACCCTAATACACGAAAATAATGGACTTAGACTTGATACAAGGCCCAATGGCCTAATACGGTGGCGCAGCACCCTGACAGATTCTGTACTTGATTTTGTTTCAACGATTCCCGTCGACTCCGAAAGATTTTGACATGGGACCGACGCCATTGGAAAGGGTATCCTCTCTCCTTTCCGTGCATATGTAGAACGTCCAAAATGGAGTTCGTATGCATCTTGGGCGTCCGTTTTAGTACGTACTGCTCCTGGACTCCGAGTTGGATACGATTTGGAGTTTGGTTCGGTTTCCATCTTCTTTGAACGAATTCTCTGGTCTTCCACGTCTCTAATACTCCCTCCAAGTACTCCTTGAACCTCTCTATAGATCCTAATCACAAATAAATTATTAAGTAGCAATCTATGCTAAAAAACATATAAGGAAATATATAAGAACGAATTCACCTCTGAAATTAATTATTGTGTATGAACTCTATTGATTGCATCTTGTATGTTCAATGGAGTGTTGTTTGTATCCATAGAAGTGATGTCCTCATCATCCTCCCCTTCTTGAATTGGAGTCGTCCTCGACTCAAGTTCATCTTCTCTTATGTGTTGGTCCAAATGTGTAACGCCATCAAATCTTCTTGTATGCATGAATGGAGGAGGCCAAGGTGGTGGCCGACATAGTGCACCATCTTGATCTTGCCCATCAAATAAGAGTGCATATTCACTTGAGCCAGGATCCCAAACAAATAAACATTGTGTCATGTTTGTAGGTGCAATAATAATGTGCATGATCTCATCATTCTCCCCTTCTTTATGACAAGCCGTCCTCGGCTTGCTCGTATGTCCAGCAAAAAGTATTGCTTTGGGGGTAGAATGAGTGTTGTCCATAATGCACAACCGCAGTGAATAATGCTTTTGTTGTCTCTGCTGCAAGGAAAAAATACTAGAAAAACTTGACAAGACATTATTAGCGTTAGTACATCCATTCATTTCACCATATTGTTGCAGCACAAAAGGAGCTTGCACATTTGAACATATGTAAACTTTATGCACTATAAATTCACCACTATCTTCATAGTTGCCTATAGCATGAAAAATATTTCTACTTAATAAAGGCAATTCAGATTGAGAAAATATTATCTTCTCTACGACATCTAGATCACAAAGAGTGTCAAATTCAATATAGCCCAAAGTATTTAGAGAAGATAACAATTTCAGCTCATCCCTTTGACATGTAGTTGGGACCAAATGCTTAATTTCAACACAAGTGAGTGATGAAGTATCAAATTCATTTGCTTGTTCTATCATAGGTACAATATAATTATCAGCACACAACTCATTTTTGTTGTAAGAATCAGTAGGAAAATCAACTAATGGCAAAAGTGTATTATGAAAAGGTTCATCTTGTTGCTGCTCATCGATAGTATGATTGGTAGCAAAATTCAGCACATCTGAAAATGTCATACCTTGGTGAACTATATAGCATTGTCCATTAACACTACTCTCATTTTCAGCAAGAAATTCAAATGCATTATGAGTAGATTCATCAAAAAATTCAGAAGAGTTGTTCAACACCTCACTCTCATTTGCATCTACATTTATTTGTTCATGTTCCTGCAAAAGGTTAGGCAAAGGAGGAGGTACAACAAGAAAATTCTTCTCAAGTTCATGTATTTCATCTTTGCAATTAGATACATTAGCAAAAGTTTCTCGCATAAGAATTTTCATATCTTTCCATGTTTGAGGTTTTTCTATATCGCTTAAGTTGTCCCACCAAGTTAATGCACAATCAACTAACGCACTAGAAATATTTCTAATCTTTCTCCTCTCACACATATGCAATTTTCCAAAATTTTTATCCAACTCTATTTCCCAAGCAATATATTCATCGTAACCAAAACCATCATAAGAAGGAAGAGATGGGAGAATGTAATTACTTCTTGTGGAAGGTGTTGTAAAGGTGGTCTGAATGTCATGTGAATCATTTGTTGATGTTTGATTTTTAGTGAGCAACTCCATCGTCGTCTTCATCATATCCATCATCTCAGCATATAATGCATGATTCTTGCTTTTACCTGACATTGTTAGTAGCAAACAGAAGACAACACGAAAAATATGTTATCCCTATTAACTACAAAGGATAATGGCAAAGTGGAAGTGGAATCACACACTCGCAAGCGTCTTACCACGCTCTTACAAGTGTTCTTAGCGACACTGGAGGTGGCAAACGGTGGCCGGTATGAAGAAACCAATGAAGTGTGGGATGATTGCAAAGGTGTATCGATTCTGCTCAAGAGTAATGTGTAGCTTGGAAGGCACTTTATATGTAGCAAGGATTAGCAACAATGAAATCAGATAGTAAAGTTAAATAAGTGTCCAAAGTATTTGTCAAAGTTGCTGGCCTAAATGTGTTCCTAGTAGTTCAAGCTAGCAAGACATGAGACAAAACTAGATGACACAAAGAATGCAAGCACTTCTGTTTTTTTGTTGTTTTTTTTCTCTTTTTTCGTGCGGCTTTTGTATCTTCTTTTGCACTTGACTTTTTCTTTTTTCTTCTTTTTTTTCAGAATGTGCTGCAAAAGAAGAACACAATGCAAACACTCAAAGATATCTTGTATGTCTGTTACAGATTTTCTGCTCAATGTTCTAAGGACAATTAAGCACCTTTATAGTCCCCAAATCTAAAAACTTTGAACAGAGATATTATAGATCTATCTCTCCTCTTTAATTTCAGTATATGGAAGATCTATTTTGGATAATAACAATGGGAGATATTGCTCCCGAAATACAGACTGTTCAGAATTTTTAGGTCAATAACAGATTCGGATCCAATACAATTTAGACATAGATAACTATATTATCTGGGAAAATGATGAATATGAAAGTTATCGAGCACTTCTTAAGCTTTCCATAAAGTACAAGAACACCAAAATCTGAGTTCATATGTGCGAGATATGATGAAAATACTAAACTGGACAGAGATGAATCTAATCTGGACGTGATGACGTGATTCAAAACGATGAATCAACACAATGCAAAACTCAAACTAAGACTAAAAACACTTCTAAACCAGCAATATGACTCAATCACGGATACAAAATCAACAAAACCAAACTGAATAACAAAGTTGCAAAGGCTCAATGTGGTTTGGACAAAGTAATGAACAGATCTACTAAACTACAAGTTTTTTTTGTGACTTTTTTGTGGACTCTAGGTATGACAAACAAAAATAATGTAATGGATAGATGAATTACCAAATGGGCAACCTGGAAATCTGATACCAATTGATGAGTAAAAGATGAGTCCCGATCTTCCGATAGGTAATGGGTAAGTCGAATGATGGATATCTCGACGTTGATGATGCGAGGCTCTCGAGTAGAACACGAATAGCCCATGCAATCACTACACCACTGCTCTGTTGGTTATCAACCGTGCTTCACACGATTGACCTCGCCAAGAAGGCTAATCCCTGCAAGTGCAACCGAGAACGCAAGCAAGAACAAGGTAGACACGATCTGAAATCGCGAAGTTGGGGTCTCACAAACCGAAGAACGGTGATATTATTGATCTAAGAAAAACCCAATTGTCTATGGCAGCTACTATGGAGTATATATAGGTGGGAGGACGTACAAGGAGGTGTTAGGCTCGTGACCTAACCCTAATACACGAAAATAATGGACTTAGACTTGATACAAGGCCTAATGGCCCAATACGGTGGCGCAACACCCTGACAGATTCTGTACTTTATTTTGTTTCGACGATTCCTGTCCACTCCGAAGGAATTTTGACATGGGACCGGCGCCGTTGGAAAGGGTATCCTATCCCCTTTCCGTGCATATGTAGAACGTCCAAAACGGAGTTCGTATGCATCCTGGGCGTCCGTTTTAGTACGTACTGCTCCTGGACTCCGAGTTGGATACGATTTGGAGTTTGGTTCGGTTTCCATCTTCTTTGAACGAATTCTCTGGTCTTCCACGTCCCTAATACTCCCTCCAAGTACTCTTTGAACCTCTCTATAGATCCTAATCACAAATAAATTATTAAGTAGCAATCTATGCTAAAAAACATATAAGGAAATATATAAGAACGAGTTCACCTCTGAAATTAATTGTTGTGTATGAACTCTATTGATTGCATCTTGTATGTTCAATGGAGTGTTGTTTGTATCCATAGAAGTGATGTCCTCATCAACAAGAGCCTTGCGGAGCGCACCCAAAAGCTGGAGGAGCGCTGCAAGAGCAAGGAGCAGAAGGCCTGGCAGCGGGGACATGACCTTATCAAAAGGGAGGCTGAAGTCACTGCCAGGGAGAAGAAGGTGTGAGGCCGGGATAAAGACCTGGTTGACCGCCGGAACCGGATCCACGTCCAGGAGAAGGAGCTTGGTGACCTTGAAAAGCAAGTTGCTGAAAGGATTCAGTAGCATGCCAAGGAGGTCGAGCGCCTTGCTCGAGAGGGTTCGGAGCTTGCGGCAGCCAAGAGGTCCTTGGAAGAGATTCGAGGCTCAAGGGCTGCGGAGTCCCAACAAGTATGGGATTTCTTGGGCAAAGCCAATGACGCGTTGATGCCGCCGGGCTTTAGTATCGTGCATTCGGACAATCCGGAGCCGGAGCTGGAGCATGCGTTGAAGGCGCTGAGCTCGGCTGGCAACAAACTCAACAAGATGGGCGATGTCATCGTGGATCAGTTGGAAACTGAAGGAAAATCCCTGGCGAAGAACGTCGCAGAGTACATGCTGACGTGCTACACAAGTCGGGATCCTCACTTCCCACTAAATTCGGTGCTTGAAGGTCCCATCGATGAAGAGGGAGATGCCGCTAAGACCAGCGTGTCGGAGGTTGCCCAGAAGGTCGCCTCGTTCTTCCGTAGAATTTAGGACTTTCTCCTTGTAGCTCCCACTTGTATCTTCTCTTCTTTTCTCCAATTTTGTAATCTCTTGTCTTCAGATGAATGAAATCCATGAAATTTATGAATTTCATTTTTTGTCTTCAACCTTTGTCTCACTTGGCCCTGTCGGTGGGTAAATCCGGCAGATCTCCCGACACTACTGTTAGTAGTTCGTGGAGTTCGTAGTTTGGTAATGGGCGCGTAGAGATTCAAGAGATGGTGGCAAATTGACACAGAGGTTTATGTGGTTCGGGCCACCTGAGCGTAATATCCTACTCCACGGGGTGTGGTTATGTTGTATTGAGCGAGTGAGTATGTGTGTGAGAGCGTGAGAGTCTCGAGAGCTCAGAGAGAGTCCAAAGAGTCCCCGTGTATCTTCGACCGGTCCTTTTATAGTACAAGGACCGGTTGTTACACAGTTAGCCTGACCCTACATGTGGCTCTGGCGGTTACTAATGTTTAATACACAATAAATGGGGTTAATTACCCTTAATAGCATGATAATGGGCCTTAACAGTGTCGTTACTGGTGTTAAGGGCCTTCTGATCATGTGTCATTAATATGGTATTAATGACACTTATTCGAGTCTTGAAGTCCTTGATTTTCCCTTGAAGGTCCGAGCCGTTGGTGGGTCCACCAGTCTGATTGTTGAGGTTGAAGGTCCGACAGTTAGGACACGTGGCAGCTTTGGAGCTTACCGTTGTGGACGGGTAGGTCCGGTGCTGTTGGACACGTGTCGGTACCGGAGCTTCCCTCTGTCTGGGGTTAGGTCCGTGGGTGCTATACCGGTATCCAGTCCGATGCTTTCCCATGTGTGGGCAATAGCTCCGGTCTTATGATACACGTGGCAGCCCTGGGACTAACCATGTCGGGGAAGCAGGTCCGGTTATGGCTGACATGTGGGGCCTTCGGAGGTCTTCGAATCTGCTAGATGGAGTTTCCTTGTGATCTTCGCAATCCCAAGGGGTATCCGGTACGCAGGGTATCGACAGTGGCCCCCTGGGCCCACCTCTGGGAGAGACCTTTTGGATGAAGTCATTCTGCCCGAGGTGGGTCCATTCTTCGGTTTTTGAGTCTTGTCTTCAAGGGTCTTCGGTTGTGTCGTTGGCAGTAGTTCGTAGTTAAACCACCGCCGCATGGCATATCGTGGATGCGGCAGGTGAGATCTTAGCGTGCGGATCTCACGCAATTGAAGGTCGCCGGTTCCCGATACGAAAATCAAACCGGCTCCGCGCGCCCTTTCAGGCCGCCGCCTCCGGGTTTCCCACCTTTCATGATGACAACCGTTCGCCTGGAGTAAGGACCTCGACTTGATCGTCGGGGTGGCCCCGGGCCCCCTTGTCATTGGCAGGGTGAAGTTTTTGACTCGTATCATCAGCTCCTTTGCAATTTTCATCCAAGCGTTGCGGAGGCTTACTTAAGAAGGAAAGCACGCACCGTTTGGAGGTTCTTTACGCCTTCCATTCGAACTTGCGCTCAAATCCTCCAAACTTTCACTTGCTTTTCCTCTCTTGCCTCACTGTGTCGCGATGAAGTTGGGTCTCCCCAAAAGCCGCATTGGGAGAAAGAAGGAGTTGTCCAGGGTCCGGACCTACATGGGGTGGTCCAATGACTGCTTTGACAACGACATTCGCTGCGGCAAGCTTCCCTTCGAGAAGAAGCGAGCCGGAGATATGGTGTAATTCCTTGGTTACGCCATGGCGGGTTTGATCCCGCATTTCTCCACCTTCTTTCTGATGTTGATGGATTTCTATGGCCTGCAGCTCCACCATCTGGGCCCTCATTCCATATTGGTGGTGGCTACTTTTGTCCACTTTTGCGAGATGTGGGTGGGCGTGCCTCCTTGCGTGGAGCTGTTCCGGACCTTCTTCACTGTCCACCCGACTGGGAAGAGTGATGAGTTCATCGTCTTCTACTACTTTGAAGCGGAAAGACTCTACCCTCAAGTACTTGAGGTCCTTCCCTTCTGGCAAGTGGGACGACTGAAAGGAAGACTGGGTGGTCATAACCATTGAGGGACACGAGAGGCTATAGCAGCCTGAAGGCCTTCCTCGCATTGACACCGACACTTGGAAGGACATATCAGCGCCGCCGAGGGAGTACAGGCCCATCCTGGACAGGATCTAGGAATGTGTCGAAGGTGGGGTGACCCCGCAAATGGTCTTCGACAACTTCTTGATGAACAGGTGGGCCCCGCTGAGGGCTAGGAGCCGGCCTGCTTGGGCCTTCAACAGTGAGATGGACACCAACCGCATTGAAGTCGGCTTGGACACAAACTTGGCTGGTGAAGCCTTGAAGACTCATCTCAAGAAGTTTCAGCCTGGGAACATCGATCTTGGTGACGTGTCTCCACCAGCGGCCTTCCTGCCTCTGAATATGATTCCAGAGGAGTGCAGAGAGCTCCAGAGGAAAATGCCGCTGTTGGATGACTTGGGCCTGGTGGAGAGGCGATCAACCTCCGGGGTGGCAACCCTCGGGGCTTCTGAAGGCGGCTCCACTCTCGCCCCAAAGCCAAGAACCGAAGTCGTAGGCAAGGGCAAGGAGTTGGCCGAGCCCTCGAGCCGCAAGAGGAAGCTAAAGCATGCCGACGGGAGATCCGTCAGACCTGCACCCTCCATGACTGCTCCTTCTCCTCGGCGAAGGAGGTCTTCGGTAGCGGCAACTACTCCAGCGTCGGCATCTCCCCGGGGTGCTAGCTCCGGCCATGCGGCTCCAGTACCAGGTCCAGCTGAAGGCTCTGGGTATGGAGGTCCTTCCCAATCTAGGGGGGACTCAACCGAGGTGACGCCGATAGTAGCAACAAGCTCCGGGGAGCCTTCTGGAGCTGGCACGCCAGGGGGGACAGGGTACGACACCGAGCGTCCGGGAAAGAGGTTTCGCGCTAGCTGGTGTAGAAGCCTTCCGAGGTAATTTTTTATTTTTACCTTAGTCGATTGTTTTTTGTTGTGACTGTGTTTTGAGTTTCTTTGTCCTTCATCCTTAGCATGCCCAAGAAAAGGGTTGAAGCTCTGGTTCCTGCAGCAGCAGCTGAGGCTGTGCACGCGGAAGCTCCAGCTCCGATTCCAGCGCTGCCCCAAGAGGTGGCTGAGGCTGCGGCAGCTCCGACGCTGGCTGTCGTGGTATTGGACCTTGACTCATCCTCAGAAGCTGCCGTGGTAGCGCCAGACCACGGGAATGAAGATGTACCAGCGGCACCAGCCCCGGAGGTTGAAGCTTCGGGCTTGGATGCTGAAATGATGGACGCTCTGGCCTCAGAGTCGGAGGTAGCTGCAATTCCAACCCTAGAGCCGGATGTTGTTGAAGCCCCGGCAGTTGAGCCGGTGGTTGATGAAGTCCCGACGATAGAGCCAGTTGTCGAGGAAGCTCTGGCGGTAGAGCCGGTTGCTGCAGAAGTTCCAGCGGTAGAGCCGGTCGTCGAAGAAGTACTGGCGCCTGAGCCAGTTGCTGTAGAGGTGCCGGCGCTCGAGCCTATGGTGGTCGAAGCATCAGCATCGGAACCGGAGGTGGAGGAGGCGCCATCGTTGGAGCCGAACGTGGCTTCAGCTCCGGCAGAATCTTCTATGCCCGCCCCGGAAGCAGTGGTCCCAGAGGTGCCCGCATCTGAGCCAGGGTGCCAAGATGAAGATGTTGTCCCCCCGCCTGAGAGGATAGTTGTTGATGACCTGGCGGCAGGACCTTCGGAGCCAATTTCGGAGGTCGAAACTTCTACTGTAGGACCTTCCTCGGCGGCGGCCGAGGCTATCCCGGAGGACGGTCCTAGTGCCGTGGAAGCTCAGGGGACCGCTCTTGTAGAGTGGGACCCAATTTTTGTCATGGAGAACCCGCTGGAACCGGCGGAGATGACCCCGGCAGGTCCTGACCTGATCCCCCTGTCGTTGTCTATTGACAACGCATGCTCCAGTCTTCGTCAGGTCCAGCTGGCTTTCTACCACAATAGCAAGGCCCTCGAGGAGGAGCGCCAAACTCTTAGGAGGTGGCGTAAATGGCTCATTTTGAGACCAAGTTGGCGCAGTCGAGGCTGGCTGACGACAAGGAG
This sequence comes from Tuctoria greenei, assembly GCA_036927565.1. NCBI lineage: Eukaryota > Viridiplantae > Streptophyta > Magnoliopsida > Poales > Poaceae > Tuctoria > Tuctoria greenei. Next base: position 9,260,020 of record JAYESD010000011.1, on the reverse strand, counting down.
TGGGTGCAGAGGGAGAAGGTCCGCCTGGAATACTGGGGTAAGCTACTGGATGAGAGGGAGAGCATGACGGGATCCCTTGACAACCACTCCTGGGCCATCTATGAGCAGGCCAAGGCTGCTAATAGCGCAGCAGATGATCGCCAAGAGAGGCTCGACACCATCCACGCCAGTCTCGTCAAGCGCCAGGAGGCTCTTGAGGTTCGGGAGAGAAAGCTCGAGGATGAAGAGCAAAAACTCCTGGAGCTGCGGGACGACGTCGTGAAGAGGGAAGAAGAGCTCACTCAGAGGCTAACTCTGGGTGACAAGAGTCTCGAGGAGCACACCAAGAAATTGGAGGAGCGCTGCGAGAGAGAGGAGAAGAAGGCCTGGGGGCGAGGGCAGGAACTCCACAGGATGGAGGATGCCGTTGCTGCCAGGGAGAAGAAAGTGTGGGGCGGGGAGAAGGACCTGGTCGACCGCCGAAACAAGATCCACCTCCGGGAGGAAGAGCTCGGAAAACTTGAAAGGCAAGTTGCTGAAAAGATTCAGCAGAACGCCAAAGAGGTTGAGCGCCTTGCCCGTGAGAATTCGGAGCTTGCGGCGACTAGAAGATCCTTGGAGGAGATGCGAGGCTCGAGGACTGTGGAGTCGCAACAAGTTTGGGACTTCCTGGGCAAAGCCAACGATGCGCAAACGCCAATGGGTTTCAGTCTCATGCGTCCGGATGATCCGGAGACGGAGCTGGACCTGGCGTTGCAGGCGTTGAGTTCGGCAGGCAACATGCTTACCAAGATGGGTGATGTCATCGCGGACCAGCTGGAGACTGAGGGACAATCCCTGGCGAAGGACGTCGCAGAATTCGTGCTGACGTGCTACACAAGCCGGGACCCTCAATCCCCCCTGGACCCGATGCTTGAAGGCCCCATTGAAGGAGAGGGAGAAGCTACCCAAGCCAGCGTATCGGAGGTTGCCCAGAAGGTTGCCTCGTTCTTCCATAGGGTCTAGGACCATCTCTTTGTAGCTACCACTTGTATCCTCTCTTCTTTTTCTCCAATTTTGTAATCTCTTGTCTCCTGATGAATGAAATCCAGGTTTTTTGTGAATTTCATTTTTTGTCTTCAACACCTTTGTCGCACTTGGCCCCTTGGTAAATGTACACAATTTTGATTGTGAACATGTACCAAGAGGATGTAACAGTTGTTGAAGACTTGCGCACTTCGAACTTGTAGAATGTAGGTCCAAAGTCTTCGATAGTGAAGGTCCCCTTAGGTTGTCGGAGCTTAGTGGCTCCGACATTGACCATTGTTGAAGCTTAGTAGCTCCGACAATAGTCCCCATCAACGCGTAAAGCATCGACGGTTAGTCCTCTAGAGTGTCGGAGCTTGGTGGCTCCGGCAGTGACCTCTGTCAACACGTGGTGTGTCGACAGCAAACTCCACTATAGAGTCTTTCTACCATCTTTTCTTCACATTGACGGCTGGCCCCCTAGCTTTACCAGAGTTGAGTAGGTCCAGCGACGCTCGATATCAATGTTTGAACATCGACCACAAGCCACCTAGGGGATGTCGGAGCATTGGTAGCTCCAGTCATTCACCATCATTGTGTGGTCTTTATTTTCCTGCACACTGAGTTCAAGAAAAACAGTAAAATCTGTTTCCCATCTATAACTTCATTGCGGCTTACTGTACCCGAGAAACTTTTAGGCAAACACAATTTTAAATACAATCAAGTGTGCGGCCTTGTTTCCTTTAGGTCCGATCATTTCTGGACTCGCCTTACTTCGGCCTGCCGAGGTGTAGGTAGAGTGGCGTACTTAGGGTGCATGACCAGGCTAAATCGATACACACTCCGGCCCTAGATTGGCTTGGCGGCATTCAGACGAGTAGACCATCAACAATGTTTGGACCCAGAAGAATAGACGATGCAACTTGAATTGTATATGAACTGGTCGAGCTAAAGTTTCTTAAGAATTGCACAACTTTGTTATAGACAAGGAAGAGAAAAATAAAAAATATTGAGCATGTACAAAGTAAATGCACGTGAAGTCTGTTTTCACACAATGATGTCTTCCATTATAGGTCCGGGGTACAGGGGAAATAAGTACACTCTTAGGGTACAGAACCAGGCTAAGTGTGTTTTGTTTCTCGTTTGAACCAAGGTAGCTAGCTACACTTTTAGTCCTGAGACTGTGACAAGTGTTGCATGGACGTTGCAGACCTTACGGGATAGGTCCGGCTGTCTTCCCGGAGGAACTACCCGACTCTGTACAATGACTCTATAACATACATCACATGTAATTAGAGACTCACCTCCGTGATATTAAGCGTAGAACTTACGGAGGTGCTCAATGTTCCAAGGATTTGGGAGAGGTGTCCCATCCTCGGTTGCCAAGCGAACGCATCCAGGACGGGATACTTTGATCACTTGGAAGGGTCCTTCCCAGCTGGGGGGGAAGTTTGTTTAACCCTTCTCTGGATTATATTCTCTGTAACACCAGATCGCCTTCCTCAAGCTGTCGGTTATGCACATGCCTTTGGTGATAGCGTCGGAGCACTTGGCGGTATCGTGCATTTCGAACAGTTGTTCGACACCTTCCCTCTTCAACGAGGTTAAGGTCTTCACGTTGGAGCTGTTCCTGTGTGGCTTCGTCGAAGGTCCAGACTCAGAGCGACCCCAAGGTGATTTCCGGAGGAAGGACTACTTCAGCTCCGTACACCAGGAAGAAGGGTGTCTCTCCAGTTGACCGGTTTGGAGTTGTCCTGTTTGCCCACAAGGTGGGCGGAAGCTCTTCAATCCAGTTGGCTCCATGTTTTTCAGGCGCTCATATGTGCGCGTCTCCTTTTAGGATTTCTGCATTTGCTCTCTCAGCTTGGCCATCGCTTGCCGGGTGAGCTACAGAAGCGTAGCTGTCGACTGTTGGAGTCGGCAGATCCCCTAACACTATGAAAAGTGTTTGAAGGAGTTTGTGGTTCGGTCTGGGCGCGCGGAGATCTAAGAAAGTGAAATGCGATTTGGACACGAGTGACACGGTGGTTTACGTGGTTCGGGTCGCCTGAGCGTAATACCCTACTCCACGGGTGTGTGTGTTTGTTGTATTAACTTGTGAGCTTCAGAGTGTTCGCCCCTCTGTGTATCGTCGGTTTGTCCTTTTATAGTACAAGGACCAACCGTTACAAGTCAGCCTGGCCCGACATGTGGCCCTGGCGGTTATTAGTATTGATACACGAGATTAATTGTTGTTAATAACCCTGTAACGGCTCCGACAGTGCCGTTACAGGTGTTAAGGCTGTCCGATTAATTATCATTAACGTGGAATTAATGGTAATTAATCGGATCTTGAAGTTTGCGGCTGTCCTTTGGAGATCCGGAGCCGTTACAACGTCTCCCGGGGGCTTTAAGCATCTAGCTCCGTCGTGTGGACACGTGGCAGCTCCGGAGCTTGCTTGGGAGAAGCGGGAAGCTCCGGGGTGACCTGGCACGTGTCATGTCCGGAGCTTCTCTCGGTCGGGGGCTACCTCCGGAGGTGCCGTTTCAGTACTTGGCCCGGAGCTTCACCCTTGCGGGTAATAGCTCTGGGCTGACAGTACACGTGGCAACCTAGAGGTTAACCATGTTGGAGAAGCGGGTCCGGTCACGTCTGGCGAGTGGGCCCCCGAGGGTCTTCAATTTGAGTTGATGTCCTTCCCTTGAGATCTTTGTAACCTCAGGGGGTGTATGGTTTTTAGGGTACCGATAGTGGCCCCCTGGACCTACCTCCGGGGAAGGCCAACGGGATGAAGTCGTTCCGCCGGAGGTGGGTCCATACTTGTGACTCTTGAACTGGGTCTTCAAGAGTCTTCGGAGGTGCCTTTGGCGGGGCTTTATGGTTGAGTCCCGACACGTGGCGCACCTCATGCGGCAGATAAGATCTTTGACGTGCGGATCTCTCGCAATTGAAGGTCGTCGGTTCCCGATACGAAAACCGTATCGGTTCCGCGCGCCTTGTCAGTCCGCCGCCTTTGGGTTTCCCGCCTCGTGATGACAACTGTTTGCCTGGGTAAGAGCCTCGACTTGGTCGTCGGGGTGGTCCCGGGCCCTCTTGTCATCGGCTGGGTTGAATTCTTGAGTAGTATGCTTGATTCCCCTGCAGTTTCCATCCAAGCGTCGTGAGGGCTTACTTAAGAAGGAAAGCGCACCGTCGGGAGTTCTTTACGCTTTCCATCTGTTCTTGCGCTCAAACTCCCAACTCGTGCTTTGCTTTTCTTCTCTCGCCTAGCTGTGCTGCGATGGAGTTGGGTCTGCGTGAGAGTCGTTTGAAGACGGAGAGCGATCTGAAGAAGGTCCGAACCCTCATGGGGTGGTCGTCGGACTTCTTCAACCGTTCAATCCGCACCGGAGGAGAGCTTCCCTTTAAAAAGGAGCACTCCGGCGAAATGGTATACTTTTCATCGTATGCCATGGTGGGGCTGATCCCACCATTTTCTTCCTTCTTTTTGATGCTGCTGGACTTCTATGGTCTGCAGCTATACCACCTTGGCCCTCACTCCCTTCTCCTTGTGTCCATCTTTGTCCACTTCTGCGAGATGTGGGTGGGCATTCCCCCCTGCATCGAGCTCTTCCGCACTTTCTTCACCGTCCAAACCACCGGCCGAAGTGACGAGTACCTTGGCTTCTACTACTTTGTGAAGCGCAAGAAGTGCCCGTTCAAGTATCTCCGGTCGTTCCCTTCCGGGAAGTGGGATGACTGGAAGAAAGATTGGGTAGTTGTCCGGGTGGAGGAGCATGAGCGGTTGGAGCTGCCAGAAGGTCTGCCTGGCATTGACACGCCGGTGTGGAGCGAAGTTCCGGTGCTGGCGGCAGCCTTCGATCCCGTCCTATCAAGGATCCGCCAATGTGTGGAGGGAGGATTGACTCCCCAGGCGGTGTTCTGCAACTTCCTGTTCAACAGGTGGGCACCGCTGAAGAGGAGGGAGAAGCTCGCCTGGGCCCTCAACAGCGTGATGGACGAAGACCGGGTTGAAACCGGGTTGAAGTCCAGCATGGTGGGGAAGTTCTTGGAGTTTCACCTCAAGAAATTCCAGCACGGCATCGATGTAGACGGAGCGTACTTGACTCCGCCACCGGCTTTCCTCCCCCTGAACGAGGAAGTTGAGTTCAGCAGGGAGCTCCGGCGGAAGATGCCCGCGCTTGACGACCTTGGCGTCGTCGAGAGAAGATCGACCGCCCCGTTGGCGATCCCCGGGTTGTCGGAAGGCGGCTCCGCCCCTGTCTCTCAGCCAAGAGCTGAGGTCACCGGCAAGGGCAAAGAGCTGGCGGAGGAGCCGGAGAACCGGAAGAGGAAACTACGACATGCTGACGGAAGGTCCGTCGGGCTTGCTACTTCACCGCCAGTTCCCCGTCCTCAGGAAGGAAGATCCTCCGCCGCTGTAGCATCTGTCCCCGTGGTGGGGTCTTTTCGAAGCGCTACTGTTCCGGCGGTGGGATCCTCCCGGAGTGCAGCCGTTCCTGTGACGGGTCCCTCCGGTGGTGCCAGTTCCGGACGGGCGACTCCGGTTCGAGAAGCGGTGAGGGCCTCCAGGTCTAGGAGTTCCTCTCGGTCAAGGAGAACTCCGACCCGGGAAACGCCCGTGGCTACGGCAAGTCCTGGGAGTCCTCCCGGAGCTCCTACGCCGACCGTGGCCAGCCCGGAACGTCCGGGAAAGAGGTTCCGCGCAAGCTGGTGCGTGAGCCTCCCAAGGTAATTTTTCTTGCTTACCTCAATTAACTTTTAATTATAGCATCTGTTTGCTCAATTTCTTCATTCTTCATCCGCAGCGTTCCTAAAAAGGGGAGTGAAGCTCCGCCCTCAGCCACAGTGTCTGAGGCTAAGAGGGCTTCTGCTCCAGCTCCGGTGCTGCCCCAGGCAGAGGCTGCGACAGCTCCGGCGCCGGCTGTCGTGGTCATGGACCTCGACTCGTCTCCAGAAGTTCCCGTGGTAGCGCCGGACCACGGGATTGAAGATGCGCCAGCGGCACCCGCTCCGGAGGTTGAAGCTCCGGGCCCTGGTGCTGCAGAAGTAGATGCTCCGGCTGTCGAGCCGGAGGAAGTAGCGGTCCCGACTTCAGAGCCGGAAAATGCTGGAGCTTCGGCGGTCGAGCCGGAGGCAGCTGAAGCCCCGGCGTGCGAGCCGGAAGTTGAAGTGGTTCCGGGAATTGAGCCGGTTACTTCTGAAGCTCCGGTCGCAAGGCCGGTAGTTATTGGAGCGCCGGCTGCAGAGCCGGTGGTGGTGGAGGCGGGGGAGCTTGAGCTCCCCTCAGAAGAAGCGTCCCGGCCGGAGCCATTGGAGGCGACGACGTCGATGGTACCCGTGGCGGAGCCAGAGTGCCTGAACGAAGTCGCCGGCCCCCAACCTGAGGGGGCGAATGAAGATTTGGTGGCGGGACCTTCTTCAGTGGCGACTGAGGCCATCCCGGAGGAGGGCCCTAGTGCCTTGGAAGCTCGGGGTTCCGCTCTCGCAGAGTGGGACCCAATTTTTGTAAATGAAGACCCGCTGGAACCAGCGGAGGAGACCCCAGAAGGTCCGGAGCCCATCTCGCTGTCGATGTCCATCGACAACGCTTGCTCCAGTCTGCGCCAAGTCCAACTAGCCTTCTTCCACGACAGCAAGGTTCTTGAAGAGGAGCGCCAAACCCTTAGGAGGTGGCGTAATAGACTCCAATTCGAGACCAAGCTGGCGCAGTCGAGGATCGCTGCGGACAAGGAATGGATCAAGCGGGAGAAGGTCCGCTTGGAGCTCTGGGGTGAGATGCTGGACGAGAGGGAGAGCATGACTCACAACCTCGACGCCCAATCCCGGGAGTACCACGACCAAGCTAAAGCTGCCAATGATGCGGCCAACGCCCGGTTCGATCAACTCGAAGCCATCAGTACCGCACTCATCAAGCGCCGAGAGGCGCTTGAGGGAAGGGAAAAGCGGCTCGAGGATGAGGAGCAAAAACTCCTGGAGCTACGGGATGACGTCTTGCGACGTGAAGAAGAGCTCGCCGAGAAGACAGCTCTGGCGGACAAGGGCCTCGAGGAGCGCGCTAAAAAATTGGAAGAGCGCTGCCTCGAAGAGGAGGAGAAGACCTGGGTGCGAGGGCAGGAACTCTACGAGTATGAGTGTGCCCTCATCGCCCGGGAGAAGAAAATAGAGGCTAGGGAGAAAGACCTGGTCGACCGTCGGAACAAGATCCACCTCCGGGAGGAGGAGCTCGGGAGACTCGAAAAGCGGGTTGCTGCGAAAATTCAGCAAAACGCCAAAGAAGTTGAGCGCCTCTCCCGCGAGAACTCAGAACTGGCGGCGACCCGGAGGTCCCTGGAAGAAATGAAGGGCCTGAGGAAGACGGACTCCCTGCAAATTTGGGAGTTCCTGAGCAAGGCCGACGATGCGCTGGCGCCTATGGGTTTCAGCCCCGTGCTTCCGGATGATCCGGAGCCGGAGCCGGACCTTGCATTGCAGGCGTTGAGCGCTGCGGGTGGCAAGCTCTCCAAGGTGGGCGACGTCATCGCGGACCAGCTTGAGGTCGAGGGGCAATCCCTGGCTAGAAACGTCACAGAGTATGTATTGACGTGTTACACTAGCCGGAACCCTCGATTCTCTCTGGACCCGGTGCTTGAAGGTCCCGTCGAAGGAGAGGGCGAAGCTACCCGAGGCAGCGTGTCGGAGGTCGCCCAGAAGGTCGCCGAGTTCTTCCATAGGGTCTAGGACTATCTTTCTTAGCCTTTATTTGTATCTTCTCTTCTTCCTCAATTTTGTAATCCTTTGTCCCCAGATGTAATCTCTGGTCTTCAAATGAAATGAAATCCCCAATTTTTCGTGAATTTCATTTTTTGTCTTCAACATCTTTGTCTTCACTTGGCCCCCTGGTAGATGTGCACAATGTGATTGTGGACATGTACCAAAAGGATGTTGAGTTTTGTTGAAGACAAATTTGCTTCGAACTCGTGTAGTTTAGGTCCGAAGTCTTCGATAGTGAAGGTCCCTTGGAGTCGTCGGAGCTTAGAAGCTCCGGCATTGCCCATCGTCGGAGCTTAGTAGCTCCGGCAATAGCCTCTACCAACACGTTGAGTGTCGATAGTTAATACTTCAAGGTGTCGGAGCTTAGTAGCTCCGGCAATGACCCTTGCCACGCCTGGCTTGCTGGCAACAGACTCTAGTGATAGAGTCTTCTCACCATCTTCAAGTTAACGCCGGTGGGAGTCGGAGCTTGGTTAACTCCGATTTTTCTCCATCAATGTTGGGTTTATTCTTCCTGCACACTTAGGCCAAGAAAAACAGTAAAATTCGTTCCTTATCTATAACTTCGTTGCGGCTTACGATTCTCAAGAGAATTTCAAGTTGAACACGATTTTTAGTAAGATTGGATGAATTGTCTTTTCTTTTAGATCTAATTGTCCATGGACCCACCTTACTTTGGCCTGCCGGGGTGTAGGTAGAGTGGCGTACTTAGGGTGCTTGACCAGGCTAAGTCGATAGCGCACTCCAGCCCTAGAATGGCTTGGCGGCTTTCAGGCGAGTTGGCCACAGACGATATTTAAATCTAAAAAATCTGACAATTCAACCCAAATCGTACATAAACCGGTTAAACTAGAACTTCTTAAGAATTGCACATTTCTGTTATAGACAAGAAAGAGAAAAATAAAAATGTCGAGCCTTATGCAAAAATGAATGCACGTGGAGTCTATTTCACATGAAGATGTCTTTCATTATAGGTCCGGGGTACAGGGGAAACAAGTACACTCTTAGGGTACGCAACCAGGCTAAGTGTGTTTGGTTTCTCGTCTAACCCAGGGTAATTAGCTACACTTCTAGTCCGGAGACTGTATCAAGTGTTGCATGAGCTTTTCAAACCTTTCGGGAAAGGTCCGGCTGCTCTCCCGGAGGAACTACCCGACTCTGTACAATGACTCTATAACATACACTTCAAGTTACTTAAGACTCACCTCCGTGGAATTAAGTGTAGAACTTACGGAGGTGCTCGATGTTCCAAGGATTTGGGAGAGGTGTCCCATCCCCGGTAGCCAAGCGAACGCTTCCGGGACGGGATACTTTGATCACTCGGAAGGGTCCTTCCCAGCCGGGGGAGAGTTTGTTTTGCCCTTCTCTGGATAGTATTCTCCGTAGCACCAGATCGCCTTCCTCGAGCTGTCGGTTGTGTACATGCCGCTGATGATAGCGCCGTAGAGCTTGGCGGTATCGGGCATTCCGAACAGCTGCTTGGCACCTTCCCTCCTCGAGGAGGTCTAGGTCTTCACGCCGGAGCTGGTCCTGCGCGGCTTCGTCGAAGGTCCGGACTCGGAGGGAACCCAAGGTGATTTCCGGAGGAAGGATCGCTTCTGCTCCATACACCAGGAAAAAGGGTGTTTCTCCGGTTGCCCGACTTGGAGAAGTCCTGTTAGCCCATAGAGTGGGCGGAAGCTCTTCGATCCAATTAGCTCCGTGCTTTTTCAAACGCTCATAAGTGCGCGTTTTGAGTCCTTTAAGGATCTCTGCGTTTGCTCTCTCGGCTTGCCCATTGCTGGCAGGATGAGCTACGGAAGCGTAGCAAACTTGTATGCCGAGGTCTTCGCAATATCCTTGAAATGAGGAGCTTGTGAACTGAGTCCCATTATCAGTGATGATCTTGTTTGGGACTCCGAATCTGCTCACGATAGATTGTAGAAAATTGATTGCAGATTGTTTGTTGATCGTCACAACAGGAGTAGCTTCCGGCCACTTGGTGAACTTGTCGATGGCGACATACAGGAACTTGTAACCTCCGACGGCTCTTGGGAAGGGTCCCAAGATGTCTATCCCCCACACGGCGAAAGGCCACGTAGGAGGTATCATTTGTAAGGGCTGAGCAGGTGTATGAATTTGCTTTGCATGAAATTGGCATGCTTTGCATTTCTTCACTAGCTCAGTAGCATCCTGGAGCGCTGTTGGCCAGTAGAAGCCGTGCCGAAAGGCTTTTCCGACCAGCGTGCGGGAAGACGCGTGGTTCCCACACTCGCCTCCATGGATTTCTGCGAGGAGCTCGCAGCCTTCTTCCCTTGTGATGCACCGCATTAGGATGCCGTTGGCACCGCGCCGGTAGAGATCCCCTTCTACCAACGTGTATCTTTTAGCCAATCTGACTACCCGGTCAGCGGATACATCATCGTCAGGAAGGATGTTGTCTTTCAAGTAGTTCCGGATCTCCGAGATCCATGCATCGGAACTGACTTGAGCATTTGAGTCTTGCGTGCTGGGTTGCTCGGAGCTTCCGGCAGCACCTACGACCCTTGATGGCTGCCATGGTAACAGGGCCATCGGGACCGTCAGCTTCGGGATGCTGATCTCGCCCCCTTCGTTCAGCTCGGCAGGCTGAACTGTGGGTTTTGACATCCTCCGGACAAAGGTTCCGTCTGGAGCCGGAGCTCCGGTTGACGCCTTGGTCGAGAGTTCGTCAGCTTCAACGTTGTGAGCACGCTGAACATGGTGAAGGTCTAGGACTTCGAAGTCCTTCTGAAGCCTCTGGACTTCAAGGAGATAAGCAGCCAGCTGGAGATTATTGCAGGAGCATTCACCCTTCACCTGTTTGATAACAAGTTGTGAATCTCCTTTGACCAGCAACTGCTTGACACCAAAGGATAGTGCCACCTTTAATCCATATATGAGTGCTTCGTACTCCGCCATGTTGTTGGTTGCCTTGAAATCAAGGTGCACCATGTATCTTACCTTCTCCCCGGTTGGTGTGAGGAGAAGGACTCCAGCTCCGGCTCCCTGCTTCTGCATGGAGCCGTCGAAGTAAAGGGTCCAATGAGGCTTAGTGAAGGCCGGAACTTGTGGTTCCTTCTTCTGCTCGCTGGGGCCCCCAGGGTTTAATGGAGAGGGAGTCCATTCTGCCACGAAATCTGCCAACGCTTGACTCTTGATTGCTTGTCTTGGAATGAATTCGAGGTCGAATTCAGCCAGTTCCGCTGCCCACTTCGCTATATTCCCAGTTGAATTGGGATTATGCAGAATCGCTCGAAGTGGATATGAGGTTACCACCGAGACTTTGTGAGCTTGGAAATAGTGTCGAAGCTTCCTTGAGGCAATAAGAACTGCGTAGAGCATCTTATGTACCTCTAGGTATCGAGTCTTGGCATCATGTAACACTTCACTGATGAAGTATACTGGGCGTTGAACGGTCCGGACCCTCCCGGAGGGGTCCGGAGCTTCCTCTCCATTGATCCGGACCCTGTCGGAGGGGTCCAAACTATATTCGAGGACCTCCGGGTTCTGGGTGGAGGAACCCGGAGCTTCTTCAGGAATGACCTGGATCCTATCAGAAGGATCCGTGTCCTCTGAAGTGGCTTCTTGAGGATTCAAGTCTGGGAGCTGGGACCCAGACCTGCTTTCGGGAACCTCCGGATCCTCCCGAAGGGATCTGGATTCCTGAGTATTGGGTAGTTCCGGTCTCTCCGCAACCAGAACCATACTGACGACTTCGTCAGCTGCTGAAATATAAAGCAATAAAGGCTCACCAGGGTTCGGAGCTACCAAGACTGGTAGAGTGGTGAGGAAATGTTTCAGCTCCTGGAATGCCTTCTCTGCCTCTTCAGACCATTGGAATGGTCCGGACTTCCTCAGTAACTTGAAGAAGGGAAGTGCCCTTTCCGCCAGTCTTGAAATGAATCGACTGAGGGCTGCTAGACATCCAGTTAATTTTTGGACGTCTTTGATGCGGGTTGGTGGCCGCATGTCTTCGATGGCTTTTATCTTCGCCGGATTAACCTCTATACCCCGGTGACTTACCAGGAAACCAAGAAGCTTTCCGGAACTAACCCCGAAGACGCACTTGTCTGGGTTTAGCTTCGTGCGGGTGGCCCGCAGCTTGTCGAAGACAGCCTGCAAGGTATCCAAGAGGGACTCCTTGTTTTTGACTTTGACCACAATGTCATCAACGTACACCTCCACTATGTCTCTGATGAGTTCTTCGAAAGTTTTGTACATTGCTCGTACAAAAGTTGAAGCTGCATTCTTGAGACCAAAGGGCATGGCTGTGTAACAATACAATCCATCCACTGTGATGAATGAAGTATGTTCTTCATCTTCCCTAGACATCCGGATTTGATGATATCCTGAATATGCGTCTAGAAAACACAGTAACTCACACCCAGAGGTGGAATCCACTATCTGGTCTATTCTAGGTAGTGGGAATGGATCTTTTGGACATGCCTTATTCAGTGTGGTGTAGTCGATGCACATCCGAAGTTTCCCGCCGGCCTTAGGCACAACGACTGGGTTTGCCAGCCATTTTGGATGGTAGACTTCTCGGATGAATCCGGCTTCGAGCAACTTCTTCACTTCTTGTCGGATGAAGTTCTGTCGCTCTACAGATTGCTTCCGAGGTTTCTGGTGTACAGGTCGAGCGTTGGGGTAAATCTTCAGATTGTGCTCAATCACTTCCCTGGGGATCCCAGGCATTTGTGACGGTTGCCAGGCAAACACGTCAAAATTAGCCCGGAGGAAAGTGATGAGCGCGAGTTCCTATTTGTCGTTCAAGCCACCCGATATGCGGGTAGTTTGAGTGACATCGGAACCAATTTGGACGACTTTGACGGGAATGTCGGTGTCGCCGCTTGGCTGCACACGGGGTGCAGAGGTCGAGCCTCGTTGACGAATGCTCGGAGGTTGTGGAGCTTGCTTCTGTCTGGAATCCTCCTCTTGCGCTGTGGTGAGTGCATGGAGTTCTTCCAGAGCAGTTACTCCGGCAGTGCGATCTCCACGGATCCGGAGAACGCCTACTGGTGTCGGCATCTTCAACACCAGGTATCCATAATGAGCAGCTGCCATGAATTTGTACAGGGCAGGTCTACCCAAAATGGCGTTGAATGGTAAGTTGATCTGAGCGACGTCGAAGACCAACTTTTCGGTGCGATACTTCTCCCGGGTCCCGAAGGTAACAGGGAGAGTGATAGCTCCGAGTGGGGTTATGGCCCCCGGACCTACTCCGGAGAAAGGTCGAGAGGGCTGGAGGTCTGAAGGTCGAAGCTGAAGCTTAGTGAAAGCTTCGAAGCTGATGAGATTAAGCCCCGAACCTCCATCTACCAGGACATGATGGAGCTGGATGTTGTTGATGGTGGGGGATACCATCAAGGGCAGCTGGCCAGCTCCGACCATGCTTTGAGGACAATCCGAAGCATCGAAAGTGATGGGTGTGTCCATCCACTTTCGATGTGGCTCCGGTCTAGCTGTAGGAGCTACAGCAGCCATATCCCGTCGCATGGTCTTAATGACGCGACGAGAAGTGATGTCCCATGATCCACCAAAGATGGTGTTCATGGTTTTTCGACGTTCGTTGTCGGAGACGTCGGAATCATCGTCGACGGAGGTGTAGACGGCTTTCAAGACCTTTTTGGGGTCTTGAAACCCTAACTCCTCTTCAGCCGGAGCTTCATCGACCTTTTGTTTTCCCTCCCTCTGACGGAAGGGAGACCCTTCCCGGCGCTTGTGGTAGCGCTCGGCAAGGTTTTGGACCTCCCGGCAATCCTCCAGCTTGTGGCTGCCCGTTTTGTGAATGGGGCACCACATCTTGGATTTGCCACCGTCTTCGGAAGACGGTCGAGGTCGCTTCTCGGGGCGTGGCCCCCGGCCACCAGGAGTTGCAGTGGTTGCAACGTTGGATGTGCCGGCCGACGGCTTCTTCTTGCCGTTGGTCTTCTTTTTCTTCTTGCCACTCCCGGAGGTAGCGACTTCTTCTTTGGAGGATTTTTTATGATCCTCCAAGGCTGGTTTGGAGTGCATTTCACGGCCCTCCGCAGCTCTGGCACATTTGTCAGCCAGGCTGAAGAGCTCCGTGACACTGGTGATCTCTTTGATCGCCAGTTTCTCCAACATCTTCTTGTCTCGTACACCCTGTCTGAATGCTACAATGACAGAAGCGCTTGAGATAGAAGGGATTGTGTTACGTACCTGAGAGAATCTCTGGATGAATGACCGCAAAGATTCTCCTCCTTTTTGCACGACCGCAAAAAGGTCCAGTTCGGTGCCCGGACGGGTGTATGAACTCCCGAAATTGGCGGTGAACTGGCGGCATAGCTCCTCCCAACTGTCGATAGAGTTGGGCGGAAGGCTCATAAACCAGGACCTAGCAGTCCCAGTTAAGGCCACTGGAAAGTAATTGGCCATTACAGCCTCATTTCCTCCAGCTGCTAGGATCGCAGTGGAGTATATCTGTAGAAATTCTACGGGATTGACAGTCCCGTCGAATTTTTCCGGCAAGTGTGGCCGGAACTTCTGTGGCCATCTAACCATACGCAGGTGCATGGCTAGGGCGGAACAGCCTCCTCCTACTCCTTCCAGAGTAGAAAGATCTTGAGCATCTCGTCTTTCTCGAGCTCGCTCGATGTGGACACGGCCATCCTGTTGGCGGTATCGGCGATCAAGCTCCGCTCGGAGGTCGTGTGTCGAAAGCCGAGATGCAGTATGGGCACGTCGTGCCCCAGAGGGCAATGACGTCACTTGCTGTGACGCAGCTCTTCTCCGGTTGTTGGAGACATGTGGACCAAGTCTTCCAGACAACGTTCGTCGCTGCGACGGGGCCCGCCCTGAAGGAGGTGGACCCTGATTATTGAGGCGTTCGGCCGCTGCTGCGACCAAATGCTCAATATCAGCTCTCCATTGCTCCATGGCACCTTGAGATGCATCCGGAGGTGGTGGTCGCTGAAGGAGAGCACGCGCTGCATGGAGCGCGTGTTCTGGGTTGTCACGACTTGCCGGCGCAGAATGTGACGCCGGTGCACCATCATGTCGTTCGGCATGTCTTGCCGGAGAAGATGGTGGTGGTGGGAGTGTGACTCCCGCTGGAACTGAGGCTCCTGCCGGTGGTTGCATGTTGGAGGGATTGCCTCCAACAGTCTGAGCAGCAGGTTGCCCGTTGGATGATCCAGCTGCAGAATTCACCATTCTTGAAGATCTCAGGCGCCCCTACCTGGCGCGCCAACTGTCGACTGTTGGAGTCGGCAGATCCCCTAACACTATGAAAAGTGTTTGAAGGAGTTTGTGGTTCGGTCTGGGCGCGCGGAGATCTAAGAAAGTGAAATGCGATTTGGACACGAGTGACACGGTGGTTTACGTGGTTCGGGTCGCCTGAGCGTAATACCCTACTCCACGGGTGTGTGTGTTTGTTGTATTAACTTGTGAGCTTCAGAGTGTTCGCCCCTCTGTGTATCGTCGGTTTGTCCTTTTATAGTACAAGGACCAACCGTTACAAGTCAGCCTGGCCCGACATGTGGCCCTGGCGGTTATTAGTATTGATACACGAGATTAATTGTTGTTAATAACCCTGTAACGGCTCCGACAGTGCCGTTACAGGTGTTAAGGCTGTCCGATTAATTATCATTAACGTGGAATTAATGGTAATTAATCGGATCTTGAAGTTTGCGGCTGTCCTTTGGAGATCCGGAGCCGTTACAACGTCTCCCGGGGGCTTTAAGCATCTAGCTCCGTCGTGTGGACACGTGGCAGCTCCGGAGCTTGCTTGGGAGAAGCGGGAAGCTCCGGGGTGACCTGGCACGTGTCATGTCCGGAGCTTCTCTCGGTCGGGGGCTACCTCCGGAGGTGCCGTTTCAGTACTTGGCCCGGAGCTTCACCCTTGCGGGTAATAGCTCTGGGCTGACAGTACACGTGGCAACCTAGAGGTTAACCATGTTGGAGAAGCGGGTCCGGTCACATCTGGCGAGTGGGCCCCCGAGGGTCTTCAATTTGAGTTGATGTCCTTCCCTTGAGATCTTTGTAACCTCAGGGGGTGTATGGTTTTTAGGGTACCGATAGTAGCCGACTTGAATGCCGAGGTCTTCGTAATATCCTTGGAATGCAGAGCTTGTGAATTGGGTCCTGTTGTCAGTTATGATCTTGTTTGGAACTCCAAATCTGCATACTATGGACTGCTAGAAATTGATAGTTGATTGCTTGTTTATTGTCACAAATGGAGTTGCTTCCGGCCACTTAGTGAACTTGTTGATGGCGACATACATGTACTTGTAAACTCCGACGGCTTTTGGGAAAGGTCCCAAAATATCCGTACCCCACACAGCGAATGGCCATGTCGGAGGTATCATTTGTAGTGGTTGAGCTGGTGTGTGAATCTGCTTTGCATGGAACTGGCATGCTTCACATTTCTTCACTAGCTCGGTTGCATCCTGGAGTGTTGTAGGCCAGTAAAAACCATGTCAGAAGGCTTTATCGACCAATGTGCGGGAAGACGCGTGGTTCCCACACTCGCCTCCGTAGATTTCCGCGAGGAGCTCGCGGCCTTCTTCCCTTGTAATGCACCGCAATAGGACACCGTTGGCACCACGCCGGTAGAGATCCCCTTCTACCAGTGTGTATCTTTTAGCCAATCTGACTATCCGGTCAGCAGATACAGTGTCTTCAGGAAGGATGTTGCCTTTCAAGTAGCTTCAGATCTCTGAGATCCATGCATCAGAGCTAACTTGAGATTTTGAGTCTTGTGTTTGAGTCTTGTGTGTTGGGTTGCTCGGAGCTTCCTGCAGCACCTACGACCCTTGATGGATGCCATGGTAACAGGGCCATCAGGACCGCCAGCTTCGAGGTGCTGGTCTCTCCCCCTTCGCTCAGTTTGGCAGGCTGAGCTGTTGGTCTTGACAATCTCCGGACGAAGGTTCTGTAGGGAACCGGAGCTCCGGTTGAAGCTTTCGTCGAGAGTCCGTCAGCTTCAGCGTTGTTGAGACGTTGGACATGGCAAAGATCCAGGACTTTGAAATCCTCCTGAAGCTTCTCGACTTCAAGTAGATATGCAGCTAGTTGAGGGTTGTTGCAACAGCATTCACCTTTGACTTGTTTTATAACGAGCTGCGAATCACCCTTTACCAACAGCTGCTTGACACCATATGATAGTGCCACCTTGAGCCCATAGATTAATGCTTCATACTCTGCCATGTTGTTAGTCGCCTTGAAGTCAAGGTGAACCATGTATTTGACCTTCTCCTCAGTTGAAGCAAGGAGAAGGATTCCAGCTCCGGCCCCCTGCTTCTGCACGGAGCCGTCGAAGTAGAGAGTCCAGTGAGGCTTAGTGAAGACCGGAGCCTTAGGTTATGGTTTCTGCTCACTAGGGCCCCCAGGATTTGATGGAGAGGGAGTCCATTCCGCCACAAAGTCTGCCAATGCTTGACTCATGATTGCTATTCTTGGGGCGAATTCAAGATCGAACTCAGCCAATTCCGCTGCCCACTTTGCAATGTTCCCAGTAGAGTTGGGGTTATGTAAGATTGCACGTATTGGATAAGAGGTTACCACTGAAATTTTCTAAGCATGGAAGTTGTCGGCGGTTGGAGTCGGCAGATCTCCCTACACTGCTAAAGTGATTGGGGAGTTTTAAGTTCGGTGTGGGCACGCGTAGATTCAAGAAGGTGAATAGGAGTTTGACACAGGAGACACAAGAATTTACGTGGTTCGGGCCGCCTGAGCGTAATACCCTACTCCACGGGTGTGTTGTTGTTGTATTAGTGGTAAGAGCTTGCCACGAACGTGTGGGGTGTGTATGATCGTCCGTGCGTGAACGTCCTCCTTTTTTGCGTGTATCGTCGGCCTGTCCTTTTATAGTTCAAGGGCAGGCCGTTACAAGTTAGCCTGGCCCGACATGTGGCCCCGGCGGTTACTAGTATTAACACACGCTTAATTGCTCTTAATGATCCTGTAACGGGCTCCGACAGCGCTGTTACTGGTGTTAAGATCGTCCGTTTAAGTGTCATTAATATGGCATTAATGACACTTAATCGGGTCTTGAAGTTCTTGGCTCTCCTTTGAAGACCCGGAGCCGTTACAAGGTCTTCCGAAGGTTAGAGGCTGGCAGGTCCGACGATTGGACATGTGGCAGCTCCGGAGCTTGTTGTGGGAAGCAGGTAGCTCCGGGGCTACCAGACACGTGTCAGGTCCGGAGCTTCTCTTGGTCTGGGGTTAAGTCTGGAGGTGCCGTTTCGGTACGTGGCCCGGAGCTTCCCCCTTGTGGGCGGTAGCTCCGGTTTGGTTGTACACGTGGCGACCCAGGGATTAACCATGTTGGAGAAGCGGGTCCGGTCATGTCTGACAAGTGGGCCTCCGAGGGTCTTCAAACCAAGTAGATGGCTTTCCTTTGAGATCTTTGTAACCTCAAGGGGTGTGCGGTTTCTAGGGTACCGGCAGTGGCCCCCTGGACCTACCTCCGAGGAAGATCACTGGGGTGAAGTCATTCCGTCGGAGGTGGGTCCATCCTTGCGACTCTTGAACTGGGTCTTCAAGAGTATTCGAAGGTGCCGTTGGCAAGGATTTACAGTTAGATCCCGCCGTGTGGCGCACCTCGTGCGGCAGATGAGATCTTTGACGTGCGGATCTCACTCAATTGAAGGTCGCCGGTTCCCGATACGAAAACTGTATCGGTTCCGCGCGCCTTGTCAGGCCGCCGCCTTTGGGTTTCCCGCCTCGTGATGACAACCGTTCGCCTGGGTAAGAGCCTCGACTTGATCGTCGGGGTGGTCCCGGGCCCTCTTGTCATCGGCTGGGTTGAATTCTTGAGTGGTATCTTCGACTTCCCTGCGGTTTTCATCCAAGCGTTGCAAGGGCTTACATAAGAAGGAAAACGCGTACCGTCGGGAGTTCTTTACGCCTCTCATCTGATCTTGCGCTCAAACTCCCAACTCGTGCTTCGCTTCTCTTCTCTTGCCTAGCTGTGCTGCGATGGAGTTGGGTCTGCGCGAGAGTCGCTTGAAGACCGACGGCGATTTGAAGAAGGTACGGGCCCTCATGGGGTGGTCCTCGGACTTCTTCAACCGTTTGGTCTGTGCCGGCGGAGAGCTCCCCTTCGAGAAGGAGCGCGCTGGCGAAATGGTGTACTTTTCTTCGTACGCCATGGTGGGGTTGATCCCACCTTTTTCTTCCTTCTTCTTGATGCTGCTAGACTTCTATGGTCTGCAGCTATACCACCTTGGCCCTCACTCCATTCTCCTCGTGTCCATCTTTGTCCACTTCTGTGAGATGTGGGTGGGCATCCCCCCCTGCATCGAGCTCTTCCGGACCTTCTTCACCGTCCACACCACCGGCCGGAGCAATGAGTACCTTAGCTTCTACTACTTCGTGAAGCGCAAGAAGTGCCCATTCAAGTACCTCCGGTCGTTTCCTTCCGGGAAGTGGGATGACTGGAAGAAGGATTGGATAGTCGTCAGGGTGGAGGAGCACGAAAGGTTGGAGCTGCCCGACGGTCTGCCCGACATCGACACGACGATCTGGAGTGAGGTTCCGGTGCTGGCGGAAGCTTTCAACCCCGCCTTGACCAGGATTCTCCAATGCGTGGAGGGAGGATTGACCCCTCAAGCGGTATTTTGCAACTTCCTGGCCAACAGGTGGGCACCGCTGAAGAGGAGGGAGAAGCTCGCTTGGGCCCTCAACAGCGTGATGGACGAGGACCGGGTTGAGACCGGGTTGAAGTCCAACATGGTGGGGAAAACCTTGGAGTTCCACCTCAAGAAATTTCAGCACGGCATCGACGTCGACGGTGATGACTTGACTCCACCGTCGGCCTTTATCCCTCTGAACGTGGAAGGGGAGTTCAGCAGGGAGCTCCGGCGGAAGATGCCCGCCCTTGACGACCTTGGTGTCGTCGAGAGAAGATCAACCACCCGGGTGGCGATCCCCGGGATGCCCGAAGACGGCTCTGCCCCTGCCCCACAGCCAAGGGTCGAGGTCGTCGGCAAGGGTAAGGAGCTGGCGGATGAGCCGGAGAGCCGGAAGAGGAAGCTGCGACATGCCGACGGAAGGTCTGTCAGGCCCGCTACTTCCGCCTCGGTCCCTTCTTTCCAGGGGGAAGATCTTCTACCACCGTGGCGGCTGTCCCCGTAGTGGGGTCCTTCCGGAACGATACCGTTCCTGCAGTGGGATCCTCCTGGAGCGCGTCTGTCCCCGTGGTGGAACCCTCCTGGGGTGCTAGCTCCGGGCGCACGACTCCGGCACCTGGGACGGTGGGAGCCTCCAGGTCCAGGGGTTCCTCCCGATCGAGGAGAGCCTCGACCCGGGAAACGCCCGTAGCTGCGACAAGTTCCGGGGGGCCTTCTGGAGCTTCTACGCCGACCGTGGCCAGCCTGGAACGTCCAGGAAAAAGGTTCCGTGCAAGCTGGTGCGGAAGCCTTCTAAGGTAATTTTTAATCTTTACCTTGGTTAACTTTTTAATTGTAGTGATTGTTTGTTAATTTTCTTCGTCCATCATCTGCAGCGTCCCCAAGAAGGGGAGTGAAGCTTCACCCTCAGCCACAGTGTCTGAGGCCGTGGGAGCTCCTACTCCTGTCCCGGTGCCGCCCCAGGTGGTGGCTGAGGCTGCAGCAGCTCCGGCGCCGGCTGTCGTGGTCATGAACCTCGACTCATCCCCTAAAGTTCCCGTGGTAGCGCTGGACCACGGGAGTGAAGATGCGCCAGCGGCACCCGTCTTGGAGGTTGAAGCTCCGGGTCCTAGTGCTGCAGTGATGGAAGCTCCGGCTGTTGAGCCGGTGGAAGTAGTAGTCCCGGCCTCGGAGCCAGAAATTGTCGAAGCTCCGGCGGTTGAGCCGGAGGTGACTGAAGCCTCGGCATGCAAGCCGGAAGTCGAGGTAGTTCCGGTAGTTGATCCGATTACCTCCGAAGCACTGGCTGCTGAGCCGGTTATTGTTGGAGCGCCGGTCATAGAGCCGGTGGTTGAAGAGGCAATGGAGCTCGAGCCTCCCTCGGAAGAGGTGTCCCGGCCGAAGCCAGTAGCAGCTCCTGCTCCGGAAGCGACGACATCAAAGGTACCTGCGGCAGAGCCGGAGTGCCCAAACGAAGTCGCTGGCCCCCCGCCCGAGGAGGTGAACAAAGACTTGGCGGCGGGGCCTTCTTCGATGGCGACTGAGGCCATCCCGGAGGACGGCCTTAGTGCCTTGGAAGCTCAGGGGTCCACTCTTGTAGAGTGGGACCCAATTTTTATATGTGAAGACCCGCTGGAACCAGCGGAGGAGACCCCAGCAGGTCCGAAGCCCATCCCGCTGTCGATGTCTATCGACAACGCCTGCTCCAGTCTGCGTCAAGTCCAACTGGCCTTCTTCCACGACAGCAAGGCTCTTGAAGAGGAGCGCCAAACCCTTAGGCGGTGGCGTAACCGGCTCTACTTCGAGACCAAGCTGGCGCAGTCGAGGCTAGCGGATGACAAGGAGTGGATCAAGCGGGAGAAGATCCGCCTGGAGTACTGGGGCAAGCTGCTGGATGACAGGGAGAGCATGACTCATGCCCTCAACGCTCAATCCCGGGAGATCTACGATCAGGCCAAAGCTGCCAATAACGCGGCCCATGCTCGGCACGAACAGCTTGAGGCCATTAACACCGCACTCATCAAGCGCCGAGAGGCACTTGAAGAGAGGGAGAGACAGCTCGAGAATGAAGAGCAGAAACTCCTTGAGCTGCGGGATGATGTCCTGAGGAGGGAAGAGGAGCTTGCCAAGAAGATAGCTCTGGCGAACAAGGGCCTCGAGGAACGCACTAAGAAGTTGGAAGAGCGCTGCCAAGAGGAGGAGGAGAAGACCTGGGTACGAGGGCAGGAACTCTACGAATACGAGTGTGCCCTTGTTGCCTGGGAGAAAAAAGTGGAGGCTAGGGAGAAGGACCTGGTCGATCGCCGGAACAAGATACACCTCTGGGAGGAGGAGCTCAGAAGACTCGAGAGGCGGGTTGCTGCAAAGATTCAGCAAAACGCCAAAGAAGTTGAGCACCTCGCCCGTGAGAATTCCGAACTGACGGCGGCCAGGAGATCCCTGGAAGAGATGAAGAGCTTAAGGACCGCGGACTCCCTACAAATTTGGGAGTTCCTGGGCAAGGCCAACGACGCGCTGACGCCGATGGGTTTCAGCCCCGTGCGCCCGGATGATCCGGAGCTGGAGCCAGACCTTGCGCTGCAGGCATTGAGCGCAGCTGGTAGCAAGCTCTCCAAAGTGGGCGATGTCATCGCGGACCAACTGGAGGTTGAGGGGCAATCCCTGGCGAAGAACGTCACAGAGTATGTGTTGGCGTGCTACACCAGCCGGAACTCCCAATTTCCTCTTGACCCGGTGCTTGAAGGCCCCGTCGAAGGAGAAGGCGAAGCTACCCGAGCCAGTGTGTCGGAGGTCGCCCAAAAGGTCGCCGAGTTCTTCCATAGGGTCTAGGACCATCTCTTTAGCTCTCACTTGTATTTTCTCTTCTTCTTCCTCAATTTTGTAATCCCTTGTCTCCAGATGTAATCTCCCGTCTCCAGATGAATGAAATCCCCAAAATTTTTGCGAATTTCACTTTTTGTCTTCAACACCTTTATCTTCACTTGGCCCCCTGGTAGATGTACACAATTTGATTGTGAACATGTACCAAAAGGATATTGTGTTTTGTTGAAGACTCATTTGCTCCGAACTTGTAGCATTTAGGTCCGAAGTCTTCGATAGTGAAGGTCCCCTGAGGTTGTCGGAGCTTAGAAGCTCCGGCACTGTCCATCGCTGGAGCTTGGTAGCTCCGGCAATAGCCTCTATCAACACTTAGAGCGTCGATAGTTAGTCCTCCGGGGTGTTGGAGTTGAGTAGCTCCGGCAGTGACCTTTGCCAACACTTGGTTTGTTGGCAGCAGACTCTGTTTACGAGGTCTTCTCACCATCTTATATTCAACGTCGACGACTGGCCCCCTTTGGGGAGTCGGAGCTTAGTTAGCTCCGGCTTTTCTCCATCAACGTAGATTTTATTTTTCCTGCACACTTAAGTCAAGAAAAATAGTAAAATTCGGTCCTTGTCTATAATTTCATCGCGGCTTACGATTCTCAAGAAAACTTTAAGTTGAACGCGATTTTAAATACAACCGGATGCGTTGCCTTTTCTCTTAGATTCAACTGTTCATGGACCCGCCTTACTTCGGCCTGCCGGGGTGTAGGTAGCACACTCCGGCCCAAGATTGGCTTGGCGGCTTTCAGGCGAGTTGGCCATGAACGATATTTCAATCCAAAAAAAACTGATAATACAACTCGAAACGTATATAAACCGGTCGAACTAAAATTTCTTAAGAATTGCACGTCTTTGTTATAGACAAGAAAGAGAAAAATAAAAATGTTGAGCCTGTACATAATAAATGCACGTGGAGTCTATTTCACATGAAGATGTCTTTCATTATAGGTCCGGGGTACAGGGGAAACAAGTACACTCTTAGGGTACGGAACCAGGCTAAGTGTGTTTGGTTTCTCGTTTGACCCAAGGTAGTTAGCCGCACTTTTAGTCCTGAGACTGTGACAAGTGCTGCATGAGCTTTGCGGACCTTTCAGGAAAGGTCCGGCTGCTCTCCCGGAGGAACTACCCGACTCTGTACAATGACTCTATAACATACACCCCAAGTTACTCAAGACTCACCTCCGTGGTATTAAGTGTAGAACTTACGGAGGTGCTCGATGTTCCAAGGATTTGGGAGAGGTGTCCCATCCTCGGTAGCCAAGCGAACGCTTCCGGGACGGGATACTTTGATCACTCGGAAGGGACCCTCCCAGCCGGGGGAGAGTTTGTTTAACCCTTCTCTGGATAGTATTCTCCGTAGCACCAGATCGCCTTCCTCGAGCTGTCGGTTGTGTACATGCCGCTGGCGATAACGCCGTAGATCTTGATGATATCGCGCATTCCGAACAGTTGCTTGGCACCTTCCCTCCTCAAGGAGGTCTAGGTCTTCATGCCGGAGCTGGTCCTGCGCGGCTTCGTCGAAGGTCCGGACCCGGAGTGAACCCAAGGTGATTTCCGGAGGAAGGATTGCTTCAGCTCCGTACACCAGGAAGAAGGGTGTCTCTCCAGTTGACCGGTTTTGAGATGTCCTGTTGGCCCATAAAGTAGGCGGAAGCTCCTCGATCCAGTTGGCTCCATGTTTTTTCAAGCGCTCATAGGTGCGCGTTTTGAGTCCCTTAAGGATTTCTGCATTTGCTCTCTCGGCTTGGCCATTGCTGGCTGGGTGAACTACGGAGGCGTAGCAAACTTGTATGCCGAGGTCTTCGCAATATCCTTGGAATGCGGAGCTTGTGAATTGAGTCCCATTATCAGTGATGATTTTGTTTGGGACTCCAAATCTGCTTACAATGGATTGCAGAAAGTTGATAGCAGATTGCTTGTTGATCGTCACAACTGGAGTTGCTTCCGGCCACTTGGTGAACTTGTCAATGGCGACGTACAGGAACTTGTAACCTCCGACGGCTCTTGGGAAGGGTCCCAAGATGTCCATCCCCCACACAGCGAAGGGCCATGTAGGAGGTATCATTTGTAAGTGCTGAGCCGGTGTATGAATTTGCTTTGCATGAAATTGGCATGCTTCACATTTCTTCACCAGCTCAGTGGCATCCTGGAGCGCTGTAGGCCAGTAGAAGCCATGCCGAAAGGCTTTTCCGACCAGCGTGCGGGAAGATGCGTGGTTCCCACACTCGCCTCCATGGATTTCTGCGAGGAGCTCGCAGCCTTCTTCCCTTGTGATGCACCGCATTAGGATGCCATTGGCACCGCGCCGGTAGAGATCCCCTTCTACCAGCGTGTATATTTTAGCCAATCTGACTACCCGGTCAGCGGATACATCATCGTCAGGAAGGATGTTGTCTTTCAAGTAGTTCCGGATCTCCGAGATCCATGCATTAGAACTAACTTGAGCATTTGAGTCTTGCGTGCTGGGTTGCTCGGAGCTTCCGGCAGCACCTACGACCCTTGATGGCTGCCATGGTAACAGGGCCATCGGGACCGTCAGCTTTGGGATGCTGATCTCGCCCCCTTCGCTCAGTTCGGCGGGCTGAGCTGTGGGTTTCGACAATCTCCGGACAAAAGTTCCGTCAGGAGCCGGAGCTCCGATTGATGCTTTCGTCGAGAGTTCGTCGGCTTCAGCGTTTTGGGCACGCTGAACATGGTGGAAGTCTAGGACTTCAAAGTCCTTCTGAAGCCTCTGGACTTCTAGGAGGTAAGCAGCTAGCTGGAGATTGTTGCAGGAGCATTCACCCTTCACCTGCTTGATGATGAGCTGTGAATCTCCTTTGACCAGCAGTTGCCTGACACCGTATGATAGTGCCACCTTTAGTCCATAGATGAGTGCTTCATACTCTGTCATGTTGTTGGTTGCCTTGAAGTCAAGGTGTACCATGTATTTCACCTTCTCCCCAGTCGGTGCAAGGAGAAGGATTCCAGCTCCGGCCCCCTGCTTCTGCATGGAGCCGTCAAAGTAGAGGGTCCAGTGAGGCTCGGTGAAGGTTGGAGATTGATGCTCCGTCTTCTGCTCGCTGGGGCCCCCAGGGTTTGATGGAGAGGGAGTCTATTCTGCCACAAAATCTGCCAAAGCTTGACTTTTGACTGCTTGTCTTGAAATAAATTCAAGATCAAATTCAACCAATTCCGCTACCCACTTTGCAATATTCCCAGTTGAATTGGGATTATGCAAGATTGCTCGAAGTGGGTAGGAGGTCACCACCGAGACTTTGTGAGCTTGGAAGTAATGTCGAAGCTTCCTGGAGGCAATAAGAACTGCATAGAGCAGCTTATGCACCTCTAGGTATCGAGTCTTGGCATCATGTAATACTTCACCGATGAAGTATACCGGGCGTTGAATGGTACGGATCCTCCCGGAGGGGTCCGGAGCTTCCTCTTCATTGATCCGGACCCTCTCGGAGGGGTCCAGATTCTCTTCGGGGACCTCCGGGTTCTGGTTGGAGGAACCCGGAGCTTCTTCAGAAATGACCTGGACCCTCCCGGAGGGGTCTAGGTCTCCTGAAGCGACTTCTTGTGGGTTCGAATCTGGGAGCTGGGACCCAGACTCGCTTTCAGGAACCTCCGGACCCTTCCGAAGGGGTCTGGATTCCTGAGTGTGGGGTAGTTCCGGTCTCTCCGCAACCAGAACCATACTGATGACTTCGTCAGTAGCTGAAATATAAAGCAGTAAAGGCTCACCATGGTTTGGAGCTACCAGAATTGTTAGGGTGGTGAGGAACTGTTTCAGCTCCTGGAATGCCTTCTCTGCTTCTTCGGACCATTGGAATGGTCCGGACTTCCTCAATAACTTGAAGAAGGGAAGTGCCCGCTCCGCCAGTCTTGATATGAACCGGCTGAGGGCTGCTAGACATCCAATTAACTTTTGGATGTCTTTGATGCGGGTTGATGGCCGCATGTCTTCAATGGCTTTTATCTTCGCCAGATTAGCTTCTATGCCCCGATGACTTACCAGGAAACCAAGAAGTTTTCCGGAGCTAACCCCAAACACACACTTGTCCAGGTTTAGCTTTGTGCGGGTGGCCCGCGGCTTATCGAAGACAGCCTGCAAGGTGTCGAGGAGTGACTCCTTGTTTCTGACCTTGACCACGATGTCATCGACGTACACTTCCACTATGTCTCTGATGAATTCTTCAAAAGTTGTGTACATAGCTCGTACAAAAGTTGAAGTTGCATTCTTGAGACCAAAGGGCATGGCTGTGTAGCAGTATAATCCATCTACTGTGATGAATGAAGTATGCTCTTCATCCTCCCTAGACATCCTGATTTGATGATACCCAGAATATGCGTCTAGGAAACATAGTAATTCACACCCGGAGGTGGAATCCACTATCTGATCTATTCTAGGTAGTGGGAATGGATCTTTTGGACATGCCTTATTCAGTGTGGTGTAGTCGATGCACATCCGAAGCTTCCCGCCGGCCTTGGGCACAACAACTGGGTTCGCCAGCCATTTTGGATGGAAGACTTCTCGGATGAATCCGACTTCGAGTAGCTTCTTCACTTCTTGTCGGATGAAGTTCTGTCGCTCTATGCTTCCGAGACTTCTGATGCACAGGCCGAGCATCGGGGTAGATCTTCAGATTGTGCTCAATCACTTCCCTGGGGATCCCAGGCATTTGTGACGGTTGCCAAGCAAACACGTCAACGTTAGCCCGAAGGAAAGTGATGAGCGCGAGTTCCTAATTGTCGTTCAACCCTCCCGATATACGGGTGGTTTGAGCGGCATCGGAACCAATTTGGACGACTTTGACGGGAATGTCGGTGTCGCCGCTTGGCTGCACACGGGGTGCAGAGGTCGAGCCTTGTTGACGAATGCTCGGGGGTTTTGGAGCTTGCTCCTGCCTGGAGTCCTCCTCTTGCGCCGTGGTGAGTGCGTGGAGTTCCTCCAGAGCAGTTACTCCGGCGGTGCGATTTTCGCGGATCCGGAGAACGCCTACTGTTGTTGGCATCTTCAACACCAGGTATCCATAATGAGCAGCTGCCATGAATTTGTACAGAGCAGGTCTACCCAAGATGGCGTTGAATGGTAAGTTGATCTGAGCGACGTCGAAGACCAACTTCTCGGTGCGATACTTCTCCCAGGTCCCGAAGGTAACGGGGAGAGTAATAGCTCCGAGTGGGGTAATGGCCCCCGGACCTACTCCGGAGAAAGGTCGAGAGGGCTGGAGATCCGAAGGTCGGAGCTGAAGCTTAGTGAAAGCTTCGAAGCTGATGAGGTTAAGCCCCGAACCTCCGTCTATCATGACATGGTGGAGCTGGATATTATTGATGGTAGGAGATACCATCAAAGGTAGCTGACCTGCTCCAACCATGCTACGCGGGCAATCAGAGGCATCAAAAGTGATGGAGGTGTCCATCCACTTTCGATGAGGTTCCGGCCTGACTGTAGGGGCTACAGTGGCCATATCCCGCCGCATAGTCTTGATGACGCGACGAGAGGTGATATCCCATGACCCACCGAAAATGGTGTTCATGGTCTTCCGACGCTCGTTGTCAGAGACGTCAGAATCATCATCGACGGAGGTATAAACGGCTTTCAGGACCTTTTTGGGATCCTGAAACCCTAACTCCTCTTCAGTCGGAGCTTCGTCGACCTTCTGTTTTCCTTCCCTCTGTCGGAAAGGAGATCCTTCCCGGCGCTTGCTGTAGCGCTCGGCAAGGTTTTGGACCTCTCGGCAGTCTTCCAAACTGTGGCTGCCCGTTTTGTGAATGGGACAGCACACTTTGGGTTTGCCACCGTCTTCAGAAGACGGTCGAGGTCGCTTCTCGGGGTGTGGCCCCCGGCCACCCGGAGTTGTAGCAGCTGCAACGTTGGATGTACCAGCCGACGGCTTTTTCTTGCCGTTGGTCTTCTTTTTCTTCTTGCCACCCCCGGAGGTAGAGGCTTCTTCCTTGGAGGATTTCTTGTGATCCTCCGAGGCTGGTTTGGAGTGCATCTCACGGCCCTCCGCAGCTCTGGCACATTTGTCTGCCACGCTGAAGAGTTCCGTGACGCTGGTGATATCCTTGATCGCCAGTTTCTCCAATATCTTCTTGTCTCGTACGCCCTGTCTGAATGCCACAATGACAGAAGCGCTTGAGATAGAAGGGATAGTGTTTCGTACCTGAGAGAACCTCTGGATGAAGGACCGCAAAGATTCTCCCCCTTTTTGCACGACCGCAAAAAGGTCCAGTTGAGTGCCTGGTCGGGTGTATGAACTCCCGAAGTTGGCAGTGAACTGTCGGCACAGCTCCCCCCAACTGTTGATAGAGTTGGGTGGAAGGCTCATAAACCAGGACCTGGTGGTCCCAGTTAAGGCCACTGGAAAGTAATTGGCCATCACAGACTCGTTTCCTCCAGCTGCCAAGATTGCAGTGGAGTATATCTGAAGGAATTCGGCGGGGTTAACGGTCCCGTCGAATTTTTCGGGCAGGTGAGGCCGGAACTTCTGTGGCCATCTAACCATGCGCAGGTGCATGGCTAGGGCTGAACAGCCTCCTCCTACTCCTTCCAGAGTAGAAAGGTCCTGAGCTTCTCGTCTTTCACGGGCACGCTCAATATGGACTCGGCCGTCCTGCTGGCGGTATCGGCGATCAAGCTCCGCCCGGAGGTCGTGAGTCGAAAGCCTGGATACCGTGTGAGTATGTCGAGCCCCAGAGGGCAACGACGTCACTTGTTGTGACGCAGCACGTCTCCTGCTGTTAGAGACATGCAGACCAAGTCTTCCAGACAAAGTCCGCCGCTGCGACGGGGCTCTTCCTGAAGGAGGAGGACCCTGGTTGTTGAGGCATTCGGCCGCTGCTACGACCAAATGCTCCACATCGGCCCTCCACTGCTCCAGTGCATCTCGAGATGCATCCGGAGGTGGTGGACATTGGAGAAGAGCACGCGCTGCATGGAGCGCGTGTTCCGGGTTATCATGACTCGTCGTCGCAGTTAGCGACGCCGGCGCACCATCACGTTGCCCAGCACGATTTGCTGGAGAAGACGGTGGTGGTGGGAGTGTGGCTCCTGCTGGTGCTGAGGCTCCTGCTGGTGGCTGCCTGTTGGAGGGATTGCCCCCAACAGTCTGAGCAGCAGGTTGGCCGTTGGATGATCCAGCCGCGGAGTTCACTATTCTCGAAAATCTCAGGCGCCCCCCTTCCTGGCGCGCCAACTGTCGGCGGTTGGAGCCGGCAGATCTCGCTACACTGCTAAAGTGATTGGGGAGTTTTAAGTTCGGTGTGGGCGCGCGGAGATTCAAGAAGGTGAATAGGAGTTTGACACAGGAGACACAAGAATTTACATTGTTCGGGCCGCCTGAGCGTAATACCCTACTCCACGGGTGTGTTGGTGTTGTATTAGTGGTAAGAGCTTGCCACGAACGTGTGGGGTGCGTATGATCGTCCGTGCGTGAACGTCCTCCTTTTTTGCGTGTATCGTCAGCCTGTCCTTTTATAGTTCAAGGGCAGGCCGTTACAAGTTAGCCTGGCCCGACATGTGGCCCCGGCGGTTACTAGTATTGACACACGCTTAATTGCTCTTAATGATCCTGTAACGGGCTCTGACAGCGCCGTTACTGGTGTTAAGATCGTCCGTTTAAGTGTCATTAATATGGCATTAATGACACTTAATCGGGTCTTGAAGTCCTTGACTCTCCTTTGAAGATCTGGAGCCGTTACAAGGTCTTCCGGAGGTTAGAGGCTGGCAGGTCCGACGATTGGACACGTGGCAGCTCCGGAGCTTGTTGTGGGAAGCAGGAAGCTCTGGGGCTACCAGACACGTGTCAGGTCCGGAGCTTCTCTCGGTCTGGGGTTAAGTCTGGAGGTGCCGTTTCGGTACGTGGCCCGGAGCTTCCCCCTTGTGGGCGGTAGCTCCGGTTTGGTTGTACACGTGGCGACCCAGGGATTAACCATGTTGGAGAAGCGGGTCCGGTCATGTCTGACAAATGGGCCTCCGAGGGTCTTCAAACCAAGTAGATGGCTTTCCTTTGAGATCTTTGTAACCTCAAGGGGTGTACGGTTTCTAGGGTACCGACAGAAGTAGTGACGAAGCTTCCTAGAGGTGATAAGAACTGCGTAGAGAAGCTTATGCACCTATAGGTACCGAGTCTTCGCGTCATGAAGTACCTCGCTGATGAAGTACACTGGGTGTTGGACTGTCCGCACCCTCACGGAGGGGCTCGGAGCTCCTCCTCATCAACCCGGACCCTCCCGGAGGGGTCCGAACCTTCTTTGGGGACCTCCAGGTTCTTGCTAGAGGAACCCGGAGCTTCTTCTGAAGTGACTCGGACCTTCTCAGAAGGGTCCAAATCTTCTTGTTCAGCAACAGTAACTGCTTCATTTGAAGGAGGTTGATCCTCTGGCGTCTCACCTCGAGGATCCGGGTCTGGGGGCTGGGACCCAGACTCGCCTTCAGGTAGCTTCGGACCTTCTCGGGGGGGGGGGGGGGGTCTGGATTCCTGAACTGGGGATGATTCTGGTCTTTCCGCAACCAGGACCATGCTAACAACTTCGTCAGTTTCTGAAATGTAAAGCAGAAGTGGCTCATCAGGGTTCGGACCTACCAAAGTTGGTAGAGTGGTGAGGAGTTGCTTCAGCTCTTGGAATGCCTTTTCTACTTCTTCAAACTATTGGAATGGTCTGGACTTCCTCAATAATTTGAAGAAGGGTAGCGCTCGTTCCGCCAGTCTTGAGATGAAGCGGCTGAGGGCAGCTAGACACCCAGTCAGCTTCTAGACATCCTTCATCGAGCTGGTGGCCGCATGTCTTCAATAGCTTTAATCTTCGCCGGATTCGCCTCTATTCCTTGGTGGTTCACCAAGAATCCAAGAAGCTTTCCGGAGCTAACCCCGAAGACACACTTGTCCGGGTTCAGCTTGGTGCGCGTGGATCCCAACTTGTCGAAGATAGCTTGCAAGGTGTCAAGAAATGACTCCTTGTTCTTGATCTTGACGACGATGTCATCGACGTACACTTCCACTACATCTCTAATAAGCTCTCCAAAAGTTTTGTACATAGCTCGCACAAACGTTGAAGCATCGTTTTTGAGACCGAATGGCATGGCAGTGTAACAATACAATCCATCTACTGTGATGAAGGCAGTATGCTCTTCATCTTCCCTAGACATTCTGATTTGATGATACCCAGAATATGCGTCTAGGAAACACAGTAGTTCACACCCGGAGGTGGAATCCACTATCTGATCTATTCTAGGTAGTGGAAATGGATCCTCTGGGCATGCCTTATTCAGTGTTGTGTAGTCAATACACATCCGAAGCTTCCCGCCGGCCTTGGCTACAACGATTGGGTTTGCCGGCCATTTTGGATGGAAGACTTCCCGGATGAATCCAGCTTCGAGCAACTTCTTCACTTCTTGACGTATGAAGTTCTATCGCTCTACTAACTGCTTTCGAGGCTTCTGATGTACAGGTCGAGCGTCAGGATAAATCTTCAGATTGTGCTCGATCACCTCCCTAGGGATCCTAGGCATTTGTGACGGTTGTCAGGAAAACTCATCGACATTAGCCCCGAGGGAAGTGATGAGCGCGAGTTCCTATTTATCGTTCAAACCTTTCGATATACGAGTAGTCTGAGCAGCGTCAGAACCAATTTGGATGACTTTGACGGGAATTTCGGTGTCGCCGCTTGGTTGCACACGAGGAGCGGAAGTTGAGCCTCGATGACGAATGCTCGGGGGCTTCAGAGCATGCTCCTTTCCGGATTCCTCCTCCTGTGTTGTAGCAAGCGCGTGGAGTTCTTCTAGAGTAGTAACTCCGGCGGTGCGATCTCCGCGGATCTGGAGAATGCCTGAGGATGTTGGCATCTTCAACATCAGGTAGGAATAATGAGCAGCAGCCATGAATTTGTACAAAGCTGGCCTGCCCAAGATGGCGTTGAATGGTAAGTTTATCTGCACCACGGCGAAGACCAACTTCTCAGTCCTGTAATTCTCCCGAGTTCCGAAGGTCACCGGGAGAGTAATGGCACCGAGTGGAGTTATGGCCCTGGACCTACTCTGGAGAATGGTTGGGAAGGGCGAAGATCTAAAGGTCGAAGCTGAAGCTTTACAAAGGCTTTGAAGCTTATGAGGTTCAGCCCCGAACCACCGTCCACCATTACATGGTGGAGCTGGATGTTATTGATGGTCGGAGATACCATCAGTGGAAGTTGGCCAGCTCCAATCATGTTCCAAGGGCAATCCGAAGCATCGAAGGTGATGGCAGTATCCATCCACTTTCGATGAGGCTCCGCCCTGGCGGTGGGAGCTACCAAGGCCATGTCGCGCCGCATTGTCTTGAGGACACGGCGGGAAGTAATGTCCCACGAACCACCAAAGATGGTGTTCATGGTCTTCCGGCGTTCGTTGTCGGAGACGTCATCAACGAAGGTGTAAACAGCCTTCAAGACCTTTTTAGGGTCCTGAAATCCTAACTCCTCTTCAGCCGGAGCTTCGTCAACTTTTTGTTTTTCTTACCTTTGACAGAAGGGAGCTTCTTCCCGGCGCTTGTTGTAGCGCTCGGTGAGGTTCTGGACCTCTCGTCAGTTTTCCAAGTTGTGCCTATCCATCTTGTGTATAGGATACTACATCTTGGAGCTGCCACCGTCTTCAGACGACGGCCGAGGTCGTTTCTCAGGGCGTGGCCCCCGGCCACCCGGAGCTGCAGCAGCTGCAGCAGTATGTGTGCCGGCAGACAGCTTCTTCTTGCCGTTGGACTTTTTCTTCTTCTTGCCACTCCCGTAAGTGGTGGCTTCACCCTTGGAGGATTTTTGTTGGCCTCCGGAGGTGGTTGGGAGTGCATTTCACGACCCTCCACAGCCTTGGCGCACTTGTCTGCCAAGCTGACGAGTTCCGTGACGCTGGTGACTTCCTTGGTCACTAGTTTCTCTAGCATTTTCTTATCTCGAACGTCCTGCCTGAATGCTACAATAACAGAAGCACTTGAGATAGAAGGAATGGTATTTCGTACCTGGGAGAACCTCTGGATGAAAGATCGCAAGGACTCTCCCCCTTTTGCTTGACAGCAAAAAGATCCAGTTATGTGCCTGGTCGGGTGTATGAGCTCCCGAAAGTAGCTGTGTAATGTTGGCACAACTATGCCCAACTGTTGATGGAGTCAGACGGAAGGCTCATGAACCAAGGCCTGGCGGTCCCAGTCAAAGCCATAGGGAAATAATTGGCCATCACGGCCTCATTGCCCCCAGCCGCAAGGATAGCGGTGGAGTAGATTTGAAGAAACTCTGTGGGGTTGACAGTCCCATCAAATTTCTCCGGCAAATGAAGCCGGAACTTCTGCGGCCATCTGACCATGCGTAGGTGCATGGCCAAAGCAGAACAACCTCCTCCTACTCCCTTAGGAACAGGGCTATCTCAAGCCTCTCGCCTCTTGCGAGCTCGCTCGATGTGGACGCGGCCGTCCTGTTGTCGGTAACGACGATTAAGCTCTGTCTGAAGGTCGTGAGTCGAAAGCCTTGTTACCGTGTGAGTACGTCATGCCCCGGAAGGTAGCAACGTCGCCTGTTAGGATGCAGCACGTCTCCTGTGCTGCGAAGCTTGCGGATCAAGTCTACCCGACAAGGTTCGACGCTGTGATGGGACCCGCCCCGAGGGGGGAGTACCTTGATTGCTGATGCTATCGGCTGCTGCTGCTGCAACCAGATGATCCACATCAGCTCTCCACTGCTCCATTGTACCCAGGGGTCCTCCTGGAGGTGGTGGACGTTGGAGAAGAGCACGCGCAGCATTAAGCGCATGTTCGGGGATTGTTGTTCGCCGATTCAGTGATCGATGCAGACGTCCCATCTCGACGTCCAGCTTGATTCGCCGGAGCGGATGGTGGCGGCGGTGGCATGATTCCTGCTGGAGCTACAACACCTGCTGGCTGCTGCATGTTAGAGGGATTGTCTCCAGCAGGTTGCACAGCATGGTTACCGTTGGATGATCCAGCAGCAGAATTCACCATCTTAGAATCTCAGGCACGCTCCCCCTACCTGGTGCGCCAACTGTCGGAGTCTGATTCCGGTAATTCTCCTAGCACTACTGTTAGTAGACCGCGGAGTTTCTTAGTTCGGTTTGGGCGCGCGGAGATTCGGAACAAGATGGCGATTTGACACGAGGATTTACGTGGTTTGGGCTGCCTGGGCGTAATACTCTACTCCACGGGTGTGTGTTGTTGTTGTATTGAGCGTATGAGCGCTAGTGTTAGAGAGGGGCCAAAAAAAGTCCCCCTATGTATCGCTTGACCACTCCTTTTATAGTACAAGGGTTGGTCGTTACATCATTAGCCTGACCCGACATGTGGCCTTGGCGGTTACTGATGCCTAATACACAGTTAAATGTGCTTAATTCCTCTTAATAGTGTGATAATGCCCCTTAATGGTGGCGTTACTGGTATTAAGAGTCATTTGATCGTGTGTCATTAAGATAGCACTAATGACACATAATCAGGTCTTGAAGTCTTTAATATTCCTTGAAGGTCCGAGCCGTTGGAGGTCTACCAATCTGCCTGTTGAGGTTGAAGGTCCGACGGTTGAACGCATGGCAGCTCCGGAGCTTACCGTCTTGGACGAGTAGGTCCAGTGTTGTTGTACACGTGTCGGTACCGGAGCTTTCCTCAGTCGGGAGTTAGGTCCGGGGGTGCCACACAGGTATCTAGTCTGGAGCTTTTCCATGTATGGAATGTAGCTCCGGTTCCGAGTGACACGTGGGGCATTCGGGGGTCTTCAACTCAGATAGGTGGAGTGTCTTTGCACTCTTTGCAGTTCCAATGGGTATCCGGTACGCAGGATACCGACAAATATATAGTACACATTGTCTATTACATTTTCGCCAATAACAACATTTCCAAAATATATCTCTAAGTATTTTATAATATGTGCCTAAAAGTGAATAAAAACAAGAATTTTTGAGACGTCACATGTGCTGCCACGTGGCAAGTCGTCCACGAGGTGGATGGCTACCCTGCCACGTGGCAAGTTGTCCACCTAGTGGACGGTAGGAAGGTTAGCTTGATAAAAAAAATTGGATAGCTAATATTGTAAATTTGTTATAAAATGACGCTAAAATGGGAAAAAAATCCTCCTTTCGCTCAGTAGTCAGTAGCGCCTCACACCTAACAGCCCACCAGCAAAGCATCGACAATGGGCTCGTCCAGTGTTATGTGCGGGTCCCGTCAGGCCTTTGACGATGCCTCTTGGGCTTTGAACGGGACCGGAGCCCAGCCGGTAGGCCGCCCCGGCGTGTGGCGGGCGATGCTGATGCGTCCACGTCGACCGCGTTCATAACACCGGGCGCATGCGTGAACCGCGAGCCGCATCACCGCTGTGCAACAACTCCTCGGTGGTGCTCGATGGCCACCGTCGTTGCAGGCTTAATTTTGAAGGCTCGTACAGTTTTCTGGTGACACGAAAATTGCTCAAGAGAAATGCCCCTGGAATCGGGTCCTCTTACGAGGAAATTGCAAAGCAGTAGCATCTTGACAAGAACATGTTAGAATTAATGGGTTTGACCCAATACTAATTCAGAAATAAATCCTAGAAAATCTCAAAGGCTCATTAGGATAAGAGGAAGTGGTGCTAAGTGTTTAATCTGATATGAGAAGTGGAAGTGGATCAATCCCTACATATAAAGGAGGTTGCTCTTCTACTTCTTGGGTGAGAGAGAATAGAGAAAGAGAGGGATAGCCCACGCGCTCCTCCTCCTCCTCACTCGCCTCGCAAACGCGCGCGCACTCGTGTGTTCGTGTGAATTCAAGCCGAGCTCAGATTTTATATTTTTACAGAAAATTAAATTGGGCTTTGGGCTTTTGGGATTCCGAATTTTGAGGCTACCTGAGACAGAGTCCAAGTCGTTGGAGACGGACGCATTTACGATTGCGGAGTCATTTCGGATATGGATCCTCCGTATCGCATATGAACCGCCTCCGTGGGACTCTATAAATACGGGCGTGCGCGTTACGGCAGTCATCCCACGATCTCACGATCAGATTGTTTCCCACGTTCGCGTTCCTTGCGCCGCCTTCTAGTCTACTCCATCCCGAGCGCCGGCGTGCACCGACGATCGGGAGAGCAGGTCTCCGAAACTGCTCGCCCTTGCGATCATGCACCGAGAGAGAGCGAATAAGGTTTTTGGAAAGTGCTCCGCGTGACTGCTCGCGTTCTTCACCACGGCTAGTCTACTGAGGAGATCGGGCGCTGCGGCTCAACGTCGTCACCAACGTCTGCAACGGCTGTTCGCCATTACATCTATAGCGGTTCGTCCGGCTTCAAATCTGTACGCAATATTACTCGTCCCGTCTGTCTGCCGGTGTTAATCGCTGCTGGTTTTCGTGTGTTTTTCCGAAATTGTTCAGTAAATTGCCTCCTATTTTTTTTAACAATCCAAACACCTTATTAGGCAATTTCCTGAGTTGAACATGATGACTCTACCTGATGCACTGAGGCTGAAGAAATTCTCTGACGTCCACTTCAAGAGGTGGCAACTTAAGACCACGCTCTGGCTCCAATCGCTTAAGATCTTCTGGGTAACCGAGGGCAGGCCTCAAGGTGCTTTGTTTGTTGAAGAATAGACGAAGTTCGAGGAAGCCAATCCTGCTCTGAGAGGATGCATCATAAGTGTTCTTGACAATAAACTTTGTGATGTCTATCTGACAGTCACAGATGGTAAGGAGCTTTGGGATGCACTTAACGCTAAGTATGGTGCAGTCGATGCAGACGGTGAACTGTATATCATGGAGAATTTTCATGACTACAAGATGGTTAACAACCGTTCTGTAGTTGAACAAGCTCATGAAATACAGTGTCTTGCGAGAGAGCTCAATCTCCTTAAGTGTCCTTTACCCAACAAGTTTGTGGCCGGGTGCATTATTACAAAGTTACCTCCATCATAGAGGAACTTCACCATAGCTCTCAAACACAAGAGACATGAAATATCAGTTGAAAAACTGATAGCATCTCTTGATGTTGAGGAGAAGGCTCAAGCTAAGGACGCTACTTAGAAAGGAGGCGAGGGTCAATCTAGCGCCAATGCTAATATGGTGCAGAAACCCAATGTCAAGAACAAAGGGAGCAAGTCTCAATTCAAGCTAAATAAAACTACTACTTTCAAGAAGAATAAGTCAAACAAAGCCAATGATGGCTGTTGATACACCTGTGGGGAGCGGGGATATATTTCCAAAAACTGTCCTGAGAGGTCAGATCGCAAAGAGAAAAAGAATGTCAACATCATGACATCCAGCAATGCAGATGGGTACGGTAATTCCTTTACTATTCTCTTTTTTTCTCAAACATCATCTTGATGGTTTGATACACGTGTTAATGTTCATGTATGTTCTGACATGTCCATGTTTACTTCTTACCAGTTCGTCCAGGATTCTGCCGTTCTAATGGGGAATGGGTCACATGCTTCTGTTCGTGGTGTTGACACGGTCGATCTGAAGTTCACTTCGGAAAAGATTGTCCAGCTGAAGAACGTGCAACATGTCCCTACTATGAACACGAATATTGTTAGCGGTGCCCTTCGATGCGGAGATAGGTTTAAAGTAGTTTTAGAGTCCAATAAAATAATTGTGTCTAAGCATGGACAATTTATTGGTAAAGGCTATGAATGCGGAGACATGTTCTGCTTTTCTCTTTTAGAGTTTAATAATAAGTCAGTAAACCATATTTGTGATGATATTAATGATGATGCAAGTGTTTAACATTCTTGTTTATGTCACGTTAATTTTGGTTTAATGAATCGGCTATCTAGTCTCAAATTAATTTCGGAATTCACTATTGTCAAAGGTTCTAAGTGCCATAGTTGTGTGCAATCAAAGCAAACTCGAAAGCCTCACAAGACAGTCGTGGAGAGAAACTTAGCACCATTAGAACTCATACATTATGATCTATGCGAGATGAATGGTGTGTTGAAAAAAGGTGGAAAGAAATATTTTATGACATTAATAGACGATTCTACTAGATTCTGCTATGTTTACTTGTTGCAAACTAAAGATAAAGCTTTAGACTATTTTAAATTCTATAAATATGAAGTAGAAACTCAATTAGAGAGAAAGATCAAACGTCTTAGGTCAGATTGTGGTGGAGAGTATTTTCCCAAAATATTTGATGATTTTTGTGCGGAACACAGTATTATACATGAGAGGACGCCTCCCTATTCACCCCAATCAAACGGGGTAGCTGAGAGGAAAACCGCACACTGTGTGACTTGATGAATGTCATGTTAGACACGTCCGGTTTATCTAAGGCATGGTGGGGGAGGCTCTATTGACTTCATGTCATGTCTTAAACAGCGTTCCAAACAGGAATAAAGAGAAAAACCCTTATGAGGAGTGGGTTGGGAGAAAACCATCACTTTCATACTTGCGTACTTGGGTATGTTTGGCAAAGGTCAATATTCTAATTACCAAGAAACGCAAGTTGGGACCAAAGACAGTGAATTGTGTCTTTCTAGACTATGTTCATCGGAGCATCGCATATAGATTTTTAGTAGTCAAATCTGAGATACCTGATATGCATGTTGATACTATTATGGAATCTCGTGATGCAATATTTTTTGAGAATATTTTCCTATGAAATATATGCATAGCACTGCTAGTATCTCTTCTGAAATTTTCCCTGAATCCACCACAACTAGCGAGTTTCTTGATACACCGTTTGAGAATGTCCTAGGGGAGGAACACAATAAAATACCTCAGTCGAGTAAGAGATCACGGATTGCAAAATACTTCGGTGATGATTTCATTGTGTACCTTGTGGATGATACTCCTAGATCCATAGCAGAGGCATATGCATCACCTGATGCAGATGACTGGAAAGAAGCAGTTCATAGTGAGATGGACTCAATTCTTTCCAATGGAACCTGGGAGTTAACTGAACGGTCATACGGGTGCAAACCAGTAGGCTTCAAGTGGGTGTTTAATAAGAAGCTCAGGCCTGACGGTACTATTGAAAAGTACAAGGCGAGACTAGTTGCAAAGGGTTGTACTCAAAAGGAAGGTGAAGACTATTTTGACACCTATTCACCTGTCGCCAGAATGACGATAATTCGTGTACTACTTTCTTTGGCTGCCTCTTATGGTCTAATCATCCATCAAATGGATGTAAAGACGGATTTCCTGAACAGAGAGTTGTAAGAGGAGATTTATATGGAACGACCTAATGGATTCGTAATAAAAGGTGAAGAGACAAAGGTGTGCAAATTGTTGAAATCTGTGTATGGCCTGAAACAAGCACCTAAATAATGGCATGGGAAGTTCGATAGTACTTTGACGTCTGCGGGCTTTGTCATTAATGAGGTTGATCGGTGCGTGTACTATCGTCATGGTGGAGGCGATAGCGTTATATTATGCTTGTATGTAGATGATATACTCATTTTGACATGAGCATTAATATAATTTCTAAGGTCAAGTTTTTTATATCAAAGTGTTTTGATATGAAATATCTGGGAGAAGCTAATGTTATTTTGAACATTAAGCTGAATAAGGATGAGAGTGAAATTACTTTAAGTCAATCCCACTATGTTGAGAAAATCTTGAGCCGGTTCGGCTTGATGGATAGCAAGATTTCTCCAACGCCTTATGATCCCAGCGTGATACTTAGAAAGAACAAGAAAGAGTCAAGAGATCAACTCAGATATTCTCAGATGATCGGTTCACTCATGTACTTAGCTAGCGCAACCTGTCCTAATATCTCGTTTGTTGTGAGCAAACTGAGCAGGTTCATGTCAAACCCGGGTACATATCATTGGCATGCACTTGAAAGGGTTATGCGCTACTTGAGAGGTACAATGAGTTATTAATTCACTATAGTGGGCATATGGCCGTGCCTGAGAGTTATAGTGATTCGAACTGGATCTCTGATGTTGATGAACTCTATGCCACGAGTGGATATGTGTTCACTCTAGCTGGTGGCGCTATATCATGGAGGTCTTGCAAACAGACCATTTTGACGAGGTCAACCATGGAAGCAAAACTCACTGCTTTAGAGATAGCAACTGCAGAGGTGGAATGGTTGCGAGAGCTCTTGATAGATTTGCCTATAGTTGAGAAATCATTGTCGGCAATCCTTATGAACTGTGACAATCATACGGTGATTGTCAAAGTTACCAGTTCTAAGGATAATGCAAAATCATCATGACACGTCAAGAGACATTTAAAATCTGTCAGGAAAATGAGAAACTCTGGAGTTATTACTGTTTCGTACATACAAACAGACAAAAACCTGGCAGATCCCTTTACGAAGGGTCTATCACGTAATGTGATAGAAAGTGCATCGAGAGAGATGGGTTTGAGACCCATTGATGTGACACCATAGTAGTAACTCAACCTTTGTGATCGGAAATCCTGTGAATTAGGATATGGGAAAACAAGCTAGTGGTTCACCGAGGACAGTACTTCCTTTAGACCCTCTCTATGTGAAGATGCACACTTGTACTCTCAAACTGTAGGGCAGGTTGGCGATTTGCCTTAATGTGTTTCTGTTGGCTATGTGTAGCAAAGATGTTGTTCTATATGGCAATTTTAAAGGAAACACAAATATATGAGCTTCGACTGTCTAACGTCGCAGTTTGTGAAATTTGGCTGATCTCTAGAAAGCTCATGAAAAGACCAGGGAGTAAGACACATATGCTCCACCCGCGGGGTAGACTACTGGTAGTCAAATACTGGTAATGGTCTTTGGGTGAAGTCAGTTCACACAAAACTTGCAATTCAAGGCGTAGTCCATTGTTCAAGTTGTGACCTGATGAAACTTGAGGATCTAGGCAGAAGTTCAACTCCACAATCTCTGCTGAAAACACTAGTATAGCAAACAAGGAACAAAAATGACCTCTCTCCTAATGACTTTGAGATCTGGTGGGGGACTGTTGGAATTAATTGGCTTGGCCGAATACTAATTTCGAAATAAATCCTAGAAAATCTCAAAGGCCCATTAGGGCAAGAGTGGGTGGTGCTAAGTGTTTAGTCCCATATGGAAAGTGGAAGTGGAGTAACTCCTACATATAAGAGAGATTGCTTTTCCACTCCTTGAGTGAGAGTGAAGAGAGGAAGAGAGGGGTGGCCCACGTGCGCTCCACCTCCTCCTTCTCCTCGCTCGCCTCGCCTCGCCCCGCCCCGCCCTGCACACGCGCGCGCGCACATTCGTGTGAATTCGAGCCTCGAGTTGAGCCCATATTTTATATTTTTGCAGAAAATTAAATTGGGTTTTGGGCTTTTGGGCTTCTGAATTTTTGTCTACCCGAGACAGAGTCCAAGTCGTTGGAGACGGACGCGTTTACGACTGCGGAGTCAGTTTGGATCCGGATCCTCCGGATCGCATACGAACCGCCTTCGTGGGACTCTATAAATACGGGCGTGCGCGGTACGACAGTCATCCCACAATCCCACGATCAGATCGTTTCCCACGTTCGCGTTCCTTGCGCCGCCTTCTAGTTTACTCCATCCCGAGCACCGGCGTGCACCGACGATCGGGGGAGCAGATCTCCGGAACTGCTCGCCCTTGCGATCCTACACCGGGAGAGGGCGAATAAGGTTTTTGGTAAGCGCTCCGTGTGACTGCTCGCGTTCTTCACCACGGCTCGTCTACCGAGGAGATCGAGCGCTGCGGCTCAACGTCGTCACCAACGT
The DNA here is from genome assembly GCA_036927565.1 of Tuctoria greenei. Classification (NCBI taxonomy): domain Eukaryota; kingdom Viridiplantae; phylum Streptophyta; class Magnoliopsida; order Poales; family Poaceae; genus Tuctoria; species Tuctoria greenei. The sequence continues at coordinate 9,218,234 of JAYESD010000011.1, read as the reverse complement.
CTGCAGCGGCTGTTCGCCATTACATCTACAGTGGTTCGTCCGGCTTCAAATCGGTACGCAATATTACTCGTCCCGTCTGTCTGCCGGTGTTAATCGCTGCTGGTTTTCGCGTGTTTTTTCCGGAATTGTTCAATACATTGTCTCCTATTTTTCTAACAAATAACAAATTCGGATGGCAATTTCGTATGCTTGAGTAGCATGACAAAAACGTGCCTCAAGGTAAAAAAAAAAAAGAGAGAACGACCGGTGAAGGTCAAGTCTACACATCTCACCAACCGCACTCGGTTCTAAATTGTAATGGTGGTGGCATCCTCGGCAAGCCCGTCGCTGTCAGGTCCAGGGCAACGGACTCGCGACCCACTGTCAGTCAACTGTTTTCAAATGGTGTGTGCACAGGTCCAGATCCAATACTCAAATCAGTAAAAGCCAAAGGTGTTTTCCCGTGCTGCCCCAGCGATTCCCTAATCCATCATACGAGACCACAGACTAACCAGTCCAGGGCCCATCAACCAATCCGTGACGGAAACTGAGCTCACTAGGCAACTGCAACTTGGGCACTTGCCGAACGTAAGCCGCGGGCTCATGTTGCACGCAGTTCTTCCGGCAATTGTCCCATCCCTGTTCCAGACCATGTAACAGTCACGAGTTGTTGGTATCGCTCTTTCACACCTCGAACGGGAACGAGTCCACCGAGCGCGCGATTCTTACTTCGGACACGTCGTCGGTGTCCCTCCATTTGGTTTGGTGCGGTTTTCACATCGGCTGAAATCGTTCGATTGATTATTGCGTCAGACAGGTGACGACGGGCGCATGAGTGCAACTGAAAGCAATGCGTTCATTCCCATAGTGCATGCCGATTAGGAGCAGTTACGGTTGCAGAGACCGGCAGGGTCGTGTGGTTTTGAAAGATTCCGGGCAGAACGTATGACGATTAATGGGAGACCTGATCGGTCGATTTCTGCCGTCTCGGTGTGCCATGACAATTGATCAGTGATGCCGCCCACTCTATGTGGCCACAGGCGTGTCTCGTGATTATGTAGTGGTCTCTGAAAGAGACGCGATCTGTCCTGTACTTGTGCATGATGAAGAAAAGAAATTGTATGTCAGTGTTTCGACACGCTGTCAGTGACGAAACGCCAATGCCTGAATGTGGTCGATCGCAGTACCAGCGCCTTGTCACAAACTCACATCAAAGCAGTTTCTGGACTGTGAATCTCATAAAAGTAAATCCTTCAAAATACTTTCTCCATCCTTGTCACTTTAGGGGCAGACTTCTGCAGTTCTACCACCACTGTCAAACAATCATTTAGAAATTCCCAGGGATCTCCTGCAGAAGCCTGAAGCCCTGAAGATGTAGCTGACAAACACACGCGTTCCCCAGGGAACACCGGAACACGGCGTCGTCAACGTTCCCACGTCTTCTTTTGCGCAAGTCATTTCCGATTTTCCCCGCCCTTTCCCACCAAGTGACACGGCAACTTCTGCACGCGCTTCACCACCTCGCCGCCTATAAGTAGCCCGCGCGCGCCCTGGCACCATCGTCTCACTCACCAAGCTCAACCTGCTCAGTTGACTTCCATCACCATTTGCAGTCCGCGCGCGTCATCGCAGCAGACTTGAGCCCGAGCTCGATCCGATAATGGAGCTGCCAACGTGGGCGTCCTTCATCGGCGTCGTGCTCGCCACCGTGCTGTTCCTGAAGGCCGTTCTCCGGCGCAGCCGCCGCGCGTACAACCTCCCGCCGGGGCCCAAACCGTGGCCGATCATCGGCAACCTCGACCTCATAGGTTCGCTCCCGCACCGATCCATCCACGCGCTCGGCAAGAAGTACGGCCCGCTCATGCAGCTCCAGTTCGGGTCCTTCCCCGTGGTGGTCGGCTCGTCGGTGGAGATGGCCAAGTTCTTCCTCAAGACCCACGACGTGGTGTTCACGGACCGGCCCAAGACCGCCGCGGGCAGGTACACCACCTACAACTACCGCGACATCACCTGGTCTCCCTACGGCGCCTACTGGCGCCAGGCGCGCAAGATGTGCCTCACCGAGCTCTTCAGCGCCAAGCGGCTCGAGTCGTACGAGTACATCCGCGCCCAGGAGGTGCGCGCGCTGCTGCGCGACCTGCACGCCGCATCCGCCAGCGGCGGCGCCGTCATGCTCAAGGACTACCTGTCCACGGTGAGCCTGAACGTGATCACGCGCATGGTGCTGGGCAAGAAGTACATGGACAATGAGGCGGCGGCTCAGGGATCGGTGACCACGCCGGAGGAGTTCAAGTGGATGCTCGACGAGCTGTTCCTGCTCAACGGGGTGCTCAACATCGGCGACTCCATCCCGTGGCTCGACTGGATGGACCTGCAGGGGTACATCAAGAGGATGAAGAAGCTCAGCAAGATGTTCGACCGGTTCCTGGAGCACGTCGTGGAAGAGCACAACCAGCGCCGGCTGCGCGAGGGGAAGAGCTTCGTGGCCAAGGACATGGTCGACGTGCTGCTGCAGATCGCGGATGACCCCAACCTTGAGGTCGAGCTCAACAGGGAAAGCGTCAAGGCTTTCACTCAGGTGAGTCTCTCCGTGAATTACAATTTCCCCACTGTCGTAGTCGAAAACAAAACTGTAGAAGTAGAATTCTTCTCTGCACAGCTAATAGGATTCTGCTTCAATTACTTCTGTTTTACTCGCATACAGTACATGGTGATACGTCTGCAACACATGCTGACCCTTGACCAGGGCCGTACCTAATACATTGCCAAAAACTCGTCAGCTAATCAATCGAAAGTTGCTTAAGACCAATGCTACGGCGTCCAGCTTTAGTTAATCATATTTGACTAGCTAGCCAACAACTGATTTTATTTCGAAGATAAGATGATTCTAAATTGGTGAGGTTGTCGTTTCTGAAGGGCGAATATACATGGTTATTCTTTGTCCACCGCCACCACCGGTCTCCATTGACTTTTCATCTCGTCCGGTCTATTAAAAATGTTTACCTCCGTTATTTTTTTTGCGTGTGCTCCCAAAGAATTTTTTTTTTCTGCGCGGACCAGTGGATCATAAGTAGTGAAAATAACCGACGCCTTCAATGGATCAGGACCTCATCGCTGGCGGCACGGAGAGTTCGGCGGTCACTGTCGAGTGGGCCCTCTCAGAGCTCCTCAAGATGCCCGAGGTCATCGCCAAGGCCACCGAGGAGCTGGACCGCGTCATCGGCCGCGGCCGGTGGGTCACGGAGAAAGACATCCCACACCTCCCCTACGTCGACGCCATCGTTAAGGAGACCATGCGACTCCACCCTGTCGCCCCGATGCTGGTGCCCCGGCTCTCTCGCGAGGACTCGTCGGTGGGCGGCTACGACATCCCCGCCGGCACGCGCGTGCTCGTCAGCGTGTGGTCCATCGGCCGCGACCCCGAGCTGTGGGACGCGCCCGAGGAGTTCCAGCCGGAGCGCTTCCTCGGCAGCAGGATCGACGTGAAGGGGCAGGACTACGAGCTGCTGCCATTCGGGTCCGGCCGGCGGATGTGCCCCGGGTACAGCCTCGGGCTGAAGGTGATCCAGGTGAGCCTCGCCAACCTGCTCCACGGCTTCGACTGGAGGCTCCCCGACGGCGTGACCAAGGAGGAGCTGAGCATGGAGGAGATCTTCGGTCTGTCCACGCCGCGGAAGTTTCCGCTCGAGGCCGTCGTCGAGCCCAAGCTGCCGGCGCAACTCTACGCCGAGGCCTGAATGCTTGATCCATGTGCGCGTGTTATCTCGGTGCCCTTCGCTGTTAGGTGTCGCACTCGCTGTGCGAGTTCTGCTGGTCAGCTGGCGTGTTACTTCGTAGTTACTGTAATACCTATGGTTTTCTAAGAGCTTGCGTCGTGTGCCGTGTTGAGTCTATAGTGGAATAATTGTGTAATTCGACGTGCTTGCTTAAATATACAACAAAGATAATTTTTCCTTGTCGCGGATCAAACACACTTAATGTCAACACTACTAGTTTGGCCCAATATCAAACCACCGGTTCACATGAAGCCAGCCCTCGTATCGAAATGATTTCACTAGTACTTTTTTTTTTTCATACGGAATTTTCATTCTAACTTCCAAACCACTATGTGGACCAGAGATCATTTTTGGCGTACACAGTTTGCAGTTAGAAGCATAACTCATAAACTGCTGAAGGCGCCCAACAATCTTTGTCTAGGCTTAGAACTTACGTTCAGGGCCGGCTCTAAGATTTTGAGGGTCCTAGGCGAATTCAGGATAGTAGGCCCTTGAAGCCAAATATTTTAAATTTTTTAATACTAATATATACATATCTATACTTATGCAATATAATTAAATCTTATTAAAATTAAAAACAAAAGGCAGAAGCAAATTGTTGAAAATATTGGGAAATATGAATACCTTAAGAAGGAGATGAACAATGTCTATTGTTTTTTCATAAAAATAAATTTCTTCAGGCATTTCTTGAAGCAAAATCATTACGGACGGTTCGGAGGTCATTATTGTTTAAAATATTATTCTCAATATGCAGCCAATCCATTCAATCTATCTTGTGATATTGTTGACCTTAAATTGTTTTTCAGTAATTTTAGTTTTGAGAAACTTCATTCAGTTGATGCAACATTTCAATAAGAAAGTAAATTAGGCAGCCCACCGACCCCTTTCGAGTGGTTGGACGGTAGGGAGGACTGGAGGATCCCAAACTTCAGAGGTATGGCGTGACAGCAGTAGCAGGCGATGAGCAGAACCAGTCAATGGCACAATACGATGCTGGACAAGAAGAAAACAAGAGTAGAGAGAGTCCGAGAAGGGCCTAGCAGACAATAGTTGCCTTCAACTCTTGGACAATCTACAAGCTGACCACCTACTAAAGTTAATTTGAGCTCAGCAACAACTAGTTGTTTTGCTTTGTAAGCGTATGTACAAACCAGTAAACAATATACATCAGTCACGTATTTTTATGGGCCCCTCTCCGCTGTGGGCCCTAGGCAATTGCACCTTTGGCCTATGCCTAAAGCCGGGCCTGCTTACGTTACGACCCAAAAGAACAGACTTTTTAAACGAACTTAGTTCTGCCACTCTTTTTAGACAACAAAGGAATTTCTCTTCACGCCACCAGACTCCTCTCCACTCCAGGAAATTTCATCCATCATTCATCTGGTCCTTCTTCCCCTCGTCACTGTCTACACCAGGTCCAGGAAGCAGCATCAGTTTTTCTTTCTTCTTCTTCTCCTGAATCACCAGCATCGCGGCCTGCATGATAGCATCCGCATTCTCCAGAATCAATTTCTTCATCTCTTCCGGATATAACCCTTCCCAATGTTTCATTAATGCCACAACATCACATAAGATATTAATAGAGTGATTAACCATCTTTTTCTCAAAGCAAATACTATTTCTAGCTTTCCAGATTGCTCAACAGATAGCCCCCACGCCCAGGGTATAAATCTCTTTACCGCCCGGCAAAAGATGTCTGATCCAAACCCAATATTGTTGAATATTATTGGGTCTCACATCAGAATTGAGGCACATTCCCCAAAATAACCACACCACCCTACTAACAACACATTGAAACATAAGATGATCTATAGATTCTTCTTTATTGCAAAAAGCACAAACATTAGAACTATTTCAATTTTTCTTCTTCATAAAGTCTTTTGTGCGGATAGCATTGTTCTCCATCAACCAAATAAAAACCTTGATTTTAGGAGGGATTTTTGATTTCCAAACATGTTTAACATTTTTTTCTCTATGAGTAGCAACTAGTTTAGCATAAACAGAGGCTACAGAGAAAATACCAGACTTAGCCCAGAGCCACTTAGGTTTATCCAGAGAAGAATTAATGTGCTAGGAATTGAGGGTGAGTGCCAGCCTATACCATTGATCAAGGAGGAAAGGGGATAAATTATATCTGAAATTGACCACCCAGCCATTGTTTGCACATTGAGGCACAGTCAATTTAGGGTCAGTGCATAAATCATATAAAACAGGGTATACAGTACATAAAGGTTTGTCAAGAATCCAAGAATTTGTCCAAAAATTTATTTTTGCTCTATTTCCCATAATTAATTTCCTCCCCCCCAAGTAAATGTTCTTAACTTTTAAAAGATCTCTCCACATAGGAGAGTCAGAAATTTTATGTTTGATGCAACTCATTGGTTTGTCTTTAATATACTTGGCCTTAGCTATTTTTTGGCAAATCCCATCTTCACATTCTAACTTCCACCACTATTTTGTCAAGAGGCTAATGTTCATCTTATATATATCTTTGATACCTAATCCACCTTTATTTTTCCTTTTACAAGCTACCTCCCATTTTACCAAATGGTATTTATTTTTTTGTTGCCCACCTTGCCACATAAATTTTCTTCTGAGGGAATCCATGTTATCCATATTAGACTTGGGAATCAAAGACATGGACATACAATATATGGGAATAATAGATAAACAAGCATTCAATAACACCAGCCTTCCAACCATGTAAAGATGGGAGCCCTTCCACCCCGCGAGTTTCTTTTTTTTTTCTTCCAGCAGAACCCATTCTTTGACCTGAATCCTGTTAGCCGACACTGATACACTCAAATACTTCATAGGGAATGTTCCAATATTGCAGTTAATTTTTTTTTTGCAAACTCCACTTCAGCAACATGATCACCCCCCACCATGATAATCTCACTTTTCTCAAAATTTATTTTTAGACCAGACATTTGCTCATAGAAAGCCAGAAGTAATTTTATATTCCTAGCTCCAGCTAGATCTGTTTTGAAGCACACAATAGTATCATCGGCATATTGTAAGATAGCCACCCCAAGAGGAACTAAGTCATTAGCAAGACCTTTGAACAGATTATTAACCTGTCCCTTTTGAACCTGTCGGTACCCTAGAAACCGTACACCCCTTGAGGTCACAAAGATTTCAAAGGAAAGTCATCTACTTGGTTTGAAGATCCTCGGAGGCCCGCATGTCAGACATAACCGGACCCGCTTCTCCAACATGGTTAATCCCTGGGTCGCCACGTGTACAACTAAACCGAAGCTACCGCCCACAAGGGGGAAGCTCCGGGCCACGTACCGAAACGGCACGTCCGGATTTAACCCCAGACCGAGAGAAGCTCCGGACCTGACACGTGTCTGGTAGCCCCGGAGCTACCTGTTTCCTACAGCAAGCTCCGGAGCTGCCACGTGTCCAATCGTCGGACCTCCAGCTTCTAACCTCCGGAATACCTTGTAACGGCTCCGGATCTTCAAAGGAGAGCCAAGGACTTCAAGACCCGATTAAGTGTCATTAATGTCATATTAATGACATTTAAACGGACGATTTTAACACCAGAAACGGTGCTGTCAAAGCCCGTTACAGGGTTATTAAGAGCAATTAAGCGTGTATCAATACTAGTAACCGCCGGGGCCACATGTCGGGCCAGGCTGAATTGTAACGGCCTGCCCTTGTACTATAAAAGGACAGGCCGACGATACACTGGGGGACGTTCACGAACGAGCTCACGCACCCCATACACTCGTGACAAGCTCTTACTGCTAATACAACACCAACACACCCGTGTAGTAGGGTATTACGCTCAGGCGGCTCGAACCACGTAAATTCTTGTGTCTCCTGTGCCAAACTCCAATTCACCTACTTGAATCTCTGCGCGCCCACACCGAACATCAAACTCCCCTATCACTTTAGTAGTGTAGGGAGATCTGCCGGCTCCAACCGCCGACAGTTGGCGCGCCAGGTAGGGGGGCGCCTGAGATTTCGAGAATGGTGAACTCAACCGTTGGATCATCCAATGGTCAACCTGTTGTTCAGGCTGTTGGAGGCAATCCCTCCAATAGGCAGCCACCAGCAGGAGCCTCAACACCAGCAGGAGCCACACTCCCACCACCACCGTCTTCTCCAGCAAATCGTGCTGGGCAACGTGATGGTGCGCCGGCGTCGCTTACTGCGTCGTTGAGTCATGACAACCCGGAACACGCGCTCCATGCAGCGCGTGCTCTTCTCCAACGTCCACCACCTCCGGATGCATCTCGAGATGCACTGGAGCAGTGGAGGGCCGATGTGGAGCATTTGGTTGCAGCAGCAGCCAAACGCCTCAACAACTAGGGTCCTCCTCCTTCGGGACGAGCCTCGTTGCAGCGGCGGACTTTGTCCGGAAGACTTGGTCCACACGTCTCCAATAGTAGGAGACGTGCTGCATCCCAACAAGTGACGTCGTTGCCCTCCGGGGCTCGACGCACTCACACGGTATCCAGGCTTTCGACTCACAACCTCCGGGCGGAGCTTGATCGCTGATACCGCCAGCAGGATGGTCGGGTCCATATTGAGCGTGCCTGTGAAAGACGGGAAGCTCAGAACCTTTCTACTCTTGAAGGAGTAGGAGGAGGCTGTTCCGCCCTGGCCATGCACTTGCGCATGGTTAGATGGCCACAGAAGTTCCAGCCCCACCTGCCGGAAAAATTCGACGGGACTGTCAATCCCGCCGAATTTCTTCAGATATACTCCACTGCAATCTTAGCAGCTGGAGGAAACGAGGCCGTGATGGCCAATTACTTTCCAGTGGCCTTAACCGGGACTGCCAGGTCCTGGTTTATGAGCCTTCCACCCAACTCTATCAACAGTTGGGAGGAGCTGTGCAATCAGTTCACTGCCAACTTCGGGAGTTCATACACCCGGCCAGGCACTAAACTGGACCTTTTTGCGGTCGTGCAAAAAGGGGGAGAATCCTTGCGGTCATTCATCCAGAGGTTCTCTCAGGTACGAAACACTATCCCTTCTATCTCTAGCGCCTCTGTCATTGTGGCATTTAGACAGGGCGTACGGGACAAGAAGATGTTGGAGAAGCTGGCGATCAAGGAGATCACCAGCGTCACGAAACTCTTCAGCTTGGCAGATAAATGTGCCAGAGCTGCGGAGGGACGTGTAATGCACTCCAAACCAGCCGCTCAGGATCACAAGAAATCCTCCAAAGAAGAAGCCGCTACCCCCGGGAGTGGCAAGAAGAAAAAGAAGACCAACGGCAAGAAGAAGTCGTCGACCGGCACATCCAACGTTGCAGCTGCTGCAGCTCCGGGTGGCCGGGGGCCACGCCCCGAGAAGCGACCTTGACCGTCTTCTGAAGACGGTGGCAAACCCAAAGTGTGGTGTCCCATTCACTAGACGGAGGTTCGGGGCTTAACCTCATCAGCTTCGAAGCTTTCACTAAGCTTCAGCTCTGACCTTCGGATCTCCACCCCTCTCGACCTTTCTCCGGAGTAGGTCCGGGGGTCATCATCCCACTCGGAGCTATTACTCTCCCTGTTACCTTCGGGACACGGGAGAAGTACCACACCGAGAAGTTGGTCTTCGACATCGCGCATATCAACTTACCCTTCAATGCCATCTTGGGTAGACCCGCCTTATACAAATTCATGGCGGCTGCTCATTATGGCTATCTGGTGTTGAAGATGCCAACGCCAGTAGGTGTTCTCCGGATCCGCGGAGATCGTACCGCTGGAGTAACTGCTCTGGAGGAACTCCACGCACTCACCACGGCGCAAGAGGAGGACTCCAGGCAGGAGCAAGCTCCAAAAACCCCGAGCATTCGTCAACGAGGCTCGACCTCTGCACCCCGTGTGCAGCCAAGCGGCGACACCGACATTCCCGTCAAAGTCGTCCAAATTGGTTCCGATGCCGCTCAGACCACCCGAATATCGGGAGGATTGAACGACAAATAGGAACTCGCGCTCATCACTTTCCTCCGGGCTAACGTTGACGTGTTTGCTTGGCAACCGTCACAAATTCCTGGGATCCCCAGGGAAGTGATTGAGCACAATCTGAAGATCTACCCCGATGCCTGTCCTGTGCATCAGAAGCCTCGGAAGCAATCCGTAGAGCGACAGAACTTCATCCGACAAGAAGTGAAGAAGTTGCTCGAAGCCGGATTCATCCGAGAAGTCTTCCATCCAAAATGGCTGGCGAACCCAGTCGTTGTGCCTAAGGCCGGCGGGAAGCTTCGGATGTGCATCGACTACACCACACTAAATAAGGCATGTCCAAAAGATCCATTCCCACTACCTAGAATAGATCAGATAGTGGATTCCACCTCCGGGTGTGAATTACTGTGTTTCCTAGATGCTTATTCCGGATATCATCAAATCAGGATGTCTAGCGAAGATGAAGAGCATACTGCATTCATCACAGTAGATGGATTGTATTGTTACACAGCCATGCCTTTTGGTCTCAAGAATGTAGCTTCAACTTTTGTACGATCTATGTACAAAACTTTTGAAGAACTTATTAGAGACATAGTGGAAGTGTACGTCGATGACATCGTGGTCAAGGTCAGGAACAAGGAGTCACTCCTCGACACCTTACAGGAAAGCTGCGGGCCACCCGCACAAAGCTAAACCCAGACAAGTGTGTCTTTGGAGTTAGCTCCGGAAAACTTCTTGGTTTACTGGTAAGTCACCGGGGCATATAAGCTAATCCGGCGAAGATTAAGGCCATTGAAGACATGCGGCCACCAACCCGCATCAAGGACGTCTAAAAACTAACTGGATGTCTAGCAGCCCTCAGCCGGTTCATCTCAAGACTGGCGGAACAGGCACTTCCCTTCTTCAAGTTATTGAGGAAGTCCGGACCATTCCAATGGTTCGAAGAAGCAGAGAAGGCATTCCAGGAGCTAAAACATTTCCTCACCACCCTACCAATTCTGGTAGCTCCGAACCCTGGTGAGCCTTTGTTGCTTTACATTTCAGCTACTGATGAAGTCGTCAATATGGTTCTGGTTGCGGAGAGACCAGAACTACCCCATACTCAGGAATCCAGACCCCTTCAGGAGGATCCGAAGGTTCCTGAAAGCGAGTCTGGGTCCCAGCTCCCAGATTCGAACCCACAAGAAGTCGCTTCAGGAGACTTAGACCCCTCCGGGAGGGTCCAGGTCATTTCTGAAGAAGCTCCGGGTTCCTCCAGCCAGAACCCGGAGGTCCTTGAAGAGAATCTGGACCCCTCCGAGAGGGTCCGGATCAGTGAAGAGGAAGCTCCGGACCCCTCTGGGAGGGTCCAGACCATTCAACGCCCGGTATACTTCATCAGTGAAGTATTACATGATGCCAAGACTCGATACCTAGAGGTGCATAAGCTGCTCTATGCAGTTCTTATTGCCTCCAGGAAGCTTCGACATTACTTCCAAGCTCACAAAGTCTCGGTGGTGACCTCCTACCCACTACGAGCAATCTTGCATAATCCCAATTCAACTGGGAATATTGTAAAGTGGGCAGCGGAATTGGCTGAATTTGATCTTGAATTTATTTCAAGACAAGCAGTCAAGAGTCAAGCGTTGGCAGATTTCGTGGCAGAATGGACTCCCTCTCCATCAAACCCTGGGAGCCCCAGCGAGCAGAAGACGGAGCATCAAGCTCCAACCTTCACCGAGCCTCACTGGACCCTCTACTTTGACGGCTCCATGCAGAAGCAGGGGGCCGGAGCTGTGAAAGTTGCCTAGAGGGAGGGTGAATAGGCTAATCGACCTGCAAATGACTTAATAAAACGAGGTTAAATCACAGGGGACGGACTAGTCCGGTCTTGGGGCGGACTAGTCCGGTCAGCCTGCGTGAAGAACCCTAAAAAGTGTTTCTAGCAAATTTTAAGGGAATTTTCTCGAGGCTACAAGTGAGGATATGTTTATGACAAGTTTAGAAACTATTAACACAAGAGTGAGTCAAGTTTCAACTAGATTATATCAATGTGAAGCACAAGACAAGACTAGCAACCCTAGAACGAAGTAAGCGATAAACAAAATGCAAAGAACACGGAGACACAAGGAATTTTATCCCGAGGTTCAATTCCACACAAGAATCTACGTCCCCGTTGAGGAGTCCACAAAGGACCGGGTTCACTAACCCTTCCCTCACCAAGTTTACCGCACGGGCCTAACTTGGTTCTCCACTATCTCAAAGTGCGAATACAAGATTCGTTGGGGCTTCTCACAATCTGAGGCTCCCACACCACAAAGATGATCAACAACGCAAAACACACTCAACACATAGCTCACAAAGACTTAATGAGTGCAAGAGATCAAACCAGGAGCACAAGCGCGATGTTCTTCCTCTTCTCCACCTCACTAAACCCTAATCCACTCAAGAATTAGTTTTATAGGGAAAGTTGGCAAGAAGGAGGCTCAAGAGTGCTCCAAGTTGGCTGTGGCGGCGCTAGGGTTCAAGTCAGTTCAAGAGTTGGTTCAAAAGAACCCAGGGGACCTCTATTTATAGAGGTCCCAAGCCCATACTGCTGACTTCAGCAGAAGGGTGGACTAGTCCGGCCTCAGGCACGGACTAGTCCGGCCTAGGGGACCACTGACCTCTTGTCAGGCCCCAGACAGCTGACATGCTATCGTCACACTACCCGCCAAACTTCAAATTCAAACGGTCACTTCAACAACGGACTAGTCCGGTCACCACCGGACTAGTCCGATCTCACACAGAGCCTTTTGCTCCGTGTGAAAACGGACTAGTCTGAGGACCACGGACTAGTCCGGCCCCAAGGGCGGACTAGTCCGGTCCTCCCAGACTTAGTCACAGAAGCACCTTCAACTCGCCTACCCGGACTAGTCCGGCCCCACGGGCGGACTAGTCCGTTCTCACTCAGGACCTCTTGGTCCGGACTCAAACGGACAAGTCCGTGGTTTTGAGACTTAGTCTCCAAAACCCACTCACTGCTAACCGGACTAGTCCGGCCACGAACGGACTAGTTCGATCTCAATCAGACCCTTCTGGTCCGGCCGAATATGGACTTGGCCGGCCAGGGGCGGACTAGTCCGGCCACCTGCACGGACTAGTCCGGCCCTACTGCCAGACTACTTATCCACTCTTTTCTCTCAAGGGGTTTGACCTCTAAACCACTTTGAGCTCCCAAACTTGATCTCAATGCACTTTACACACGCACCCTCCTATTTCTACGGCTAGTCTAACTCAACAAGCTAGAAACCCTAGTTTCTACGCTTCGAGTTGACTCTGTTTCCTTCCTTTTCCTTTTTGAGGGTTTGCGTCTCCGATCGAGTCCACACCTGTGCTAAGATCACTTGAGCTCATTAGCGACTTAATTGTCGTCATCAATCATCCAAAACCCATAGGGAACCTAGATGCACTTTCAATCTCCCCCTTTTTGGTGATTGATGACAACACATTAAGTCCTTCAACAATTAAGAATATTAAAATTGGTTTTCATAACTTGTGTGTGTATGAATGACTCCCCCTCAATGTATGCAACATGTAAAAGAGGTGGAGGAGATCTTTCATACCCACACACGTTATGGTGGGGTGCCTACGTGATGTGCTCAACAATTGTGACAAGACATAAAGAGCATCAATATAATCAAAAGATTGACAATAAGAGCATTATATTGATATTAAACAACATTAACAAGTCTTGCACAAATGTAAACATCCAAGAGCATGCATGAAAGTATTACAAGACAAGTCCACAAACCACCAGCACACCCACAAAAGATTAACTTCCCCTTAACTCTCCCCCTTTGGCATCAAAGCACCAAAAAGGAAAAGAAGGGAGGAAACTAAGACCTAAGAACTAGTCCTCGTCTTCGCCACTTCCACTCTCCGTGGCCTCGGAATCTTCGACGTCGTCCTCATGATCATCGGCGTCGTCGTCGTCGTCGTCGGAGTTCCTTGCCGAGGGAGCAGCCCGAGAGGAGCTTCCATCCTCTTGGAGCTGGGCGAGCTCATTGGCGGTGAAGTTGGGGAATGGAGTGATCTCCCCATCACTCACCTCCGGAGAGGACATCGGGACCTCCAGCTTGTCGCACACCGCCTTAAGATATTTTTCCTGACGCTTGTGTGCCCTTTGAGCGCGGATCTCTTGCTTCCGGCAGGAAGTGAAGATCGCCTTGAAGCATTTGAAGAAGGAACTCATGGATTGAGGCCGAGGCGGAGACGGAGGTGCCACGGGGCGAGATGGAGGATCTGCATTCTTGCGACGAGGAGGAACAGGTACATTTGGGGGCTTCTGAGGACGAAGCGGGCGATGCGACACGTCCTTAACGAAGGTCACGCCCGACACCTTCTCGATGAGGCACATGATGTAGGGGGCATACCCGCAAGCACGGTTGGGGGTATGCGAGATGTTGAAGATGTCGTCGAAGATGTAATCGACGAGGTTGAATTTCTCTTCCCCATCAACCAGAAGTAGCAAGTGCCTCAAGTTCCCTTGAATTACCCCAGCATCACCGTCCTTCGGTGCTATAGTCCCTCTGAGGATTCTGTTCATAATGCTGTAGAAAGGCTTGATGTTGCGGGCGAGACCAGCATCAAATGGAACGTGACTTGGATACATATATGCTAGCTCTTCACGGTCCACGGCCTTGAGGTTAGAGATTATAATCTCATGATCCATGTGTGCCTCAAGCCCTAGAATCTTGGCGAATTCTGCGAAAGTGACTGAGTACTGCTCACCATGTGTCATCCAAATAATTCTTCTGTCACCTGAGGTGGTGAAGTAGATGGTGGAGTAGAACTGCAGAATCACTTCGACATTCCAGTCATACTTGAAACCCGTGATCTTCTTGAGGTCATGGCGCTCAGCAGCTTCGATGATGGCGTCAAAAGTAGAGTGTTGCTTTTTGGCCATGTAATCCCAGTCAACCCATTGAGCTTCTATTACCGGCTTCTTCATCTGCTGATAGACTAGCCGGTAGTAGTAACAATGAAAGTCACACCAGAACCTGGGATCTGCCGTGCTCCTCTCAAACTTGTAGACCTTCTCGGTCCTCAACCTCCTGGCTTTTTCAGCCCCTTTTCCATGAAACACATTGGCAGACAACTCCTTCTGCCTGTTGGGGTTCCTTTCTGGTGTGTGAACCTCAAGGGGGCCAATGGAAGTGGCCTTCCCTTTCTCCTTGATCACCACACCTAAAGTTGCCTTCTTTGCTGACATCTTGACAGCTGGCTTCTTCTTCGTCGGCTCGACAGGAGCCGGAGCCTTTCCCTTCTTAGGGTCACGCTCGACCCTAGGCTCAGCTTCCATTTGGGCTGGCTCCTTGCCCTTCGCTTTCTCGCCAATGGTGACGAGCTTCTTTCTCTTGGGGGCATTGGCCTCAGCAGCCCTGGAGTTGTGAGCTTCCATGTCTTCCCTTTTCTTCTTCTTCCGCAGCTCATTGAGGGACTCTGCGGTTGCTCTAGCTATGGCTTCTTCCTCGTTGTAGATGCTTGCGGCAACTTTGGAGGCTTCGAGTGCCTTCGGCCGTCTCTCTTCCTTTGCCTTTTGCGCCTCTATGAGCGCAGCCTTGGTCCTTGCCTCGACAATTTTAGCTTTGGTTCGCCCCTCGGGGTTGAGACGAGGAGGGGAACGCTCCGAGTCCGACATGCTGCGGAAAGCATAGAGAAAGGAAGGTATGAGTCCAAGGAGAGGGAGCATTGCGGAAAAGATCTCGAGAAAGGACTAGAAGTAGGGTTTGCCCTGTGCAAACCGGACTTGTCCGCCCTAGGGGCGGACTAGTCCGCTGGGCAGACTTGTCCGCCAGGGACCGGACTAGTTCGGTTGCGCAGAATGAACCCTAACCCTAATCGATTCATCGAAAAATCATCGAATCAGCGCGCAATACTCCTAGGCTATGATCGCAAGGGTATATGGAGCAACATTAATGAAGGTGTTCCTATCAAAAACTTTAAGCATCAATAATGGGGCTAGTTTTTGAAGAACGAGGGAATACCTTCTCAAATCCGCTAGAATCGACGAAATCGGAGATGGATCGCGAATGTGGAGTGCGGGGAAGTGATCCCTCACTCCCAAAGACTTCGATGCGTGGATTGGAGTCGAGATTTGGAGATTGGAGCGCAAAATCGCCGATGGGGGGGGGGGGCGGTTGCTAGCGTGTGGAAGTGAGAGAGTCAAGTGAGAGAGGGAGAGGAGGGGTCTGGGCCGCCTGGGGGTTTTAAGTCCCCAAGGGCCGGACTAGTCCGGTCCGCGGACCAGACCCAGACTAGTCCGGATCCGGGCTTGTCCGGTTGAAGGGCGGACTAGTTCGGTGTGCGGACCAGCCGTGGACTAGTCTGGACTCGGACTTGTCCGTCCACAGGGGCGGACTAGTCCGGTCCGACTGGGCTGAAAAGCGATGTTTTGATCTGCACACACACTATTGGTCCTTATGGATAACAAGCAACACAAACATGACAATAAAAGAAAGAATGTGATAAAAACATGATCAAATCCCAAGAAAAAGTTTTCTCAAACAGATTTTGAAGAGAAATCACGATAGAGAAGATGTTTTCAAAATGGCTCAAAAATGGGAGGAATGTGGGTTAAGCCACATTCTTAGAATCCAAAATGTTGAGCTCACTTCTTAGCTCACAGAAACGCTTCTCATCAAGAGGCTTGGTGAAGATATCCGCGAGTTGATGTTCCGTCCTCACATGAGAAATCACAATATCTCCCTTCATTGAGTGATCTCTCAAGAAATGATGACGTATGTCTATGTGCTTGGTCCTAGAGTGCTCCACCGGATTATGGGCTATCTTGATGGCACTCTCGTTGTCACACAAGAGTGGAATGTTGCGCAAGTTAATCCCATAATCCCTAAGGGTTTGTCGCATCCAAAGAAGTTGTGCACAACAACTTCCGGCTGCAACATATTCCGCTTCGGCGGTGGAGAGAGCAATAGAGTTTTGCTTCTTTGAGGACCAAGACACTAGAGATCGACCCAAGAATTGGCATGTACCCGATGTGCTCTTCCTATCAACTTTGCACCCCGCATAGTCCGCATCGGAATATCCAATGAGGTTAAACTTAGATCCTTTGGGGTACCAAAGTCCTAGGGAAGGTGTGTGTACTAGATATCTCAAGATCCTTTTAACGGCGGTCAAATGACAAGCCTTGGGTGCCGCTTGAAAGCGTGCACACATACACACACTTAGCATGATATCGGGCCTAGATGCACAAAGATAGAGAAGTGAACCAATCATAGACCTATATAACTTTTGATCCACACTTGGACCATCCTCATTTAGGTCTAGGTGTCCATTTGTCCCCATAAAGGTTTTGATGAGTTTTGCCTTATCCATGTCAAACTTCCTTAGAATATCTTGTGTATACTTAGTTTGACTTATGAACGTCCCTTCTTTGAGTTGTTTTACTTGAAATCCTAGAAAGAACTTCAACTCACCCATCATGGACATTTCAAACCTCTCTGTCATTATCTTGGAGAACTCATCACAAAACACCTTATTTGTGGAACCAAATATGATGTCATCCACATATATTTGGCACACAAAAAGATCTTCGTTGAAGTGCTTTGTGAAAAGGGTATAATCCGCTTTGCCTATCCTAAAACCATTTTCAACTAGAAAGTCTCTTAGGCACTCATACCAAGCTCTAGGAGCTTGCTTGAGGCCATAAAGAGCCTTTCGCAATTTGTAAACATGGTTAGGATAGTCTTGGTCTTCAAACCCTGGAGGTTGCTCTACATAAACTTCTTCCTTGATTGGGCCATTAAGGAATGCACTCTTAACATCCATTTGGTAGAGCTTGAAGTCATGATGAGTAGCAAAAGCTAGTAATATCCGAATTGACTCAAGCCTAGCTACGGGGGCAAATGTCTCATCAAAATCCAATCCTTCAACTTGTGAGTACCCTTTTGCCACAAGTCGTGCCTTGTTCCTAGTTACCACGCCATGCTCATCTTATTTGTTGCGGAACACCCACTTGGTTCCAACAACATTAGCTTGTGGGCGCTTGACAAGCTCCCAAACCTTGTTCCTTTCAAAGTTATTGAGCTCCTCTTGCATGGCAACTACCCAATCCGGATCTCTTAAGGCATCTTCAACCTTATGGGGTTCCAAGGATGAGACAAAGGAGAAATGCTCACAAAAGTTTGCAACACGTGAACGTGTTGTTACTCCTCTTGTGATATCTTCTAGAATGTTGTCAACGGGATGATCCCGTTGAACACTTTGATGAACACGAGGATGCGGAGGTTGAGCTTTTGAATCACTTGCTTCATCTTCTTCACTTTGGTCTCCCCCTTGATCCAAGCCTCCCCCTTGATCTTCATTCCCATTATCATTTTGGGGAGTATCTAGTGGATCTCCAACTTGTCCAATGGGGGTTTGACCTACTTCATAATGATGATGGTCACTTGGGCTTTGAGATGGTTCTTGAGGGCGAACATCTCCAAGTGCCATTTTCCTTAGAGCTTCTAGTGGAGGTTCCTCTTGATCAAGGGCATGTTGATCAACTTGCTCCACTTGAGAGCCATTGGTTTCGTCAAACACCACGTCACGTGCTACTTCAACAATTCTGGAGGATTTATTGAATACACGGTACGCATGAGTGTTTGAGTCATATCCAAGCAAGAAACCCTCATCGGACTTTGAAGCAAACTTCGAAGTCCTAGGCTTCTTGTTGAGGATATAGCACTTGCTACCAAAAACACGAAAGTAAGAAACATTGGGTTTCTTGCCAACGAGAAGCTCATAAGGAGTCTTCTTGAGGAGGCGATGAAGGTACAATCGGTTTACGGCATGGCAAGCGGTGTTAACCGCTTCCGCCCAAAACCGGTCCGATGTTTTGTACTCATCTAGCATCGTCCTTGACATCTCAATAAGCGTCATATTCTTTCTTTCGGCAATTCCATTTTGTTGAGGAGAATAGGGAGCAGAAAACTCATGCTTGATGCCATCCTCATCTAGGAACTCTTCTACTTGCATGTTCTTGAATTCGGTGCCATTGTCACTCCTTATAGCCTTTATCCTTAAGTTGAACTCATTTTGAGCTCTCCTTAGGAATTTCTTGAGGACACCGTGGGTTTCACTCTTATCATGCAAGAAGAACACCCAAATATATCTAGAGAAGTCATCAATGATGACTAGACCATACTTGTTGCCACCGATGCTAATGTAAGCAATGGGGCCAAAAAGATCCATATGGAGTAACTCCAAAGGTCTAGTTGTCGTCATGATATTCTTAGAGGGGTGTTGAGCTCCTACTTGCTTTCCCGCTTGGCATGCACTACATGGCCTATCCTTTTCAAATACCACATCCTTTAGGCCACGAACGTGCTCTCCTTTAAGGAGCTTTTGAAGGTTCCTCATTCCAACATGGGCTAGCCTTCTATGCCAAAGCCATCCCATGTTGGCTTTCGCCATTAAGCATGTGTCAAGTTGAGCTTTATCCGTGGTAAAATCCACAAGATAGAGATTTCCCTTGAGCACTCCCTTAAAGGCTATTGAGTCATTACCCTCTCTCAGAACATTCACACCCTCACTAGAAAAAACACACTTATATCCTTTATCACAGAGCTGTGATATGGATAGGAGATTATAGTCTAGGGAATCAACATGCAATACATTAGATAAAGTATGCGAAGGGGAGATAGCAATTTTACTGGAGTCAAGGATTTTCCCTTGGCTATTATCCCCAAAGAAGATTCCTTCACTTGGGTCCTCATTCTCCTCATACTCTATGAACATGCTCCTCTCTCCGGTCATGTGGTTGGTACATCCGCTATCCAACACCCATTTCGATCCACCGGAGGAGTAAGCCTACAAAACAAGTTTATGCCTTCCTTTTAGGTACCCAAGCGGAGTTGGGTCCTTTCACGTTAGTAGTTAGGAATTTGGGCACCCACACGCAAGGCTTGGGGCTCTTGCGGAGTGGCCCAACATATCTAGCAAACACTTTGCCGTGTTTGTTCCTCTTTAGCACATAAGATGCATCAAAATCATGGAATAGAGGATGCGATTCAGATTTAGGCAATTTGTTGCTAGAGGGTGAGTTCTTTTCAATTTTAGTTGGGGATGAACTCACCTTAACAAAGACAATCATGTCTTTGCCATACTTGGAGGTTTTGGCGTTATGCCTTCCACCTCTAGTATAGCCAAGACCATCCTTGACATGGGGAGGTCTTGTGTTGGTGTATGCACTTCGTGCATACGCCACCTTCTCCTTGTCAAAGATGGCACCCTTAGGTGCTTGCTTGCCTTGTGCTAAGTTGAGTTCATCCTTAAGCTTAAGGATTAAGTTAGAGCACTTGCAAGGCGGAGTTGCATTGGATGAGGCCTTTGAGAAGGTTGAGCTCTTAGAGGAAGAGGCTGCATTGTTCTTGAGAGACTCAACTTGAGTCTCAAGGATCTTGTTAACTTTTGACAAGTTCCCAAGTTCATCCTTGAGCTCAATTGTTTTCTCCTCAAGACTTGAACACGTTTTCTTACTTAGAGCAAGTTTGTGTTCCAATGCCTTGCTCTTCTATCTTTCGAGCTCAAGGAGCTCATCAAGCTCTCGACATCTCTCCTTCTCAAGGATGAGCATGTCCTCTTGTCTATTGATGAGATCCTCCTTCTCAAAGATCTCATCCATAAGCAATTTCATCCTTCGCAAGGTGCTTTTGCTTATGTCCTTAAACATGTGTTCATTCTCACTAGCACTATCAAATTCATCTTGCTAGGAAGTTGTGGAGGCGGGATGAGATGTTACCTTTCCCCTTCCCTCCCTTTCCATAAGGCAAGTAGGTTTGTAGTCGTTGTTGAGGTTGGGGAAGAGCTTGCTTCCCTTGGAGCTCCTCCTGATGGCTATGGTAGCCATCTTCTCCTCTTCTTCTTCGGAGGAGGACTCATCGTTAGAGTCCCACTCCTTCCCCAAGTGGGCTTGTCCGGAGGGCCTCTTCTTCTTGTAGAATTTCTTATCTTGAAGCTTGCCCTCCTTCTTATTCTTTGCTTCTTCATGTGGGCAATCAGCGATGAAGTGCCCATACTCGCCACAATTGTAGCAAGACCTTTTTGATTTGGGCCTTGCTCTTTCCTTCCCTTTACCCTCATGGTTGTATCCACCTTTCTTCCTTCTCATCATTCTCTTGAATTTGTTGATGAAGAAGGCCTCTTCCTCATCGGTGTCGAGGCTCTCCTCATCACTTTCCTCTTGTTCCTTTGAAGAGGGTGTTGCCTTGAGTGCAACGTTCTTCATCTTGGAGGCGGTGAACTTCTGAAGGTCGTTATAGAACAGCGCCTCCTTCTCCATGATCTCATGGTTGATGATCCTGCCAAGGACCTCCTCCGGGGTTATTTGAGTGAACCCCGGGCTTTCTCGAATCATGGAGCAAAGAGCGACGTTCCTAGGCATGAATGCCCGGATCATCCTCTTCACTACCTCGTGGTCGGTCCACTTGGTGCAGCCATATGATCGGCTCTTGTTGATAAGTACCTTCAACCGGTTGTACATGTCTTGGGGGGATTCACCATCCAAGATGGCGAATCTCCCAAGCTCTCCTTCGATGAGCTCGATCTTGGCCTCCTTGACCACCCGATTTCCTTCATGCGCCGTCTTGAGGGTGTTCCATATGTCTTTGGCCACCTCAAGGCCATCGACGCGGTTGAACTCATCTCTTGAGAGAGATGAGATAATCACACCCGCAGCTTGAGCGTTGCGGTGGATGAGGATGGCTTGTTCTTGCGTGATGTTGTCCTCATCCTTCGGGATCTCCACCCCGGTCATGACAATTTGCCACAATGCCAGATTGAGTGACACGAGGTGGATCTTCATGTTGTGTTTCCACATCCCGTAGTCGGTTCCATCGAATTGGGGAGGTTTCCCCAATGGGATGGAGAGGTAGTGGTTGTTGGCGGCAAGGCGTTCATAATTGAACCCTTGTCGGTTGTAGTTGACTCCGCCACTACCACTTGATTGGTTCGACGGATCGATCTTGGAGATGTTTAGCTTCTCCCGGAGCTTCGCCTTGATTTGGCGAGTCTCCTCATCGTCCGTTGCCTTATCTTGATAGGCCAGCGTCTCCTCACGGGTTGCCTCGTAGTTGCTGCTCGATGCGTCGTCATTCACCACTCCGGCCATCTCTCCGAGTTGTTAGACTCTTTGTGGAGAGTCCTTCTCTGATACCAATTGAAAGTTGCCTAGAGGGGGGTGAATAGGCTAATCGACCTGCAAATGACTTAATAAAACGAGGTTAAATCACAGGGGACGGACTAGTCCGGTCTGGGGGCGGACTAGTCCGGTCAGCCTGCGTGAAGAACCCTAAAAAGTGTTTCTAGCAAATTTTAAGGGAATTTTCTCGAGGCTACAAGTGAGGATATGTTTATGACAAGTTTAGAAACTATTAACACAAGAGTGAGTCAAGTTTCAACTAGATTATATCAATGTGAAGCGCAAGACAAGACTAGCAACCCTAGAACGAAGTAAGCGATAAACAAAATGCGAAGAACACGGAGACACAAGGAATTTTATCCCGAGGTTCGATTCCACACAAGAATCTACGTCCCCGTTGAGGAGTCCACAAAGGACCGGGTTCACTAACCCTTCCCTCACCAAGTTTACCGCACGGGCCTAACTTGGTTCTCCACTATCTCAAAGTGCGAATACAAGATTCGTTGGGGCTTCTCACAATCTGAGGCTCCCACACCACAAAGATGATCAACAACGCAAAACACACTCAACACACAGCTCACAAAGACTCAATGAGTGCAAGAGATCAAACCGGGAGCACAAGCGCGATGTTCTTCCTCTTCTCCACCTCACTAAACCCTAATCCACTCAAGAATTAGTTTTAGAGGGAAAGTTGGCAAGAAAGAGGCTCAAGAGTGCTCCAAGTTGGCTGTGGCGGCGCTAGGGTTCAAGTCAGTTCAAGAGTTGGTTCAAAAGAACCCAGGGGACCTCTATTTATAGAGGTCCCAAGCCCATACTGCTGACTTCAGCAGAAGGGCGGACTAGTCCGGCCTCAGGCACGGACTAGTCCGGCCTAGGGGACCACTGACCTCTTGTCAGGCCCCAGACAGCTGACACGCTATCGTCACACTACCCGCCAAACTTCAAATTCAAACGGTCACTTCAACAACGGACTAGTCCGGTCACCACCAGACTAGTCCGATCTCACACAGAGCCTTTTGCTCTGTGTGAAAACAGACTAGTCTGAGGACCACGGACTAGTCCGGCCCCAAGGGCGGACTAGTCCGGTCCTCCCAGACTTAGTCACAGAAGCACCTTCAACTCGCCTACCCGGACTAGTCCGGCCCCACGGGCGGACTAGTCCGTTCTCACTCAGGACCTCTTGGTCCGGACTCAAACGGACAAGTCCGTGGTTTTGACACTTAGTCTCCAAAACCCACTCACTGCTACCCGGACTAGTCCGGCCACAAATGGACTAGTCCGATCTCAGTCAGACCCTTCTGGTCCGGCCGAATACGGACTTGGCCGGCCAGGGGCGGACTAGTCCGGCCACCTGCACGGACTAGTCCGGCCCTACTGTCAGACTACTTATCCACTCTTTTCTCTCAAGGGGTTTGACCTCTAAACCACTTTGAGCTCCCAAACTTGATCTCAATGCACTTTACACACGCACCCTCCTATTTCTACGGCTAGTCTAACTCAACACGCTAGAAACCCTAGTTTCTACGCTTCGAGTTGACTCTGTTTCCTTCCTTTTCCTTTTTGAGGGTTTGCGTCTCCGATCGAGTCCACACCTGTGCTAAGATCACTTGAGCTCATTAGCGACTTAATTGTCATCATCAATCATCCAAAACCCACGGGGAACCTAGATGCACTTTCAAGCTGGAATCCTTCTCCTTGCACCGACTGGGGAGAAGGTGAAATACATGGTACACCTTGACTTCAAGGCAACCAACAACATGGCAGAGTATGAAGCACTCATCTATGGACTAAAGGTGGCACTATCATACGGTGTCCGACAACTGCTGGTCAAAGGAGATTCACAGCTCATCATCAAGCAGGTGAAGGGTGAATGCTCCTGCAACAATCTCCAGCTAACTGCTTACCTCCTAGAAGTCCAGAGGCTTCAGAAGGACTTTGAAGTCCTAGACCTCCACCATGTTCAGCGTGCCCACAACGCTGAAGCCGACGAACTCTCGACGAAAGCGTCAACTGGAGCTCCGGCTCCTGACGGAACTTTTGTCTGGAGATTGTCGAAACCCACAGCTCAGCCTGCCAAACTGAGCGAAGGGGGCGAGATCAGCATCCCAAAGCTGACGGTCCCGATGGCCCTGTTACCATGGCAGCCATCAAGGGTTGTAGGTGCTACCGGAAGCTCCGAGCTACCTAGCACGCAAGACTCAAATGCTCAAGTTAGTTCCAATGCATGGATCTTGGAGATCCGGAACTACTTGAAAGACAACATCCTTCCTGACGATGACGTATCCGCTGACCGGGTAGTCAGATTGGCTAAAAGATACACGCTGGTAGAAGGGGATCTCTACCGGCGCGGTGCCAACGGCGTCCTAATGCGGTGCATCACAAGGGAAGAAGGCTGCGAGCTCCTCGCAGAAATCCATGGAGGCGAGTGTGGGAACCACGCGTCTTCCCGCACGCTGGTTGGTAAAGCCTTTTGGCATGGCTTTTACTGGCCTACAACACTCCAGGATGCAATTGAGCTCGTGAAGAAATGTGAAGCATGCCAATTTCATGCAAAGCAAATTCATACACCGGCTCAGCCCTTACAAATGATACCTCCTACATGGCCCTTCGCTGTGTGGGGGATGGACATCTTGGGACCCTTCCCAAGAGCCGTCGGAGGTTACAAGTTCCTGTACGTCGCCATTGACAAGTTCACCAAGTGGCCGGAAGCAACTCCAGTTGTGACGATCAACAAGCAATCTGCTATCAACTTTCTACAATCCATTGTAAGAAGATTTGGAGTCCCAAACAAAATCATCATTGATAATGGGACTCAATTCACAAGCTCCGCATTCCAAGGATATTGCGAAGACCTCGGCATAAAAGTTTGCTACGCCTCCGTAGCTCACCCAGCCAGCAATGGCCAAGCCGAGAGAGCAAATGCTGAAATCCTTAAAGGACTCAAAACGCGCACCTATGAGCGCTTGAAGAAACATGGAGCCAACTGGATCGAAGAGCTTCCGCCCACTTTATGGGCTAACAGGACATCTCAAAACCGGTCAACTGGAGAGACACCCTTCTTCCTGGTGTACGGAGCTGAAGCAATCCTTCCTCCGGAAATCACCTTGGGTTCACTCCGGGTCCGGACCTTCGACGAAGCCGCGCAGGACCAGCTCCGGCGTGAAGACCTAGACCTCCTTGAGGAGGGAAGGTGCCAAACAGCTGTTCGGAATGCCCGATATCGTCAAGCTCTACGGCGTTATCACCAGCGGCATGTACACAACCGACAGCTCGAGGAAGGCGATCTGGTGCTACGGAGAATACTATCCAGAGAAGGGTTAAACAAACTCTCCCCCGGCTGGGAGGGGCCCTTCCGAGTGATTAAAGTATCCCGTCCCGGAAGCGTTCGCTTGGCTACCGAGGATGGGACACCTCTCCCAAATCCTTGGAACATCGAGCACCTCCATAAGTTCTACACTTAATACCACGGAGGTGAGTCTTGAGTAACTTGGGGTGTATGTTATAGAGTCATTGTACAGAGTCGGGTAGTTCCTCCGGGAGAGCAGCCGGACCTTTCCTGAAAGGTCCGCAAAGCTCATGCAACACTTGTCACAGTCTCAGGACTAAAAGTGCGGCTAATTACCCTAGGTCAAACGAGAAATGAAACACACTTAGCCTGGTTCTGTACCCTAAGAGTGTACTTGTTTCCCCTGTACCCCGGACCTATAATGAAAGACATCTTCATGTGAAATAGACTCCACGTGCATTTATTTTGTACATGCTCAACATTTTTATTTTTCTCTTTCTTGTCTATAACTAAGACGTGCAATTCTTAAGAAATTTTAGTTCGACCGTTTTATATACGATTTGAGTTGTATTGTCAGTTCTTTTGGATTCAAATATCGTTCATGGCCAACTCGCCTGAAAGCCGCCAAGCCAATCTAGGGCCGGAGTGTGCTATCGACTTAGCCTGGTCAAGCACCCTAAGTACGCCACTCTACCTACACCCCAGCAGGTCGAAGTAAGGTGGGTCCATGGACAGTTGAACCTAGAAGAAAAGACAACGCATCCGGTTGTATTTAAAATCGCGTTCAACTAAAAGCCTTCTTGAGAATCGTAAGCCGCGATCAAATTATAGACAAGGAACGAATTTTACTATTTTTATTGACATAAGTGTGCAGGAAAAATAAAGTCTACGTTGATGGAGAAAAGCCGGAGCTAACTAAGCTCCGACTCCCCAAAGGGGGCCAACCGTCAGCGCTGAATAAAAGATGGTGAGAAGACCCCGTAAATGGAGTCTGCTGCCAACAAGCCAAGTGTTGGCAAAGGTCACTGCCGGAGCTACTCAGTTCTGACACCCCGGAGGACTAACTATCGACGCTCTACGTGTTAATAGAGGCTATTGCCGGAGCTACCAAGCTCCAGCGATGGACAATGCTGGAGCTTCTAAGCTCCGACAACCTCAGGGGACCTTCACTATCGAAGACTTCGGACCCAAATGCTACAAGTTCGGAGCAAATGAGTCTTCAACAAAACACAATATCCTTTTGGTACATGTTCACAATCAAATTGTGTACATCTACCAGAGGGCCAAGTGAAGATAAAGGTGTTGAAGACAAAAAGTGAAATTCGCAAAAATTTTAGGGATTTCATTCATCTGGAGATAGGAGATTACATCTGGAGATAAGGGATTACAAAATTAAGGAAGAAGAAGAGAAAATACAAGTGAGAGCTAAAGAGATGGTCCTAGACCCTATGGAAGAACTCGGCGACTTTCTGGGCGACCTCCGATACGCTGGCTCGGGTAGCTTCGCCTTCTCCTTCGACGGGGCCTTCAAGCACCGGGTCCAGAGGAAATTGGGAGTTCCGGCTGGTGTAGCACGTCAGCACATACTCTGTGACGTTCCTCGCCAGGGATTGCCCCTCAACCTCCAGTTGGTCCGCGATGACATCGCCCACCTTGGAGAGCTTGCTACCTGCTGCGCTCAACGCCTGCAGCGCAAGGTCCGGCTTCGGCTCCGGATCATCCGGGCGCACGGGGCTGAAACCCATCGGTGTCAGCGCGTCGTTGGCCTTGCCTAGTAACTCCCAAATCTGTAGGGAGTCCGCCGTCCTTAAGCTCTTCATCTCTTCCAGGGATCTCCTGTCCGCCATTAGTTCGGAATTCTCACGGGCGAGGTGCTCAACTTCTTTGGCGTTTTGCTGAATCTTTTCAGCAACCCGTCTCTCAAGTCTTCCGAGCTCCTCCTCCCGGAGGTAGATCTTGTTCCGGCGATCGACCAGGTCCTTCTCCCTAGCCTGCACTTTTTTCTCCCGGGCAACAAGGGCACACTCGTATTCGTAGAGTTCCTGCCCCCGCACCTTGGTCTTCTCCTCTTCCTCTTGGCAGCGCTCTTCCAATTTCTTGGCGCGCTCCTCGAGGCCCTTGTTAGCCAGAGCTACTTTCTCGGCGAGCTCCTCTTCCCTCCTCAGGACGTCATCCCGCAGCTCCAGGAGTTTCTGCTCTTCATCCTCGAGTCGTCTCTCCCTCTCTTCAAGTGCCTCTCGGCGCTTGATGAGTGCGGTGTTAATGGCCTCAAGCTGTTCGTGCCGAGCATCGGCCGCGTTATTGGAAGCTTTGGCCTGATCGTAGATCTCCCGGGATTGAGCGTCGAGGGCATGAGTCATGCTCTCCCTGTCATCCAGCAGCTTGCCCCAGTACTCCAGGCGGATCTTCTCCCGCTTTATCCACTCCTTGTCATCCGCTAGCCTCGACTGCGCCAGCTTGGTCTCGAAGTAGAGCCGGTTACGCCACCGCCTAAGGGTTTGGCGCTCCTCTTCAAGAGCCTTGCTGTCGTGGAAGAAAGCCAATTGGACTTGACGCAGACTGGAGCAGGCATTGTCGATAGACATCGACAGCGGGATGGGCTCCAGACCTGTTGGGGTCTCCTCCGCTGGTTCCAGCAGGTCTTCACACACAAAAATTGGGTCCCACTCTACGAGAGTGGACCCCTGAGCTTCCAAGGCACTAGGGCCGTCCTCCGGGATGGCCTCAGTCACCATCGATGAAGGCCCCGCCGCCAAGTCTTCGTTCACCTCCTCGGGCAGGAGGCCAGCGACTTCGTTTGGGCACTCCGGCTCTGCCGCAGGTACCTCTGATGTCGTCGCTTCCGGAGCAGGAGCTGCTACTGGCTCCGGCCGGGACACCTCTTCTGAGGGAGGCTCGAGCTCCATCGCCTCTTCAACCACCGGCTCTATGACCGGCGCTCCAACAATAACCGGCTCAGTGGCCGGTGCTTCGGAGGTAGCCGGCTCAACTGCTGGAACTACCTCGACTACCGGCTCACATGCCTGGGCTTCAGTCACCTCCGGCTCAACCGCCGGGGCTTCAACACTTTCCGGCTCTAAGGCCGGGACTACTACTTCCTCTGGCTCAATAGCCGGAGCTTCCATCACTGCAGCACCAGGACCCGGAGCTTCAACCTCCGAGATAGGTGCCGCTGGCGTGTCTTCACTCCCGTGGTCCGGCGCTACCACGGGAACTTCTAGGGACGAGTCGAGGTCCATGACCACGACAGCCGGTGCCTGAGCTGTCGCAACCTCAGCCACCACCTGGGGCGGCACTGGGACAGGAGTAGAAGCTCCCACGGCCTCAGACACTGTGGCTGAGGGTGAAGCTTCACTCCCATTCTTGGGGACGCTGCAGATGATGAACGAAGAAAAATAACAAACAGTTGCTACAATTAAATAGTTAACCAAG
Organism: Tuctoria greenei; assembly: GCA_036927565.1. Taxonomy (NCBI): domain Eukaryota; kingdom Viridiplantae; phylum Streptophyta; class Magnoliopsida; order Poales; family Poaceae; genus Tuctoria; species Tuctoria greenei. The sequence continues at coordinate 9,189,686 of JAYESD010000011.1, read as the reverse complement.
GTAAAGATTAAAAATTACCTTGGAAGGCTTCCGCACCAGCTTGCGCGGAACCTTTTTCCTGGACGTTCTGGGCTGGCCACGGTCGGCGTAGAAGCTCCAGAAGGCCCCCCGGAACTTGTCGCGGCCACGGGCATTTCCCGGGTCGAGGCTCCTCGATCGGGAGGAACCCTTGGACCTGGAGGCTCCCACCGTCCTAGGTGCCAGAGTCGTGCGCCCGGAGCTAGCACCCCAGGAGGATCCCACCACGGGGACAGACGCGCTCCGCGAGGATCCCACTGCAGGAACAGTATCGTTCCGGAAGGACCCCACTACGGGGACTGTCGGTACCCTAGAAACCGTACACCCCTTGAGGTTACAAAGATTTCAAAGGAAAGTCACCTACTTGGTTTGAAGACCCTCGGAGGCCCACTTGTCAGACATAACCGGACCCGCTTGTCCAACATGGTTAATCCCTGGGTCGCCACGTGTACAACCAAACCAGAGCTACTGCCCACAAGGGGGTAGCTCCGGGCCACGTACCGAAACAGCACCTCCGGACTTAACCCCAGACCGAGAGAAGCTCCAGACTTGACACGTGTATGGTAGCCCCGGAGCTACCTGCTTCCGACGGCAAGCTCCGGAGCTGCCACGTGTCCAATCGTCGGACCTTTCAGCCTCTAACCTCCGGAAGACCTTGTAACGGCTCCAGACCTTCAAAGGAGAGCCAAGGACTTCAAGACCCGATTAAGTGCCATTAATACCATATTAATGACACTTAATCGGACGATCTTAACACCAGTAACAATGTTGTCAAAGCCTGTTACAGGATCATTAAGAGCAATTAATCGTGTATCAATACTAGTAACCGCCGGGGCCACATGTCGGGCCAGGCTAGCTTGTAACGGTCTGTCCTTGTACTATAAAAGGACAGGCCGACGATACACTCAGGAGGTTCACGCACGGACGATCATACGCACCCCACACGTTCGTGACAAGCTCTTACCGCTAATACAACACCAACACACCCGTGGAGTAGGGTATTATGCTCAGGCGGCCCGAACCATGTAAATTCTTGTGTCTCCTGTGTTAAACTCCTATTCACCTTCTTAAATCTCCGCGCGCCCACACCGAACTTCAAACTCCCCAATCACTTTAGCAGTGTAGGGAGATCTGCCGGCTCCAACAGTCGACAGTTGGCGCGCCAGGTAGGGGCGCCTGAAATTTTCGAGAATGGTGAACTCAGCTGCTGGATCATCCAATGGTCAACCTGCTGTTCAGGCTGTTGGAGGCAATCCCTCCAATAGGCAGCCACCAGCAGGAGCCTCAGCACCAGCAGGAGCCACACTCCCACCACCACCGTCTCCTCCAGCAAATCGTGCTGAACAACGTGATGGTGCGCCGGCGTCGCTTACTGCGTCGGCAAATCATGACAACCCGGAACATGCGCTCCATGCATCGCGTGCTCTTCTACAGCTCCCGCCACCTCCGGATGCATCTCGGGATGCACTGGAGCAGTGGAGGGCCGATGTGGAGCATTTGGTTGCAGCAGCAACCGAACGCCTCAGCAATCAGGGTCCTCCTCCTTTAGGAAGAGCCCCGTCGCAGCGACGGACTTTGTCTGGAAGACTTGGTCCGCATGTCTCTAACAGCAGGAGACGTGCTGTGTCACAACAAGTGACGTCATTTCCCTCCGGGGCTCGACGCACTCACACGGTATCCAATCTTTCGACTCACAACCTCCGGGCGAAGCTTGATCGCCGATACCGCCAGCAGGACGGCCGCGTCCATATTGAGCGTGCCCGTGAAAGACGGGAGGCTCAGGACCTTTCTACTCCTGAAGGAGTAGGAGGAGGCTGTTCAGCCTTGGCATGCATTTACGCATGGTTAGATGGACACAGAAGTTCCGGCCCCACCTGCCGGAAAAATTCGACGGAACTGTCAATCCCGCCGAATTTCTTCAGATATACTCCACTGCAATCTTGGCAGCCGGAGGAAATGAGGCCGTGATGGCCAATTACTTTCCAGTGGCCTTAACTGGGACTGCTAGGTCCTGGTTTATGAGCCTTCCACCCAACTCTATTAACAGTTGGGAGGAGCTGTGCCATCAATTCACTGCCAACTTCGGGAGTTCATACACCCGACCAGGCACTGAAATGGACCTTTTTGCGGTCATGCAAAAAGGGGGAGAATCTTTGTGATCCTTCATCCAGAGGTTCTCTCAGGTACGAAACACTATCCCTTCTATCTCAAGCGCTTCTGTCATTGTGGCATTCAGACAGGGCGTACGGGACAAGAAGATGTTGGAGAAGCTGGCGATCAAGGAGATCACCAGCGTCACGGAACTCTTCAGCCTGGCAGATAAATGTGCCAGAGCTGCGGAGGGCCATGAAATGCACTCCAAACCAGCCTCGGAGGATCACAAGAAATCCTCCAAGGAAGAAGCCGCTACCTCCGGGGGTGGCAAGAAGAAAAAGAAGACCAACGGCAAGAAAAAGTCGTCGGCTGGTACATCCAACATTGCAGCTGCTGCAACTTCGGGTGGCCGGGGGCCACGCCCCGAGAAACGACCTCGACCGTCTTCTGAAGACGGTGGCAAACCCAAAGTGTGGTGTCCCATTCACAAAACGGGCAGCCACGGTTTGGAAGACTGCCGAGAGGTCCAAAACCTTCCCGAGCGCTACAACAAGCGCCGGGAAGGATCTCCTTTCCGACAGAGGGAAGGAAAACAGAAGGTCGACGAAGCTCCGGCTGAAGAGGAGTTAGGGTTTCAGGATCCCAAAAAGGTCCTGAAGGCCGTTTACACCTCCGTCGATGATGACTCTGACGTCTCTGACAACGAGCGTCGGAAGACCATGAACACCATTTTCGGTGGGTCATGGGATATCACCTCTCGTCGCGTCATCAAGACTATGCGGCGGGATATGGCCGTTGTAGCTCCTACAGTCAGGCCGGAACCTCATCGAAAGTGGATGGACACCTCCATCACTTTTGATGCTTCAGATTGTCCTCGGAGCATGGTTGGAGCAGGACAGTTACCCTTGATGGTATCTCCTACCATCAACAACATCCAGCTCCACCACGTCATGGTAGACGAAGGTTCGGGGCTCAACCTCATCAGCTTCGAAGCTTTCACTAAGCTTCAGCTCTGACCTTCGAATCTCCACCCCTCTAGACCTTTCTCCGGAGTAGGTCCGGGGGCCATCACCCCACTCGGAGCTATTACTCTCCCTGTTACCTTCGGGACACAGGAGAAGTACCGCACCGAGAAGTTGGTCTTCGACGTCGCGCAGATCAACTTACCCTTCAATGCCATTTTGGGTAGACCTGCCTTATACAAATTCATGGCGGCTGCTCATTATGGCTACTTGGTGTTGAAGATGCCAACACCAGTAGGCGTTCTCCGGATCCGCGGAGATCGCACTGTCAGAGTAACTGCTCTGGAGGAACTCCACGCACTCACCACGGCGCAAGAGGAGGACTCCAGGCAGGAGCAAGCTCCAAAACCCCCGAGCATTCGTCAACGAGGCTCGACCTCTGCACCTCGTGTGCAGCCAAGCGGCGACACCGACATTCCCGTCAAAGTCGTCCAAATTGGTTCCGATGCCGCTCAAACCACCCGTATATCGGGAGGGTTGAACGACAAATAGGAACTCGCGCTCATCACTTTCCTCCGGGCTAACGTTGACGTGTTTGCCTGGCAACCGTCGCAAATGCCTGGGATCCCCAGGGAAGTGATTGAGCACAATCTGAAGATCTACCCCGATGCTCGGCCTGCGCATCAGAAGCCTCGGAAGCAATCCGTAGAGCGGCAGAACTTCATCCGACAAGAAGTGAAGAAGCTACTCGAAGCCGGATTCATCCGAGAAGTCTTCCATCCAAAATGGCTGGCGAACCCAGTCGTTGTGCCCAAGGCCGGCGGGAAGCTTCAGATGTGCATCGACTACACCACACTAAATAAGGCATGTCCAAAAGATCCATTCCCACTACCTAGAATAGATCAGATAGTGGTTTCCACCTCCGGGTGTGAATTATTGTGCTTCCTAGATGCATATTCCGGATATCATCAAATCAGGATGTCTATGGAAGATGAAGAGCATACTTCATTCATCATAGTAGATGGATTGTACTGTTACACAGCCATGTCCTTTGGTCTCAAGAATGCAGCTTCAACTTTTGTACGAGCTATGTACAAAACTTTTGAAGAACTCATTAGAGACGTAGTGGAAGTGTACGTCGATGACATCATGGTCAAGGTCAGGAACAAGGAGTCACTCCTCGACACCTTGAAGGCTGTCTTCGACAAGCTGCGGGCCACCCGCACAAAGCTAAACCCGGACAAGTGCGTGTTTGGGGTTAGCCCCGGAAAACTTCTTGGTTTCCTGGTAAGTCACCGGGGCATAGAAGCTAATCCGGCGAAGATAAAAGCTATTGAAGACATGCGGCCACCAACCCGCATCAAAGACGTCCAAAAGTTAATTGGGTGTCTAGCAGCCCTCAGCCGGTTCATATCAAGACTGGCGGAACGGGCACTTCCCTTCTTCAAGTTATTGAGGAAGTCCGGACCATTCCAATGGTCCGAAGAAGCAGAGAAGGCATTCCAGGAGCTGAAACAGTTCCTCACCACCCTACCAATTCTGGTAGCTCCGAACCCTGGTGAGCCTTTACTGCTTTGCATTTCAGCTACTGATGAAGTCGTCAGTATGGTTCTGGTTGCGGAGAGACCGGAACTACCCCACACTCAGGAATCCAGACCCCTTCGGGAGGGTCCGGAGGTTCCTGAAAGCGAGTCTGGGTCCCAGCTCCCAGATTTGAACCCGCAAGAAGTCACCTCAGGAGACCTAGACCCCTCCGGGAGGGTCCAGGTCATTTTTGAAGAAGCTTCGGGTTCCTCCAGCCAGAACCCGGAGGTCCCCGAAGAGAATCTAGACCCCTCCAAGAGGGTTCGGATCAATGAAGAGGAAGCTCCGGACCCCTCCGGGAGGGTACGGACCATTCAACGCCCGGTATACTTCATCAGTGAAGTATTACATGATGCCGAGACTCGATACCTAGAGGTGCATAAGCTGCTCTATGCAGTTCTTATTGCCTCCAGGAAGCTTCGACATTACTTCCAAGCTCACAAAGTCTCGATGGTGACCTCCTATCCACTTTGAGCAATCCGGCATAATCCCAATTCAACTGGGAATATTGCAAAGTGGTCAGCGGAATTGGCTGAATTTGATCTTGAATTTATTTCAAGACAAGCAGTCAAGAGTCAAGCTTTGGCAGATTTTGTGGCAGAATGGACTCCCTCTCCATCAAATCCAGGGGGCCCCAGCGAGCAGAAGACGGAGCATCAAGCTCCAACCTTCACCGAGCCTCACTGGACCCTCTTCTTCGACGGCTCCATGCAGAAGCAGGGGGCCGGAGCTGGAATCCTTCTCCTTGCACCGACTGGGGAGAAGGTAAAATAAATGGTACACCTTGACTTCAAGGCAACCAACAACATGGCAGAGTATGAAGCGCTCATCTACGGACTAAAGGTGGCACTGTCATATAGTGTCAAGCAATTGTTGGTCAAAGGAGATTCACAGCTCATCATCAAGCAGGTGAAGGGTGAATGCTCCTGCAACAATCTCCAGCTAGCTGCTTACCTCTTAGAAGTCCAGAGGCTTCAGAAGGACTTTAAAGTCCTAGACCTCCACCATGTTCAGCGTGCCTACAACGCTGAAGCTGACGAACTCTCGACCAAGGCGTCAACCGGAGCTCCGGCTCCTGACGGAACCTTTGTCCGGAGGTTGTCAAAGCCAACAGCTCAGCCTGCCGAACTGAGCGAAGGGGGCGAGATCAGCATCCCGAAGCTGACGGTCCCGATGGCCCTGTTACCATGGCAGCCATCAAGGGTCGTAGGTGCTGCCGAAAGCTCCAAGCAACCCAGCACGCAAGACTCAAAATCTCAAGCTAGCTCTAATGCATGGATCTCGGAGATCCGGAGCTACTTGAAAAACAACATCCTTCCTGACAATGATGTATCCGCTGACCGGGTAGTCAGATTGGCTAAAAGATACACGTTGGTAGAAGGGGATCTCTACCGGCGCGGTTCCAACGGCATCCTAATGCGGTGCATCACAAGGGAAGAAGGCTGCGAACTTCTTGCAGAAATCCATGGAGGCGAGTGTGGGAACCACGCATCTTCCCGCACGCTGGTCGGAAAAGCCTTTCGGCATGGCTTCTACTGGCCTACAGCGCTCCAGGATGCCACTGAGCTGGTGAAGAAATGTGAAGCATGCCAATTTCATGCAAAGCAAATTCATACACCGGCTCAGCCCTTACAAATGATACCTCCTACATGGCCCTTCACTGTGTGGGGGATGGACATCTTGGGACCCTTCCCAAGAGCCGTCGGAGGTTACAAGTTCCTGTACGTCGCCATTGACAAGTTCACCAAGTGGCCGGAAGCAACTCCAGTTGTGACGATCAACAAGAAATCTAGTATCAACTTTCTGCAATCCATTGTAAGCAGATTTGGAGTCCCAAACAAAATCATCACTGATAATGGGACTCAATTCACAAGCTCCGCATTCCAAGGATATTGCGAAGACCTCGGCATACAAGTTTGCTACGCCTCCGTAGCTCACCCAGCCAGCAATGGCCAAGCCGAGAGAGCAAATACTGAAATCCTTAAAGGACTCAAAACGCGCACCTATGAGCGCTTGAAGAAACATGGAGCCAACTGGATCGAAGAGCTTCCGCCCACTTTATGGGCTAACAGGACATCTAAAAACCGGTCAACTGGAGAGACACCCTTCTTCCTGGTGTACGGAGCTGAAGCAATCCTTCCTCCGGAAATCACCTTGGGTTCATTCCGGGTTCGGACCTTCGACGAAGCCGCGCAGGACTAGCTCCGGCGTGAAGACCTAGACCTCCTTGAGGAGGGAAGGTGCCAAGCAGCTGTTCGGAATGCCCGATATCGTCAAGCTCTACGGCGTTATAACCAGCAGCATGTACACAACCGACAGCTCGAGGAAGGCTATCTGGTGCTACGGATAATACTATCCAGAGAAGGGTTAAACAAACTCTCCCCCGGCTGGGAGGGGCCCTTCCGAGTGATCAAAGTATCCCATCCCGGAAGCGTTCACTTGGCTACTGAGGATGGGACACCTCTCCCAAATCCTTGGAACATCGAGCACCTCCGTAAGTTCTACACTTAATACCACAGAGGTGAGTCTTGAGTAACTTGGGGTGTATGTTATAGAGTCATTGTACAGAGTCGGGTAGTTCCTCCGGGAGAGCAGCCGGACCTTTCCTGAAAGGTCCGCAAAGCTCATGCAACACTTGTCACAGTCTCAGGACTAAAAGTGTGGCTAACTACCCTGGGTCAAACGAGAAATGAAACACACTTAGCCTGGTTCCGTACCCTAAGAGTGTACTTGTTTCCCCTGTACCCCGGACTTATAATGAAAGACATCTTCATGTGAAATAGACTCCACGTGCATCTATTTTGTACAGGCTCAACATTTTTATTTTTCTCTTTCTTGTCTATAACTAAGACGTGCAATTCTTAAGAAATTTTAGTTCGACCGGTTTATATACAATTCGAGTTGTATTGTCGATTCTTTTCGATTCAAATATCGTTCATAGCCAACTCGCCTGAAAGCCGCCAAGCCAATCTAGGGCTGGAGTGTGCTATCGACTTAGCCTGGTCAAGCACCCTAAGTACGCCACTCTACCTACACCCCGGCAGGCCAAAGTAAGGCGGGTCCATGAACATTTGAATCTAAAAGAAAAGACAACGCATCCGGTTGTATTTAAATCGCGTTCAACTTAAAGTCTTCTTGAGAATCGTAAGCTGCGATGAAATTATAGACAAGGAACGAATTTTACCATTTTTCTTGACTTAAGTGTGCAGGAAAAATAAAATCTACGTTGATGGAGAAAGGCCGGAGCTAACTAAGCTCCGACTCCCCAAAAGGGGGCCAACCGTCGACGCTGAATAAAAGATGGTGAGAAGACCCCGTAAATGGAGTCTGCTGCCAACAAACCAAGTGCTGGCAAAGGTCACTGCCGGAGCTACTAAGCTCCGACACCCCGGAGGACTAACTATCGACGCTCTACGTGTTGATAAAGGCTATTGCCGGAGCTACCAAGCTCCAGCGATGGACAGTGCCGGAGCTTCTAAGCTCCGACAACCTCAGGGGACCTTCACTATCGAAGACTTCGGACCTAAATGCTACAACTTCGGAGAAAATGAGTCTTCAACAAAACACAGTATCCTTTTGGTACATGTTCACAATCAAATTGTGTACATCTACCAGGGGGCCAAGTGAAGATAAAGGTGTTGAAGACAAAAAGTGAAATTCGCAAAAATTTTGGGGATTTCATTCATCTGGAGACAGGAGATTACATCTGGAGACAAGGGATTACAAAATTGAGGAAGAAGAAGAGAAAATACAAGTGAGAGCTAAAGAGATGGTCCTAGACCCTATGGAAGAACTCGGCGACTTTCTGGGCGACCTCCGATACGCTGGCTCGGGTAGCTTCGCCTTCTCCTTCGACAGGGCCTTCAAGCACCGGGTCCAGAGGAAATTGGGATTTCCGGCTGGTGTAGCACGTCAGCACATATTCTGTGACGTTCCTCGCCAGGGATTGCCCCTCAACCTCCAGTTGGTCCGCGATGACATCGCCCACCTTGGAGAGCTTGCTACCTGCTGCGCTCAACGCCTGCAGTGCAAGGTCCGGCTCCGGCTCCGGATCATTCGGGCGCACGGGGCTGAAACCCATCGGCGTCAGCGCATCGTTGGCCTTGCCCAGGAACTCCCAAATCTGTAGGGAGTCTGCCGTCCTCAAGCTCTTCATCTCTTCCAGGGATCTCTTGGCCGCCGTCAGTTCGGAATTCTCACGGGCGAGGCGCTCAACTTCTTTGGCGTTTTGCTGAATCTTTGCAGCAACCCGCCTCTCGAGTCTTCCGAGCTCCTCCTCCCGGAGGTGTATCTTGTTCCGACGATCGACCAGGTCCTTCTCCCTAGCCTCCACTTTTTTCTCCCGGGCAACAAGGGCACACTCGTATTCGTAGAGTTCCTGCCCTCGTACCCAGGTCTTCTCCTCCTCCTCTTGGCAGCGCTCTTCCAACTTCTTAGTGCACTCCTCGAGGCCCTTGTCCGCCAGAGCTATCTTCTCGGCAAGCTCCTCTTCCCTCCTCAGGACATCATCCCGCAGCTCAAGGAGTTTCTGCTCTTCATTCTCGAGTCGTCTCTCCCTATCTTCAAGTGCCTCTCGGCGCTTGATGAGTGTGGTGTTAATGGCCTCAAGCTGTTCGTGCCGAGCATCGGCCGCGTTATTGGCAGCTTTGGCCTGATCGTAGATCTCCCGGGATTGAGCGTCGAGGGCATGAGTCATGCTCTCCCTGTCATCCAGCAGCTTGCCCCAGTACTCCAGGCGGATCTTCTCCCGCTTGATCCACTCCTTGTCATCCGCTAGCCTCGACTGCGCCAGCTTGGTCTCGAAGTAGAGCCGGTTACGCCACCGCCTAAGGGTTTGGCGCTCCTCTTCAAGAGCCTTGCTGTCGTGGAAGAAGGCCAGTTGGACTTGACGCAGACTGGAGCAGGCGTTGTCGATAGACATCGACGGCGGGATGGGCTCCAGACCTGCTGGGGTCTCCTCCGCTGGTTCCAGCGGATCTTCACATACAAAAATTGGGTCCCACACCACGAGAGTGGACCCCTGAGCTTCCAAGGCACTAGGGCCGTCCTCCGGGATGGCCTCAGTCGCCATCGAAGAAGGCTCCGCCGCCAAGTCTTCGTTCACCTCCTCGGGCAGGGGGCCAGCGACTTCGTTTGGGCACTCCGGCTCTGCCACAGGTACCTCTGACGTCGTCGCTTCCGGAGCAGGAGCTGCTACTAGCTCCGGCCGGGACACCTCTTCCGAGGGAGGCTCAAGCTCCATAGCCTCTTCAACCACCGGCTCTATGACCGGCGCTCCAACAATAACCGGCTCAGCGGCCGGTGCTTCGGAGGTAGCCGACTCAACTGCCGGAACTACCTCGACTACCGGCTCACATGCCGGGGATTCAGTCACCTCCGGCTCAACCGTCGGAGCTTCAACAATTTTCGGCTCCGAGGCCGGAACTACCACTTCCTCCGGCTCAACAGCCGGAGCTTCCATCACTGCAGCACCAGGACGCGGAGCTTCAACCTCCGAGACAGGTGCCGCTGGCGTGTCTTCACTCCCGTGGTCCGGCGCTACCACGGGAACTTCTGGGGACGAGTCGAGGTCCATGACCACGACAGCCGGTGCCGGAGCTATCGCAGCCTCAGCCACCACCTGGGGCGGCACCGGGACAGGAACAGAAGCTCCCACGGCCTCAGACATAGTGGCTGAGGGTGGAGCTTCACTCCCCTTCTTGGGGACGCTGCAGATGATGGACGAAGAAAATCAACAAACAGTTGCTACAATTAAATAGTTAACCAAGGTAAAGATTAAAAATTACCTTGGAAGGCTTCCGCACCAGCTTGCACGAAACCTTTTTCCTGGACGTTCCGGGCTGGCCACGGTCGGCGTAGAAGCTCCAGAAGGCCCCCCGGAACTTGACGCAGCCACAGGCGTTTCCCGTGTCGAGGCTCTCCTCGATCGGGAGGAACCCCTGGACCTGGAGGCTCCCACCATCCCAGGTGCCGGAGTCGTGCGCCTGGAGCTAGCACCCCAGGAGGGTTCCACCGCAGGGACAGACGCGCTCTGGGAGGATCTCACTGCAGGAACGGTATCGTTCCGGAAGGACCCCACTACGGGGACAGTCGCCACGGTGGCAGAAGATCTTCCCCTCTGGGGAGAAGGAACCGAGGCGGAAGTAGCGGGCCTGACGAACCTTCCGTCGGCGTGTCGCAGCTTCCTCTTCCGGCTCTCCGGCTCATCCGCCAGCTCCTTGCCCTTGCCGACGACCTCGACCCGCGGCTGTGGGGCAGGGACGGAGCCATCTTCGGGCATTCCGGGGATCGCCACCCAGGTGGTTGATCTTCTCTCGACGACACCAAGGTCGTCAAGTGCGGGCATTGTCCGCCGGAGCTCCCTGCTGAACTCCACTTCCACGTTCAGAGGGAGAAAGGCCGACGGCGGAGTCAAGTCATCACCATCGACGTCGATGCCGTGCTGAAATTTCTTGAGGTGGAACTCCAAGGTCTTCCCCACCATGTTGGACTTCAACTCGGTCTCAACCCGGTCCTCGTCCATCACGCTGTTGAGGGCCCAAGCGAGCTTCTCCCTCCTCTTCAGCGGCGCCCACCTGTTGGCCAGGAAATTGCAGAATACCGCCTGGGGAGTCAATCCTCCCTCCACGCATTGGCGGATCCTGGTCAAGGCGGGGTTGAAAGCTTCCGACAGCACCGAAACCTCACTCCAGATCGTCGTGTCGATGCCGGGCAGACCGTCGGGCAGCTCCAACCGCTCATGCTCCTCCACCCTGACGACTATCCAATCTTTCTTCCAGTCATCCCACTTTCCGGATGGAAACAACCGGAGGTACTTGAATGGGCACTTCTTGCGCTTCACGAAGTAGTAGAAGCCAAGGTACTCATTGCTCCGGTCGGTCGTGTGGACGGTGAAGAAGGTCCGGAAGAGCTCGATGCAGGGGGGATTCCCACCCACATCTCACAGAAGTGGACAAAGATGGACACGAGGAGAATGGAGTGAGGGCCAAGGTGGTATAGCTGCAAACCATAGAAGTCTAACAGTATCAAGGAAAAGGAAGAAAAAGGTGGGATCAACCCCACCATGGCATACGAAGAAAAGTACGCCATTTCGCCGGCGCACTCCTTCTCGAAGGGAGCTCACCGCCGGCACGGACCAAGCGGTTGAAGAAGTCCGAGGACCACCCCATGAGGGCCCGGACCTTCTTCAAATCGTCGTCGGTCTTCAAGCGACTCTCGCGCAGACCCAACTCCATCGCAGCACAACTAGGCAAGAGAAGAGAAGCGAGCACGAGTTGGGAGTTTGAGCGCAAGATCAGATGAGAGGCGTAAAGAACTCCCGACGGTGCGCATTTTCCTTCTTAAGTAAGCCCTCGCAACGCTTGGATGGAAACCGCAGAGAAGTCAAAGATACCACTCAAGAATTTAACCCAGCCGATGACAGGAGGGCCCGGGACCACCCCGACGATCAAGTCGAGGCTCTTACCCAGGCGAACGGTTGTCATCACGCGGCGGGAAACCCAAAGGTGGCGGCCTGACAGGGCGCGCGGAACCGATACGGTTTTCGTATCGAGAACCGGCGACCTTCAATTGCGTGAGATCCGCACGTCAAAGATCTCATCTGCCACCTGAGGTGCGCCACACGGCGGGATCTAACTGTAAATCCCTGCCAACGGCACCTCCGAAGACCCTTGAAGACTCAATTCAAGAGTCGCAAGGATGGACCCACCTCAGACGGAATGACTTCACCCCAGTGATCTTTCTCGGAGGTAGGTCCAGGGGGCCACTGTCGGTACCCTAGAAACCGTACACCCCTTGAGGTTACAAAGATTTCAAAGGAAAGTCACCTACTTGGTTTGAAGACCCTCGGAGGCCCACTTGTAAGACATAACCGGACCCGCTTCTCCAACATGGTTAATTCCTGGGTCGCCACGTGTACAACCAAACCGGAGCTACCGCCCACAAGGGGGAAGCTCCGGGCCACGTACCGAAACGGCACCTCCGGACTTAACCCCAGACCGAGAGAAGCTCCGGACTTGACACGTGTATGGTAGCCCCGGAGCTACCTGCTTCCGACAGCAAGCTCCAGAGCTGCCACGTGTCCAATCGTCGGACCTTTCAGCCTCTAACCTCCGGAAGACCTTGTAACGGCTCTGGACCTTCAAAGGAGAGCCAAGGACTTCAAGACCTGATTAAGTGCCATTAATACCATATTAATGACACTTAATTGGACGATCTTAACACCAGTAATGGTGCTGTCAAAGCCTGTTACAGGATCATTAAGAGCAATTAATCGTGTATCAATACTAGTAACCTTCGGGGCCACATGTCGAGCCAGGCTAGCTTGTAACGGCCTATCCTTGTACTATAAAAGGACAGGCCGACGATACACTCAGGAGGTTCACACACGGATGATCATAAGCACCCCACACGTTCGTGACAAGCTCTTACCGCTAATACAACACCAACACACCCGTGGAGTAGGGTATTACGCTCAGGCGGCCCGAACCACGTAAATTCTTGTGTCTCCTGTGTTAAACTCCTATTCACCTTCTTGAATCTCCGCGCGCCCACACCGAACTTCAAACTCCCCAATCACTTTAGCAGTGTAGGGAGATCTGCCGGCTCCAACAGTCGACAGGGACAGTCGCCACGGTGGTAGAAGATCTTCCCCTGTGGGGAGAAGGAACCGAGGCAGAAGTAGCGGGCCTGACGGACCTTCTGTCGGCGTGTCGCAGCTTCCTCTTCCAGCTCCTTGCCCTTGCCGACAACCTCGACCCTCGGCTGTGGGGCAGGGACGGAACCATCTTCGGGCATTCCGGGGATCGCCACCCGGGTGGTTGATCTTCTCTCAACGACACCAAGGTCGTCAAGTGCGGGCATCGTCCACCGGAGCTCCCTCCTGAACTCCACTTCCACGTTCAGAGGGAGAAAGGCCGACAGTGGAGTCAAGTCATCACTGTCGACGTCGATGCCGTGCTGGAATTTCTTGAGGTGGAACTCCAAGGTTTTCCCCACCATGTTGGACTTCAACCCGGTCTCAACCCGGTCCTCGTCCATCACGCTGTTGAGGGCCCAAGCGAGCTTCTCCCTCCTCTTCAGCGGCGCCCACCTGTTGGCCAGGAAGTTGCAAAATACCGCCTGAGGGGTCAATCCTCCCTCCACGCATTGGCGGATCCTGGTCAAGGCGGGGTTGAAAGCTTCCGCCAGCACCGGAACCTCACTCCAGATCGTTGTGTCGATGCCGGGCAGACCGTCGGGCAGCTCCAACCTTTCGTGCTCCTCCACCCTGACGACTATCCAATCATTCTTCCAGTCATCCCACTTCCCGGAAGGAAACGACTGGAGGTGTAACACCCTAAATTTTCGCATCATGCATTGCATACATGGTCATGCATTAAACACTAGTAGAATAAAAGAAAGAAATAAAAGATGGAGCATATATACGTATATGGTGTAGCAAAAGAAGAAAAAGAAAATAATAGTTATAGCCTAAAACTTGTAATAAGGAATAAGTATAAAAATAATAATAAAAATATATATAAATATATATATATAAATAATATATAACAATATATAAAAAACATTAATATTAATAATATATATTATAATAATTAATAATAAATAATATATATAATATAAATAATAATATATATAATAATATATATAAATATAAATAATAAATCATATAATAAAAGAAAAAAAGGGGGACCGCCGGCCAGGCCGCCGAACGGCCCAGCCAGCGTCCCACCCCGCCCCGGCCGTCCGCGCGCCAGCGCGCAAGCCACGCACCCCGCCGCCACGCGCCGCAGCCAGCCCCCACCGCGCGCGTCGCCCGCGCCCGAGGCCCCGCCCCCAAGCCGAATCGGCCGCCCGCCTCCCGGCCTCCCGCGTGTCCCGCTAGCGCACGCCCCGCGGCCGAGCCGCACGCGACCGTGCCTGCGCGCTGGGTCCCGCACGCCCGATGCCCAGCGCCGTGTCCAGCCCCAACACGCGCGCCGAATCCCGCCCCCCCCCCCCCCCCCCCCCGCGATTTTTTTTCCCGCCAGCGCCGATTCTCCCGAGCGCCCGGTCTCCCGCCGCCGTACGCCAACTGTCCCCGATTCTCCCGTAACTCCCGCCTCCGATTCTCCCGGGTACGACTCCGTCTCCCCCCGCCTCTATAAAAGGAACCGAAGTCCCACGATGCCGCCGCCAGAAGCAGCCGCCGAACAGAGGGAAAAAGGGGAGTCCAGAGAGCTGCGCCCAGGGAAGAAAAAAGGAGAAAAAGAGGAGGGCACCACCGTTCGCCGGAGATCGTCGCCGACATCGCGCCGCCGTCGTCGTGCCGCCGGAGAACGCATCTACTTCATCTACGCATTGTCCCCATCCCGCGATCATCGAAGCCATCGCATCTACGGTAGGCCATGTTCTCGATGCGAATTTTTGCGATCATATTGAATCTAATAGGCGTAAATTGAATTTAGTTGCACTATGATTTTATTTTCAGCAGCATTAATCCACCCTAAAACCCCCGTAAACTCATATGAACACGTATGAACTAGTCGCATCTAATTAATAAACGACCGTAGTAAATTAATTATTAAATTGTGCATGCATGCATGTCATTGCATGTTGATTATTTTGTGTGCATTATGTTGAATTGTATATATTTTCTTGTATGTATGATCACGCGTAGAGGAACATGCTCAAGAGGCCGCATACGAAGATTTCCAAAACCAAGACTTCGAAGCGCTTGAGCAACCCCATCCGCCGGAGCAAGGCAAGTGTCCTTGAAGCATATTGATCCTATTTTAAATTAAATGTTTTGTTTGTGAACTTGCATGCTTGTGTCAAATTGATGGGAATCCTATGGTAGGAAGTTTACTAGTTTTGTTTGACCACCCTTGTCACCTGGAATTTATGGTAGAGAGTCGGGAAGGTTTTTTTTTACCTTTTTGCTTCGCTTAATTAATTGGGATGGCAAACAACACTACACATTTAATTATGCATCAATGATATTCTGGTTAATGTGAACTGGTCAATACGATGGGTGATCTAAGCAAGCATGGTTTTGTGGATGGGTTGGATGTCATGGTGGTTTGCTTGCCTTAGATCTAAGGACCGGTTCATGCGAGAATATGCCAGGTCAACAGTGCCACCACAAGGCCAAGTATGGGTGCGGCGTAGCTGAATAATTAGGAGCGCTGCTAGTATGGTATGGACCATTGGATGGCGCGGGGAATGGGAGTCGAGGAGGACTGCCCTGGGATCCGCATGGCACACGAGGGGGCCCGTGTGTGGGAGAATAGAGATTCAAGCCTGCCGGTGAAACCTTAGTGGGCCCGTACATACTAGTAGTCCCTTTTGAAAGGCTATTTTGTGATCTCTTGGCCACACACCTACGGAAGTGTGAGATGGCACAATGGAGGTTTCTTAGTCATTGAAAGGTGATAAAATCACAAACATGTGGGTAAAGTGGTACAACCTCTGCAGAGTGTTAAAAACTATCATGATAGCCGTGCTCCCGGTTATGAGCGCCTGGATGACCTACATGATTAGAGTTGGAAATTGGGATTTGGGATGGTTATGGATGGTTATGGTTTGGTTTATGGTTATGGGTTGGTAATGGTTATGGTTTATGGATTATGGTCATGGATACGAAATTGAGTTATGGTAATTGGACATGGATAATGGTAATGTTGGCAATAATTGGATATGGTTTATATTATGTTAATATGATGGTTATGATGGGATTGTTTCACATAGACGTAGTATAATGCTTTTCAAATGTTTTACTATACTTTTCAGCACTTAGCCATTATTACATTCGTCGTTTGAATAAGCCACATGTCATACTTTCCACACTTGCTGAGTACGACATGTACTCACCCTTGCAATCCCCCCCCCCCCAACAGCTACTGGAGACAATTGGGAGTACCCTGAGGATCACGTGGAGTACTAGGTTGCGTACCGCCGTCAATTTCCTATGGATTGGAGTCGTGTTGTTTTGTTTATTTTCCGCTGCAATTATTTAGAGTTTTATTATTCGTGAACTATTGAATTATTGTAATAAATTACTTATTTATTAGTTAAGACGTGGTTAAATTCTGTTTATCATTTGTGAATCACTCGTGTATGTGTGTTGAACATCCTGGGCACACATATGCGTTACGCTTGGTTCATATTCGGAACCGGGTGTCACAAATTGGTATCAGAGCGAGGTTGACCGTAGGACGCAAGCCTAGGTAGAATGGACACTCTAGAGCACTTAGGAACACTCTTCTAATCTGCTATTTTTGAAAAATTTTGCTGCTGTTTTGTTCCTTTATTTTCAGCTGCAAAAAGTATTGATCACTGCTGCGTTTTTGATAAAAATTTTCAGAAGTGAGCAATATTAAGTGTTGCTGTTTTGCTGTATAAATTTTCGCGAAAAAAGTGTGTTTTGCCGCTGTTATGTGTGGGTAAAATTATTGTGTTGGTTGCTGTATTTTTTCTCTTTATTTTTCGTTCTTTTGGAACCGCTGCACCGTTCTTTTTCCGCCGTTTTAGCTGCTGAAATTTTCAGATTTGTATTCGGTTATTTCTTTATTCCTCTAATGTATTCTTGTTTTCTGTAGATGGCCCGCACCAAGACAACCCCTCGTAAGTCGACCGGTGGACTTGTGCCCCCGCGTAGGTTGGCTAGTCGCTCTTCGGCCGTCGACCCCCGTCACCCCGTGGTGATCCGTTCTGACGGCAGAGCCGCAGGACAACTGCGACACCGTCTCCGTGCCCTACTCCGTGAGGCTGGCTACCGCCACCACAACCTCTCGCTCTCCTACCACACCACTGGAGTGCAGCGCCCCGGCAGGAAGGAGTGGAGCTGCAAGATCTATATCTACTACAGTGACGAGTTGGAAAAGACCCACAGCAGCCCCGCTTGGAGGAGCTCCCGCCGATCTGCAGAGCAGGATGCTAGCTGGGAAGCAGCCACTTTTTGGAGCCACGCCCGCCGTTTCCGTCTGAAGGACACGGTGCACGCCTTCGTCCCGCAGCGTCCCAGTGGCACTGCGCGCTTCGTCTCCAGGCACGTGGAGGGACCACTGGACCTCCCGCAGTCTCGTCAGACTGTTGACGATGTGGCCCAGCTCAGTGCCCGACTTCAAAGGGCGCAACAGGAGATTCAGGATGGACGTGACCTCGCCCAGCGCCACGAGGCGATAATCAGGAGGTATCATCGGATCACCGACGAGACCCGGACGACTACGCGTCTGACACCCCGATGTGGACCCCAGACTCTCCAGACCGTCGCAACGGTAAGCGTGAGTCATCCTCTGAGGAGTCCTCTGACGAGGAGCCTTCCAGTGTGGCATCTACCGCACCACCGCCGCCTGCTACCTCACCACCCCAGGACCCACAGGACCCCGAGGACCCCGACGACGACGACGACGACGAGGACCCGGATGAGTTCCCGCTCGACGACGAGTAGTCCTCGACCTATGCCACGACTCAAGGATAGGCACACCCCCATTAGTAAATAAGAGCGATGTAGATATACTTGTGTGACCTTGAGTTGTGTTACTTCTTTTAGGATCTTTGTCAATTCTGTTTGGTGCTTGTTTGCTTAGTAGAGAGTTGTGGGATGCTTCGGCAATTGTCCACATCCTCATAATATAGGTCTATATTAATAAAGGATTATTTAGTGTCACATACCTTGATGCATATAGTTGGGACGTTTCCTTCCAAATTCTAAATCCTTCTGTCCCCACCTTTCTTTCGCCAACAGATGGTGAGAACTCGTAACTAGAGGGATGCCAACGATGAGGAGGAGCGCAATGAAGTACCTCAGAACAACCAGGGACATGCTCATGGAGCCATCAATATTGAACAACTGTTAGCTATGCAGAACCAGCTCATGCAGACCATGATACAGACCATGGGACAGCTGCAAGCTGGCAACAACAATCAGCCTCACCTGCCTCCACCGCCACCCCCGCCACATCACAACCGTTTGGGAGAGTTCATGAGGACCAGACCGCCTACCTTTGCACAAGCCACAGACCCAATGGAAGCTGATGATTGGCGGAAGTCTGTTGAGAAGAAACTTGCTATTGTCCAGTGCACTGACAGGGAGAAGGTTCTCTTTGCATCACAACAACTAGTTGGAGCAGCCGCTGACTGGTGGGAAGCTCTTTGCAACGCTCATGATAATCAGGAGACAATCACTTGGGCTGAGTTTAAGCAGAGTTTCCGTTCCCACTATGTACCTGAAGGAGTTATGATACTGAGAAGACAAGACTTTGAAAATCTCAGGCAAGGAAGGATGAGTGTGAGTGAGTATCTCAACAAATTCACTCAATTATCAAGGTATGCTCCAGAAGACATCAAAACTGATAGTTGGAAGCAGTATCTGTTTATGAGGGGTCTCAACAATGAAATTCAAGTCCAGTTACTCAATACTGATTATCCAAATTTCCAAAAGCTGGTTGACAAGGCTATTGTGGTTGAGAACAAGATTCGTGAGATGGAGCAGGACAACAAAAGGAAGATGTCACATCATGGACCGCAGCAAGGAAGCAATGTTCGCCCCCGCTATGCACCACCTACTGCACCACACTACAACCCATATGCTCCTGCATACCGCGCTTCTTATCCGCCCTGCCCAAATCAGCCACCGCAGCAACGCCCCGCCATGCAAGCGCCTCGCAATCCTGTGCCACCTGCGCCGCGTCCTAACATGGCGGCAAATGCTCAAAACCAGTTGCGCCCAAACTTCCCCAATGCTACGGGTGGTAAGACATGCTATGCGTGTGGAGAACCCGGACACTTTGCAAGTCAATGCCCCAGGAGAAACAATGGACCTATGAACAATGCACCAAGGCTAAATCACCCGCGACCAAATGGAGGAGCACCACAAGGCAACCGTGGACAACAGAATTTTGCTCGTGGCAATGTGAATCATGTCTCTATTGAGGAAGCCCAGCAAGCTGATGACGTCGTGATTGGTATGTTTCTCGCCAACTCCAACCCCGCGACTGTTTTATTTGATTCAGGAGCATCTCGTCAAAGTATGTTGCCAAGTACAATTTGCCTATATCTCATATGAAGCAAACTATGCTAGTAAGTTCTCCTGGCGGAGAGATGAGGACAAATATAGTATGTCCGAAAGTAAGCATTAAAATAAGGGGGATAGACTTTCTCGAAAACCTCATAGTATTGGACTCCCAAGGAATAGACATAATACTTGGAATGGACTGGCTGAGCAAGTATAATGGAGTCATTCAATGTGCCAAGAGGA